>OU744796.1:16007305-17343562 GCA_916614155.1 Mesoligia furuncula
AACCACTAATAAAGAGGTGAAAAATTTTAAGTGTCTGTATACAATGTCAATTAATAAAGAAATTATGTCAAAAAGTATATAATGTCAAATAATAAAGAAATTATGTCAAAAAGTATGTAAAAAAAAAAAAAAATAATTAAATAAAAATTAAACATCGTAATTTGAGAGCAGTTAATAGACATTTACATAGTTATGCCGTTAATGAGAAGCCAGGGAAGCCACATGTGCAGAAGGAATTATTGCCAGACTAGCTTGTCTTCAACGTAGTCTTTAATCTTATAATATGCTTTTTTGATAAGGACACGTTTGATGAGGGTTTTAAACTTTCCATCGCTAAGTTCTGTAACCGGCTTTGGCAACTTGTTATAAAAACGGATGCTGTTTACAAGAAATGACTTACTAGTTTTAGTTAATCTAAATTTAGTTATTGAATCAGCCTACAACCTACTTCTTCCCCCAAGCCAAGCAACCTAAGCAGCGTTACCGGGTTCCGGTTTGAAGGGTATGGATTCCCAGTGCCGACGTGAATACAGGCAGTTGAGACATTTCAGCTTTGGGATGATGATGAATACGAAACGAGCTGTTCGAGCAATTTACCAGCTAGTACCAGAGTTTCTCTAAGATTGTTTTAAAGATATTGGTATTCTCACGGTTGCATCACAGTTCATCTTTGCCAACATCTTATATATTAGGCAAAATATACACATGTACACTAAAAACATTGATATTCACAATATTAACACCAGAAATAAGGACAACGGCTTCATAAGGTCCATAACTCATTTGTTGGGCTTGGTATAACCTTTTATAATAAGCTACCTTCTTCTTTGCTAGATTTGTCTTTTAATACGTTTAAAGCTCAAGTAAAATCCAACCTTTGTTCAAAGGCATAGGTACTATTCCATCAACGACTACTTAAACAATAAGAATAGTTGGTCGCCCTGATGTTAATCATCAGGGCAAGACAAGACAATGTTTATGTTCTTTCTCCAGAATTAGCTTACTGGCAGGTTATATGATTGCATATAATTGTTTTTAGGGTTCCGTACCCAAAGGGTAAAAACGGGACCCTATTACTAAGACTTCGCTGTCTGTCCGTCTGTCTGTCTGTCACCAGGCTGTATCTCAAGAACCGCGATAGCTAGACAGTTGAAATTTTCACACATGATGTATTTCTGTTGGCGCTATAACAACAAATACTAAAAACAAAATAAAATAAATATTTAAGGGGGGCTCCCATACAACAAACGCGATTTTTTTGCCCTTTTTTGCTCGATATCAAAAATGGCAACAGGTAGGCACTTGAAATATTCACAAAATACTCAGTTGTATTTTAACTTTAATAATAAATAATAAAATTAAAATAAAATAAATATTTAAGGGGGGCTCCCATACAACAAACATGTTTTTTTCGGCGTTTTTGCCTTGTGGTACGGAACCCTTCGTGTGCGAGTCCGACTCGCACTTGGCCAGTTTTTTTTATATATTTTCACTTGACTGTATAAGTCAATTCAGTTTAATTTTATTTTAGTGAGTTGATTGCAACATGTGGTTAGTTAGCGACCTCTACGGTTGATCTTATTATTCTTGCCTGAGCAACCGGCAGCAAGTTCGTCATGCTCCCTTAGATGTCACTGCTTGCTGTAGCGTCGGTGGTCGGGTTACCTCCTTCCCTCAAATATGATGAGGGGGGTAATGGATGGTCTTTGCGTTATGCTCGTGAGCAGGTGCTGCTTGTGGTGACTGGTCGTCTTGCTGACCATGGTTTTATGTTTTATTGTTGTTATTAGTAATCACTTGTTCATTTATTTTACTTCGATGGTCCTACTTTACCTATCATTAAAATTTGTGACTTCAAGTGACAGATATGTGAACAGAGCCCAGCATAGCTTAAATATGTAAGCTGTCACGCCCTTCATACCTGGAGGCTTTTATTTAGTTACCTACCTAGTGAGTTTTTGTTTACATGTTTAATTTTGATTTATTATTTTTTTTGCTTGATTTTATTGTATTTCTTGGTATATTGGCGTGGCTAGCTAAAACATGGCAAATAATTTGATTTTATGTTTTGTGTCCTGTAATGTTAATTAATTTGCAAACCTAGTATTGTAAACAATCAAGTATTGTCTAACTGAACAGACAGCTGTGCTGCTGGGGAGTTTGTTGCGCCACTTCTCCCCAGCGAAAGCACAAGGAAGTGTTGAATGGCGGGAGTTGCGCACGACTGTTTTTTGTAATTTTGACGTTCGAAGAGTGCTGATTCTCAGCCTAGTTTGAACAAATGAATTTTGATTTTGAAACACTACCATGTTGCCAACTACTACTACGTTGTTTCCCGAAACACATTAACACATAAAACAATATTTTGCAAGTTTATTTCTGGTGTAGGTATGTATACGGGGCTTCACTTTACCATCAGTTGAGCCCCCGCGACTTGCTTGTCATCCAATAAACAAAAACCGGTCAAGTGCGAGTCGGACTCGCTCACCGAGTTTTCCGTACTTACTTTGTAGATAAGTATATAAATAGTTTATCACGGGTTTTTTTTTTAAATGTACCTAAAAATTTACGGTTTTCGGATTTTTTCCACATGATCTTGCTTCTTGCAAAATTTCATGATTCTAGTCCAACGGGAAGTACCCTATAAATTTTGATTCCCTTGAGTGTCGAAATATATGTTTTTTGCGGCATAAGCGGCCGTATCTTTTTTTACGTTATCTTAGGTGTTTCATTTTTTTCACAGCTCAAGAGACTAGAGCTGAGTATATGCTTTTAATTTCAACTCGATACCTCCACGCGTTCGCGAGATAAAGGATCTTGACAGACAGACTTAGTGCCTTCTCACACGTCCCGGGCAACCCGGCTACCCGGTTGCCGGGACGTGTGAAAAGCGCCAGACAGTCGGACGGACGGACGGACGAACTGACAACAAAGTTCCGTGTTCCGTTTTTTTCCTTTTGAGGTACGGAACCCTAAAAATGATTGAGCCTGTATTCTAGATCGAGGCTCACTTATAAATAAAAGTATCTACTAGGTACAACATGCGTAGAGTAAACAATCATAATTCATACATCCTTCGCGTTTATTATAGGTAATAGTTCTTTCAGCTTGCTGATTGGGTTGTCTCTGATAGATGATACTTTGGCCAGTCCTGCATGTCATACATACACTTATCATCATTTAAATAAGATAATTATATATACCTTTACGTGTGGGGAAGAGAACAATGAGTTCATGACCCACGCAACTGTTCCATCTCCGCCAGCGACGAGGATGCGACATCTCGGCGGCAACCACCGCACTACGCTCTCTGGGGAAGTTGTGCTAATATCCACCACCTGTAAATTCAGACTTGAATTTTGGGCGGGAGTTTCGAATATCTTCGAACGAAATAAAAGAAATCTAAGGTTCTTTGACAAATAGTCAGTAACATAACTCACTTGTATAGGATTCAGGAGCCCTCTAAACAAAGAAAGTACTTCATCACTTCTATTGCTTCCAGACTTGGGATTTGCTGAAAGATTGTGCATAAAATATTTAAAAATAAATAATGTATTGCACTATAGGTACTCCATTTGTTGAATAGGAAGATAAGAGTAGAAACAATTTATTCACTCTAAAATTATTAAATATTTATTATGTTCTATTGTTAAAGTACCATCATTTTCATTAGAATTGCAAATACACATGCTTGTTATGCATAGGTCTTTACTGAGGTTAACTGCGTTTACTAATTAAACATGCTTGGTGAATCTTAATACAAGATATTTATTCATTCGATGAGTGTCATAATTATATGCTGTCATACTGGGGAGGTGTACCTAAAGCTTAGTATTTTAAAACATGCAAAGGTCATACTGTAATTATACTTTGTTTTTTAATGAATATTGTTTGACAGTAAAGACTAAGAGCCAGTGGCCTCTGCAGCATACATAGTGATGCCTGTAATATTTTTAAGGGTGTATAAAGTGTGAAATATAATTCTGCTCAAATAAGTATCTGCCTTAAAATCTCTAAAGAATGAAGTCAAGCAGCAACAAACTAATCAGATAACAGACTACATGCTTATTTCTTTTCATCCCATCTCTATCATTTATATGAATAAAAATGAGAATACATTATGTTTAAAAACCATGATACCTACTCCACTGACTTCCAACATCGGTAATCTCAAGTTCTTGGCATGTCTACAAGCAAGCCAGAATAAGTATGTAGTAGAGGCCACTAGGTCTAACTCTAGTAGTGAAATAACTTGCAAAGAATATACTGTTTTCATTCAGAATGGAAACATACCTAAAATTACAAAAGGTTCCCAGTCATTATCACCTGGATGCTTTATGTTAGAAACATGTCCTTTTTCTAACTGTACACATGCAGGTGGAATTATTATATTCCTGTACTTTTGAAAATCACAGAGCTGTAAAATGTTATTCAAAATAGGTATTTTTAGTAAAATATTGTCATAAATCATATATAAAATTGTTAGCCCTAACATGTCCTTTGCTGGATAGGCCTCTCTTACAATAGGCCAATTAATTTACTGAGCTTGGTACATCACATAAAGCTATGTTACATAATTGTCCAGGCTCTCACCAAATTATAACATTTTCAAATTTAATAGTTTTACTTCTAACAGCTTACAATATACTTGGAAAGCTATTTTAGAATGATATGAACATGAAAAATTAAAAGTTTAGCTGTTTATTTGTATCAAACTCCATTGTATGTTATCAAACAAATGTCAATAATTCTACTTCATTTACATAAAAACATGCATCAATAAAGCCAATCATAAAATTCAAACAATTGATGTTTAATAAATTACTATCTTAATTAAATAATAAAATTACCTCATTATCACTAGCATGTGTCCACAATTTTGTTCTTTGACACCATGAACAGAAGTATCTTCTAAAGCCTTCTTCATGCTGATCCACACTCTCTGTTTGACTTGTTCCCACTAATAAACATTTAATTTGATGCTACAGCAATTATATAAAATAACTTCTCTTCTCTATCCCCTTACTAATAAACATATTATATCAGATGAATAGTTAAACACCGATTTCTCTCTTTCAGTCATCAGTAATTTGACTCTTGAAAGAAGAAGACAAAGCATTGTGTAACTATACCGACGCTATACAATTTTTATTAGTAAGGAGGTATGTCGATAAAACATAATGAATTTTCAGAACACGTACCATGAACCCAATGATGATAGAATGGCTTATCCCCTGGCCATGTGACAGGTTTGCATCTCAACTTTTTATCAATAGCTCTGTGGCACCTTTTGCATGCACTCACAGCACAGCATTCACAGAAAAGTCCCACTATTGGTAACATGAGTTTACCACAATTTGTGCACTGTAATAAATTGGAATTAACTTAAGTAAATATTTCAGCCAAGCTGATAAGGCACTCGAAAGAAGTCCTGGCCCTGTAGGTGCGGAAACCCAGAAAGCCAGTATGTGCAAGAATGGTGAAAATAATAAGAGGCACACCATGCATAGTGCAGTGCGTCATGGTGCCGTTTGTGTACTTTAGTTCGGATTTTTCATCACGATACCCCCAATTTGTAATGAAATGCTATACAAACAGCGCCGCGCCGCACCGTACGTCCGCATCGCGGTTTGTGCCTAAAGTTCCTAAGATTCACTTACATAAATATTGTATGGTACAGATTTGTTACACTGAATGCTTCTCCAAGTATGCCCACGGCTTCTATATCGTGTTCGCATATAATTATTATCAGAAAAAAGTGAATGAAGAATTCGATAAACTAGATAAACAAGAAACGCACCGCCTACTAAGAAATAGTGATTGCAAATTAAAACGTCATTCAAATTCAAAAAGGTTTCCATTTCGAATTTAACCTTACTCAGCTAATGTTCAATTAATTTAGAACGTTTTAAAACAAAAGTTTATATTTAACAAAGGAGAGAAAATCAATAAATTTATATCATTGTTTATTTATCTAGGAGCACAATTATTGACAAATCAAATTGACAACCAATCAAATTGCAAAGATTGTCATTCTAGTTGTCACTGTCAATTAGTGATGAGCGTTGAATCTACGAATTTATGGTTGAATTCGTCAACGACGTGCAGCCACAGAACATTAATACTCCTAGTAATGTAAAGGGTAAACGCACCCTGCGCTTAAAAAAATAAAAAAAATATACAGTCTCCTTAATTTATCGCACCTTTAGTATTATAAAGACCTAATTCGAAATTTGAAGATTTCAACTTTGACTTATAAAATTACCTTGCAAGACCGTCTCCATCGAATCTTAATAAAACAGAGACTTAATATGTGAGTCTTGTATGTCAGAGTTGTCTAACCTATTATTAAGATTCGATGAAGATGGTCGTCCAAGGTTTTTATGAGTCAAGTTGAAATCTTCAAATTTCGAATTAGGTCTTTATAATACTAAAGGTGCGTTATGTATGTACTTTCATAAAAATATAATCTCTTCCCTGTTCAAGCAGAAGCCTAGCCTCCATACAAAAACCTAACACGTCCTTTGAAATTCGCAGACTACCCTCGCGCATTCCCCGTATTTTATGCCACAAAACACGGAGAATGCGCCAGGGTAGCCTGCTAAATTTTCGCAAGCGTAACAAAACAATTATGTATTTACGGGATTATAATCATTAAAATCTTCAATAGAACCGTCTACAAGCATAGCTTTGTAAGCTCATAATATAATCCTAATCAATGACTATTTCATGAAATATCATTGAGCAAAATCTATGAAAAAATCATGCTGGACCAGATGTTGTCACATTTTAATTCAAGTGGGATTTTACATAGTCGCCAGTTTGGTTTCACGAAAGGTAGGTTGACGACAGACGCGGGAGTAAAACACATCAGTCACTTTTTGAAAACCTAGGAGAAGTCCCAGGATGCAATTGGCATTTTCTGTGACCTCTCAAAAGCGTTTGCCTGCGTTGACCATAATACACTGAATTGTAAATTATACCATTACGGAATTCGGGGAAAAGCTGCTGATCTTGTTTTTTTTTTCTATCAGTCAAAGCGGCAGCAAAAAGTAAACGTTAAAGGGGCGACGTCATCGGGGTCTCTAGTTAAGATGGGCGTGCCTCAAGGCTCAATTCTTGGACCTTTCCTATTGCTAGTTTATATTAATGACTTTCCTTACATGATGGCTAACTTGTCAGATATCATTTTATTCGCTGATGACATTGCCCTTATCTTTAAGATAGATAGAAAAGATACGGACGTCTTACATGTTAACGATTTTATTTTATATTATTAAAATCGTTAACATCTTTCTTTCGAAATGTTTTGCAGCGAACAAAACTAAATGCCTTAAGTTCTCATTACCAAAAATGTACCTCAAGTGGGTCTGAATTTAAAACTTGATGGCAAAAAACTAGATGCTGTTACGGAAACTGTATTTCTAGGAATTACTTTAGATTCAAAATTACAATGGGGCGCACTCATTAGAGCTCTTTCAGGTAGATTAAGTTCAGCTGCATAGGCAGTAAGAAAAATAAGGCAGTTGACAGATATAGCCACAGCTGGGTTAGTATACTTTGCTTATTTCCACAGAATTGTCATGGTGTTCTGCTGTGGGGATCGGCAGCTGACGTAGATTCAATTTTCATTTTACAATAGAGGGCAATCCGCGCAATTTATAAAATGGGTCCTCGCGAGTCACTTAGAAACAAATTCAAAGAAATAACTCTGCCTTCTCTTTATATTTTAGAAAGTATTTTGTATATCCGCAAAAACTTAGGAGTTTTCAAAATAAGAAGCGATTTCCGTAATATAAATACACGTAGTAAAAATGAAATTGTGTTACCTAAATTTAGATTAACTAAAACTAGCAAGTCATTTCTTGTAAACAACATCCGTTTTTAGGGTTCCGTACCCAAAGGGTAAAAACGGGACCCTATTACTAAGACTTCGCTGTCTGTCCGTCTGTCTGTCTGTCTGTCACCAGGCTGTATCTCAAGAACCGCGATAGCTAGACAGTTGAAATTTTCACACATGATGTATTTCTGTTGCCGCTATAACAACAAATACTAAAAACAAAATAAAATGAATATTTAAGGGGGGCTCCCATACAACAAACGCGATTTTTTTGCCCTTTTTTGCTCGATATCAAAAATGGCAACAGGTAGGCACTTGAAATATTCACAAAATACTCAGTTGTATTTTAACTTTAATAATAAATAATAAAATTAAAATAAAATAAATATTTAAGGGGGGCTCCCATACAACAAACATGTTTTTTTCGGCGTTTTTGCCTTGTGGTACGGAACCCTTCGTGTGCGAGTCCGACTCGCACTTGGCCAGTTTTTATAACAAGTTGCCAAAGCTGGTTACAGAACATAGCGATGAAAGTTCAAAACCCTCATCAAACGTGTCCTTATCAAAAAACCGGCCAAATGTGTGTCGGGCCACGCACAGTGTAGGGTTCCGTAGTAGCCCGTTATCACAATGTAGTACGATTCTCCCTCTTTATTCTGAATAGGTAAAAAAATAATAATACATATTTTGCTTTTCAATGCAAGTCTTTACCCGTTATAAACAAACAACTACTTCATCTTAGTCACTTTAAAGGATTAATGCTAAGGATTTTGTATTTGGTATAAAATTATCCAACACCCAAGTTCAACGACTATTACTGCTAAACTAATAAAGTTATCTTAATCGCTATAATTTTCCTTTAAAGTTCATGAAATGCACTATCATCGTGAATTTTTCCAGTTTTTTCAAGCCAGCAGTTTAGGTTTTAGAGGGGGGGGACGCTCTACTGGAACAAAAATTTGCACTTTAAAGTTTAATATTTCGTAAATGGAGCATTAAATCGAAAAATATTTTGAGCAACCCCCAAGTCATTTTAGAAGACCTATTCAACGATACCCCACACTATGGGGTAGACGACGAAAATAATATTCATCCCCACTTCACATGTAGGGGAGCTACCGTAAAACGCTGCAACTTTGCCAACTAAGCCCAAGTTTGCCTATTTCGTTTCAATTACGATATTTCACGTTTGCTTAGTTTTTTCTTATTTTCTACCATTTGGTAGTGATTTTACATTATTAGGGCAACAGATTTTTCATTTTTTGTAATGGTAGCTTCATTGTTACTCTGTCAGTTGTGCGACAAACACCGGTGCGCGTAGGTGAAAATTTTTAGTGTCGTGTAACTTTTGAAGTTTTAGCTAAAGAAAAGGTGTTTTCGTGCAGCTATAACATCCCAGGGTAAGAACATAATATCTACTTTCCATATTGCTTGATATTTTTATTAAAAGGACACGATTTCATTAAAATAACTTAGTAGGCAATGTTGTGCACTGTTTTGGAAACTTGAGTGACACAACTTTGCCTGGGTCTAGGGTTGTCACTAGTCGGATTTTAATATTGATACCTATATTTTTACTATATAAATGTCATATTTGCATGAAATTTTCACAGCTTGGAACCCGGTTATATCGAAACTCAAGAGCTTGCATGCACTAAATTCCCTTCGTTTTACGATATTTTAATTTTATTGCAAACATTGTTAATGTTCCGAAATCGGGTGAGACACAGGTATCACCTAGGAGTTAGAGCTTCAATTGAATATGTTAAATTTTTTATGTCAATAGAACATTCTTATTTTTATTTTGACAGTTATGTTTTCAATCGCCTGTAAGGGTGAGGCAGAGGTGTATCTCTGCCTGACCCTTCAGTGATTACAGGCATGATTTTGTATTTAAGTAAGTTGTAAGTACTTTGTTGCAGTTATATGCAAAAATGCCGAATAATACACAACGAAGCAGGAGAAAACCAGGAGCTCGTAGTTATGCCGATTACTCTGTAGAAATATCAGAAGTTGCTGCAGATCTCGTATGAAAAAAAATCATTTCGGGATCCCAAATTTCTTTTCCGCTTCGTATGTTTCCGCTTCGTATGGAAGCGGAAACATACGAAGCGGAAAAGAAATTTGGGATCCCGCGTCAGACCATTTTTAATAAATCAAAAAACATGCATAGCAAACCATTTAGTCGACCTACAGAGTTGACAACTGAGGAAGAAGCCCACATCATAAAAGCCAACATTGCTAAAAAGCAATACATTTGTGATTTTAACTCATAACTCATAAGTAGCAATTTGTTTTATTTTTTTACAAAGTGAATAAAAGTTCAAGAAAATAATCCGTATTTTTTTGGGACAATCCTAGAGTCAACGACATTTTTGTATGAAAAGTTTCTGGTACCTGCTACAACATTGCCTATTAGCTGTAAAAAAATATATATTACCGTCATGGCAATAATCTAACTGCTGGGGACAAGCACGGTGTCTCATGTACAAGGAAAAAAAATCCTAAAAAGATCAACAATATATTTATTGAGATATCCTTCTAGGCAAAGTTGTGTCTTTTACCTACAACTTTGCCTACGACTTTGAGTGCTTGTAATTCTGAATGACGTCATGATTTTAATAGATTTGGGTTCTACCTGGCAAGGCATAAGGTCTGTTTTCCATCTGCAAGTCTTTAGAAGCCGTAATAGTAAATAGGTTCAGAGATACGAACAAAAAACGTCAAAATCCAGGCAAAGTTACAGCATTTTACGGTACCCTAAAAAAAATATTTTCCAAAATTTTATTTTACCACTTTGTCCGCGTGATTGATATACATATTGCTACCTTTCAGCTTTCTAGTGCTAACGGCTACAGAGATTAAGCGAGGACGGACAGACGGACGGACAGACCGACATGGCGAAACTATAAGGGTTCCTAGTTGACTACGGAATCCTAAAAAGCATATAAAACGTAGACGTTGAAGACTTGGCAATAATTCTTTCTGCACATGTGGCTTCCCTGGCAATTCATTAACGGCATAACTATGTAAATGTCCAGGGCCGTGTTTACCTAGTGTGCAGGGTGTGCGTTACACACGGGCACAGCGATCCTAGGAGGCGCCGAGCGCCGCTAGCTACGGAGCCCCACTCGGCGCGCGTTCAATGACCAACGTAAAAAGAGCTCCGCTTTGCATACATTTTGTATAGCATCTGGAGCTCTTCTTATATTTGTCTTATTACACTAAAGCAAGCCGCGCCACGAGCGCGCGAGCGGCTTTTACAATATTAACTTTTTTTTCAACATGAAATAAACCTTATTACACATTATTAAAGATTATGGTGTAGTAGTGAGTGTTGCATCGCTCGGCGGCACCTGTTTCAATGATTCGTTTTAAAACACGCCGACAATCATAATGTGAATTCAACTGTTTAGGATAGAAAATAAAGTTAAAATTTTCTTGTCACTCTTTCCTTCCTAAAAATACTTTTTATCCGTGTACAGTGGGCCTCCCTCGCAGTGAGCTTCCCAAAGGACATGTCCAGTTTCTGGTGTACGTTACCCCAGCAAGAAAGTATCTCTTAGAGTTATATGAGTAGAACGTATAGTTGGTGCCTTAGCTGCTGTAAATGTGCCCCCACATAAAAAATGTATGCCCCCTGTCGTTTTGGAAGAAAATCGAAAAAACGATTCTTGCTGGGGTAATGTTTTTCTAGCAGGAAAATTCTAAACGAATGATCGGAGAGAGAAAAACTGTGCATGGCCAGAGAATGTGTGCCAAAATGTGCCCCAAAAAAAAAAATCTGTGCCCCTTCAGATTTTCGAGATATTGCATTTCCTGCTGGAGTAACGTTTTGATGAATCGTATATCTCTAAAACCATTGCATGTGCCCCTGTAGAATAAACATACACGAGTAGCTCTTAATGTGTGCCCCTTAGTGCCCCAATTAGATTTAAGAAAATATTTATAGTTTTCAAGTTATCGCGGTTTTATGAAAACCCGAAAAAACATCGCAGCGCCTAAATGAGACAAGGCACACGTTCGCTGAAAACTGTATTCGGTCCTTCTTGACGCTAATAATAACTATACCTACAAAGTTTCAAAACTGTTCATGCATGCGTTTTTGAATAATCTTGCTAAAAGTCAAACCGATGGTGTCATAACTTTGACGGCACAATACAAGGAACTGGCTCAATCCCAGATGTGTAGGTGTAAACCAAAATCTTGTGCCTTTAGTCAAAAATATATGGTGAAAATATTGAGCTTGGAATGTTTCGCATTTAGTAAATATAAACAAAAAACCAAAATATGTAAACAACGGCTGGTTATCCGACCAAATCTGAATGACTACTAAAAAGCGACGGATTCATACAAATCGATGACCTTCTTTACTTTACTCACTAACCGGTTCACACGTGTTGTGCCTGAGTACACTGAACTAGAAAAGTAATAAGTAATAAAATAAAGTTGTTATTGGATTATATTCTACTAGCTGTTTCTATGACCTTACGTCATGATTAAGTACATTATAAATAGTAGCGTAAGTGCTATTCCAAGGTAAGCTATCTTCTCCATTCTAAATTTCATTAAAATTCATCCAGTAATTTATATGTGAACGAAAGAAATACATCCATTTGCCAGGTCTTTGACCCAAAATTTGACTGGTCCCGATATTTAAAAAAAAATATAGTTCATGAATTTGTGATGAATACCTACTACTAAAAAGAGGTAGGTAGCTCTTTTTTGTATATAAATAAGCTCGTATTTGTCTTTATATATATTGTTAGCGGAGAATCCTGACATTGAGGTCGTGGCTGCTGAATGACGTCACGAGGGCAGACGGACGTCACGGACGGCTGCAGCGGCGAGCTCATTGCCTCGGTCATTTCATTTTGGGCGCTTGAAGAGCTAGGACAGGTTTTAGCTAGGCGTGTGTTAGGTTACTTGTGTTTAATTAAGATCAATTTTTGTTAATTACTTGTTTGAAAGAATTATAAGCTTTATTTTGTGGTCGTTATCTTTTTTTTTAAATAAAACTTGCTCACTCTGCTAATAATATATATATTTATTGATAAGCCGTAGGTTAGATAAATTAACAGTAAGTTTTTCATCATTAAGGGGAATGCTCCAACTAGCCCGCGAAATTCAAAATTTCTTGCGTTTTTTGCAATTTGCAGGCCGGTGCTAGGTTGTATGTTGATTAAAATATTATTCGCGGCTGTAAGACGTATGTAGTTACAGAATTATAATCATCAAAATCACCAATACAACCCTCCAACTTCATTAAGGCGTAGGAACAAAAAAAAAACACAAAAAGTCATTCCTACAGCTGTATGAACTTAGAGCGTTGTATTCATGATTATAATGCTGTAACTACATATGTCTTACAGCCGCGAATAATATTTTAATCCACTTACAATCTAGCACTGGTCTGCAAATTGCAAAAAACGAAAGAAAATTTGAATTTCGCGGGTTGGTTGGAGCATTCACCTTAACCAAATAAATGTTGGTACCTACAGTTTTGAGAGTTGTATTTAGTGTATACCTATAGTCAACCGCACAATGATCTGTGTTGCAACAACGTGTTTCCATTTTGTATGTCGTATTACGTACCTATGAGGGATTTATAATTATTAACCAACGATTATACTAAAGCTGATTATGTAGTGTCTGATTATGTCTGTGTGGTGCCGGACTTAAAGAATAGCACCACCCCATACTTCCCGTGGGTGTCGTAAAAGGCGACTAAGGGGCGTACCGGAGAATGGGCAGCAGCGTTCTCTATGCATTCCACCACCACACCATACTGCGATCGCCAACCCGCCTGCCAAGCGTGGCGATTATGGCAAACCCCCCCTTTTGGGGGAGGCCTATGTCCAGCAATGGACGTCTTTCGGCTGAAATGATGATGATGATGTAGTGTCACATAATTTTGATTTGATGGCGTTTTGGATATATAAGTGTCATTCCACAGTTAGGTGATAATGTTGTTAAGTATATGGGATAAATATATTTATTTATATAGCCAAATATGTTTATTTATGCACATTCGATGTTTACAGTTATATCTTTATGCGGTTTACTATACTAACACACTTTATCTGAATCTATGTATTAGCAAATTACTCGTAAGAAAATGATTTATCTGTGATTTCAAATTTAATATTTTTTTTTACAAAATATTATACTTAATACTGATCTGTGATTTTTTGTGATGCGAATTTACTAATTATATGTTAGACTTAGATAAAAAACTGATCTGTGATTTAAATAATAATGACTACACAACGTGCAAATAATTTCTAATATTTATAGGCAGGAAATTTGATCTGTGATGTGATGCAATAATTACTTTAAGAATTAAAATTAAGGGAATAAAAATAATAATTTCCACATCAACAAGCTGTTTCATTAATATAGTCACAAGGTGCATTTAATATATTTTTTAATTAGCCCCAAAACTTTTGAACACGACTGTACGGACAACAGCTTAGGTATAATACGTCCAATAAAGAAGGTCATCGATATACAATGTATGAATCGCTCGCTTCTTAGTAGTCATTCAGATTTGGTCGGATAACCAGCCGTTGTTTACATATTTTGGTTTTTTGTTTATATTTAATTAATGCGAAACATTCCAAGCTCAATATTTTCACCATATATTTTTGACTGAAGGCACAAGATTTTGGTTTACACCTACACATCTGGGATTGAGCCAGTTCCTTGTATTTTGCCGTCAAAGTTATGACACCATCGTTTTGACTTTTAGCAAGATTATTCAAAAACGCATGCATGAACAGTTTTGAAACTTTGTATAGTTATTATTAGCGTCAAGAAGGACCGAATACAGTTTTCAGCGAACTTGTGCCTTGTCTCATTTAGGCGCTGCGATGTTTTTTCGGGTTTTCATAAAACCGCGATAACTTGAAAACTATAAATATTTTCTTAAATCTAATTGGGGCACTAAGGGTACACATTAAGAGCTACTCGTGTATGTTTATTCTACAGGGGCACATGCAATGGTTTTAGAGATATACGATTCATCAAAACGTTACTCCAGCAGGAAATGCAATATCTCGAAAATCTGAAGGGGCACAGATTTTTTTTTTGGGGGCACATTTTGGCACACATATAAGCTCTCTGGCCATGCACAGTTTTTCTCTCTCCGATCATTCGTTTAGAATTTTCCTGCTAGAAAAACGTTACCCCAGCAAGAATCGTTTTTTCGATTTTTTTCCAAAACGACAGGGGGCACACATTTTTTATGTGGGGGTACATTTACAGCAGCTAAGGCACCAACTATACGTTCTACTCATATAACTCTAGGAGATACTTTCTTGCTGGGGTAACGTACACCAGTTTCTGCCCTGTGGTAATCGATAAATGTTCATGATTTAAATTTTTACAGTAAGATTTAGTCAAATGTTCCCAATTGATATTGAACTTTGTTTGATATGAGGTCGTAATTAGAATGAAGTTTCAAAATTTGGACATTGATATGATATAACATAACATCTATAAAGACATGTTAACATGGGTACGTTTTGGCTTGTTAGGGTAAACACCAGAACACTCTGTATGATTCTAAATACAGTCAACAGCACACCATAATATATGGTATCCAAAACCGACGAATTTCTTCTTCATCTCCGGACATGAGATTTTATTATCCATTGGGGAAATTTTTCAGTTTGTGGTAACTTGATGTGCTGTTACTTGTACTTTGTACCCATTCCATTTTGACATTTCAGACGTTTGACTCCCAGAATGGAGCGGGCCGGGGCTGCCTTGTAGCGGCTCCTGCCCAATCTAGAGGGTCCAGACGCCTCCTGCCGGAGGCTCTACGCGAGGGTCGTGCGGTCCACGGCCCTTTACGGGGCACCGGTGTGGGCGCGTTCATTGAGGCGGCGACCAGCCCCGGCGGTTGAACGCGTCCCAAGGGTCATGGCCGTCCCGCTAGTCCGGAGATACTGCACGGTCTCCGCCAGGCGCAGAGGCAGCGAGCCTCTTTATTGTCGGATTGCTGCCATGGGATCTGGGACTCACTCACATCTGGGGATCACTCACATATGGGAGTGGCGCGAGGAGGTAAAACGCCGGGGCGTAACTCCGCTGCCGCGACAAATCGCGGCGCAGCGGACAGAGCTCCAGCGGGATCTCATGGCGACATTGAGAGTGCGACTGCCGCAAATTGGTGCTGGGCACGCCACAATTGTGGCGATAAGACCCCTCTTTGAGGGGTGGCTAGAGAGGCGCCACGGCGTCCTCACCTTCCGCCTAACGCAGGTCCTCACCTGGCACGGCTGCTTCGGGAGGTTCCTGTTCAGAATAAGGCGGGAGGAAACGCCCGGGTGTCACCATTGTGTGGATCGCCCGGAGGACACGGTGGAGATTATGGTGAAGATCTGCTCAGCTTGGGCAGAATATCGCCGTGTTCTCACGGCGGCAATCGGCGGAGGCGATCTCTCGCGTCCGGCCCTAGTCCAGGCCATGGTACGAAGCGAGAGTGCATGGGAGGTCTGTCGGCTTCTTCTGCGAAGCAGTAATGCTCGCGAAGGAGGAGGCAGAGCGTGTGAGGGAGAGGCAATCTTTGCGCCCTCATGCCCCTAGCTGCCGCAGGAGATGCCCTGGGCGTCGGAAATCGATAGCCGATTCCCGGCCAACGTAGGTACGGGCTTGCGGACAACGAGCAATGGGCAGCTCGCTGTTCGGTAAGGACCAGGGACCGTGACGACGGCGCGTTGTGTACCTCGCGCGCCTCAAAGAGATGTCAGACCTAACTGACGAGGGCAGATGCCTGCCAGGGTTGCGGGTTGTTCGAAAGAGATACCGTGGGCCCTGGCACACGCAACTGAAGGAACACGGGTGGATTTTAGTCAGTAAGAGTCTGACACCCACCCAAAAAAAAAAAGGAGGGCGCTTGGGTAATGTTTGCACACTAGCTAGAGACGCCTCTGTAAATGTTTAATAACTGTTCCCAAACCTTTTTGACATAATCTCTTTATTATTTGACATTATATACAGACTTGTCACCTCCGTGTTGTAGTGGTTGTACACATTTTTATCTATGGTTGTACAGTACATAGTGGAAATCGTATCACTTGGTTGTAGTAGGTTTTTATATTTTATCTTTTTGATAGAGATTCTTATTTTGTAAATGTTAGGACTTTGTAGGCCTTGTAGACTTTAGATCTGTAGGTAGACCATTTTTTATTTTATCAAGTACCTGGTACTTGTTGACAGGCCTACTACGCTGTCCGTCCTCCCATACTTACTGTAATTTGAAAACATAGTAAAAGCCAATTATTTTTAAAGAGTCGTGGAGTTTCTTGCCGGTTCTTCTCCATAGGAAACGACCAAATGGAACCGTGCACCTAGCTGCTGACGTTCCATAAGTACCCATGTAGTTTACGGGTGAATATTTCAGAGAGCCAAAATTTATGTCTCGCTACAATACTCATCAATACTAAAAAATTTCAAAGTCAAACATTTTTATTCCATTACTTAAATAAATGATAAAGATGCTATCGGAGCCATTTTGAGCTTTAAATCACACAAACCAAAGATATTCAAATATTACTTTAAAAATCGGCAATATTTGGCGTGTCGCCTGGGTATAGTTTCCAACATTTCGTGACATAAAAAATTCAGTGTATTGAATTTAAATACATTGTGTGAATAAATATTACACTTAGATAAATAAAGAACGTTTTTCATTACAATAATGTTAGAAAACTTTATTAAAAGTTACTCTAAAATGTAATCAAACAATGTTCACAAAATAAGCGTCATTATCGGCAACAATGTTGTATGTATTTTTTTTACTTATAACGATACGCGACCGAAGAGTCGAATGATGTTTAAGCGACGCTTCACCCCGCGCCCTAGCCGGCCGATACGCTTTTTAGTATAAGGACGTCGCGCGATTTGAGCAGTAAGTATTTCATTTTGATTCTCCAAAATTTGTCATTACAATCGTCATTCTTATTTTTGACTGTATCTCAATTATTTCTTCACAATGAAGTGTTTTTATGTAACAAAGTTGAAGTATGCGTGAAACTAATACTGCATGTGGCACTCTCTCCGACGAATATACCTAATTATTTTGTAAAATGGTGAACTTTCTAGAATTCGTCATAATTGGCAACATCATTTTCAGCAACGTCGCATGAGACGACAAAGACACGTGTTGCTAACAATGATATTGTCTTGAGTGAGCAATGACGGTTGTTACCGATAATGATTTTAGTATTCGACCTAATAGTTAGATATATCGTGTTTTTGTTGGTTTCCGTTAATTGCGGCATAAAGCTTGGTAAAATAACATATTTTTTGGCAAATTCGGAAAAATACACTTTTTCTTTTATTTTTTAACAAATTTATATTGAATATATGGTTAATTGCGTTATTTTATTTATTTTATCTGTCTGCATGGTGCTATTGTTCGTTTCGAGGTTTTTGTTAAATTTTGTTCGTCGAAGAGGTCAAATTATCTACACCCGTTCTAATTATCTGTATATAGTCTGTGTGGTGTCGGACTAGTCTGTGTGGTGTTGGACTTAAAGAATAGCACCACCCCATACTTCCCGTGGGTGTCGTAAAAGGCGACTAAGGGTCGTACCGGAGAATGGGCAGCAGCGTTCTCTATGCATTCCACCAGCATACTCTACTGCGATCTTCAACCCGCCTGCCAAGCGTGGCGATTATGGCAAACCCCCTACCCAAGAATGACAAGCACAAAAACACTAGGCCCCTAGTACCCGGCGGCCCGCCTACCCTTGGTTACGGTAGCAGCCAAGGCCACGTTGAGGCAAGGGGTGCTAAGAATCCCCGGAAGAGATCCAGCTACCACAATCACCGAAAACTGGACGTGGCAACATACAACACGCGTACACTCCGGACCGACGAGAAGATCACCGAACTCGAGGAAGAATTGAGCAAGATACGCTGGAGTATAGTGGGGTTATCTGAAGTCCGAAGAGAGGGAGAGGACTCGATAATCCTCAAATCCGGAAACTTGCTCTATTTCCGGGAGGGCAACCAGCAGTCCCAAGGTGGTGTCGGGTTTATCGTCCATAAGTCCCTTGTGAGCAACGTGGTGAAGATCGAGAGTGTGTCGACCAGGGTGGCGTACCTTATACTCAGAATATCCGAAAGGTATTCGCTGAAGGTCGTACAGGTTTACGCCCCGACCTCGTCACACCCCGACGATGAGGTGGAGACCATGTATGAGGATATTTCCAGAGCCATGCATCTAAAACTCACTTTACCGTTGTCATGGGGGACTTCAACGCGAAACTGGGTAAACGTAACGATGATGAGCTGCGAGTGGGGCAATTTGAAGTTGGACACCGGAACCATAGGGGCTACCTACTGGCCAGTTTTATGGAGAAGGAAGGCCTCTTTATGATGAATTCCTTCTTCAGAAAACGTGAGCATAGAAAGTGGACCTGGCAGAACCCGGATGGTGCAACTAAAAATGAGATTGACTTTGAAGTGTTACGGGGTAGATTCAATAAAAGTGGTTTTCTATTAAAGATTTGTATTTCTGCCTACCTCGGCACTGCCTTAATTACAATAAAAAACTAAAAATGAGAAGAAATTTAGACAAAATATCCAAGCTAGATTTTCTAGATTTTTTATATGACAGTGACGGCTGACAAAATCAAAAAGGAAAAAATAACAAAAAGTATGAGGTTGTATGTGTACCACTACACTACTCCCCCCCTGAGACCGTAGTTACTAAACTACGGGCGATAGTAATCCGGGAATCGTACAGTTCGTCCGGAGTGGGTTTTTCTCTCGGCGGTGACGTTTGATGGTGGCGGAGCTGTGTCTGCCCCCGTTGATGTTGCCGTCGAGCTAGGAGTGTTGTCACCTTCGTTGTTGAGGTAAGCGGGCTTCAACCTGTCGATCGTGACCGTTGCCTCTTTCCCCTTTACTTCAATCCTAAACGTCTTCTCGCCCCTTTTTAGTACTTTGAACGGCCCGGTGTACGGTGGGTCGAAAGGTCGGCGCACGGCGTCCTGACGTAGGAACACATGTGATGCTGACAACAAGCTGTTGGGCACGTAAAATGGTTTCGCGCCGTGGCGGCTCGCCGGTTCTGGCGACAGCTTCGCCATTTGATGCCGGAGTCTCGCCGCGAAGTCGGTGTAGTCTACGGTGCGGGTGAGTGAAGGGCTTATGAACTCGCCGGGGAGTCTTAAGGGTTCCCCGTAGACCAACTCAGCTGCTGATCCCTTAATATCCTCCTTCCAGGCGCTGCGGATGCCCAGCAGCACCAGGGGAAGAGCCTCGGACCAGTCGGTGTCCGTGTGGCACTGGATGGCCGCCTTCAGCTGGCGGTGTAGGCGTTCGACCATGCCATTGCAGGCTGGGTGGTACGCCGTGGTTGGCCGATGCTGGCTGCCGAGGAGCGCTGCGATGGTGTGGAACAGCTTGCTCTCGAACTGCTTGCCTCTGTCGGTAGTGATGCGATGAGGGCAACCGAAGCGGGATACCCAGCCGGCGATGAAGGTGCGGGCGCATGTTTCCGCTGCTATGTCAGCGATGGGATATGCCTCAGGCCAGCGAGTGAAGCGGTCAATGACGGTGAGGCAATACCTGTAATTATTTGATATTGTTAGTGGCCCTACTATGTCCATATGGACATGGGAAAAACGTTGGGAGGGAACAGGAAACGGGGAGGTGGGAGAGGATGTGTGCCGCGAGACTTTGTTTCTCTGGCACTCTATGCACTCTCTGGCCCAGGCCCTGCAATCCTTCTTCAGGCCAGGCCAAACGAATCTTGCGGAAATCAATTTGACCGTGGCTTGTCTGCCAGGGTGGCCCAGCTGATGAAGTTTTTGGAACACCTGCCTTCTGAAGGGTTCTGTGACATAAGGGCGGGTGTTACTGGTGGAGACGTCGCAGAGAAGTACCACCCCTGAGTCCGGGAAGCGAACTTTCTGTATCTGTAGTGATGTGCTGTTGCTGGTCAGGAGGCCTTGCAGCTCAGGATCGCTCTCCTGGGAATGCGCAAGGGCCGTATAGTCCAGTGCTGGCAGAGTAAGCGCCTCCACACGTGACAGTGCATCTGCCACGACATTGTCCTTGCCTGCGACAAACTGGATGTCCGTGGTGAACTGCGCCACATAGTCGAGGTAGCGGTACTGCCTCGGCGAACAATTCTCGCGACTGTGGGCATACGCGTATGATAGGGGTTTGTGATCCGTGTAGATGGTGAAATGTCTACCCTCAACCATGTGCCGGAAGTACCTGACTGCGTCGTAGATGGCTGAGAGCTCCCTGTCATACGGGCTGTACTTTTTCTGCGACGTGGACAAACGCCTGGAGAAAAATGCCAGCGGTCGCCATGAGCCTCCTGCTTTCTGCTGCAGAACTGCGCCTATCGAGGTGTCTGATGCATCCGTGAATATTGCAAGCTCAGCGTTGGAGTCTGGGTGTGCAAGCAAAGCAGCCTGAGACAAACCATGTTTGCAAGCATTAAAAGCATCTAGCATCTCCTGTGTCAGACTTACTGGGTGATTTCCTTTTGTTTTAGGCCCTGTGAGGACGACATTAAGTGGCGATTGCAAGCGAGCGGCGTTTGGGACAAAGCGACGGTAAAAGTTAAACATACCCAAAAATCGCCGCATCTCCTTGACGGTCTTGGGAGCTGGATAGTCCTGGATCGCTTGCACCTTCTCCGGCAGAGGACGAACACCTTCTGCGGACAGCTCATGGCCTAGAAAGGTGATAAAGGTCCGGCCGAACTCACACTTTGCTGTGTTAACCAGGAGGCCGTAGTCGGCCAACCGCTTTAAGAGCTGATGCAGATGCTCGGTGTGCTGGGCTGCCGTGTCTGAGAACAGGAGAATGTCATCTAAGTAGCAATAGCAGAACGACAGCCCACGGAGTACTTCATCCATGAAACGCTGGAACGTCTGCGCTGCATTCCTGAGACCAAATGTCATGAACGGAAATTCATAAAGCCCGAACGGAGTAGTGATGGCTGTTTTGTGGATATCAGCTGGCTGGACAGGTATTTGGTTATATGCTTTTACTAAATCAATTTTACTGTATATCCTGCTGCCAGCCAGCTTATGGGAAAAGTCCTGGATGTGCGGTATGGGGTATCGGTCCGGAACGGTACGTGCATTCAGTGCTCTGTAGTCCCCACATGGCCGCCAGCTGTTGTCCTTCTTGGGAGCGAGGTGAAGAGGTGACGACCACGAGCTCTCGGACGGTCGTGCTGTGCCATTCGCCAACATAGCCTCGAACTCCTTTTGAGCGACCTTGAGCTTGTCCGGTGCGAGCCGACGAGGCCGACTGAAAATGGGTGGGCCCGGCGTGGTGCGAATGTGATGCTCGGTACTATGGCTGACCTGTATTTGCTTCCCCGCAGGGCGCGTGATTTCCGGGTACTGCCGAAGCAGCTCATGGTACTCCGTGCTGCCACCAACCGACTTGACCGAGGCAATGTCTGCTGCTGAAGCGGACGCTGCTGACGCCGTAGAGGACAACTGGGTCAGCCCGTCGATGAGGCGGTAATGCTTTAAATCTATTAGCAAGTTATAATGCGCCAGGAAATCCGCACCTATTATGGGTTTTGAGACGTTCGCGACTACGAACTTCCAAGAGTAGACACGGCGGAGCCCTAAGTTTAAATGGAGCTCGACCCAGCCGTATGTGTCAATAATGGTTCCATTGGCGGCGAAAAGTTGATACGTTGTCTTGCTACGCCGCTGCCGTAGTGCTGAACATGGGTATACACAAAGATCTGACCCTGTGTCCACCAGAAATGTGATCTTAGTGGCCCGGTCGGTAACAAATAAGCGACGTGGTTTATCGTGGCAGCCATTTGCCGCTACTTCCGGCTGCCATTTGCATTTCCCGCGAACGTACACGGCGTGGTGCACCGCGTGGCCCTGTCGCCGAAACTGTTGTGGTACCAGCAGTACCCCTCATTCCACGTGCCTCTGGTGCGCGAGCGGCTGCGATGGCCTGGGGTCCGGTCTCTGCTATCACGCCTGAACCCATTAGAAGTCCGCGAGCGATGATGTATCTGACCACGTGTTTGTAACGCCGCTACCTGCTTCGTTAACTCTGCGATACACTGTTTCAGCTCGCTGATCTCGCTGCAGGTGCTCGTGCTTGCCACGGCGGGAGGTAATGTGAGCGCCGGGGCGGGTGCTGGCGCGATCTCGTGCACGCGGTCGGCTAAATCTGCGACAGACTGGAGAGCGAGATTAGGTTGCGACGCAATAACCGTCTGTATATTGGTCGGCAGTCTGCTTGCCCACAACGTGGCCAGAAACGACTCTGGTACATTTGGTCCAGCCAGGGTTTGGAGATGCCGTAAAAATTGGGAAGGTTTACGGTCGCCTAGCTCGTGGGTGAGGATCTGCTGCACCCTCTTTTCGCGCGAATCAGACAGCCTATGAATAAGCTCGGCTTTCAGCTTTACGTACTTGTCCTGGGCTGGCGGGTTTTCAATAATGTCCCTAGCCTCCACCATATAACGGTGGTCAAGCTGGCCCACGACGGTGTAAAATTTAGTGCTATCCGCGGTAACACCGGCGATCGTGAACTGACCTTCAACCTGGGCGAACCAAAGTGCTGGCTCCTCTGGCCAAAACGGCGGCAATTTGACGCTCACTCGGCAGACGTCCTGTTTCTCTGCTGACGCTCCACCGGTCGTCGCTTCCTGGCCTGCTCCGGTTGACATGTTGGCTCCGACAGGCTTCTGAGTTCTTCTCGGGGTCACCAATGAAGTGTTACGGGGTAGATTCAATAAAAGTGGTTTTCTATTAAAGATTTGTATTTCTGCCTACCTCGGCACTTCCTTAATTACAATAAAAAACTAAAAATGAGAAGAAATTTAGACAAAATATCCAAGCTAGATTTTCTAGATTTTTTATATGACAGTGACGGCTGACAAAATCAAAAAGGAAAAAATAACAAAAAGTATGAGGTTGTATGTGTACCACTACAACTTCATTATGTCGACGAAGAAGCAAGTATTCAATGATGTCTCTGTAATCAACGCGGTGAAAACCGGAAGTGATCATCGTATGGTAAGAGGCACATTGAACTTAAATATCAAGCTGGAAAGATCTCGACTGATGAAGTCTACGCTCCGTCCAGTACCGACCCAGATCCAAAACCCCAAGAGCTTTCAGCTCGAACTCCAGAATCGTTTCGAATGCCTAGGGAGCTCCGTGGACGATTATAACGATGGGTTCGTGGAAACTGTCCATACGGTCGGGTCTAAGATCTTCAAGACCCGCCGTACGAATTCAAAAAAGAAGCTCTCTGATCCTACTTTGCGGCTCATGAAGGAGAGGCGCGATATGATCCTGCAGTCTACGGGTGATGCGCTAAATTACCGGCAACTCAATAGACGGATCTCTAAGGCCTTGAAAAGCGATCTTCGCCGCTTTAATACAGATCGTATTAAGGACGCGATAGAGCGAAATAAAGGCTCCAGGGTCTTTGCTAGAGATCTGTCTATTGGGCAGAGCCAGCTTACGAGACTGAAGACCGATGATGGCAGGATCGTATCCGACAAACCTGAGCTGTTGAGAGAGATCGAGAGGTTCTATGGACAGTTATACACGTCAACAAATAACCCCGCTATGAATCTGGCAAACGACCCAAGAGCTAGATTGACCCGGCACTATACCGAAGACATCCCGGACGTCAGCCTGTACGAGATTAGGATGACTCTGAAGCAGCTCAAAAACAACAAGGCACCAGGTGATGACGGAATTACGGCCGAGTTGCTGAAGGTCGGCGGAAAACCCGTTCTTAAGGCCCTTCAGAAGCTGTTTGGTTCCGTCATACTCGAGGGCAAAACACCACAGGCATGGAACAGAGGTGTGGTGATACTTTTCTTTAAGAAGGGCGATAATGCCCTCCTTAAGAATTATAGGCCCATCCCACTCCTGAGCCATGTCTACAAGCAGTTTTCGAGAGTCATCACGAACCGTCTCGCGCGCAGGTTTGACGACTTCCAGCCTCCCGAACAAGCCGGATTCCGTAAAAGCTTTAGCACCGTAGACCACATACATACGCTGCGACAGGTTATACAGAAGACCGAAGAATATAACCTGCCTCTCTGCTTAGCGTTTGTGGACTACGAGAAAGGCTTTGATTCGATCGAATCATGGGCTGTGCTGCAGTCTCTTCAACGGTGCCAGATCGACTATCGGTACATCGAAGTTCAGCACTTCGATGTACCGATAGTCGATCTGGCACCGTGTCTGTACGAAAACGCCACTATGTCAATCAGACTCCAGGATCAGGCCTCGAAACCTATCCTTCTGCAGCGAGGTGTGAGACAGGGAGACGTTATCTCTCCGAAACTGTTCACCGCTGCACTGGAGGATGTCTTCAAGGTTCTGGACTGGAAAGGGGCTGGCATCAACATCAATGGCGAGTACATAACTCACCTTCGGTTTGCCGACGACATCGTAGTCATGGCTGAGACTATGGAGGACCTCAGTACAATGCTCGATGACCTCAGTAGAGCCTCCGAAAGAGTGGGTCTTAAAATGAACATGGACGAAACGAAGGTCATGTCAAATGCCCATGTAACACCCACTCTCATAAAAATCGGAGACGCTACACTCGAAGTCGTGGACGAGTACGTTTACCTAGGACAAACTGTCCAGTTAGGTAGGTCTAACTTTGAGAAAGAGGTCAATCGACGAATCCGACTCGGCTGGGCAGCGTTCGGGAAGCTACGCAATATCTTCTCGTCCCACATACCGCAGTGTCTCAAGACGAAAGTCTTTGACCAGTGTGTGTTGCCAGTGATGACTTATGGAACTGAAACGTGGTCGCTCACAATGGGCCTTATAAGAAGGCTGAAAGTCACCCAAAGGGCAATGGAGAGGGCTATGCTTGGAGTTTCCCTGCGTGATCGAATCAGGAATGAGGAGATCCGCAGGAGAACCAAGGTAACCGACATAGCCCGAAGAATTGCCAAACTTAAGTGGCAGTGGGCAGGCCACATTGCTCGCAGAACAGATGGCCGATGGGGCCGAAAGGTTCTGGAGTGGCGACCGCGTACCAGAAGACGTAGCGTTGGAAGGCCTCCCACAAGGTGGACCGATGACCTTGTGAAGGCCGCAGGAACCCGTTGGATGCGGGAAGCACAGGACCGGTCGAAGTGGAGGTGCTTGGGGGAGGCCTATGTCCAGCAGTGGACGTCTTTCGGCTGAAATGATGATGATGATGATCTAATTATCTTGACAATAGAATCGTGTGTAGATCGATTTGAGCTCTTCGACTGTCTGACTGTATCTACATTGCTGAGCAATAGAAATTGGCAAAAATTTCAACAAATGCGTAACGTTTTAACATATACCTCAAAACGAGGTATATGTTAAATTAAAGGCTTTTGTTAATCATCGTCTTCTTATAAAACTGTTATTAGAATATCGTTTTTAAGATTCAATTGTTTTGTGGTTATCGTTGTTAATTATGGAGCTTATTATATAAAATAATTTTAGTTACCTTTTGCTTTAGAAGATTTAAATGTTTTGTCAAAAAATATTATTGTTAAGATTCTAATAAGGGTTTATCAGAGGATAAAAGTCTGATTAGTTTAGAGACCGTTGAAGGCTTTTATAACTGTTAGGAGAGTAAATAGCATTTTTAAGATACAATCAGGGTTTAGTTTAGTGGCTTAAAAACGTATTTAAGTATAATTTATGGTCTCTCTAAGTCTGTTATTTTTTTTAATGTTTATGTATAGCGTAAGTCGAGCGTTTTTTATTTCATTAAACTCTGTTATCGTCAAAATATCCAATCAGGAGACCAAAGAATCAATAGTACATTAGGAGGATTTAAATTTATTTTTATATTAATTTTTTTTATTATAATATTGCATTTTATTTTCCTTGTCCATATCATAATATCAGAACAAAATAATACCCAAAATAGTATTTAAGTCACATGTAAATTCATCTCCATATTTATAATACTTATTCAACTCATTGTCGGCAACATTGCGTCATTATTTTTTACAATAACGTCATTATTCTCACAATGTGACATTATCAGCAACAACGTTTTTTAATGATTTTGAAAAATATCCAAAATTAATGGACAGTTTGGGGTGCCTTCATTACAACATACTATATATTTGATATATCTATACATCTGGACTTAAATAGAAGCTCTGCCGCGAGGTTTAGAAAATCTTAATTATTTGTATCAAGAATATTGTTTTGAGGAGATCCGCCCTTACGTGAAATAGAATATCATTGCGTGAAATAAAATATTTTGATTTTGAATAAAAGATGTAATTACTTATGTCTCAAACAGAACTTGTTTTATTTTAAGATAGCACATAAAATATTTTTCAACTTGACAGAACTCAAATCAAGGGGTGTCTTTTTATCTTTATTAGCTAATTCCAAGCTAGCTCCAGCTTTCACCAACATACAAGCTACTGCTTCCCTGTCTTCTTCACAAGCAATGTGGCTGAAAAATATAATTGATTATACAACCCAAAGGCATTCCAAAATAGGCAAGGAGGATTCCTAACTTTTCAATTACATGGTGGAAAATTCTGAAAAAAAGTTAAGTTGGTATAAGATAAAAACACTTTCAATGAAAATAAATTGTTTTGAAGAAGATACTGTATAGAGCAATTTGTTGGGATATGGAAGATTTAAGGTTACAACAGCAAAAATAACTTTATATGTCCTGTGCCTGCTTAAATATTCATCCCAACTATGAAACCTTTCACTGTGTATGGCAGCATGGTGGTTTCACTTGCTGGTTGTTTTTTTTTTCTGTTTATCGAGGGTGGTCCGGTGCTATTAAAGTGCATTTTACCTGCATTAATTTTGTTACTTATATTTGTGTTTTTTATTTGCGTCATATTTAACGCAAATAAATGTATTTTATTTCTAAATTGGCTTCAATCATTTCAAATAACGCCAAATTATGCAAATTGTAATTTCTTTTTTAATATCTATTCTTAGCTTCTGCCCGCGACTTCGTCCGCGTGGTAAAAACTTAATATATCCTAGGCAATAATCCTATGGCACTCGCCAATAGTGAAGCATAAGTTCATAACTATTCTCTATGAATGTACCTCAATCAGTGAAAGAATTTTTGTAACCTGTTAAACCAATTTGATTAAATTCTTAAATCCTTTTATGCATTTGTTATATAGTTTGATAAAGTTTAGATAGATTTCGCAAATTCAATCTTGCTATCTCTAGCTGACATAGCAAACCAATTTAAAATAAAAAAATTCATCCCCATTTCTGATTCATAAGAGGCCAGCTAGTTATGTCATAAAGTGGTCACACCAAATACTAACAGAGGTGTTGATCCAGTGGAATCACAAACATCTACTTTTATTTGTGGTGAAGTTAAGAGAAGCTCCACAATATTACTCCTCCCTTGAGCAGCAGCACGGTGCAGAGGAGTTGCACTCAATACATCTGTATCATTAACATTTGCGTCAAAGTTTATTAATAACTTCGACACCTGCAAAAAAAAAAATTAATAACATTAGGTATCGAGATCTTTGTAGATTGCTTCTAAAAATACAAATAATATTTTAAATGAAATTACATATTGAAGTGTACTTCTTATCTGTAGTTTATAATTACATCATGAATTATTGATTTTTATAGATCCCTAGATTTAAACTACCTCCAAATGGCCCTTTGAGCAAGCATAATGTAAAGATGATTGTCCTCGAATTGTCTTTTTATTGACATCGGCTCCTTTGCTTAACAGCAGTTTCACTACTTCTACTCTTCCAGCTGAAGAGGATAATATTAAAGGAGTTGAATTTGTGTCATCCAGTGGATCAACTGGACTTCCTGAATCAATCAAAAAGTCCACTAAATTTTCGTTACCACCCAGTGAAGCCCAATGAATAAGGAGACGTTGATTCTGAAAAGTTATAAACATGATGAGAGTGACTTGCAAGTTTCAGACAGCAAGTAATACAATTCTTAAAGAAACTGAAAAACAAAGTAACAACTGAGGTTGCTTGAAATTATTCTAAGCAAGGGATGGCATTCCTCATGTATGTAACCAAGGGAAAACAAACATTCAATGCAGATAATGAGGGATCCCATCTTTAAAAATATTATGATGTTTCCAAATGACTTTGCCATTTTAGTCAATTTAGTTTTTGAGATATAAGATATTTTCGGTTGCAAGCACAGAAATAACTTGGTAATAAAAGCAAAATACTTAATTAGAAAGTAAATTCTGCGGAGTTCTGAGGTAACAAACATAAAAAAAAACGAATTGAGAACCTCCTTTTTTTTAAGTGGGATAAAAATGTGATCACACATTTCACGGAAAGTTTTTACATATTCTTTTTTTAACCGTCTGAATAGCGGTATTATCTAAATAATAAAATGAGCCAACAGTATAAAAAGAAAAGCTTACTGAATCAGGTGTATTTACTAAAGCATTATCTTCATCAACCTTCACTTTAACTTGATTGTAGTCTCCTCTGTAAGCGGTTTCATAGACTGAACCTAGAGACATTTTTAAATGAATAATAATTATTTGATTTGCTAAATTCAATCAAAGTACTTCGAATCAAAATCACAGAACACTATACTAATCAAAAAGTACTCTGTGCACTATACTGATCAAAATCACTAATTAGTCACAGAGTACTTTTTGATCACAGAGCATATATACCCTGTTTTTGATAGTGTCACTAATGATCACAGACTAAGAAAAGTTACCTTCTAATGATGAATTTTACACACTGACCTCTACAATACAAGTACGCGTACTTGTATTATAGAGGTCAGTGATTTTACACAACACAATACAACCACTGACAACTTTCGTTCGGTACCGCATTATAATGTAGTCTTTGGTAGAACTCGAAGAGTGGTTATTTCACTGACCTCTATAGTACAAGTTGTATTATAGAGGTCAGTGGGTTATTTGTACATTTAGTATTTTTATCTATGGTGGTTATTTATTTATTACTTAGCGACTATCTGCGTCTAGCGATCGACCAAAATGTAATTTTGACCAATTATATTGTAGTCTTTGATGTAAACAATGCTAATTATCTGACCTGATGTCTGTCAATAGTTACTTTACTCTTTGATCACACTTTAAAAAAAAAAAAAATTATTGATTAGAAATTTGCTTTGTCATACATTTTGACCGCATACGTATTGCACTTTTCTACGAAATAGGTGATTTTATTTTTGATAACTGGCGAAAAATATCTACGCTAGTCTAGAATCATATGCTGAATTAATTATATTTGCCGTTTGCTCCGGTTGTTTACAGATCACAGATGTTTGAAAAACAAATGTGGGATCAGACCAATTACTAAAATTCTTTAGTCATTGGATCAGACTTACAAGGTGATTTTATGCTACCTACTTTATTAGAATAAAATAGCTTAAAAATCGCCGGAAACAAAGTCGCTGCGTGTGTACCTACTCTAGTACTGGGTAAACTTGAGTCACTGACCTCTATAATACTTGTATTATAGAGGTCAGTGGCTAGAGTACACACGCAGCGACTTTGGTTGCCGGCGACTGCGAGTGGCTGGCGATTTCAAAATAACACGTCCACAGTCCACACTGATTTGATTGTCACTAGAGCTTTAAAAATCTGCGTGTGGACGTAGGTTTATTTAGTCATTGTGTGGACTTGAGATTTTTTATAGCATTTGGTTCCTCGGAATAGTTTGGCTGTTTGGACGTTGGACACTTGTAGCTTGTAGCACGCGCGCCACATCTGGCAACACAAGACTGGCTGGGTTTGTTTGGGTCTTAGAGTAAGAAAGCTATAGGTATAGCATCGGGTAGCGTGTGCGTGGCCACATATGAGCTAAAAAAACTAACTTAACTAACATGGGCTACATAAGTAGCTGCCTTAAAAAACTGGCACGCACTGAGACACGGAAATAGTATAGCTTTATCCTTTTCAGTTACTTATAATAACTCAATACTTTATCCCTTTCTTGTGGAAATGAAATGGAGCTACCCACCGTCTATACTTTTCTTTGTCTAAGGTTTGGGTGCTTTAGGGTATATAATATATTCTGTGGTTGGGAGGTGCGTGCCATCATCGTGCCATGAAGGTATAGATAAAAAACCTTTATGGTGCGTGCGTACATGCGTAGCTCTATAAAGTTATTGTACTCTGTTCTTCGATCATTAAAAATAATGATCGAAGACTGTTACATGCTGTGTGGTACTCTCGTACTCTCTGCCGCCGTTAGGCGGTTAGGGCACAGTATAAAGATCATACAGTATGGTAACTCGGCCGTAACCTTGAAATAAATGCCTACAGCCGCGCGGTACGTAAACATGCGATAGGGCTGCCCGCCTCCAGCATTTTAATTACATTTGCCTACTTTGTGTTTCCATTTAGTTTTGTTATTGTATTTTACTGTGTGTACATAAATAATAAAATAAATAAATAAATATACTTTTTTTTATATATTATAAACAAATAAAATACTTTGTGAATTATAAAAATGCTTGTTGAAGTGTTTAAAAAAATGCGTGTTGTTTTTTGATTGGTAGATTTAATTAAAAAACCATGTTTATGTTTGAATAACAAATCTTATAAATTTGAGACCGAAAAATATTTGCGCCTCGACTGAGACGTACGAAAAACATGGACAAGGTGGAGAAAAAGGAATATCTTTTACTTGGTTATAGATACCTGAGGGGCCCGTGGCTAAATAATAACAGCCGCACAGGTCGATCGATCAGGTTAAGCTACGCTTGCCGCGGTTATTCTGTGGATGGGTGACCTTCTTTACACACCGTGACCCCTCCGTGCCTCGGAAAGCACGTTAAGCCTTTGGTCCCGGCTGTCATTCGTGGATCTTTGACAGTCGTTACGGGTAGTCAGAAGCCCGTAAGTCTGACAACCAGTCTTACCAAGGGGTATAGTATTACCCACTAACTGGGTTGTGGAGGTCAGATAGTCAGTCGCTCCATGTAAAACGCTGGTATTCAGCTGCATCCGGTTAGACTGAAAGCCGACCCCAACATAGTTGGGAAAAGGCTAGGCAGATAGTTACCTGCAGCTACTTTACAATTTATATGTTTGGTTCCACAAATTAATCTTAGTGTAGTCCGTATATCTTAATCATAGTATAATCTTATTGTAGCACAATATAGCCTACTCGTCATATTAAATATGTACTTAAACTTATTTTTAGTGAAAAAATCGCGCGGTTAATGTTAAAAAAACAACACACCGTCCGTTCGTTACTGCGGTACAGTCGCGACTCGCGACCAAAGAGTAAAGTAACTATGTCGCGACTGTCTGCATGCCGAGCGCATGCCGAGGTCGAGGCGCGTAGGTATAGCTCGCGTTTCGTCCGTTTGTATGAACTCGAAATACTGTATGATCTTTATACTGTGGTTAGGGTAATACGGGCATTGACATCAATGAATACGGGGTATAGCACGGTAATACCGCATTTACACATTCGCGCGAATTGCGAGGCGAATGGCGAGGCGAGGCGAGGCAGAAATATACTAAATTACATGCGTGTTCGTTATTCGCCTCGCTATTCGCGCGAATGTGTGAATTGAATGCGGTATAAAAGATAGTGTTCGAGTTTATGTGTTCTGTGGTTCCGAGACTGTGTCAGTCTGTGGACTGTGTTGCGTAGTTATAGTGGTGTGATGCCCGTCAAGCCGTCAATTGAAATGAATGACGTTTGTCAAGTAATTGTAATCGACACAACTTGATGAAATTGGAAAATACATTGTTGTTAGCAATCTTTTTTATACGTTATGTAGTGCAAAGTTGTCTTGAATTGATATTTTATTGAATGGATGGTTACGTAGTTGGAGCAATATAAGCCAATTGTATAGAAGGCTCTATTCAATAAAAGGGTGATAATTTGGTGATGGTTGTGCTAACTGGCAAACACTAAAGCCTTATAGTGTTTCAGGTTCTAGAAATAAAATTACAGTTACTAAGCGTTTTAAGTTATATTGTCAGCCTGGCGAGGCCCGAGGGTAAGAAAAAAAAGCTAATTGGTTCGAAGATGTGATTTTATCTTGTGATGCTCCAACAAACTAATGTTTTGTGCACTCATGTTTATTTACAGTAAATACCCTGGCAATGACGTATTATGATTACTATGATGGCAGTAGAATATTCCTGTTCTTATCGAGCAGAATTGGGCTTCCTCTAGATCTAGTAAGTAACTCCATTCAATAATTTGAAGCCTATATCATTTGGTAACTTAATTAAATTACTACAAAACACCAGGTAGCAGATAGACAGTTGGTTGTTGGCAGGAAAACAAGATGCTACTTGTACAAACATGGGTTTTTTATTATTTTTAAGATGGTTTGCATGGTATTTTTGTGGGATTTTAAAATAAAATACAAAATTCTTATTTTGGTGATAAATAAGAGCTCTGAAATACAAATTGGTGTAATGTTGTAAAAGCAACATGAATTGGAATTGAGCTCAGGCCAAACTAAAGCAAACAACTGAGTCAGTTGTGGGACGAAATTCACTGGTGGCCAACTTGTTTGAAGCTGTTCAAACTAGCCCGAATAGTGGTGCGATTGCCTAATCATTTTAACAATAATTGATGTGTGCCGAATCCATTTTCTTCGACACAAAAGAGAATGGTTTTGCCACAAATAGAACATGATGCTTTTTGAATTGAGAGTCGGATTCCTAGCAAAGAAGAGTAGAAATTACTGAGAGTACTTACTGAAAAAATAATAAATCACTTACCTTATTTGACCAGTGGCACGTGATAACAAAATCGAAATGTACTCTAACTAAATTGCCATATTTTTCACTGCCAAAATTAATTTAACATCCCTGTGCACCGAGTTATGTTGCCAGCAACCCTGCAATTTGTTTCCCCAACAACTAAAATAATTGTTTTTAATTTTTAAATGAATGAATAATTTGGGCGGCATTACAGTCATTACAATGGACAAAGAGAAGAAACTATTTTTTATGTTGTTTTAAAAAAAATACAAAACAATTATTTCCGCATGATAAATCATTTATGTATTGTGTGCTGCCACACTACATAGTTACCCTGCAGCGACTGCTGGGTCATCTAGTGTTGCCAGGTGTCCCGATTTGCGCGGGATGTCCCGATTTTCAGGGGTCTGGGGCTTCGTCCCGATTTGTACCTGATCGGGACGCGAAATGTCCCGATTAATCAAAAATGAAAAAAAAATGCTAGAAGTTAGTGAAAAATTGAGGCAGAGAATTGAAGATGAATTTATGGGATTTACGTGTAGTAACTTGATTAGAGAATTCTTATGAAATAAGCATCACCTTTGTACCTATTTTTCTGTTCTGTTTTTTTCTTGTCTGTTTATATATGTGTGTACATTTATATGGTAAAATAAATAAAAAGTTGCCTGCTGATAAAGTGACTAAAATAACAAAAAGACTTGTGCGTGGTACAAATATGTTCTTCATTACATCGAAACTAAATATGATCTCAAGAATAGCAGATTGGACTTATTTAAACAATTTTCTCTCCAGGATGATTCATTTACTTACACGTCAATGGTTAACATTATTGAAAATCTAAAAATTGATAGAAAGAAAGAAAGTACGTTTATTTGCGACAAACATGACGCATAAAATGGCACAATATTTTTAAAGACAATCAAGATTTAGTAAATGTTAAAAAATTATTTTCTTTTATGGCTTCAATTCCAGTATCAAACGCAACAATAGAAAGGGTATTTCCCCAAGCTAACTTAATTTGGTCTGAGAGGCGAAACCGTTTGACACTCGAGCATGTGAAAGCAGAAATTCAAATTAAAACCAACTTTAATATGACATGCAATGAATTTTATAACTATGTTGTAAAAAACAAGGCCATTCTAAAGGCGGCGAAGTCCAATAAAAATATAATTTTAATAAAAACAAATAATTTACATTAATACTTAGGTACTTTATTCTTCTGAAGTGCGTCAATTACATTTTAAGTGCGATTTTATTTTATAATTTCTACTAGTCTAGCAAGACTGATTACTTGTTATGTAAGATTAAATAGACTTAAAACCCCTTGTTTTTTTTGTCTGCAACCCTAAATCCCGATTTTTTTGACCTCATACAATGTACCGATTTACAACAAATCGGACCTGGCAACACTAGTCATCACAGGAAGCGTAACGGGCTAAACTCGTACTCTTTCTATGAACTTTCGTCAAGCGGTGGCAAACTTAGTTGCCGGTGGCGTGCGGCAGTATGCACAAAGGGTTTGAAAGTGCGTGGCATTCCTACTTCCTACTGTCGCGAAATTTATTTTTTTTCAGAATGCCGGTCACGCATGTAACCTATTTAAATCGATGGTATCTGACATCAATTCAAACAGAAAACATAATAAGACCTAACCCAGTAAAGCGTCGCGTTTCCGAGATATTAACGTTCAAAGTTGATCATGTGACATCCATAGGTATCTTAAATACACACATCAAAAGTGTCTAGGGATCAACATATATTTTTGCAATAACTTTTCTCCTGATTGATATTAATTAAAATTTTCTTTAAGGATTCATCAAATAAAGTGTTTTCGTTTGTCACAGTAACGATAAACCAAGTCACCTTTGCATTAATAAAGAAATTTGCCATTTTCCTAATAAAGGGATTTTTGACATTTGAACCACTAACACAAAAGTTCGAAAAAAAGACTGAAATAACAGTTTTCTTTAAAATTTTATTGGGTAACTTAAACAATTAATAATCCGTGTTTCTACCGCGAACACTAACAACACAAGAACATCGGTTTGGCATACTCAAAATGAGTTCATCCAAATCACGCTGTGGAATGGCCGCCCATGTTCGTTGCAACAACAAAAAAAGGTCTTCTTGCGACTGGATACCCTCCATATTCGGCAGAGCTCTTCTCTGTAGCATATCCCATGCATGCTCAATCGGGTTCAAGTCTGGCGACTGAGCAGGCCAGGGCAGGACATTGATGTTAGCTGCGGCGAGAGTCTGTCTTACAACTCTTGCGGTGTGCGGTCGTGCATTATCATGCATTAACTGAAATAAGGGACCGATTTGCACTTGTAGAGGAACGATGACGTCTGATACAATCGTCTCAGCATAAATTTGAGCGTTGAGGTTGCCTCTGATCCAAATCAACTCAGTTCTTCCGCCGATCCAAATACCCGCCCATACCATGATGGTTCCACCACTATAAGGATGGACTTCCTGGCAGGATTTTAATCGCTGTTGGCGTCCAGGGGTTCTCCAGTGTCGTATACGTCTTGTATCCGGTCTCATACCAAAACGAGACTCATCAGAAAAGCACACGAAACGCCATTGTTCTTCTGCCCAATTTCTGTGTTCAAGAGCCCATTGATATCGAATCCTACGATTGTGCATTGCTATAGGTGGTACCCGTAGCGGTCTTCGGGAATGAAGGTTCACTTCATGCAAGCGGTTTCTGACTGTTTGGTCGCTAATTAAGTTCCCTGAAGAGTGATGAAGCCTCACGGCTAACATCATGGCGGTTATTGTTGGAGCTCTTCGAGTTAAGATTTGAATGTATCGGTCTTGTCTCCATGTGGTGCAGCGATACCGTCCTCCATGGCGCTCAGCTACGGTACCAGTGCTTCGGTAACGTGTCCAAAGTCGACTGATAACACTCTGACTTGTATTCAGAGCTAAAGCCACAGTACGTTGCCGGGAACCAGCTTCTATCATTCCCACGGCTCTGAGCATTTCTTCCCTGCTTAAATGACGTCGCCGCTCCATAATAACGTTGGTTTTAATCAGTAGTAGGGAAACAGTAGCACTAATAATGTCTTCAATGCGTTGTATGTTTTTATAGGGAAAATATTGACAGCTGATTTTCATCTTTTACTTGAATTTGATTCACAGTTCCTGATTCAAATTATGAAATGCACCAAAAAGGATCCATATAAATTTATAAAATCATAAATTTATTACAAAGCCACATCTCAATCTCAAGAAATCCGCATAAAAATGCTTGATCCCTAGACACTTTTGATGTGTGTATGTATCAAAAAATATGGATGAAAACAATTGTAAAACATTCAGAGTGATTATTTCAAACATCTATGCAACAAGATGTACGCAAGTTCAAAAAATATGGATGTCACGTGATAAACTTTATATGTATACAATGTGGAGATAACAATACAACAATAATAATGCATATGAGTAGGTGTATTTAGGAACTATCAAATAAATCCTAACGTTGAAATTAAAAAGTGATTTTTTCTAAAATATTAAATAGCATAACGAGTGTAAAAAAAAGAACACCATTTAAATATTGCGGCAACAGCGCGGTGTCGTTGACCCAGCGAACATATGGCCGAAATCTGAAAAGTGGTATTGCCGGGCACACCATCTTTTGCAGGTTTGTAAAAATTGTAACTTTATAGATTTATAGCACAAAATACAAAAGTATGTAATTCACTTTTCATACCTACGATCGGCGGTCTCGCTAGGGTTGTCAACTTTGGCTTATGCACAAAAACTATCGTGGTAGTGGCACTCGTATCTAGTTGTTTGATTTATTGTTGAGCTTATTCTACAATATTAAAACAAAACAATAAACATAGTATTACAATACAAAAAGTTTACAGAACAAAAATATATTTTTACATTTATCAATTTTCACTATCGCAAATCCCTAATAACTTCAAAACGGATTACCCTATTTACACTATTTATTTTGGCCTATCCTTTTTAGATCTAAACCTAACAAATGACACTATAAACAACACAATATCTACACAAAAAAACTGGCCACGTGCGAGTCGGACTCGCACACCAAGGGTTCCGTACCACAAGGCAAAAACGCCGAAAAAAACATGTTAGTTGTATGGGAGCCCCCCTTAAATATTTATTTTATTTTAATTTTATTATTTATTATTAAAGTTAAAATACAACTGAGTATTTAGTGAATATTTCAAGTGCCTACCTGTTGCCATTTTTGATATCGAGCAAAAAAGGGCAAAAAAATCGCGTTTGTTGTATGGGAGCCCCCCTTAAATATTTATTTTATTTTGTTTTTAGTATTTGTTGTTATAGCGGTAACAGAAATACATCATGTGTGAAAATTTCAACTGTCTAGCTATCGCGGTTCTTGAGATACAGCCTGGTGACAGACAGACAGACAGACGGACAGACAGCGAAGTCCTAGTAATAGGGTCCCGTTTTTACCATTTGGGTACGGAACCCTAACAAAAAATCATGTTTTCAACTTACGTGGTGGTAATAGTTGGTGGCGTGAATTTACCTTTCAAAAAAGTTACTTCGTTTATACTGATTCAAAATAGGAAACTATTATAAAATCGAGCTTAGATAGGCATTTTTTTGTTGCTCCATTTTTGCACCTCACAGACGCGTGTCTCAAGATGGCACACGCGCTCGCACTACTCCCAACCCGTCCGAGATAACGTTTCCGTGAGCAGTGTCTGTGTGTGTTGCTCGAGCGCACTTTGTATGTAGATTGCCTTCTGTACTATCTGTATTAATTATAACGCGGTTTTACTGAATCATGTATTTATTCAAATACTTAAATTAAAATTATTATGAAATTGTTAAAAGACGTAGGTAGGTAGGTTCACGTACAAATAAAATTATTACGAGCAGTAGGGCAGCGGCGGAGCGTGCGCGCGCGGGCGGTACATTTATGTAACTAGACTAAAACCTTAGATTAAAAAATGTCCAGATCCCGTGTTCGAAACAAAACGCAACGTTTTAAGTGAAGCCACTTTTTTATAAATGTGTGAGTGAGCGCCACGGTCGGGAGTGTATTACGTATCGTAATTGCGTTTGTGTGCAATGTGCGTGTAATACCAGTGGCAGAGATTTACCCTTAAATGTGGGAGATTTCCAGTATTTTACGTTTAGCGTAAAATATATCATCAACAGTAATGACATGATTTTTTATTATTACGGTTGTTGAGTTTCAACGTTATTTCTTTAATTTGTGTAATTTGTCATGTGCGACTTTATCAGAAATTATTATGTTACGACTTTTTGTGATATTTGCTTGTAAGTTAGTTAAATGTTTGTGGTTTTGGTGTATTTAAATAGGTAGTAAGCAGAAATAGCACAAACGGTAACTGTTAAATAGCACAAACTTACAAATAATGGGTAAAAATAATTATGCCCCTGGCAACACTTAACAAATATGGCGTGACAGTAATGTCAAGTTATACTTTTTATTTACATAAATTTAGAATGCGGTAACAAAGAAATACAAAGTGAAATTGAATACTTACTTGTGAAATGATATAGGTAGTGGCACATTCCTTTTTTTTTTGTGTGATTTCTACACCATTTCACAACACAAACCTTCATTTTAAAATATCAAAACACGGACTCGTGACGTAATTTACGCGGGGAGCGTTACTAGGCGACTGACGTATGGATCGTACGACGCGGGACATTTGTCTCCCGTGTTTTTGGCTTCAATTCTCAGTGGCCTACTATCCATCTGGACATTTTTTAATCTAAGACTAAAACAGATAAATTCATATGGAAGTCGGGGGACCGTTCTGTGGAACACCTTCTATTCTAAGAGGTCCCCCGAATGTCATATGAATTTATCTGTTTTAGTCTCGTTACATAAATTCTATAAGTCGAGGGTTTTTAAATTATTTTATCCTTTTCCAATTACATTTAACCGACGTGGGTTTTTCTAAATTTTTGCTTTTTTCATACATATACTACATAAAAAATATGATCTAATCTTGATAAAAATTACCTAAAATTGTGTTCTGACGTGACTGGACGTGACACTTCTTAGTGCTGACCATCCACCCAATTTTGTTATTTCTATTAAAAAATGTCATAAAGCTTAACAGCCTATACTACCTCAGCTAAAATTCACTCTTTATCTCGCTCGCACGATACTGCTAGCGGACTGTGTGAGAGCGCGACAGAGTGCGGTGCTGGGCGGAAAGCAGCGCCAATAGTTTAGGTATTTGCTTTTTACAGTGAAAATAAAGCTAATTCAAAAAAACTAAATAACATAAGACCTGCTTTATAGTTAGTTCAGTTAGTATGCGAAGTTTCATGATCTAATTTGAAGTATTTTTAGGGTTCCGTACCCAAAGGGTAAAAACGGGACCCTATTACTAAGACTTCGCTGTCTGTCCGTCTGTCCGTGTGTCCGTCTGTCCGTCTGTCCGTCTGTCTGTCACCAGGCTGTATCTCAAGAACCGCGATAGCTAGACAGTTGAAATTTTCACAGATGATGTATTTCCGTTGCCGCTATAACAACAAATACTAAAAACAAAATAAAATAAATATTTAAGGGGCAAAAAAATCGCGTTTCTTGTATGGGAGCCCCCATACAAGAAACGCGATTTTTTTGCCCTTTTTTGCTCGATATCAAAAATGGCAACAGGTAGGCACTTGAAATATTCACAAAATACTCAGTTGTATTTTAACTTTAATAATAAATAATAAAATTAAAATAAAATAAATATTTAAGGGGGGCTCCCATACAACAAACATGTTTTTTCGGCGTTTTTGCCTTGTGGTACGGAACCCTTCGTGTGCGAGTCCGACTCGCACTTGGCCAGTTTTTTTAATACCAGCGGTTTATTGTTCGCTTTGGAGGTAACTTTGGAATTTTTTTCTATCGAGCAAATTTTATGGAATCGTGTTTTCGTCTAACATAGTACTTAACATTAATCCTCAACTTTAGCATATATTTATTTCAAAATTAATGCTGCGGTATTTTCGACATAACGGAGGATCATGATAAGCCATTTGAGGTAATATAGGCCCTTAATCGATAATGGGTATTTAAAAAAAAAATTGTAGAAAATGAATAAAAACTCTTTGATATTTTAATGAATTAATTATTTTTTTAAATATAATCATTTTAATAAGTACATACACGTACAGTGTGGATAGGGGTGTAACTTTTTATGGTTCCCTACGTTCGAATTCAGAATCGGAACCCTCAGGCTAAGCGCGCACTACGATTTTAATAGTTGCGATAAATAATCGCAAATCTGTAGACAATAATAGCATACTAGAGTCCGCGCACTGCGGAAAAAATCGCTTGAGAATTCGCTTGAACAATGTTTGTGTTTGCTATTTTATAACTAAATCGCAAGGATTAAAATCACTATAGAATATAGAATCACTTGTGTGTCTGTCTGTAGATCTGTCACAACCGATTTGTTTAGAATCTACTGATTCGATTAAGTTGAAATTTGGTGCACATATAAATTTCTGTGATTCAAACACGACGTGTACCTAACATAAATAAATTAATTTTAAATATGGGGTCAGTTTTTGGGGTCACATTAGAAAATTAAAAAAAGCTTTGCTTACTGGTGTGATATATCAAATATATCAAATGACAGGGCTTGTCTAGAGGGTCATAAATATATTTTTATAATAGGTAACAAAAAAAAGTTATTTATTATTTTATTAAGTAAATAGAAACAATATCTCTGTAGGTAACCACCGAGCCTAAAAAAAAAACCAAAAAACAAAAAAAAAACATAGTTCTGTGATTACTTATAGATTCCGGGAGATCCTATCAGAAGTCTGGTCTTAAAATAACATAGCAAATACAATAAGTATATTGAGAGATTTGCTATGTCATAGTCAGAACATGTTCGGATGTTATATTCAATTTAAAGTTGGTATTAGGGTTCCTTACCAAATTGGTAAAAAGGAACCCTTATGTGGTGCGACTCAGTCTGTCTATCTGTCTTTCCGTCCGTCCGTCTGTCACAGCTGGATATTTCAAAAACTACCAATGCTAACTTGAAATTTGGAATAGTTTTAGATGATGTTTGCCCTACTACTTATTTTGCAAACAAGAAAGATTTTTTTTTGCAACATAGACTGGAAGGGGTTTTGAAAAATTCGAAATGGGGCTACTAGGGCATGTCAGGCACATATCTAGTATATATCCTTCTTATTCTGATTATGAACTTTTAAATTGGTCCAATATTGGAGGAGGAAATAGGCGAGAGCCAAACCTCGAATTATGACTTTTTACTTAGGCTTTTCCAAAAGTTTTCCGACCGCATTTCCTCTTAAAGCTAAACAGAACCAACTACTGATAATGATGACCATTCAGCCGATAAGTCGTGAAAAGGTAACACCGACAGAGTCACTTTCGCATTTATAATATTAGTATGAACGTATGTGTGCGGTCATAAAGACCGACACTCCGGCAAGCTGCGGAGTAATTAGGTAAACACTTCGATGGCAATGCTTTTCATTTTGACAGTTCGATAACATTAATTGCGTTGTTCACGTTTTTTGTTGAATATTTCAAACATACGAAGCAATTAATGAATTACCTTCAACATTTTTCAGATTGTGATTGAAAGTGTCTTACGCAATTAGTATCTCAGACCAACAAAAAAAAGAAAGACGGCGCGCCGCGAACATCAAAAGTGAAGCCATAAAACCGTGCTCCTGCAAGTAAACATACACGCTCACGCACACACCTACACTAAAACCTTGCTCATCGCTTTTAGTACGTCACGAGTCGTCGTCAAGTTAACATAGATTAAAAAAATATAATTATGCCTTCCTGTGCAGTGAAAAGTTGCAAAAACAACAGCAAATCACATAAAAAGTCTCACGGAATCACTTTTCACTTGTAAGTACTTGAAATAATATCGTTTCTATAATATTAAATTTTAGATTACTTGGAACAAAAAACCTCAACGAACGAAAGTAGTGACATAAGGTGCGGGGGTTGCTATAATACGATTTAAATTTTCCCCATTTGATTAATACATACATATAAATATGATTTGTTACTTCGAGTTATATTCCTATTTTCTTTTTTATGTATTGAATATTTTGGGTTTCCAAGTAATACCAATACCATACTCAACAATATCTTACTCGTACAATATTATACTAGTTCCTACTCGCACAAATATCCCCAAATTATAGGGAAAACATTTAACAAATGGCAAGCCTTCGATACACACATAGATAAAAAGGTGGTTTCAGTTTTAATGTTCGTGGCGCGCTATCTATCTTTTTTTGTTGGTCTGAGATTAGTATGCAGATAAATGCATTTTCCACATGCTTAAATATATTATAATGAATTTAATTCGTTTCTATTTGCAATGCAATTACATTGCAAATAGAAACGAATTAAATTATGCAATTTTATTTGTCTTACTGACGTAGTTGGTTGACGTAGTTGGTATTATTGATTTGTTGTAGGTAGTTAAGTTGTTGCTTATGTACCTAATATATTACAGTAACCGTACGTTAATAAGGCACAATACAGTTTTAAATAAAAGAGACTGTCACACAAGCATGTGTTACACAAACCACGCCTTTCAAAGTCAACATTTCCATAAATCAATGTGCCTTATTTACGTTCGCGACTTGTACCTACACATTCATACCTACACAATTTTCTTTTACGTGCTGCACATTATTCATTCGTTTTTTTTTTCAATAGGTAAATTTTTGCATCTCACAAGTAGCTGCACTATGCCTGGCAAGACTGTTTCGAAAACCATTGAAATATGCCTCGCCGGAATTTCGACATTCTGTGTGCCTTGTTATAGGTTTAACAATGGGGTATTTCTGTTTTGGAAGGTAATTATTTATTTTCCGTTTCATTCAACTATGAATATGCATGTTTTGATTTATTTACTTAACGCTAACGCAACGGTAGTACTTTTTAAATAACATTAATGTGTAAACATTGAATCAAACATCATAAAAATAAAAAAAAATTACAAAAAAATTAAACCGCCGAAAAAACTAAAAAGCTTAAAATAATAAGTAAACCTTTTTTATTTAACCTTAATAACTAAGTTCTTAAACTAATTTATGTATACCTAAGTAATTTTGAGTCCGAGCCAAGCAAGCAAATTAATAATTACATAAAGGTGTGTACAAATACAACGCGGCATTCGAGCGCGGCTGCCGCGCACGGCGAACGCCGCGAACGGTGTTAGTGTTGGTTCTTCGCCAGTGGTTGAGATCACTGACTTATGTTATCAAGTAAAATGGATAACGAAACAGCAATTCATCTTATTGAAATAATTATATAATATAGAACCGTTCTGTAGCATTAAAAGTATGCTTTTTATTTTGGGCTACCTTACTTACTTTTTCTATAATAAAAAAAAATCTATAATATAAGTTATTTTTAATTTTAATACACATTCTTCTATTCCTTCTTCTACGTAATTTACAAATAATAAGCACAGCTAAAACATACGCGGCCGCTTTTATTGTGGTTTGAATACGAAATAAGAGCGCGGCGTGTCTCGGACATGCCGCGCAGCACTGCCGCGCGAAGGTCTAAACTAGTCGCGCGGCTTTGTGTCCCGCGAATGCCGCGCGTAGCTGCTGCGCACCTTGCATGCCGTGTAGACACACCTTAAAGCGTGATGCGCGTTCACGAAGTTAATGTTAGCGAGACAGCAACCCGAACGTGCACACACGTGACACACGTGAGGGGCACACGTCGTTGCGAGTGGTCGTGCGGAGAGCGTATTTTTTGGAATGTTAATGTTTATCGCTGAAGATTTCACGTTGCATTCATTTTCATTTCATTTCACATGATTTGGTTATTTGTTTAAAAAGGTAATGAAGTGATGTTTGTTCATTGATTTTTTCACGCCGACTCAAAATTACTTAGGTAGGTATACAGTGTAAGCAACGAGTTATGAGCGCTGACCTTGAAGAAAACAAACGTCTCAAACCCTTATGTCTTAGTAATAAGGGTTTGTTTCGCTTGATTTTTTCATGGTCAGCGCTCATAACTCGTTGCGTGACTTGTACTTACATTAGCTTAAGAACTTAGTTATTAATGTTAAATAAAAAAAGGTTTATTATTTTTTGCTTTTTAGTTTTTTCGGCGGTTTAATTTTTTTGTTAAAAATTTTTATTTTATAATTTTTTGTGGCTATAATTTACTAATTACTACATGCTTAATTTTTGATTACTTTTAAAATAGCTACCTACTTTACTGTAGCTATTAACTGTTATATAATCCACACTGAGTGGAGTAAAAACACTTGAGGGTATTGCTTTATCTGATCTAGAGCCAAATAAGGTAATACAAGCCTCACGATGAACGAGCTTTAGCAGAAATGCAGAGATTGAGAGGTCTACACACAAGAAACTGACAGGTCTAAAGCTCATTCATCGTGAGGTTTTTTATTTAATTGTAATACACAATTTAGCATTAAAATCTGTCAGTGAAAAATAAATCACCTCTATTTTCCCACCCTTAGGATAGGATTTTTTTTCCAAATGTATATGGGGACCAACTTCGAGGTATACTCTTTCCAATAAAAAAAGAATTATCAAAAGCGGACTATTCTGTAAAAAGTTATGCATGGTCTTACATTACAATCAGTGAGTGAACAATCAATCATCCCCTGTTTTCCTACCCTTAGGGTTGGATTTTTTTTCCAAATGTATATGGGACCAATTTCGGAATATACCCTATCCAATAAAAAAAGAATTATCAAAATTGGACTACTCTGTAAAAAGTTATGCGTGGTCATACATTACAATCAGTGAGTGAACAATCAATCATCCCCTGGTTTCCTACCTTTCGGGTCGGATTTTTTTTATTCAAATTTATTATATGTGACCAACTTCGGGATATACCCTTTCCAATAAAAAAAGAATTATCAAAATCGGACTATTCTCTAAAAAGTTATGCGTGGTCATACATAAAAAATATAACCTCCTAAATATAATAATAGAACCTCCTCCGTTTTTTCGTCGGTTAAAAAAAATGTCCAGAGATATGGCACCCTAAAGATCAAAGTGTCACGTGACCGGGATATTTTCATGTTAGGAACGCTATTATCATTAATGAGATCTTTACATCCTAATTAATATCCCCGGTAATTTTTTGTTTAAGTGTTCCATACCCATATATGCACCTATGTATACCAGTTTCATCGTGCGCCGTAACTTTGTAGAAAAATCAAAATGGCGACTATGCCAGCTTACAAAAAAAGTTCTTTTTTTACTAGATTGAAGACTGTATCTCCGCTTCTATTGAAACTATATTTTTGTCATGACGCGACGGTATAAATTTCCGCACCCATTCCACATTGTAATTTTTTTTCTTAGAATACTGTAGGTATATAGGTATGTATATATGTAGATATATGTGTGGTACTGTGGTACCTACATATCTACAGTCACGACACAAGGACGGAGCAACAAGAAAAGTGATTCGTGTGCCACACCCCATTTCGTGGATCCTGATAAAAGCTGCAATTTGATTTATATTGGTATTCCTAGACCGGATTATTGTCCAATCAGGCTTTTAAAAAGCCTTTTTAAAGCAACTAATAATTATTACTTGTTGCTGATGATTAAGTACTTACCTATGTCTCTTTTCAGACAAGCGATCCATTTATCGGTGCTACCTATGTTAACTTACACTTTGCTAAAGAGTGTCTCACACCAAATTATGGGAAAGTAAGTAAATGAACCTAATTTAATTGCAATAATTCGTATTATCAAATAGTCAATCTCTTTAAAATAAAAAAGTAATTTAAAAACTTAAACCGACTTCAAAAATAAATTAACTCAAAATTATGAAATAAATGACTCCTCCCGCTCTGGGTGGAGCGGAAGGGAGTGTCAGACTCTTACTGACTAAAACCCACCCGTGTTCCTTCCTTAGCCCTTTATGTTCCGGGCCAGCGGTAACCCTTTCGGACAATCCCGCTGACAAGTCGGTGCCTTGGGATCTGTATTTAAGTTTCAGATTTTTGCCACCAACTTCGGTAATTAAAGTTATTTCATAATTTTGAGTTACTTAATTTATTTTTGAAATCGGTTTCATTTTTGAAATTACTTTTTTTATTTCGTTAAGTTTTAGTTTTAAGTTAAAACTGGAATATTTGTTTGTAATAAATAGGTAAGGTCGGGCGGGGCTATTTCGACTATAAAATCACAAACGTCAGCTTCAAAAGTCTGCACACCCGTCTTTGAATACGTTATGATAGATTTAATGAATTTATGTTATAAAAGGTTTAATTGAGATCTTTCTTACGTAGGTCTTATACAGAATACTCATCTTATATGTTCACAGGAACGATATTTTTTAAATTGGGAAGAAATAGTTACAATTACCCCACAGTGGGGCTATTTCAACTATGCCACATATTTATCGTACTAAAGCCGTTATCGTTTTGAAATTGAGAGCCTGAGTTTATTATGGCATAATTCATACCAATCTATCGCTTATTGTCTCCTAACATGGTTCAGTAACGTAATAAAATACTTTAAACACCTTGGAGGGGCAATTTCGACTTTTTACATAGATAGTAGTGCAGGGACGTATGCCAACCAACATCATCGATAAATCAGATCAACAACAACCATGGATAAACATTTATTATAAAATAAAAAAACATGTTACATGTATTCTTGAGACTATTGTGGACCGTGGCATGCTATGAATATCAGTAGCTTGATAACTAGTAATTTTTTTATTGCTAACATCTTCTACAGCCGTAAGTAGTTCGTCTAGCTGGTGAGTACTGTTTAACATTTTTGCCTTATAATTTCACACCATCTAAAACGATACAACAACCAAAGCGCAAAAGTAGTGAATAAGCCGTAAGTTAGTAGAAAAGCGGACGAGAGACAAAAAACTTTTATGACAAGATAGAAAATTTTTAAACTGTAGTAAACGGTTTGATCACCATTTAGATTTAATTTACCAACAGTGGTTCCCTGTACATTTTATCGCAGCATGTGCCAATGTTTTTGTTATGCATAGAGTATCGATATCATCACATCACTAGTGTTTCGCAATACCATACAAAAATTAAGCGGGGTAATTATGACTTTAGGTTAGTCGAAATAACCCCACTTCTCCTTTTAGTGGGGCTATTTAAACTAACGAAAAATCACATCAAAAACGTATCATTCCAAAGAACAAATAAGCGAAAAACCATTTACGGTTTTTATTTTCCCTAGTCACTGTTTAATATTGTAAAAACAAGCGTTTTAAACACAACTTTTGACGGAAAATGTGACGAGCGTCTTTTGTTAACACATGCACAAAATTTTGTTTGACAAAAAAAAGCGTGTGGGTCAAACAGTTCGCGCTTTAGCAGCTCCATCTATGAAATTTTGTATAAATAATCTGTTCACCTACCTGGATATAGATGGCGTTTTGGTACAAATACAGTAGAACAACAGTTATTGTCATTAGTTGAAATAGCCCCATAGTCGAAATAGCCCCGCCCGACCTTAATAGATTTTTTGTAAATATTGCACTAGAATTTGACCAAGGTTTTGAGATGTTTTCCCTTTGACACTACACCCGAAGCTCGTATCAATAAACCAGGCAGTCAAACTTACACGTATTAGTTCATATCTTGAAAATTACTGAATCAATTATGATGAAACTTGCATTGTTCCCTAAGTTGAAGTAAATGTAAGCCAATAAAAATGGTCACGATCCGATTAATAGTTGCGGAGAAATGCGTGGACAAACATACATACATACATCTATAAAATTTTGTATATTTTTTTGGAAGTCCTAATAGATTGTCATAATTATGATGATAAACTCCTTTTTAGGGTTCCGTAGCCAAATGGCAAAAACGGAACCCTTATAGATTCGTCATGTCTGTCTGTCTGTCCGTCTGTCTGTCTGTCTGTCTGTCCGTCCGTATGTCACAGCCACTTTTCTCCGAAACTATAAGAACTATACTGTTGAAACTTGGTAAGTAGATGTATTCTGTGAACCGCATTAAGATTTTCATACATAAATAGAAAAAAAAACAATAAATTTTAGGGTTCCCCATACTTGGAACCGAAACTCAATTTTTTTTTTCATCAAACCCATACATGTGGGGTATCTATGGATAGGTCTTCAAAAATGATATTGAGGTTTCTAATATCGTTTTTTTCTAATCTGAATAGTTTGCGCGAGAGACACTTCCAAAGTGGTAAAATGTGTGTCCCCCCCCCTGTAACTTCTAAAATAAGAGAATGATAAAACTAAAAAAAATATATGATGTACATTACTATGTAAACTACCACCGAAAATTGGTTTGAACGAGATCTAGTAAGTAGTTTTTTTTTAATACGTCATAAATCGTAAACCGCAATTTACCATTCATTCAATCAACTCAAAAATAAAAAAAAACATTTATTTTCATAAACATAAACGTTATGCATAAACCCGGATGTTACGGAACCCTCGGTGCGCGAGTCCGACTCGCTCTTGCCCGGTTTTTTTTTAAGTCGGTAATAAATATAGGTAAACTATATCTGGGAGTTCCCCTACCAACCAAATCATAGTTTTTACTTTTATTAGATATGTAAAAAGTTTTCATGATAGTAGTAAGTATGTAGTATGTACTTAATAGGTATGTAAATGTATTTACCTACTTGTGAAAGTAAAAATTCCATAGAAAATGACCCGCAGGGTAATTGCCCACCACACTTAGAATAACAATTGATCGCAATTCCTTTCATTTTAATAGTTTTTAGGGTTCCGTACCAAAATGGTAAAACGGAACCCTTATGGTGAGACTCAGTCTGTCTGTCTGTCACAGCTGGATATCTCAAGAACTGCTAATGCTATCAACTTGAAATTTAGAATAGTTTTAGATGACGTTTGCCCAACTATTTTGCAAATAAGAAAGAAATAAAAATATATGTATATTTTTTGCAACAGGGACTGAAAGGGAGTCTGAAAATTCGAACTTTTTCAGAAATCATCAATAAAAGTAACATTAGTTCTACTATCGGTCAAAAAAAAATCCCTTATCTCCGAAGTTTCCAAAGAGAAAATTTGAAATTATTCTATGTGATAGAAGTTTATATGTGAAGATTACAGGAAAACTAAAACGAAGTCTCTAAATAGCACTTTTTCAGAAATCATCAACAAAAGTTGCATTAGTTCCACTATCGGTCAAGAGATGGCGCTGACATAAAACTGCAATATTCTACACCGCAGTGTACAGTGTTAAAATTCTCTGACGAATATAGGCCTTGCCGATGAAAAATTAAAAACATGATGCTACGGAACCCTCGGCGCGCGAGTCCGACTCGCTCTTCACCGGTTTTTTTCAGATAGATGCATATAACTTTGTATTGTACAATGTAATGAATGAATGCTACATAAATGTACTACTACTATAACTTTACGCTTTCCTTTGCATGGCAGGCAGAGAGTGTGTGGGTTATTATTGTATCCCATAATTAATAAAAAGATTAAGTATGATGTTTATAAGTGGTTTGCTATTTAATTACTTTTTTGTGAATTGTTTTGTGGATAAATTTTCGTTTACAACCGTAAAAATACCTTTCTTTTTCATAGTTATAGTTTTTTCGAATAATTTCATTTATTCGAAAAAACTATAAAATCAGAACTTGTTTTTGCGGTCGATAAAAACAATACTGCTCATGCGTAAATATTCATCCCATCTATGAAACCCTTCACTGTACGTGGTTCGACGCGCGTTGGCCGGTTTCTAGTACTTTGATTTTCCTGACGAATGTACCTTCTTATTTATTTTCAGCGTAATTTTGGCGGTTTCTATGGTATATCTGTCATGTCTCCATTTACATCGACAGATTTATCATACAGCTGACTACACATTAGATATAACAGGTGAGGGTTTACTAATGATTAGCATAAAATATATTGTCATAATTTACATGGGCATAACGAAATTCAGCATAATGATCACTACGCATAATATTATTAGGCATAAATGATTTGCCATAATGTTTATTGCCATAAATACTGTTGGCATAATAATAATGAAGCGTAATTTCATAAAGCATAATATTATAAACGCATAATTATATTTACAAATAATGTTCTTTGGAATAAACATAATAAACCGTAATAAATAACTCCTAGCGGTTGTAGACACTATTTCGCATTATTGATTATTGCTCTAATGTAATGCCGAATGTAATCTATATTTATAAAATTCAAAGTCCCGACTAACTGACATATCAACGCACAGCCTAATACGCTGGTCCTAGAGACATGAAATGGGGGAGGGCATACTCTTCACAAGGAACACACCCTCCAATGTTCCTTGTGAAGAGTATGCCCTCCCCCAAGAAATCAGGATGGCAACTAACAGATTCTCCTTTAAAGTTAAGATTCGCGAGCACATTCGCAAGAAGCTGCAATGACAGTATCGTCACAACGGTAATATTTTCTCATTGTTTGTCTTATTTCTTTTTAGTAATTATATTCATGTATGTATGTATATTTATTTGTGCTTATAGGAGGGTGACACTGAGAGTTCTTAGAAAATCAAAAACTGAACAAACTAGCTAGTTATTAGTTTTATTATATCTTTTCAAAATAGTGTCCATTTACATGCAATACATCGCTGCGTCCGATGGAACCACTGAGAAAAGCACTTGGTCCACTCGTCCTTAAGGGTCTCGTCGACGGCATTTTGAAACGCAGCCACTGCTTCCTCGGCGTCCTTAAAACTTTTTGCTCGAAGTTTTTCTTTTATTTTCGGAAACGAATAAAAATCGCAAGATGCGGGCGGGTAACCCAGTAATTCCACGTCTGACGTCGCCAAGTAGTTGATTGTTTGCTTGGCGGTGTGCGACGAGGCGTTGTCGTGGTGAAAGATCCTACTGCAAGGTCGTTTCTCCCGAACTTTTTCCAAGACAAGTGGCAAACAATTGTTAGTGTACCACTTTGCAGTAACTGTTTTTCGATCCTCTAAAACAATTGTTGCGTAATGACCTGTCCTTCCGAAGAAGGAGGCCACCATCTTTTTTCCCACGCTTCGACCTCTCTTCACTTTAGTTGGCAACTCCTCGGAAGGAAAGACCCAGACATCAGACTCTCTTAGTTTCAGGATCATAACGATAAATCCAGCTTTCGTCACCCGTAAGTATATCGAACATAGCATTTGAGTCACCTCCGTTAAATCTTTGAACCATTTCACGACACCAATCAACACGACGGAGTTTTCGGGCCTCTGTCAAATTATGAGGTATCCACCGGGCACAAAGCTTCCTGACCGCTAAATGTTCATGGAGGATTTTGTGCACTTGACTCATACCGATGCCTAAGTTTGTCCGAATCTGCTGGTAAGTCACTTTTTTGTCAGTCTCTATCATACGCCGCACAACCCTGATGTTATCTTCAGTCATCGCCGTAGAAGGCCGTCCCTCACGCAGATCATCGGTAAGATTAGTGCGACCACGTTTAAACTCAGTAAACTAGTTGTAAATAGTGGGATCCTGCATTATGCCAAAGTAATATTATCATCTTTTCAGCCGAAAGACGTCCACTGCTGGACATAGGCCTCCCCCAAGCACCGCCACTTCGACCGGTCCTGTGCTTCCCGCATCCAACGGGTTCCTGCGGCCTTCACAAGGACATCGGTCCACCTTGTGGGAGGCCTTCCAACGCTACGTCTTCCGGTACGCGGTCGCCACTCCAGAACCTTTCGGCCCCATCGGTCATCTGTTCTGCGAGCAATGTGCCCTGCCCACTGCCACTTAAGTTTGGCAATTCTTCGGGCTATGTCGGTTACCTTGGTTCTCCTGCGGATCTCCTCATTCCTGATTCGATCACGTAGGGAAACTCCAAGCATAGCCCTCTCCATTGCCCTTTGGGTGACTTTTAGCCTTCTTATAAGGCCCATTGTGAGCGACCACGTTTCCGTTCCATAAGTCATCACTGGCAACACACACTGGTCAAAGACTTTCGTCTTGCGACACTGCGGTATGTGGGACGAAAAGATATTGCGTAGCTTCCCGAACGCTGCCCAGCCGAGTCGGATCCGTCGATTGACCTCTTTCTCGAAGTTAGACCTACCTAACTGGACAGTTTGTCCTAGGTAAACGTACTCGTCCACGACTTCGAGTGTAGCGTCTCCGATTTTTATGAGAGTGGGTGTTACATGGGCATTTGACATGACCTTCGTTTTGTCCATGTTCATTTTAAGACCCACTCTTTCACTTTTCTTTCTCTTTCAAAGTAATATTATGCCACAGTATTATTATGCTGATAAAAGTTATGCGAAAATGTTATGCCAAACAATATTATGTCTTAAAATTTTATACCAAGAGGGGGGGATTCCCAACAGGTGAGTCATATTATTTAAAAAAAACTTCTTTGTAATTTTGTACATTTCTCAGCTCTGAAATCTAGCTCTTAATCTTACATTCATATTCACAGAAGATATTTCTTCTAGGTCCGTTAATGGTCATCACTCAAAGGGTAACATCATTGGCTTACTCACTACAGGACAGTTTAGCTGGAAAAGATATTCCATCTAATGCAGTGACCGAAACCGCAACTAATTCTGAACTAGCGAAAATTGAGAAGATTCCTTCACCGCTTGAATACTTCGCATTTACATTAGCCTTCCAAACATTAATGTGTGGACCAGTAGTATTTTATTCTGACTATATAAAATTTATTGAAGGAGCCCGTGTCGATGAGGTAAGATTTTTTAAAAGCTATGAATCATATTTAATACTAGCTGACCCGCGCCCACATCGTTGGGCGGTAAACATTTTAACTTGTGATGAAATTATGAGTGTGGTTCGGTTAGTACTGAGTGCTATGATTTATTTCCTGACTGCCAAAAGGAGGGTTTTGTTTTTATTGCATATATATATATGTATGTATTTGCATGCCACTTTGGCTATATTACCGGGTTTCAAATGAGTAAATGAAATGATTATGATTGAATAAATTATGTTTAATTTAATTATTCAAAACTTCTCTGTATATAGTAATATTAGATGTAATGCTATTATTTGGTACCAAAATATATTGTCTTTCAGGAGTTCCAACCCGAGATACGCCTACATATAACTGCCCATGGGAAAAACACTGCTTTCTCAGGTCAATGCCCACCACGCGTAGCATGAACACTTCTATCTCTACGAAGAGTAGACACAATGCTTTCTATACAAAGTGACATTTCTTTTCTTCATTTTTGACATACCGCCTAAAGTTCATTTCAAATAAACTTGCGATAAAGTTTGTTCACCTCCTTCTACTAATGTATCCCAATATTTCCAAACCATACGAAAAAAATGTATGGGCAGTGTCGGTAACACGATCAAAACATTGACTTACTCCGTGTTTGGTATTATGAAACTCAACCGATGCAATGTTAGCGACAGTTTTGTATGACGAACGATATCTATCGTAAGTTATTTGGACTTTTTGGTACAGGGTGGTTGAATGACATTTATCGCAAGTTTATTTGAAATACACTTTTAGAAATCTTTCTACAATCTGTCATTTTGTCTTTCGTTTCAAACAAACTTTGTCTAGGTCTATTTTTATGTAGACTATTTCAGAAGAAAGTTTTCTATCCCAAATGTCAAAATCACACTGACAACTGTCAGTTGTCTAAGAGATTTCATAATCGCTAAAGACAGTAGAAAAATTTGTACTCGACGGCCACAATGTATATATGGTTATCTACAAAATCCTACGAAAAAAATAAACAAAATTCCACTGTCAAAGATACACGAATGACAGCCGGGACCAATTTAACGTGCTTTCCGAGGCACGGAGGGGTCTCGGTATGTACCTAAAGATGGTCACCCATCCACGGACCATCCGCGGCAAGCGTAGCTTAACGTGATCGATCAACTTGTGTGGCTGTTATTATTTAGCCACGGACCCCTCTTTATTATGTGACTTAATATCAGTAAAAATTAAGCATCAAAAAGAAAAAGAAATCGTATGATAAAACAAATAATTCTGAGCCGAAATTAAGTAAAAGAGTGAATTTCGTAAAAAGTGCAGTTGACTCTTTCTACTTTGCTGCCGTCATAATGTCTACGCGGAACGTCATCTTTGTCTACTCTTTCGTCGACAAACCGGTGCTCATGCTACGCGTGATGTTTGACCCTGGGACTTATGGATGTTTTCGCGCTTTGGCTAGCGAGCCGCTGCGAGCGCTCAGCGCTAGACTCCCTATACCTTGTTGCTTAGACATGCTGCCTTAAATCAAAAAGACGCTGCGCACGTTCAGCGCTAGATTCCCGAGCACGGACCTGCGATGTTCTCCAGCTTTGGTTAGCAAGCCGCTGTGAACGAACGCTCGGAGCTAGATTCCCCAACGCGTGCTTACGAAATATTTTCTCTATTCCTCGAGAGGCGCTGATGATTTTCAAGAGCAGACTCTTCCGTACGGCGTACTCGAGCTGCTCTTGTCTGGGATGTCTGACGGGAAAGGTGTGATTTCCTTTTAGGCATGACAAACAATCGCTGAAACTGTCCGATATCCCAAAAACAGAAATACCACAGCTGGCACAGCTTCGAACTCGAAGAATGAGAACGAAGTAGTGTTTGTGTTTTAAGAAACCGAGCAACCAAAACAATTTTAAGACCAACAACCAAAACAATTTTAAAGACCAACGACATCCAACCAACCGCGTACAACACACCTACCTAACGACGAAAGTTAAACAACGCCATCTATGGGTAAATGGATAAAACGTCCGTACAAAGCTTGTTCTAATGCGGTTCGTGAATGGACGGCGGCATTTTGTGATTTAGTAATTTTATATTATCTTCGAAACTATTTAACCAATTGGCATACTGTTTTGGGCAAATCGTATCTCTATGATGTTCTTGTGATCAAAATAATATTTTTTTCGATAAGCTTTAATATTTTGTTGTTTAAAAAATCGTCCAAAAGTAAGTACGTCGAAAACTACTTTTTTCAACACATAAAAGCTACTATATCTGCTAAAATATAAAAGATAGAAATATGGTGTCGCGGACTTTTTTGTAGAACTATTCAAAGCGGACCAGGTTGCCATACATTGTTTTCAATTATATACAACTGTTAAGGCAGCGCATGCAAATAACTCTGTTGTAAGAGCTATTTTTTTCCGCCTGGCTAGACAAAAATTGAGATAGTTCGGCTAATATGCATGATATCTTTATAATTTATAGCCTATAGCACTCACGAATAATGTAGCTTTCTACCAGTGAAATAATTTTTAAAACTGGTTCATTACTTCCGGAGATTACCCCCTACATACAAACTTACAAACTTACAAACAATGTTACCTCTTTATAATATTATTAGTATAGAAAAATAGGTTGAGTAGCCTAGTAGTAGTAGCTTGATCAGGGTGTATTTTGTCCGTAGTAGCTACAGGAAAATTTTCTTTGGAGACTTCACAGATTTGCGAAAAATGGTACATTCAGCAAAAATATTGACAAATCTCACGTTTTATTTTTATGATTCCAATCGATGCAGTTTCGTATAAGGATTAAAATACTCTTCTGGATCAACTAACTAGTTAAGGTTAGAGTGCTACTCTAAATTAGGTATGATTCCATTGCTATTACTGCCCCGTCTCAAAAATCCACTCAGTATAAGCAAATTGTCACAATATTGCACGACAGTCCAGTATCCGGTAGTAGCGCGGTCCCAGGGTAACAGATCGTGAACTCGTGACGTTGCCCCCGCCTCCCCGAAATTATTCAAGATGTCGGGATCCTGTGTGACTTACTTGTGTTACTAACATAAAACTAGTTAATTGAGCAATGGTGGGCATTTACAAAAAACATTAAGAAAAAAGCCAGTCAAGGATGAAATGAGAATCAAGGATGCAAGATCCGCGAAGCCAACTTGGGAATTTGGGCACCTCGCCCGTTAGTACGTTAAGTTCGAATAGCTAAGGTTAAGCCTGGAGTCCAAAACCATAACCTATTAGAGGCAGGGCAAAAATTTTCGAGCGCGCTTCTGTCACTCTTGCATTCTAAGTTCTCTTAGTACAAAAAAGTGCCAGCGATCAAATTACCTGCATCATAAAGTATCTCCCCCCATGTAAAAGCTATGGCTGTCACTGAATACTATAGGTATATATTTATTTATTTATTTCAGGCGACGCAGGCCCATACATAAATACCTTAACCTAAACATACATATTTTTACTATTTTTATTTTTTACTAGAAAACCGTAAGTACTTCACTAGATAACTTTTGTGAACTTCTATGGTATCTGTCCGCGGAGGCGACGGAATACCACGTCCTGTGGCCAGAAATCTTCTTCCGTGACGACGGGCAGATAGCAAATCTGCACGCGCACCAAGAACGCCTTGAAGTTGACGTTGCGGTGCGACTCCAGTAACTGAACCCTCGGCATGTACCTCGTGTTCTGGCGCACGTACTCCACGATGTCCTCCGCCTTAGTGGTGTTGTGTAGTAGGGAGATGTACACCGGTGTGTTGGCTTTGCAGTACGCAAGCTGACTTCGGGCTCCGTAGGAGCTTTGCCGCAGCGGTTCTTGTTCGTCCGCGATCGGCACTTCCTCTGCACCGTCACAAAACCCTCATCATCAGCCCTATTCGGTGACTTTTTTGGCATAGGCTTCATACTAGGAGCTCCTGGGGCACTCGCAGTGACGCTAGCGGATTCCTTTTCGCCAGGGCTGCAGACACTGGCAGCGGGACGGGGTTCAAGCGGCGCTGCGTGGAGGAGCCACGATGACAGGCGTGGGGCTGCGGGGCACGCGGGCGGGGCGCTCCGCAATCTCAGCAAACTGACGCAGAATTTGACGAAGATAAACCGAGGCCGGCCGCGACTCAAGTTTACGTTAGATGCATCGACTGATGACCCAGTTACCGCCACACTGTTGCGCAACGCGCTAATTTCTTTGCGCAAATCGGCGACGGTGTTTTGGGATGCATCTAACTTCACTATAACATCCGCGAGGCGGGCCTTCAGAAAGACAATGTTCTTCAGAAGGCTTGTTACATCAACGTGGTCGAAGGTGACGGGTGGCAGCTTGCGCAGCTCTTTCGCCACAAACGTCGGCACGTCGTCCGGGTCGGTCTCCTTGAACAGTGTGATAATGTCTTGCAGGCATCTCTTAGTCCCGTCACGCTGACGGGACCCCATCTGGTCGCGCTTGTTCAGCACACTGAACAACAATAGCTTGGCAGCAGTTATGTCATCCTCGCTGAAGTTCGTTGCGCAGATTTGGACAGCGGATACCTCGTCCATCACATCCGGCTTCAGCTGCAGGAACCACCAGCAGCTCGCCACATATAATGTGGAGCTATGTAAATCTATGTAACGCCCATGATGACTCCCTAAATCTTGGGCTGCGACCGCGTTCGCCCCCTGTGGCACATCGAGTTTTTGACAAAGTTTGGCTTTGTAGAGCGTTGTCTCTGTCACTCATACCCGTATACCAGTTCGATGCGATAATACTTTCACATTAATGTCCGTCATCTATAGCTTACGTTAATATTTCGCATTAAATGACTTTAATTTTCATTTCAGTTTGAGAAGAGGAAAGATGCGACGGAGCCATCACCGCGTCGAGCTGTGTTCTATAAAGTTGGCGGTTCTTTGGCTGCCGCTTTGTTATATTTAACTCTAGCTAAGAAATATCCTTTGACTGTTTTAGAAGGTAATAGATTTTTTTTGGTTTTGGACTTTATTAACCGGTTGAATGCCGAAATTACACAAACAATTAAAAAGCCATTGTATCTTAATGGCTGTCCTGTCATTTGACTAAAAACGAATCACAAATTTTCATTTAAAAAATAACGCTAGGTAAATTTATACTTAATAAAATCACTTTACAAACTATTCTTTCTGTAAATAACTCATTTGACAAATAATTGAAAGAAAATAAGTATTTCATTACATCAACACATCATTAGACAAACATCTATCTTTTTATAATCATGTTAATTGGTAAAACAACGCAAAGCATAAATAATGTTTGACAAAATGCACTGCTTGATAATTATTTACTTCATTTACTTATTTGAGAAATTTTTCTAAGTGTCAGTATGATAAATGCCTCAAAAAACGGACATCACTTTTTTATTCTATTAATCGAAACTATGAACTATTTTGAACGCGTGAGTAGAACTCCCGGATCTTAAATATACTTTAAAACAGAGTTATAATTTTTATTCGTTTTTTTGGATTTCCAGAAAAGCGCAAAAATAAACGATATGATAAAAATATTTGAACATTTTTTTTTGAAGCTTATCGACATTATATACAAGGTATTATATAGGCGAAACAGAAAAGATTCAAACTCAAACTCAAACCATTTATTTCAATTAAACCATTTATTTCAATTAAACCATTTACAGGCACTTTTGAATTGTCAAGAAGTTCAGTCAGAAAATATGAAGCTAGTTGCCCATTCCAAAGCGTAGGTACCTATGGAGAAGAACGGGCAAGAAACTCCATGGACACTCCTTTAAATTATATTTTTACAAAAATATTAGTTACATCATTAATGTTGAATTTACAATTAAATGTGAGAACGATGTTAAAAGGAACGCGTACGCGTTAAAAGCGTCTAGAGTACAGCAAATAGTAAGAAAACAACAATCCAAAAATAAAATAATTAAAAATAAGCCGACACTTATACATACTTCACTATAATAGAAAAATAAGTATGCCTGATTTTATCTTTATTCCTTTTTTTATTTTTTCCCTCGGACATCTTTTGTCAGTAGCACATAATATTTATCTTAAAATATTCTTCAAAACTGTACTATTAACTGTAAAAAAAATCTGATGCAAATCTATCAGGAAATCAAAGATATGATGATTCTATAGTTTTTAGATTTTTCTCTGATAATAGGGTTGTCACTCTCAGACACCGAAAAATACAATAAATAATTTCTGTTGCGACTATAACCTGAGAGGGTGGACTCATCCCTATACCACATTTACCTCTTCATCAGAAAAATATAAATTATGTAAATGTATTAAAAAATATTTTTTATCAATCGGGTTTTATGTTACAATACATTAAACGAACAAACATACATGTGAAACAAATTAAATTACCTATGGGTACTTACCTCTATATCTGCTGTTTATACTCAATGAGTAATACTTACTTTATACCTATTAAGAATTTAAAAAATTAAAATGTTTTTGCTTTCAGATTTTTGATTTGTGAAAACCCTAACAACAAAAAATCGAAACTCGAAAAATCCGAATTCCTTCGTATTAAGCATCTGATATTTTATAAGCAGGTTATCTTAACACTAAATAATAATGTGTGTGAAAATAAAATGCTACTTACTACCTTATAAAACCTACGCAAAAAAATAATTTCAAAATTACAGAAAAAATTACGTAGCTTGCTTTAAATAACATCTAAACATTATTTTTTTGTTTCTAAAAATAGCAGATATTTCGCTTTAACGCATATTATAATTATAACATAATAAAATAAAAATAAAAAAGGATTTTATAAACAAGCTTTTATTTAAATAAAAACATTACCTTTAAAAAATGAAAACCAATAAGCATGTGATGACGTCACATAAAAGGTGGAATGATGTAGTTACCTTTGCGCATTCCAATGTCTTTGATGAAAACAATACCTACATTAAACAAACAAGATCAATGTTACTTAAGAAGTGTAACTAGAAAATAAACAATTTTTGCATTCTTCTGTGATAATCTTCTCGACAGATTCATGGATTCTACATATCCTACAGCTGTATCAATATATTATGCTTCCCGTGATGCTAGTAATGCCTTGGCACTACGTGATTCCACAACATTATAGCATTCATTTTCGTGCATATATTGCAATAGCATTCAATAGTCTACTTTCGGTAACTACAAATCCTTCCGAAACTTTCATGGTGACTTAATAAAAACAGAATGTGGGTAATAAACACTTGAAAATGAGAAATTTTTGAGAATTTAATTGAAAACAAACATACAAACTGAGGCGTCAACGAGTTTGACAAAGTGACAACGACTGAGACAAGTGACATCTAACAGTTTCTTTGATGGGTCACAGTAAAGCAAAGGTTATATCGCCATTAAGCATGACGTCATTTGGCGCTTACGTCTTTTTAGAATATACCGAATTTCAAAGTTGAAATTATTCATGAAAAGTACATAATTTCTAAAAACGGAAAAATACGGGTGCCCTAGATTTAGATTTACTTTTATATTTAACGTAATAATACGTGCAGGTAAAAAATGAAATGTCAATTGCCTATCAGACACTAGGTAACTGGATACACGGTATCTACTCTTCTCCGATGAGGCTCTAATTTGTCTGAATGGTGAGGACCGACGCGGCGACGTCGGCGAGTGTTACGAAGACCAGGGGAACGGTACGCCGACGTATGTTTTGAACAAATCACCCCTTATGTTGGAGCCGTACCGAGATATTATTAATTGAAAATGGCTCACTAAGTGCGCAAAGGTACATAACAGAAAAACTTTGTCAACATGCACAACCCGCACTGAATGTTATTGGTGAAGATGCCATTAACATGGACGATAATGCTCGGGCCCACCGTTCAGGCGACGTAGATGCTTATACTCGTAATAATATGCAAGAGGTCGGTATTCGTCGTTTGGATTGGCCAGCGCGGAGCCCCGACCTTGACCCCATTGAGCATGTCTGGGACCTCCTAAACAGGAGAGTATGATCTATCCAACCACTTCCACAAAACATTAGGGACACAACATAACATCACGCCTGTACCCTCTAAAGGGGTACGCAGACGTGTTTAGTACACCACGTTACACCCTCATTTCTGTCAAAGTTGTTATTGGGGTACTTACCTCTAATCTTGCAAGTAAATTCGGGCATAACTTTTTTGTTTATGAATTGATTTAATTAACCGACTTCAAAAAAAGGAAGAGGTTCTCAATTTGGTTTATATATATTTTAACGTATGTTCGGGCTTATTACCTCTGTCATATTATGACGGATTTGCAAAATTCTCTCATTTTTTAACGGATAAGGTAAGGTATGCCTCAGGGGTGGTCCTCCCATATAAATTTTATTAACTTTGCTTGGAAAGTTTGAGTTAGCTTCAATAATAAGATTTTTTTCCCACCTAGTTTATATTGATGATGTTTTAATAGCTTCCTGTCACCGATGTTTACATAGCATGTACTAGTGTTATATGAATTTTTGTGGGGTAGGTAGATACAACTAAAAAATAAAAACTTTTTTACAAAAACCAACGATACCGACTTCCGAAATTAAAGTTATTTTTGACTTTGTAGTGTTTTTTTGAAAGTCGGTTGTTTTATAATGTTATTTTTAAAACGATCATTTGTCATTCGTTTTATGTCAAACATTAGTGAACCGTCAATATCACATTAATTCTTGAATGCTCGCGTAAATTAGTAATACCGGATATCTAAATAATAAAAAGAGTATTTTTTTAAAAGAACGTTCGCATTCTAATCTGCCACAAACTGCATCAGACTGCTTGAAATGTGAGCTTGTTTTGTACTGTTTAGTTGCAGTAATTTTTTTAAATTTGGTTTTCAATTTGCGCTTAATATGGCTTAATTACAATGGTATCAACAACAAAGTTGAGAACGTCATTACGACCCGGATGCATACTAACGTAGTATCATCATCATCATGCGTGGGTGATAAAATTCGGTCCTTCTGTACCAATGGAATTATGGTAAAAAGCCCTGCAGTGGCACTGACACAACAGTCTGATACTAATTATTTTTTCTTATCCCAGAATTGACAGATCCTACGTCAGAAGTATCCCGCTCATGGTCAGCGTTGTACTTGCTATGGTACGCATACTTGTCGACTCTAGTAGTAAGGTGCAAGTACTACCACGCGTGGCTACTGTCTGAGGCGATCTGCAATAACTGTGGCATGGGATTCAATGGCTACAATAAAGACGGCACGCCTAAATGGGACAAGATGTCTAACATCGATATATTTGGTTTTGAGGTAATTTAATCTTGCTTTTTTTGAAAATATCGTTCTCCAAACGTTAAATTCTTATCATCATCGCGCAACGTTCGTCAAAGTTGAAATAAAATTATTACTCGATAGGTATTATTAGTATTTATTTAGCCAATTCGCGATGTTCTAGTATCTACAAAATTATCATGTGCGTGTGGTGTGAGGGCCACTTTGCTAAAACTCTTTGAAAATGTGCTTAGGATTTAGTGAACATTCCCAAAGAATTGTGAAAGTTGGTTTCAGATTTTGTGAAAGTCTAATAACCGAGTTATAGACTGTAAAGTTGGGCCCTCAGTTCTCACATAGAGGATTGAGGGCCCACCTGAAACTGATAAACTATGGACACTACAGAAAAAGTCTTTATGCCAAAATCTAAGCTAATGCCAAACAAAATTTGTGAAAACAAGATATTATCGCAAAACACTGTCCTACTTTGTATATCTTCGTACAAAATGGGCCCTCAATTCTCATACACGTAAAAGTTTATTACGCAATTATAATGAAATCATTAACTTACAGCTACTGTTTGAAATCCTATATGCTACTAAATAAATTGTAAAAATTTATGAAAGTAAGAACCGGTCACCACTTTTTGTTGTTTAAAAGTTATGACCTTGATAAAATTCGGGCCCTCAGTCCTCCATTTTATTTTGTTTTCGATTTATTACGCTTATCGTATGAAAGATAAGACAAATACAAAATTGACTCTTTTTGTGAAAAAAATTGTGCAACAAATGCGATACCAGAAAGAAATTAAAAGACCCTTTACTATATAAGAAAATCGAGTTTTATTTTTATTATCTGAATTTGCAAATAGGGTGACCACAATTTCTTTTAGATTGCAGTAAAGATTAGTAAATGTAGAGTCATAGGTTTTAATAAACTTTCTTCGATTTTTCGCTTATTATCGTCATAGCCTTTGTACTCAAGTTTCGTGATAAAAAAAAATAATTTCGGAAATTGAACGATCACATAAAAAAATACTGTTACCCAAATCATTTTTGCTTGAAAAATCGTTCGTTCCGAAAAACTAATGACAATAATCAAATAATTTATTTATTATTTTTATAAAGGCTTTTGCCCAGCAATGGGACAATGTAGGCTAAATATAATCCTAACTAATATTATAAATGCGAAAGTAAGTCTGTTTGTTATCTTTTCACGCCTAAACCACTGAACCTTTCATGCCGAAAAAAGTGCTGTTCCCGAGGAAAACAACATTATCGTCATTATGATAATAGATGGAGCCATGTGACTTTCAAATTTTACGCGGACGAAGTCGTGGGCAGAAACTAGTACCTAATAAAGCAGTGCGTTCCTGGATGTTTTTTTTATTCCTAGGTAGGTTTTTTTTACTTGCACAATAACAAAGATGTTTTCTGGAGTATGAAATAATTATATTTTACTTTAAAAACTTTACAATTTATAAATAGGTGAAATTGAATTAAACAATTCTTAGAGTGACTATCTAAGTCATCATTTCAGCCGAAAGACGTCCACTGCTGGACATTGGCCTCCCCCAAGCACCTCCACTTCGGCCGGTCCTGTGCTTCCCGCATCCAACGGGTTCCTGCGACCTTCACAAGGTCATCGGTCCACCTTGTGGGAGGCCTTCCAACGCTACGTCTATCTACGTACTATTTAGTATAATATTACGAACTTATAAAATTATGAGTGCCTATGTATCTAAACAAACTTACCTTGAATGTTTGATATCTTGACCGAAGATGATCGAGTGTCTTGACCGAAGATGTGTTTGCGTATTAAAAAATTATTATTATTTTTATTCTTCACTACAACTGTTTCATAAAACTCGCTTTAATGCTTTATTACCTACAACTTCCGCGGCACTATCATAAACTATTGTTTAGTAACTACACTAAATATTACAACTATTGTGCATATATGTAAACAATAATTATATAATACATGTAATAATATTTTTAATATAATATTAGCTAGTTATTATTTTTATTTATAATATTAGTTAGGATTATATTTAGCCTACATTGTCCCATGGCTGGGCAAAAGCCTTTATAGAAATAATAAATAAATTATTTGATTATTGTCATTAGTTATTTCATAACGAACGATATTTCAAGCAAAAATGATTTGGGTAACAGTATTTTTTTTGTGATCATTCGAATTCCGAAATTATTTTTTTTTATCACGAAACTTGAGCACAAATGCTATGACGATAATAAGCGAAAAATCGAAGAAAGTTTATTAAAACTTATACTCTACATTGACTAATCTTTACTGCAATCTAAAAGAAAGTGTGGTCACCCTATTTGCAAATTCAGATAATACAAATAAAACTCGATTTTCTTATATAGTAAAGGGTCTTTTAGTTTCTTTCTGGTATCTAATTTGTTGCACAATTTTGACACAAAAAGAGACAATTTTGTATTTGTCTTATCTTTCATACGATAAGCGCAATAAATCGAAAACAAAAGAAATGGAGGACTGAGGGATAACTTTCAAACAACAAAAAGTGGTGACCTGTTCTTGCTTTTATAAATTTTCACAATTTATTTAGTAGCATATAGGATTTCAAACAGTAGCTGTAAGTTAATGATTTCATTATAATTGCGTAATAAACTTTTACGTGTATGAGAATTGAGGGACCATTTTGTACAAAGATATACAAAGTAGGACAGTGTTTTGCGATAATATCTTGTTTTCACAAATTTTGTTTGGCATTAGCTTAGATTTTGGCATAAAGACTTTTTCTGTAGTGTCCATAGTTTATCAGTTTTAGGTGGGCCCTCAATCCTCTATGTGAGAACTGAGGGCCCAACTTTACAGTCTATAACTCGGTTATTAGACTTTCACAAAATCTGATACCAACCCAAGTAACACATCAAAGCAGTATAACGGCCGATTTACAGCATTTCTGTATCGTTTTCGCATTTTGAGTTATTTCTATAGTAACATTACAAACGTTTATACGCCTACTGTAATGCTTATTTGGGCACAATTTATACGGCTTTAGATCCTAAATAGGTTCACAATAGTTGTTTAATAGCGTTACAGGCGCATTATATTAGCATTATTATGGTCAAAGAAGTTACCAATCGCATTAAAGAAGAATTATTACGGTCAATGAAGTTGCCAAACGCATTACAGAAGCATTATACTAGCAATATTATTGATAATGAAGATGTTAATTGCATTACAAAAGCATTACACTAGCATTAGAATGTAGTAAAAGAATGATTGGAGCTATTTAAGTATTCACAGTTAGAACTTAAATAAACCATACATCATTGCAAAAACATCTCTAATACCACGGTACAAATGTTATAATACAATTAACGTTGTAATTTAACTACTTTGTATCGCAACATAATATGGATGAAGACGGTCAAAACTGAGTGACACCATATTTGTTTGCATCAAAACAAAATGTATAATACTGGGTTAATTTTTGACTCTTTTGCTATTTCATGCCTTCAAATATTACTGCGCAATGTAGTTTACTGTAAATGTCTATATAAGTTTCATTGAGAATTTTCACGCGCCATCGATATTTTGTGGTTTTGATATAAAATGTGATTTATAGATATTGTGTGAAATAATCAAAACAATTGTGTATTCCTGTTTAGAACGAATTTTGCATAATTAACATAATATTATTGGTTGGGCAGTATTAAATTAAGTTATATCATTATTATATAAGTCTATTGCTTTTATAAATAGGTCCGAATGATAATATTTTTTGGTTATAAAATATTTACAAAATGGTGTCGGTCTATAGCAGCCCGGTGAGCCTTTAAAAAGGCTTATTAATGCCGTCAGCAGTATAAATACTCACACGTGAACAATTATTAAGCCAGAGGCCAAAGAGAAGACTTTTGATGAACAGTGTAGTGCCATTGCCTATAAAGTAGTTTTATATGGGTTCACCGGCATACCAGTAGACTTGATGTAGACTGAAATAGTGCCATGGGGATCCTTGAGTAAAACAATCACCTATTTATTACGACAGGTAGTTGTTTTCTTATTTTCAGTCATTTTTGTACCAACCATACAATGCCGTACAAAATAAAATATATCAGCTTGTCAAAGCTGAATTATTAAAAATGGAAGACAATCTAATATGTCTAACTCACTTTTATTTGATTAAAGAGCTGTTAGCTGTACAACAGAACTCAGTTGATCTTTAAAAATGCAAGCATTACATTGATTCACGTTTATGCTGTCCAGCAGTACTAGGCATTTACTTACCACTTTAAAGTGCTATTACACAACAAAGGGCACTAAAAACAGCCCAAAGCTTTATAACGGATTTACGGTGCATTATAATGGTACAAGTTTATGCTATTAAGCAGCATTAGGCATTATCTTACTATCTAAAAATGCAATTATAGACCCTAAGGCACCAAAAACAGCTGAAAGATGTATAGTGGATTTACGTGGCATTATAATGGTTCATGTTTATGCTATTAAACAGCATTAAGCTTCTATTTACTACTTAAAAATGCTACTGTAGATCCAAATGCACTAAAAACAGCTGAAAGCTGTATAGCTGGATTGTGGTTTACTGCAATAAAGCTAAAGGCTTTACAAAAGCATTTTGATAAGCCACTATCCAACCGCTATACAGTGTAAAGCATCATAATGGTTTTTAAATGCCAATATAAAGCGTCAAGATGCTCGGTGAACCTATATAAGAGTTTATACGGATCTTAAGTTGTACATAAGTTTAATATTCGTTTGTTATAATGCTTTCTGTGTTACTTGGGAACTTTCACAATTCTTTGGGAATGTTTACTAAATCCTAAGCACATTTTCAAAGAGTTTTAACAAAGTGGCCCTCACACCACACGCACATAAATTATCAACTGTCCCATTCAAAACTTCAATACCTAGTCAACCCTAATGTATGGGATGGGAACGCTGATTATTTTTTCACGATTATTTTGTTGGTCACATGGAGAAAGTTGTTCAGGTTAATGGTCAGTACCACACCCTTAATTTTGACCACACCCTTCTGATACATGTTGTATAATGAAATACAACTAGGAACAATGCTCCAAGTATGTAGAGTTGTTACTATATTCATCTTTCTGAAAAGGGTTCTAACTTATTTATGTCGTGCGATTATTTAGACCGATGAAACGTCAGGTGAGATCTGTGAAATCAATCAATCTATTCAGTAATATGTTAAGTAAGTATATTTTATGTTTTTAGTTCGCACAAAACTTTCGCATAGCGGTCTCCAGCTGGAACAAGAATACGAACGCGTGGCTTCGGGACGTAGCTTACGAGCGTGGCGGCGCGGCGTGGCGGACTGCGAGAGTGTACGCTCTCTCTGCTGTTTGGCACGGCTTCCATCCAGGCTACTACTTAACCTTCTTCGCTGGTGGCCTCTTCACTGTTGCAGCTAGAAAGGTAATTAACATCGTAATAAGTTACTGTTAGCCATCGTCCCACTGCTTGGTAAAGGCGTCTCTCCACGTCTTCCAACTCTTTCAATCCAGAGTACCTAATGTAGACCACTGGTCGTTTGTTTTACTCAGCTCGTCCCGCCATCTTCCACGAGATCTGCCGCGTCGCCTTTTGGGTGTTTCACGGATCCACATAGTGGTTATTTTGCCCACAGCTCATTGGGCATACGGTAGACCCAGTTCCTCTTCAGCTTAGCGGCTTTTTGAGCAACGGCAGAAATCTGTTTTGGAGCGTAGTGTGGTGTTCGAATATGTTTTCATAATTTGACGCCTAGAATACTGCGCTCCATTGCACTTAGAAAATCTTGAGTTTGGACTTAATGATTGAAAAAACAAAGTCTCAGATGCACAGTTCAAAATGGGATGAATGCAAATGCCTATCAATGTTTCGGTTGAGTGACAAAGAAATTCATAAGCTCTCATGTACCAGTATCACCGTTTATTTTAGCACTCCCACATAGATCGACTTCTTATACAGCTTCTTATACAGTTTTAGTAGGTTTTTATTATAATTTTTCTTTTTTTATTATTTATCCTTTTGATAGATTCTTATTTTGTAAATGTGAGGACTTTGTAGGCCTTATAGATTTTAGATCTGTAGACCATTTTCTATTTTATCAAGTACTTGGTACTTGTTGACAGGCCTGCGCTGTCCTCCCATACCTACTGTAATCTGGAAACATTGTAAAAGCCAATTATTTTTAAAAAGAGTAACCATGGAGTTTCTTGCCATTTCTTTTCCATAGGAAACGACCAATTGGAACCGTGCACCTAGCTTCTGACGTTTCATAATTGCCCATTAGGTTTATGTGAAATAAAACATATTGATTTTGATTTTTTTGAGCTTAGTGTTATTTCGGTATACCTACTTTACTACTTTATTATCATGCAAGCTGACAAAAATTTTTACAATCTTCTTCGTTATTATTAGAAATCCACTATAAAACATCAAAATGTGTTACAGATAAGGTTCGTGGCTCGTCCCATGTTTTTGGATAGTCTACCCAAGAAGCTTTTCTACGATTCACTAACGTTCATCACCACAAGGGTTGCGATGACGTACGCTACGGTGCCATTTGTTCTTCTTCATCTCACGCCTAGTCTCGCTTTCTATGGGTTCGTATATTTTGTATAATTTAAAATAACTAAGTATGTACGCACGGCCACATATCAATCTATAAATTTACAATATAAGCTGACTTCTCATTGTACGAAAAACCTATACACTTCACTATTATCCTCGAAACAATAAAAAGCAAGTGTTTTTGTTTTGTGGTTAAGTTTTTGTTTTTTCAGCAGAATCGTCTTAGAAATTCGTTCTATTCCAAACAGATCAAAAAACGCTAACAGGTTATTTAGTAGCGCTTTTTCTGGGCCCTATTACCTTACCGGCTTGCCAGGCATAAACAAGAGGTGTAATAGGGACCAGAAAAAGGAAGGCAATCTAAGTGTTATATGTTCTGTATGCTTTATACTTTCAATTGAAATCTATTTCGTTTAGTAAACAAGCCAGTGTTTAAATAAGAGCGAGTTGGACTCGCGCACCAAGGGTTCCGTACCATCATGTTTTTAAATTTTCATCGGCGAGGCCTATATTCGTCAGAGAATTTTAACACAGTGTACTGCGGTGTAGAATATTGAAGTTTTATGTCCGCGCCATCTCTTGACCGATAGTGGAACTAATGTAACTTTTGTTGATGATTTCTGAAAAAGGGTGCTATTTAGAGACTTCGTTTTATTTTTCCTGTAATCTTTACATAAACTTCTATCACATAGAATAATTTCAGATTTTTCTCTTTGCAAACTTCGGAGATGGGAGGGGGGTGAACAGTATTTTTTTTACATTTTTCATCAAAAGTCTAAAACTATGCGACCTAAAAAAAAAGGAAAAGTGTTTGAGAATGTGCAAACTGCGCTCTTTCATATGAAAATTGTATGAAAGTTGAATTTCATGCCCTAGTAGCCCACTTTGAATTTTTCAGACCCCTTTCAGTCCCTGTTGCAAAAAATATACATATATTTTAGCGCTATATTTTATCTACGTGGTTAGCGAGCGCACGTGTTGACAGTTGCGGACGCTTTGTGAGAGTTATACATGAGATTACATTATTAAGATCAGTCGAAATATCTTCGGACATAAAATTAATAGTCAGTACAAGCAAACGGCTTTTAACGTATACGAATAATTTAGAGAAAAACAAAAACTGGATCCAAATTCTGCTGCATATCAACAAGATATTCCTTTAAACCGTTAAAGACCGTAGCAAAAGTTACTGGACTATCGAAGAAGTCTGTATCTAGAAAGTACAACAAGGAAAATTATTAAGAGACAGCGAAAGATTTAAATCACCCAGAAAACCAAAACAGATTCGCAGAAAAAAGTGGAAGTAGACGCTTTCACAAAAGGCGTGGTAAGAAGAAAAGTCACTCAGTTTTACACAATAAAAAAAAAACCAACTCTGAAAACTTTGAATGCTGTACTTAGAGAAGAAAGTGTATGATACTGCGGCTGGGAATATTTAAGGTTATTATTACATGATCGGGTACATCGAGGTGCTGAAGTGTCTGTACGTAAACGCCACTATGTCAGTCCGACTCCAGGATCAGACCTCGAAACCTATCCTTCGGCAGCGAGGTGTGAGACAGGGAGACGTTATCTTTCCGAAACTGTTCACCGCTACACTGGAAGACGTCTTCAAGGTTCTGGACTAGAAAGGGGCTGGCATTAACATCAATGGCGAGTATATAACTCACCTTCGGTTTGCCGACGATGTCGTAGTCATGGCTGAGACTATGAAGGACCTCAGTACAATGCTCGATGACCTCAGTAGAGCCTCCGAAAGAGGGGGTCTTAAAAAGAACATGGACAAAACGAAGGTCATGTCAAATGCCCATGTAACACCCACCCCACTCTCATAAAGATCGGAGACGCTACACTCGAAGTCGTGGACGAGTATGTTTACCTAGGACAAACTGTCCAGTTAGGTAGGTCTAACATCGAGAAAGACGTCAATCGTCGAATCCGACTCGGCTGGGCAGCGTTCGGGAAGCTACGCAATATCTTCTCGTCCCACATACCGCAGTGTCCCAAGACGAAGGCCTTTGAACAGTGCGTGTTTGTCTTTGAAGGCTAAAAGTCACCCAAAGGGCATTGGAGAGGGCTAATAATTCAATTAAATTCAAAAACTTTAATTCGAGTGAAGACTCATATAGGGTTAGGAACATTGTTCTTATAACTAAGTGTTAGTAAACAACACGATACGATGGCACATGTAACTGACAGCAGTGAATTATATAGGTACCACTGACCTCTATAATACAAGTACGCTGGACTAACGATACTCTACGAAATGACAGTTGTTTTTTGTGCCGATTCAAAGCGCCCCGCTCGTAGCCCCAAGGAACTAAAAATGACACGTTTTTTCAAATGGACGTTGAGTTGTTTACTTTGTGTCTGATGATTTAGGTCTAAATCGTAAAAAACTACCTTATTTTGTGTATTTTGTGTTTACTACGTGATATTTGGAACATTTTTATTATGAAAGCATGCGCATTTTGTAAACCTCGCTGCCAAAAAGTGCAGCGGATTAACCTTTCACAAGTAAGTGAATTTCATGACTATAAATGTTTCGATTGCTTGTGTGAGCATTTTTAATACTATCTTACATTTAGAATAAATGTTTTCATTTATATCCCATGATATTTCATTGTAATTAGGGCTCAGTTTTCACATTATATTGAATACAATAATTTGAATAGGGTTGTAAATGTTCCATGTCGATAATGTGTCGATAATTTTCTTCAGACAGTTAATAATTTTAAATTTACGTCTTTAATAGAAATTTATTGTAGCCAGAAATTTCTGCAATTTGATTACCTACCTAAAACAAATTTGCAAATACTAGTTTCTAATTTCAACAGATAAATCCATACTAATATTATAGGTAAATTCGAAAGTAACTCTGTCTGTCTGTCTGTATGTTACCTTTTTACGCCTAAACCACTGAACGGATTTCAATACTTGGCAGAGTATAGTTTTTATCGACATATCTCGCGGGCGAAGCCGCGAGCGGAAGCTAGTATTATATGTAATGTGTACTTTTTTCCGAAGTAAACACCTAACATCAAAATAAAACTTGCCATCACATGCATCACATCTTGCATGTACTGTATACCTTAGTCAGTTTTACTTTAATTAAATACTTGATTTCAGATTTCCCACCAACTCAACTAAGCAGGGCTGAAAAACATGAAAATGGAAAATTGGAGTCCTAAATCTAATTATCATCTTTGTAGCAAAAATTTCACTGCGGACTGTTTCGTTAAACACTCTACACGTACGCACTTCTCTACCTATTTGAAATAAAATAATGACGTTCAGAAGTGCCTATTGATTTTGCTATTTGAAATAAATTATTTGACTTAGACTTTGTTATTTCTTGTGTTTTTTTTTTCATTAGTATGCACGCAATAATGAAAATGGAATCCCTTTCCTTTCCGCTAGTAATGACTACATGGTAAGGTAATGTTACAAGGTTCACTTTTGGCATTCGATTTCAGTGAATTTGATTGAATTTGTATGGACGCTGTTTGTTGCTTTTTGTTTCCTACATGGTTAAATTCTTCCAAATTGAACACCAAAAGTGACTGTCACGAAGAATACAGCTGCCATTTGATTTACCTACTAGGTTAGAGTGAAATGGCAACATAATAGCTCAATAGTTTTTAGTTCACATTGCGAACTAATGTGACCCCAGCTCAGCTTGTAAAACTAGTGTAGTTGAGCCAGGAGATACTAGCTCAACCATAGTAGTTTTAGGCTAAGTTCTAAGCCTATCCGCATATTTAAAGCTCACTGATCTGACCGTCATGCGCTATAACTTTACTAGGACACTGTCCACTTGTTTATAGCATGCGATCTGACCGCGCCCTAATGAATTTTCAGATAGGGGGCCGGCGAACTACGCATGCTAATGCGTAGTTCATACAAACGTAATACCAAAATAATTTGTAATTCAAACATATTCTTAGGTAGTGTGTATTTATTCCGATTAGATTACAGAATATCTAGGTTCCCAAATATATATTTTGAAAGGACTCTGATATAAAAACGAGATATGAGGAATTTCAAATTTCTATAGAAAACTTATTTTTCTCATAACTCGTCTTTAAATCAGTGTCCATTCAAATATATATTTGGGAACCTAGATATTCTGTAATCCAATCGTAATAAATACACACTACATTAAGAATATGTTTGATTTACAAATTATTTTGGTATTACGTTTGTATGAACTACGCATGCTCCGCCGGCCCCTTAACCTTTGCAGAGCAATTATTCAATTACTTAAAAATGAAGCATAAAAATAACTGGGAGTGATCCGATATTTTTCTCTTAAGTAATAAATTACTCTCAGTGGTTAAAACGATCGATAAAATTCATAAAAGTATTTTTTATCGTAGGATATATCCCATCTCTAATATTAGTTCCACGGTCCCTTCACATTGCTATCAGCGCCAAAATGGCGAAAATCAAATGGCTTCAATCTGTCATCCATAGTCTGCAGTTCAGCGTACTTGTATTATAGAGGTCAGTGATAGGTACGGACAGTTCACTCTGTCAGAAATCATTTTCAGAACCCTGTTGGGGCTGGCCATGACTCGAGTCACCATCGATGCTGCGCGTTTGCGCATTATTGTGTAAAAACAGTCTACACGCGCCGCCGCAAATATCCCTGACGCACTGCAACGCCATGGCAACCCCATCAGTTTTCTGAATGCATTATGCTTGGAGTTTCCCTGCGTGATCGAATCAGGAATGAGGAAAGTCCTTCAGGAGAACCAAGGTAACCGACATAGCCCAAAGAATTGCCAAACTTAAGTGGCAGTGGGCAGGGCACATTGCTCGCAGAACAGATGGCCGATGGGGCCGAAAGGTTCTGGAGTGGCGACCGCGTACCGGGAGACGTAGCGTTGGAAGGCCTCCCACAAGGTAGTCCGACGACCTTTTGAAGGCCGCAGGAACCTGTTGAACTCGAGAAGCACAGAACCGGTCGAAGTGGAGGTGCTTGGGGGAGGCCTATGTCCAGCAGTGGACGAGAGCACGCATTACCATGGTCTTCCCTCGCTGCACGTGTCCAGGGCAAAATGGCGGCTGGCGATCCTGCTTTGAAGCTGATCACAGGAGTCTCACACTGAATCACTCAAACACACCCGCGGGCGGTCGTTATTAGTTCAAACACAGTTTTTTCTTTCGGAAGCGGATAAAGCGAATAAAGCGAGCGGAGCGGTGGCGAGCAGTTCTTACACGGCTACTCGTTATCGCGGTTCACGGTCGAATCCGACGCCAATTAGGCGTGCTTTGATGGGAAGGGAGAAAGATATATCGCCTGTTCCGACAATGATGTCAAAATGACTTACTAGGGCCAATATTGATTTATTATCAAACCCTCAAGAGATGGCGTTACCACCTACATACTATTAAAAATATCGTAGAGAAGGAAGACATATTTTATATCTTGACGAAATTTATGCCAACATTTTGAAACATTTTGAGACGTATTAAGGGTCTCATAGCGTTTCAAAATGTTGGCAATCAAAGGATGAACACGGCTTGCTGTCTTATGTCGGTAAAGGAGACAGTTTGATCATCGTACATTGTGGAAGCCAAACTGGATTTGGAGACGGAGCACTTGTGATATTTAAATCCAAATGTAAAACAGGTGATTATTACGATTCTGTGAATTTCGTGAATTTCAGTAAATGGATAAATGAAAACTCATGCCTAATGTACCACCAAATTCTGTCATAGAAATGGATAACGCAGCTTATCATTATTTATTCATTTATTTAACACTTCAAGCACATAAATGTACAGAGGCGGACTTAATGCCATAGGCATTTTCTACCAGTCAACCTTTGGGTGATGCAGAGACAAACAGTTGTAGGTGCAATAATGAACTTCTTCTTCATCATTCGGTTCGAGAAGAGAAAAAGCCGACTATGGCTTCTACCAAGCTAGCTATGCAAGATTGGCTACGACGCGGGACGGCATGGTGTGCCTTTTAATGATAAACTTAGAAAGGATGACTTATTTAAATTAATTAAAAGCCATTTCACAGAAGATATTTATAAAATTGACGAGTTATTGAAAAGAAACGGACATGAAGTGTTGCGTTTGCCTTCACACCACTCAGGCCTGAACCCAATTGGGTTGGTCTGGGCTGATATTAAAGGACAGCACAAAAAAGTATCGACTCTAATTTGGACCAAAAAAATATGCTGGAGGGTTATTTGCTGGATATTCCGTAGAGAAGTGGGAGCTTTGTGTTAACCTTCGATGAATAATGTGCTGATCGAAGGTGTTAACCATGTTATTAAAGTCGAGGACGAACACTGCAAACATGACATTTTATTATTAACTAGGTGATCTTCGTAGCAAAATGGTAAAACGGAAGTCTTATGGTGAGACTAGACTTTCTGTCTGTCTGTCACAGCTGGATTTCTCAAGAACTACTAATGCTATCAACTTGAAATTTACAATAGTTTTAGATGATGATTATTTTGCAAAGAAATAAATATATATATTTTTTTTTTTTTTGCGACAGGGACTGAAAAATTCGAAGTGGGGGCTACTAGGGCATGTGAGGTATCATATATGAAATAGCGCAGTTTGCACATTCTCAAACATTTTTTCTTTTTTTTAGGCCGCATAGTATAATACAGTCCCCCCCCCCCACCCCCACCCCGCCTTATCTCAGAAGTTTGCAGAGAGAAAAATCTGAAATATTTCTATGTGATAGAACATTATGTAAAGATTACAGGAAAAATAAAACGAAGTCTCTAAATAGCACACTTTTTCAGAAATCATCAATAAAAGTTACATTAGTTCCACTAACAGTCAAGAGATGGCGCTGACACAAAACTGCAATATTCTACACCGCAGTGCACAATGTTAAAATTCTCTGACGAATATATCGAGCCTTTACCGCCGTTTTAGCGCAACCGACAAAAAACAAATTTTACAGGAGAAGGTTTTTTTTAAATATTTTTAAAAAGAAATGTGCTAGTAAATTGAAATTTTACATATATTAATGATTTTCAGACATTTACATATTATGTAAATGTCTGAAAATCATATTTACTAGCACATTTCTTTTTAAAAATATTTAAAAAAACCTTCTCCTGTAAAATTTGTTTTTTGTCGGTTGCGCTAAAACGGCGGTAAAGGCTCGATATAGTCCTCGCCGATGAAAATTTAAAAACGTATGATGGTACGAAACCCTCGGTGCGCGAGTCCGACTCGCTCTTGCCCGGTTTTTGAATCTCTGATATCTTCTAATATATTCATTTTAATGATATGCTGTAAAGGGCAATTTTGATTTCTACATAAAATGCACAACGTATCTAATGTATTTTATTGGATAAGGAATAACACTGTATTGTTTTAAATAGCTTGCTAAATAACCTTTATTTTTTGTATCACTCTATCTATTGCTGAAAACTGCATTAAAATCTGTTGCGTAGTTTAAAAGATCTCAGCTTACAGACAGCGCGGCAGCAGGAGCGACTTTTTTTATACCATGTAAATATGCGATTCAGACGGTTCTGATGATGGTTGCTTCGAAAGCGAAGAATCAAGTTCCAGTAATATTGTTAGGGGCATTATGTGATTGATTTATAATTTTGATAAATCGTGCTACACAAGTTTATTTCCTAATATTTTATTTTGTTACCTACACATAGTTGGTTCACATAATTTTGTAAAGTCATCAAATTTATTAATTTTCTAATAAAAAATCCCTGTTCCCCTTTAACCACTGTGACGTCACATATCTTAAGAACTGTCCAGTACACATTTCGCCTCTTGAGTATCACGCTACGAGCGACCGCCGCCCGCACTTCTCCCGGTCTCCGTTCTCGTCCTACCCCCGCGCCCCTATACCCCGCAGGCGAGTTAGCGGCGATTAAGCGGTTTGCCTATAATATTATTTCAAAAAGTTTTATATTTTTATTTTGTGGATATTTTCTTCTTTATTTTGTTTACGATTCGTAATCAAATAATTTACTATCATCATTGATACTTAATGTTTTTTTTTTCCAGAAAATTTTATTACTCCCTCCACTTCATCGCGTTGGGTGCTATGCTTATACCTGAAAAATCTAGACGATCTAAGGTCACACAGATACCAGAGCCTCCGCAAAAACCTTATAAATCCAGTAAAGAAACTTTAAAAGTGATTGAAACAGCAGAAACATTGAATGGTAATCTAAAAATAACATAGGTCAGTTAGGCACACCATCGAAGGGCTGACTGGCCCTTTTTGCTCATCTAACATGTTCTTTGTTCTTCATCATCACAACATCGACAGAAACAGAGGCTATATTGCTATCACTATATCAAAAACTTACAATTAACAGTAGCTGCAATTAAAACGCAATTTTCTTAATTACTTCATTTCATTTTGAGAGAACCGCAACTTACAACATTTACGTAAAACGGGGTGAATACCAGGGTGGACCTTCGATCTTTTGTATCGGTTTTCGTAATGTTGCAGAATTGATACCCAACTTTTTATGCATGTATATATTGAGTCTTAGGTCAAACTACTGAAATTTAATTTAATTTATTTCTATTCGGGAAACTTACAGCTATTAAAAAACGTGCTCTTAATCAATGTGCATTTGAAAGCCATTTACAAGTTTCCACTGATAAACACTTGAAACATAAAAGACAACAAAAATGGTCGGCATAAAATACAAACTAAAATCATTCAGACGCAAACGATTACTTATTCGTAAAAAAGCTTTTCATCAACAAATGCCGAGAAATACTGATAAGTATTGAAAATGTCCAAAGTTAGTATATTAAAACTTCGCTCGCACGAATTAGATACGAATTCTGCCTGTACGCGGACTTGGAATAAGGGACATGCAACAAGCTAACAAATAATTATGTAAATACATATTTGAGAAGGTCGCCAATCATATTTACCCGCACTTTCCGACGTGTTTTTTTGTTAACTTTGACTTTCAGTTTGACGTTTTTTAGCAATGTTGCTACACATAAAATTTTTGCTAGAGTAAGAAACACAAAACCACCAAATTGCTCAAGATACGGATTTATTTGCTGCAAACACTGAGTTTGCTACATAAAACGTTTGAAATTATACAAAGTTCTACCTATAACTCCCCGAGTACTATTCACCCCGTTTTAAGCTAATTTTTAACATTAAACAAGCTTTCTAGACTTAAAGACAATCGATTGAGTTAATCGTATCAGTTGCATCTCGGGAAGTAACACAGGTTGTCTCGAACAGTTTCTCCCGAATTCGTGTCATTCCTTTTAAGGCTAGGGATATACTGTGAAAATAGCAAAGTCGCAGATGCGTTTTTAACTCATAGATATGGCAATTCCAAGAAATTAATTAACTTGCTATGTCGCGCCCTTTGCGACGTCTCTAGCCTAATCGTACCTAATCTGTTTCCGATATCAAATAAATCTGCAAAGGATAAATTTATGCATTTATTTTTTATCAGAAAAAATTTAAACAATAATTAATGTTAATTTTGTTTTGCTACTTTGGTTGTTTTAAAGACAATGACTAAAATTGGTAAATTATTTTTTCGGCGGCTTATAAATAAGCCCCTCGTCTGTTAGGCTACGGACACGAAGTCAGCGGGCGCGACGCGGCAGCGTGGGTGGCGGCGCGTTTCAATGCATAGATTTATATGGAACTGGCCTCGAAGGCAGCGGCGTACGAGTGATGCGCACCAAACTAGTAGTAATGTTGTATCAAAATGATGTTGTAGCGCCGCGCGATCTGCCCGCTGATTTCGAAACCGGGTCTGCGGTGCCGCGCCGCTCCCCGCGCAACCGCCGCTTACTTCGAGACCGAAGCCTTAGGCAGACTTATTTAAGTTCAGTAACAATAGAATAAAGTTATAATTACGTTATATTGCACCAAAATTTTAAAGTTTATTTTATCGTGACAAAAAACGGCAACACTGCTCCATACATTTTGGTCATTGGCTTTTATTTATGTTTTGATTAACATGAACGATCCAAGTAATATTGCAAAGCTATGTCAAAGATAACTTTATTACTCAAAGGAATAATTATGCACAATATGTATACAATATTATATTTGGTGATGCTAATAATATGGCATTACATTTTATTATCTTTTTAATTCATAATACAGTATTACAATGAAAGTCTCAGTTCTTAAAACCGCACAGTTTATTTTAGTGTTTAGGCTCAGTAGAAAACTATGGCTGCTTTTGTGTTCGAACTAAAGCATAGGAATTATTTTTATATTATATTTTTCATTGAAGGATTTCAATTTTATTGATGAAAGCTAATGGCAGGAATATTAGTCAAAACCTCGTCTCTAGCTCTAGAAATAAGCCGGGACGAGTTCGGGTATATACAAGGTGGAGATCATAATACAACAATAAATGAAAACACTAGCAATACAAATTCATCGGAGTATTTTGGAACTATAAAATAAATCCTAATGTTGAAGTTAAAAGTGATATTTTCTAACATATTAAATAGCATAAAAGTGTATAAACAAAAAGGAACACCATTTAAACGTTGGTTCACTAACCATGAGAAGAACGGCAACAGCGCGGTGTCATTAACGCAACGACCATACGGCCGAAACCTGAAAAAAATCGTGTAGGTCGGTGTGCCGGACACACCATTTTTTTAGGATTCGGCAACAAAGCGAAGTAGAAACAAACTATTGCCAACCATCCCTTTCGCACATACTTAATATCGATTGACATGAGTGCGTAACATTTGTAGTATAATATACAATACGCATTAGTTCACATCGGGAAATAAAATTTAAGTAGGTACTTAGGTGAAAATTACTGAAGTAGCGAGCGGGCAACATGTTGCGTTTATACATATTATGCAGATTACTGCAGATGTCTTTAATCTGTCGGTGCTGGCTTGTTAACAAATACATCATGTAGAAAATGTTAAAAATGAAAAATAATGTCCAGTGACTAAACTATTGGATACATTTGATTGAATTTTTGTATGCAGACTGGGAACGTCATTAGGTATACGAAGTTTAAACTTTATTGTTGTATTGTCATCTCCATTTTGTATATACGTAGCACAAATACTATTGTTGTTATTCTGCTGAAATTCATCTATATACTTACTTAAATAAAAATCAAATGTTTGTATGTTTGTCCTCTATACGTTCCGAAACGATTGGTCAGATTGTAATGAAACCTACGAAGTTCGCCGGGTCAGCTAGTAATTTATACATTTCATACCAGCACCCTAATTGTGTAACACACTATCAATCATAATCTGAATCATTTTGAAGGAAATATCCTTCGAAATGATTCAGAACATATGAACTAATTCATTGGTTCATATGTTCCAAAAATTTGTCTGCTCAACAACGTAAATAATTAAATGAATGTTGTTGAACTGTCAAAATAAAAGACATTCCTACTGTTAGTGTGTTACGTAATTACCGCTCTGATTTCTGAATACTAAATTCTGATGTGAAAATGAACACTGATGTTGCACCAGGTCATCCTACATTTTTTTTTTTATTTTAGAGTATCTCAATAACCTGTAAAAACACCACTTCACGCGAAGACAGACTAAGTAGGTAGTAAAATAGTCTAGAATTAAATTTTTGGATCATCGTTTTTCGTCCATTGTTGACCAACAAAAATTGATAGATTTGGTTATTCTGAATGCACAAAACACAAATTTCAGAAATTTTCCGCGTCACCTCTGACCTAACCGCATTTTCAAAATTCGCAAAACGATGCGACATGGTGTTAGCCGTGGGCTCTCGAACTATATTGGTTTTGAATTTGTTTGCTAAAAATATGAACGTTGACAATCTCAATGATTTTGATCTGAACATAATTTACAGATTCTCGTGACGCTTACTAGGCGATTAAACGGTATACTTAAATGATAATTTATCTTTTTCTGGCAGGTACCAAATACCTCAGGAACAAGTAAAACTGTAAATACACTGGCCTGCAAAACTAAGTACTACACTTTTAAAATTTCAATTTTTTGTAAACTATAGAAGTTAGAGATTTAAAATAGAAAACGTTTTATAGAAAATTTTGTCAGCTCTCTTTCAAACTAGTAAACAGACAGACACATACATACACACACACGCACATTAGTAACATTTTTAACTTAAAAAAAAAGATAAAACAATAAAAATAGCCATTTTAGCTTAGTGTCAAAAAACTCAATTAACATTATAAGTATGTCTTACATGTTATTTAATTTGTACTAACTGGTATTGCTCTCCTCGGGCTCTGACTACAGCTTCGAGCCGGTTTGCCATACTGAACACGAGGTTTCGGAGCCGATGTTGCGGAATATTTTCCCATTCTTCAAACAGGGCCTGCTTTAGTGCCCTGAGGGTGGTAGGTGGTGGTCTGCGGCTTCTGACTAGCCTCCCTAGTTCATTCCAGGCGTGCTCAATCGGGTTGAGATCAGGACTTCTTGATGGCCAAGGCATTACGCTGAAACCAACCTCTTGAATATACCCTTGCACGACCTGAGCCGTGTGTGGCCGGGTAATATCATGCATCAGCATCGATTCATCACCCATATTTGCTAAATACGGCCCTGCATACTCGTTGAGAATCTCTTGGGCATATCTTTCCCCAGTCAGAGTGCCATTTTCTATGGCTACTAACTCTGTGCGACCTTCTGAAGATATGCCAGCCCATACATGTACACTGCCTCCACCGTACTGGACTCCGTACACCGTACTGGACTGGAGATGCAGTTTTAAAGGTATCGTTAACCAGGCCGCCTGTAGACACTTCGCCTTGCATCAGAAGTGTAAAGTGAAAATCGAGACTCTTATGTGAACAAAATTCTTGACCACTCTTCTTCTTCACACTGTACGTGTTCACGGGCGTATCGCAGTCTCGCTACTCGATGCTCTCTCTCTAGTTTGGGGCCACTCGCTGGTCTTCGGGATATCAGATTTGCTTCAGCAAGTCTTCTTCTTACTGTACTGTCACTAATGTAGTCCCTTCGGGTATGAAGAAGCTGTTGCTGGATTCAACTGCATTAAAGTGGCGATTTCTCAACACAGTGGAAACAATATAACGGTCTTCTCGGGCACTATTACACCTGGGTCTGCCATTACAAGGTTTCCTCAGATGGTTTCCAGTCTCTTCGTACCTTCGCTTCACCTTCTGGACCGTTCGTAACATCACACCCACCATTCTTGCAGTACGACGCATACTGATGCCTAGTTCCAGAAAAGTCATGATCCTAGCACATTCTTCAGGTGATAGAGGCATGATAAATAAAATTTATGTGCTGTTGTCTAACTTAGCTTTTGTAACAAGACTCATCGATCAAGAAAAAAATTAAAAACAAACAAAAAAACCGGGCAAGAGCGAGTCGGACTCGCTCACCGAGGGTTCCGTAACATCCGGGTTTATGCATAAGGTTTATGTTTATGAAATTTTTTTTTTTTTATAGGTAAGTACTTGAGTTGGTTGAATAAAAGGTAAATTGCGGTTTACGATTTATGACGTATTAAAAAAAAACTACTTACTAGATCTCGTTCAAACCAATTTTCGGTGGAAGTTTACATGGTATTGTACATCATATATTTTTTTTTAGTTTTATCATTCTCTTATTTTAGAAGTTACAGGGGGGGGGGACACACATTTTACGACTTTGGAAGTGTCTCTCGCGCAAACTATTCAGTTTAGAAAAAAATTATATTAGAAACCTCAATATCATTTTTGAAGACCTATCCATAGATACCTCACACGTATGGGTTTGACGAAAAAAAAATTTTTTAGTTTCAGTTCTAAGTATGGGGAACCCCAAAATTTATTGTTTTTTTTCTATTTTTGTGTGAAAATCTTAATGCGGTTCACAGAATACATCTACTTACCAAGTTTCAACAGTACATACAGTTCTTATAGTTTCGGAGAAAAGTGGCTGTGACATACGGACGGACAGACAGACATGACGAATCTATAAGGGTTCCGTTTTTTGCCATTTGGCAACGGAACCCTAAAAATTAATGGTAAAATTGTAATTCGTAAATAACACTGACCTTTAATATACTGTTTAATAAAAGTCAATGTTCGTTTTGGTTTGTAAAGCTCATTTCAGCCATTTCTTAAAAGAAGGTTCTCGACTATGAAGTTTATATACAACGTTATTTTTAGTAAATGCGAAACCAGAATATAGTTTGGTCAGAATAAGTAACTGAATCGATTCCAATAATTTTTACCCCATGTTATATTTTGTCCCAAAAATTAAAAAAAAACTGGCCAAGTGCGAGTCAGACTCGCACACGAAGGGTTCCGTACCACAAGGCAAAAACGCCGAAAAAACATGTTTGTTGTATGGGAGCCCCCCTTAAATATTTATTTTATTTTATTATTATTATTTATTATTAAAGTTAAAATATAACTGAGTATTTCGTGAATATTTCAAGTGCCTACCTGTTGCCATTTTTGAAATCGAGCAAAAAAGGGCAAAAAAATCGCGTTTGTTGTATGGGAGCCCCCCTTAAATATTAATTTTATTTTATTTTTAGTATTTGTTGTTATAGCGGCAACAGAAATACATAATTTGTGAAAATTTCAACTGTCTAGCTATCGCGGTTCTTGAGATACAGCCTGGTGACAGACAGACAGACAGACGGACAGACAGCGAAGTCTTAGTAATAGGGTTCCGTTTTTATACGGAACCCTAAAAAGGTTAAAAGTTGGACACCGAGCTCTCCGCGCCGAACGGTTAGGTACCTAGGTATTATTATTAATGAGCGCAAGACTGCGCGGCGCGGGTGAGCATGTTTTTGTACGGACAAACAGGTAACTTAACAAGCTTATAACTTTATGATTTTTCATGATAGTTTTGGAATTTTGTACATAGATTCTTTACATAAAAATACTAGACATGTGTTTCGAGTTTCGCATATACTGAAAATAATGTGGTATACAAAATTAAACTCTTTTTCGAGTCCTTTTTATTTCGAAAGTATAACTTGTGTGCTTAAAAAGTTATTCCAATTTTAAAAGTGTGTTACTTAGTTTTGCAGGCGAGTGTATTTTTAAACGCGAATTTTAATCCAAATATTTGAAAGTGGTGCAGAACTTTTTATTAGGTAGGTATAAGCTTACAGTCAATGAGAACTAATCAGCGAAGGAATTAACAGCTTTGTTATTTTCATTACACTGAATCATAACATAGCATAACTGTTCTTCCACAAAGGATTAGGCAGATGTAGGTACCTATAGAAGGTACTCCCAGTAATACACTCCAACAGTGTCAAATATTTGTCTATTGAGTATATTATGCACGTTTAATAAAAAGGAGTTAAGATGCCTGGCTACTCATCTCTTTTGCCGACTGAACATAATTTAATTATTTTCCGAATATTTACAGACTAAATTCTTGAGTAATATTCTTTATTTTTTTATTATTAGGTACTAAAATAATTTTATTTAAAAAATTAACATATCTTTAAAGTTCTATTAAATTAGTAGGTAGTTATATGCATTGCTTGTACAGCAACTGGCAACGTAGGTAATAATAATAAAACGAAAAGATCATTCTATCTATCCAACGATTGTATTACCCTGCGTCCTAACCGAAACTATTGTCGTGCAAACAAGCAATTACAAGATCGTGCAACCGACTAATGACGTACATATGCGATTTCAATAATCGCACGAGTATGTCATATTTATAATTATAAACAAGCGCGACGATCGCGTACCTACTCGCGCGACAATCGCTTTATCCCGATATTCCCGCGGGTGAAACCGCGGGGCGCTGCTAGTGCATGATAAATATAATAATTTGGCAGTTTATCATTACTACATTAGTTTCGGTTTCGGCCGAAACTATAAGAGGAGCTGAACATCGGTTACCTACGGTTTCGGCTGAAAATTGTGTTTCGGTCGGACGACGATAATTATTTACAAATTATGAACCAACAACTTTTTTAAATTAAAATACTTCGTAGTTAACAATTTATCTTATATTCTCATTCAATAATTTTTATATGTTTAACTACTTACTAATAAGTGAACAAGATTACTAGACGACAACTATAGGTAGAGTTGAAATTCATTAAAACTGAATGTTTCCGTGTGCTTTTGCATAGGTACATATTTAGAGAGAATATAATATAGTATTATGATAAGGGGACTACATGACCTAAAGCGCGGTCACTGTCGGACTGCTGCTGTAGAAAAGAAAGACAAGCGCGATGACACCACACTGGTAATTTATTGCAAAATATGAAGCAATTATCTATTTACAGAAAATCCATTGTTTGGTCTAAACAATTAAAACACTAGTGCATTAGTATGTTGCTTGTAGAATAATCTGACAAAATTACTCCTTTTTTTTTAAGTCGGTATAAATCAGAATGATTGTGTGTATATTATTATGGTTTTTATTGTAAAACTAAAAAAGTTTTTAGAGGTACCTACCTATCTTCATGTTTTTTTTAATCGTATCAAATTAGTTGTATTATGTTTTCAATACTATCTAAGTAGCATTATATCCTGAAGAATATATGTATTATATTTTTCTGATTTTGTTTACTGTAGTAGATCATATACTTTTAGGTACCTATTATAAAACTTGCGTTTAGGACATGTAGTCCCTTTAAAGAGAGGTTACATGTACATTTTGACAAAACTGCATGTGCAGAATGCCTATTATTCAAGTGCAAAGAAAGGTTATTGTTAATGTTTTATCCAAAGTTGCATTAAAATGTACTAAATTGAAAATCTTGGTGTTGCATCAAATATGTGGATGTGATAGGCTATGTATGTATAATACCTCAAACATGGAATTGTATTTATTTTTGTTACAAATTAATTTTATATTTAACGTATTTTATATGGTTAATAAAAAATATATTTTACGTGACTTTTCATTTGTAAACCTTATTATTAGCCGGACTAACATGCGTGCGCGCCGGAACGTTTACGTAAGTCAAAGAGATTTAAATGCAATCTATCTCTCTGCCAGATTTTATCGAAATCCGTTCACTGGTTTAGGCGTGAAAACGTAACATACAGACAGACAGAGTTACTTTCGAATTTATAATATTGGTATGGATTACATTCCGAGCACGGCTGCTGCGCGATATTACTGCATCGCATTGCTGCTGTGCTCGGAATGTAATCTCTTAGAAACCTATAGAAAATGTATGGCGACCAGTAGTGACGCGGCAGCACTGCTGCGGCAGCACTGCCGCGTGCAGCGTTGTTCGGAATCATACCTTTAAACAATACAATAAATTCCGGTCCTTACACCTTAAAAACTATTAAGTAGCTTTAAATATCTAACTACAACAAATAAGCTATATAGATCTGTAGTGGAGCTTTAAAATATAATTCTTATTTAAATTAGAACAATGGATACATAAGATAGGTACATTCATCAATCAGATAATGATCATAAGCACTTGTGGAACAAAAATTACTTAAAAGCCTTTAAATTTGGACGACGCATATTAATGATTATACGCATAAAATAGAGGTAAGGTGTAAGAGGTTTAATACTTAGGTATATTATTTTGCCCATATCTGGAACAGTTCTGGGAGAAGACAAAATGCGTCACTCTCCACCCAAAGCCAGTCAAATCCTACTTATAAAACCTGACGAAGTCTTCTTAAGTAATTTGTCAATATCGACGTAAATCACCATATTGGATAAAAAAATAAAATTTCTTGTTTCAGTGGATGCAAACACGAAGGTTACGCTGTAAATAAAAAAAAAAACATGAAAAATATCGTGACAAAAACTAAGATGAAGTAGGTACATATGCGAAATACAAGCTACATTAAATCTACCTTTTGCCGTAGTTTGGTACTCAGTCAAAAAACTCTTAGAAAAATATTTTTATAGCTCAAGAAAATCGCCATGTAAACTTTGTTTTATGTGCTCAGGCATGTTGTGACTTTTCGTTCAGTATACAGGATAAGCATAGGGACCGCTCAAATAGTCAACGTCAACACAGCGGAAGTCACATTTGATTATTCTCTAGTAATAAAAACGGTTTAAAATATAACCACAACACTTAAATTCATCAAAACTTTGTTCAACTTACTTAGATATAATAGGTAACATTTTAAAACTAATTAACTAAAAACTAAATAAATAAAAAAGCCAAAATATGGTCACATAGGTACTTGAGACAAGACTTCGTTCCCTGCTGCTTGCAAACACGCGTGCACTCCTAAGCAGATTTTTGAACCAAACGGCTTCTAACTGACAGTTGCATAGCGGAAGCTACGGTAGCCAGTAATGCAAAACTATTTGAACTATAGTCAACAATTTTTTTTAGAAAATCGGTGACAAAACTACTGAATGTTCCAGGAAGGACTACTTAATTTTTTGATTTACTCATTTTATTTGTTATTCTTTTATTTTTGTAATTAGGATATTATATTTTAACAAGATCACATTAATTGATTATCCTGGACCAAATAAAACCTTAAAGAGGGTATCTTTCTCACAAAGAAGTTAAGAAATAATTTAAATTAATTAATAATTTAATAAATAATAATTGTATTAATAATTTTAAATGCGTAAGAATAAGCAGGGGACAGCGCAAAATCAACCATATTTCAATTATTTGAGATTATCTTATAGTTTTTATCAAAACAACAAAATACTCTATACGTTACTTTGATAATATATACAAGGTTATTGGTAAAACATTAACAACCTCTTAAGAGGTCATTGTACTCATCATTATGAATAGGGCTGCCATCACCTAAATTAGTGACCCCGGATAAAAACTTCAAAAACCCCAGACATTTTGTCTTATTTATAGAATATCAATTTAAACCCCAACAATACAAATGAAACGCTTAATTTATTAATCAATTATACACTCTTCTCTATGTGAGAGGTATTCTGGGAACAAAAATAATTAGGAACACTCTTCTTTTTGGAATCAATGAAAATAAAATAAAAAAAGTAAATCAAAAGCAATTATGAATTGTCACGAGCGGCGTTTTTATGCTTTAATTTATTGCAAATCATTCAAAGTCGGATTTCCCCTCCCAAAGAAAGGACACTTTTTCAGGACCCCGCCCGGACGCCCACCAAACTAGGACAAATCCGGGGAATCCCTGACGGTTGGCAGCCCCAATTATGAACAACTTTTACTGTGGGAACATGAAATCGAGAAAAAAAATCAGCTGTTCCCAATGTGCGTATAACTTCGTCAAAATAGGGATCAGCAATATTTTTTTTTTTTTGCCATTTCACGTTTGTTTCCATAGTAAAAGTAGTTCATAATGTTGAGTACGATGACCTCTTAAGCGGTTGTTAATGTTTTACCAATAACCCTGTATAAATAATCTAGCAACCACTTCGTAAAAATCGAATTCGAGGGACAGTTGAAAATCAGGGGTATGCCTACATTTTTGTGAAAATGCCCATGTGCGCGCCATGTTATATTTTATGTGACGTCATATTATAGCCTATATGCTATAACCAGCTTGGTCTAGCTTGGTCGCAAGCGCGACTGCTGAGCGTGGGTTCGATTCCCGGGTCGGGCAAAGTGGGTTTTTCCATTAGGAATGTCTCGGTAAAAGCCCGGAGTTTGGAGGTTGGTGATGTGAAGCCCCCGTGCCTTGGATAGCACATAAAGCCGTTGGTGCTTCGCCTGATGTCTCCCTGGTCGTGTGGGATTGCCATCTCATTGGACATTGTAAAGCAACAGAGAGTGCTCCTAAGTTTGCGCACACACTAATGCACTATAATATCTCCTGCATGCATGGCTAATCTCCGTTGAGATGACCAAAATCAGTTAGGAGGATATTATTATTAACCCACGGAGCAACATGATGCTTCCAACGATTCCCCATTTGTCAAAATATGACTAGTCGTTTAGGAGTTATAAGGGAACGGAAGAATATACAGAGCCTGTTAAAATCGGTACTTAGTTCTAGAATAGGCAAATGAAACAATACATGTTAATATCATCAAAGTATGTTTAAATATGGTTTATAGTATGTTACAAAATTTGTATTTTTTTAATTATTACTCATTCATAAAATTAAATGTTATTCAAACAAAGACAAGTAAGGATACATAATTACCTCATCCTACATTTAAATGTTTTCACATATTACTTCTTATTCTTTTTAATAATCATAAATGCTTGTCTTATGCAACAGAGTGCGCCAGGTACATCATTAGTTTCTTTAAGTCTTTTCTGCACCTCCTTGAATAAATTAAGTTTTGGTGTGACACTGGACACTGAAATTAATAAATAATTTATGTTAAAATAAAATTTATATTTTATGGAAAAAGGGTTATTTAAAATTGTTTGACATGAGTATCATACATGTATATACGGGTGATTCATTGAGATGGTTCAGATTTAACAATCTAGGTATCATGCTAATAATACTTAACAATTTATAGGAATGTAAATCACACTCACATTGGTAGCATCCAGTCTTAGTGTCTCTCAATAGGCGGACAGAATAGTTTTCAGATTCCTTTTTAGCTACTGTAAAAAACTGCACAAAGATGGTTTGTGATCCCTCACTTTTTGATTCAATTGTGTAGTACATTTTCATAAACTTCTTGTAATATTTCTTTGCCATTAGAAAAGCTTCATGTGTTTCTTTGATTTCTTGAGACAAAAGTTTTTGGTCTGTAATAAATTAGTGTAAGAAATATAACTTTTATATTTCTATTTTATGTGCATCTATCTCAGCTGCATCTCTTTACGACTGGAAAGCGACTCCAACATGAATAGTTGGGGAAAGGCTTGGCAGATGATTTAGTATTTTTAAGTTGGTATTTTTAACCTAGCCACTTACACAAATCAGCCATGGATGCTATCTATTTCATAATTATAAAATAAAGAGTAACCATGCTGTAGCCTATTTAAAAAACCCATTCTCAATCTCAGTATAACAGCTTAGTTAAACCCTCATGAATTAGTCACTGAAATTGATACAATAATATACAAAAAAAGATGCAGTTGAAATAGATACATAAAAATAATGAATAAGTAGATATTTTTTAATGATAAAAACAGCAATAATTTAAACCAGGGAACTAAGTTAACACAAAGGTAAGTACCTTTTTTGTATTTCTCATATTGAACCTTTTGTTGCGAGAGCTCTTCAAGTTTCTTGTCAATATCATGCCGTAGCTGCTTATTTCGTTCTATTAAAGATTTCAGTTCATCGTCATGGTTTGGAGCTACATTGTTGTTGCAATTATATTTCTTATCTCTAAAGCCGTTTTCTATAATATTGAGGGCATGTTCATGTAAAGATAACACTTTCGCTTGAAACTCTATGTAACTGTTTTCTTCTATTAGGTTTAAATTAATTTGGATGTCCCAAATTTCTTCAATTATTATACTCATTTTTCAACAGTAATCAACCACAAATTTAATCTTGCTTGGCTTTTTTGAATTCAAACGATAACCGACTGACAGTCACAACATTGACAACATGTTTGACATTGACAAGATGAAGCGTGCGTTAGGGTGCGTTCCGAGTTGGGAATTCAATCGATTTGAGCGTAGAGATGGGCGGTGGGTAAATACCCATCGGGTATTTACCGGGTAAATACCCAATTTGGGTATAAACAGGGTTTTTACCCGGTAAATACCCAAAAGCATGGGTATAAACTATAAACACTTTACGGAACGTTTTATTTTATAAAGTTTAGGTGAATTTTAGCCCGTTTTTTTTTAACACATCCATGTTATAAGTTCGGCTACTTTCATATGTTTTTCGTCTCAAAGCCTGATTAAATTGCTTTATTAACTGATAATAACTGTAATTTTAGCATAAATGTAAAATTTCTTTAACTGATTTGATGAAGTTTCTATATAGTAAATGACATATATAGGGTGACTGGTAATTAGTGAACGACACTTAAACACGTGATTGTAGTCATGAAAACAAACAACTTTTACTATGGGACCAAACCTGGAATCGCGAAAAAAAAATCTGCTGGTCAGTACATTTGTGTTCGCCTAACTGGTCAAAATGTACTGAACTTGGCTGATTTTCCTCTTTATATAATGTCCTTTCATTATATATTCATATATATTCAGGGATATAAAAAAGGAAATAAGGCATCTTTAATCTATAAATAAGTACGGTACCCGAAGGATGTAAATATTACATAAACATGAGCAAAACTGCGGGAAAAAGCTAGTTAGTCAAAAACTCATGAAAGTATAGAAATAAATGAACGCTGAAGTTGAAATATTTTTAACAGATAATAATGGCACGCACTTTTTACTGCCAGAGAATTTAAATTTAGACTTGGACTAGAAAATGATTTATATCCTTTTTTTTATAAAATGTTTTAGGTTTAACTTACACAATGCCATTTAAACAATTTAGTAATTAAAAAAATATCGATCTGTTAAATAGTAATTAATAACAGATTTTATTATTTTGGTATTGGTATCAAAACAATATTATCCATTTAGGTGATTTTTAGCCACCAAAACATATCTCGAGAATACTTAAATTCGATTTACAATAAAGAAAGTTTGTTAAAATACCAGTAGATAAGCGTTTCATGTGAACTTTTTAAAAATTAAATAACTTTCTTTGGTATATCTACTGTAGTTTAGTATATTTTCTAAGGTTTAACGTAAATTGTATTGCATTCAATTAAATATACATATATGAATACAATATAAATTATACTATGGTAAAAATCTTACCTTTGATTTTAGAAATATTCCCAAAACCAGTTTTAGTCGTTAGCACCAGCAAAATTTTGTATCCTGATCCAAAATGAAACAGTATGAGATATCACTTCTACGTGCGTACTCTTTAGTAATTCAAAAACAAGTGGAAGTAGTAAGCATAATACGTATACGCGGAGAGAAGGCGAAGAAGCGGGAAGGGTTGATGTGCATATTTGTAAGGATTGAGGGACCGCTGGCCAGCTAAATGCGCCTACTGACGGACTTATTTTATCAATTAAAAGTCAACTTTAGAAACTTTAACGTAAGGTTGAAACGCCGCGAGCTGCACCACGCCAGCATTTTTTTAAATATTAATTTCAATCTTATACGCTAATGTAGTAGATTTTTAGTTAATAACAAAGTATCTTCATCGTCACTAGTTCTGAGCATATACGCGAGTTTGCCAGATTTTAGTTCTTCATCTTACATACTCAAGAGTTTGATGATTCACGTTTATTTAATGTATTTTATCAATAAATATTTGTTACGACATGCTGTGATATTCAAATAGTCTTTAATTTAAAACTACTATAATCAAATGTAATATAAACCACCTAATATAATATGTAAAAAATACAGACGTACAATTTTTATATGATTTGTTAGTAGAAAACTATTCTTTGCTGACACCATTTACATTTCATGCATAAAACACATTTGATAAACATTTTTTATTGCTTAAAGTGTATAAAAGACTTAAAACAATAATGAAAAAGTAAATACCCACCATTTGGGTATTTACCTGGGTAAAAACCCTGCATTTGGGTATTTTGGGTATTTACCCGGTATTTACCGGGTAGAAACCCATCTCTATTTGAGCGTGCTTAAACCGGTACCGAATTTGGCTCGTCATAGGGTGACGTCATGACATGCGCCATCTTGCGATAACGCCGACCATGCCTAGGCCGCTTTCCGAATTAGCTATAATCGCTCAAGGCACTCGTCACATCATCTCACATGCGTTCCAATTTAGATAATACGATTATGACAGTTGAGAGCTGTCAACAATGAGAGGTTTTTCTTTTCAGTATTAAAAAAAAAAATAGTTCCCAAGAACGCTGAAGATGGCGTTGAACTGACTACGTTACTAGATGCCAATGCACAGTATGATAAATGCCTCGAAAAACGGACATCGCTTTTTTATTCTTCTAATCGATAGTATACACTGTTTTGAATGCTAGAGTAGAACTCCCAGAAACCAATTCAGCTTAGAACCAGAGCTATATTTTTTTCAATATTTTATTCTGGTTATCCATAGAAATCAAAAGAATTGTATTATCTTATTATGTATGCAACGTTTTTATGTTTTAATTATACTATGTGATAAAGCCAATTATCTGCTATTTTTAGAAACAAAATTATTTTTTTTAGATGTGATTTAAAGCAAGCTACGTCATTTTTTCTGTAATTTTGAAATTATTTTTTTGCGCAGGTTCTATAAGGTAGTAGCATTTTATTTTCACACACATTATTGCTAAGGATTATGGTAACCTGTCTGTAAAATAACAGATGCTAAACACGAAGGAATTCGGATTTTTCGAGTTTCGATTTTTTGTTGTTAGGGTTTTCACAAATCAAAAATCTGAAAGAAAAAATATTTTAATTTTTTAATTCTTAAAATGAAGTAAGTATTACTCTTTAAGTATAAACAGTAGGTATAGAGGTACCCATAGGAAATTTAATGGCTTATAAAGTTTTCTTGGCTTAAAATAATATTGTGAAGTTCAAAAATTGCCCTTAGTGGCTGTTTGTAGGTATACTTTGTAAAGTTTATTTTGTTTCACGTGTATTTAATGTATTGTTATATAAAACCGTTTGATTTAAAAATATTTTTTATACATTTACATACTTTATATTTTTTTGATTAAGGGGTAAATGTGGTATAAGGAAGGGGTCCGCCCTCGTCAGGTTATAGTCTCAACAGAAATTATTTATTGTGTTTTTTGTGTTCTGAGAAAGACAACCCTATTATCAGAGAAAAATTTGAAAACCATAGAATCATAATATCTACGATTTCCTGATAGATTTGCATCTGATTTTTTTTACAGTTAATAGTACAGATCTGAAGAATATTTTAAGATAAATATTAGGTGCTACTGACAAAAGATGTCCGAGGGAAAAAATAAAAAGGAATAAAGATAAAATCAGGCATATTTATTTTTCTATTATAGTGAAATCTTTTCTGTTTCGCCTATATAATACCTTGCATATAATGTCAATAAACTTCAAAAACAAATGTTCAAATATTTGCATCAGATCGTTTATTTTTTCGTTTTTGTGTAAATCCAAAAAAATCGAATAAAAATTATAACTCTGTTTTAAAGTATACTTAAGATCCGGAAGTTCTACTCTCGCATTCAAAATAGTTCATACTTTCGATTAATAGAATAAAAAAGTGATGTCCGTTTTTTAACCGACTTCAAAAAAGGAGGAGGTTTCTCAATTCGACCGTATATATGTTTTTTTTTTTTTTTTTTATGTGTGTTCGCGGATAACTTCGTCGTTTATGAACCGATTTTGATTATTCTTTTTTTGTTGGAAAGGATATATGCCAAGGGTGGTCCCATGATAAGGAAACCAGGATCTGATGATGGCATCCCAGTGAAATCGAGGGGAACATCCGAAAATCGTAGGAGCGACTAGTGCGTTTGGTAACTTTTTCATTAAGTATTTTAAAGCACTACAATTTAATGAAGGCCTGGAGTCGATCTGATGATGGAGCCGAAAGACAGTCGAGGGGACTCCTCAACGATTTACAGCAGTTACTTTGTGTTTGGGCTTGATTAATTTGTATTGATGTGAACTTTACACCTAGATGGGTTGTGACTGTCATTAGGGGTCTGATGATGAAGACGAAGGACAGTTAAGGGAACTCCTCAACAGTTTACAGTAGCTATGTTCACCGATTACTCGAAGACGGCTGGACCGATTCCAAAAGTTATTTTTTTATTTGAAAGGGTATACTCTCGAGGTGGTTCCATTATCATCAACTTGGAATTTGATGAGAGGATCCCATGGAAATCGAGGGAAACCCTCAAATTTTATAGGCGAACCTATAGCGATTTGGGTATTTTTTAAAGTAACTTGAGCATTTGCTCTCGGAAATCATCATTTGATGAAGTGGAGCTGATGATGAAGACCACAGATGGCCATCGCAACTACTCAATGACAAATATTTCACGGGTTGCGATTAGATTACTTTAAAATGGTTGCTAAGCAATTTATGCTCGTCACAATGCGTATGGTGAGTGATTGTTGATGAGTTCTCCTGGTTCTTACCGGGAGAACTCCTCAACCATTAATGTCCCAGCATCGAGAAAAGCAATATTTTGTAAAAGGTGATCAACAGTTGGCATTAGGCTATTGTAACTTAGATAAATTACAAACTGACCAACTAAAAAGTGAAAAATAAAAACATTTTTACAAAAAAAACAACCGACTTCCAAAAACAAACACTACAAATTGAAAAATAACTTTAATTTCGGAAGTCGGTGTCGATAAACGAAAATGCGGAACCAAAGACACCGACTTCCGAAATTAAAGTTATTTTTCAATTTGTAGTGTTTGTTTTTGGAAGTCGGTTGTTTTTTTTGTAAAAATGTTTTTATTGAGGCATTTATCATACTGTGCAATGTCAAAACGCTTGGAAAAAAAAACCGTTGAGTGACAGTTTCGTTTGCTTTCGTTTTACGATCTCAAAATTACATCCAAGTGAATTAATAAAAAAATTATGTGACTTCCGTTCCTTGCAGTAACTTACCAAGTTCAGCGCCATCTATGCAGCGACTAGGGAAGCGTTAAAAAAATAGAAAAAGAAAATCCCTCATTCGGAACGCTCGTGAACGCGCTCACAGTGCTAACTCAATGTCAATAGGATAATCGATATTATAAGAATTTCTTTGTATAAACACCACATTTCTTCTTCTTTGGTTAGGTGGCGACTGTCAGCCAGAAGCACAATTTCGAAACGTTATTTGCATGCAACGTTAGTTTAATTTTAAGTTAGGATGCATCTCAAAACAAAACACACTGACACATCCTCACACACACACTGTCATTTTTGACAGCGCTCACGGTGATATTATTCTAAGGCATGGTCGGCGTTATCGCAAGATGGCGCATGTCATGACGTCATCTATGCACCAAACCAAGGGACAAGCTCAACCAGATCTTGAAGTGCCTATCATCAGTTGACAAGAGCCTAGAAAAATTAGAATCAAGTACTATATAATAATCAATCATGAATAACACTCAAAATAAAGACGTGGAATTCTAACGGACTGCTGCAACTAGGGTTACCAGATGAAAAATTTAAAAGTCCGGAGAAAAAACCTGAATGCCTAAAAAAATCCTGAGAATTGTACTTACAATTTTAAAAGTCTTATTATTATTTAATTTTGTGCCCTGAGGATCTCGATTCTCGGGGGTCATGTCCACACGTTGGGCGCGAAGGCACTCCACTCCCTCCCGTAAGGTATCGTCGCAAAACAAATAATGAAGTAGGTAGGTAGTTGAAAGTTTCATAGATAAATAAGTGTTGATTTTATTTGTGCAATTAACATGACCAAAGTTGATTTTTTAATAATTCACTATTTATGTATAAAGGAAATTAATTTAATAAAAAAATATCTAAAAATTCTACACTATTTTATTGAAAATTCTGAAAATCCTGAGATTTCCTGAGATTTACAAAATCCGGCCGTAATCCTGAGAAGAGTTTAAAAATCCTGAGATCTCAGGACAAATCCTGAGATATGGTAACCATAGCTGCAACACCAACATGAGTTGCAAGTAGTTCTAAGACACAGAAAATATTGATGTGTGTTTGATCTCTGAAACGCACTTCACTAAACAGTCTTTTGTAAAGTTTAGAGGCTATAAGGTTTATCACTCGCTGCACCCTAACAACACGGCTCGAGGAGGTAGCGCGGTTATTATTAGAGAAAATATCTGCCATTATGAACTGTGTAAATACGAGGAACCAGACACGCAAGCTGTGGCGATATCAGTGAAAACAAATAAATTTAATGTTACAGTAGCGGCTGTATTCTGTCCTCCAAGACACACGATAAACAAAGAATAATATGTACACTTCATCAGACTCCTTGGACAGAGATTTATATTAGGTGGTGACTTTAACGCTAAGAATACTCATTGGGGATTGAGATTATCTTCTACTAAGGGAAGACAGCTTCTAAGTGCAGTGAAGGACATGCGTTGTGTGGTCATATGTACTGGAAAACCTACATACTGGCCGACAGACCCCCAGAAACTACCAGATCTTATCGACTTTTGAAAAAAAAACATGTATTTGTTGATTGGACGGGATTCCTGCCTATCGATACATAAAAAATTCTGTTATATAAGCATATCCTTATGCCGATATACGGCATCCAATTATGTGGCTGTACTAAGCCGACCAACATCAAAATAGGTAATACAAACATTCCACAATAAGGTACCCAGGAGTATTGTTAATGCGCCCTGGTGTATAGGAAATGGCGACCTCCATCGTGACCTTAACATGCAACCCGTCACCAAGATAATCCAAAAATCAGAGGAGGCCCATGAACACCACACATGTGAACATTGAGGCAATTCAGCTGTAAGACCAAACAAATATAGTGCGAAGATTAAAACGGACAAAACCTTTTGAGTTAGTGTAGTATAAAAAGTGTAGAAATAATAGTGCTAATGACACATAATAACACACGAACAAAGTGTTTATATCACCATATGAGACTCTAAAAAAGTGGAAAGGACTTGTGTGAAGTACAATAAACACTATTTTAAGTTTTAAAATAATTATCACGTAAAAAATTAAGTTAGATTAAAATTGCTTAATAATAGAGCTGATGTGAGCGATTATAGCTAATTCGGAATGCCGCCTTACTCTCACAGTTCCATAATATGTTCTGTGCACAGTTCATAGATTCCATTAGGAGGCAAAGGAATTTTAGTAATGTAAAGGAAAACAATCGGAAGGAGAATTGATAGGATTATAATTCGCACACACACGGTCACAATAGTCCAATTAATCAATACAAATTAAAATAAACATAAAAGAAACTAAAAAATAATTTTTCCAAGTGACGTTTTCGTCAATAAGCTGAATCACATCACCATGGAACAAAGACATTTAAATCTCTTTGCCATGGAAACATTGGAAACATGGAAACCACTGACCTCTATAATACAAGTACGCGTACTTGTATTATAGAGGTCAGTGATGGAAACCAATAGGTATACAATTATACAGATTAAAATGGTTTGTGTTGTGCAATAAACTATGGTAATGGTATGTACCCTACAGAATCAATGCCATACATATTGAATCATCGAGATAATTCTTTGGTTTTATTTTAAGCCATCTAATATTGTTTTAGAATATTTTAAATAACAATAAGGTGTATAATTTGCTTTAAAAAATTATATTTAACCTTTTTTTCTTTTATTTAATGTGCAAAAATAATATTACGACACCAAAAATATCATCTCATCATCATCTGCCTAGCCTTTTCCCAACTATGTTGGGAATCGGCTTCCAGTCTAACCGGATGTAGCTGAATACCAGTATTTACACCAAAAATATATGGATTTGAAATATTTATTTATTAATTAAACACTTGACCGTTATTTGAAGCTTACTAGATTGAGAGTGGCACTACTGGTTTCCGCTATATTTCCCTCTCTTTTGCTCTTTCCTTTGGTCGTATCTATCCCTCTCTTTCGCACATCCCGATTCCTCACCAGGTGGCGCTGCCAAAATGTGGGCTTAGCCATGGCAGTGAATCGCTGATCATTGGCGTCTTTTATAGATACTTTACTCTTTGGCGTCTTTTTCCGCATCAAAAGAGGTTGTCGAGACAACCTTAAATTTAAATTTTAAAACTTCTTCAAAAAAGTGATTCTAAGTGCATTCCATCGGACAAAATTGTAAGTAGAAAAAAATTTTTTCACTGATGCGATGCATGATCACTATGTTTACGGGCAAAGTTAAAATATAATAACGGTGTTACCGTTCGTCGTTGCCCTTAGCCAGCATTGCATTTTATTAATCGCAATGCAAAACTTGTATTGAAAATTTATTTTTCAAGCTACCCTCATTTGCTCTAAATTGTAGGTACTAATTTTATGAAATAATCATTTGACAATGAATAACTATTAATGGAATAGTAGCGTATTTTTGACCCTAATTAATGTTACAATAGACTCGTGATTATATAAATCAGCGAACGTTTTTAATTGCTTACGTGCTCGTTGGTACGTCGAGATAGGAATCATAAAAAAATCGCAGTTTTCATTTTAAATAGGATGGAGGGCGCAAGTAATCCAAATGTGATGGACGCTCCGGGGCCATCAGGGTTACAAACCAAGGGCCCCAAGGGGTCTACATTGCGTCGAGAACATCGGAAAAACGAGTCGTCTTCTAGCTCCTCGTCCAGTTCTTCTAGCTGTTCCACTTCGTCATCAGCGAAGCCCAGTAAAAATAAACGTCGCCGTCACTATAAAAAAAAGAAGGGGGGCCGCCATTCTCGTAAAGCAGATTTATTGCAGCAATTAACTCAAGAGATTAGCGAACTACGAGAACGTGTTTTTTATAGTGATAAAATCTCTGCATGTTCACCTCGGCGTTCAGCAGAAATGCAGGCAGACGGCAGTAATGACGAAATTTCCTTATTAGATAATAATGATTATAGGTCTTTGTATGATTATGATGTAGTAGATGAAAAATCAGATAAATCACATCAATTCAAATTTGATTTACAAGTCAAATTAAAGGAACCGCCTGTTCCTAAGGCTCCTGAAAATTATCTCAAATCTTTAAATGATATTCAGCATTTTAATAAAACCGGGCAAGAGCGAGTCGGACTCGCGCACCGAGGGTTCCGTAACATCCGGGTTTATGCATAAGGTTTATGTTTATGAAATTAAATGTTTTTTTTATTTTTGAGTTGATTGAATGAATGGTAAATTGCGGTTTACGATTTATGACGTATTAAAAAAAACTACTTACTAGATCTCGTTCAAACCAATTTTCGGTGGTAGTTTACATGGTAATGTACATCATATATTTTTTTTAGTTTTATCATTCTCTTATTTTAGAAGTTACAGGGGGGGGGACACACATTTTACCACTTTGGAAGGGTCTCTCGCGCAAACTATTCAGTTTAGAAAAAAATCATATTAGAAACCTCAATATCATTTTTGAAGACCTACTCATAGATACCCCACACGTATGGGTTTGATGAAAAAAAAAAATTTTGTTTCGGTTCTAAGTATGGGGAACCCTAAAATTTACTGTTTTTTTTTCTATTTTTGTGTGAAAATCTTAATGCGGTTCACAGAATACATCTACTTACCAAGTTTCAACAGTATAGGTCTTATAGCTTCGGAGAAAAGTGGCTGTGACATACGGACGGACAGACAGACAGACAGACAGACGGACAGACAGACAGACATGACGAATCTATAAGGGTTCCGTTTTTGCCATTTGGCTACGGAACCCTAAAAATGAATGGTGCGAGGTTAGGTATTCGGAAGTGCAGAAGTTATATAATCACAGTCCCGGTTTTACTGAGCTGGAGATCAACGAAGAAATCAAACCATATGATTCCTTAAGACATTTAGCTTTGGCTGACAAAGCCAATGGTGCTCTGACATTTTGTGCAATTAAACAGCGAGAGGTATTACAAACTAGCATGGCTGATCTTTTATCCTGGGCACGTGTCAAAGGTAGTGTAACACCCGATCAGTTGCATAACAAAATCTCTGAATTATTTTCGGATGGTGAATATTATAAAGTGTCTTCAGATATGATTCAACTTATTTGCGGTCACCGCGCAGAAATAATTCAAATGCGTAGAGACGGAATAATAAATTATGTTCGCGATCCTCTTGTTAAGTCTGCGTTGCGCAAAATCCCACCCTCTAATCAGCTGGTTTTTAGTCCTGAGCTGCTATCATCAACGTTGGAAAAGAACGGAGGTGTTAAGAAGACCTTCTTACCTCCAAATAAAACCAGTGGCTTCAAACCTACTCCGCAAGCAGGATTTAAGAAGACCACTCGCTACCCCCCGCAGTGGTCAGCTTATTATAGGGCACCCTCGCAGGGTGCCCGCCAAGCGTGCTGCACTGTGCCATGCTTCCAGCCCTCGCAGGGCTGTGGACACAACCACACCTCACAGAGGTCAGGTCATTGCCATCCCTCGCAGGGAACCGGCAACAACAATAAAGGAACACGTGGGCTTACCCATAACTGTCAGGGGCCTTTTCGTTCACGAGGAACACACCAGCAGCCTAACAAACAAGAGACGAGCAGAAATAACAGAAAACGGACTTCAGCCACCGAATATCCCCCAGGAGGAAAGAGGAGCAGGTTTTGACAGACACAACTTCAAAGCGGGCCAGTTAACGTTCTATGCCGATCGATGGAAGAAACTCGGAGCACCAAAAACCCTTCTTCGCATAATAAAAGGCTATCGCATACCTTTCATCAAAAAAACCTCCTCTAATGATACCCAATGCACAAAGCCCATTTCAAACAAAGGAATCCGAGGCAATGTCAACTATCATATCTCAAATGATAACGCAAGAGGTGTTAGAGGAAGTTTCACAATCTCCGAGTTTCCTGTCCTCAATGTTTCTGGTCCCCAAAGCCGATGGCACCAACCGGCCTATTTTCAACCTAAGGAATCTGAACGATTTTGTTTACACGGAGCCATTCAAGCTCATAAATGTGTTCCGTGTCCCAGACTTCCTCCAACCAAACGACTGGCTTTGCAAAGTCGACCTGACACAGGCTTACTTCAATTTACCAATACACCAGTCACACAGACGATTCCTACGTATAAGTTACAGAGGAAAATTGTTAGAAATGACCTGCCTTCCCTTTGGCCTCAGCACAGCGCCCAAAGTCTTCGCAACTCTAACAAACTGGGTAGCTCAGACACTAAGAGAGGAGGGTATTCGAATACTCGTCTATTTAGACGATTTTCTCGTGGTCCACCAGGACCATCAGGTCCTGCAAGTGCACGTCCAAATATTAATAGATCGCCTACATTACCTGGGGTGGCAGACGAATTACCAAAAATCTGTCACAACTCCGTGCAAAAGCCTGGTATTTCTAGGTGTTCTATGGAATCCATGGACGAACGAGAGATCATTGCCTCACGAAAAGATCACAAAAGTAAGAGAAAAGGTGCTGGATCTGTTACACAAACACACAACGATGATGAAAGCACTACAAAGCCTGGTAGGACTTCTAAACTTCGCCAGTTTCGTGGTACCCAAGGGCAGACTTCACTTTCGGGACACACTAATGTTTCTAAACAAAAAACTAAAAGAAAACTGTTTCAGCGTAGTTTTGCCTATAGAAGTAAAGAAGGACCTAAATTGGTGGCTACTAAATTGTCATCGGGCTTCTCTAATTCACAACCCGCCACCATCACATTTCCTGACCACAGACGCGTCGGATCTAGCTTGGGGGGCTCAGCTCGATGGATACGCACTATCAGGACCGTGGACAGATCAAGAGCAACATCTCCATTGCAATCAAAAGGAGATGCTGGCAATACTAAAGGCCATAGAAGAGCGAGGTTCAAACATGTCCAAGTCTACCGTTCTAATTCAGTGCGACAACAGGACTGTTGTAGCCTTTTTGAGAAACGAAGGCGGGACCAGGTCTCCTTCATTGCTAAAACTCACGAGAGAGATTTTTCAAATCCTAGATCAACTCCAAATCAACCTGAAAATTCAGCATATTCCCGGAAAATACAACTGTCACGCAGACCATCTTTCTCGACATCGGCTTCCTCCAGAGTGGCATCTCTTACCCCAGTGTACGGAGAAAATATTCAAAAAGTTCGGAGTTCCAGTGATAGATCTATTTGCGTCAGAAAGGGCAAAAGTCGTGATGAATTATATATCACTGGATCAGAACGACATTCGAGCAATGTACCACGTTGCTTTCTCCCAAAAGTGGACCTATCCACTAGCTTGGGTGTTCCCTCCACCTTACCTAGTGCCCAAGGTACTAGCTCACCTCAACTCTGCGTCGGGAGTCTTTCTAATGGTAGTCCCAAGGTGGGAGAGAGTATTTTGGAGAGCAGACCTAAAAGCCCGTGCGTTAGCACCTCCATTCACAATCCGGAAACTGCATTCACAGCTGATAGATTCGGCGACGGGCCTCCCACCCCCAAGAGTCCGGGAGATGACGTTAGAAGTATGGAAATGTGGGGGTGGTCCCAGACCTTAGTCGAATGGAATGAAGCTCAGTTACAGCTTTTAAAATCCTCATGGCGGCTATCAACAAAAAAGACTTATCGCGTAGCATGGAATAGGTGGCTCACATGGACAAAAAAGCATAAGTTAAACCCATTCCAACCAACAGGTCAGGTTTTGGCTCGTTTTCTTGCAGATCTGAGTATTATAGAGGGCTTAGCATATAAAACTATTTTATTACATAAATCTGTGGTCTGCACGCTAAGCAACCCCGACGAATCTGAGAAATTAAGTTCCCATGTTTTAGTTACTCATATATTAAAGTCTATTGCTTTAAAAAACCCAGTAGCTCAAAAATCTATAGTCTGGAACGTCGATAAACTAGCAGAATTTATGGGAAGCTATTCTGTAGACACGAATAATGTATTTGCTACTTGTAGACATACGGCAACCTTGTTACTCCTCTGTTCCGGCAGAAGAGTTCATGATCTAACTCTACTAGCTGTGGACTCAAAGCACCTGTCAGAAAATAATGATTGTCTGATCCTATGGCCAATATTTGGATCTAAAACAGACACTGCCGATTATAGACAGTCTGGTTGGAGACTATCTCCTAATCCTACTAACGAGAATTTAGACCCAGTACTTTGGGTGAAACGAACTATTGCTATACTAAAAGATAAACGCCAGTCAGGGTGTCTCAATAATCTGTTTCTTAATTTTAGAGGAAAATCAAGGGTCGCCTCTCGTACAGTCATAGCGGGGTGGGTCAAATCTATGTTGTTAGAAGCAGGAGTAAGTGCTTCGCCTGGCAGTCTTAGGTCTGCTGTAGCCTCTAGAAACTGGGTTAACAACTACTCCTTAGACGAAATACTCTCTAGAGGTAATTGGCGATCGCAGAATACCTTCACCCGCTATTACTGCAGAGAAGTGATGCCCTGTATACCCACCAGTTCTAGTTTTAATGTATCTAGAACGTTTAATCCTATTAATTAATAGAGGTGTAAATTTTTATTTTTTATTTTTATTATTGTCCTAACTAAGTATGTAATTCTTCTCCAGAAGTGTCAGAAATATTTATATTTGCGTACCTAATATTCTAGAAACAAAGGTAGCTGTTGTGCAGTCTATCCTATAATGTGATTATTTTATAAAGCTGTTAACAAGGTATATGTCAAAATTTAGTTAATTATTATAATGGAAAGATAGTTCATTTTCTGTGTTAACTAGGTATCTATTACCTATTATAATGATATTTTCCTTAGTATGTATTGATTAATTCATTCAATTAAATGTATTTCTCTCTATGCACATCTAATTTTATTAACTTATATCCACATTCACATTGGCGTCATTTCCCACCAGGTGATAACAAACACGTCTCAATCTAGTAAGCTTCAAATAACGGTCAAGTGTTTAATAGCAGTGTTTTACCTAAAAATAAAACACATATTAAATACTTACCTTATTTGAAGCTTACATTTAATTTCTACCTGGTGAAGATTTTCGACACAATGATCAGCGATTCACTGCCATGGCTAAGCCCACATTTTGGCAGCGCCACCTGGTGAGGAATCGGGATGTGCGAAAGAGAGGGATAGATACGACCAAAGGAAAGAGCAAAAGAGAGGGAAATATAGCGGAAACCAGTAGTGCCACTCTCAATCTAGTAAGCTTCAAATAAGGTAAGTATTTAATATGTGTTTTATTTTTAGGTAAAACACTGCTATTAATGGTGTTTTTAATACGTTAATTAGTATGGTGACGGCCATCTACACCTTTACTATCATTTAATAAATTTTATTCATTTAGGATGCTAGTGATGGCGCCAAACACGTAGCCGAATTCTAGCCCGAGGTCAGTTATATTGCCATCGACACGCTAAGAAGAAGATAATTTACATAATATCACACCAAAAGTTCCTGTAGGTAATGAAAACAGACAGATCCCTAGGGAGCATCACCTGTATATGAATTTTTACCATAACTCTTCAGGTTCCTTTAAAAAGGATAGCACATAGTCTCGACGAAATATCGGGTTTCCAAATTATTTTCGGAAACCATAATCCCACAGTCTTTTTTGGCAAATTCATGGGTCCCCCCCGTGTTTTTGTAGTCAACAGCTGCGCAACGGGGCATGTACTTTTTTTTGCGTAAAAGAAGTTGCTTGTTTAAGTTTAGGAACGTCAATAAACATAAAATAAGGAATAAATTATAAAATGTTCAAAATTTATTCGAGGGACGAGTCTACCACGCGACCGTCCATAACTCATCTTTTAATCATACATTTAAATGTAGTTATCGTATAATTTGAGCAAACATGAACAAAAACAGTGTTGCCACCTATGATGACGAGATTTTAGTTTAAATCCCCATTAGCAGATTATAGTGCACAAGTGCCCGCGATGACCACTCCTATTGGCTGTGTCAAAAAATCCAATTTCAGCAAACAACCAGACGAATTAAAGAGGATTTTTTGCGTGTTCGTAATTATCACGTCGGGGTCACCAATACTGAGGCATTAGGAGCAGGGTGGAAAGTTCATTATCCTCCATAGAAAGGGTGGAATTCTCCGACTGGATGGGTGTAGTGTCTGGTTGGCTAGCTAAACGGTTGATGTGGGGACGTTGGTTGTATTTCTACTAGAGGCCCAATAGCTTCAGGATAACTTTGCTTGGGCGATGCAGGATTTGTACATACACGTATGTGACGTCTGGTCTATGATGCGTACATCCCATGCGGCGTGGTCACTGACCTCTATAATACACTAGAATAGGAATACGTCATTTTTTTAAATACCACCTTGACTCGCTTTGCGCACCTCTAATAACGGGTTGAAAATGTTGAAATCACTAGTTTGTGCTTTGTGGGCAAAGAGTAATGTAACTATCTCTTTGGTAACTATGTTTGTGGGTTGAATCTAGTATTATCTGTCTACGGTTGAATCACTGCATTTTAATGTAGTCTGTGGGTTGAATTGTTGAAAACTTGAAATGTCAAATTGTCAATGAAGATCGTGAATCGAAATAGAAAATGTATTTGTTTTAAACGAAAAATTTCATAATATTGAAACTATACTATAGTTGTAATAAAAGTTCAATGAAAACGCTGTTATACAAAGCCCTTTGTTGACGAACTATTTATTTCGTGTCTGTTTGCAGTTAGTATAAAAAGGATATGATTTTCTGGTAAGCAAATCAATGGGCAGATTTTATCAGTACGTCATGTGTTTATTTTAGTTTTCTTTCAATAATTTGTTTATCTCAGGTTTTCGGCGAAAAATCTTAAGAGGTCACATCAGCGGACTGTTTTTTATCATTATGTTTTATTGCATTTATGATGAAAAACTTGTAAAGTCTGTTTCTGTGCTTACTAAAAGTTTTATGACTTTCAAGATATTCGAGCAGAATTTGTCCAATGGGCCATTGTCTAAGCTGTTTCAAAAACCAAGCTAATGCAGATATTACCACTTCTCCTCACAGAAAGAAAGATGGTGAGTAACATAGTTGTTAACATCATTGGTATAATGTAGTGTACATTTTTTGTACCCAAACGATTTTATAATATTTGGTTTTACTATTTCAGAGATGACGGAAATAGCAGTTACAGTGTCTGTATATCCACAGCAAGAACCACTTCTTCATGACAATCAAAATAGTATTAACAACTTTAGAAACACAAGCACTTCACAAGTTTCAAGCGCACAGTCTGGAGAGCAGAGCCCAGTAGAGTTACTCAATACTCAGAAAACAAGTTTAGTTTCAGAGAGAATGCCTAAACCATTTTATCAAAAGTTGCCGACCATACCCCGGACTATGTCATCTATAGGTGCTAATGACTCACGCATATCTGAATCGAAAATTAATCAGCTTTTTGACCAATACAAAGACTCATTAGAAGATGCTATATTGGCAGAAGGAATAGAAAACCTATGTAATGATCTGCAGTTAAACCCTGATGACTTTAAAGTTTTGGTTTTGGCATGGAAATTGAATGCTAGTCAAATGTGTAGGTTTACAAAATCTGAATTTATACAGGGCTTGAAGAATATGAAAACGGAATCAATTAAGGGTATACAATACAAATTAAATGAGATAACAAGTGAGTTCAAGAGAGATACTGAAAACTTTAAGGATTTGTATAGATTTACCTTTAAATTTGGATTAGATGTGACTACTGGCCAGAGAATTCTGCCTACAGATATTGCTATCCTATTATGGCGTCTAGTCTTCACTAACAATGAGCCTCCTATTTTAGACAGATGGTTGTTGTATTTAGAAAAGAACCCACACATAAGAGGCATTCCAAAAGACACTTGGTATATGTTTTTAAATTTCTGTGAATTCATTGGGGATGATCTCAGCAGTTATGATGACACAGAGGCTTGGCCTAGTCTCTTTGATGATTTTGTGGAGTATGAAAATGATCAAATGAATCAAAATATCAAGAGGAATGATATCAAAACACAGGATTAAAGTCCATTGCCAAATTTAGCTTCTGTAGGTACTTAATTAAGATATTGAGACTGATAATCTGATAATGAATGTTCAATGATGTTAGTCTTGTATCTCTGGTGAAGTTAAGTGTTAATAAGGTAAATGAATGTATTATTAGTACCATGTACTGAACAAAATTGCATAGGTACATATTGTGAGATTTAAAAATGTACATAAAGTACTTTTATATTTTATAAATGTTTATCTTTAGGTTTATTTTTTAAAATTATTTAACATTCCAGTGATGGAATTAGACAAAAATTGTGTAAATATTGTTCTTAGTTGCATCAAAGGTACCTTTTATTTCTTTAATGCAGTATATTTTTATTTTACTTTTACCTTTCTTCATTGCTACTTTGAGTTTACTAAATCTTGCACAAACAAAATATTGCCTGAAAATAATAGTATAATATTATAGTAAAGAAGTTTTATTTAATTGTATAGATTAAAATTGGCTAACAAGTATGACATGGAAGTGCAAGGGGAATTATGCATAAAAGATAGTTTTCTAATATTAAGCAAATGCTGCAAAAGAGTCCAAAATATGTTTAATTCATACTAATTTTTTTTATTAAAAATATCTACAATAATCACTTACCATTTTTTGGTAAAAATATTAGCCAGTCAGCAAGGTGCTAGCGGGCATAATATAAATATCACCCACCCACGGCCACCACTACGATAAAAAAAACTATACATATATAAACTATACTTTCAAATCTTTGAACTGTACACTATATCGTTTTATTGACTGACTAGCTTCTTCCCGCGTCCATCACATCGCATCCCATCGCTCGCCTGTGCTACTACTTCGTTTTCGCTTAGAGTTCTTTCTGTGTTTTTTCCCTTTTGCTCAGCTCCTAAGGGTCGTCGCGTGATGTTAAATAGCCTATAACCTTTCTCAAGAAATGGGCTATCAAATGCAAAAATAATATTTCGACTGGTAGTTACGGCGATTATCCCCTAGGATAAATACGTTAAATGTCGGCCCCCTAACGGATTTTCTAACTTTGGATCGCTCTGGCTCCATCACTTGCAACGAAAGGATACCTTGTGATGCTGTTTTAGACAGGTTGATAAATCTATTTTATGTTTGTAGGCATATATTGACTTTCCTACTAAAAGAAAAAAGTTTTAAGGTTTAAATGCATCGAGAACGAAAAACCCTAAAGTCGGCCGTTTACGGCCCATGGTCGGTCGCGTTTTTGCCAAATATTGGCCGGGTATAGGATGTTTGCAAATAAGACAGTGAAAAATATTTTTAATATAATTTATTTTGGCAGGAGTATAATATCACACTAAGTATACATTTGTATGTGTTTAATTGTAAATAAAATTTCTGATTTGCACTTTAACTTTGTTACTTTAACAAACAAAGTTATACATCACAATAAAATTAAATAAAAATTAAGAATTTAAAACAGAATAGATAAATAAATCAAAAGGATTAAAATTATACTTAAATCAAAAGTGGTTGTTTGTAACAATATTTTGTCTTCATAACAATATTTATGATAAAATTAAATATTTGTAAAACAAATTGGTAAGGGTTACAAATTATTATGCTTTGGTGTGTATTCATATGCATTGATAATTAAAATCGAGCAACAACTCAGCTTCATAAAATAAAAAAAGTCATAATAAAATTAGTCATATAGAAAAATAGTAGTTGGGTTGGGTTTAATAGATAGCAAGTTCCAAAGAGTAATTTATATTTGTATCCCAAACCATATTTATATAGCTATCATAATGTGTTCTCAATATTGTAATATTTTATAATTAATTTAATTCAATTTTATTACTAATATCAACTCCTACATCAAAACTTAACCTCTTTTTAATATTAATAAATTATAATAATACATACTCAATTTTGAGAAAATAAGTTTGATAAATATATCTACCTACTTATTAAAAATGACTACCCGCACAATCAGTGAAAAAATACAAAAGTAATCAGCCTGTATAGTGGCGCTTGAATTCGAGGCTGGCTGACATTACGAACAATATTTCTAAAGTCGGCCCCTTATTTCTCGAGATTCAACTAATATCACCCCGGCCGGTATTTGGCGATTAAACGTAAAATAGATTTATTTACATAAAAGCTTTGCAAATTCTCCTATTATGCCAAAGGAATTGGTAGAATTGCAGTTTATAAAACAGACTGCATTTACTTTTAAGTCGGCCCCGGTCGGTTTTAAGCGGAAACTGGTATTCTAATGGCGGCCCCCTATTTTTCCCTTAAACCATTACGTAAAACGTTAAAAAACCATCTCGAAATATAATAAAACTTAATTATTTATTGATAACAAAGATTAAAACCCAAAAAACGTTTAAAACTTTACACGTCATTATATTTTTTAAACTAGATGTGGTCGGCGTTTCCTATCTGACTACTCTGAGAAGAAAGGCCGAAACAAACTCAGAGGTCACAGTCTCTTTTAAAGTCCAGACAAAATCTTGGTCAGATCGTGTGAAGACCATGTAGATTGATGTCTGAAATGGTCTTTTGAGGAAAGAACCACACAGATTGAGTGGACCTGTCCAATCAGTGCACGCATTTGTCAAAAATCGTGCAGCTCAACTCAGAAATTGAGGAGCTCAACGATTCGACGAACAATACCAAAGAAAGGACATTTGGGTAGGCCGCGTAAATTACTCAAACTGCCAGATCATGATTAAAACTAAGAAGGAAAACAAAACAAAAAAATGACCATATAGTCCTCACATTCACAATAATTAAATGAAAAATTTAAAAAAAAAAAACTTTACAAAGTAAATATTCATGTCATTGTCTAAATAAAATTCATCAATGTCAATGTGTATATAAAAATCCGTACATAATCTTTGAGGACCATGTAGATTAGTGTCTGAAATGATCTTTTGAGGAAAGAACCACACAGATTGAGTGGACCTGTCCAGTCAGTGCACGCATTTGTCAGTAACCGTGCAGCTCAATTCAGAACTTAAGGAGCTCAACGATTCGACGAACAATACCAAAGGCAGGACATTTGGGTAGGCCGCATAAACTACTCAAACTGCCAGACCATGATTAAAATGAAAACAATGACCCACATAGTCCTCACATTCACAATAATTAAAATAATATAATACTTTATACAGTAAATGTACATGTCATTGTTTAAGTAAATAGATACTTAAAAAAAAATATATGTATACATATTAAAGTGTAAAATAGCAAAATAACATTCACTGTCTAAACCTATTGGAGCAGCTCAATCACAAGCCTTTTGTCCTCAATATAGTCTTTTACAGTTTAATAGGCTTTCTGGCATAGTTTTTGCTTTATAAAAGATTTGAATTTATTAAGGCTTAGTTCTTGAAGCTGAAGCGATAGAGAAGTCAAAATGAAAATCCAAGATGGTGGTTGCAATTTTTTTTTAAATTTTTTCATGGGTATCGTTTTCATGGTTTTCGAGGGTGTTAAAGCCGATAGTGAGGTAAAAAGAAAATCCAAGATGGCGGTTGCAACTATTTTAATTTTTTCGTCATGGGTGTCGTTTTCATGGTTTTCGAGGGTGCTAAAGCAAATTGTGAGGTTCAAATGAAAATCCAAGCTGGCGGCTGCAAATAAAAAAAAAATGTCTTGGGTGTTGTTTTCATGGTTTTTGAGGGTGCTGAAGCCGATAGTGACGTCAAAATGAAAATCGAAGATGGCGGCTGCAATTTTTTTTATCATGTGTGTCGTTTTCATGGTTTTCAATATAAAGTAGTACTTACACCAGTTTGTGTGAAATAAAATAAATAAAATACCGGTTGTTGGTTCAAAAACAAAACACTTCAAAGTGCAATAGACCTTTAAGGTTTCAGAAGTCTGTAATTTCTTCTGGCTTTCGGCAGTAAAAGGTCTAAATCAAAATCATGTCTAAAGTTTTCGTCATGGGTGTCATCTTCATAGTTTTCAATGGCGGCCAGTGTCAAATATAACCAAAGTAAATGGGTTGCTTTTCACACGGGCAACTTTATGTAGAAGCTCATTCGAGGGGCAAGCAACCTTTCTAACATCGTTTACAGAGAAGCATTTTTTTTAGGTTTAAATCATCACTACTTTCAAGTTTTTTGCCTTTTTTGTCGACCTTACTTAGTTTACCATAACTCTTCAGCAAACGTCGCCAGACGGGCAGTTGATTTATTGAGTAGATATATCTGCCATATATGGCAGTTGCGTATCAAAGTAGCACTGTCATGTCATAAAAAGGTATTGTAGATTATGTCTTCAAGACTATAACTAAATTCTTGTTCTGGCCATTTCTGGCCATTGTCTTGGTTCGACGAAAACTATATCGACCCTCAAGATATCTTCAGGCTATCTAACAAGGGAGAGTTAAGGAAATGTGGGCACAGGTTTACAGATTATGTTCAGAAAGACTTCAAACTACTTTTCAGATAAACTTCAGTACGATTTAAGATTTAGGCTCAAATCACACCGAGATGGCAGCGAAGCGGCGAGCAGTTTTAATGTCATATAATTTTAAACTTTATCGTCATTACTATAACACATAGTATCGCTTGAGAAACTTGAGTCGTCGGAGTGCTCGCGGCGCCGCGGGCGGCCGCGCGACCTTTTCAAGTTTCTGCCATCTCGGTGTGATTTGACCCTAACACCATTGATGTATTCTTCCTTTTATCTTCTAGATATCTCGACGCTTTATAAGGCATAATATTGGAGATTGTAGGTATGTAAGATAATCTATACCAAGTTATGAATTTCTAAATTTACCGCAGAGAAGAAAAACTAACTTCAAACTTCACCTACTAATCTCAGATATAATTTATATAAAATGGTGGTGTGATTTTAGGAGTTAGCGTTCTAAAACAGACGAAACATAAAAAGGACTAATGGCTGTTTGGTCAGATAATCAGCCTCGAGCAGGCGCTTTCATTTTTATTTATTCTCAAAAATCAAAGTGACACTTCGTCGCATTGTCATTATGAACCATGAAGACGCAGTGACTGCAGTCGAAAGGGCTGTGGTAGAGAACCCCAGGTAGGGGAAGCTTTACCAGGCAAGATCGGAAGATTCTTCCTTTTCAATGAAGGAGTGGCAATTACACCTTTTTTATGCGACACATTATTGTTTTCCGACGTCCACGCGAACGAAGTCGCGGGCACAGCTAGTACGAACATCAATGTGGAACAGCTGATTTTTTTTTTCGCGATTTCAGGTTTTGTCCCAAAATAAAAGTTGTTCGTCGTCGTCATACTTATGCCCAGAGACGCCTCTATCTCGCGATATGTAACATGACGATTTTGCATTATTATTTTCCCGAACAGCATCAATATTTTGAGGTAAAATAACCCATTTAGGGCGACCTTCTTTAAATTCGTCCGTGAGCACAGACCGCCCACGATTAAACTCACTAAACCAGTGATACACAGTAGTTTTCGATGGTGCTTCGTCCCAAAAAGTCGAAGTGAGTTGATAGATGCACTGTTTTTGAGTTAGCTCTCGCCAAAAATCGTAATAAAATCATAGAACTAAAATTTTCACGAGTTAAATCCATGGTGATAAAGACACGCAATTTTCAAAATTACGCCACAAAAGAAAAACAAATGACAGCTACATGAAACAATTTGTGTTCTTCAGCCAAAGAGTTCCATTTTTAAATGTTATAATTACTTTTTTAATATTGTTCTGTAACTGGCCAGTTCCGGATACATAAATAGCAGCCCTCGTATAATCAACTATGGATTGGATTTGGATTGGATTGATTGGTATTTTAGCACAGACAAAAAAAGAAAACTAAAAAATCCTTCACCAATGAGATTCGATACGATTATCTTAAAAGTTATGAGTTAACTGTCCTTTATGATTCATAATGTTATCCTTTTATGATTCTGCCAAAGTGGCCTTTTTAGGCCCCCAGGTCTAAGGTCAGCCAGACTAAGAGAGATACCAAAACCCGCAGGGCAGCATGTGTCGAGCTGTTGGGCAGTAGCGACCCTACGGACCCTATCTCCCGGAAGTAGTCTTGTTTCTCACCTCTGGCTTATTTTAATTGGCCGGCTGGAGTGAGCACTGACGAGAAACAGAGATCCCACCTCTTTCTTGCCTGGCTTTATTGGAGATTCGCAAGAGCAAACGTGCTCGGGGGAAGGAAGCTTTCCAGTAAGTGCTCATAGGGATAATATCTTGACCATATTTCGGGCTCTTGGATTTTTCTGAAAGCCTTGGAATACCGTCCACTCCTCAGGACATGTTGCCCCCTTGCCACTACGTCACTATGTGCTAGCGACCGTTTCCGGGGGTCCATTATTGAGTGAACAAGTCACCCCCTGCCATTTTATCCGTGAATATTATAAAACATTGATCACAAAGGGGCCATAGTTCTAGATAACCAGTTAGCCACCCAAATCCTGAATCCATTATAATAATTGTCCTACACCAACCGGGGATTGTCCTTGGGTGAAATAGCATAGTGCGTACAGGAATAATCGCCGGTTGGTGCCTCATTTCATTAAAAACGTCTAACAGGCCTCTGCAAGTTGGCTTCGGCCCCTCGTACGACTTCAAAAGGTCCGGGACCCGAGGGTCCCGAAATATGTGAAAAGCATTTTTTAAATAATATCGTGAAGAGGTTAAATATCGTGTTTTTTTTTGTTTTATCATGTTAAGATATCACCTCTGGAGTTTCGCTAGCTAATTTACTTTGTAATAGATTTTTTTGTAGTTTCTGTCATAAGTTCAGGTAAAGTAAAAGGTTACATGCTCTGTGGTAAAAAGTTTATTTTTGATGATACGCCGTGTTACATGAGAGCAGAGTTTGAGTTTACCAGTGTACTCGATAGATGGCGTGCTAAATGGCCTAGATAAATGGCATTAGTTTCGGAGCGATTCTATTTCTACAATCGCTACAGCTTCAAAGTGAAAATGACTTAAAAATGGCATTAGTTTCGGAGCGATTCTATTTCTAGTAACGTTACAGCTTCAAAGTGACATTGACATGATCACGTGACATTTCGTTAGCATAAGTCCTAGAAAAGTAGTCATGGTCGTAGCTTTCTTACTTTATGCTTATGTCAACCCCATACATTTTTGGCTTTTCTACTAGTGTCCTCAGAATACAGATTAGCGTCATCGCTAAACGAATCTTACTTTGTCTAGTCTAGGCCCTCAGCTCATCCATGCGTCGTACATCTCGGTCGACTAGATAGATTGGCTCGCAGTTCATTCTTCCTTCAAAGTATAATACCTTCTAGTCAATTGTGCGTAGCCGCTGTCAGTCACTGAAACTTAGTAGCGAATGCTCATATACGTCATATAATGGCGGGACCAACTCTTGTAATTGAAAGATTCTACCGCGCATATTTAGTAAGTACCCATTTAGTACTATTTTGTACCTGCCTGTCCTGAAATTTTTGTACTCACAGCCGGCATATTATTCGGAATTTTAGGATAACACTGGTCCCCGCCATTATGATGCGTCATAATGACGAGACATTGCCTATACTCCAAAACCACAACGAATTACATCATTCCGATCAAAACAGTATTTAGTACCTCCAAAAATCAACTCTTAGATTTCTCGGAGATCTTACAAAATTAATTTTTCGTTTTTGACATTTTCTACGCCTGAATAATTTGACGAGCAAAAAAACTTCACGAAAAAAGTTGCGTGTGCGTTACCTACCCCAGCCAGAAAATGTCAAAATCGTCATCTAAGTGCAATAGATAATTAGTTAGACAGCTTCTGTAATTGGTAAGCAGATTTTTAAATTTGGTAAGCTGATAGCTTTTTAATTATTTGAAAAAAAAAAAAAACAGTTTCGGCTGCCAGCCAGATCTTTTGTTTTCTAACGGGTAGGTATGTTGAAATAAATGCGGTAACGTTTGCAGAGATACAGCAATCGTGCAAACGTTACCGCAGCAGGATTTTAAATATCTTCGCAACCATAGCAAATACAAATTAAGTTGTAGGTACCTACCATTTATTTCAAATTGATATCTAATTATTTTGATAACATTTATTTCAACCCGTTAGAAAACAAATGATCTGGCTGCGGTAACGTTACTCCAGCCGGAACTGTTTTTATCAAATACTTAAAAAACTATCTGCTTACCAATTACAAAAGCTGTTTAACTCATTATCTATTGCACTTGGATGACGATGACAAAAGTTGCAGCTACATTTCGTGCAGGCGGTTTATTTATCATCGGTTAGGCCATGCAGGAAAACTATTAAACCTATACGTTTTTTTTACTCAATATTGAAATATTATAACTTGAGTCAATTAAGAAAACATTTGAAGTAGGAGTCGAACAGAGCCACTTTGAACTTTTCTCTTACTTGAATGAGCGAGACGGAAAACCATCTAGATTTTTCTTCAAATTTCTTTATTGACTCGGGTTTCCGTTTATGTTTTTTCTCGTTGGATTTGTCTCGAGTAGTCTCGACCAGCCCCGGATCTAAGAGGGGGGGGGGGGGGGGGGCAAACCGGGGCACTTGCCCCGGGCGGCAGTTTCATGGGCGCGCCAAATCCTTGAGACAAGAATTCGAAATATCGAATATCCATTGGCCGCCTCGGAGCTGTGATTTGAGCCCTTTGGATTATTTTCTGTAGGGAACCATTAAGGATAAATGATGTCCGTAACTGCCGACCAACGCCAATCGCTTCCATATTTGGTCAATAGGTACTAATTAGTACTCGAACAACAAAATTGATACCTTAGTAGTTTTCGAGAAAATCGACTTTGAAGGTGATCCGGTAGTCACGCTCCCTTCAGCAGGACCACCATGAGCGCCGAAAAAGGGGGCACGCTACAGCTGTTCTAAGTACCAAAATTAGTACTCCCAAAAATCCAGATTCCTAAGTGTGGCATTTTTAGAGAAAGTAGCTTTCATTACTTTACCATACTAAATCTCCGCGTATAACCCGACCAAATTAAGTTGTCAATGGTATTGAAGAGATGTACACTCGTGCACATAAATTTATTGATGTCGGAATAGTATTAACAGTTCAATATCTAAATTTTCATACAAACATGTACCTAAGAAAAAAAAAATTATGTGCACGAGTGTAATCTCATAAACAGCTCAATACTATTGACAACTTAATTTGGTCGGGTTATACGCGAAGATTTAGTATGGAAAAGTAATGAAAGCTAATTTCTCTTAAAATACAACACTTGGGAATCTGAACTTTTGGTCGCTTTAACTTCTTAAGTAGTACTAATTTTTGTATAAAGGAAAGAAATCACAGAGTTTTTAATAGGGAAATCTTGAAATGAATATTGGCACTGTGACTACCGCCACCCCACCAATGACATGTTATAATCTCGTAAACTACTGGAGTACCTACTAACTTTGAATACAATTTTGGGTACTAATTTTATCTTGCAGGGTACAAATTTTTTATGTAGTTTTGAGGAAAGCGACAAGCTTCTCTAACTTGGAATCAACATTGATAGTCATGGTCCTGCTGAACAATTGCGAGAAAGTTATCATCGTTGATTTCTCGGTAGATACAAATGTTACAGTTCAGTTTTTTTTTACGAAATAAATCACATATAAGGGTACCTACTAATTATTTGTATACTTAGAATAGCTGTAGCGTGCCCCCTTTTTCGGCGCTCATGGTGTTCCTGCACCTGCTGAAGGGCATGACTACCGGACCACCTCCAAAATCGATTTTTCGAAAACTACTAAGGTGCCAATTTTGTGGTTAGAGTTCTAATTAGTACCAATTGAGTACTAGAATTATTTACCAAAATATATGGAAGCGATTGGTGTTCGTGGTCCGGCGGTAGTCACGGACATGTGTAGAAACGAAATAGCAGGAAACATAGGTATTTATTAAGGGTCCATATTGGCTCACCTAAAGTTCTTTACCCGAAATTGTTCTTCCTAATGATTTGTAATCCGAATGATCAGTCTTCCTAAAATTTTTCATCCTAAAGTTTTCATTCATACTATTTGTACTGCTACCGGCGATGTTCATAACACTCATGTTTCCAAAAATTGTAATTAATAATATCATTAATGTATTATATATTTAAACTCCTACTGTTTTTTATCATAACGCCTAAACATAATTACCATAATATTAGAAGATGATATTTATAGTTTTAATTTGAGAGTATGATTATTATTTGGAAGTATGCTTTAAGCTGCGTTTCCATTATGCAAATGACTTGCATACAAGTTGCATGCAATTTGTATAGTAGAAACCACAGCTTGCAAACAAGTTGCAACTAGTATGCAATTAGGTTTAAACTTGTACACACAACACTCAATTGCATACAAGTTGCAAGCGCATGCGCAGGTGTATAGATTATGTGCAGGATTATTACTTGTGTGCCACTAAAATCTTGTATGCAAGCTGCAAGTTGAACAAATTCCTGTTTTCAATTCAAATCACTTACACACAAGTGTGACGTCATTCTTGCATGCAAGACTTGCCTAATGGAAACGCGGCTTTACAGTTGGTTTAATACTCAAAGGCTTTCATAACGTACAGAGTTGTGTCTATGGAACCACTGTAGGTACTTCCACACCCGGCGCTTTTTGATAGTAGCTATTTTTTTTTTTGGATAGAATAGACTCTTTTTAGTGTAAATTTGGAAACCGCAAAGTTTGCAAAATCATAGTGGCCGAGAAAAAAAATACCAAAGTTTTTTTTTATCTACAAAAATATGTGGTTAGGCGTAGTCGACGGAGCCCCGCTTCGCGGGGCCCCTATTTCTGTCTACAGGGTTTAAAGGAACCTAACACGAAGGGGATGACGGGGGCTCGTTCGCTCGCTCACTCGAGCCCCCGTCATCCCCTTCGAACCTAACCTGTCCGAGTCGGGGTGCCCCAAGTCCCGAGCTCGCTTCGCTCGCTCTTGCATCCTAAGTTGTCATTACAAATGTGTTACTTTTGTAATTATATTATGTTGGTAAAATTACCAGTATTAGCTTACCGGCGTTCCTGTCTTCTGTCCACAGCACTGAAAAGTTGACCAGGAAAATGTTAGCCCCTTGCCTGGTTGACTCTGAAGTGCCGTGCTTGACCGACGACGCGGTGAACGCCTGGAAAGCGGCTTGCCCGGATACAGATCGGCCCGTAAACCCATCTTCCCAGAGACAGTGCGGATGAGCCGCTCTGCAGGTTGGTACGGAATAATCTTATTAATACGACCACCAATTCTGCTGAGCGTGCCCGCCTGCTGGCTGTGGGTGAGTGGGAGTCGGGGCTCTGGCTTCAAGCACTCCCGTCACCCAACATAGGCACTATGCTGGGTGACACCACCTTCCGGCTCGCTACCTGTCTGCGTTTGGGCGCTCCTTGCGGGGCTCCGCATCGCTGTCAGTGCGGTGAAGCTGTCGACTGTCTCGGACACCATGGCCTATCTTGCAGTAGGAGCGCAGGCCGGATAGCACGGCACGCCAGCATTAATGACATCATCCGTCGTGCTCTTGTCACCGCCGGGGTGCCAGCTGTTTTAGAACCCAACGGCCTGGCACGCGACGATGGGAAAAGACCAGACGGGATGACCATAATGCCCTGGAAGTTAGGCAGACCTTTGGTGTGGGATGCAACATGTGTCGACACCCTTGCGCCATCTCATCTTCCTAGCACGGTGGGCTGTGATGGAGCGGCTGCTGCAGGTGCAGAAAACCTCAAACGGCGAAAATATTCCAACCTGATTGGGAGTTATATGTTCGAGCCGTTTGGGGTTGAAACACTAGGGCCATGGGGTCCGAGTGCCCACTTGGTTTTTCAAGATATCACCAAGCGGTTAGTCGACTCTTCACGTGACCAGAGGGCTGGCCTATTTCTTGGCCAAAGAATTAGCATTGCCATTCAACGTGGCAATGCTGCCAGCCTTTTGGGCACTGTTCCTGTTGACAGCGATGCGGACGAATTTTTTGATGCCCTATGATTATTTTACTTTTTTTTCATATAAATGTACATATTATTATTATTATTTTAAATATTAGCATAGATTATGTAAATAAAGTATTATGTTGGTTACCACTATAAATAAAATCTAAACAAAAAAAAAATCTATAAAAAGAAATTTAAACAAAAAAGATATGACTGAATAATAGTGTAAAAGATGGTTATGTCGAGAAAATATAGGAAAACAAATAAAAGTATAATAGATGTTTATTGCTACAGACATTATGAAGTTGAATGCTTCGGAATTATGAAAATTAGAGACAGAGTAGTTAGGAATTGTGATTGTTAGGATGTAACATTTTAGGAAGAACATTTTCGGATTTCCAATTATCGGAGTTGAAAATTTAGGTGAACTTTGGCGCACCCAGTTATTAAACTTTGACAGAAAAAAATAAATACGTAAGTAACTACAATATTTTATTACCGTTTGAAGTAATATATGTACAAATATTATTATATTAGTTATGGTACTTCCTTTCTTTTCCTAAAATTGTTTGTCCGAAAATCATTATCCATCATAACGTTTGCTATATAAACTTCAGTACTTAACCATAATGTTCAAAAATTCGAAATTTTGTTTACATAATTATCTTTACTTCTAAAACTATTCTGTCATAATAATCGAGTACTATCAGGCCCAGCGTACACCGGTGGAGGCGCGGCGGTGCGCATTTCCTTGAAACGCGCGGGCGGATTCCGCGGGCCCCCAGCGGCGCCAAGAGCCCTCGAGAGCCCTCGAGCGGAGAGACGCGCGGTGGCGCGCTCATCTCATTTAGTGCTGATCGATACTTTGTACAGACAACTCGCTCGACGATACATCGTATAAACATACATATGTTTGCACTAAGTTAATTAACTTTTCCTCGTCCATGATCTCGCTCAACACACGACCACACTAGTTCAAACACTCCAGGCATCTGACCGTCAGCCAGCCGAGCGCGGGGTAGTGCGGCGGAGCGCAGAGCAGCACGGCGCGCGGCGGCGAACTGGAGCAGTCGCGCGCACGCTCTTGTAATAGGTTGAGGGCGCTCCGAGCACAGCGTGAGAATTTATTCTTATATTGACCTTAAGGTTTATATTAAATAGTTGTCTTCAATTGCTTTCCGCCGCGTCCAGAGGTGTGCGCTGGGCCTAATAATTGAATCTCCTAATTTTGCATGAAATAAAGTCATATGTCCTAAGTATTGTATTATATAATGTATATTATTCCGAATGTTCATTTATAATAAAATTGTAAGTCCTAAAACATTTGCTAAAAAATAGGTTTTAGTGACAGAAACGAATCGCTGTAAATCCGACTCCACGCAGTCCTATTTGCCCTACCCATAGTGTAATTTAGAATCGCGTAGGCGCGTAGGGGCGAGGCGGCCCGCGGGCTGAGGAGCAGGAGGCTGCGAGCGAGCCGCGGTGAGCGAAAGCCGTCTGCGACGATTGGCACGCGTGGGACCGCCGGAAACCCGCAGCGCCGGAGCCGTGACAGAAACCCTGCATCTTGCATGCTGCATTGTAACACAAATTTATTTTAATGTTTTTAAAATAAATTTGTGTTACAATGCAGCATGCATTATTAGGATAAACATTAAATAATTTGAATTTAGGACTTTTATTGAAAACGGTTTTAAGTCTTTTGTATATTATTGATTGTAATATTTAGGGCATATTGTATTTAGAATGAATGAGAATGAGAATTGAAACCAAGTCGACACTCCCAGCCGTTTGGTTGCACTAGAGGTGAGGATTGCGTGGAGACCTTCACCACACAATCCTCACCAACCTACAGCTATAACTTTGGAATCATAATGAGACAATTTTTTTGACCTTGGTGACTATGATAGCCGAAGGGCTATGACTATTTCTCGACTATTTTCTAGAGTTCTCAAAATTGATTTTCATGAAGTTTTCATAGGTGAGGATTGTGTGGTGAGGGACACGAAAATATGCGATTTTATTATTGTACAGACGCCAGCACATCAAGCTACTACAATCTGTCAAATTTCTTTATTAGATTTTCAACTTTATCGCTAAAGTATAAGGTTCAAAGTTGATTGGGAAAATTTGACAGTTACGGGTAGCTTGATGTGCTGTACGTGTTGCATATTTACGTATTGTAGTTACTGAGATTTGAGAAAAAACAGTTTCGCCTTTTATATTTAACAGACAGAACAGTAATCTCGATGTTTGGACATGTCGCCACATGAGTAGATTGACACGAGTGCAATCTACCCATGCGGGTGCTACGCAGGGGCTGGTCGCTACTTAAAAAAAAAAAAGTAAGTAATTTAAAAAATAAAAAAACCCGACTGCGGAACTGAAAAGCTACAAACAAGCCCATTTTAAATTAAATAAAAGTTGGAAGCAGGCGGGACCCATATGAATTTGAAAATATGATAAAAATGGTATGGGTCCCGCCTGCTTCCAACTTTTATTTAATTTAAAATGGGCTTGTTTGTAGCTTTTCAGTTTCGCAGTCGGGTTTTTTTATTTATTAAATAACTTTTTTTATTTCCAGCTTTTTAGTTTACAAATGTGTAAGATTTCGCAAACGATTTAGTTTCTGGTACTTATTTTTACGATTTGTCACTTCGAATTACTTTTAACCACATCAGTTACATATATTTTTGTAATCACCTTTTAACACCCTTTATTTTAATACCCCACTCGATAGGTTTCGAGAAAAAAAAATTGTTTTTGAAGACATTGCGCCAAAAATCGGCCATTTTAATTTTTTTCAATTTTGATATACCCAGTGTCACTCTCACAATTAAGACGAATCTAACGGCACCGCTCAAGCTGAAATCGATCAAGCCGTTTTGGCTACAGAGCGTGCCAAAGAAATATACATACATACATACATACACTCGAAAAACATAACCCTCCTTCTGACGCAGTCGGGTAATAAGAGTGAACTGGTCTCATGGGTAGAAAGTAAGTGCAGTAGTAGTATTAATAAAATTTTATTTTAAACAAAATAATATAGTCGCAGCCTGCCAGTGCTCGGTCGGTGTCGAGGCACGCGCGAGGCCCACGCGGCCCCCCGCAGCAACACAAGGCACTACGACGCGGACCGGCGGGCAGCCCGCGGCCTCTCCGCGCCCTACTTCCCTCTACAAAAGCATGTCGACGAAAACAAAGCATGAGGTGAACCGGCTCGGGGGACTACGTGTGCCTCACATCTTGTCCTGATATACACAAAATATGACATTATACAAACGCCCTTAAATGTAAATCTGATTATATTAAAAAAGCTGACAATTTATAAATTCATAATATACATTATCATAACGATTCGGAGTTAGGGCCGACGTTATAAGAAATAATATTTGTAAAGCGAACCCCTTTACACATCTTTCCATAAGTACTCTCATTATGTTTCTACATATTAATACTTTATGTACGAGTAAAATTGTGGGAGTTTCCAAATATTGATCAAGTCTGTAGGTATTGTATATCATTATTTAGGAGAGGTCTGATATAATGTTGTCTATTTAGTTTGCATGAAATCAGCCGCATTTATGTCCGAGACATCCCCACGGTAGTTTTCCTTTCAATAAAGCATTGCTGTATCTCTCTGACAAAAATAGATATCTTTGTTTCGCAATAAATTATAATCATTATCATAATTAGATACAAATATTGCAGATTGTAATAAGTTACATTAAAATAGATACGAGCCAAACTAATGTTATACACAAATAAAATGTTCAGATGAATCGAGAAAGGTATAAACAATGTACTGCAATCATAGCAAACTATTTTTTAAATAAAACCGTATTAAAAATATGTGTGAAAATATTAATATCAATAGCGTAAATGTGTTAGAGTGATCACCACATCGAAAACAAACTTAGCATAGTCGAGAATGCTGTACGATTCATCAATTGAGTAGGTAAAGGACAAACACTGTTGACTACCCTTTAGTAACACTGGATGATCATTAAAACAATTTACATGAGAGCCTTTTCCATCGAAACCACATAGGTCTTTATGATAACATAAGTGTTACAGTAAAATAATTGCGGCTTTTCCATAGACAAAATTATATAGCATTTCATAATGACTACAAACGTTGTTCAAGCATGTCAATACTAAAATTCTACGCGATGCTCGACGGGAATGGACGAATGATAGAAGGTTTTATAATCAAACCCGAGGCAGGACGTTATATAAATTCTTAAAATTGCACAGAATACATAGTTGCAATAAAAGTACTACATTCTTAAAATATGGCCTTGGAAGAAACGGAAGCTAGTGTAACAATTAAAGGAAAGTTAATGCAACTTGTACATTGGTAGCAACAAAAATGTTGTACAAAATAAATTACGAGCTTAAACATTAAAGCAAAATTCACTTGAATGATAAGAAATATTAAAAACACGTAAGAGCATCGTGAGGAATTCAGTATAAATGTGTCGCTTTATGGCTGTGACTGTAAGTATTCATAAATAAAGCCTAGCTGTTCTATGATATTGAGAAAATGGGAAATGATTCTTTCAGTGATCATGATGAAGCAATACACTCGAGCTCTCACAGGATACAGATCCCAAAATTCAGGATTACATATTTCATGCATTCTCTGTTGATATAGGTTTTGGAAAGGCCTATCCTAGCTAAATTACAAATTGTAGTGCCAAATTACTCGATCACCTTCAGGACTTTACCGATCGCAATCGTTTTATCTGAAACGAAAATAAAGAAAGTCATTATTAAGGTTAGTATGATTAACAAAGTAAAAAATTGCATTAATATCGACCGACTGTATCAAAACTGACAATAATCCTAAAAATTTAACTTGTGACCTGTGCAATCTAATAATACCGCCGCCACATTATTAGATTGCTCCCTTACATTTAAAAAAATCGAGTTTTCTATGCTTTATCTATGTTAAATTAATAAAAATACCTAAATAAATTATTGATATTTAACTTGGAGTGTATTACACACATAAATCTTCCGGAACTGACTCTTAAATGATGGTGAAAACCGCATCAAAATCAATTGTGTTTTTAAGAAGAACTAAGCGGATGACCGCTTAGTTCTTCTTAAAAACAAAGTCGCTTTTCGTCTGTTTGTATGAACAAACAGACGAAAAGCGACTTTGTTTTGTACTTTCATTGAAAAAAAAAAAAGAAGATTTTAATGATTAATTAATGAATTATGCAAATACGTAAGTTGGTAACCTACTTAAGTACCACAAGGCGGTGGTTGGTACCACAAGGCGGTGGTTGGCACCACCGAAATCGCTTAGATTTATAGAATCAATTGTTTTTTTTTTTTTAACGAAGTTATTGGGCAATATTTTGTAAATAAATGATGCACTACTCACTCTCGTCTCTTAATGTGAATCTGCCCATTTGAGCAAATTTTTTGAATGGTTCTAAACATATAATTCCCGCGCATTCTATCCTCATGATAGCCACTTGATCTTGTTTCACAAAGCGCGGCCTCGTCTTTGACTTGTCTCCAGTCTTTTTGTCCACCAAACAGATAAGTGCCTGCAAATAAAAAATGATTATGTTTGATACTGTATATAAAAACAGAAGTTGAAAAAGTTGAAGTTGAAGTTTGAAAGTGGCACCGGTAACTGAAAAGTTGCGTGGGAATCGGTTGTCATGGTATGGGCATGTGTTACAAAGAAATGAGGAAAATGTTGTGAGGAGAGTTCTGAGTATGGATGTCGATGGCTATAAGAGTAGGGGAAGACCAAAAAAAATATTACTATTAATATATTTTTTTTTTTAAAGACAATCGTTTATTTTTACCATGTTTGTAAATATGTGAGCACCATGTATCTATCAGATAATTAATTTAAATGTTATGGTTTCATTTGAATTCTTTTACCTATTGTGGTACAGTAATTTTATTTTAGGTGCATCGTCTTCACATATATATTATATAATTAATGTACACGCAAAATATTGTAAAACATTTTAAAAGAGTAACGATGGAGTTTCTTGCCCATTCTTCTCCATACGAAATCTACCTTTTGGAATGGGCGACTAGAATCAATTCTATTTTAGTAATTTTTGACGTTCAAAAGTGCCTATTTGAAATAAATGCTTTGACAAAGAAACGATGGATGGACTGTGTGAATGATGATATGGTTAGAAAGGGAATAGAGAAGTATGGAAGAAAAAGACATGTTGCGCCGACCCCAAATAAATTGGGATAATGGCAGGAGAATGATGATGACTGTATATAAAAACGAAGTATATCTTGATTGACTTGTCAGCTGCAGTACTGCATCTGACGGTCAGACCGATTTCTATTAACGTCACTTGGCACGTGCTTTAGACATTTTTTACTTGCCTCCCAGTTTCTATGTAGTTTGACAGGAATAACGCTTAGCCAAAGTACGTGCTACGTAACGTTTATAGATGTCGGCCTTACAGTTTTTAGTATGTTGTAGCAAAGCGAGCTGGTAGAGTACACCACTCTCCATGGCCATTGTCCCATGGAGGCTTCTCCAAAATCCGTAGGCTATTAATATTTGAACTATGGTATAATTTTTTTATCTAAGTGCAATTTTGCCAAGCTAAACAATTCGATACGGATTATTCCATTTTGCCCATCGATCCCTAATAAAGAACTAGATACACAATCAGCGGCAAAAAAGTCCCTCACCGAATGTGCATCCAATTCAACATTATGGTACACTTTTAATCTAGTAGTAGTGTTGTTATTATAACCTATAGACTTCCTCGATAAATGGAGTATCAAACACAAAAATATTTTTCAATTGGAACCATTAGTTCCTAAGATTGGCGCGTTCAACCAAACAAACAAACTCTTCAGCTATAGAACATTATTAGTATAGATTTTATAATAAGTAATTTACCTTCACTGTGATTTCTTCTGCTGCACAATGTATATGCATCACTGCTGAGTATCCCGCACAAATGATGGATTTGTGTTCGAGGATCACGACTTGAGCGTCGAACACCTGTAAATTGACATATTTATCTTTGTAAGTACAGTGCTAAATTAATATAACAATCTTCAATAGTATTAAACCGAATTCTATGGACGGTCTATGGACAAACATTTGGCAACAAAAGCTGATTATTACAATATAAGTATAATAAATAGCCAGTGCATGTTGTACTGGTAGTGTCAAAAGGTGCTACACAACTACATAAAACTATGTATTTTGTGTTTTAATAGCTGCGATCGAAATAATTATGAATTTTAAATGTGAAAGCCACCTTTTGTAACGACGCATAAAAATTAAATTAAAAATTTAAAAAACCCCCGACACAAAAAATAAAGATAAATTAAATGTAAATAATTGGCAAAGGATCAAATAATATAAAAACCCCCAACTTAAAGAATCTAGGTAACGAGACTAAAACAGATAAATTCATACGGCAGTCGGGGGACCTCTTAGCATAGAAGGTGTTCCACAGAACGGTCCCCCGACTTCCATATGAATTTATCTGTTTTAGTCTCGTTACCTAGATTCTTTAAGTTGGGGGTTTTTATATTATTTCCCGTCGTTTTTGCGTCGGGGGTTAAAAACAGAATTTTGTGAATTAGTGTATGAACAGAATACATCAGATTTGCTGAAGCATAATATATTTAGAGTCGTATTGCTGTGAACACACCGCCGCGCGCCGCAGGCCGGTACCTACATCTGTGTAAGTGATCAACACAGAACGTACACCTCAGATTTCGAACACTGGCTAGCGTCGAACGAAACAAAAAACATACCGTCACTTTTACACACAGGGTACGTAATTACGTATGGCCTTGGTGCACTGACCTGTATTATACAAGCACGCTGGACTTAATAGTATCGACAAAATGAAGACATTTGGTTTTCGCCATTTTGGTGCTGATAGCAACGTGAGGTTCCGTGGAATTAATATTAGAGATGGGATATATCTCGATAAAAAAATACTTTTATGAACTTTATCGATCGTTATAACCACTGAGAGTAATTTATTACTTAAGAGAAAAATATCGAATCACTCCCAGTTATTTTTATGCTTCATTTTAACCATTCAACAAACAGCGTCCATTAACATTTTCATTATTGTCGGCGTAATTGATATACCTACTCTCCTACAAAATTACAGTTTCCTAGTACTAACGGTATCTTAGCAAAACCTAGGACAGACACTATAAGGGTTCCTTGTCAGAACTACGGAACCCTAAAAAGGAGTAAATTCGTTTTGGCACATACGTCGTTTTATTCCGAGCGCACGCACATTATAGCCATCACTCTTCTTTTGCGTTTCAAAAGTAATTGCATCACTTTCGCTCGCTTAAGGTATCAAATCGGCGGCAACCTAACGAAAGCACGTAAACAAAGCAGATCAGAAGCTCCGGTACGTCGACTCGGCTACGGCTAGGCGACGCCGCGCTTACGGCTCGCCGACCGCTGATTGATGGTGCAGCAAGCAGGCCGGAGGGGTGACAAGGGCAAGGGTAGACGAAGAGTAAGCTCGGGTACGGAGAGATGTAAGCGCCGGGATGACGAGCCGTAAGCGCGGGGACGACGAGCCGTAAGCGCGGGGACGACGAGCCGTAACGCACCGCACCGCGGTTCGTAAGCTTGTCCAGAGGCGAGGCGATTACGTTACGATTCCGATTAGTGCTTTGCAGTGGGCAGTTTCATACAAAGAATACTGAACGGCTCGAGTTGATAGGGTGTCGATCCCTTTCCGGTTTGATACGTGTGCTATGACCTTTAGTAGGTTTTTGTGGTACCGCCTTAAACACACTTCACTAACCCACAATATAAAATTATCAACCAACCAAGAACTAACAACATTCTATTTAGTCGCGGTGAATGAGCCGTAAGGTGACTGGTTAACTGCATCTATCTACCTTATAATTTATTTATTTAGATTTCTGTGGGTATAATCATAAAGTTTTACGAACTATGTGAACAAGACGAATATGACACGGAACTATATTCAATAGCGTGATTATTCGAGTAATTATTAAAACATTAAAAAAAATATCGCCGCGCGTGAGATTCGAACCAACGGCTCGCTACGCATAAACGCGCTTAAACGTTTTGATAATCGCTAACCCGTTGTCCTAGGTGAGCGACGGTATGCGATAGCGACGCGACGTAATGCGTCTAATAGCTTCACGCGACGTCTCCTATTTTGTAGTAATTCGTGAGCGACAAACGCGGCAATCTCAGTTCATTATTATTTTAACCATGTATACTCGAAAATTAATATTTTAAATACTTAGCCCTACAAAAAATTCGTAAACAAACAAGGAAGACAACAAATATCATAATTATTTAGAAAGAAATAAGTTTGGAGAGTTTCATCATTTCTATCCGAAAGTGCTAAAAAATACATTTTAATTAAAAATTGAATAAATCGTACTCTTTTATAAGAATCTGTGCTCTTTATTTAACCTCTCTGAAATTAAATATGGTCTACTTCTTCTAGAAAAAGCCTACTTCACACTGCGTCGCGTTTCGTCACGCAAAAAACAAGTCCGCAATTCGTCGTACACTGATTAAGGCGACACTATGTCGAAGGTACGCCGACCGACGTTCGGCATGATTACGCCGGTAATGCTATTTGAATTAATGAAGACACATTATACCGAAATTACGTTGCGTTATAGCGTACAGCCGAACTTTGGCCGGGCGTAAGTTCAGCGGCCATTCCGCGTCAACGTATTTTGTAGAGCACACATTATACTTATACGCGACCGAAGTTCGGTTCGATTGCCGAAAAATATCCGGGGCGGGGAGCAGCGGGACGCAGGCATGCCTGCGCCCCGCGTGTGCGCAATTGAATTTCTGCCGCGTAAGTTTCGCACTTAAGGTGTGTCATATCAGCCGAATACGTTGGAACGTAAAATCAGCGGCGGAACTTCGGTAGCGTACCTTCGGCATAGTGTGTTTGGACACTTTGATATTTTCGCGTCGCATCGTATTACAGCGTTTATTGTTCACCTAGGACAACGGGTAAGCTATCATGCCATATACCCTAACGGTTGAATTTATGAAATACAATCAGTTACCAACGAATGCGAATGTATGTCTTTATTGCTAGGTGAGACCCTGTTTGTGCGGTTGGCTCCAAAAGTCCATAAGCTTCCATAGACTTTTGGAGCCAATCTTTTTTGGTACTATCTTTTATTTTTCGGAGTGACTAGCAGCGCCCCGCGACTTCACCAGTATAAGTGTCTATCCCGTGGAAATATCAGGATAAAAACTATCCTATGTCCTTTCCCAGGACTCAAATTGTCCCTGTACCAAATTTCATCTAAATCGGTTCAGCGGTTTAAGCGTGAAGAGTTAACAGACAGACACACTTTCGCATTTATAATATTAGTATGGAGACAAAAAACTACTATGGAACTGCTGTAATAATCACAAAAATACAGTACTTTAACATGCAAATAGATAGTGCTATCTATCAATCTAACTGCTGCTTAAATTAAAGCGTACCCTTCCAGTGGTGATAGGTTCAGCAGTGTCACAAAGAACAAAGCCAGGAGACACATCTTCTTCCTCTATTCCTTTGAGCTTGACTTTTACATTTTCACCAGGACCAATGGACGTAACTTCGATGTCATCAGACCATAACTGGTCTACAGTAACTTGTACCTGCATTCAGAACATACATGTTGCTGTAAGTATAAATTAAAAAATAAAATATTATTACTACTATTTATATAAGTTCATTCTGTATATTACTGTAGTTTGACTAATTTGTAGTGTATACATATTTATTTTATGGAAAAATATCAAGATATAATTATTGTAAGAATAATAGAAAGATCGTCGTCGTCGTTTCAGCCGATAGACGTCCACTGCTGGACATAGGCCTCCCCCAATTTTGGGAAGGTTTGCCATAATCGCCCCGCTTGGCAGGCGGGTTGGCGATCGCAGTATGGTTTGATGGTGGAATAAAAGAGAAGGCTGCTGCCCATTCTCTGGTATGATCCTTAGTCGCCTTTTACGAAACCCACGGGAAGTAAGGGGTGGTGCTATTCTTTAAGTCCGACACCACACAGACAAATAAAAAGATAATAGAAAGATAATATCTTTCTATTCTTCTTACAATTATATAATCTAAACAAAATTGGAAAAAGACAAAGCAAAATGTATTATATATATTTTAAGCAAGTTTCTTACTCTATTGGGCATAAGGAATAGGGCAGCGCCCTTACGAGTAACTCCTGCTTCAACCTTCCCCATGAGAACAGTGCCCATGTCTTTGTATTTGTCGACGACCGGCATGATGAAGGGTCCGTCCATCTTGCGGTTCAGAGAAGGAAGTTCGTCGATCAGTTGTATAAAAGACGGTCCACGATACCACGGACAGATTTCTTCAGTTACCTAATTGAAAATACATCTGATATTAGTTTATAACTGAAAAAAAAAACCAGACCATTCGAAATCATTTACAGTCACTTGAAGAGTAGATTGATTTAAGTTATAATGAGCTTACCCTTTGAAGTAACCCTTGTCCTGTTTGACCAGAAACAGGAAGGAATGATAAATCCTTTGCTGGGTTGAAGCCCAACTTTTTGAGGTACGGCATGATCTTGTCTCGACATTCATTGTATCTGGAATTTGAAACATAAGAAACTTTAGAAAGGACTATACTAGCTTTTGCCCGCGACTTCGTCCGCGTGAAATTTCACCCTCTTAGAGGTGGAATTTCAATAACCCTTTCTTAGTGGATACCTACTCTTCACAAAAAACACGCCCTCCAAATTTCATGTCTCTAGGACCAGCGGCTGTACGTTGATATGTCAGTCAAGACTTTGAATTTTATATACATGTACAGAGCGTTAGGTTAAACGAGGGACACACTTTGAGGGGAGTTAGTAATCATGAAAATGAGCAACTTTTACAATGGGGCCGAACCTGAAATCGCAAAAAAAAATCAGCTGTTCAGTACATTTTGACGAGCTATGCGAACATAAATGTAGGAAACGGCTGATTATTTTTTTCGCGATTTCGGGGTTATTCCCATTTTTAAAGTTGTTCATTTTCATGAGTACTAACTCCCCTCAAAGTATGTCCCTCGTTTAACCTAACGCTCTGTATATAGCTGATGAAGAATAACAACATATTGTTTTATAAAACATAACTTATTTTGTAAGAAGTTACGGGCTGCAGGGTTAGCAGAGGTCAATGTGTTCCACAACTGTAGACTGCTACATTAGCAGTCTCCACAATTACAACGCTACAGAGCCCAATCTTCTAACATGTTTTAAGCATCATCTCAGGTATGGGTTTAAAAGTTGCTACTTATGCATAATTACTATAATACATAATTGTAGTCTGAAAAATGGACTCCATTTATTTTAAATTAATAAACGGGACTGCTGTTGACATTGATTTCGCTGGTGGAAAGCAAAGTTTTCTGTAATCGTTAAAGAACAAAGGATTTAGAATAATCTCAAAATACCTTTTTTCATCCCAGTTAACTGTTGGGTCGTCCATCTTGTTAACGAGTGCAACTAGATGTTTGACCCCTGCAGTTTTAGCCAACATCGCATGCTCTCGAGTTTGGCCGCCTCTGTCAAAGCCAGTTTCAAATTCTCCCTTTCGCGCAGATATTACCTGAGTGACCATATTTTAAGAATTTTGAACATAAGAATTGTGTAGAATTAATATAATGAAGAAAAAAAAACATTTTAAACATACCAAGACGGCGAGATCAGCCTGAGCTGCGCCTCCGATCATGTTCGGCACGAAACTCTTATGGCCAGGAGCGTCAAGGATTGTAAAATGCTTTTTGTCAGTCTCAAAATATGCTCTACCCACTTCAACAGTCTTACCCTTGTCACGTTCTGAATTCGAAAACAAATACATTTTTCATTAATCTTTAAAAATTATGGATTTATTTAAGCATTGATATTATGTATTTATAAGTATGTTGCATACCTTCTTGATTAGTATCGAGTGCCCACGATAAGTACCAGGACTCCCTGGATTTTTCTCGTGCCTCTCTTTCATACTTTTCCAGTGTTCGTTTGTCCACCATTCCCGTTAGGGACATAATTTGACCACCAATTGTAGACTTTCCAGCATCTGTTAGTAAAATATATTAGGTACTACTTGCACTACTACCACTTAGGTGCTACTTACTTTTTAAAATTATTAAGGTTTTTATGAATGCAGTGTAAAACATTACTTCACTTACCTACATGTCCTATGAATACAACGTTTACATGTTCTTTTTTGCTACAAGTGTCCTCCACCCGTGGCGGCTTCTTCTTGGGGATTTTCTTTGTTGCTTCGCCATCCTCCTGAAAGACAATAAAATTAACAAATTTATTAAATCATGTCGCGATAACTCGTACACATATTATAATGTTCACCTTTATCGTCATTACATTAAAATAAAGTGTTTACGCAGTGATCAACGACGCGACGGCAAGAGGACGTCAGACGCTGATATACGTCTACTTATTACTTACAAAAAATATGTAGACTTTATAGTGATGCAACAACACTAAATTAGGTTATGGGTGTACAATGTTTACCTTACTTTAGCGCTTTAACGCATGTTTGACAAATAAATTATCTTTAAAACATTCACAAGCTAGCAATAAAAAACAAGCTAACATTACTAAATGGAGAGATAGGTACATGACTAGGTAGCAAACCAACTTAAATATTGATGATTCATCCAAAATGATGAATAATTCTTACAACCTAAAACATTTCCAACAGTATGGAGGCTTTCAATAAAGCTACAGTAGGGTTGTAGGTAATTTTTAAACTGTAAACATTGAAAATGTTGAAATAATTCAATGTGAGCAATGACCTTGGGCGGCAGCAAGTTTATTTTCAGGGGGGTGCATCTTCATCTCAACAAAGCAGGCTCGATTATTTTTGAACTTAGGCTGTAGTGGATATGTTAGGTTATTATTTGTCCATACATACAAGGAACCACTTTGTCGACTTAAGTTGATTAGATTTTAGGAAATAGAAGTTCGGTACTCTGTTGATTAATGCAAAAAAGGTTTAGAATCAAGAGATTGCCTCAAATGGGTTGAGAACTCTGTTATCCTATTAGGCATTTTCGGATATTTTTAGTTCTGAATGTTTTCACACCTAGATTTTTGAAGCCAGACAGGTGCAAGTGCACCCACCCTCTTGCACCCCGCTCCCGGCGCCCATGACTGTAAGTAAACTGACCACTGAAGGACTGCCTCAAGTCCGTCCTTCAAATCTCGGCGCAAAGGCTTTTTTAGTAGTTTGGATAACTGCTATCAACTCACCTGTTGCTCAGTTTCTTCATCCTCAGGTTCGTTGTTATCTTCAGGGGTAAGTAGGGCATCATCTGCTTCAGCTTCCCAGCTATCAGCAGTGGGAGAGACATCAGTTGGTACGGGTAATACGGCCGTGGGGCCTGAGGGTGGAGAGGCGCCGTCTGGCGTGCCAACAGTAGACGTGCCATCGACCGGCGTACCGGCGCCGGGCGTGCCGGCGGAGGGCGTGCCGGCGGCGGGCGTACCGGCCGCTGGCGAAGCTACGGCGGGGCTGCCAGCAGCAGGCGGCACGGGAGGCGGCTCCTCCACCCGGGGCGAGGCCGACGCAGCTCCACCGTCTCCACTTTCTCCGCCGCCATCACCGCAACCTATTGAAATAGTAAACTCATATATAGTTTCATTGATTCATTGTTTGAGTATTTGATAATATTCTGTGGACTGGATAACATTTTGTGTTGTTTCGGTACTAATTTAAGGATGTATTACTGTTGGACATTAAGTAATGATGCTTTTTTACACAGGCAATCTGTATGGTTTGAAAAAGTTTTGAGTAATATCCACCACTAACCACTGATTGTTGGGCTCTTTCTAATATTGTATTATTGAGGTTATTCCGACTGTCACTGTAATGCAGTAGCAGAGAACTGACTCACATAATGCCACATTTTTTTGTGTGTTCTCCTTTTATCTGCAATCAGCTTTCTGGCCATATTATTATACCAGATGTAAAACCTTTTGTTGGCAGAGTTACCTAGCAGTTTCATTATGTGAATCAGTTTTCTGATTTGCTAACTAAATCTATATGGTGTCTGAATGACGTTCATATAACATTGAATCAGAATGACGTTGAGGTCTTTTAGAGACTCACTCATTAAAGCTTATTTCAACAAGTAGAATGAAATAAAGAACCAAATAGAAATAATCAATTAATAAAACAGAAAAAGAATAACATATTTGTCTTGTGTTACTAGTTAAGTTTTATTAAGTTTAATGTACAATGTATTATGCTGTTGGCATGATCTTTTTTCAAATAAAAAAAAATATCACATTTTACTTACACAGAATGTCATTTATATATGGACCTCTACAGTATATTTTGATAATTTAATAGTACCCAATTACTGTATCACAATAAAATGTAGTTGTTTTTTAAATTTTGTTTTATTTTTTCTGGAATATGTTTACTTATTTGATCTTTTTAATTTTATACAATAAGTACATATTTTACTTCATGCAAAAAAATATGTATAGTCTGAAGGTCTGTCTACATCCCATATAATCATTTTCTGATTTTGTTCAATAAAACATACATATTCACAAAATTCAACATTAAATTAAAAAAGTATTGAATAAATTGTGTACCATAAACTATGAAAAGATAACATTTAGGTATGAGACCTCAAATAGGTTACAACTATGCAACCAGGATGCAACATATTGAACAGATGATGTGTTGTCTGGAAAATCCTTATTGAAAAAACAATATATTTTATGTAGGTACTTTCTACAGAATAATACTAAATGACTTGGTTTTATCCTTTATGAGCGACGATATTTACGAGAAAGTGATCCATGCCTTAGAAGCAAGTAAAATAAATTAATATTAATTATTTGAAGCCATAGGAAATTATACACACCTTTAACCATAATCCTCCTTATTATTGCAGAATCTATTCTTTGATATCGATATTTAACCAAGAGAAAGTTATGAAATAGCGAATATACGGTCTATAGATATAAAGTCGCGCGCCGCGTGTCGAGAAATAACCCGTTAGAACTGGATTCAGAAAAAAAATAAAGTCATCGAACGTATGTTCCGCTTTAGTAACCGTTTGATTTTCAGTTTGTATACTGGTACAGTGAAGGTGATTGCTTTGTAATAACAATAAATTCTGACAAATTCGAACACGAAAAGCTTCAATGCAGATAGTTATGACAAGACATCTGACTTACCGTTCAAGACAGGACTCCCCACAGATTTTGTTGATCCACTTTCAGATTTTTGTGGAGTAGTGGGGGATTCGGAATCGTCGGAAGCCTGTGAAGGCTTACAAAAAGAAGGCACGAACTCCGTGGCGTTAACGTTCAACGTGGAAAATTTTGCAGACACATCGTCCGAATCTTTTGCACCTTGTTCACTTATGACATCAGCTTGACTTTCCCAAGAGTCCGGAGCACCGTTATTGGACATATTAAAAACAGACAATGTAAATTTCCTAAATAAGTCTTTCTTTTCAAGTTATTTTTATGATTATTCGCGTTTTTTTCTCGATAGATCCGCGTGTGTCTTTATCTGAAACCGGAAGTTCATGGCAATTTGCCAAATATGTAGAGAAACAATCACTTGTTACTTTAAATTAAATGACTCTCAATAACTTAGAAACTTTGAATTTAAAATCCATTATTTAAATGATTTTTTTCCATTGTAATTTATTAAAAGTACCATTTAATTTTAAATCCTATAAATAGCTAATATATTTTATGATTATTTCCGGTTAAATGCTGCCATGATAGAGAAGTTGTTACGTCTTGCCATTCAAATTAAATTGGTATCTTCATTTTCTTGAAAAGGCAAAAAATGTATGTACAGCAAAATATATCCTTATCCTAGTGGATATTTTTACAGTAACAAAATAAATTGAAGTGATAATAAATCCACTTTGAGCGCAAATTCTGCCATCGCTTCTTAGGTCATTTAGTTTTTAGTATTTTGGAATACAACGCTACAAAGGTTCTTTAAGCAAGTGGTCAAAATCTGAACTAATGCCGCGGTCTTTGAGGATCCTTGCTGCCATTATTTTTCACTGTAGGTGGAGCATCGTCGACATGGCCATTGAAAGCATATAAAAAAAACTGACAAACAAACTTACATTTTGTAACTTAAGGCGTAAGCGTCTAGTTTTTTTGCTCCACTGACCTGTATTATAAAAGTACGCTGGACTTCATAACAACCCCGTTTAGGGTATAAATGTATATCTTGACAGATTATTGTACGTTCGTAAGAATCACTGACCTCTATGTTACAATATTATAGAGGTCAGTGGTAAGAATTTATTATTTTATGTTATATTTTTGTTTGTTATTGAATCAGTAGAAAAATAAATATTAATAAAAATATTAAATTATTTTCTTCACTAATGAAAATGATAGTCGCACCAGAACGGGCGGGTGCGACGTAAGACGCAAGCTCGGAGTGTGAGAGAAGTTAGATTGAGGTGTGCGAGCTGGAATGTAGGTACGATGACTGGAAGAGGAAGAGAACTAGCAGATGTTTTAAAAAGGCGTCGACTGAACATTGCGTGTTTGCAAGAGACGAAGTGGAAGGGTGCAAAGGCTAGAGAGATAGGAGAAGGATATAAGTTTTATTACTGTGGAAGCGATGGCAAGCGAAATGGTGTGGGTATAGTTCTGGATAGTCAGTTGAAAGAATGTGTGGTGGATGTTAAAAGAGTGAGTGATAGAGTGATAGCTGTTAAAGTGATTGTGGAGAGTTTGGTGGTTAATATAGTTAGTGTGTACGCACCCCAGTCAGGGTGTGAGGATAGTGAAAAAGAGAAGTTCTGGAAGGACTTCGATTGTTTGATGATGGATGTGCAAGATAGTGAAGAAGTGTATGTGGGGGGTGATTTTAATGGGCATGTAGGAAGACAGAAGGATGGGTATGAAAGAGTGCATGGCGGTTGGGGATACGGAGACCGTAACACTGATGGCGAGGCACTGCTGCAAGCTGCCACGGCCTTCGACCTGGCAATAACAAACACGTGGTTCGAAAAACGAAACGAGCATCTAATAAGTTATAAAAGTGGCCGCCACGCGACACAAATCGACTACTTCCTAGTAAGACGAAACAACCTTAAAAGTGTCAAAAATTGTAAAGTGCTCCCAGGTGAAGACCTAGTCTCACAACATAGACTAATGATAATGGAGGTAAAAGTCAGTGTCTCGTCCAGTAGGAACAAGGAACGGCCCCCGCCCAAAACTAGATGGCGTATGATAGAAAAAGAGGAATGTGCCAGTATGTTTAAGAGTCAAGTGGTAGATAAAATGATTGAGATGAAGGATATGGAAGGAAAATCTGTGAATGAATGTTGGAAAGAGATGGCAGATTGTATAAGGAGAGTAGCAAAAGATGTGTTTGGAGAATCGAAAGGGAAAGGTATGATAGAAAAGGATACATGGTGGTGGAATGAAGACGTGCAAAAGATGCTTAAAGAAAAGAAAATTGCGTTTAAAGAATGGCAGGGTGTAGAAAACGGGAATGATAGTTTGAAAGAAGATAAGAAGATGATTTATAAAGAATGGAATAGAAAGGCAAAAAAGGCGGTAGCAGTTTCGAGAGCTAAGGCGCAGGAGAAGTTGTATGACTCACTGGACAGCCCTAGAGGCCAGAAGGAGCTCTATCGGATTACAAAAGCAAGAGAAAGGAGAACGAGAGATATAATTCACATTAAATGTATGAAAGACGACGCTGGTAAGGTTCTGTCCAAAGATGACGAAATAAAAGAACGATGGAAGGTTTATTTTGAAAAACTGATGAACGAAGAGAATAAATGGAATGGTGTGCTCAAAGAGGTACAAGTAAATATGGGTATGGTGAGAGAAATTAGTATGGATGAAGTAAGAAAGGCAGTCCAAGGTATGAAAAATGGAAAGGCTATGGGCCCAGATGATATACCAGTAGAAGTATGGAAGTGTTTAAAAGAAGATGGATGTATGTGGCTGACTTTATTCTTCAATAAGTTGTTGCATGAAGGAGGGATCCCACAAGAATGGTGCAATAGTTCGCTAGTGCCCATCTTCAAGAATAAAGGTGATGTACAGGACTGCAACAACTATCGAGGGATAAAGCTTATGTCACATAGTATGAAGGTATGGGAGAAAGTAATAGAGAAAAGATTGCGAGAGGAGAGTGAGATTACCCCAAACCAGTTTGGGTTTATGCCAGGTCGAGGAACAATGGACGCCACTTTTGCACTCCGCCAATTGTGCGAGAAGTACAGGCGTGCACACAAGAACTTGCACATGGTGTTCATTGATCTGGAGAAAGCGTATGACAGGGTACCTCGGGATGTGCTGTGGTGGGCCTTGAAAGAGAAAGGTTTGCCCGGGAAGTATGTAGAGTTAATTCGTGCTATGTACAGTCAATCTCGTACCTACGTGCGGTCGGCTGCTGGCATTACCGACGAGTTCAGTGTGGCTGTAGGCTTGCACCAGGGATCGGCTTTAAGCCCTTACCTCTTCCTGTTGATTATGGACGCTCTTACGTCGGAAATCCAGGAGGAGGCACCCTGGTGCATGTTGTTTGCCGATGACATTGTCCTTGTCGGTGAAGGTGGACCTGAGATCCAGAACAGATTGGAGAAATGGCAACAGAAGCTGGAGAATGTTGGCTTGAAAATCAGCAGAACCAAAACTGAATATATGTTCTGCGATTTCGGCGGTCTCTCCAGTTCTGGAGCTATAGCACTTGATGGTGCATTTCTCCCAGTCTGTTCCGACTTTCGGTATCTCGGTTCACTCGTGCAAAGCGATGGCGAAGTAGATCGGACGGTTAAGTACAGAATTAACACTGGATGGATGAAATGGCGGCAGGTCACGGGAACAATCTGCGACTCCCGCATTCCCCTTAAACTTAAGGGGAAGATATATAAAACCATGATCAGACCTGCTGTCTTGTATGGATCAGAATGTTGGGCTACAAAAGGGATGAATGAAAGGCAATTGCATGCAGCAGAGATGAGAATGCTAAGAGGGATGTGTGGTGTTACACGAATGGATAGAATAAGAAATGAGTACATAAGAGGAAGTTTGAAAGTGGCACCGGTAACTGAAAAGTTGCGTGGGAATCGGTTGTCATGGTATGGGCATGTGTTACGTAGAAATGAGGAAAATGTCGTGAGGAGAGTTTTGAGTATGGATGTCGATGGCTATAAGAGTAGGGGAAGACCAAAGAAACGATGGATGGAATGTGTGAATGATGATATGGTTAGAAAGGGGGTGACTACCGAGATGACGACTAATAGAGAAGTATGGAAGAAAAAGACATGTTGCGCCGACCCCAAATAAATTGGGATAAGGGCAGGAGAATGATGACTAATGAAAATGATAGATTATATTACAGAATTCAAATTAATGGACTAGTTTCTAGAATTTTTTAAGATAATAGCGATATCAAGAGCATGCTGCAGTTTTTATGCTCATTCAACCAATCTCTATAAATCAAAATTTATTGTATTGGACTGGTGTGGAATAAGCTTTAACCATATAAAGTAGGTGAACAGTTCATATAATTAGTAAGTACTGTAATAATTATAATAAACATCTCGCTTGACAATAAACTAAAGTGTTACCAGTTACATGCTCTGTGAATAAACTCATTGACAATAATTTAAAATGGCGGCCATTCGGATTCGGTATTTGTCGGTATGGAACGATTGATCGCTTTGTCCGTCTGAATGCTGAAACAAACGTATTTTAATATTATGGGACAAATAACTAAGTGTAGAAGTTTTAGTTGAATAAAGACTCGCTTTTTATTTTGGTTTGACGTTCTGTTCGTGCTAGTATACAGTTGTAAACTCTGCAAGTGAAATCTTTCTTTGGTAACGTGATTTCATGATTTGTCATGTTGCTAATTGTAATTGAAAAACTGAAATGTCTGTACATTACAAATTCAAAAGTGCGTTGGATTACGACACAGTTACTTTTGATGGATTACATATATCAGTAGGGGATTTGAAATCTGCCATATCACAGCAGAAACGAATTGGGAAGACGTCAGATTTTGATCTTCAAATAACTAATGCTCAAACAAAAGAAGGTTAGTACTCGTTATACCGCTAAGGACTTTTATAAATATGTATTTTTTTGCATGGCATGTAAAAAGAACCTGTGACCTAATCGTGGGTCAGAGGTTTTTAAGAGTAGACTGAGCCCATGTACGCACGGTCGCTTTTTTGCCGCGACGATTTGTTATCGGTATTGCGCAAAGACGCGTTAAAAATCGCCTGTGTTCGCCGAGATCTATAAACGTTACTTAGCTCACTTTGCACATCTGTCAGACTACAAGTGAAATAGAGACGACGGTCAGTGGATTCGAAAAGGGCACTATGAAAAAAAGACAGAAAAATTTCACCAAAATGCATCGCCTAATCAAGCCTTCGGGACACGGTGGGATGTGGGAGTAGTAGGGTGGGGGAACACCATGGTACACCTCAAGGGCATTGTTGGCATTGACACATGTCGAAGTAATGGTTTAAGATTTCGGCGTTCATTCGGTCATACGCAAGCAGCTTGTAGTATTCAGAACTGCTTGCTGGTAAGCTGCCACTAATGCATAGCTAGAATTTTCTATTGATTAATTAAATTATTAAGTTTCAACCACGGTAAGTGGGACCATAGTTCTTGTAGGTTTGCACTTGGATGTACTTTTTGGAAGTGTAATTTTGTATGCACAATGACATGTACGGTCAGCAACAAAAGAGCAACAAAAGTCAATTAACACTTCAGTTTTTTTATCTCAGTTATGGAGCAAAATATTTGTTCAAAATTGCAGCAGAAGTGCAATGCCATTTTGAACAAATATTTTGCTCAATAACTGAGATTAAAAAAAAACTGAAGTGTTAATATTATAAATCATATACCTACTTTTCTGATTTTGTATCTGATCTGTTGTTGTATTTTGTATCTTTTTTTAGTCTATCTTATACCTTGCCTGTGATGAGCATATGAGCAGATGGTAGTGTATGTGTTTTAAAATAAATAAATATTTTGCTCAATAACTGAGATTAAAAAAACTAAGTGTTAATCAACTTCTGTAGCTGTCTGTACCAAGCATACCTTGTTTTGTAAATCAGTGTTGCCAAGAATAGACTGATGAGAGAACTGGTGACCGATCAGTCACCTGTAGGATATAAATTTTATTAAGAGTCTGTAAGTGTTTATTATACTTTGCTCTAGATGTATTGTTTTTACCTTTTTCAGTTTATGTGGATGACAACACTCTAATACCAAAGAATACATCGCTTCTTGTTGCTAGAGTGCCACTCTCTCAACAACCTAAAAAACAGTGGGAAGGATCTAACAGTAATCAGTCATTACACAAAGATGTTGCTCCTAACAAAGGATTGGCTGATCTGTCTCGCATGGAAGGTAGCGAACAGGATAAAATAAATGCTATGATTTCACAATCCACTTTTGACTACGATCCTAGCAAGTAAGAAGAAACAGGATTTTTTCTGCAAAATAAATTTTCACATGAAATATGTTGTGTTCCCCCCACAAAATAAAATGTTTGCTCCTCCTTTGACCGCATTCACACCAAAGCAAATATTAGGCCGGTACTAAATGTAAGAAAATACTACATTACCTGCGGAAACACTATTCTTCGTTTTTCAAACCTGGTGGCTAACAATTAAAAACAAGTAATTAAAAAAACTAAAAAAACTAAAAAGGCGGGACCCATACCATTTTTTTATTACATTTTCAAACTCAAATGGGTCCTGCCTGCTTCCAACTTTTATTTAATTTAAAATGGCCTTGTTTTAAGCTTTTCAGTTTTTTTTAACTTAATTTTTTTACCGCAGTCGGGTTTTTTAGTTTTTTTAATTACTTGTTTTATATCCAGCTTTTTAGTTTACAAATTTGAAAGATTTCGCAGACGATTTAGCTCTTGGTACGTGTTTTTTTACGATTTGTCACTTCGAATTACTTTTAACCATATAAGTTGTGTATATTTTTGTAATCAGCTTTAAAACACCTTTATTTTGATACCCCACTCGATAGGTTTCGAGAAAAATAAATTTTTTTGAAGACATCATATTGTGCCAAAAATCGGCCATTTTATATTTTTTCAATTTTGATATACCCAGTGACACTCGCGCTACCAAGACAAATCTAAAGACGTATAATTTATCAAAATCCGTTCATTCGTTTAGAAGTTACGAGGGAACAAAGAAACGGACATACATACATACATACATACATACATACATACAGGTCAAACACATAACCCTCCTTTTGGGCTTCGCCGCAGTCGGGTAAAAATAAATAAAAATTAAATAAAATGTATTTCATTCAGACTATTGAAATGTCCAGATTTTGTTAGTTTGCTTGGTGTGAATGGCCTTAGGCCGAAAGCTGGGTATGCCCATATTAATAGACAACTCACTTCTCACAACAACTTCAATTAGGTAGCACATTTAAGTTTTCGATGAAAGTGTGAACAATCTGTTCAGGTTAAATTCTAGCACAATCCCCACTAAAGGGAATTAGTAACACAATCATCTGTATTAAGAATGTTTCAACTCATCTGACCACATCTTCCAGCAATTATTGTTTAAAAATGTACTAGGACCAACGTACTGACATCATTTTCTATTCTGTTTTTTTGAGGTTCTGGCTCCATTGGTAAAGTTCGATGATTTTGCCAATGTCAAGGTATGAGAAGATAATGATCGTAAACTGTTACACAACTATTGATCAGTGTTTGTAGCAGTGGCATCCATAGATCCCCATGCTAAAAAAGGACAAAACATTTTTTGATTTATTAGATGTAAAACGTCGCAAAATAAAAATATTAGAACATTTAGTAAATATAGGTACAGGGTTACTTTTCAAAGACCATCCAAATTTTTACATGGTGTTCTACCCATGAATATAAACAACTTTCACTATGGGACCAACTCTGAAATCACGAAAAAAAATCGGCTGTTTCATACATTTTGGTCAAGTTAGTATTGAAGTTTTGTATGAAACAGCTGATTTTTTTTCATGATTTTAGAGTTGGTCCCATAGTGAAAGTTGTTTATATTTATAGGTAGAACACAATGTATAAATTTGGATGGTCTTTGAAAAGTAACCCTATATAATAAGTAAATAGAAATATCAACTATAACGGGATTTTATTAATGCTAATGAATTTATAAAGGATTTTAACTGCAGGGGGGTATGGGCTAAAGATAATAGGCCTTTCCTATTATCTTTAGCCCATACCCCCATGTTAACTGGGCTGGGAACATCAGACACGACATACTCCCTCGTAAAGGGGAGTGGTTAAATGAGGACAGGAAAAAAACGTGCTCCAGAGAACCCTCCTCCAGATCGCATTCACATAAAGAAGAGGCCCTCATGCGGATTTTGGCAAAAAAAAACTGGTGTGCGAACAAACCCAAGTCGGAGACTAATTATGACAGACATAATAGAATAATTGTTGATGAAAGTTGAGGTTATAATAGTAACCTCAATTGTCAAATGAACCAAATCTATAAGGTTTCTATTAAGATTTAGGGTTTATCCTTAAATCCTAATAGAAAGCTTTATGTTTGTATTCAATGAAATCAAATCACTCAATTTGTAAGTGGCACTACAATTAATTGCTAACAACTACCTTTTCTGACCTATTTGTTGACATTTTCATCAAATTGATTTGGGAGAGAGTAAGAGTATTCATCCAATAATGCTTGATGTAGAGATGGGTGCTTTAGGTGTCTTTTTTTAAAGGCCACTATCACTTCCGCAATTAACATTAAGTATGAATTTAATTATCATCTAGATCAATCTTGAAATCTAATTTTTATTTTTTTATTTTAGTTATCAGAAAATTAGAGGGCAAAATCAGAGAGGTCTTGTTCCTACTAATTATATCTGTTATAAGTGTCAAAAACGTGGACATTGGATTAAAGATTGCCCAGCAGCTATTGCGGTATGTATTGTATAAGACAAAGACTTTGAAATGGGGACTGATTTGGTTACCCCCTTGCAATAAAAGTTATAATGGGGCTTTGAGCAGGGTTATCAGATGGCTAGCATTCTGAAAGGGCAGTCCCTGTACTAAGCAGTCTTTTAACACCTTGGTCGTCGTACACACGCACCACACGATGACGCTAGGGACAAGCCCCCTTGCCTTATTTATCACATAATGTGAACGAAGCCTTAGCTCCTTTACTGTACACTGTCCGGGGTGCTTGCAGGTACGCGCTACACAATAAGGGAATGCCGAGTAAGCAACATATCCAAATCTCAGACTTGAATGAAAACAACATCAATGTAAAGTAAAACAAAATTAGTTGTAGGTCTTTCCCGGCACATGTCTGACAGTTGAATGTCGTACAATAAAATAAAACTATTATTAGGGCCTTTCAGATGACATATACTACAACTTGATACAGCATCACAGAATAGATAATAGACGGCACTGGCGACGGAGCCCAAACAAAAGCGTCCATTCTCCTTTGTATAAAGTTATTTGCTTTATTTATCTGAAAAATTAGGCTAACTCGGTATTTATTTTTAGGGCGACCCAATAGAGATAAGGCGGAGCACAGGTATCCCTCGAAGTTTTATGGTCCCTGTCGAAGGTCCTAAAGCTCCCGGCGCCATGATGACTCCAAGTGGATCCTTTGCTGTCCCAGCTGTTGATCGGTAAGTGCTAAATTTATTGCACACTGTTCAAGGAAGCAAGAATTAAAAGTTGCGTCACCTATGTAATTCATGGCTACATGAACCTTCTTTGGTTTCACCGTAAAATTCGGTCACATATGGCTCCCATATAATTTTCTTTGCAATTTTTTGCACTGAAGTGCGAAGCCATTAAGGTGAATGCGCAGTTGTAGCCCGACAAATTCAATTTTTCTTACGTTTTTTGCAATTTTCAGGTCAGTGTCAGGTTGTATCGTGATCAAAATATGATTCGCGACTATCGCAGGTACGTATTTACAGAATTATAATCGTTAATACATCTTTCAAAGTTAGATTTGTTCCATAACAACAAATCTCTTAAGGTGAATGCGCAGTGGTAGACCGCGAAATTTAAAATTTCTTACGTTTTTTGCGATTTGCAGGTCAGTGTCAGGTTGTATCTTGATCAAAATATGATTCGCGACTATAATAGATATGTGTTTACAGAATTATAGTCATTAGAATCATTAATATATCTCTTTAAGTTAGATTTGTTCTATAAGCACTTTTCCATAAGAGATTTGTTCTTTTGGAACAAATCTAACTTGAAAGATGTATTAATGATTCTAATGAATGAATTAATGATTCTAATCATATTTTGATCAAGGTACAACCTGACACTGACCTGAAAATTGCAAAAAACGTAAGAAAAATTGAATTTCGCGGGCTAAAATTGCCCATTCACCTTAAGAGCCTATACTACCTCAGCTAAAATTGACTTTTCATCTCGCTCGCACGATACTGCTCGTGGACTGTGTGAGAGCGAGACAAAGTCCGGTGCTGGGCGGAAGGCAGCGCCAATAGTTTAGGTATTTGCTTTTTACGGTGAAAATAAAAGTAATTCAAAAAAACTAAATAACATAAGACCCGCTTTATAGTTAGTTCAGTTAGTATGCAAAGTTTCATGATCTAATTTGAAGTAAGTATTTTTTGAATACCAGCGGTTTATTGTTCGGTTTGGAGGTAACTTTGGAATTTTTTCCTATCGAGAAAATTTTATGGGATCGTGTTTTCTCATTAATCCTCAAATTTAGCATATATTTGTTTCAAAATTAATGCTGCGGTATTTTCGAAATAACGGAGGATCATGCTAAGCCATTTAAGGTAGTATAGGCTCTTAAGGAAAAGTGCTTATGGAACAAATCTAACTTAAAGAGATATATTAATGATTCTAACTACTACAATTCTGTAAACATATTTATTATAGTCGCGAATCACATTTTGATCAAGATACAACCTGACACTGACCTGCAAATTGCAAAAAACGCAAGAAAGTTTGAATTTCACCGTCTACTACTGCACATTCACCTTAATTAAAAACCGGGCAAGAGCGAGTCGGACTCGCGCACCTAGGGTTCCGTACCATCATATGGTTATAAATTTTCATCGGCGAGGCCTATATTGGTCAGAGAATTTTAACACCGCTGCGGTGTAGAATATTGCAGTTTTAGGTCAGCGCCATCTCTTGACCGGCAGTGGAACTAATGTAACTTTTGTTGATGATTTCTGAAAAAGTGTGCTCTTTAGAGACTTCGTTCGATTTTTCCTGTAATCTTTACATAAACTTCTATCACGTAGAATGATTTCAGATTTTTCTCTTTGCAAACTTCGAAGATAATTGGGGCGTAACGGTATTTTTTTTACATTTTTCATAAAAAGTCAAAAACTATGCGGCATAATAAAAAGAAAAATGTTTTAGAATGTGCAAACTGCGCTCTTTCATATGATACCTCACATGCCCTAGTAGCCCCACTTCGAATTTTTCTTGCAAAAAATATACATATATTTTTATTTCTTTGTTATTTGCAAAATAGTTGGGCAAACGTCATCTAAAACTATTCCAAATTTCAAGTTGATAGCATTAGTAGTTCTTGAGATATCCGAGAGATAATAAGCGGGATTTATTTCGTTCACGACTGATGTTGGCTGATACAAGCCGATAGCGTGTACGTGAAGACTAAGCTGTTCTCTTTTGCATTGTCAATTAAACGCTAGTAGGTAGTATTTATACTAAAGGACCATGAGTCATTTTGGACGAAACTCTCAACAGTGATGAAGCTTATTGCATGTGAAAGCTTTTGGGGTATTATTTAATTCATACTATGGCAGCCAAGTCGAAATCGAGCGCGAACATGGTGTTTTAGAAGATTTTCAATACTGAAAATCGCTAAACAAAATATTTTTAAGAAATTCGTTCTTTTGTTGTGATTACCTTGCACGTGTTATTATATTCTTAGTTATTCACAAACATTTAATATTTATTATAACAGTAAAATCATATTGATTTTTCTTCTCTCCATTTAACGACAACTCTCAATAACTATAAAGAGTTTACACTTATACCCCCTTACTAATAAATGTTGTATAGCGTCTGTATAGTTACACAACGCTTTGTCTTCCTAGTTCTTCTTTCAAAAGTCAAATTACTGACGACTGAATGAGAGAAATCCGTGTGTAACTATTCATCTGATATAATACGTATAATAGTAATATAGATAGTGGATAGAGGTGTGAGGAACAGTGTATAAATTTCACTCATCCCCCATAGAAAATTGAGGATCCTCCGACCAGACGGGTGTTGCGTCTGGCGGGCAACTGCCCGATGATTCATGTCGGGCCGTTGTATACATATATGCTAGTTGAACGGTAAACTCTGCTTGCGAGATGTAGGATTTTGCGTGACGTCAGTATGACGCGTAGTTTGCATGTGGCGTTGTAGATACCGCTACGTCACTCCCCACCGGAGACCGGATTTCGATAGTGGGCTGCACTTGTATCTTGCGATGCTTGCCAGGCCAGCTGAGGTTCCAGTGAGTCGGAACCGGTTGCCGCATAGTTTACAGTGAGTCGGAACTGTCTGCGAAGATGCCCCCACTGAGTCTGGGTGGCGCTGCGTTATGCTTCAGTGCGTCGGATGTCGTACAGCGCAGGGCTGAAGCTGACTGCGAGCGTCGACCAGGAGAGAGTTTTTAAGGGCTCTGCTTGTGGACCGGCTGAAAGTGCAGTGTGCCGTGCCGAGGTTTCTGATGAGGCTGAGGATGATGACCAGGTATGCGCGGACGCTGCATGCTGGTGGTCAGGATACCCGTTGAAGCCGTGGGTGCTGGCTGTCTGGGTGACTCGCCGCTCTAAAGCTTGCGGGAGTGATGATGATGTCGTCACGCTGGAGTAGGTCACTAGTATAGAGGTATGAGGAACAGGGTGTAAAGTTCACTCATACTCTATAGAAAAGAGAGAATGCTCCGACCAGGCGGGTGTTTATCCATTGGCGAAATTTGACAGTTTGTGGTAACTTGATGTGCTGTTACTTGTACTTTGTACCCATTCCATTTTGACCGCGCGCTTACTAGGGGGCACTTGGGTAATGTTTGCACACGGGCGCTACATGGGCTAGAGACGCCTCTGCTTCTCGTCCCATATACCGCAATGTCTCAAGACGAAAGTCTTTGGCCAGTGCGTGTTGCCACTTGCCAGTGATGACATTAAAGGCACTGAAACGTGAACGCTCACAATGGGTATTATTAGAAGGCTAAAAGTCACTCAAAGGGCAATGGAGATGGCTCATCATCATCATTTCAGCCGAAAGACGTCCACTGCTCGACATAGGCCTCCCCCAAAGGGGGGGAGTTTACCTGCGTGATTGAATCAGAAATGAGGAGATAAAATAATTAATAGGTAGAAATTAATAAAAAACTCCGAAGTACAAAAATAAAGACAAATAGACTCCTTGTCAAATTATTAAATATAATGTAGGCAAAAGTACCAAAACAATAATTTAACTTCACTTAAATCAACATAAATTTAACAACATAAAAAACCACGTCATGCTCCCTGGCGGAACCACCTTTGCTGTAACAAGTATAAGTTACATGAAGAATTCTATGGAATGGATATTAAATTCTAGTCCTATTAAAAAAAAGTCTATATCTCTAGTTTCGACGTAAACTTTTATTGAAAGTGGTTGCGCTGCGGAGTATCCTTCCCGGCGAAACCACCTTGATATTTCTATTCCTATACATAGTATAAGCAAATAATTATATAGTATCAAGTAATTCTATAACAATTCTATATTGAACTAGCACCCCCAAATTCTCACTCTAATTTAAATATACGAACAAAATGGTGCCTCAAACTTTGTTGCTAAGTGCCTAGATTAAAGTTCTTAGCAAATAACCTTTAAGTCAAATATCAATGTCAATGTTTTCCAGGAGTTTAGTTTATAAGCATACAAATAATAATAATTATATTTTCTTGCGTTTTAAGACAACATTGCGCCAAAAATCGGCCATTTTAATTTTTTTTTTAATTTTGATATACCCAGTGTCACTCTCACAATTAAGACGAATCTAACGGCACCGACACCTGAAATCGATCAAACCTTTTAGGCTACAGAGCGTGCCAAAGGAATATATATACACATTATACATACGTACACTCGAAAAACATAATCCTCCTTCTGACGCAGTCGGGTAAAAATACAGTGTCGTTGCCGCCATAGAAATATGTGCCAGGATTACCATGTGGCTTAGGACACTATAAAGCACACTGCAAAGTGGCACTAAATGATGATTCTTCAATTAAAGTTACAAAAACAAATGTAATAAAAAAAAATATTATGCAATTAGATATACTAATTTATGCCAAATTCTATTTTTTTTTCATGTGTTTCTTTATTTGTAACAAGAGGTATGATTTTCTTTTTTGTTTGGTGGGTAATCTAAATAAAAAATATATCGACGGCGAAGTGCCAATACCTCCTAACTGACAAAGTAAAAAATTTAGAGAAACTGAAAAAATCGTTCAAAAAAAAAGTTATTAAAAAAAATAAAAAACCCGACTGCGGTAAAAAACGGAAAAGTTAAAAACAAGCCCATTTTAAATTAAATAAAAGTTGGAAGCAGGCGGGACCCATAGGTACCATTTTTATTATATTTTCAAATTCAAATGGGTCCCGCGCCTGCTTCCAACTTTTATTTAATTTAAAATGGGCTTGTTTTTAACTTTTCCGTTTTTTACCGCAGTCGGGTTTTTTATTTTTTTTAATAACTTTTTTTTATTTCCATCTTTGTAGTTTACAAATGTGAAAGATTTCGCAGACGATTTAATTCTTGGTACGTGTTTTTTACAATTTGTCACTTCAAATTACTTTTAACCATGTAAGTTCTATATATTTTTGTAATCACCTTTTAAAACCCTTTATTTTGATACCCCACTCCATAGGTTTTGAAATAAAAAAATTTTTTTTGATGACAATATTGCGCTAAAAAACAGCCATTTTTTTTTTCAATTCTGATATACCCAGTTTCACTCTCACAATTAAGACGAATCTAACGGCACCTCTCAAGCTGAAATCGATCAAAACGTGTAGGCTACAGAGCGTGCCAAAGAAATATACATACATACATACATACATACTTACATACATACATACATACACTCGAAAAACATAACCCTCCTTCTGACGCAGTCTGGTAAAAATAGACATGTTGCGTTGGTTTAGTCGGGAGGTACGTATTTCAACATTTTAATTGAATGCTGTTGCAACTAAAAATACACTTAGGCGATTTCAATAAAACGCGAATAACACTTTTAAATTCAAAACAATAAAAAAAGTGAATTTCTCAAGGAATGTCAGTTAGGAGGTATTGGCACTTCGCCGTCGATATGTGAGAAATATTACAGTGGTAAATTTCTTACGATCCCTATCCTATACCTAGCTGTGTTTCAATGTTTTAATATTTATTATTTAACTCGATGAAATAGTCTATTTAATTAGTAACGCCTGAACTAAAACAACCTCTTATTAATTTACGGAAAACTTGAGTCTTTGCTTTTTTGTTACTTCAGGCGCTCATGACCAATTCCACGAAAAGGATTATGGTGTCGCAAGTTCTTATACTAATCTGGGGGCACGGGAGTGCCCCCGCCAAGACCAGCCAAGCGAAGCGCAAGGGCACTACCTACCTTTTCTCGAAGCACTTCGTCGTATTTTTGAACCCTCTTAACTTGGGTTTGGATTATACCAGATAAACAAAATTTTCGAAATATGATGCCAGTGGTTGACTTATTAAACCTATAAAGTTTCAATTGCATAGCTCTTATACTTTAGATTTTATTGATATCTAAAATACCCCGATTTCGTCACTGACTCACTGACTGATGATCATCAAAATTCTTAAGGTACTTCCTGAAGTCCTAGAAAGCTGAAATTTGGTATGTAAGCTAGTAATAGTACACAAACAACAAAAAAATATTAAAACTTGAAACTTTTACCCCCAAAAAAAAAAAAAAAATTCCGTAAATTTTGATGCTAGAGGTCTGAAAATTTATATAGGGGGTCCTTGTTATAAATAAACCCCAAAAAAAGAAAGAAAAAATGAACAACAGCAAAAATACTCGTATAAATATCATAAGCAACTTACAAAAAGAAATGAAATCCCACAAAAACATTTCATGTTAAATGTTGCCAAGACGAGACCATGTAGCTCGCACTGTCAAAAAGTAATCAGATCTCATGTAGAGCCAAGCTTCTAACTCTACACGCCCTAACTCTACAAGGCCTGACTTCGCAAACTCTACACCTTAGTCAAAATAATATGGCTTGGCCATTTCGCTACATTCACATGAGCGTAAGGTGAAAAACTCTAATACTGTTAATGGTTCTTGTAGTAACGAAACGGCCAAACCAGATATTTTGACTAAGGTGTAGAGTTTGCGAAGTCAGGCCTTGTAGAGTTAGGGCGTGTAGAGTTAGAAGCTTGGCTCTACATGAGATCTGATTACTTTTTGACAGTGCGAGCTACATGGTCTCGTCTTGGCAACATTTAACATGAAATGTTTTTGTGGGATTTAATATAGAGCGAGGATTTGGGGGTGCTAGTTCAATATAGAATTGTTATAGAATTACTTGATACTATATAATTATTTGCTTATACTATGTATAGTAATAGAAATATCATGGTGGTTTCGCCGGGAAGGATACACCGCGGCGCAACCACTTTCAATAAAAGTTTACGTCGAAACTAGAGATATAGACTTTTTTTAATAGGACTAGAATTTTATAGACATTCCATAGAATTCTTCATGTAACTTATACTTGTTATCGCAAAGGTGGTTCCACCGGGAGCATGACGTAAAAAATCATGTAGTTTTTTGAGACATTAAATGTGTCCTCAAAAATAATAAGGCATCTGTCGTTTTACCTGCTGCGAATTCGGTTGCACATAATTCCTGCTGCGCAAAAAGCAAGCTCTGATTCGACGCTTGAGGCGGAATACACTGAAGAACGGATCGATCAAGGACTCCTCACACACTTTCTCGACAGGCGTCCCGCGCCCCGCTCGCTTCCCAATTTCTTTCTTTACAATTTCTTAAAAACTGAATTATTCAAAAAATCCGGATTCGATTTTCAAATCCGGGTTTGGTAGTCTTGTACAAAATATGCAAATTACGGATAATCCGGGTTGCATTCCCTAGTATGAATTAAATAATACCCTAAAGCATTCATAAGGCATAACTTTCATCACTGTTGAGAGTTTGGTCCAGGTTCCATACAAACTTGTCCATGGTCCTTTATGTATCAGACCAAATTTAAAATATGACACTGATAATTTTGAATTTGTGAAATGTATTCACGGTATTGGTATACAGAGGCAAATTAAATTAGCTAGCGAAACTCCGCAGACGTGATGAAAGGAAATCGTTATACAGGGTGTTTGGTGCATCGTTTGCCAAATGGAATTGGCCGAAAGGAGAGGTCATTTGCTATCTCTTAAGGCCCAGTAACTCATTCCTTGCTACACTGGTTTTTTTATTATGACTTTTTAATTTTTATTTAGAAAAATACAAGAACTCTGCATTTAAGCTTAAATTTAAAAAAGTTATGAGTTTAGGCTTCAAATTTTAATTTAATTCTTATGTTTACTCTTGTATGGTTCTATGAAATTCAAAATTACTTGCTAATAACATCTAGTTCTTTTTTAATAACTCACAAAGTTTTTGAAAAAAGGAAAAATACACTTAACACTCAACTTTAAATTGCTGTAAAAAAAAAAAACTAAAAGCGATCGGGATCTTCGAATTCTTTTAAAAAGTTCTCTAGTTTGTCCACCTCAATAGGGCCATCCCTCCCAATGCAAGAGCCTGAGAATGCAACATCCAAGTACTCCCTGACGGTTAATCTCCAGTGAGTGGGACAACCGTCTTGATAAAAAACATAAGACTCACTTCAAGAGGTCTTCACTGAAAATTGGTAGCTGAGCTAATAATTAGGGTAAGTCTGTTTGTAGAAATGCTTTTTAAAAAGTTCGGATCATCCACGTCAGAGCGTAATAAAAAACCAAAAAACTGGACACGGTTACCATAGTCTTGATTCGCAAGACCTACAACAAACAAAATCCCTACGCGTAAGAATGCATTACTTTCTCCCAAGGGGAATTTTTTATTTAATATTTGTTAAAAGTACAATCCGTGCGGGATAACATGACATCTGGCAGAGTGACGTCAAAGCCATTACTAGAACATCGGTGCGGTACGCAGTAGAGCTAGAAAGGGTTTGCATTCCATGTTAGCGCGTACGATTGTAAGTCAGTATCAAAGAAGAGATACGTTTACACACCACTACATTCGAGATAAGACGAAGATTTCGCGCGTGCGCACGCAATAGTGGAGGACGTTGAAAGAAATTGTAAGTACCATTTGTTCAAAATTTATAATTTTGTTCAAAAGGTACTTATTAAATAAAAGTTTATTTTTTATTTCAAGTTCAAGGAAAGTTAGAACCCTAGAAAGAGATAAGAGACTACGTAAGAGTGAGATAACACTATACACCTACTTAACGAATGTTATTTATCTGAAAACTAGTGTCCTTACCGTAATATCGGATATCTATGGTAATATCGAATATCAGCCTAATGTGTCTCGATTACACGTTTAGCGAATTACTGAAGTTATTAAAAGTTTTTTTTTGGTATATTGCACACCGTTGGAAAGAAGACAAACTAGAGAACTTTTTGAAAGAATTCGAAGATCCCGATCGCTTTTAGTTTTTTTTTTTACAGCAATTTAAAGTTGAGTGTTAAGTGTATTTTTCCTTTTTTCAAAAACTTTATGAGTTATTAAAAAGGAACTAGATGTTATTAGCTAGTAATTTTGAATTTCATAGAACCATACAAGAGTAAACATAAGAATGAAAATAAAATTTGAAGGCTATACTCATAAATAAAAAACAATTAAGCTTAAACGCAGAGTTTTTGTATTTTTCTAAATAAAAATTAAAAAGTCATAATAAAAAAACCGGTGTAACAAGGAATGAGTTACTGGACCTTAAGAGATAGAAAATGACCTCTCCTTTCGACCAATTCCATTTGGTAAACGATGCACCAAACACCCTGTATAAACATGATAAAAAAAAAAAACTATTTATGATGATGTCATTTATGAAGATAAAAGGAAAAGTATCACAGTTAAGTAGGATCTACAAGTTAACGAGTAATAGCTGTTCGTTCAACGGATAATTAAAAATTTCGTAAAAAAATCCATAGAAAATGGCTTGGATGAAACATTTTTAGGAGTTAGAATACAAAGAGAACCTCTGAGAAAATATGTTATGATGAAAACTACATATTACTATTTTATGTTCTACTATTACTATAACTTGACGGTTTCCTAGCATAGAGAATCGAGCGGCACCAAAGCTTGGATATTGTTAGATCCCACAAATAAAAATATTATGATGTGACTGTTATTAGAGTCCATAGTTTATAGATATTTTTGGTTACAACCGCAAAAATAAGTTTGTATTTTATGGTATTTTTCGAAAGCCTAAACTAACAACTAAAATAATAAACTTATTTCTGATAAAATCAACACTGTGTACGCGTAAATAATCATCCCAAATACTTCCCTTTCTCTGTGCGTGGTCGCACTTGGCCGGTTTTTTGTATCTTGATCTTTATTAGAATATTCCTTTTTTAAGTGAAGCATATTTGGCTTCCGAGAGCGCTGGTGGTGCGGACACACCGACGAACGCGCCGGCTGCGCCCGAACCAAACATACCCGACGAACTGATCTGCAGCCTGTGTCGGGACTTACTCACTGACGCTGTCATGATACCATGTTGTGGCAATTCTTTCTGTGATGAATGTGAGTACTACCCATTGTTCAAGTATGTATATCAATATTTCCTTTGTAAAAGTTCAGACAGATTTTTTCTGAGTTACTTAAAAAAGAGCTAGGTAGAAGAAACGTGATCCCGGTGTTTCTTTTTGTTTCGAAGACGATTTTTAAGTACTAGTTTACCATGATGATAAAATATATTTTTTGTCTCTTTTAATCTTCAGGTATACGAGGAGCACTGTTGGAATCAGAAGACCACGAATGTCCGGATTGTCGTGAAAAAGAAATAGCTCCGACAACATTAATTCCTAATAGGTATTTATTTGTTAACAAATCGTAAACAGTTCCTACGAAGAGATACTAACGTATCCCTTTCTCTATCTTTTATAACTGTATTATTTTTTATTAGTAAAAGATGTTGAGGATCACGATAGATGTTAATATATGGAAATGTCGAAGTATCCATAAAGAATATCCTCCATTGCCATGTTAAAACAAATGATGTATCTCTAAACCATTAATATAAAAACAAAACTTAAGATATACACAATTCCTTTAAATTACGAAATTTAAAAGTGTTATTATATACTAGCTGTGCACTGCGGTTTCACCCGCGTAAGTGTCGATTCCGTGGGAATATCGGGATAAAAATAGCCTATGTGTTAATCCGGGTTAGTCCACTCAACGAATGACCCAAAAGGAGGTGTAGAGTGCGTGAGCTGAGCCCTAAGCGATTTCTTCAAATAGTTGCTCAGGGTGCTTAGGGAGTAAAAACATACTAAAAGTCCCCGCGTTTAGGAGGTGAGCCGGAGTGGAGGGGGGGGACAAAAGTGGGAACTTTTTCTCTACGACGCACCGTTTTAAAGATATTAGCGAAAAACTCAAAAGTGGGAACTTTGAGTTTTTCGCTAATATCTTTAAAACGGTGCGTCGTAGAGAAAAAATATCTCAATTTTCTACAACTTTAATCTTATACACTCTGATTCCTACCCATTTTCGAACTACACGTTCCGGAAAAGTGAAAATTTTCGAAAAAACGACTTTTCAAACACTAGCTGTTGCCTGCTACTTCGGCGTTATTTCGGGATAAAAAGTCTATATGTTATTCCAGGTCCTAGTCTATCTACTAATCTATCTACGGTCCTCACCTACCAAATTTCATTCAAATCCGTTCTCTAGCCGTTGAATTATCGAAACTTTCAACTATGTACTAGCAGCACCCCGCGGTTTCTCCCGCATAAGTTTCCCGTAGGAATATCGGGATAAAAAATATCCTATGTCCTTTCCCGAGACTCAAAACTATCTCTATACCAAATTTTATCTAAATCGGTTCAGCGGCTTAAGCGTGAAGAGGTAACAGACAGACAGACACCACCGGGTAGTCAGAAGCCCGAAAGTCTGACAACCAGTCTTGTCAAGGGGTATCGTATTACTCAGTACTGGGTTGTGGAGGTCAGATAGGCAGTCGCTCCATGTAAAATACTGGGTATTCAGCTGCATCTGGTTAGACCGGAAGCCAACCCCAACATAGTTGCGAAAGGCTAGGCAGATGATGAGTTAGTTTTATATATTTTTTATATCATCAATGAGCCGCTAATCCTATTTTATTAGGGAATGACAGTTGACACCATTTACATTATTTTGAGCCATACATGTCTTAGAGGAAGTGTGTTTTTTTTTCACTCATAGTTGGTATTGGTTGACTAAAAGTTTGCAATTAAAATAAAATACTTCGTCTAAGACATGTATGGCTCAAAATTCTCTAAATGGTGTCAACTATCACCCCCTTAAGTCTTTGCATCAAGCTTCCAAATACCCTGTAATTTATTTTTGTCCTGTCACTCATGTTATGTCACTATGAATATTCTCAACATGAACTACGTAAGTAGTATTTCGATCCATAAAATACTACCTCTAAAAAAAAGCATACAGGCTTTTCCTTTATGATCTTATGAATATTCCATTTATAATCTTGAGTGACCACGTGTGTACTCTGTGAAATCTTGGATATGTCTGACGATCAGTCAGAATGAGCGTCTAATGTCGATTGAATTCCATCACTCATCATCATTCTTTCGTCATTCGTGACTTTTGGAATTGATTGACGCAAACTAGCGTGGAATCTAATGGGTGCCTAACAAAATGTATGGCGAAGTAATGGCCGCCGGATCACAAAGGTACTCATTTTGGTCTTTGCCTTTTGGATATTACAATATGCCTTTTTGAACCTTTATCAGTCGCTTGATCAGACGAATTACATATTTAATTAATTTAGGGCTGATTTTACAATCAACTGATAACTTTATTCGAGGAATAATTTTGAAATTTTGACAGTTATTTCATACAAAAACTGTCAAAGGTCAATTTTATTCCTCCAATAAAAGTTATCTGGCGATGGAAAAATCAGCCCTTAATTAGTAATTGGTTTTAATTCAATACATTTATATTTTGAAAATCATACCATTTCTAAGATTTATCGAATCCAGCAGACTGGGCAAAGTATGGCAAGAGCGAGACGGTTTTGATATTTGTGTATCTAAATATATAAAACTCAAAGGTGACTGACTGACATAGTGATCTATCAACGCACAGCCCAAACCACTGAAGGAATCGGGCTGAAATTTGGCATGCAGGTAGATGTTATGACGTAGGCATCCGCTAAGAAAGGATTTTGATAAATTCTACCCCCAAGGGGATAAAATAGGGGATGAAAGTTTGTATGAAACTTTGTCAATTTTAAACCGATCGGGCTGAGACTTTGCATGCATATAGCTACTATGACGTAGGCATCCCCTAAGAAAGGATTTTGATAAATTCAACCCCCATGGGGATAAAATAAGGGATGATGGCGGATGTAAATGTATTAGTTTTTTTTAATAATACTTAACGCGAGCGAAGCCGCGGGCAAAAGCTAGTCGTAGATAAATGTGTGTTTGGGATACCTCATCTTATACCCTTGTGAAATGGGGCATTAAAATGTGTATTTGGGGAAAAATATACTTATAGAATTTGACATGGTTTTCCAGTTGCTACAACGGTTAATGTACCTAACCTTACAGCCCCGTATGAAAAACCCATCCTGTATAGGTATGTACGACCAAGATCAAAGTATCCATCGGTTATCTTCCATCATCGGGTATCTATCGGAAAGGACATCATTCATTTCTTACCCAAAAATTTAAGAGATGGCCAGAAAAAAAGTACTGTTTTCTTGGGAAATTACCTCTTGAACATTTTACGAAAGTCTACAATTAACCCCTCGGCTGCTTTTTGAGATTGAAAATACCAAAAATCACAATTTTTATAACAAGTTTGTAGATGACATGTTCAGGAAGTTATATTCAACTAGCTGACCCGGCAAACGTTGTTCTGCTATATAAATTATTTCTAGCTGCCCGGCGCTACTTCGTTCGAGTGGTGTCCTACGCGTTACCCTACCCTAAGTCCCTAACCCTACCCTACTCCTACACTACTCCTACCCTACTCCTACACTACTCCTACCCTACTCTTACCCTACTTCTACCATAATCCTAAACTACTCCTACCCTACTCCTACACTACTCCTACCCTACTCGTATAAGTAAATAAAAGTACTCAATAAAAAGAAATAAAAAAAAGTATTCAATAAAAAATAAAAAATAAAAGTATGCTATGTCCGTCTCCTGGTTCTAAGCAACCTTCCCACCAATTTTCAACCAAATCGGTTCAGCCGTTCTTGAGTTACAAATAGTGTAACTAACACGACTTTCTTTAATATACAGGGTGTCCGGTAATTAATGGATAACCTTGAACTGGCATAAAGCAGAACTTATGGCCGTTCAGACAAAAATACAAAAAAAATATCCTTAGTGGTACCTAAGCTATGATTTGTTTTTTTTAAAAAGACTACAAATTTTTACCTTATCTTACATTAGTGTACGCTACGACCACAAATGAATGAATTCCATCGGTTTTTTGTTGTTGTATCATTGTACGGTAACTATGCCGACAGATAAGTAGTAAATAGTATGACTAGCTACTACAATTTAAAAAAAAAACTAACTTAAAAATGTATGAAAACATGAGTGACCAATAATTTTAAAATAATGTCGGTTTCAAGTACATTTTATACTGGTATAATTTATTATTGTATCTAATGTAAATAGTGAATTATTGCTATTTATGTAGAAAAGGAGAAAATTTTACTAATAACATAATTTGCAATATTGGAACATTTTTTACATTCAATTGCAACTGACCATTGGGGTCAAATAAAAAACAACATTTAACATTAATAATACTTTATTTGAGATTAATTCATAATAAATGTTCAAATTGTTTGCCATCCACTCTTATGCGCAGTCTCGTATAGCGTTATTTTTGATGCGGCTGCCCTGACACGGCTACGCAAATCTTCTAAAGACCCGATTGGCTTACGGAACCCTACTTTTTTGAGGTAGCCCCAATAAAAAAAATCCAGTGGATTTAGGTCCGGTGAACGTGGAGGCCACAAAATTGGCCCCAGACGCCCGATCCATCTGTTTGTGTACGCACTATTTAAATAGGCACGTGGTCGTAGCGTACAATAATGTAGAATAAAGTAAAAATTTGTTGTCTTTAAAAAAAAAAAATCATATCTTAGGTAGAGGTACCTCACTTAAGGTATATTTTTTTTTGTATTTTTTTCTGAACGGCCATATTTCTGCTTTATGCCATTTCAAGGTTATCCATTAATTACCGGACACCCTGTATATAGATTAAAAGTTGGTACTTTTTAAATGATAAGGAGAAACACTTGTTAAAAATATGTTTTTGTTACTTTCAAACTCAAATAGCAGCCGGACGGCTAATTGTACCTATTTGTGGTAACAAAATTATGAATATTGATTAAATGAATGATTAGTAAGATTTATTACCTTAGTTTCATTTGTGGGCTTTTTTATTGTATATGTATCCTTTTTTTAGGTTTTTAAGGAATTCGGTGTCGTCTTTCCGTAATCAAACGGGCTATAGTCGACGAATGCCTCATCGTCCTGCCGCAGCCCCCATTCAACAACACCCGCCTATCATAGGTAATTGTATTTTATTTATCTATGTTAAGAGCGTTTACGCCGTATGGCATTTCATACAAACTTTCAAGCTCTTATTTTTCGAAATGAATGAACCGATTTTAATGAAACTTCATACGCATAAGCAGGATACAAAGGTCTAAAAAGTTAGTTGAAAACATTTTCGAAATGTCTTATTTAAAAAAAGATAACTTGAAATCTCTGTTTCTATGGAAAATTTAAATTCGGTCTAATTTGGCTGTAACACTATTTTTCGAAAATGTTTTCTACTAACTTTTTAGACCTTTGTATCCTGCTTGTGGGTATGAAGTTTCATTAAAATCGGTTCATTCATTTCTAAAAATAAAGGCTTGAAAGTTTGTATGAAATGCCGTTCGGCGTAAACGCTCTTAATTTAAAGTGGTGCATTTATTATTTACTATCAACCCGCCTCTGCTTCGCACGGTTTTTAAGACTTGACAAAACATCGAGATTTCTTTTTTATAAGTAAGTTTAAATTTAATGTACTATACACATAAACCTTCCGAAATTAATTCTCTAAATGATAGTGAAACCGCATCAACATCCATTGCGGAGTTTAGAAGAACAACGCGGTTACACAGACAGACACGAGAGGTGACTTTCATTTAAAATAAGTATAAATCACTAAGCATTTTTATTGTTAAGACAATGTGCATAAAGATACTTCATTGTTTTTAGAACCTCCTCCAATTGCACAAGTCCTGCCACCGCCGAGCGGTCCAGTGCAGCCTGGCTCAAGTAGTGTACGTGGTTAGTATACTTTATTTATTTATGGTTCAATTTTTTTATGCACTAATTTAGATCTGACAGAGCAATGGAGTCAATAATTTGAATAAACTAATATCTCTAAAGTGTGAGAAATGACTCCTAGTGCATGTTCATGTTTATTTTAAATAATAACGTGTTTTTATCTTGAACTATCAACCATGCATCCTCCTCCGCTACGCACGAGTGTGATTTACAGATGTGGTGTTATTTTGGTTAAAATTAAATAAATGTTTTATAAATGGCCATGGCGATTAGTTGTTTAACCACCGTTTATTTTTTTTGCGACCAATTTTTTAGCTGTGATATTTACTAGTAGGATATTCTATACTATGCCATATTAGAACATTGTTCATCCGCCTTTTTAGGATCCCAATTTCGATTTTGAACTGAACTCGAACCCGAACTCCACCGAAGGCAATGATTGGCTTTGCCAACTAGTCTAGTATGGAATAAATGATTAAAATTCATTTCAGATAAACTTGCGATAAAGTTTGTTCACCTCCTTCTACTAATGTATCCCGATATTTCCAAACGATACGAAAAAAATGTATGGGCAGTGTCGGTAACACGATCAAAACAAGTGTATCGTGGTAAGAGGCGACCTTGTCGCATGACAGTACATGCAACAAGGAATGGATTACAAACCTTTTGGTCAAAATTATGATCAGTCGTTTTTATTTATTTTATATGGGCAGACTATAAATATTGAATAGGTATGTTTTGTCGATTTTCCCGGCTAGTCGGGCACATCTATAATTTATTTTTGTAATACTAAAATAAAACGAATAAATAGTATTATTTTTATATAAGTAAATATATAATGCTTGAGGTTCAATGATTCGCTTTCTTCGCCGTCTTGTTTGGGCTGGTTTAGGTTGATCCATTGTCACCTCTTCACTCATTACAAATAATCAAAGTAACAAAACAACAGCAATAACAAAATAATAATAAACGCGAGAAAACTTTCCAAGTAGAGTACACAAGTTGACTAGTCTATCCCAAGCGCATTCCAAATTCGGAATGACGGAAGGACATTATTACAAAATGGCGGACAGGTGATGTGCCCCTGACGGCAAACTTGACGCCAAGTAAGAAGGCAAGGCCGGGTCAGCGGGATTGTCCGAAAGGGTTACCGCTGGCCCGGAACATAAAGGGCTAAGGAAGGAACACGGGTGGGTTTTAGTCAGTAAGAGTCTGACACTCCCGCTCCACCCAGAGCGGGAGGAGTCATTTGATGATTTCCAATCCGCAAAAAAAAAAAAAAGTAAGAAGGCAAAACTCAAAATATCTTATTTACTAGTAAGGATGTTAAAAATTTTTTTTGTTAGTTGCTTATTTTCATGAATATAAGTTAATTTAATTGAATAAATCCTGATATAACATATTCTTGTACTGAAATATAAATTAAAAACCTCGGTAATCTCGAAAAAGAAAAGTTCGACATGTTTTCTTTTTTTTAAGTCCGTAAACAATAGCATATTATAATTTCCGTGTTTAAATGTGTATTCTAGAAATTGAAAAAAAACTACTAAACTAATTCCCAAAATTTACTTATTTTTGACTTACTCCGTGTTTGGTATTATGAAACTCAACCGATGCAATGTTAGCGACAGTTTTGTATGACGAACGATATCTATCGTAAGTTATTTGGACTTTTTGGTACAGGGCGGTTGAATGACATTTATCGCAAGTTTATTTGAAAAACACTAAGTACAATTTTAGACTACAACGAATGCTTACAAGCACTGAAAAGTCGATCTTGAAAGAGACAACCGTTACGTACGTGTGTCAATGGAAAAGTTAAAAATAATATTTATACTTACTTAATATTTTCTCAATTACCTTAAAGTAGCGATTTACATTGGTCGGCGCGCGTAGAGCCCATCGGAGCGCAGTTTACAATTGTTAACGTAAATTGAAGTGTTGCTGGAGTAATGGTTGTCATATTCATTGATATCCTTGATATACAGCATGGAAACCACATATACAATAAATTAGACCACATACTTGTTATCGCCTTTTCTGACTTTATACAAACAATTTACGAAATCGGTCGCGACAAACCTCAGCTGGTTCCCTATATTTATGTTCGCATAACTCGTCAAAATGTAGGAAACAGAAGATTTTTTTTCACGACTGATTTCGTTCATTTTTTCGTCAGAAAAGGCGATAACAAGTATGTGGTATAATTTATTGTATACAGGGTTATTGGTAAAACATTAAAAACCTCTTAAGAGGTCATTGTACTCATCATTATGAACAAAGTATGTGGTATAATTTATTGTATACAGGGTTATTGGTAAAACATAAAAAACCTCTTAAGAGGTCATTGTACTCATCATTATGAACAACGTATGTGGTATAATTTATTGTATACAGGGTTATTGGTAAAACATAAAAAACCTCTTAAGAGGTCATTGTACTCATCATTATGAACAACTTTTACTATGGGAACAAACCGGAAATAGCGAAAAAAAAAATCAGCTGTTCCCTACATTTTGACGAGTTATATGAACATAAAGACAAGACAAGACAGACAGTTCTCGAGTGAAGTGAGTTTACTAACATAGTTTTAAGTTTATACACTAACACTCATTGTATTATTATAATATATATCGCCGGGTTAAAGGCAAAACTAACTATCTGCGATTTTTTTCAGTTTTTCACTTTAATATTATACCATTCGAATTGGCATTTGATTCTTTATCTAATGGTAAAACCAACTAAACCGCAGGGCAGGGATGGACCGATCCCAGTACAACGTGACATGGTCATTTTCAAGAACTGAGTCGGGCACATATTTTACTACGGTACCTCAGAATCCACAAGTTTATATTTCAAAGCAAGTTGCTGGTGAATAATCCTGGCTACTTGGTTATGCCTGTGCAAGTACTCGCCGTTAGCCAGACGAGAACAACCACAGATAATATGTCTATAGACTCACCCGGACGGTGGCATGCCTGACACACGTCATCTGTCCCGTCCTTCGTAATATGTCTCCGGTAGTTATTCGTTAAGATAACTTCGTCCATAATTGCACAGACAAAACCTTCAGTTTCCCCGAAAAGGTCACCAAAACGTAGCCAGGATACGGACGCTAAGAAATCTACACCGGGCTCATGAAGAGCCCGATAGAAACGCCCGTGAAGCTCCTTGCTTTGCCATACCTTCTTGCGGTCATCAGTAGAAAGTACTACAGGTTTGCGCCAGTTCTCTTTAGCCATGGAGAGCGGGGTGAGCCCCTTGTCCACTGCGACCACATCACGGTGCATAACCACTTCGGCTTTAAAAAAATATTCCCTGAGACTGCACACCTCGCGGTAGTGGAGGGTCTTCGCATTTAAAAAGCCTCGACCCCCGCACTTCCACGGGATATACAGTCTTATCACCGATGATCGTGGGTGATGCATCCGGTTTGCGATCAGTAGTGTACGGACTCTTCTATCCAGGGCGTCGAGTTCGGTTTGAGTTCATTTGAGTATGCTGAAAGAGTACATCAAAACCGGCATGACCCAACCGTTACTTATTTCCGCCCGAAAGAAGACTAATTAATACCTTCTTCAGGCGACAAAAGAAGCGCTCCTTCAACGATTGCTTCATGTCAGCATCGTCGATGCCTAACGCTTCCGACATACCCAAATACTTATAGCTTTCGGTTGAGGAGAGGGATCTGAGGCTTATGGAATCCGAGAGTAGAGTTCCCTCGGATTCCATCATCTTCCCTCGCTTTACATGCATGACTGCACATTTGTCCACACCAAATTCCATCCTGATGGCGCTACTGAAAGTTTCAGTTACCTTCAGTAGCTCCATCAGACGCGATTTGTTGGGGACAAACGAGTTTCAAATCGTCCATGTAAAGGAGGTGAGATATGACCTGACCACCTCTCCTCAACCAATAGCCTAGACCTGAATCCTCCAGTACTGTACTTAGAGGATTCAGGGCTAAGCAGAATCAAAGTGGACTCAAACTGTCGCCCTGAAATATTACCCTTTTAATCCATACAGGCTCATCATTTCCCTGGATCTGTCGACATCCTGGATAACGAAGGACCGTCTTCCATTGCCCCATACACGACTCAAGGAAGGTGCGTAGAGTTGCATCTATCTTGTACAACTCCAGGTCCCTCGTGAGCCATGTATGTGGCACCGAGTCGTAGGCCTTTTTGTAATCTATCCAACATGGCGACAGATCCTTGTGGGATCGACGAACCTGTTGGCTAATGGTCATGTCTATGAGGAGTAGCTCCTTAGTGCCACGGGACCCATTCCTACATCCATTTTGAGAGGCAGACATAATCGAGTTACTCTCAATGTGCGTATTAATTTTCGCTCTCAAAATGGATGTAAGAAGTTTATAAACCGTCGCCTGTTGTTAGAAACTGCGGTAGCGACCCAGACTCTAAGGATGACTGGAACTGAGATGCCAGGCAAGTGTGTGAACTAATTAGCCATTTCAGCCAAAAGTTGTGCAGTCCGTCCGGTCCCGGTGATTTCCAATTCGGTAACGGATGGACCGCTCTGGCAACGTCTGATGGCGTAATTAAGACTGTTTCCATTTCTGGCACAGACTCACACACTCGCTCGACATCCTGCATCCAGCCAGCCTCAGTGTGACAGACGGGCACCGACCAGATGCTGCACCAGAATGCACTTGTGGCGGCATCATCCGGGCGGCATACGTCGGTCACATTTTGTTCAGGTCGCTCCCAAGCTCTATACACCTACCTTTCATCGCTCTGAAACATGCGATTCTGCGTGTATCGATCCACCCGCCATTTATACTGCCGAATTCGGCTCGCCCATGCACAAACTTTCTGCTTCAGGAAGTCGATGCGCTCTGTGACACGGGACATGTATTTTCGAGGGCTGATTCCAGTCCCCGAGAATGCCCGCCTTACAAAGCGCATCACTCGTGGTCGTGTAGTGCCCTCCCTGAAGCAGTATAGTTTGCCGATGAGTACCCTGGCCCCATCTATACGACCCGCGATCCTGCGTTGCCAGACTGGTACGGTTGGTTTTGGTAGAGTGGCTCCGTCATGACTTGGGAAATTGACGTTAGCTAAACGACATGCCGCAACAGCTGCGAATACAGGATCGAGTGTGTATCAACAAGATCCTCGCTGCTCTCGAAGAAATTCTTGAGCTGCGAGTCCAAGGCACATACCAGCGCCCTATTTTTCTTGTGCATAGGTAACCGTGGTAATCGGGGTCTAAGTTCGGTTGGAGTGGACCTATACTCGCGTGCATGCATCCTCCAGTGGGCTCCTCAGTCGGACGTTACACTGGAATACTTACTGTGGTAACCCTATCATCTTCTTCTTCAACATGATTGGACCGCGGCGGGATGGCATCAACAGTTGACGCTTGTGCCGCAGTTTGTGCCGAAATCGAGACGATAAGTTTGCTCAGTACCTCTGAGCGCAGCCTATCCAGCGATATCGTCCAACCTGTGATTGCGTTGGATGACCTGCACCTAATCCGACAGTCGTTGGGCCAAAACGTTGACGGTTGGTTCCAGTTCTTGGAACAGAGACAGCATCCTATCGCGGTACGCAGTGTGGTTAATTCCCCCCTTTGTAGACCCGTAATATGCGCGCATGAAGTTCTCGTTCGTAGACTGAGTCCATCTCATACGGGGCCCCGGTGTGGGCGCGTTGTCTGCGGCGGCGAGCCGCCCACTACTTGAACGCGCCCCAGAAGGTAGTAGCCGTAAGGCTTATCCGGGGCTACGTGATTTTTATTTAGCCTCAAGTAGGCTCACTTTCGCAATATAAGTAACTCTTGCAAATTTTTGTACCTACTTAGAATCTAGACCCCAGCGGTTTAGGTTGTGTGTTGTATGTCAGTGAATGAATGAATGAATTTATAATTTGCATTATTTAATTTATAATAATAGCATAACATAGCGCAGCTGCTGCAGTATGTGCCTCCCTTTTTACCAAGAGAACCCTGGATGCTGAAGCGAACGCGAAGAACGTCCAATTTAGTTAAGAATAATTTTCTTTAGAGAATTAATTCAGAACTAGGAGCTACTTTGTTGAGTTATAAAAAAAAATCAGACTTAAGAGAACCTAGGCTATACAAGAACAAGCGAAGTGAGCTCAAACATTTTAGCACCTCGCCAAGGACAGGTTAGATTTTCTTTCGGCTACTCTTACATTGTTGTTAACCGTTCACACTATGGATGGGGGGGGGGGGGGGGGGGCATGCATTTTAAAATGACGGTGCACTTCTTGGCTTAAATGTTATTCTAAAACACTCGTCTACTGAGGCCCTAGGTAAATTTTTTTATTTGTATCGGATGTAATTAAAAAACTCTGCTTATCGGTCGTATCGTTAGTGCGGAGATGATGGCATCTGTCTTAGTGTTGCGTTGGCTTCTGTATTAAAGAAGGTCGGGTCGGGGCGAGCGGGGTGTCCGGCGCTCCGTGTGGCGCGGCGGGCGACGAGTCAGATGGCTCGGCCGACGACAACATCACGCTGACACTGCCGGCGGCACACCGCGCACATCGCGCACACCGCGCACCCGTGCCCACCATCTCCGACCGCCACCGGCACCCGCGCTACGGTACATAAAGCCGAGCTCGCATGTCTGCCAGATATCTGCATGCTTTTATCGGACCCTACCACCGTCACATTTGTTTGACTGACTCCGCTAAATCACCCGAACCGATTAATAAAAAAGGAAATTATGATAAAAAGTATTTTAAATGTTGTTTTTAAACCTTAACACTTCACCTCAAATACGCGTAATTTAGCGGAGTATTGGAATTACGATGACGTCATAAGGGGATTACAGGACCTAAACGAAAAAAATGGAAGTTTTAGAAACAATAAAAGTATATGATCGACCACAGTAAACAAAATCAGAAAAATATATGATATTCAGGATATATGCTAGGTAGATAGTGTGTTGAAAACATAATACAACTAATTTGATACAATAGAAAAAAATCATGAAGATACCTCTAAAAACTTTCTTTTTACAATAAACACCATACTAATATAGATACAATCATTCAGATTTTTTGTCAGGTTATTCTACAGGCAACTGCAACATACTAAAACACTATTGCTTCATATTTTACAATAAATTACCAGCGTTGTGTCATCGCGCTTCTTTCTTTTCGATGCAGTCCAACAGTGACCGCGCTTTAGGTCATGTAAACCCCTTAATAGAAAATTTGTTAGCCAGTTCATCACAGACGATGTATACTGAATGCTAATAGGAGTCCCTGGTAACACCCATGTTGGATCGTTTTAGTTTGTTGCTTCGTCGTATCTTATATTTTTACTAACACCGCTAGTAACACAGAACTCCTGCTTGTTTCATTCGGTTATTATTATGTTAGTAAGTGTTGAATGTGCTTGCGTAACTCTGCTACATAAACCTTATTTAAATGAGTTGTTGCATTATTAGGTGCAAATGCTGTAAGGGCTGTAAATTTACAATTTATTTATATAATATTTAGGTATATTCTGGGCAATCGGAAAATTTTGCGTAACATACAAAAAAAATTCTATGTGTAAAGTTTATTTTACCAGCGGCATCTATACAAAGTTTCATGCTAAACCAATTTTCAAAACACTTTTTGTAGTTCGTCCCAGACATGGCCTGTCCGCTGGCTCTGCAAGCGCGTCTTCCGGAGCTGAAAACTTGTAACATTTTTTTATTTTAGGGAATAAAAAGAAGTCACACGTTGCGAAATAAATGCTGAAAGGACCAAATCATAGCACGAAAATGTTTATGTCCATTTTTCAATGGGACACGATATTTTAAATTAGCTCGAAAAAAAAAAATACGACTGTTCGTATTTTTACTTGTAAATAATAGTACCTAGATTGTTTGCTAAGGGAGCAAACAACTATTTTGAAGGCGAGCAGCGAAGGATTCACGTGGTGGACACTTCGTATTTTTATTATTCGTATCGATGATCAACTTTACACATGTTGGTCATCCTGAGATTCTGCGTTTGTTTCTAAATGTTCCATAAAGAACACCTCCTGCCTCCTGTTTGTTCCTAAACGAATGACGATCACGTTATAATTTTTTTTTGGTGAATTATTTATAAACTTGACGCTTTAATTTGATGTTAAAATATAAAAGGTCGAGTGTCTGAAAATCTGATTTAAAATTTTTACTTCTGGTTTTCCATACAAAAAAATATTAATAATTCAAATTCAACTTAAAAATTAAAAAGAGCAATCTTTTTGCTATTTAAAACCAGTTTATTCAAATTTTATTATAAATTCACTGATACCAAAAACAACGCTCAAAAATGACTATCCTCCAACTTTGTCAATTCTTCAGAAGCCCATATCTCGGCAATAAAGCCTCACACGAAAAAAAAAACTGTGTGTACTAGTAGACATACGTATGTCTACTAGAAATGTAACTGACCGGAATATAAACAAATTTTACGACCTCACTTTTTTTTCGTTGTCCGCTGAAATTCCCCAATAAATTACAAATGACCAGTGTCATATAATAAAATATAAAAAAAACGCAAAACTTTCTTAGTGCCCCGTTAAATATTTCACATCGCATTTAATCTTTGGTTAGATATTGGGGAGAGCTAGTTATAAGAGTTAGTCGCACCTAATATAGTTACACTATTTATAATATACTATGACCTTTTATGGGAAAAGGTGCACGTAATTTATTTAATATTTTGTTTGTTTCAGGACCACCACCTGGCTTAAAGCCTCCTGGAATAGAAACTCCACCAACAATTCCTATGAATGTAAGTTTTCATTTTCTACTCCAGAATAACGAAAGTTTTCGTAATAAATGGTGAGGTTATAAATTACCTTATTATTTTTAGATGCCGAGAATTGATGAACAAAGAGCCAGTACGCCAACTATTGATGAAAGAAGAGATCCCATGTCTTCCCAGGTATTTTATTGCAATGAGCCACGAATTTTATCTTAAACTAGCTGACCCGTGGGACAACACACTTCATCACTTTTCTCATCACGATGCATTTAAATGTATATTTTGAACATAGTTAAACAGCTTCTAGTATTAGCTGTAAACAACAAAATACAAATGGTGCGGAAAGACTTCCATTATATCCGTTGCCTCCCCGACATGATGACGGGGTAGACACAGCTCCCACAGCGTGACATTTTTAGGTGCTTTAGTGCACAGAGGACATAGCCCGTAGTCGTAAAAACGTTCTACACAATCCACATCACAGAAACAGTACAATGGTCTCCATAAGAATTCTTGACCGTCCAGAAATCTGAAGACACGATGTCAACGCAATGATAAGTTATTTTTAGCACAACAAACTCAACAACTATCAATACACAAGTAAACACAATGTTCGCTGCGGAGTGCTGGTCGGCAGGTCGGCCGACATGAGATCCTTTTTGATTTGTCAGTAATCGTGCAGCTCAACGCAGAACTTAAGGAGCTCAACGATTCGACGAACAATACCAAAGAAAAGACATTTGGATAGGCCGTATAAATTACTCCAACTGCCAGATCATGACTAAAACGGAATCAATGACCCAGGAAGAATGTCATAGCTGAAATTATTTTTAAAACTCAGCGTCTTGTGGCTGGAACAAATTGAAGTTTCATCATAACTTTTAATTACTTAAAGGATACTAATGAAACTTCAGTACCATTTATAGGCAGTAATTACCTAAATAATAACGTTTCAAGTTAGTCTTAGGAGCGCTTATTGGAATGATGTCCTGTACAAAAATTATAATCGTCCTTTACCACAGCAGGATTTTAAATATCTTCGCAACTACTTATAGCAAATACAAATTAAGTTGTAACATTTATTTCAACATACTTACCCGTTAGAAAACAAAAGATCTGGCTGCGGTAAAGTTACTCCAGGCGGAACTGTTTTTGTCAAATAATTAAAAAACAACCAAATTAAAAAAATATGCTTACCAATTACAGAAGTTGTATATATCTATTGCACTTAGATGACGATTTTCGACATTTTCTGGCTGGGGTAACGCATACGCCTGACCAAGGTTAAAAGTCAGTACTTTCCGAGTTATACTACCTATTATACTGCCATTAAAGTGATCCCAATGACGATCATTAATTGCTTAAATTAATCATCGTTTCATTATAAGATAAACATTACCCAGACTCAAAGGACGGCACGGTCGGCGCAGTGGTTAAACGATTGACTGCTGCGCTGCATGTCGCGGGTTCGATTCTCGCACGGAATAAATTTTTGTATGACCTACAAGTAGTTGTTCGGGGTCAAGCTGTTTGTGTCATGTGAGTTTAAATGTTTGAAAACGCACCCACAATACAGGAGAAATTCTTAGTGTGGCGCAAACTAAGAAAAAAAAATACCTTATCGTGTATAGCCATTAATATATTAATTGATCGAAACCAAGTTGGAAGATTCGCGATAGCACAATATTATTGCTCTTGCGTGACCGGACGGAGAACTGTAGGAACTTGCGCTCACACCATATCTTTGATTTGGTACCTAGGAGTTGGGAGATATCAACCATTCGTGGCCCCTGCGGGTTTTTTAAATGCTGTAATTATCTGTTTTAAAGTGAAATACATGTATTATTACTATTCTACCTTATAAATTGATATTTATAAGGTAGAATCTTAAAGTCGTCTCAGTCTAATGTATTCTTTATGGATATAAAATAATATATTAGACTGAGACGACTTTAAGACCTCGTATCTCCGAAAGTTAAAACTAACATTTGATCATAGTTTTATTAGTAACTAATACTCCGCTTAAAACGGCTATCCATGTCAAATGTTACTATTGAAGGGTGGGCGGACATTATTGAAGGGTGGGGAACAATTCCATCATACATGATTTCTGCGTAACTTGAACCGTTTACGCAGCGCACGCAACGGGAGCTCTCAAAAGGAATAATTTTTCCCGTTTTTACATCATTTTTCATTGATGCTCTGCTCCTATTGGTCGTAGCGTGATGTTATATAGCCTATAGCCTACCTCGATAAAAGGACTATCCAACACAAAAATAATTTTTCAATTCGAACCAGTAGTTCCTGAGATTAGCGCGTTCAACAAAACAAACAAACTCTTCAGCTTTATAATATTAGTATAGATGTATTTTATTTGCAGGTAATGTTCAATCGTGGGCCCCCAACATTCGTCGGCCACGGCCCACCACAGTCACGGCGTTATAAGTAAGATATGTTTTGTACATAGGTGAAGATATTCCAATTTAAAATTGCGCATTCCTCCATTGCTTGTTACATAAGTACACATTGTACTTGTACTGTTTGTATATAAAATTGAGAGGAGTGCCGCGGAATTTTATTTTAGACTATCTATACTTATAAGTACTTATTAGGTATAAGATAAAATATTAAACAACTGTATCGTGTATTTTACCAGTTCACCATTCGGCAGAACATTGGGATCCGGGGGCCCGCGACCGTACAACGAGCGTTATCCTCCAGAACCTTACCAACCTCCTCCGCCTGGAATAAAAGACTCGCCCACTAACGGGTATAGTATTAAAATAATGTATTATGTTTGCTCTCGCGGTTTTAACATCGAATTGGAGACTACAGTCGTGATTTGTTATTTCTACATTGGTTTTTCATTTTAATATAATGTATATCCTGGTATTCTACTTTGTCTCAATCCATGAAGTGCTCCAACGCCGTAAAATATTATCGTCTAGTTAAAGTTATTTTTGAAATTTACTTAGCTTTGATATTGCCCTTTGAATTTTGATTCACTAGTTAATTAAAGACGGTCGTCTCCCTCGATGGATAAAACCCGCTCGAAGACCACTTTGGGCTACATTGTTCGGCTAAGGACCGTTGCATTATTATGTTGTCGTAGGCACGGCGAGGATCCTCTCGAGGCTTTCAACCGAATGATTCGTGAGAAAGAGATGCGGGCAAAACGGCGAGAGGAGGAGCGCAGACGAGCGCAGTCCGGCTCGCGCAGTACGCGCTCCCGCACGCCGCGCTCGCCGCGCTCGCAGCGCTCACCGCGTTCCCCGCGCTCCCCGCGCTCGCCACGCCCACCCCGTGCGTCTCGCTCGCCACGCCTACAACGCTCGTCTCGCTCGCCCCGCCTGCCACGTTCGCCCCGCTCGCCCCGCCTGCCACGGTCACCTCGCTCGCCACGTTCACCGCGCTCGCCGCGCCTCCGACCCCGTAGTCGAGGTTCCAGCCGTCTCCGGTATTCTAGGTTCGTTGATAGTCCTCATTTTTGCACGTTCTACTTGAACTATATACGTTGGTTTATGTTTGTTCATCGTCTTGCTTCATATTTGTATGCATGTGCTTGCTTATTTTGTATGCATTTGTTGTGCAGTCTTTGTAGTCGCTTGTCATTCTTGCCCGAGCCTTGTTGAACTTTCAAATATTCATATCAAAACTTTCAAGGCAAAACGTAATAATAAAACACTGTCGAAATTATAAGTTGACGCCTGATGAAATATGTTATTTAGGAAGTCTGGCTGTAAATGATTTAAATTTGTCATCAATTATTTTATTTTAGCGTTTTATAATGTGTATTGAGTATCCATATCTATTGAGTTTGCCAACTGCGCTGCACGTTGTCGTGGGCCGAAAAGATGTCACCCGTTTTGGTACCTAATTTTTCTTCAATATAAATTTGTTTAGTAGATTTTTGAAGGAACACATTGGGTGTTCACAGATGGGTTAAGGTAGCTCGATATTCAAATACGAATGGAACATAAAAAAAACGTGATATCAATGTTAATGGTTGTATGATAATAAAAAAAGCGGTCAAGAGCGAGTCGGACTCGCGCACCGTGGGTTCCGTATTGTGAAAGCTGGAATGTCAGAGAATTTTAACACTGCGGTGTAGAATACTGCAGTTTTAGGTCAGCGCCATCTCTTGACCGATAGTGGAACTAATGTATTTTTTGTTGATGATTTCTGTATAAGTGTGCTATTTAGAGACATCGTTTAATTTTTCCTGTAATCTTTACATGAACTTCTATCACATAGAATAATTTCAGATTTCTCTATGTAAATTTCGGAGATAAGAGGGCTTACATTTTTCATCAAAAGTCGAAAACTGCGGCCTAAAAAAAAAGAAAAAATGTTTGAGAATGTGCAAAGAGCGCTCTTTCATATGATACCCCACATTAGTAGCCTCACTTCAAATTTTTAAGACACCCTTTCAATCCCTGTTGCAAAAAAAAAAAACTTCTACCTACTTGCAAAATAGTTGCCCTCTAAAACTATTCCAAATTTCAATTTGATAGCATTAGTGGTTCTTGAGGTATCCAGCTGTGATGGAAGAACAGACAGACTCAGTCGCACCGTAAGGGTTCCTTTTTACCATTTTGTACGGAATCCTAATGACGCGCCCATAAAAAACATGTACCTACTCACATAATTATTATTAATTTTAATTAGGACCATCAATACAACTCTCTAACTTAGAATTGGCCTCAAATGTCCTGATTTCATGAAATAATGGGCATTTCATATATCAACCGACTAACTTACAGTTGTAATGATGATTACACTTAGTTAAATACATATTTTTACGGGCGCGTCTAAGTAATATATTTCATACAACCTGATACTCGGGCTTCAAATCGCAAAAAACTAAAGTAAATTTTAATTTCGCGGGCTTTTGCCTAAGGGTATTATTCTATTTATTCTGGTGACAAAGCCGAATCCAATTTAGTTGATATTATGAACGTGATCTATTTTCTATGTTCCAACGAGCTTGTGAATGTCAGCCAACTAGCCCACAGAAACGATCTCTCTAATAAATGATCATGAGAAAAAAAATGCCATACTTTTACCTTTTGACGTAATTGTTCAGGCGGTTGCTTATTCTCATTAAATATGTTTGCCAGATTACCAATCAGTAAGTAATAAATACTGTTGTATCTTCGAACTCGATGAATTATGGCTTGGTCACCATACCAAGCAATTTTTCTCTTTACACCACATTTCGAACGAAGTATTATAAACTCCTGGGCGAAGATATTTTAGCCTAAAATACCATATAATGTTGACTATGTCCTTATTTACTCACTTTTTATAATGTGCGCAACGTTATACGTTATTAGTCGATCTAAACTGAAAGCTCATGTATTGGCGGACTTTAGATCTGCAATATTATGTGAATAATGTAGTTAATTTTTAATATTTTTCTTACAACATTAGAACAGAGAATCAGAATTTTGACTTACGTAGTACTTACATTTATGTTATGTTCTCAACTATTGTCATTTTTATATTACAGATCTCGTTCCTTATCACGCGGGCGGCTACGACGGTCGCCTTGGTCGCCGCGACGTCGGCGAACTCGCGAGAGGACATTGTCACTGACTAGGTCAGTACCTAACTCTAATTAGATACGAGATGAGTCACGGATTGACACATGGATGATCGGACAAACCCGAAACAAATACCTGACTAACAGTATAGGTTAATAAACGTGAATGTCTCTCATGAAAAATAAAGTAAATATTAAAACTTAGGAGACTGTTTATTATTGAAATATGTGTTTATATTGAAATAATTTAATAAATATTTACCAGGTTTTGCGGTATTTCCGTGGCTCGTTTTTATGAAATGTACCTTAAAGTAGATCAGTTTAGATAGATAATGTTTGTTGCGTATCAGATCGCCGTCCCCGCGCCGCCGGCACCGCTCGCCGCTGCGCTACCGCTCGCCGCTGCGCTCGCCGGCGCCGCGCTCGCCGCTCCGCTCGCCGCTCCGCTCGCCGCTGCGCTCGCCGCTGCGCTCACCAGTGCGCTCGCCGGTGCGCTCGCCGCTGCGCTCTCCGCCGCGCGAGCCTATGCGTTCACCACTTCGTCCACTCATGCGCTCACCGCCGCCGCCGCGCAATATATCTCCACATCGGTAAGTCTATGTCCTATCTGATCGATCCATTTATTTTAACTTAAAACAAAGTTGGGTAGATGAACTAAATGTACGAATGAGGTCACATTATCGTCAAAAGATGATAATGTGATCAACATTATCATCAAAAGATGATAATGTGATCCGTCCAAGCTATGTTGAGTGACGGTCCATCGAAAGGATCCGAGTTTTTGTTATTGTCATTGTAATAGAGATTTAGATCATTTAAGATTTTTGTTTTCTGACAGATATGCTGGTGTTTACGACGAACTGTTGTCCCCGCCCCGACGTACTGTTGAGCCGCCCTACGGAGCCAGGTACGATTGTAACAGTCTAAATAGTGTCTTCATGCGCCCTTTAACGACACCTAAGAGAATAATGCGTTTGTTCGTTGACGTTATGAAATTGCTGAGCGGATTGAACCTGTGTTCGCGTTTCAGTGTGCAAACCTGGTCAGAACCGCATATCGCGTTACGTATTTTAAATTGTGTTAACATAAGCTGCTGAAATGTTATTACTTGTTTAATGTATGGCATTTTCATTAGGCAAATAAAATAGGTTTATTTACTGAGAATTTGTTGGTGAGATATAAATAGGTTTTTCAGCATTATGGTAAGTATTATTATACACAAGATAATGACAAAAGTTGTTAACATGGACGAGTATCTTTGACATCAATTTAACTCCGAAGCTGTGATAAAGTAATTTAAAGTTCTTGTTAATGTGATAAATGTGAATTTTATTGTAAAACACGATTTCAAGCATACATTTCTGGATTAGATTTTTAAAGTATAAAACACTCAATACAAGGCTGGTCTTTATCAAATGATAAAGTAAGGAAAGTCAAGTGAATGCTGCTTGAAGTCGTCGTTTATTAAGCAATGTGTATCTTACGCTGACTGTAGCTTTTAAATAATGTAAAAATAAAAGGCTTCAGGTATATTTGGTACAGTCAACCGTACGTCAATGGTAACAGTTTCACTTTGACAGCGCCTTTATTATGTATCAGTTGGGGCAGTTTTCGTAGTTCAAGTGTTACTGACGTGCGGATAACTGTTGATCTCATATTTTTAGACTTAGTAACTTTACTATTACTTTACTGTTACTTTTAGTATGGAGTTGAGATCTGTATAGGCGCCCCTTGAAAATTGAAATACACAAGGTTGCGATTTTTTTTAAGTTTATGAAAATCATGCAAGTTTTTATATTAATTATTTGGTTGGTGGCATACATGGGCGACGGCAAGACTATTCTCAGGTCTTCATCTGTTTTGTCACACCACCTGCTCGCTAACGCAAATTATGTCATGCAAACCTAACCTAAAGCAAGTCATTTATCACTTACCATTTACCATGATCTAATTAAAAACTTTTTAAAAGCAAGACATTTCAGTTTAGGTTCCTAAACTGCATCGCTTCAAAGTCGTCATGGTACGACTTTCGTCGACTTTCGTCGTCCGATACGCTCAGCGGCATTTGAATCGTTAAAAGTGAGTGAAAGATCGCTATTTGTAGCTGAACCGCGTTTTAAACGTTTTTGTTGAAAAGGGGCAACGCTATTATTGTCAAATAAGTTTGTTTCGCGCACATTTCAGAAGCAAGTACCTAACATTTTATTTGTTTTTAACTCAGTATCATTACTTTAAAGTAAAAAAGACACTCAACAGTTGTTTTTAAGATTCTACGTTAATACGGTAACTGTTGTTAACATAATTCTTAGTTAAAGTAGATATTTATTATACGAAAAAAATATTTTTATTTCGACGTAATAAAACAAATTATGTTTCTGTTTCAAACATACCAAGAAAAACAAATTGCGGTTTAAAAAAGGCATGCAAAATAGGTATTTTAGACTTTAAAAGTAGGATTAAAGTACACTTACATTGGTTTTTGTAGAATTCCACTAAAATAGCACTAAAAAAACTTTATTTTCGTCAATAAATCATCAAACGTTTCAGTTTATGTTAGAGAAATAGTAATTTTGATTGAATCGCTTTTTTTGACAGCTGAGCTGCTCTAAGGACGTCATGGTACCAAACAAGTACAAAATTAAATGAATAAAACCAAAACTTGCGACTCAGTTTGGGACAATCGCTGTCAGATGGCGTGGCCTAAATTGAATTGTTAAACTGACGTTATGGTACAGTCGATGGCCAACATTATCAAATCCACTTGAGTGATAGCGAATTTGAACCTTGAATATTTGGAATACTCTGTGCAAGCATTTCGATAAATCTTGTTGTTAAGGGGCTTACATGACCTAAAGCGCGGTCACTGTCGGGCTGCATAGAAAAGAAAGAGACGCGCGATGACAACGCTGGTAATTTATTGCAAAATATGAAGCAATTATTTAATTACAAAAAGTCAAAAGTAAAAGTCAAAAGTAGTTTGGACTTAAAAATTAAAACACTAGTGTTTTAGTATGTTGCTTGTAGAATAATCTGGACAAAAAATCCGAATGATTGTGTGTATATTAGTGTGGTTCTTATTGTAGGTAATAAAAAGAAAGTTATTAGAGGTATTGCCTTGAAGAATATCATATATTTTTTTGATTTTGTTTACTGAAGTAGATCATAATTATACTGTTATTGTTTCTAAAACTTGCGTTTTTTGCGTTTAGATCCTGTAATCCCCTTAAGCGATTTTAATCATTATATTGTTGTTATTAAGGTTGAAAGGCTAATGAGTATCACGACTACTAAAAATAACAAAGGAGAGGGTTGATTAATCATATTGGTCGTTCTTTAATAATGCAAAAAATATTGTAGAAATCATAAATTAAAACAAATTGATTGATAGGTGAAGTGAGTTTTTGAACCCACATGTTGTTCGTCGCCAATCCAGCATCGAACCGCGAAGCCACAATAACTGGTTGAGAATTTTCGAAATTGAAGATTATTTAGTAAGTATTGCCGTGTTACTTAAAAGCTTTTCAACTTTAACGACAAGAAGATAATGATTAAAATGGCTTAACAAGATATGCCAGTGGGTCAGGCAATGTTGGGTGGGTTAGACAATGTTGGTCACCAACTGTACGAATTAGAAGAACAGTTCAGTTTAGGTCCTAAAATAGAGCGCGTAAGAGCTCGTGGTGGGCCTCCTGAATATTGTACTGAATTTAAAACGTCAACTGAGATAATCATATGGAAACACTGACCTGTATTATACAAGTACGCTGGACTTCATACTATCGATGACAAAATGAAGACATTTGATTCTTGCCATTTTGACGCTGATAGCAACGTGAGGGTCCGTGGAACTAATATTACGCGATCGAAAAGCATTAGTGTATTATTACTACTTGTGTGCGTTCCCTCGTCCCCCGCGATGAAAGTGACAGACTTAATTGCATAGATATTAGTACTCGTGGCGTCTCCGGTTGGTTTAATACTCAAAGTTTTTATGTAATAGAATAATCGCTGCAAAGGTTAACCTGAAAATTCATTAGGGCGCGGTCAGATCGCATGCTATAAACTAGTGGTTAGTGTCCTAGTAAAGTTAGGTATGACGGTCAGATCAGTAAGCTTTAAATATGAGGATAGGATTAAAATTTAGCCTAAAAACTACTATGGTTGAGCCACAACTGCTTAGTTGAGTCGGTGGGAAATCTGAAATGAAGTATTTAATTAAAGTAAAAATGCTAAAGTAGTACATTATAGATGGCAAGTTTTATTTCGATGTTAGGTGTTTACTTCGGAAACAAGTAAACATTACAATTGTAATATTTACCTTTTGAAATTAGAAACTTATATTTGCTGATTTGTTTTAGCTAATCACATTGCAGAAATATCTGGCGACATTAATTTTCTATTTGAAAGACTTACATTTAAAATTGCTCACTGTCTGAAGAACATCAGTTATCTACACATTATCGACATGGAACATTCACAACTTTGTTTATTTGAATTTTAGATCTATCATTTCATGTATATTTAGTCCAGCGTACTTGTTTAATAGAGGTCAGTGTATGGAAACATTAGCCAAAAAAAAAAACTAATATGTACAGATCGATCAAAGAGTTCCCACTTCATCCTGTTTTAGTCGCTGTCGACAATCAAAATGATCGGTAGCTGTGGCGCGTATACCCCCATTTTAGAATGTTGGATTTGGGCTGACGCTCCATTGACGATATTATTTATTGTGTTTTCGATAAAAATGCGTGAGATTAGATTAAAAAATTAAAAAAAACCCCACAGTAGCTACTTTATTTTAATCTCAGATTTGATGCCACCAACTGCAAAGCAAACAAACAAGCACTCTTGAAAAGTATCTAAGCTTGTTTTGAATCTTAGTTGCAGTCGGGTTTTGATTTTGTCATTTTATTTTATTTATTGAATCTTTCTAGTGTGTTATATTGCTGGAATCGTCTCCTCAAGTTCGTTATTATGATACCCCACATAGCAATGGTCCTACTATTATTTTTAAGACCTTGTTGTCGTGTATAATCCGCCGCCGCGCCGTTTTGATTTTATAAAAACAAAACCTAGCCAGTACCCAGCACAAAACTAGGCGTTCTCCGGTTATTTAACAGTTTCATAAACTACTAATTCGATAATCGAATTAGTTTTTATTAACTCACATTAGGTGCGAAAAGTAGAGTATTCTCCTCGGGGATAAAGGTGTCTTCGTCTTGGGCGAGCTTGAATCCCTCACTGCACTCAGTATTCAACATGGCGTCGCGCCAGCGACATTTCAAATCTGTCAAAAATACCTCATATTTCCCTACATTTTGACAAGTTTTTGACATTTATTTCTCGCTGAGATGAGACTGCGACTAGATTTGGACGTTTTAAATTACAAGAATTGGCCTTCTGATATAATACGTTTATTAGTAAGGGGGTTAGTGAATAATCTACTATACAACGAATCTAGGATGTAAGAGTGAGCGAAGCTAGCTCGAAAGTTTTCGCTTTTCGGATAGGGATTTTTATTGCATTATCATCATCATAATTCCAGCCGAAAGACGTCCACTGCTGGACATAGGTCTCCCACAAGCATCGCCACATCGGCCGGTCCTAGGCTTCTCGCATCCAGCGGATTCCTGCGGCCTTGTGGGAAGCATTCCAACGAGGAGCCTTTCAGCCCCATCCGCCATCAGTTCTGCGAGCAACGTGCTCACCTTCCCACTGCCATTTAAGTTTGCTAATTCTTCAGGCTATGTCTGTTACCTTGGATCATACAGAAATAGGAGTTGCTTTGCCGACTTATGTGAAAACCCTAAAAATTAAAAGAAACTAGTCCTCAAGAGCGAGAAAAGCGAGCTGTGAAATTTAAGCCCCCCTCCTCGGATATATTATATTTTCTTTTAACTTATGCAAAAGCGAGCTAAGCGAGCTCATACATTTTGGCACCTCCCCGCCTCGAATAGGTTAGATTTCCATTTGACCCTTTTTTTTTTTTTTTTTTTGGATGGGAAATCATCAAATGACCCCTCCCGCTCTGGGCGGAGCGGAAGGGAGTGTCAGACTCTTACTGACTAAAACCCACCCGTATTCCTTCAGTTGCCTGTGCCAGGGGCCACGGTATCTCTTTCGAACAACCCGCGACCCTGGCGGGCATCGGCCCTAGAGGACCCCGTCAGTTGGTGCTGACATCTCCTTGAGGCGCGCGTGGAACACAACGCGCCGTCGACCCGGGCCTGGTCCTTACCGGACGGCGAGCTGCCCATTGCTCGCCGTCCGCAAGCCCGCGCCTACGGTGGCCGGGAATCGGCTATCGATTCCCGACGCCCAGGGCGTCTCCTGCGGCGGCTAGGGGCGTGAGGGCGCAAGGATTGCCTCTCCCTCACGCGCTCCGCCTCCTCCTTCGCGAGCATCACTGCTTCGCAGAAGGAGGCGACAGCCTCCCATGCACTCTCGCTCCGTACCATGGCCCGGACTAGGGCCGGACGCGAGAGATCGTCGCCGCCGATCGCCTCCGTGAGGACACGGCGGTGCTCTGCCCAAGCTGGGCAGATCTCCACTGTATGCTCCACCGTGTCCTCCGGGCGATCCACACAATGGTGACACCCGGGCGTTTCCTCCCGCGCTATTCTGAACAGGAACCTCCCGAAGCAGCCGTGCCCGGTGAGGACCTGCGTTAGGCGGAAGGTGAGGACGCCGTGGCGCCTCCCTAGCCACTCCTCAAAGAGGGGACTTATCGCCGCAATTGTGGCGTGCCCAGCACTGGGTTGCGACAGTCGCACTCTCCATGTCGCCATGAGATCCCGCCGGAGCTCTGTCCGCTGCGCCGCGATTTCTCGCGGCAGCGGAGTTACGCCCCGGCGTTTTACCTCCTCTCGCCACTCCCATATGTGAGCGAGGACTTTGGCCTCCAGATCCCATGGCGGCAATCCGGCAAGGAGGCTCGCTGCCTCCCCGGAGACCGTGCGGTAACCCCGGACTAGCCGGACGGCCATGACCCTCTGGGACGCGTTCAACCGCCGGGCTGGTCGCGGCCTCAGTGAACGCGCCCATTCCATTTGACCCTTAGGAAAAAAAAAAAAAAAAAAAAAAGGCAGGGTGCAAGTGCGAGCGGAACGAGCTCAGAAATTTAAGCACTCCGCCTCGGATAGGTTAGATTTTCTTTTGACCATTCTTTCAGAAATAAGAGTTACTTGATCGACTTATAAGAAAAGTTTAAGAATTAAGTAGCGAAGCTGCAAGAGCGAGCGATGAGATCTCGAAAATATTAGCAACCCGCCTCGGATATGTTTAGATGCCAGCAACATATTTCAATCTAAAAACCTACGTGCTCGAACTTTTTGCAACCTTGTGTATGCCTAATTGCCTATCAAGGAGCGCCTAATTCATCTCAAACTCTGACAAATTTTGTCTATAGAACTTCAGCCAATCCACTGGGAACGTCAAACCAGAGGCAGATGAAGGTGCCTCTGTGTTCAAAAATCAAAGAAAAGCGTGTTTCGCGGGGCGCCTTAGCGGCATAGTTTTACTAAACAGTCCGTCACTGCTTTGCTGACAGGTTAGTGAAGTGTTAGACGAGCTGTTGCTAATTTCATAACCAGCCAATGAATACAATCCGCAATGGTCACAAATTCAGGCGTCGAAATGGGCGGGACCGCCCCCGTTTCACGAAATAAAATTTCAAACAGTTTTTTTTCTTAAATATTTGAACACACAGAGGCGCTCATCTGCCTCCGGTTCGGCGCCCCCTCGAGCTGTTGCTCCGTTCGCCCTGTGGAAATACCGAACTTTATGTAAATAAATCTCTATGTAGTTACTCCAACAAAACACTTTTATGTTTTTATTGCAAGTTGGAGCGAAATTGGTTGCACGAATTGTCAATGTAATGTGTAATTTATATTTGCGTGTCTTAACATTTTTAGCCAGCGACCGTTTCTAAATTATTTATTTGGATTTTGTGCACTTTCAACGAACCTAGTTATTGTATTAAATATCACAATACTTCACTTCTAAGTATTCTATAATAATTTGTTAGTAACAAATTGCGAGTTATTATTCATAATCTTTTCTGATACTTAGTTAGAAACTTTAGTTTCAGTCAGCAACAAAAGTAGTTTCCGATGCACAGACAGACAAGACAGTGCAGCGCAAACTACTTTTGTTTCTGTGAATCGATGATCGCGTAATCGCCCGTCGTCCACGACACTACTCTGAACTAGAAGCCGATTCCTGTAATTCAAGACTTAAAATCTAGTCGCAATCTCATCTCAGCGACAATAAATATGAAAATGATTTTGACAGATTGAGACTGAGAATGCAAACGTTCATAAAAAAAATATATACAAACATCCGAATTAAGAACCTCCTCCTTTTTAAAAGTCGGTTAAATACATGAAATCATCAATAAGTAACCAGAATGTCCCAGCACTAGTATTTCAATGTCGGTGTCCGTACACGACGTAACCAATCACAAACTAGTTAAAACACGTTAGAAACTCGAATTACTCGCGTTCCAACGTTGGTCGCTTGGTCTTGGTCGATTGGATTGGTCAAGGTCTTGGTGATTGGTCGAGCGCCATTAGTTTTGATTAAATTCTGGATATTGCTGAGGTTGACATACAATTAGTCCTCTGAACAAATGGTAGGTTCGTGTACAACTCAGCACAGTATTACCAATTAATTTATAACTTTAATTATTTTCTAACCGGTTCTGTCAGTTTTTACCCGACTGCGCCAGAAGCAGGGTTATATTTTTCGAGTGTATGTATATTTCTTTGGCACGCTCTGTAGCCTAAACGGCTTGATCGATTTTAGCTTAAAAGGTTCCGTTAGATTTGTCATAATTATTATTGTGAAAGTGACACTGGCTATATCAAAATTGAAAAAAAAAATTAAAATGGCTGATTTTTGGCGCCTTATTATGTCTTCACAAATATTTTTGTTCTCAAAACCTATCGAGTGGGGGGGGTATCAAAATAAAGGATTTTAAAAGGTGATACAAAAATAAACTTATATGGTTTAAAAGCAATTCGAAGTGACAAATCGTAAAAAACACGTACCAAGAACTAAATCGTCTGCGAAATCTTTCACATTTGTAAACTCAATAGATGCAAATAAAAAGAAAGGATTAAAAAAATCTAAAAAACCCGTCTGCGGTAAAAAACTTAAAAAAGCTGAAAAGCTAAAAACAAGTCCATTTTAATTTAAATAAAAGTTGGAAGCAGGCGGGACCCACACCATTTTTATTATATTTTCAAATTCAAATGGGTAAAATTACTTTTTTTTAGTAGCGTCTTTGACGACGGGCCTACGACATCACGTCATCTAGATTATGAAAAGATATTGTAGGTAGTGGTTGCGTTGGAATAAATATTGTTATAATTCATTTATTTTGTTCGCTAATATAATAATAACTGTCGAATATCATGCAAAAATAGAGATTAGTCTATTTTTTTTCATTCTTGAAAATTTAAACTATTTATAAAATAATATTCTACTATCGGCATCCTCCTTATTTTTGCATTAGAATTTTGAATTGCAGGTGTAACTCAAAATTCTGCTTTCAACATGAACTTTTACAAGATGGTTAGAAGTATATTTAAATATATCTTTGTTTTACATTAGTGCACAGTGGTGGTTGTTAAACAAAGTAGAACTCAATAAAGCTCCTTTGATCTTTTCATTTGCATCAAATTATATTTAGTGTTGGCAAATATTTGTCGCTCTAGCAGAGCTTTACAACCTTATTCATATGCTTCAAACGAAAATACTGTTTAGGCTATTGCTCTCTTACTTCAGTGACAATAAGACATAAACAGGAATCATTTAGGCTTTATTAGGTCAATTTCTTATGAATAAGGTGGACTAACTGGAGGCTACTTTTTTTGCCCACTCACTGGTGTCTATCAATACAGTAGTACCAAAGTTAATCGTGTGTTAATTTTCAACTGTTGTGGTAGAAGTACTATCTAATACTTTGGAACTTGCTTTCTGACTAGTATGTGTATCAAGTCGGAAACAAAGTTAAAATACCTACTTTTATATTTCTTATTTTCAAAACAAACAATCACAATAATCTCTTTTATTCCAACATTCTCCTCATGTAGAGAGATTGTTTTCTATTTTATTTATATAATCAGTTTATTTCCTAGAACAACAGGTAATAACAAAATATTAAGCAAAAGAATTTGTCTAAAAGTTAGGGTTGCTACACACACATGTTCGGGTCGGCATGATTCGGCACAGCTAGGTGGCAAAGTCAAACATATATAGATACTAGCGCCCCTGCTTCTTACGAGTTGACAAAACATTGAAATTTCTTTATTATATGTAAATTTAATATTACTGTGTTATGCACATAAACCTTCCGGAATAAATCCTCTTAACGGGTGGTTATCCGAGTTTGCCTGTTTTAGAATCGATTTTAAATGGTCAAATTGTTGTATTTAGGTCCTGAAAAAAATATGTTATAGAATTACAATTTGTCGTGTTTTCAACCGTTAACTTCCCTCAAACAAGGATAATCCTTGTTTGAGGGAAGTTAATGGTTGAAAACACGACAAATTGTAATTTGCTTGATGAAAAAAAATCCCAAAAGGGGTCAATTTCAAAATCATTTTCGGTTTCATTTCCTAATTACAGCACAAAATAATATGAAAATTGCATGAGTCAGTGAGTGATGAGTGAGTGAGAGATAATCGTATTTAAGAGGGAATTTAACGGTTGGATTTTTTTGTTTAGTTATTATTTTTTTTTAAACAAACAAAAGTAGTAATCGGGCTAAATCAACTCGCGCTCAGAGTCGACGTCGACGGGACGTCGCGCGTCGTCGAGGATGGACCTGTGTCACGATTTAAAAAAATGCGCTCTCTCTTCCGTTTTTCCAAAAAAATCTAATAAAAGAACAAGACACCTATATTTATATAAAATTCAAACTCCTGAATGACTGATATATCAACGCACAGCCTAGAGACATAAATTTTGGAGGGTGTGTTCTTTGTGAAGAGTAGGTATCCATAGAAAGGGTTTTTCAAAAGAGGGCGAATGGGGGGAGACGAAGTCGCGGGCAGAGGGTAGTTAGATATAAAATTACGGCAGCTCCGCAAAAATGTCTCGGATTTATATTATAGTTTTAATTAATAAAATATTTTCGAAAGTGTGATTATTTCTATTCGGCATAATAACATTTAATTGTCATCTTACAATACTGTTATTTATTCATTTATTGAAATCTCCCTACCACTATCATTACAGGTGTATACCTAATCCGATAGCGTGGTCTTAAAATTAACTTAAATTACAATTTAAAACTATGACAAAAGTAAAAACTAGTAGAACAAGTATTAACATCTAAAAATAATATTATGCACTAAATTCCCTAAATAAAATAAAACAAAATAAAAAACAACAACATATTATAGCCTATACTCTAATTTACATTGTAACATAAAATGAACATCAGTATTTTTGCGAGTTCACTCAAATGGCATGTAAATACATCGATCTTCACGTGAAGATCGTTACACATAATCGAGGCACATTACACATAATTATCGATAAAATTATAGTCAAGTGCGAGTCGTATATAATTTTTTATCGTCGTTTATGAAGAGGTTTTAATACAATATATTTTTCTAAGACTTAATCAGGTTCATCCATATTACTATATTCACTCTCCATGAACTGTCTTCGCTATTATCATTTCCTACTTATATTAATTACACAATGTGTTGTATACCAATGTACTGTTGTTTACTGTTGTCGGTTGTATACTAATAATTTAAACAACTTAAACTGGCAACAAAAACGAAAATTACAAAAAAAAAATGCTGTTTCAAACAAAAGTGCTATAAGTGACAAAAATGCTACACGACGAAATGTATAGAACACGATGAAAATCGTAATGATATTTCAAAACGAAGATTTTTTTAACACGACGAAATGTAGAACACGATAAAAATCGTAACAATATTTCAAAACGAAGATTTTTTTCTCGCGTCCCTGATTTTAATGTGTTGGCTCTGTGTGAACTTTCAGTTTTTAATACAAAAAAATAGCGCCGTGGGAACGTAGCCTGGTTTGGCGGTAATCGTATAACTCATTGTCCATGTTTCAAAGCAAGTTTGTCGATGACGAATCGTATCTTTGTTGGTTTGTAACTTTATACTTGCATCTGTACCACCATTGCATCGATAAATTATAGCTGTAGCATTAGGTACATCACTTGACAATAAAGTACGGCAATTGTTCCTTCTATGTAGCTGTCAATATTTACGGATTTTCATAAGCGATGGCAAACATCAAAATCAAGAGAATATGGTTACGGTATAAGCTATACAGTAAGACCATTTTAGTCCATTCTACTTAATAAAAATCAAAAATTCATGATTTTTGAAATCAGCTACTAAGTAAACGTTGGTATGGTAATTCGCCTTTTTGTTGGTGAAAAACTTCTTAAATTCTTTGACAGACAACGCACAGTTTTACACTTTCACCTTACTACCGCAAAACCATGTTTATCTGTAATGTAACTAGCTTCAGGCCGCGATTTCGTTCACATGGAAGTCGTATATAAGACACCACAATATAATAAAGTAACAGCCACATTTATATAAAACTTCCCTGTACACTTGTACGTTTGTAGTTTTGGTCTCAGCAGCCAAAATATACAGAGAGTTAGGTCTGGTGACGCGGTAGCAAGCGACATAATAATATGTACAGTTGTCCGTGTGAGAAGCAGCTCGTCCTGAGGTCGAAACCTGTAGCCTTCAGTAGCAATACTTAATATACTCCATTCTAAATATTTTAAATGCGAATGAATGATGTGTGAAAGTAACCCTGTATGTTTGTCTGTCTGTTTGTTACATTTTCTCGTCTTAGCGGCTGAACGCGTTTCGATTACATAGGGCACACCATGACCTGGGTATAGCATACTTTTTATCCCGGTGGTATGATCTCGTGGGATCATTTCCAACCTACACGCGGGCGTAGCCGCAGGGAAAAAGCTAGTTTTGTATGAAATATATTTCTGCCTATATTTCATTAATAAAATTGATTGTTACATTACAGCACATTAGCCGATAACGACACCGACACGATATCGACGGTCAGATAATCGCATACGTTTAGTACCTTCTAAACGCTTTTCTTTAAACTTTGTATTGATTTTGCCACTTCGGTGTCGGTCGCTGTCTGCGACGATGCGACTGGCACCGAAATCTACCGGCGAGGATACAGTGCAGTGTGAGAATAGCGGACATTTTGAATTTTTCACTTGATCCCACTTTTTTGTACTGCCGACTTCAACAGGCGTCGATACTTAGTACTGCAGCCGTTTGGTGCGTTGTGATGGTTATTGATATTCACCAGTATCATCTGGCCAAAAATAATACATCAGTATCGAATCGGTGTGCTGCCGACATATCGGTAGATATCGGGTTGGTGTCGTTTCGTTATCGGATAATGTAAAAATGCCCATTAGGTACATAGGACGTTATATGTAATCATTTTAATTCTCGTTGTAAAACTAAGGGAAAAAATCAAACCTAAGAAAAACTGATTCAGTTGATCAACTGCAAATATTTTATACTGTGGCATGAATTTTCCGTGAAATAGTCGGCGGCGCATCGTTGATAAATACGTCGCGCTGCATTTGAGGGAGGCGAAGGTAGCGTTTCAAAGGCCTACACGTTCGGAAAAGTGAGAACCACACCAAAATCCGTTGGGTAGAAAAAAAAGCCGACTTTTATTTATAACATTTATAAGATACGTTCGGAAAATAGCCGCTCGGCTTATTTCGAATGGCGCTGAGCCGACCTGAACATGATTTAGCGAGGATAGATGCCAAACGGAGTTTGCCGATCGACAGCAGCAAACTGAAACCTACTGTTTGAAGCAGGAATCTTAAATAAAAAAGTTCGATAAGTATAACAACCCATTTTGGATCCTAAGTTATCGGGTCAAAAATGTTGCAAATTTTGTTTTGTATCATCCATTTCAAGGAATGCACCCAAATACCAATCACCCTGTATAAATAAAACATATTTACGTTGCGCAGGAAAAAAAAGTGGATAAAATAGATATTTTAAGACATAATAGATACCTATTTTAAATAGATATTTTTTTTTAGTTTGACATTGTAATTTGATACAAATGTCAAAATAAATTTCAATATAAAAATAATATCAGACCAAAGAACCAATAGAGCCACAAAACACTACGTGTTCTGTGTTCTATTTTATTATATTTTTTCAATTATTATCCTTTCCAGCAGGAAAGTAGTTACTTAATAAAAAATAATAATATAGTAAGTTAGATAAAAAAATACAATACTAGCCTATTATTGTCCCACTGCAGAGCAAAGGCTTCTTCATACAGAAAATAAAACATAAATTATGAAGGATCTGGAAAATACAAACAAAACGATGACAATCAATTAGTATTACAATATCATCATCTTTCTGCCCTTGTTCCATGTTACTTGGGGTCAGCGCAACACAGCACACAACAGTCGACCGTCACGCTATCACTGCCCTTTCTTTCATATCATTCTTATCCTCACACAATCCATCTATCTTTTCTTTGGCCTTCCACTCCCTCTTCTTCATCAACGTTTATATTAATTACTATTTAACGGACGAACCCAATAACAAGAAAGATAGATCGCTACTGATGACAGCCAGTATAATCATATCTGTTCTTGAAGTAAAAAGTCTTACGTAAGTAGTAGGTACATTATACAAGATGTTGCTGCATTTTACTGAACAAATTGTTAACCCTGGAGAGAAGGAATAAAACGTAATTGACAATTTGACATAAGAAACACCAAACCTGGTTATAGTTTACTTTTAAATGAGGTTATATTTCGGTGAGTGAACTCACTGCTGTTTTATTTGAACGAAATCCGTAGTAAGTTCATAACAACTTAATTTGCTCATATTATTATGGTCAATGCGGCATTTATAAGTCCCCTTTTGATTTGAAGATTTTGAAGATCATTTTCATCTCAAAATCATTTTTCCAATCGGATAACTACGTTTTCAAAAACACTTTCGCTTTAGGTACGTACTTTCAATTGAATCGCACTTGTCTTAAATTATTATTTATAAATTGTTTTTTTTTATTGTAAGTAAATATTGCTGAGATAGATACTTTTTATCCTTGAAATCCGACGAACAAACCTATTTTGTAATCTGTAGTAACTGTCCTGCCAAACGAATAGCTGTCAACCACAGATATTATCTGTGCTGTCAACATGTTATAGGGACGCCTATTTTGGCTTTTTCATATAAATAGCTACCCGTAGTAAGCAATATACCCAACCTCCCATCGAAGATTCCTTGAATCTCTTATAGTATTGGGACGTTAAAACCAGAGACAGATAGGTTTTTCTACCCCCAGTATGCCAAAACTAGTGATAGATAGGTTATTGGGTTCGGCCGTTAGTCACATGCTTTTCATCCCTGCTCATCACATACCCATACCAAGGCAAACGATTTCCGTAAAAATTTTCTGTTATTGGACGATGTGTTAATAGGACATTTTTACCAAAGTGTGTGTGATACTATTAAGAACAGTAGCGTTTAGGTATTTTTGATACGGAGGGCACATTTCTTTCTTTATCCATTTTAATTAGATTAGTATTAAAATATACGGGTACTCAAATCCAATCACATTATTTTGCGTAAATTCCCGCTTAAATACAGTTATAAGTTAAAACTGTTGCATACCTAGTTAATAGTGAGATACTATTAAAAACCTCACTGCGGCACAGTGTGTGGCGCGAATATTAATTCTACATGTTAGATTTTCTCCTATCATGATTTTATCCAGGTGAACACAGTCTAATGCAGCCTAATGTCGCTGTTGTGTTTTTTCATTTGTTATATTTAATTAAGTAATGATAGACTGAATAACTGTGATAAACTTGAATAAAAAATGTATTGATATACTATTGCTTTTTATTTCTTATTATAAGAATTATGGTAGATAGAATATTTTTAGTGTTACTTTGTGTATTGATGATTAACTTGTGATACTTAAATTGTATTTAATTGTTTTTAATTTAGTTGTAAATTTATTCATGTTTAATCTAGTATTGTATTTTTTTTCTAGTTTTGTGTATATTACGAGGCGATATATCAAGTTATTGTTGGGCTATGCCAGTATATAATATTGATTTAATTTTGTTTATATAAATCCAACTTAATTTACTAAAAGAATTCCTCTTGTAAATTAAACCTATGATTGAATTGTGTTGGTTGTCATCGTATGTACCTAATGCCATAATTGTTTAATGTAAAAACTGTACTGTTAGATTGTTAAAGGAGTTGGGTTTATGTGTGTATTCAGAACTATTGTGGACAACGTGTAACGGTAAAGGTATCACTATTAATAGCCCTACATAGATTCAGATATAGTGCATAGATTCTTAAGATCAAAACAAACTATGTGGCAACATTTATTTATTCCTAACTAGCTAATGCGGTGCAATGCCTTGTTTTCTTTCACATTTTTTTTCTGTTTGCTTGCAAAAATTGCCACATTCCATTTGGTCTAACAAGTCTCAACAGAAGCGCTACGAAATCTGTATGTTACACACTGAAGTGTACTTCGAAGGCGGTGGTGCACCATATTTTGCCAGTTTTTGGTCGCGGCGCGTATGAGTCGTAATTCTTGTTTACACTAAATAAGATTTACGAGTTTCATTGAGATTTGCAGCCTTTTGAAACTGAGTTCGTCCTTCTACGATTAACGAGCAGGCCCAAGCGGCCTACGTAGCGCATGTTCGATTTTTGATTCTACAGCTACACATTTAATAAAGTCGTAAAAAATAAAATTTTACAGTTGGATATTTAAAAAAAAATCTTTAAACTTACCTACATCCCTGGGGAACTTTTAAAACAGTTTTCGCATTCTTCTTTATACAAGTCAATTATATACTAACCATTTAAAATTAATCACCTAAATCAACTAGAGAAGCTACTTGGCAGATGCCAAGTAGCTTCTCTAGTTGATTTAGGTGATTCTCATTAATAAATTCTAAAGAATAAGTTTACTTTGTTCACAAATTCACGTTTAGGTTTTGGGCTAAATTTACTGCTTCTGCATAAGTGTACATAAAAGGAGAAACTGACTGCCTGACTGAAATCAAAGATTCCTTTCATTATGTAGGAAAAGACAGGGTTTTTGGAAGTTCGACCTGAAGTGAAAATGGGGTTTCGTTCGTTTAAAAATGTAACTCCTTAAACATGAAACTTGATACGAATACATTACTCAATAAATAATAAAGTTTGTCATTATTAGTGTTTCAAAACTACGCCTCAAATGGAGGGGGTGTTAAAGTTTGTATGAAAGAATCTTAATGCGCGGTCCAATTACCCCCGTAGGTACCTATTAATCAATCATTTAGTCAGAAAATTAAAGGGTTGTGGTTTTTCGAAAATCGACCACTAACGGCGCAAAAGTGGTAATACTAAGTTGATGTATTATACATAATTATTAAAATAAATTACTATAGGCCGACACCGCTTAACGGACGTTGCCTGAGGTAGCTGCACGGTGCGGGAGGGGTTACAGTTGTCGCAAGTTGACGAATCACTGAGCTCTCGCAACACGTCACTACACCCCTCCCGCACCGCTCTGCTACCTCAGGCAACGTCGCAATGAATACAGATTATATGAAAATTCTGTTTCCTTTAATCCATAAACTCGAGAAGTATCGGAATAAATTGTAATTTTAATTTTTGAAAACTAATTTTTAAAAGGGGTAGAGGGTGTGTTGTATTTTGTAGAGGAAAATTCGAAATCCACGCGGACCAATTCGCGAGTGAACTGCTAGCTTATGATATTTTTCGAATTCAATGAGTTAGGATCTATTTAAACAACTTCTCAGATACAAATGTATTTTCTGTGTTTTTTTTTTTTTTTTTTTTGTATTTATGGTATACCGTTTCCGTTACACAATGTATAGGTTGAGGTTTAGTTGTTTTGGCTTCTGGATCGATACATTAGTAAAGAAACTAAGTTTTTAGTTTTATTATAGCATCTGTAAAGCCTAACTCTTTGGGGAAACCAGGCGTGTTGTTATTATTATGTATGTCTGTAGATAAAGTTGCAGCGATGAAACACAGGGTTTTTTTATTCTGTGTGCTGCCTGTCTTGATTACATACCTAAATATTTATATTTGTACCTACCTTAGGTAGGTAGGTACAAATATAAATATTTACCAACCTATGTACCTAAATATTTATATTTGTATCAGGATAAAATAATAATACGTTACTGTTTGCAAACTTTAAATGATGTTTAATATAGTCGGTGTAAAGTCCTAAATAAGTATTAGGGAGGGCGCCCACGAGCAACTTAGTCACCAACTTAGTAACTTTTCTGTATCTGTCGCTGTCTCTTCACCGAGATTTGGACGATGCGCACACGGGAGCGACAGCAACGCAACTTTTTCGTAAAAATTTGCGTGACAGCAACGCAACTTTTTCGTAAAATTTTGCGAAAATAAAAAATTGTGGACGGGGGCGGTTGAGGGTCAACTTACTGGCCGGCAACATTTTTGTCGCTCGTGGGCGCACTCCCTTATTGACAACGCAGACGAAAGTCATTTTTAGTCGCCCACTTTTTGTTGGCAACGTAGTCAGTAGCGCAGTATAATTGGAGTGCCTCATTTTGATTATTTTAAATGTCCGTGACTACCGCCAGACCACCAACGCCAATCGCTTCCATATTTGGTAAATAATTAGTACTCAATTGGTACTAATTAGTACTCAAACAACAAAATTGGTACCTTAGTAGTTTTCGAGAAAATCGACTTTGAAGGTGGTCCTACGGTAGTCACGCTCTTTACAGCAGGACCACGATGAGCGCCGAAAAAGGGGGCACGCCACAGCTATTCTAAGTATACAAATAATTAGTACCCTTATACATGTGATACATTTCGTAAAAAAAAAAAACAGAACTGAAACATTTGTATTTACCGAGAAATCAACGATGATAACTTTCTTGCAATTGTTCAGCAGGACCACGACTTTGAATGTTGATTCCATGTTAAAGAAGCTTGTCGCTGTCCTCAAACCTACATAGAAAATTAGTACCCTGCAAGATAAAATTAGTACCCAAAATTCAAAATTAGTACTCCGGTAGTTTACGAGATATACCATGCCATTGGTGGGTTGGCGGTAGTCATGGTGCCACATTTTCATTCAAGATTTCGCTATTAAAAACTCTGTGGTTTCTTCCCAAATTTACACAAAAATTACTACTCCTAAGGAAGTTATAGCGACCAAAAATTCAGATTCCTAAGTGTTGTACCTATTTTAAAAGAAATTAGCTTTCATTACTTTTCCATACTAATTGTCCGCGTATAACCCGACTAAATTAAATTGTCAACGGTATTGAGCTGTTTAAGAGATGTACACTCGCGCACATAAATTTATAGATGTTGGTATAGTATTAACAACGTTTTAATATCTAAATTTTTAAACTAACTGTGTAGCTACCTAGATACATACTTAGTTTAAAAAATTGTGTTTGTATTTTTTTTTCTTAATATGTACCTACATATTAAGAAAAAAAATAACCTATTACTACCCATGGCCTGTGATACCTTTGTTAATGATGCGGGCAGGTAGGTAAGTACTCGAATAATTATTTTTCAGTGGGAATTGTAAGTAGTTACCTACCTTCTCTATTTTTGTAAATGAATATCATTAAAGAGCGATAGGTATTTCTTATTTATTCCTTTCCTACTAATTTACCGTTGCTGCAAGCAGTAATTACCTACCTAAGTATTAAAAACCTAATTTACCATGTTGCTAACAACGTAAGTATAAAAGGATTACAAACATATAAATAGGTACCTTTATATTTGAATAAAATGCATTGCAAAGGGCACATCACGCATATTTATAGGAAATATGTTTTCATGTCAATGTGTACTAAGTAGGTACCTATTATAGGTACCTTTATATTTGAATAATATGCATTGCAAAGGGCACATCACGAATATTTATAGGAAACCTATTATGTTCGACAAGCACATAATTATATTTAAAATATCTATTAGATCAACATCGAAATATTTCTGTAAATTTCGATTGCTGATTGGCCCTAAAAAGAAACTTAAAAAAAATGTATACTTCCTCAGGAAATAATTATTAATTATATCGTTTTCTGAAACCTTTAAATATTGAGACACGTGACCTTTTTGAAATTGCATACGTTTATTTCTTTATCTAAAAAAAACTTGAAATCATAAACGAATAAAAAAAGAACTCAATGTACCACGGCACTCTTCGCTTGCTTTACCTTTGTCTCCTAAACAGCTCAATACCATTGACAACTTAATTTGGTCGGGTTATACGCGAAGATTTAGTATGGAAAATTAATGAAAGCTAATTTCTCTTAAAATACAACACTTAGGAATCTGAATTTTTGGTCGCTATAACTTCTTTAGGGAAACTGATTTTTGTATAAATTTGGGAAGAAATCACAGAGTTTTTAATAAGGAAATCTTGAAATGAAAATTTGGCACCTGGACTACCGCCACCCCACCAATGGCAATGGCATGGTATATCTCGTAAACTACTGGAGTACTAATTTTGAATTTTGGGTACTAATTTTATCTTGCAGGGTACTAATTTTCTGTGTAGGTTTGAGGAAAGCGACAAGCTTCTCTAACTTGGAATCAACATGCAAAGTCGTAGTCCTGCTGAACAATTGCGAGAAAGTTATCATCGTTGATTTCTCGGTAAATTCAAATGTTACAGTTCTGTTTTTTTTTACGAAATAAATCACATATAAGGGTACTAATTATTTGTGTACTTAGAATAGCTGTAGCTTGCCACCTTTTTTGGCGCTCATGGTGGTCCTGCTGAAGGGAGGGAGCGTGACTACCGCAGGACCACTTTCAAAGTCGATTTTATCGAAAACTACTAAGGTACCAATTTTGTTGTTCGAGTACTAATTAGTACCAATTGAGTACTAATTATTTACCAAATATGGAAGCGATTGGCGTTGATGATCTGGCGGTAGTCACGGACATTTATTTTAAAACACTAAAAAAGTGCATTACTGTAAGCGTATTACGATTTCTGACGGTTTTAAATAATGCTTTGTCCAATATGTGTTAGCAAAGCAACCATGAATGTAACCATTTTATGATCTTACTAAACTTAATTTTATGATGTTTCATAATTATAATGGGGCAGTGTACGCGAAACGAGGTTAATAGATAGCGCAACGTAACAGACACTTACTGTTTTTCTAATCTGGAGGAATGAATGGTACAGTCAGCCTCAAAAAGATGTATACATCGACAAAAAATCATTTGATTGTCTACAATTTTTAATGCATAATATCGTAGCAATATGTAGCCACAGAATATAGGTATTACACATTTTGTACTTAATTGCAGCTACACATTGTAGAATTATGAAACACAGATTGTAAGCAATCAAATGAATTCTTGTTGATGAATACATCTTTTTCTAAACATGCGCACTGATGCAATAATGTTTAGATTTAATCAAATCATAAAGAAAATATATATTTAAATACATTTAATTGACGTGTAATGTTAGTTTTCTGTCTGCTAGCGCTTTCGGTTATTCCGTTTATCCATCCTAAAAGCGCAACCCTAGAGAAACAGTTTCTATCATGTTTCTATAAATGACTGCCGTGCCGCAAAGCCGCAAGCCGTTCAAAATCTGGAGAAAAAAACACGAATTCCGATTATGCACCCTTTCTGGGGTGGATAGATGAACACACGTTTTTGAGTATCCATCCTAGGGTGGATAATCTGAATAACCCAGTGCTTTTAGTGGTAAAACTTGGTAGTATATTTTCCTATCAATTTAGTTAAGACATAAAATAAATATACAAAGACAAACAAACAAACCGTGAAAACGGTTTTGCGGGGCATAGTTAATAAGTTAAGATTATTTTATAAACTTGTAAAAATAAAAATAAATAAATAATAATAATAAAGATTGTTATTCGATTAATTTGTTTAAAGAATTAACTATTGTAAATCTCGCGTAAGCGAGCGAATGTAACAGTATATTTTTGTAAGTGTATAATTATTATAAAATGGATAATTATTTATCATAAAATCAACAGTACAAGTGTTTGTTTAGATCAATTCCGTCAAAATATAATAATATGTAAAAAGTAACTGTGTTGTTTACACACTGTACGACTATGAATGGATAACGAGTATAGACTCAGTGCTGTAATGTTTGCCATTAACCTGATGACGAATGCCCGGTTCTTAGTCTTAAAACTAAAAAAAATGGTTCTTAAATTATTTCCGGAGGTGGGGAAGGTGACAAATTTTCTTTGGAAAACAAATTAGCAAAATATTAATTCGTACTTACTTTTATTTCTTCATGCTTTATTTTCTGTGCGTACATAAATGCTTAAAAATGATAGAAATAGAAACTTCAAAGATACAATTTGCTAGTAATAAATTAAGAATTGGGCATAAGTCACGTGAAATAAATTATATTGTTGATACGTTTCGTTATAAATAGTAGAATATGCTTTGAAAATAAATACATTATTAAAAAAAAAAATTCAAAGTTTAAGTACTTATCATATTTTTTGTTTAGGTTTTTCAAAGCATTTTTTTAAATCATTGTAATTTATATCTTGTAACGAAAAGTATTATTTAATTTAAATAGTTCAGAACTATTAAATTATTACTTTGCTATTTTAAAAGGCAGCTTCATCTGAAATACTTTTCTAGTGAAGAAGATGACTTCTTGTCTCTCCAAGATGCTGAACAATTTCGTCCGCAGGCCAGGGATGGCTGCTACACCAGACAGCGGGTAAACTTAATTTGAATATGAAAAGGAATGTTGTGTGTTATGTATTTATACAGGAATTTTACATCATAATATTTCAGCCGAGGCTCCTGCAAAAATTGTAACAAATGTTACTTCCAAATTTTTCCGTTGTCTTATTCAAAATTTATTAACATGGTATGTTCGGGTTAACCCGTTTATCTACCCCAAAATATCCGCCCTAAAGAGGATACGCGGAAACGCATGTCCGAAAATTCACTAGGCTTAGTTGCAGAAACGGAACGGAATGGATTTTCGGACATGTGTTTCCGCGTATCCACCGTAGGGTGGATTTTTTGAGGTGGATAAACTGAAAAACCGGTATGTTCGAGGTTCGTGCTGGCTGTGTAACTGTTCCCTAGTGTGCAGATTTTGTTGTCGATTTCTAAAATTTTATCGATTTAGGGCAGGTTCCGCTCTTTCAAATCGTAATATTTTTATAGCGGTATTTAGTATAAAACTTCAATGATATTTCATTAAAAAAATAAAAATTTCTGCTCACCCACGAATTTAATTGTTACTCAGGAAAGTCTATTCACTTGTGACCAGTTCTCGGCAATTATGGGCAAGACAAAGAAATAAGTTTCAAATAATCACGATCTCTCAAAAAATTGTCTGCCTTAATTTAACTTTCTGTTGTACTTTTGTTATTGCAGAGATTTCACCCATTTACTAAAAAGAGTATGATAAATGTATTTCGCTCTAAGGTAGGTAATCCCACTTGGATTTTTATCTGCTCTAGCACTGAAGTTTATTTATTTGTTCAAATTGAGACTAGAATATATTTGGGATAGTGGTGCCGATTCCCTTGTTCACGAACTAAACAAAATTTAAGTTTAGTGCATCTTTTCTTCCTATTTCATTAAGAAAAGGACAGAAGATAAATTTTAGTTTATTCCTGTCAAATTTATCAGCGCCTGACACTACTCCATACCAAGTTTAGACGTGATTAAAAACTTGCCTACTAAACTTACCTCCGTCAATTTACGTCAGCCGTTGATTAATTTGACAGGACTAAACTAAAATTTATCTTCTGTCCTTTTCTTAAATAGAAAGAAAAATTTGCACTGAACTTAAATTTAGTTTAGTTAGTGAACAACAGAATCGGCACCAATGTCAAACTTAGTTTGCCTTTACTTCAAAAAGTTTATTTTTTTAAATCAATTATTGGTAAAATCTGTTTTATGTAAGCAAGACTAGATAAGAGTAAACCGGTATGATTTAAGTTGCGCCGAGGCTGGGTCAACCATGAAACCTAAGGCGTGAATTATACACAGACGGCGTAAGGTGAAGGCGCGGTGCAGGCATGATACCACTTCAAAACGTTTTCATACAAAATGTACGAAGGCGACGTGTCGTGAATCACTCAAGCGGTGCGGCGGCGGGCGGCGCCTTCAGCTTACGCCGTCTGTATAATTTTATTCACACCTAAAGCTGTGCTTAGACAGTATTAACTCATTAAGTTATGAAAACAATGACGTGCGGATAGCGTTGTCAATTGTAAACGGTTCAATTTGTAAACGTCGCGCCTATACCGCGCCGCTTGAGTATAATTTATTCACAACACTACATTTTGTATGAAAACGTTTTGCAGCGGCATCATCCGCATCGTGCCCGCGCAGTGCCTGCGTCGCGCCTTCACCGTACGCCACCTCTGTATATTTCACGCCTTAGGTTGAATTAAAGCCATCGGGCTTACTGCACTATACACTACAACAAAACAGTGTTTAGTCAACCATAGAAAGAGCTGTTTTCAAAGTTTTGTCTAGGTCTACAAACAAGCAAAGCAACGCAATTTTGGTGACTTTGAGACGCGTAAAAACGGATTACTCGAATTTGTCCCCATCCTAACAATAGTGTATGACTATAAACGGGTTTTTATTTAAATTACTTTTGGATAGATAGGTCAAGGTCATCGCATGAACCATACCCGGGGCTATTGAATGTAAAGGAAATATTAGGCTTAGTTATTAAAAAATAGGTACTGGGCATACTGCGAGTTTATTATAAAAAAAAAGAAAGATTTCATTTTGATTTGATAATAATTAACAAGTTTAAATATCTGTTATATTGACGACTATTTTCTAGATCAATTAGAAGTTTATCAAAATAAGAAAATACAATAATTATTCTCCAACTAATTTTCGAGTTTTCGTTTATATGTAGGACATTCTGCAATCTTATCTGTGCTTCAGAAAGTTTAATTAGTTTAGTTTAATTCAGGTATAATTTTGTTTTGATCGTTATTTAAATGTTCAGACGCCAGCACATCAAGCTACCCGAAACTGCCAATTTTTCCAATCAACATTGAACCTTATGCTTTACCGATAAAGTTGAAAATCTATTAAAGAAATTTGACAGATTGTAGTAGCTTGATGTGCTGGCGTTTGTACATACCGCTGTTACACTTATTGCAGGTTCGATTCGCGTGGCAATTTTCAATCTTAGTTATACAAACTATTATTATGGTAAAATGCACTATTAAATATTTAAATACTCGCGTATTTAATTATTTAATAATGCATTTTACCTACTATATGGTTTGGAATGGTTTTTATTATAAAAGCCTACTCAACTATTACCTAAGCGCAACAGCCACGAGAGATTTTGACGTTGAGCGGCTTTCTTAGAGCAATCTTCATAGTTAGCACCATAAAGAGACCATTATAGCTGAAATATATCTACAGTCTAAAGAAGTTCAAGGCAAATTTACATCTCTAGCTCTATGGTGCACACTTTGTACACTTTAGGCCTTTTGTTCACACACATTTTTAATAATCTACGGTTTTACGTTACGTTTTACGGTTTTTTTCATAATCTACGGTTTATTGGCATAATGCATACGACACCGTTTTACCGTTGTCTGTCAATAAGTTTCCATAGTGATTCATACAACCCGTGTCTGCACAAGGTCAACAAACCGTATATTTTGAAAACGAAAAGAGAGGTGGTGAACAAGAGGTCTTGTGATGAGAAAATGAATTTTGTTTTAAAGTAGGACTGTTTCAAATTATTTAAAATGTAAATTGCCTTCGCCTTAAAAGTTTGAGAACAAATATATTTTGTCACCTACTGCTTGAATTCGAAAGGTGCAATGCAGATAGATATTCGCCAAGCCAATTTTTTTTTTTACAAAGCCATTCCTGTTGTTGTTCTATGATAGCTGAAGAGAATTTACCCACCTTTCCTAAAGCAATTATATAAAAAAAAAAATTATGAAAGGTCCTTTAACAATGAACATATTTGAAAATAATAATTAAAAATATGTTTATTCGTATTTGCCCACAAACGTGGGTTTTGTCCGCAACGCGTGACGCATTGCAGAGCATACCTAAAATTACAAATGATGGATACAAAAACAAATAAGATTGGACTCTCAAAATGCCCTTATTCTTTTGCTCCCGAATTATGTATTTTATCATGTAAATAAGAAAGTCAAATGTCTTTTTTTTCAGATATGGACCTAGAAGCAGTGCACCACCTCCTGGGTACGCACCGATGGGTGTGAAACAGATGCCGCCAGTGGGGAATATTCCCGTACAATCTGAACAACCGGGATATCGAAGTCGCTATGACGGTCCTCCATTTGAAGAAATTCCTCCTGGTGTCGAACCACCAGTTCCCGGGTTTGAGCCATCGCCTTTCGAAAAACCACCATTTGGTCCGTCTGGTCCAATTGAGCGCGATCGTTTGCCACCGCCTAATTATAGGGATCCCTATAGACCGCCACCGTATGGTGAAGGGCCTAATAGTTATAGGGACTTGTCGATACAGCCTCCTATCCAAAACGAGATTCCTGTTCATGTAGGAGAGCAACCGCCGCGCTATAGAGATAATTATAGACCAGGTCATTATCGTGACCAAGGACCCATGCCGTTCAGAGATGGGCAACCATATCGAGAACCTGGACCACCTGGATCGTATCGTGACCCTAACTTCAGAGGAGGATTACCTCCATTCCGTGATAACTCTTACAGAAACGTCCCATACAGGGATGGTGGGTTCCGAGATAATCCACTTCATAATAGTTTTCGTGATCCAGGTGTTCCATTCCGACCTCCTAGTGCAGATCCTCGAGAGGCAGTACCACCTGGTTATCATGATCCGAATTACCGCGATAACTTCAGAGATGAAAGTGTTGCATCTCGAGATCATTCTCGGCCTGGGTACAGACCCAACATTCGTAACAGGGGTGGACCCAGACGCAATGCAAATGTTGAACACGATAGACACAGAGAAAGAGAGGGTCGTGACCGGGAGAGATTTAATGAAAACCGAGAGCCGATAGATAAAGCGGAAAGAACCCGAGATTCCGACAGAAGAACGGGATACGACAAAAATCGAGATACGCGTGAAAATCGTGAAGATCGCCCAAGAGAGTATGAAAGACCCCGTGATTATGAAAAGGAACGTGAACATGAAAAGACCTCTCCGGAAAAAAAAGTGCGTTCCTCACCAAAACGTAGTAGAGAAGCAAGAGAGAAAAAACGTAGTGAATCCAAAGGTCGATCTCGTGACCGAGATTGCAGAAGAGAAAAGAAAGAGGAAAGAGCTCGAGAGAAATCGTCAGCTGATAGAAGCAGAGATCACAAAGAAAAAGAAAAGAAAATGAAGGAGCGAAAGAAGAAGAAAAGAGAAAAGGAAAAAGACACGGAAAAGAAGAAGAAACGTGAGAAAAAAGATAAGAAAGATAAGGATCATATTAAAAAAGAAGATGAAGAACTTGACAAAGAAGAAGTTAAAACTGATGAAAAAGAAACAGATAAAACAGAAACTGAAACACCAGTCGTCGTTAAATTAGAAACACTCACCGAGATATTTTCGATTAAAAAAGAAAACTCCCCTAAAGTAGAATCCCTAGAGAAACCTACTGATGATTTATACGGTGATGAAGCATTAGGAGCTGTTGATAAAGAAATCATAGAAAATTATGTTAAAACTGAAGACAAAGACCAATCCACGGAAACTAAAATTACAGACAATATAAACAATTCTAAAGAAGAACCGTTTGACGGTATCGAGCTTCAAGCGAATGCCGAGGAATTAGATCTAAAAGCTGAGATAGAAATAAGCAACCCAATTAATAAAGAAATGTTGGCAACCTTACCAGAATTATCTAAGTGGGAAGTAGACGAGGATCACGCGGAGAAGGCCAAAGAGCCAGGAGAGATTACCTCTCCTGAAGAAGAAGAAGATGGAAGTAAAGTTACATCGGATGTTATTAAACGAGCTGAAAACGCCATATTTGCCAAAGCAATAAATTCTCTGAGGCCTATAGAAATTAAGAAAATAAGCAGTGATCGCCTTAAACTCTACGGTGATGAAGTGCCAAAGCCTTCTATGAATAATATACAAATTACGGTTCCAGTCATTGATTCCGAACCGAGGTCAATCGAAATGAACGAAAGAAAAAGGAGATATTCCAAGACACCACCGCCGCGATTATCCGTTAAAGATCGACTCGGTGGAAAAGTAGAAGATGCACGTAGGGGTAGAGAGGCGAGAGTTGTTCAAAGTACAGTAGAACGTGTTAAATCTAGATCAAAAACTCCTAAGCGCGAACAACCTTACAGACGCGTGACCGTGGAAAGAGAAAGAGGTCGAAAACAGGATACCATTAGAGCAGACCCTTCTAAGAGTGATAGGCGGGTAATGTCCGAAGCTGTAAAGACTGGCGAGAAGCATCGAGCACGAAGTCCCACTGAAAAGAAAAACTCCGAGAAACATATTAAAGACGAGAAAAAATCTAACACTTATGAAGTCGCTACACGAGATCGTGGTCAGGAGAAAAATGTGCCAAGTGAGGTAAAAAGTACACATACAGATCGTGAAAGGAAAAAATCAACCTTGGACGAAGCTCATTTTGAGCCAGATTATGACGAAACTGTAGAATCTGATCATGAAAATAAAGAAGAAAACGTTAAAAAACGTGAACATTCAGCCTCACCCACCGGGTTTAATGAAACTAAAAAAGCTAAACTAGATAACGAAACTATAAAACTGGATCTGACCAATGTCAAAAAGAAGCCTGACTCCGAGAGTGAATCCACTAGTGACTCTGAATATTCTTCATCATCAGCGTCATCTGATGCTCGCAAACGTAAGAAAAAGAAGAAACGCAGCAAGAAGAAGAAAAAACGAGCTGCAAGTGAAAGCGATAGCGAGTCTGAGTCTAGCTCTGACGACCATAAAAAAAAGAAAAAGAAACGTAAGCATAAGAAGAAATCTAGTAAAAAGAAGAAGAAATCCAAACACAAGTAAACCATTTTTCCTGTCGTATGTGTAATACAGTTTTTTTTGTTCATTATTAATTACAAATATATAATGTAATATGGTGTTCTGATCAGTTTGAAGGTTATTTGAGCTCTTTAGTAGAGTCAGCTATTTGAAAAAAAAAAGACTTGTGTTATTGAATTCTTAAAAATAAAATTCATAATTCTTAATTTTTGTTTTTATAATATGACATAATTTAGATGAAGACAGCCTCCAGCGCGCTGCACCTCTCATCTCGCCTACGTAAATAGATACAGTTTACGATTCTTCGATTACATTCGTCAGGAAACTTCGCTAGGCAAAATTTGACAGGCGCCACGTGGCTTTCGAGTCTCTTGACAATACTGTGCTTTAGTAATGAATATAACGTTTAAAATTTCGCTTTGCTAAATCTGTTCCCTATATCGCTGCCGGTCGCTGTATGAATTGAGCCTATTCACTCGATAAGTCAAAAGGCATATGGATATAGTTCACGCGACATGCTTCACTTCTGACAACTAGAGGTGAGCCGTACCTACTATATAATTATTGAACTTGGTCCACCTAATAAGGGTCCTAATAAAGGACCATACGATACGTTACGTCCCACCGTACGGACGTAACGTATCGTATGGTCCTTTCTGCCGTACCTGTGTATATCGTATCCTTCCCAACTCGTATCGATTGCGAGCACTGATCACTATTAAACCTAGATACCCAATGCCATGCAAAAGTTCTCATAAAACGGTCGCCAATTGTATTTACCAAATTCTAGTTGAAATAAATATAAAGTTAGTTGTATTCACAAAGCTATTACGAGTGACGTGTACGTTACCCCAGCAGGAAAGTAGCTCCTAGAGTGATATGAGTAAAACGTATATTAGTGCGTAATCTGCTGTAAATGTGCGCCAAATAAAAAAAATTGTGCGCTTTGTCGTTTTGAAAAAAAAACGGAAAAAACGATTCCTGCTGCAGTAATTTTCCAGCAGGAAAATTCTAAACGAATGATCGGAGAGAGATATACTGTGCATGGGCAGAGAGCTTATATTTATGCAAAAATGTGCGCTGAAAATATAATTTGTGCGTCTTCAGGTTTTCGAGAGATGATTGCATTTCCTGCTGGAGTGACGTTTTGCAGAATCGTGTATCTCTAAAACCATTGTATTTATTTATTAAAACTTTTTGCACAAGTAAAAGAAATACTGTACAAAGGCGGACGTAATGCCTGGGGCATTTTCTACCAGTCAACCTTAGGGTGATGCAGAGACAAAACATGGCAGGTGACCAATTCAAAGTTGACTTGATGTTTCCATTGTCCAATAAAATTATCAACTGGACTATGGAGAATTGAGAAATGTTCCGCTACCCAGTTTAATAGTATAGTAAAGCCTTGTCCATACAATTTAAAAAATATATCGTAAACAATTATTTTTGAAACCGCTTAATAATCATTTATTGAATAATTACGGCATAAAAATTCATTTGTATGTACAAAGATTACAAAAAAAAAAAACAAGTAATTAAAAAAACTAAAAAACCCGACCGGTAAAAAAATTAAGTTAAAAAAAAAACTAAAAAGCTAAAAAAAAAACTAAAAAGCTAAAAACAAGGCCATTTTAAATTAAATAAAAGTTGGAAGCAGGCGGGACCCATTTGAGTTTGAAAATGTAATAAAAAAAAAATGGTATGGGTCCCGCCTGCTTCCAACTTTTATTTAATTTAAAATAGCCTTGTTTTTAGCTTTTCAATTTTTTCCTTTTTCGCCCGTGGTCCCGGTCCCTTAGTCCCTGGACCACGAATTTTTTTTTGCCCGTGGTTCCTTCAAGAAATATATACTGCCGAATTAAATGCAGTCATTGACATTTTTGAGTACATTTTTTTAAGTAGGTACTGAGTTAGGTACAGTGGGCTGCATCAATTGGGTACCCCAGTTGTATGAGAATTTTAATACAACTAGGGTACCCAGTTGATGCAGCCGTACACATATTTTTTTTCTTTTTACTCTATAGAGAAACATAAATTAAGTGGTAATCTTCTTACAGATACTTTTTTTTATTTTGTGTAATAAATAAAATAAAACGAAGGGGCCCGTGGCTAAATAATAACAGCCGCACAGGTCGATCGATCAGGTTAAGCTACGCTTGCCGCGGTTGGTCTGTGGATGGGTGACCATCTTTACATACCGAGACCCCTCCGTGCCTCGGAAAGCACGTTAAGCCGTTGGTCCCGGCTGTCATTTGTGGAACTTTGACAGTCGTTACGGGTAGTCAGAAGCCCGAAAGTCTGACAACCAGTCTTACCAAGGGGTATCGTATTACCCAGTAACTGGGTTGTGGAGGTCAGATAGGCAGTCGCTCCATGTAAAATACTGGTATTCAGCTGCATCCGGTTAGACTGGAAGCCGACCCCAACATAGTTGGGAAAAGGCTAGGCAGATGATGATGAAATAAAATAAAACGAAGTAGTAATAAAACAAATCTTTATTTTTACACTCCAAAGAAGTAAATAAAGCTTTATTAATCAATTTTAATTTTTTATCATCATATTATTGTACAGACGCCAGCACATCAAGCTACTACAATTTGTCAAATTTCTTTAATAGATTTTTAACTTTATCGTTAAAGCATAAGGTTCAAAGTTGATTGGGAAAATTTGACAGTTTCGGGTAGCTTGATGTGCTGGCGTCTGTTCCAACAAAATGCCTACCAAAGAGTTTTTATCTGACTTACCTAGGTATAAATTGAATTCAGCAGTATTATGTACCTAGATATCTTTTAGGAAACACGAAGAAAAAAGCTCCGTGGAATCCAGGGAATACGAGAAGGGACCACGGGCGAAAAACGATTTTTTTTAACTTAATTTTTTTACCGCAGTCGGGTTTTTTAGTTTTTTTAATTACTTGTGTCGCCCGCGTCGCTTCGTCTGCGCTAGCAACGAGGTGCGCGGGCGGCGGAGGAGGGGGCGCACGCTCTATGGCACTGCGTAGCAACAACATCGTACTTTCTGAAGCCATAGAAAAACCCGCGCTATATCCTCCTCCTCTAGCCTAAGTGTCCTCGCGGTTAGGCTAGTCTAAGTACCTACGCGGCCTACCACGTCTACGTTTCTCCCGAATGGGTGGAGGCCCTGAATTCGCCGTTGGAAGTCATCAGCGAGTTAATAAGGCTTCTGTTGGCTTCCACTTGCGCACGCGTGATTGACTCGATCAGCGTGGATAGAAAGTCTGCAGGGAACTGCGGAGCTGGTTGCTGTGTCGATCTTGAGCCGGCGCTCGCGGTTTCGTCCGCGTGGCCGCGCTCCACGACGCTCTCCTCCTCTTCAGTGAGCGTGACGTCATCCTCATCCTCTCCTCGTTGTTGACGGAGCGCTTCTTCTCTCGTTGTCGGCATCTTCACGCTTAGTGATGACAACGGTAAGGTCGAATGTCCGTGTTTATTCCTAACAAGGTGAGTAGGTATAGGTAAACGTTCGGTCACGTAGGCACTGGATCACAGTTCGTAACGGTTCGGGCCCCACGTTGGGCGCCAGTTTAAAGTCACTTCTTTAAATAATCATTTATTGCAATGAACAAAACACACACGTGTACAAAAAATATAAAAAATGGCGTCGCGACAGGGTCGCGGAGGATCGCTGATACACGTCCGTATCCGCTCGCAATCGGTGTTCTCTCTTTTTGTCGCCCGCGTCGCTTCGTCTGCGCTAGCAACGAGGTGCGCGGGCGGCGGAGGATGGGGCGCACGCTCTATGGCACTGCGTAGCAACAACATCGTACCTTCTGAAGCCGATTTCGCAGACGATTTAGCTCTTGGTACGTGTTTTTTACGATTTGTCACTTCGAATTACTTTTAACCATATAAGTTGTATATATTTTTGTAATCACCTTTAAAAATCCTTTATTTTGATACCCCACTCGATAGGTTTCGAGAAAAATAATTTTTTTTGAAGACATAGTATTGCGCCAAAAATCGGCCATTTTATATTATTTTTCAATTTTGATATACCCAGTGACACTCGCGCTACCAAGACAAATCTAAAGACGTATAATTTATCAAAATCCGTTCATTCGTTTAGAAGTTACGAGGGAACAAAGAAACGGACATACATATCTAGGTCAAACACATAACCCTCCTTTTTGGCTTCGCCGCAGTCGGGCTAAAAAAAGTGTGGAATTCTCATCCATATTGATCAGTGGCGTGCCTGGGGGTCAAAGTTAGGGCAAGCCCACAGATTTTCAAGGTAAGTATCAAAAAAGGCCAACTGAGGGATTGGCTGATTTTCTTGTTGTTAATGTTATAGTACTAACATCATTATTATAATTTCGGTAACAAAACCTTTAAAATACGAAGAGCAGGGTACTACTTATTTCAAGCTTCAGTACGTAATTGTCATAAGCGCCATCTATATTAATGAATGCGCATAACCACAGCGCCTATCCGGAACTTTCTTCATTTCGCTTGTCACATGCAAAATTTAATTTGTTTAATCAAAATGCACTAGATGGCCTCCAAATTATCGATTTATTGTACCGGTGGTTGTTTTATTACCGGGGTAGATGACGGCTCTGTCCGTCAGATACGCCTCGACTATTCGACGGAGGTAGGGCGGCACCCGGTGATACCGGAGTGCCTCCACAATGCAGCTCCAGGGCAGGAAGTTGAACACGTTGGCGATGTCGAGTGACACCGCCACGACGACCTCACCCCGGAACACCGCGTCCCCCGTCATGAGGGCTCTCACGCGCATGATGGCGTCTACCGTCGAGCGCCCCTTGCGGAAGCCAAACTGGCTGTCCGCAAGATCCAGCCCCGTCCTCACCAGGTGCCCGACGAGGCGGCCCGCAATCACTCTCTCAAAGAGCTTGCCGACCTCGTCGAGCAGCACGATGGGCTAGTATGCGGACGGAGAGTCTGCAGGGCGCCCTGGCTTCCGAATGAGGACCAGCTTCCCCGTCTTCCAACGGAGTGGAAACTGGCCTCTCTTCAAACATGCGCTTAAGAACGCCTCCAGTCGAGGCCCGAGAGCCCTCGAGGCGAGGACCCAGGCTTTACCTGGCAAGCCGTCGGGTCCTGGGGCGGTATTTTTGGCCTTCAGCCTTCCTACCGCCGGTCACTGCAGGAATGTCGTCGTCGTTCGAGTGGTCCACTTCGGGCACCGCAATTGGCGGAGCCATGGGCGGTGGAGTGAGCTCCTCCCGTGAAGGGAACAGAGTGCTCACCACCTCTTCCACCAGCTGGGGGCGGAGACTGCGTCAGCGGGGGGGCCCAGGTGCCAGCAGGTTATGCCGCACCATTTTATAAGGGCGCCCCCACGGATCTCTGTTCAGAGTCTCCACCATCTCCTCGCGGGCCACATCCTTGGCCCGCTGGATAGCCTCTTGGAGGGCGGTCTTTGCCTCTCTGTACAGCTCCGCCTCCGTGGCTTCCGCATCCGGAGGGTGAATGCGGAGCCGCACAAGGGCTTCAAGGACACTTTCAAGGGGGCGGCAAACATAGAAATCTCCTTATTGAACACATTGTTCTATATTATGGAAAATTAACGCAAACGTTTGCAGGTTCAAACCACTTAGGGCCGGCTTTTCAATCGCCAGTTAACTTTTATCCGACGAATAAGTTTTTCATTGTGACAGTTTTTGTTTGGACAATCTCTCAAAACGTCACATTTATTCTTCAGGTAAAGTTATCTAATTATTGAAAAATTGGTCCTTATATAGGTAATCTCAAAGAGGGTATTCCCCTGTTATGAATATAACCCTTCATTGTGCGTGGTCCGACACGCACATGGCCGTTTCTTTTTATGCACTTCCATAACAACTTAACCAACATCAAATTCCTCTCTAAAAGCCTAGTACCCTAGTAGGGTAAAGACAGGGCGGCATTGTCAGTTTTGCACGCGGGCGGTGAAGCACCCAGGGGTGGGCCTGTACGGCCAAAGATACGAAACGGCAACGTCGCAGCTGCTTTCAGCCAATCCGATCGTTTGCTGTGCTCTGATTGGCTCATTTAAATCGGATCAACATTAGTAAGGTGGATTTGTATATTGGATCAACTTTGGCGAACGCTTCACCGCCCGCGTGCAAAACTGACAATGCCGCCCCCTCTTTACCCTACTAGGGTACTAGGCTTTTAGAGAGGAATTTGATGTTGGTTAAGTTTTTATGGAAGTGCATAAAAAGAAACGGCCATGTGCGTGTCGGACCACGCACAATGAAGGGTTATATTTAAAACAGGGGAATACCCTCTTAGAGATTACCTATCTGAGGGCCAATTTTTCAATAATTAGACAACTTTACTGAAGAATAAATGTGACGTTTTGACAGATTGTCCAAACAAGAACTGTCACAATGAAAAACTTATTCGCCCTCCGGATGCGGAAGCCACGGAGGCGGAGCTGTACGAGGGGTACAGAGCGGCGAAGACCGCCCTCCAAGAGGCTGTCCAGCGGGCCAAGGATGTGGCCCGCGAGGAGATGGTGGAGACTCTGAACTCGATCCGTGGGGGCGCCCTTATAAAATGGTGTGGAATAAACTCCGCACCTGGCCCCCCCGCTGACGCAGAGTCTCCGCCCCCAGCTGGTGGAGGAGGTGGTGAGCGCTCTGTTCCCTTCACGGGGAGAGCACAGACGACGACGACATCCCTGCAGTGACCGGGGTAAAACTGAGAGCGGCGGTAGGAAGGCTGAAGGCCAAAAATACCGCCCCAGGACCCGACGGCTTGCCAGGAAAAGCCTGGGTCCTGGCCTCGAGAGCTCTCGAGCCTCGACTGGAGGCGTTCTTAAGCGCATGTTTGGAAAGAGGCCAGTTTCCACTCCGTTGGAAGACGGGGAAGCTGGTCCTCATTCGGAAGCCAGGGCGCCCTGCGGACTCTCCGTCCGCATACCGGCCCATCGTGCTGCTCGACGAGGTCGGCAAGCTCTTTGAGAGAGTGATTGCGGGCCGCCTCGTCGGGCACCTGGTGAGGACGGGGCCGGATCTTGCGGACAAACAATTTGGCTTCCGCAAGGGGCGCTCGACGATGGGCGCCATCATGCGCGTGAGAGCCCTCACGACGGGGGACGCGGTGTCCCGGGGTGGGGTCGTCGTGCCGGTGTCACTCGACATCGCCAACGCGTTCAACACCCTGCCCTGGAGCTGCATTTTGGAGGCACTCCGGTATCACCGGGTGCCGCCCTACCTACGTCAAATAGTCGAGGCGTATCTGACGGACAGAGCCGTCATCTACCCCGGTCGCGATGGGGAGTGGAACCGGCGAGAGATGTCGTGCGGTGTCCCGCAGGGATCGGTTGTAGGGCCGCTCCTGTGGGACATCGGCTACGACTGGGTGCTGCGGGCTGACCTCCCTGATGGCGTCAGCGTGGCTTGCTACGCTGATGACACGCTGGTCCTGGCGCAGGGGAGGTCGCATCAGGCGGCGGCCGACGCGATGACACGCGGGATTGCGATAGTCGTGGAGAGGATCCGGCAGTTGGGTCTCGAGGTGGCATTACACAAGTCCGAGGCCATGTCGTTTCATGGGCCCCGGAACGTGCCACCACCGGGATCCCAACTAACGGTAGGAGGGGTTCACATCGGCGTCGAGATGACGATGAAATACCTGGGTCTCGTCCTCGACAGCCGGTGGAACTTCATCGAGCATTTCCGACGTTTGGCCTTCAAACTGGAACGGGCCGGGGCCGCCTTCAAGCGGCTCTTGCCTAACCTGAGGGGGCCAAACGCCTCATGCCGGAGGCTTTGTGCGGTCCATGGCCCTATACGGGGCCCCGGTGTGGGCGCGTTCACTGCGGTGGCGAGCCGCCCACTACCTGAACGCGCCCCAAAATGTGGTAGCCGTAACGCTTATCCGGGGCTACCGCACGATCTCGGACGAGGCGGCAAGCCTCCTTGTTGGACTGCCGCCATGGGATCTGGAGGCAATAGTCCTCGAGCGCCTGTATGAGTGGCGCGCGAAGGCACTACGCCGGGGTGAAACTCCGCTTCCGCGGCAAATCGCTGCGGAGCGGACGGATCTCCGGCGCGATCTCATGGCGGCATGGAAAGAGCGACTGTCGCAACCCAGCGCAGGGCACGCCGCGATAGCGGCGATAAGACCCCTCTTTGAGGAGTGGCTAGAGAGGTGCCACGGCGCCCTCACCTACCGCCTGACGCAGGTCCTCACCGGACACGGAAGTTTCGGGAGGTTCCTGCACATCATCAAGCGGGAAGAAACGCCCGGGTGTCACCATTGCCAGGATCGCCCAGAGGACACGGTGGAGCACACGGTGGAGGTCTGCCCCGCTTGGGCGGAGCACCGCCGTGTTCTCGTAGACGCGATCGGCAGCGGCGGCGACCTCTCGCGTCCGGCCCTGGTGCAAGCCATGGTCCGGGGCGAGAGGGAGTGGGAGGCAGTCACCTCCTTCTGCGAAGCACTCATGCTAGCGAAGGAGGTGGCGGGACGGCTCAGGGAGAGAGCCTCCCGTCCCAGCCGCCGCGGGAGGCGCTCCGGGCGTCGGGAGCCGCGTGACGACTCCCGGCTATCGTAGCTCACCGTCCGATCAGGACCAGGCCCGTGCCGGACAGCGCGTACGTGTTCCACGCGCGCCTCAAAGAGATGTCAGCATCGAGGAGGGGCCCCCTTAGGGCCGAAGCCTGCCGGGTCAGCGGGATTGTCCGAAAGGGTTACCGCTGGCCCGGAACATAAAGGGCTAAGGAAGGAACACGGGTGGGTTTTAGTCAGTAAGAGTCTGACACCCCGAGTCATTTGATGATTTCCCACCCAAAAAAAAATGCTCTATTATCCAAAAGTCCAATAATCATGCCTATAATGTTCTTACTGCTACTACAGGACTGCTCTGGCCCGCTCCCCCGGAGCGGGCCATAGTTCACCACTAGGGCCCAGTGACACTCCCTTCCGCTCCACCCAGAGCGGGAGGAGTCATTTGATAAAACTCTCATACTGTTATACAATAGTTCTTGTAGTAACGAAACGGCGAAGCCATATATTTTGACTAAGGTGTAGAGTTGTTTAAATTTCAGGAGTAAAAGTCCATAACAGTATGAGAGTTTTTCACCCTACGCTCATGTGAATGTAGCGAAATGGTCAAGCCATATATTTTGACTAAGGAAATACGAAACGAAAAATACGACGAAATAGTCTACTGGGTTCTCTGTCACTCGCAGAACGCGACGTTGCCGCTTTGTGTTCGAGTACCTATTCGTCAATTTTGACTCCGGATCAACTTAGTCCAAGTAAATGTCGATATACTCTGGATCTAAGAAATCATATTCAGTATGATTTTTTTGACCGTTGATGGATCAACAAAATTTGTTAACTCGTTTGCGATTTGACCAACATTAATGTTGGTCAAATCGCAAACGAGTATGTTGAAAACCTGTAAGTGCAGATCCACCGACGTCACACGCGCATCAAGGACGGATCAAAGTATATCAGTTTGCGCGACGCGGAGCTGAGTAAACACGTAAAATAGGCGGATCAACAGTTGTTCTAACTTCTCACTGGATCAACATTTACCGTAAAAGGTTGATTATATATACATATTTATATATGTTTATATATTTTAGCATTATGTATTTATTTAAGTATACTTGTGTAATTATTATTATTATTTTGCATTATTTGTGTAGGTTTATTTAATATTCCAGTTTTAGACTTCACACATTCATATTATAATTATGTCATATCCCTATGTATTTTACTGTGTGTACATAAATTATAAAATAAATAAATAAATAACTCCTCCTCCTTCGTAACTCAAGTGCTGTGATGCGAGGGGTGACTTGTCTTTGCTGGAGATTTTAGGCAAACACTTACTGTTATCGCCAAGGGAACACGTGCCGATATCGTCAAGGCTTGCCTTAAATCATCTATTAGGTATAAGGAATTCAATACAAACGCTCAATTTGCGCACCAATATGAGAGCACATCTAACGAACAATTATGACAGTAATTTTCCAGAAAAGTTGCTTAGGTAATCTTGGACAAGGAAAATTTCCTTCTACGAATGTACTTACTTAAACTGGCACCAAGTAGTATTAGATTAGGATTAGATCAAATTGTTCACTGCCACAGCTTACAACATCTTATTAATGCTGTAGGTATATCCCGAAAACGAAAATCTATCTACAAGGAACTACAATTGGCTTTATTCCAGAGCAATAGTGTCACCACGAGATGATTCGGTTAATGAGTAAAGTACCATTTTCACTAACAATTAGTAAGTCCCAGGGACAAACATTTTCACTGGTCGGCATCGACCTAAGAAAAAAGCGCGTTTCTCCCATGGGCAACTACTATACGTTAGCCTGTCTTGCGTGGGATCTCCGGAAAATCAATATATTTTGCTTCAAACGAATAGCACATCAAATTTTAATATAGTTGGCAATGATTCTTTACAGGTAGGTAGGTATTTACATTTCATTTTTATTAGGGTCCCGTACCCAAAGGGTAAAAACGGAACCCTATTACTAAGACTTCGCTGTCTGTCCGTCTGTCTGTCACCAGGCTGTATCTCAAGAACCGCGACAGCTAGACTGTTGAAATTTTCACAAAGTATGTATTTCTGTTGCCGCTATAACAACAAATACTTAAAACAAAATAAAATAAATATTTAAGGGGGGCTCCCATACAACAAACGCGATTTTTTTTCCCTTTTTTGCTCGATTTCAAAAATGGCAACAGATAGGCACTTGAAATATTCACAAAATACTCAGTTGTATTTTAACTTTAATAATAAATAATACTTAAAATTAAAATAAAATAAATATTTAAGGGGGGCTCCCACACAACAAACATATTTTTTTTCGGCGTTTTCGCCTTGTGGTACGGAACCCTTCATGTGCGAGTCCGACTCGCACTTGGCTAGTTTTTATTTTCTTTCTTTTTTACCCAACTGCGGAAAAATTTGGTAAGTATATTTTATTTAGTATTTTCCATTTTTAGGGTTCCTTTCCTCAAATGGAAAAATCCGGTTAAGAGCGAGTCGGACTCGCGCACCAAGGGTTCCGTAGTACCAGCATAATAATATGTTTTAAATTTTCATCGGCGAGGCCTATATTCGTCAGAGAATTTTAACACTGCGCACTGCGGTGTATAATATTGCAGATTTAGGTCAGCGCCATCTCTTGACCGATAGTGGAACTAATGTAACTTTTGTTGATGATTTCTGAAAAAGTGTGCTATTTACCTAGAGACATCGTTTTATTTTTCCTGTTATCTTTACATAAACTTCTATCACATAGAATTATTTCAGATTTTTCGCTTTGCAAACTTCGGAGATAAACTTCTGTCACTTAGAATAATTTCAGATTTTTCTCTTTGCACACTTCGGAGATAAAAGGGGGGAACGATATTTTTTTTACATTTTTCATCAAAAGTCGAAAACTATGCGTGAGTCATATGTTTGAGAATGTGCAAACTGCGCTCTCAACATGCCCTAGTAGCCCCATTTCGAATTTTGCAGACAGGGGGTCTGCAAAATTCAGTTTTTTTAATTTATTTATTTCTTATTTGCAAAATAGTTGCGCAAACGTCATGTTGTCTCACCATAACGGTTCCGTTTTACCATTTTTCTACGCATAGGCGTAGATATATATAGGATTAAGATCAGCTGTTCCCTACATTTTGACGAGTTATACGAACAAAAATGTAGGGAACAGCTAATTTTTTTCGCTTTACTATGAACATTATGGTCACCCTACAAAAATTTCTCCTAGACAAAAATTGAAATTAAATTTTCTCTTAAAGTATGACACTTAGAAGAACGGACGATAAGTTAGAATATTTAATTAAGAAATAGTTAAAAAATTTATTCTAATTTGCGTTAGGTAATCTATGAGGTTGAGCTTAGTCAATAAAGCCGAAAATATTGGGCTCTCAGTTCAGACGTTTTAGTTAAATTCGACTTTCATTTACTTCTTAACAATTAACGTTTGTGTCATTATTTCTTTTTAACTAATACACAAAATAGGTATCTAAGTAAAATATGTTAAAGTCATATTTATGTATTTCTTCAGATAAATGAATGTTTTGCAGATTCCTCAGTACAGACAATAATGAAGTGAGAGCCCTAGATATACCGCCATAAATCTGTAATGTCATATTCTACAGACTTGGGAATTTCTTAACATTAAATATTTTTTTTAGAAATTCTTAACTAAATTCTTAAATAAAAATTATTAACGTAGAGATAGTAACTTACTGAGATTTAGGGTAGGTACACCACTTTATGCACCCGTCTGGATTGAGGGCCCAAGTTTTATAATCATAACAGTTTTAATTCACGTTTAAGAAAGTCATGGCCCATTGCCTTAAAGTTTTTACTATTTTTAACTAATATCCCTATAAGTATTATTTCGTTTCGCGAGGGTTCAAAAAATTGGCCCTCAATCCAGATGCACATCGCGCACCTTTAGCAGCGATTAAATTCTAAATTCTGTAAACTTTAACGGTGTGTAGGTACTTCTGGTTGTTGTTACACTTAGGTACTTACATATAATTTACTTGTATAGTAATCTGTGGAAACTGTTTCTGGATTGTGTTGAACTATTTGTATACATATATTTGTTATTGCATCTGTTTGTTACCCAAATAAAATAAAATAAAATAAAATTTGTCAGTGTGTGCGTGCGACGACGACGCATACGTACGAGCGCGCTCACAGTCAAACCGTGGTCGGTGCGTTTGTATGAAGATATTGTTGGATTTCGTATTAGTTTATTATTTTCATTATAGGGTAGAAGTTAACATGACTTGCAAAATGCGTCACTATCCTATCGTGTCCTATCCTTTTCCCACATGCAACCCCGGACTATCGCTGTCCTTGTCACCATGTACGGTGACCAGTGTGAGATCCGCCGCCCGCGTGAGCAGTGGTCTATGACAGGCTCCCTTGTTAATTAATTGCCAATTTACGGTTGCGAACTGTTGCGAAGCATTTTCGAACTATTATCTGGAACACTACGAAAAGTGCGTGTTTGTGCTGTGAAAGGCGTCTGTGCGACCTCTCATGCGCCTGATCCAGCAAGTCGAACCTTCTGCCGGCCGACGTGGAGGATTGATGGTGAATTTACATGTCAGTGGTGTTGCATTTTCCTGCCAAATTCCTTTTGTCCATGTACAATTTTCGTCGTCCTAATTCGTGTCGTATTTTGCAAAGTCAGACCTACCCACGTACTTTTCATCCCCGCATTATACAGTCCACTATTTCATTGAACCAGCTCCCTGCGTCTGGGATAAACGCAAACAATTTAATATTTCCGCCGAAGTATTTGGTGTTTAGGCGCCACCATTTATTTTTGGTCACTTCGAACCGCATTTAGTTTATGGTCGTTTAGGTCGCATTCTTAAATTCTTAATTCAAACCGCATGGTCAGTTATAACTAAACGGTCACTGTACTACGTAATTAATAAATAGATTGTCGTTTATTCGTTGTATTTTCCCGCACTGACATCTATTTCCGCACCCGCAACGCATAGTACAACACAACGTAAAAGTTATTTCTTTTCAAATTCATTCCATTTTGGTATTCCGCCATTTTGAATCGGTTCCTATACGGTCGTTCTTTAGATACCGTAAAATGCTGTAACTTTGCCTGGATTTTGACGTTTTTTGTTCGTATCTCTGAACCTATTTACTATTACGGCTTCTAAAGACTTGCAGATGGAAGACAGACCTTATGCCTTGCCAGGTAGAACCCAAATCTATTTAAATCATGCCGTCATTCAGAATTACAAGCACTCAAAGTCGTAGGCAAAGTTGTAGGTAAAAGACACAACTTTGCCTAGAAGGATATCTCAATAAATATATTGTTGATCTTTTTAGTATTTTTTTTCCGTGTACATGAGACACCGTGCTTGTCCCCAGCAGTTAGATTATTGCCATGACGGTAATATATATTTTTTTACAGCTAATAGGCAATGTTGTAGCAGGTACCAGAAACTTTTCATACAAAAATGTCGTTGACTCTAGGGTTGTCCCAAAAAAAAATACGGATTATTTTCTTAAACTTTTATTCACTTTGTAAAAAAATAAAACAAATTGCTACTTATGAGTAAAAATCACAAATGTATTGCTTTTTAGCAATGCTGGCTTTTACGATGTGGGCTTCTTCCTCAGTTGTCAACTCTGTAGGTCGACCAAATGGTTTGCTATGCATGTTTTTTGATTTATTAAAAATGGTCTGACGCGGGATCCCAAATTTCTTTTCCGCTTCGTATGACGAAATGATTTTTTTTCGTACGAGATCTGCAGCAACTTCTGATATTTCTACAGAGTAATCGGCATAACTACGAGCTCCTGGTTTTCTCCTGCTTCGTTGTGTATTATTCGGCATTTTTGCATATAACTGCAACAAAGTTAAGACTTACTTAAATACAAAATCATGCCTGTAATCACTGAAGGGTCTCTCACCTCTGCCTCACCCTTACAGGCGATTGAAAACATAACTGTCGAAATAAAAGTAAGAATGTTCTATTGACATAAAAAAATGTAACATTTTCAATTGAAGTTCTAACTCCTAGGTGATACCTGTGTCTCACCCGATTTCGGAACATTAACAATGTATGCAATAAAATTAAAATATCGTAAAATGAAGGGAATTTAGTGCATGCAAGCTCTTGAGTCTCGATATAACCGGGTTCCAAGCTGTGAAAATTTCATGCAAATATGACATTTATATTAGTAAAAATATATCAATATTAAAATCCGCCTAGTGACAACCCTAGACCCAGGCAAAGTTGTGTCACTCAAGTTTCCAAAACAGTGCACAACATTGCCTACTAAGTTATTTTAATGAAATCGTGTCCTTTTAATAAAAATATCAAGCAATATGGAAAGTAGATAGTATGTTCTTACCCTGGGATGTTATAGCTGCACGAAAACACCTTTTCTTTAGCTAAAACTTCAAAAGTTACACGACACTCAAAATTTTCACCTACGCCCACCGGTGTTTGTCGCACAACTGACAGAGTAACAATGAAGCTACCATTACAAAAAATGAAAAATCTGTTGCCCTAATAATGTAAAATCACTACCAAATGGTAGAAAATAAGAAAAAACTAAGCAAACGCGAAATATCGTAATTGAAACGAAATAGGCAAACTTGGGCTTAGTTGGCAAAGTTGCAGCGTTTTACGGTAACTCGTTCGTTCGTAATGGTTCGGTGAACTTCGGCTCGCTTCGTTTCTACGTTCGCATACCAGTACTTTTGATGTTTTTCTCTTACCGCAATAATTTATTTTATTCTCGCAACTAAAGTTAATCGTTTTATGATTATAACCGCTTATTAGTAGGTACTTTGTTTACATAGTCGTGTTGCTTACTTATCACCGCTATTGTTAATATTCACAGTTATTCACAATGACTAAAGCAAAGAGGAAGGGAAGTGATGCAGATCAGTTCTTCGAGACTACCAGTACAGTCGGTGACCAACATTGTCTGACCCACCCAACATTGCCTGACCCACCGGCATATCTTGTTAAGCCATTTTAATCATTATCTTCTTGTTGTTAAAGTTGAAAAGCTTTCAAGTAACACGGCCATACTTACTAACTAATCTTTAATTTCGCGCATTCTCAATTAGTCATTGTGGCTTCGCGGTTCGATGCTGGATTCGCGACGAACGACATGTGGGCTCGAAAACACAATCCACCTTATATCAATTTCTTTATAATTTCTTTTTCTTTATTTGTTTTCATTTATGATTTCTACAATATTTCCTGCATTATTATAGAACGACCAATATGATTTTTGCCTAACAACTTTTCTGGAAAACAAGTGGGTAAATAAAAAAAAACTATAAGTAAGTCCTCAAATAATAATAATAATAATAATAATAATGGGCATGCCACCGTCCGGGTGAGTCTATCAGACATATTATCTCTGGTTGTTCTCGTCTGGCTAACGGCGAGTACTTGCACAGGCATAACCAAGTGGCTAGGATTATTCACCAGCAACTTGCTTTGAAATATAAGCTTGTGGATTCTGAGGTACCGTATTACAAGTATGTGCCCGACCCAGTTCTTGAAAATGACCATGTCACGTTGTACTGGGATCGGTCTATCATTACTGACAGGACTATTGTTGCCAATAAGCCTGATATAGTGGTGATAGATCGATTAGCGCGCCGCACAATGATTGTCGATGTTACCATTCCACATGACGGGAACCTCGTGAAAGCTGAGAAAGAAAAACAAATTAAGTATCTCGACTTAGCACACGAGGTTGTTGACATGTGGAATGTGAGCTCGGCTATCATTGTGCCGATTGTCGTATCAGCCAATGGACTGATGGCCGAAAGCCTCGATCAACATCTATCGAGGCTCTCGTTAGGTGGTTGGATCAAGGGCCTGATTCAGAAGGCAGTACTCCTCGATACGGCTCGCATTGTGAGGAGGTTCCTGTCTCTGGAGCCCTAACCACCGGTGGCTTGGACCCTGCTCCCGACACCGGCGGATCACTATTTTTTATATTTTTAAATGTTTTTTTATAGTTATTTTTTATATTGAAATATTTAAAAATGTAATTAATAAGGAAACTAAACGAATAAACGAAATAATAATAATAATAATAATTTCTTTATTTGTATAGAATGCAGGTGTTACAATAATGGTGTTAGTTTTAGATACATTCCCAGTACATTCTGCCTGTTGGCATACAAAAATATAGTGGTTAAAAATTACGATTTTATTTTAAGTGGTTAGGTTTAATTTAGAAACAAGGTACTTAAATTCAAAATGGGATCACAGCTAAGTCTAGAATTATTTACATAATAAATGAGATAAAGTGAAGCAAACATTTACAATTCATCATTTATAAAATCCGTGACAGAGTAATAACATTTCTCTATCAGCAACGTCGACAAGACTTTCTTGAATTTTATTAAGGGCTGATCCTTAATACAATTTGGCAATTTATTAAATATAATAGGTGCCATACCAATAATGTTTTTTTTAAGCAAAGCAGTGTTATATCTACCAGTACACAATAGACTCTGATATTTTGATCTCATGGCAGTAGATCGCATCCTCGTGTCATTTAATGCAGGAAATAGATGCTTGTTAGTTTTAACGAATATAGCTACTTCGAGAATGTATATACTAGGAAAAGTTAGTATTTTGTGTTTCTTGAAAAACGGGATGCAACTATCTGTAATCTTGAGATTGAAAATGGATGTTATACACCGTTTTTGGGCTTTAAATATAGACTCCCTTTCGGAGCAATTACCCCAGAATACTACACCAAACCTTAGAACAGAGACCACCAAACCGTGATAAGCAACCATTAATGTATCAATGTTAACTTTCCTGGACAAATTGTAGAGAGCATACGCAGACATACACACATCAAAAGTGTCTAGGGATCAAGCATTTTTATGCGGATTTCTTGAGATTGAGATGTGGCTTTGTAATAAATTTATGATTTTATAAATTTATATGGATCCTTTTTGGTGCATTTCATAATTTGAATCAGGAACTGTGAATCAAATTCGAGTAAAAGATGAAAATCAGCTGTCAATATTTTCCCTATAAAAACATACAACGCATTGAAGACATTATTAGTGCTACTGTTTCCCTACTACTGATTAAAACCAACGTTATTATGGAGCGGCGACGTCATTTAAGCAGGGAAGAAATGCTCAGAGCCGTGGGAATGATAGAAGCTGGTTCCCGGCAACGTACTGTGGCTTTAGCTCTGAATACAAGTCAGAGTGTTATCAGTCGACTTTGGACACGTTACCGAAGCACTAGTACCGTGGCTGAGCGCCATGGAGGACGGTATCGCTGCACCACACGGAGACAAGACCGATACATTCAAATCTTAACTCGAAGAGCTCCAACAATAACCGCCATGATGTTAGCCGTGAGGCTTCATCACTCTTCAGGGAACTTAATTAGCGACCAAACAGTCAGAAACCGCTTGCATGAAGTGAACCTTCATTCCCGAAGACCGCTACGGGTACCACCTATAGCAATGCACAATCGTAGGATTCGATATCAATGGGCTCTTGAACACTGAAATTGGGCAGAAGAACAATGGCGTTTCGTGTGCTTTTCTGATGAGTCTCGTTTTGGTATGAGACCGGATACAAGACGTATACGACACTGGAGAACCCCTGGACGCCAACAGCGATTAAAATCCTGCCAGGAAGTCCATCCTTATAGTGGTGGAACCATCATGGTATGGGCGGGTATTTGGATCGGCGGAAGAACTGAGTTGATTTGGATCAGAGGCAACCTCAACGCTCAAATTTATGCTGAGACGATTGTATCAGACGTCATCGTTCCTCTACAAGTGCAAATCGGTCCCTTATTTCAGTTAATGCATGATAATGCACGACCGCACACCGCAAGAGTTGTAAGACAGACTCTCGCCGCAGCTAACATCAATGTCCTGCCCTGGCCTGCTCAGTCGCCAGACTTGAACCCGATTGAGCATGCATGGGATATGCTACAGAGAAGAGCTCTGCCGAATATGGAGGGTATCCAGTCGCAAGAAGACCTTTTTTTGTTGTTGCAACGAACATGGGCGGCCATTCCACAGCGTGATTTGGATGAACTCATTTTGAGTATGCCAAACCGACGTTCTTGTGTTGTTAGTGTTCGCGGTAGAAACACGGATTATTAATTGTTTAAGTTACCCAATAAAATTTTAAAGAAAACTGTTATTTCAGTCTTTTTTTCGAACTTTTGTGTTAGTGGTTCAAATGTCAAAAATCCCTTTATTAGGAAAATGGCAAATTTCTTTATTAATGCAAAGGTGACTTGGTTTATCGTTACTGTGACAAACGAAAACACTTTATTTGATGAATCCTTAAAGAAAATTTTAATTAATATCAATCAGGAGAAAAGTTATTGCAAAAATATATGTTGATCCCTAGACACTTTTGATGTACTTAATCTTTTGCAAACTTCTTCAGCCTGTGGTTTCCAAGTTAGTTGACTGTCAATCAATATACCCAAGAATTTGGCCACGTTAACGCTATCAATAGTTTGTCCGTTATAGTTAATTATTAGGTTTAAAGGAAGAATTTTTTGATAGAAATGCATTATATTTGTTTTATTGAGATTTATAATAAGATTATTGTCGTTGAGCCAGTTTATTATTAATTTTAGAGAATTATTTATTTCATCTTCATAAAGCTCTTTGTTGAGGCAGTCTATTAAGATCGTACTGTCATCTGCAAACAACACACAAGGGTATGGGATGTGTCGGGGTAGATCATTTATATACAGCAAGAATAATAATGGCCCTAGAACGCTGCCCTGCGGAACGCCATATTTAATTTCCCTAGGACCAGATAAATATTTAACCTCACGTTTTGATTTGACGCATATTTTAGAGATTTCTGTATATTGATGACGTCCACTTAGATAAGATTTTATTAGACGTAGAGCATTCCCTCGTATACCGCAAGCATCAAGTTTGACCAAAAGCGTTTCATGGTTCACGCAATCAAAAGCTTTGGTCATATCGGTAAAAATGGCACAAATTGGTATTTTTTTATCTACGTTAACCATTATTTTATTTATAAGATCGTATATGGCCATGTTTATATTTTTATTTTTACGGAAACCTTTTTGTTCCTCACATAATATATTATATTTTGACAGAAATGAAAGAAATGACTCATAAATTACTTTTTCAAAGATTTTGGAAAATACGGGGATTAAAGCTATTGGTCTAAAATTAGCCATGTCTTCTTTATTGTTCTTCTTATGGAGTGGTTTAACTATTGTGGTTTTAAGACTATCGGGGAATGTTCCAGCGGATATGCTTGAGTTAATAATGTGGCTTAGAGGGTTAGCTATAGTAGAACAGACAAATTTTATAACTTTTGTTGAAATACCGTCATAACCATAACTCTTCTTGTTCTTTAAAGATTTGGTCACCCTTGTAATGTCTTGAGGGACAACAGGGGCCATAAAAATAGAATGAGGGTTGTACGGTATTCTTACAGTATTTTTAGTTGTGTTCCGGGAAGGATCTGAGATCTGATCAATAAAGAAATCGTTGAATGATTGAGCAATTTTATTAGGGTCAGTTAATATTAAATCATGTATTTTTATTTTTGTGATGGGTTCACTTATAGATTTTGTACTATTTATTATTTGCCAGGATGTTTTAGATTTATTTTTGGAATTTTTAATTAGAAAGTTGTTCTGTGCTTTCTGGGTCAGTTTGATAATTTTTTTAAATTTTTTTGAGTACTCTTTAAATGTCGTTTTATTTTCACTAGTAGGATTAAGTCTTTGTTTCCAGAGTAATTGGCGTTGTTTTTTGCTGCAGATTCTAATACCTCTAGATACCCATTTGATCTTTTTTTCAGATCTTAATATGACTGTTTTGAAGGGGAAGCATAGTTCATAAAGGAGTTGAAATATTTCTAAAAAATTATCATAGGCTTCATTTGGATCGTCTGTGCTATATATATCTGAAAACGATAAGTTTTGGAGATGATTTCTAAAGATAATTAAATTTTCTTCAGATATGTCTCGTCTTGATGTTTTCCATGTTTTAATTTGACTAAACTTACTAACTTTCGTTGTAAATATTTGAGCCGTATGATCAGATAATCCGAAGTCTATTATTTCACTTTGGCAGCTTTGTTTTGAATTGTGCGCAAAATTATCTAAGCAAGTTTTACTATGAGGTCTGGTCGGTTTATTTATTTCTAGCTTCAAATCGTAGTTCATCAGAAAATATTTAAAGTCCATGCTAATTCTGTTCTTTTTCAGAATATCTATATTAAAATCTCCGCACATAATTATTTTTTTGTTTGGTTTGGAAATCTTTTTAAGTATAATATCTAGGTTTTCATAGAATTGGTGTAGATTAGTGATTTTTGGTGGTCTATACACACATAGGATTATAAGTTTTTGTAAAGGTAATTCAATTGCGCAGCATTCAATAAGTATGACGAAGTAAAAGTTTACGTCGTGGGGTAGATGGATACTAAATTGATCTAAGTGACAAAAGTCAGTCTACCTACACCTAAACAGTGACTGCGGCGCACAAACATTTCTAAAACGTTTGACGTAAATCGTGAAAAGTATTTTTAATGAATTGATGGTGTAATCAAAGCGTCATGTCGCAACTTAATGACTATACATAACATTGCTGGCTGGATGGTGACGTCCTGCTGCCGACTGTGCGAATTGCCTATCCAAATACAGATATTTACTTCGTGCAAGATAACTGCTCCATCCACCGTGCAGGCATTGTGAAGAATTGGTTAGCTGCTCAAGAAGGTGTAACTGTTAATTACTGGCCATCTAAAACTCCCGATTTGAACCCTATAGAAAACCTATGGGGTCAAATGGTTTTAAATTGGAACATATCCGAAGTGCGAAATAAAAACAATTTGGCTGAGATCGTGTCATCGACATGGGAGCACATGAGAGGAAAAGATTTGTGTTGGAACATGGTGTGCGGTATGCGTAGCCGCTTACAGCAAGTTATAGAAGGAGACGGTGCGCCACTTCGCTACTAACTAATCTACTTATAAGTATTTTGAAACACACTATGTAAGTAAATGCTCAATTGAATGAATGCTAAACCATTAAAATGTAAGATTCTGTGGTGATGTTATTGTTATCATATATCATGTTGATTCACTACATAAATACTTAGCTATAAATCTGTAAAACATTTCACAAATTATCATCATCTCGCATTTATACATCAATGTTTTCTCGATAACACGCGTACACTTCCAAGCAATTACCATTAGCATGACTTTTTTAAATGTTTATAAATGGTTAGGTTTGAATATGATATTATAAAATGTATTAATTTTGAATAAGAGCATTTACTTACTTTATCTTACTTATGTATATTTTAATGAATTAATAAACATTTTTATTACTTGCAATGATTTTGTTTCATTTCTATACAAACTGCCCATTTAAAAAGATATTTCCCGGCTTCGTTCGTTAAAAAAAAAATAAAAAAATAGATAATAATTAAAACAAAACTCCTGGTTTCGAACGCAGACAACGATGAATATCGAGCTGCCTTAGTGACCACGAGACCAACTCAACTCTTGTGGTGTGTTTTGAAATTCGATCTTAGTTGTGATGACAGACGCAATATTCTAAAGAATTTGAACCATATCGTATATTTTCATAAAGTTCATTATCGCACAATCACAACCAGCTATTAAAATGAATCACGGAATTTAGCTATTAACCGTAGACACCTTTAAAATGTTACTGATGCGCGATATTTTTTTTTATTCATCCACCCTCGCCTTGATTTTTTTTAGTAGTCTTGAAACTCATTAGCCTTTCAACCTTAACAACAACAATATAATGATTAAAATCGCATAACAACATGATTTATCGAAATGCTTGCACGGAGTAGGTATTTCAAATGTTCACGATAAGGTTCAAATTCGCTATCATTCAAGTGGGTCAGATAATGTTGGCCACCGACTGTACTAGTAAAAACCAGTTATCGTTATACGTAGTCAAACGTGATAGAATTTACAAACGCGTAGAAAATATTTTTGAACTTGCACAGAAAACAAATACTGATCGACAATATTATAAGTCGTTTTGTTCTAGTGCTTTAAATATTGATACATTACGTAATGATTATCAACAAGTTTTAGATTCTTATAATATGTTAAATTTACAGTTGAACCCCGATTCCGAGGTCGAATATGATTCCTGATTATCATTTGAAGAAATGTTTTGTTTTATAAAACAGGTTTTACTCAATAATAAAACCGAGTGTCATGAACCTGAATCTCAAACTTCATTACAAAAATTCCTTCCGCCCATTGATCTGATGTCATTCGACGGTAATGTCAAGAAATGGCCATTGTTTTATCAACAATTTAAAAGCATGATACACGATAACGCATCGCTCACTAATAGTGAAAAAGTATTTTATTTATATTAACTGGGCAGGCGTCGTGCGTTTGCGCAGGGTTGGCTCCAACCGCAGAAAATTATATTATTATTTGGGAGGCACTCGTGCAAAAATATGACGATCCTCGCTCACTCGCATCCGCATATTTAAACCAATTGTTACAGTTTACACAGCTATCCATTGCTAGTTCTGATGGGTTAGACTCATTTATAAATAATTTTGATTCTTCAGTACAGGCGCTTAAGCAATTGAAGCTTAACGATTTAACTGAATTTATTTTCTTGCATTTGGCTCTGCAAAAGTTGGACGCAGACACAGTTAAATTATTTGAAATTACCTATGGTAAAGATAAAATACCTCCTTATCATAATTTAATTGAATTCATAAAGGAGCAAAGTAAAGTTTTGTCTCGTTCTATGAACCTTAGTAATTAGATAGATAGTAATTCTCAGTCTAAACAGCAGCGTCAAACTAAGCGTATCCCTAAGCCGTCCCAGTCTTTTGTTAATACAGATGTAGGGTGTGGTCCAAGTGTAAGCGATAAATGCGCTTTATTGTGATGAGAAACAACATGAACATTTATACTCTTGTTCGTCATTTAATAAGTTAACTCCGCGAGAAAGATATAATTGTATAAAACTTAATAATTTCTGCAGCAATTGTTTAAGTACAAAACACAAGGCTTTTTCTTGTGCTTCAAAACATACTTGTTCTCATTGTTCAAAGCGACACCACGCCTTATTACATTTCAATCCAACACAAATTGATAAAACGAATTGCAACGTTGGTTCTGTGGTGTCCAATACCTCTAATCCTATTCCCGCTACCGCTCATGACATGTCGCGCCCTACGGCCACTAGTCATTCAGAGTCCGCTATGACTCATAAACTCGCCGCTTCTAATGACCCTACAACTATTGCGTATAGTGCATCGGTGTGTACAGTTTCGTACGATCGAACAAATTGTCAAATGACTACGTTGTTAGGGACCGCAAAAGTAAAGTTTGTTGATTGTTTAAACTGCACGCACGTTTTGAGATGTCTAGTGGATCCTGGCTCTCAAAGTGATTATATTTCCGCGACTTGTTGTAAGCGACTATCGCTTCCTATTTATACTCAAACCCGCTATTCGCAAGTTCAAGGCATTGGAGGAGCCTCACAAAAATTCTCGGTGTTACTTCTGTTAAATTCACGTCTCGCTTTGATAATAAGTTTTATTTATTATTATAAGTTCACATCATGCAAAAAAAAAAAAAAAAAAAAAAGTTACAAACTAAGCCCCACAAAACCGTAGTAATGGTTTGACTGTAGGGTCTGACGAGTCTTTTAGACACACTTACAAATTCATACTTTAGACTTAGGTATAGCACTTTATAACATTTCTAAATAACATCTTTTTAATTTATTTTTAAACCTGCTTTTATTGGTTTCGCTCCTTATGTCTGCCGGCAAACTATTCAATAAATATGGTAATCGTTTTTTTAAAGTTCTGTCACCAAAGTAATTGGTGACTCTGGGTACATTGAATTTGCCGGCAGCCATAGAGAAGTGAGAATATTCTATAAGGCCGATGGTAGTAGGACAGATTACGTCACAGTTGCCGGACACCTGTGTTGATACGGCGTCTATGGAATTTATTCGTAACTTACCGCTCGCTGATGATGAGTTTTCGCAGCCGGGAACAATAGACATACTTTTAGGTGTTAAATTTTATTGTGAAATTTTACTCACTCATAAAATGAAAACCCCTTATGACGGTATGCCCTCCGCCCTTGAAACGACTTTAGGTTACCTGATTTTAGGTGACGCTCCTATTATATCTCCGCAACCCGCTACCCGCACATTGTGTGCTTTTACTTCTGACCCGCTACACCAGATTGTCGAAAGATTTTGGGCAGTCGAGGAATTACCTTCGCAGTCATTTTTAAGTCCCGACGACCAGCAGTGTGAAAATATTTATACTTCAACCACTGTTCGTAACTCCGACGGCAGCTATTCAGTTGACCTTCCTTTTAAAGAAGACCCAAATAATCTCTCGAATCTCTAAAGACCTCTCGTGCGCCTGATCCAGCAAGTCCAACCTTCTGCCGGCCGACGTGGAGGATTGATGGTGAATCTACAGGTCAGTGGTGTTGCATTTTCCTGCCAAATTCCTTTTGTCCATGTACAATTTTCGTCGTCCTAATTCGTGTCGTATTTTGCAAAGTCAGACCTACCCACGTACTTTTCACCCCCGCATTATACAGTCCACTATTTAATTGAACCAGCTCCCTGCTTCTGGGATAAACGCAAACAATTTAATATTTCCGCCCAAGTATTTGGTGTTTGCGCCACCAGATATCCTACTCATTTGTATTTACTCTGCTATTGCTATTATCGCTCGCTAGGGGCTCGAGTTGACTTTCTTATTTGTTTTTTATTACCGACTTCACAAAAAGGAGGAGGTACTATGTTCGGATGTTTGTACGTTTTTTTTTTTTTGTATGTTTGTTCATTGAATACTCCGCCAATTCTCGACGGATTTTCAAAATTCTTTTTTTGTTCAAAAGTAGATAGTTCTGAGGTGGTCCCACTGTCACCAAGTTAGGATCTGATGATGGGATCTTAGAGAAATCGAGGGCAACCCTCAAATTTTATAGGCTCCCTTATTGTTTTTCGCATATTTTATGAAGTATCTTGTGTATTTGCGTATGGTTGTCACCATCTCAGGTAGCTGGGCTGATGATAAAAGGTACAACTCCTTAACAGTAAGAAGTTACTCGAACAGGCAAGGACTGTTTTATTTAGTAAATTGTTTTGATGTTTGATAGGGCATTTGCCACATTTGGTCTTATGATCAAGTTATGACCTGATGCTGCAGTGAGGATAGTCTGCTGAGTACCAAACTCCTCGACAACTAACAGCAGATATATCGTGTTTAGACTTATTGAAAAGGGCTCGATATGTGGATAAACGTACTGTTAATGAGGAACACCGAAAGACCTGATGCTGAAGCCAGGAGCATCAGAAAAAGTACAAACCTTGAAATTACAGCACCGTAGTCGTGTTTGGGCTCATTTTAAACAGGACTAAATTTTAAGTTCAATGCAATGTTGACATAAGTCTGGCCTGATGCTGCAGCCAGGATTATCAGCAAATAAATACTTCTTTTTCTTTTTTTAATAAATACTTCTTAAAGTGAAATACTTTTGCGAGTTTTTCTTCTGTATAATTATCCTGACAAAGGTTGCCGGTAGTGGCTGGATGAGAGAAGTGGAGGACCGTGAACGTTGGCGCAAACTTGGGGAGGTCTACGTCCAGCAGTGAACTGCAATAGGCTGATGATGATTTATAAAAGCCTCAATCGTTGCATTTCACGCAATGCCTTTTCGTCTTGTGGTATATTTAGCAATTTGGTAGGTTCCAAGTCGCATAATGCAATGCCATCCAGCGTCTTTACACGACTAAGCGTAACATAAACTTGGCCCTTAGCAAAAAATTTTTTGCCTAAGTCTATTATTAAAGTAACTTGAGCATTTGCTCTCGGAAATTATGATTTGGTAAAGTGGAGCTGATGATGAAGACCACAAATGGCCATTGGATGATTGGATTGGATTGGAATGGCCAATGACAAATATTTCACGGGTTGCGATTCGATTACTTTAATATAGCTGCTAAGCAATTTATGCTCATTACAATGCGTATGGTGAAGTGGAGCTGATGGTGACTTCTCAATCAGCTCCAGTTCTCCTGGTTCTTACTAGGAGAACTCCTCAACAATTAACGTCCTTGCATCGGGAAAAGCAATATTTTGTAAAAGGTGATAAGCAGTTGACAGTTGGCTATTATAACTTAGATAAATTACAAACTGACCCGCTAAAAAGTGAAAAATAAAAACTTTTTTACAAAAAAAAAACAACCATCTTCCAAAAACACTATAAAGTGAAAAATAACTTTAATTTCGGAAATCGGTGGCAAAAAACTAAAATACAAATCCAAAGACACCGACTTCCGAAATTAAAGTTATTTTTCACTTTATAGTGTTTTTGGAAGTCGGTTGTTTTTTTTGTAAAAAAGTTTTTGTTCTATGATAAAACATTCCATTTAGTTACTTATAATACGCAAAGTAATAAGCTAGAGTACCTACATTTAAAGGACACGGCCGGAATTTGTAGAGAGCCGTGCCCTAACAAAAAATATTCATGTACACTGACATACAGTACGTCATATTAAAGCTTACAGCAGTGCTATTCTGTAAAAATCTCACCGTGAAAACTTAGGTGAAGTGAGCGTGGAGTGAGCTGTCAATAGTGTCAATTCCTAGCAAAAACAAACTCACTTCACATAAGTTTTCACGGTGAGATTTTTACAGAATCGACCGGCAGGTATGTCTTTACAACAGTAAGTTTGTAAGATAAAAGTCACAGACGTACTTACTAGAATAGATAGTTTGAAGTGGAGATGGACTGGGCACATGCTGCGCGGTAGGTACACAAGAGAAGTGGAGCAATATTATAACAGACTGGTACCCTACTCCCATCTGAGAAGGAACAGAGGAAGACAAAGCAAGAGGTGGGACGATGAACTAAAACTGACGGCAGGCCCAAAATGGAGAAGGGTTGCTAGATACAGAGTGCAATGAAAACTGTTAGAGGAGGCCTTTGCCAAGAGGCACACTGGACTCAGGGATATTTTATAACTAAAGAGACAACCACAATACAAAGAAAGAAGAAAGTCGTTCAGAATAAGAGGCTTATTATTATTTCTTAATAATTGCTGTACATTTATGTATTCTGATCGATTCTGAGGGCAGGATCCGGCCATGTCAAATGATCGCAATCGCGCCACAATGCAAAGTGACAAGCGGACGCACGCCGCCGGTCCGCGCACCGTTTCGATCGATGTGTTTTTTTTAAATTTAGATCTCGAAAGTGGAAAGCATTTTGTGGGTAAAGGGTATTATTCTCCAAATTGACGAAACTCTTTTAAGAGCAGAATGTTTAATAATGAAAACCGTGCTAAAAGAAAAGGATCGGTCGTGGGATCGCCCGCACTTGGGGACGGGGCCCGCTAGGCATGGCGGGCTAATACCAGTCGGGGGTGCGGCGAATGTACAAGTATCTCCCGGGCCCCCGGCTTATGGTAATAGAAGGAAGAGGGGGGTTTTAGTTCAGTCGGTAGGAGTCCGACGTAATCTCCGTTCTTCCCAGATGGTGGGTATCCATGAGCATTTCCCAAAGAAAAAAAAAAGGCTAGGGGCCAGGCCCCTGGAAAAAAGTCCTAGATACGCCAATGTTGGTACGGAACCCTTATAGGATCACTAGTGTGTCTGTCCGCCCGTCTGTCACAGCCAATCTGCTCCGAATCTAATGGACCGATTGAGTTGAAATTTGGTACACATAATTATGAATCTCTGTGACCCAAATACAGACGTGTAACGTAAATAAATAAATTTTGAATATGGGGTAAACAGAAAATTTAAAAAAAAGTTTCTCTATCTGTACCGTGTGGCATATCAAATGAAAGGGCTTACTGTGAGGATCTTAAATTTTTTTTTCATAATTTTAAAATATCTACATTATTAGCTATGAAACATTTTATTACTGTGTCTCCATGTGAAATCCTACTCTAATTGTGAAAGTTTGTGTTCGTTAGTACCTATGTACATATGTTATATGACGGGGAAGGTGTGTCTCGTTATTATCAGCCATATTTAAACTAGTGTGGGCTACAGAGGGTTATGTGTTGGATAATGCGCAATAGAAAATCGGGAAATTTAATCACGCTAGCGTGATTAAATTGTTTGTTTTGTTTGTAGGTACACGCCACAACCAGCGGTGCTATTCTGTAAAAATCTCATCGTGAGAACTTAGGTGAAGTGAGCGTGACGTGAGCTGTCAATTGTGTCAATTCCTAGCAAAAACAAACTCACTTCACCTAAGTTTTCAAGGTGAGATTTTTACAGAATCGACCGGCAGATACGGAACGCGGGACAGTTTCTGAGCACATATTGTTCGTACGATGTCCAATGTCCAAGAGAGCTCCACATCGTTCTTGTCGCGCTGTCCTCCAGGGTCGACCCCCCACGAACTCAGGTTAGACTCTGTCAAGCGCCACCAGACGGCGCTAGCGTTCCGATTCCGGTCAAACGAATGACTCCGTCGAAGCTTGTCGTCACAGCGCTTCCCGCCTTGTTGTCAAGTCAGCTCCCGTACTAATGACGTTTCCGCGATATATATATTTGTTACTTCTTCACCCAAAAACTAATGAACCGATTGCGATGAAACTTGATAGGTACCTACATAGCTGTTATTTTTTATCCCGATATTCCCACGAAATTGAAACTTACGCGGGTAAAACCGCGGGGCGTTGCTAGTTATTAGTATAGATTAGAATTAGGTACAATTTTACTTTTTGCGCTTTTTGGCATAATTAGTTTGTTTGTCTTGTCATGATTTTCGATTGCTAAGATCGCGAGACTCGACATAAAATATGTAGAAAAGCTTTTCATCAATTAAGTAACATAATCTAGAATGCACGAGCAAGCGTACCGAGCGCGAAAATTTTAGCACTTTGTCTCAGATCGGTTTGATTTTTTAAGTACCTACTTATCAAACGACTTAAAAAAAAGTTTTATGACTTAAGACTCGCTAGGCTGCAAAAGCGAGCGAAGCGAGCTCGAATACTTTAGCGGCTTCATATTACCTAGTCAAATTGTATCGATCGATAATGCTCCAATCCAACATATGTGTAATAATATAGGTATAGTAGGCTAGCATATATATCTATAGTTGTACCATTGAATATCTTAGAACCTGGGAATCGAACCCAGGTCCTCGCTCAGCAGTTGCGCTTGAGACCACTAGAACTACGAGGCATTTATTAGGAACCTAACCTAGTAGAATGATGAGGCAGATACATTAATGAATTTCTCTTAAGAACCTATAATATCTTTATTTTACGTAGGTATAATAGTTATAGTACAAGTTTGAATATATTAAAAATGCAATAAATAGTAGGATCAAGATAAAAATATTCAAGTCGTTTAAATTCATTTGCACCCTCGTCGGTATCCCCCAGTCAAACTTAAACCTATATGGTGCCACCAATTTTTACGTTTGAGTTCTCGTTCATACTTGGCATTACGGCGGAACTCACGCCACTCTTCACACTTCTGGGGGATACTAGGCCCATATGTTGGTTTTGGCCTGAACGAAGCTCTAACAGTCTGTAAATTAACATAGACAATATTACACATGCACACATGTATCATAATATACTATTTCAACACACTTGCTCGTAAAGTGGCTCTTATTGGACCGCTTTTAGGTCCATAATGCAGTGTGTTAAAAACGCGTGCTTTTTCTTTATGTTAATCCACTAGTGGGTTAGCGCCAAAGAGTAAAGTAACTATAGAGGTTAGCGCCACAGATAACTATTTACTAGTCGGAGATGTGCGCTTTTTTAATCTCATAAAAGAGACTTCACGCCAAAAGAAATCCGCGGGCCATATTTCACTTTTTTTTTAATAGTCTGTATTGTTCTTAGTCCCAAAATGAACTACTTATTTTATTAACCGATTAATGCGCAGGGACCACGGACAATTTAAGAGCGTTTACGCCGTACGGCATTTCATATAAACTTTCAAGCCCTTGTTTTTCGAAATTAATGAACGGATTTTAATGAAACTTCCTAAGCATAAGCAGGATACAAAGGTCTAAAAAGTTAGTAGAGAACATTTTCGAAATGTCTTACCTATATAAAAAAAGATAACTGGAAATATCTGTTTCTATGGAAAGTTTAAAATCGGTCTAATTTGGCTATAACACTATTTTTCGAAAATGTTCTCTACTAACTTTTTAGACCTTTGTATTTTGCTTATACGTACGATGTTTCATTAAAATCGGTTCATTCACTTCGAAAAAAAAGGGTTTGAAAGTTTGTATGAAATGCCGTTCGGCGTAAACGCTCTTAAGAGCAAACTAGTCGCGAGCTCGAACTCACTGGTGGTCATGGCCAAAAATCACGTTGTCTTATCTGGCTTCGTGCCCGACTGAGCTAGTATCAGTGATGAGCAGTTAGACGCTAGTCTACATGAAAAAAGTCTAGTTCTCACCCACAGAAATACCATTCCGAACTGATAGGCGCGGAAAAAAAAATTAAAAGTGCTTCGGAAAAAAGTGTTTTATGAAAAAAATAATGCGTAAATCAATTTAAAATAAAGTTTATTGAACTCTTCGATAACTGAGCTTTGTCGGTACGGACTTGGTTTTGAAGATTTTACAGTTCTTATATTACTTATTTACACCCAAAGTTACGTTAAAAATAGCAAGAAAAACGAATCTTTGTTGGCTCATAACTTTTTAATGGCTTTTTATTTTACTATTCTGTTTCCGTACAGACAACATTAATAATAAGACAAAACGATATCATGCTTAACTTTGGATGCACAATGTCAAACAGTGGAGTAATACACTCCCGAAATTTGTATGGAAAAAATATCGACTAGAGTCACCTTAAGGTGAATGCGCAGTGGTAGACCGCGAAATTCAAATTTTCTTAGGATTTTTGTAATTTTCAGGTCAGTATCAGGTTGTATCTTGATCAAAATATTTTGCGACTATAACAGGGGGCCTAAAAAGGCCACTTTGGAGAATCATAAAAAGATAACATTATGAATTATAAAAAGGTGACGACAGTTCGTGTTTTTCTTTTTTTTTTCACTGCACTTCGTAGGTACAATCAAAGAGATTGTGATTGGATTTGGATTAGATTGATTGGTACTGGTATAGAGCATAGACAAAAAAAATAACTGAAATATGCTTTACCAATGGGATTTTATACGATTAACTTAACAGTTAACTGTCCGTTCTGTTATCCTTTTATAATTCTGCCAAGGTTGCCTTTTTAGGCCCCTAGGTACGTCTTTACAGAATTATAATCATTAGAATCATTAATGCATGGCTATGGTATAAGTCCGCCTCTGTACATTTGTGTGTATTATTTATTTAATATTTTGAAGTATTAAATAAATAATACATCTTTCTAGAATAATATTCTAAGTTAGATTTGTTCCATAAGAACAAATCTCTTATGAAAAAGTCCTTAGGGAACAAAAACTTAAAGATTCTATTCTAATGACTATACCTAATTCTGTAATACTTAGTAGGTACATTATGATACATAGCAATGTTGATCATTATGGGCTTGTACACAAAACGTTAGAAGATTTTAATTATCCACTTTAAATTGTCCGTGGTCCCTTCCGAAAAGAAACGGAAAAGACCCTCACTGAACTAATGTATATTTCTCTATGCCAATATAGTCCTTTCTAATATCATACTAACTAAACTACAATTTGACATACGACAACACTACGATCAGTCTAAACATTTTGTGTTTATTATATTTTTTTCATTTAGCGGTCTGTTGTCAGTGCTTATAGTAATTATTATTTACACTTGCGCGCGCATCGCTAGTGCTGGCTAGCGCGGCGCACGGAAAAACAAAACCAGCGCGCCATTTTCCATTCAAGTTAATAATTAACAATAAAAGTCTGTTTTTTTTCCTCACAAGTGTGTTGAAAAACGTCGTATGAAACGCGTGTGCGTTGATCATTATACGCTCGGCTTCCTTATAATAATACCGCCTCGAGTATAATGGTCGACATAGCACCAACATAGCACACATGTACTTATCATAATGTACTAATGCCATATCATTAGCTCCAGCAGGGATTCAACATGGTCCTTTTACACAAGACTTAATTATATATGTACAGGGTTATTGGTAAAACATTAACAACCTCTTAAGAGGTCACTCATCATTATGAACAATTTTTACTATGGGACCAAACCTGAAATCGCGAAAAAAAATCAGCTGTTCCCTACATTTATGTTGGTAAATCTCGTCAAAATGTAGGGAACAGCCGGTTTTTTTTCGCGATTTCAGGTTTGGTCCCATAGTAAAAGTTTTTCATAATGGTGAGTACAATGACCTCTTAAGAGGTTGTTAATGTTTCACCAATAACCCTGTATAAAATAAGCTGAAAACCTACATTTAAACGGTTCGAAAGATATTCCTGCTTGTAAGATCATCGATATATAATTTGTAGATAGAAACTTATATTTGTTACTGTAGGTAATAATAGGTACTGACCTCAACAAAAGTAGTAGATTTATATTTCCAGAGTGTAGCTATCATGAACATGGGAATCAATGCTATTCCGAAATATTGAAGAATCGCACCAGCAACTGAAAAAAAAAAACTAATTAGTTCCCGCAAATAGTGTACCTAAAGATAATAATTATAGTTACCTAAAAAATAGGAGGCAGGTATACAATACGCACTGTAAGCACCATTCGGATATTCATACGTTCCGCCGAATAATAATTGTTCTGTTGTAATCAGAGAATAGAAGAATACGACCATCATCATGAGTGGAGTAATAATACCCCAACACATGCGCCAGTAAAACGAAGTTTTCATACCCAGCATAAATTCAATGTCCAGGCACATGTTTTCCAATCCTGGAATATAAAGGCAGTTATTGAAAAAGTCAAACACGCTCATTGGGCAAATATACATACGTCGCTCGCTATGTAAGTAGTGGTTTTTAATATAGACCACAAAAAAGAAGAAGAACAACATGTTCAGGACATTGACAAAAATAAGAAAATAAGAATTCATTTTCCAAGTCATTGAATAGTCGGCAGCAATCATTCAGTTTTACCGTAAATCCAAAATACTCCTATAGTCTCAATGATTGCAGCAAACAACCCCATGAACGTCCCACCATAGTAATCTACTATTTCCAGAATGTACTGCCCGCCCTGTAACATTAAAAAAGTAATTTAGGAAGCAAGGAAAGCGATGTTAAAGACAAGGTTGGATGTTTTATTCATTAACAAGATGAAAACTTTTACTGGTTTAATCGTTTGCTCTTCCTTAGCCTTATCATTTCTATTATAAACACAAATAACTTCTTTCTGCCTGTACATTTGTTCAATTATTATAACTAGAGAATAATTATGTTTTTTTTTAAACTTACCGGGGTTACGTACACTAGCCCAATTAAAAAGCATGCCGAAGATAATATCGCGGACATGTAAATAGTGGGCACCTTCGGAAAAGCGTCGAGAAATATTGTGTTAATTGTTAAAAATAAGGCTACTCCTGAGCCAACACCAAGTACCGCCATCATCAAGAAGAACAATGCAGAAAAGAGCTGTAAGAAAATAGGAATTGTAAAAATGGGACATGTCGACAAAAAACTTGTAGATAACTCAAAGCTTAATTTAAGAGAAGTAAAGATACCGAAGTTTAGTGTTCGATTTTGGCGGTTTACGTTTAATGAATCTGTTATGAAAAACGAACCTTTAGAAACCTTATCACTAGGTACCATCCGTCATCGGGGCCTATTATTGTCCTATTATTACTGCAGGGCAAAGGCGTCTTTTCATACGGAGAATGCTTGTGCATTGATCACCACTCTTGCTCGAGGTGGGTTGCCGAAGTCAGGTTTCCTCTCGATGTTTTTCCTACACCGCTGTCAGTAATGACAACGATAAACTCAGATCAAAAGTCACATTGGTACTTGCCCGGCCTTGAACCGACAACCTCGTGCGTGAGAGATGAGATCACGTATAATCGCTACATATTGGTATTTAAAAAAATTGTGTGTAGGTACAAAATAATTGTAGGTACTTCAAAGGTTCATCTAATTAGGTACGGTAGGTACTAACTTGTGGTGCAAACGGTGACTGTGCTATAGCGTCTGGGTAAGAGATGAATGCAAGACTAGAACCACCAGAATTACTACCGATAACATCATTTATATTATCGTAGCCAAGTTGATACGCGAGGTTCCCCAGAATCCCGAATATAGTGATGCCCGAGATTAAACTTGTGAACGTGTCCAACGTGGTAACAATTAACGAGTCTCTGAAAACAAGAGAATGTTGTTATGAACAGACCAATACCGATACCACGGAGCACGATACACATTTATGATATACTAGCTTCTGCCCGCGACTTTGTCCGTGTGAAGTTTCTTGTTCCCCCGACGCATCCCGTCGCATGGTTTTGTCGCCTGCCAGTGCTATTATGTACGGTTGGCTCCAAAAGTCCATAGGCAAATTTACAAGCAACACGTATGTAGGTATGTAATATTATTGGAATTGCATTATATTCACATATGACAATCTATAGGGCTTCCAAACAAATATACCTTCAACATTTTATAGACGTATGTATGTATGTTTGTCCACGCATTTCTCCGCAACTATTAGGTAATCGGATCGTGACCAATTTTTTTTTATTGGCTTACATTTACTTCAACTTAGGTAACACTGTTTCTACTCTGCAAGTGCAAGTTGCAACAACTGCAACTCTGCAAGTTTCATCAAAATCGATTCAGTAATTTTTAAGATATGGACTAATACGTGTAAGTGTGACGGCTTATTGATATGAGCTACGGGTGTAGTGTCAAAGGGAAAACATCTCAAAACCTTGGTCAAATTCTAGTAGTGATTGTGAGATAATATTGAATCAAGAGAAACTAAAATTCGTCGATAATACTGTTTTCCTAGGGATCACGCTCGACTCAGGGCTACAATGGGGTCCTCATTTAACATCTCTTGCAGGACGGCTAAGTTCAGCAGCTTATGCTGTCAGAAAAATCCGTCAATTTACTGATGTACGGTTAGCTCCATTAGTCCAAAGGCAATTTTACAAAGCAATCGCTTAACGTTTAGTTTGACCTACGACCTTCTTTTAATGAGTAATTTGACACACACACCCGCATATTACTCGAATAATCACGCTACTGAATATAGTTCCGTGTCATGTTCGTCTTGTTCACATAGTTCGTAAAACTTTATGATATAGGTACCCACAGAAATCTAAATAAATAAATTATAAGGTAGACAGATGCAGGTAACTTGCGGTTCATTCACCGCGACTAATTAGGATCGATGCTTCAGCGTTTACTTGATAGCATTGATAATAATGGGGGTTATACAAAGTATTAAGTTTTAAATTACAAATTGATTTTAGTAATATTAAAATAATATTGTGTCATATCCGTAATAAGGATTATTTTGAGGTTTAGTTTCAATCTTCTTTTCATAATGAAAATGAATACTTAAGCTATAACCGCAACAAGTCCTAATAAATACGATTTGTTAACTTTGATGTTTGAGACAGTGCACTGACAGTATACAAAAAGTAGTACCACTGAGTAATTTAATTGTATTGTGATGTATTGTGAAGGAGTCCGCACTTTTTAGGGTTCCGAAGTTCTTATAGTTTCGTCGTGTCCGTCTATCTGTCGGCTGAAACGACGTCTATCTGTCTGTCCGAGATTTAGGTAAGAGACCGTTAGTACTAAAAAGCTGTAATTTTGTAGGAGTGTGTATATCAATTACGCCGACAAAGTGGTAAAATAAAATTTTGGAGAATATTTTTTTTAGGGTAGCTCCCCTACATGTGAGGTGAGGATGAATATTTTTTTCGTCGTCTACCCCATCGTGTGGGGTATCGTTGCATAGGTCTTCTAAAATGACTTGGAGTTGCTAAAATTATTTTTCGATTTAATGCTCCATTTACGAAATATTATACTTTAAAGTGCAAATTTTTGTTCTGGTAGGGCGTCCCCCCTCCTCTAAAAGCTAAACTGCTGGCTTGAAAAATCTGGAAAAAATCACAATGATAGTGAATTTCATGAACTTTAAAGGAAAATTATAGCGGTTAAGATAATTTTATTAGTTTAGCAGTAGTGTCGTTGAACTTGGGTGTTGAATAATTTTGTACCAAATACAAAATCCTTAGCATTAATACTTTAAACCCAAGTAACACAATCGCGTCTAAAAACGGACTATTAGATATCTAATAGAATTTAATTTTATTGTTTGCCTTAAGAGTAAAATATCTCTCAAATTATATTCAAGAACGCTTATAGACACAGTTTAGTAAAAGTGGGCACAACCTTATCCTTTCTCATAAGAATGAGTTAAGAAAACATGAATAGATAGGGATAAGAGTTCTAAATTTTCAAATTGTCTGTAGAGATTTTTCTAGCGCTCTTGCCCGCTTTTTTATATTTTTAACCCCATATAACTTAAGCTTATCAATATAATAATAAAAATATAAGAATTATTACATTATTATTCTCGTTTATTAGGGTTCTGTACGAAAATAGTAAAAACGGAACCCTTATGAGGAGACTAAGTCTGTCTGTCTGTCTGTCTGTCACAGCTGGATATCTCAAAAACTATTAATGCTATCAACATGAAATTTGGAATAGTTTTAGATGACGTTTGCCCAACTGTTTTGCAAATAAGAAAGAAATAAAAATATACGTATATTTTTTGCAACAGGGACTGAAAGGGGTCTGAAAAATTCGAAGTGGGGCTACTAGGGCATGTGGGGTATCATACGAAAGAACGCAGTTTGCACATTCTCGAACATTTTTTTTTAGGCCTCATAGACATAAAACTTCAATAATCTACACCGCAGTACACAGTGTTAAAATTCTCTGACGAATACAGGCCTCGCCGATGAAAATTTAAAAACATAATATAATGGTACGGAACCCTCGGTGCGCGAGTCCGGCTCGCTCTTGCCTGGTTTTTAATCTATCGAATAATAAAAAAAAAACCAGAAAAATATACTTATATAATAGTCTCATCTCGAGATTGGAACCCAGACCTTGGCGTTGGCTAATCCAATACGTAACGTTACTAGCTATCTGTACTTGCTGTGATGAAGTCAATTTTAGCAATCGTATGAACCCACGAAGGTCATTTAATTACGTACACTGTATTTAAAAGCGACCGTATTTTTTTTTTCGTTCGATCATTTACACACACAGATGTAGGTACGGGCCTGCGGCGCGCGGCGGTCTTCACAGCAAAAACGCTCTTATTATGCTTAAGGAAATCTGATGTATACTGTACTTCGCTTTCACTCAGCGTTTTTTCTGTGTTTTTGTTATTGCTCGGCCCTTAAGAGTCCTAGCGTGATGTTAAGTAGCCAATAGCCTTTTAGCCTTCCTCAAGAATTGGGATATCATTGATATCAAATGCAAGAAGGATTTTCAGTTCTGACTAGTTTCAGAGATAGAGAGAGAGAACAAATAAATTATTAGTAGTGCAGATAGATGCGACTTGGGGCGTAAACCCTGGGGCCCTAGTCTGCTATTTTTATAAATTCGTCATTCCAACACGATTCCACCACCATCCCATTGTCATTTTGCTAAAAGTTCGTAATCTGCTAAATTCATATTGGTTGATCATTGGTCGGTCAATGGCACAGACATTACGATACCTACTCGTAACGAATTAAAAGCAATGACTGCACAATGACGTTCTAATGGTAGGTCACTGATCAAAGGAACTGTCAAAATTTTTGCAGATTACCGCGTAAGTCAGTAATTCATTTTTCATTATGTACGAGATTACCATTCTATGCCATTTCTTTCAATGGAGTGTCAGTGGTTGACCATTGGAAAGTCATAATGACGCCATTATATTAGTAGATTACCAAACTTGTCAAAATCAACAATTATGAAATCAATGATAAACCATTCTGACACTATTGTAATAGCAGACTTGAGGCCCTGGTTCTTAGTAATGTATGTGTATTGTATTGGTACAATTATTTGCGAAGGTAAGAAGTTTATTGACGTTTGTTTGTTGGTTTACTAGTGGGGGAACTACAAATTAATTTGTACCTACTTAGTTTTGTTTGCTGCATTTCTAATTCATGTCAAGCTCAATTAACATCCACTTTTTTTAAGTTAAACGCATTGTACAGACGCCAGCACATCAAGCTACCCGAAACTGTAAAATTTTGCCAATCAACTTTGAACCTTGTACTTTAGCGATAAACTTGAAAATCTATGAAAGAAATTTGACAGATTGTAGTAGCTTGATGTGCTGGACTGCTGGCGTCTGTACATAAAGCTTAGTAAATTCCACGAAGTAATACAGGTAAATGCTCATTGCTCGTATGTAGGTACTTTAGCTTCAAATGGTGTGTTCAGAAAAGAGGGAAGTATAGCAAAGGTTCTTTGTTCTTTTTGAATTGGTAATGATGTTATAAGCGACAGGGTCACTCTTTTATTTATTTATTTCATTCTTTAATTAAAATTGCATAAAACCAATTACAAAAATTAAAGACTGTTTGAACACATAAACACCCAACAAAACACATAAAAGAGAAAATATAAAAATACCGAGTTCAGGTAAAAAAATTAAGGTATCTACACTTTCATAAATCTCTCTCACAGTAGGTACTTCTGTCATTTCTGACAGACAGCTGTATCTATCGGTTAGCTACGAGCTGCTCTAAATGGTTTTAAATATTGATAAATTGATGATTTAATATTTCTTACCTGTAAACATTTTGGGAAAACTTGTTGAAAGACGAGAACATGATAAGAGCTCCTGAGCAAGCGGAGAGAGAAAAGAATACCTGTGTCACTGCCGCATACCACACCTGAAAATATACGCACTCTTAATCCTCGTTCCCGAAACTTAAAGTTCGGTATTAATGTTTTGTGTAGTATAAAAAAACATTAATACCGGGCCCGCGTCCTAACCAAAAGCGACCGTCTCACATCACACATCACATCGTTCGGGGAACCAGAAGGCGCACTCTGTCATGGCGGCGCGACCACGCGTTCCTCGAAAAAAATTTACAACGTCACTTATGAACGCGGGTAACGTTCGATGTGTGCTTTCCTCTAATTTAGGTACTTTAGAGATTTATTATTGTAATAAAGATTGTGGTGGGTTAACTCCTCGTATGTCGGAATCACAGACACAATTAAAAAGCCATTGTGTCTCGCGTAGATCTATGTTCCGACATACTAAGGGTTAATGATGTGTTTGTTGATAGGGCCTTTGTACAAATAAATTAATTAATGTAGGTATTTACTTTCATTTCCAAGATTTTTTTCCATTGCGGTGTAATAAAAAACAATATTCCCATGCTAGCGCCGGGTAAAGTGACAGCCCTGGAAACAAACGTAACGAATACATAAATGTAGATGCATTACAACTTCACGCACTAAGTACTTAGCTGCTATAACACTGCCTGCCCGCTTTGCTTCAATTATACTGCGACTGCAACGACAGTTGCTACACGTGTACTACGACTGCTGCTACGGGAATACTACGCGCGACTGCTGCTACGCGTCTACTACGGCTGTTGCTACGCGAATACTACGCGCGACTGCTGCTACGCGTGTACTACGCCTGCTGCTACGCGATATTCTACAAGCTACTATTATACCCGAATACTACGACAGTTGACTTCTTCGGGTTCTACACAAACATGATACATACATGACTGCTACGAAAATAGTACGAAGGTCGCCACGCGAAGCCTACAAAAGCCGCCACGCGTCCGTTTTAATTAAATTCATCATCATCAACTGCCGAGCCTTTTCCCAAATATGTTAGGGTCGGCTTCCAGTCTAACCGGATGCAGCTGAATACCAGTATTTTATTTAAAGCGATTAGGTACCTATATGACCTCCTCAACCCAGTTACTGGGTACGATACCTCTAGGTAAGAGGCTGTCAGTTTTCGGGCTTCTGACTACCCGTAACGACTGTCAAAGATTTACAAATGACAGCCGGGACCAACGGCTCAACCTGCTTAACGTGCTGCTTTAAATTAAATTATGGATGATATTTTGACATCTAGTGACCAGAGTCTAATTGAAACACCTTTACGGCAGCTACTGCAATAAAAGTACGTAGATATAATAGAAAAAGTAGTGGTCTTGGAGAAGGCCTAGCAGTAGTGACGACAACGAGAATCTTCGACTGAACTACTTCAGTAAAAGAGTTTCACTCTGGGCGATGTCGTAAATGGGCTCCGATTTATGATTGACTTATTATACCTAAGTAGCTGCTACGGCTACGATTATACGAAACTGCTACGATAATCTTAATACTACGATGGAATGTACTAGGAAAGTTAGGATTTTTTATTTATTTTGTATTTACTTACCTGATTAGCAATATGAACATGACGATATATGGGAACAAAGCGAGGAAATACGCTGCTTTCCCTGAACTTTTGACACCTCGAGCGACAATCAAGAAGATAATTAACCAGGATATGAAAAAACTGAGTGTAAGATCCCACAACGGCAAACCTGCAAAGAAACCACAAGGAGCTTAATTAGAACTAGGTTAATCATTTTGATTGAACATTTTGAATGCTCAAAGGCCGTATCCGACTGATGGCCGTGCGAATAAACGTTCGTCATGATCATTTGTTCAGCGAACCCCAATGCCTCGTCATGCCGAGGGCACAATCAAGTTTCACCGAACACGAAACGATGATCGCTTATATTACGCAGCGCCTAATACTACTCTGAAACTAATAATAGTCATCCAGACCATATTTCGGCCATGGCGGAGACCTATCTCAACGGAGACTAGCTCTCGGCGCGTGAGATATTATAGTAGAGCACAAGTCTGTGCGCAGACACAGGTGCACTCTCTTAGTCCGATGGGATGCGGCGTGCAATCCGACACGACCGGAGAGAGATCAGGCGTAGGACTAACGGTTTAACGTACCTTCCGGGGCACGGGGTATCACACCGCCAACTTACAAACTCCGGGCTGTTACTAAGAAATTCCTTATGGAAAAACCCAATAACACTTTTCCCGACCTGTGAAACGAACCCAGGACCAGGCTCAGCAGTCGCTCTTGCGACTGAGACCAACGGGATATAAGAACAAAATGCTTATTCTTACTAGTGTAATCCGATCACTGTGTATGGCAAGCCGATCCCTTGAGGGCAGCAAGCTAAATATTTAGGTGTTATCTTCGACCACCATCTTACTTTCAGCGAGCACATAAAGACGGCTTGTTCGCGCACCTGTTTCGCTCTCAGTAGGCTCCACTTCATACTGACCGCCGGCAGCAAATTGTCACTCAAGTGCAAATTGCGCCTCTACACCGCGGTCATCCGTCCCACCATGACCTATTTTTGCGTCGTCTTCGCACACGCTAAGTCCACCATCACTACCATCACCATCACCATCTGCATAGAATGCAGATCCTCCAGAACCGTTTCCCCAGAAAGGTCACGGGAGCCCTCTTCTATGTCCGCAATGAGAGTCTACACTTAGATCTCAGAATGCCCACCGTCCAGCAGTTCATGAAACGCCTTTCCAAGCGTTTTTTGATACTGCTGTCATCATCATCATCATCTGCCTAGCCTTTTCCCAACTATGTTGGGGTCGGCTTCCAGTCTAACCGGATGCAGCTGAATACCAGTATTTTACATGGAGCGACTGCCTATCTGACCTCCACAACCCAGCTATTGGGTAATATGATACCCCTTGGTAAGACTGGTTGTCAGACTTTCGGGCTTCTGACTACCCGTAACGACTGTCAAAGATCCACGAATGACAGCCGGGACCAACGGCTTAACGTGCTTTCCGAGGCACGGAGGGGTCTCGGTATGTAAAGATGGTCACCCATCCACAGACCAACCGCGGCAAGCGTAGCTTAACCTGATCGATCGACCTGTGCGGCTGTTATTATTTAGCCACGGGCCCCTTTTGATACTGCTGTATAGCACCCCAATCCCCTGATTGCGGCGCGTGGCGGTCGTCCGATACACTCCCTCCCGCATATGTAGGCGCGCCGACCCGTATTGAACTCCGGTTCCCAACCAATGTAAAACAATTTGTAAAATTACTTTGGTTGAGAGGGCGTTCCTTCTGTTTGAATTACTTTCTAAATGGCTACCCAAATGTTAATTAAGTGTTCCAATTTTTCAATTTTAAGTCAAAACCTTAAAATTAAATTTACAACGGTCATAATATACGCCACTCACGCGACAATTGCCTAAAAAATGCATTGACCGAAAATGCCAAAACTGAACGAAAGCCCAAAAGATGCATTGAAATTAAACCACAAAATGTAATACGTAATTAAATTAAAAAATTATTGCGGTACCAAGCACGACACTCGTAACCTTGTAAGATGGAATGGAGAGTCGCCGGACACTCTCAGGATTTGTCATGATTTCTTACAAGTTGTGACTTACAAGAGATTCTTTGAAGAATGAAATCACAAATACAAGTGTAAAAATATACTTGTGAAATAAATAACGACAGTTGTAAACCCGAAATTTACACGTGTAGTTTTGATAACACTCACACACTCGTAGCCACTTGCGAGCAATATGCCAGTCTACATTGTTTGGCATATAATGTTAAGAAGAGTGTGGTCATGGTCTTTGGGGCCAGGGCTAAATACCCGGAAGCAGTTCCTTCAGTTAAGCTGAACGGTATACCCCTTGTGATACCCATGACCGATTTAAATATCTGGGTCACTTATTGACCACTGGCCTCAAAGACGATGAGGATATTGACAGGGAGCGGAGGGCGCTGTGTGTGAGAGCTACATGATTGCCCGCAGATTCAGGCGTGCCTCTAAAGAGGTCAAGCGCACTATATTTAGTGCTTACTGTACGTCTTTTTACACTTGCAGTCTGTGGGATCATTATACGCAAAAATCATACGGCGTCCAATACAATAATGCATTCAGTGTGTTGATGGGCTAGCCGCGGTACTGCAGCGCATCAGGGTTGGTCGCTGAAGCTCACGTGGTGGTGCCATCCTTATTCCGTAGGGTGCGGGGCAGCGCCAACAGCAACAGCGGCGCGCCAGCAGGCTTGATTGTGCGTTTGTGAGCTGCAAGGTTTCGGCTGGGCCTGTCACCGTGCAGCAGTGACGTCACAATCTGTTTTCTGTTTTGTTTTTGTCTTTGTAAGTGTATTACTAACATAGTTTGTAAGTAAATTGTTACTAACACTATGAGTCCTGTAGCTCGAAATAAAATTATTATCATTTATTTTTATTTTTTACCATATCTCGGGACCATGGGGTCCCGGTCGTTTGGAAGGCGTGCGAGGGGCCGAAGCCAACTCGCAGAGGCCCGTTAGACGTTTTCAATGAAATGAGGTAGGTAGATACCAACCGACGATTATCCCTGTTCGCACTATGCAAGTTCACCCAAAGACAACCCCCGGTTGGTGTAGGACTATTGCAAAACATGGAAACAAAAATATTGGATTATGGGTTTTGGTGGCTAAAGTGAACTGGTTATCTAGGACTATGGAAAAACTATAGCCCCTGCCTGACCGATGTCCTATATAAATTACACAGATAAAATGGCAGGGGGTTATTTGCACAATCATTAATGGGCCCCCGAAAACGGTCGCTAGCACATAGTGTCGTAGCGACAAGGGGGCAACATGTCCTGAGGTGTTTATGAAGAGTGGAGAGGTATTCCACGGCAAGGACAATCCCGGAAGTACAGTCAAGATCCCTACCAGCATCTTACTGGGACACTTCCTTCCTCCGAGCACGTTTGCTCTTGCGAATCTTCACTCAAGCCGGCCAATAAAGGCAAGAATAAGGTGGGAGCTCTGTTCCTCGTCATTGTTCGCTCCAGCCGGCCAATAAAGGTATGCCAGAGGTGAGGAACAAGACTTTTCCCTGGAGATAGGGTCCATGGGGTCGCTACTGCCCAACAGCTCGCCACATGCTGCCCTGCGGGTTTCTGTATCTCTCTTGGTCTGGCTCCTATAACTCTAGACCTGTTCCGGCAAAGTAAGCCCTTCCGGCACAGGCCTAGAGTTCTGAGCGCGCAAGCCCTACCACGACGTCAACGTAGAGATACGGTATTATTATAAACACAATTTGAATTATTTTGTAATAACGATTTTTTACAAGAGCTTGTAATACCTACAAAGCTTGTAAGTTTTGATAAACAGGGCACAGTACTATCAGAAAGTACAAGTCCCGACAGCCATTCTTCCGTCCTCGCCGTCGAGTCCCGTCGCGACGCTCCATACTCTGCCCCGACCCTTGCTCGAGCAAGCCCGCGCCGCTGAGCCTGTAGTTTTAAATTTGTCCGTAAATAATTCCGATCCAGCCTGTCCCTTGCTGCCCTCTCCCAGAGACTCCCTAAGCCAAGGTCCGTACCCCAAAGGGGGTGCTCTTAGCGTGTAGTCGCTTAGTTTTTAAGTTTTTAAGTTCTGGCTGGAGGCCTTAATTTATTGAGGCATCCACAGGCAAGCCCGGTTAAGCAGACGACAACCTCATAGGATGAACTGCGAGATGCCATTAAAAAAAATAATGTTACTAGTTTCAATTTTATTTGGAGACCATGCCTACATGACCACTTTATTTTATACAGCTCTTTTAGTTTGCTTACCAATTCCGTCATGAATCCCATCTGACCGCCGCAGTATGGTTCGCCTGTTAACAAATTATTTTTTATAAATTTGTAGTTAAAAGTTCAATCTACCTACAACAAACCCCGTGGCCACGAGCTACACGCTCTTCAAGCGAGACGCATCTACCAACCGCATCTTGCGACAGCGACTGTGGAGAAGGCCAATGAAATTAAGACGAATCTAACGGCACCTCTCAAGCTGAAATCGGTCAAGCCGTTTAGGCTACAGAGCGTGCCAAAGAAATATACATACATACATACATACATACACTCGTAAAACATAACCCTCCTTCTGATGCAGTCGGGTAAAAAGTAGTCTATGTGTCTTGCGGATTATTGTTTTATATTATATATTAATATAATTTAAGAAATAGTTTTACTACTAAAAATATGAGTATTGATCAAAGCTGTAGAACTTTTTTTTTGGACTAGATACTATTTAGTTTTTTTTTTTAACTGATATTATGTCTTATATTATCTTGTTCAGCATGAAATTTTCTTTAATTTTATACCGTACATAATTATGTTTTTTTCAAGATAGCATTAACAAAAACACATTTTGGACACTGGTTTTTCTCGACTTTTATGTCAAACCAAGGAACCAAAAAAACAAACACCGTCTTTGTGGGCATTAGTTCCATCTTTCACCTATTTTTTACCGACTTCAAAAAAAAGGAGGTTATCAATTTGACACTTGTGTCGAATTGATAACCTCCTTTTTTCCTCTCCTCAAGTATGTAATAATATATTAAGTATGTAATACATTATTGGAATTGCATTATATTCACTTAAGACAATCTATTAGGGCTTCCAAACAAATATACAAAATTTTATAGACGTACGTATTGCAGCATTAACAAATCCTGCATTATTTTTTTTTTGTCATCAATCCTTCTTGGAGTTGATATCCAACCTCATTTTTAATACAGGCCATGTATTAACCAAACCAGAAATGTCTATCTATTTTTTTTAAATTATGAATCGTTGATACGTCAGGGTTTTTTTATGCTATCATGGTTCACTTGATAAAAAGCTTGTGACGAGTTCAGATATTTTTCTTGGAAACGAACGCCGAAATCTAAAAAGTTATATTATTACCTGTTTAATTTGTTATTGTTCTATAATACAATTAAATTGTGTTGAATTTTCCGTGGATTCAAGGTGCGTAGGTATTTTACTTTTTGTTCCTTCTGGGGTATTTATTTGCTTTTCATGAGGCAATATTTTTAATCGCTTACGTTCTTTGCTAAAGGTTCCTCGCTACAAGATGTGGTTCACTGAATGAGTCTCCACTGCTGATGAACTAACGGTTTTTTTTGTCCTTCTTTGGTACGTAATAATTGTTATATTATGTTATGCTGTTTTTTAGGGTATATGAGATTCTCCTTGCTTTTCACCTGACAATGTATAGAAATGAAATAAATATTAAAATTCAGCTAATTTAATTGTTCATTCATTACGCTAATCACAATTTTAAAAGAAGGCCAGGAAAAAAAAAATTATTAATTTGTCTTTATGCTAACTCTACGTCTTATTACCTTATTTTGAACGCATCTCAATTACCCTGAACGCATCCAACACTCATTTTTTACAACGTTCCGTTTTGCACACTGCTTCTTGACTTTATTCAACTCTTTTTCTGAGTTTTATATATTATTTTAAGTTTTATTTAATCAATAACTATTTTTTATTAGTCTGTCATAAATTCATAATACAGATCAATTCAAAATAACATGATAATTAAATAAATTAATTATGCAGATTATAATTGAGTTGGCACGAGTGAAACGGATTTTTTAGATATTTTGACAGTTCTGCGACTTCGTTGTTGCGCTTGCGTCTCGTTGTGTATTGTGACATTTTGTGTGTGTAACTACTGAGATCGGGCTAGGTTTCAAGACAATATCTCTGCTCCAGCAGAATTTCTGGATGACGTAGTAGGTAGGTACTATATATGTACTGCGGTCAACGAAATGGGTAGGCAAGTGATCAGTTTTGACAATACAATAGCAAAGTTAGACTTTTCTAAGTAAACAAACTATCGTAAAGGCAAATCCTAACCTAAAAAGTAACATTAATATTTTTTGGCCTTTGTAGACTTTAAATCGTAAAAATGACTATATGACATTATTTTCTAATCTTACAGGTACTCTTTCTACTATACCTTATAACTATACATTAACTTTCATTATCAGGTTTTTAAATGTATGGAAAGTGGGCATTGTTCTTTTACCCCAGGTTAAGGCCCGAACTTTTTGCAAGCCGATACACTCGGCTTTCCCCCTACTACCCAGTCTCTTGCCAATAAGTAACTCTGCAATTCCCCGGAGCAACAGCCGATTCGTACTGACGAGCAGAGCCGACCTGAGCCGGATTCGCCGGTCGTATTCGACAACGGACAGGAGCAGGGTTTTTCCTGTGGCAACACTACAGCTAACAGCTGTTAAAAATTTGTTCTTGTAATTTAAATCTTAGATATTAAATTTCGTTGTTTTTTAGGCCTATTTCCAATTACTCCTCAAGTAAATAGGATAATAATCTGTATTTTGTGTTAGATTCACATAGCTAGTGCAAACTAAGTGTAAATATTTCAATGAAAATCGGTGACAGTTACCTACCGGCACAAGTGAATTTTGCATTGTCATCTTGATATCAGGTACAATACTCTATATTTTACTTGCTATTAGTTTGTTTACGAACTACAATTTCATCAGCAATTACTTTATTCATCTTTAGTAAGGCTACTTATTGATGCCAATGACCTTTGAACGTAAACATAACCTTACTTTGGTTTGGTGACAGAACTCCTTAGAATTACATCTAAATTTCGTTTTTCCTTTTAAACTAATCCCCTTCTCAACTGCTGCCACAACTACCTTTTCTCTTTTAATTTCTTGTCGCTTCCTTACTAGTTTTAATCATGATTATGACTCGTAGCGCCCGTGCTCGTCTCGGAGAGTCCAAACTCAATGAGGCTTTGAGCGCCTTAAAGGCGTCTAAGGAGTCCTGTGACCAACTAATTAAGGAAATAGATGACAACGAAAGGGTGCTCTTTGATGCCCATGAAAAGAATAGGAAGTTAAAAATTGAAATGGCTCAGATATATACTCAATACACTGATGCCATAGAAGAACGGGATAGACTTCAACTTGTTGTGGACGGGTTCAGCCAGTGTAGCACAGAGTATGAACAAGCTCTTAGTCAAAAACATATATTACAACAGCAGCTACATGAGGCTCAAAGTCAAATAACACAACTTGAGACGACCAATCTTAACATCACCGCCTCGCTGAACCAAAGTCTGTTCGATGAATTGATGCCTATTGCCCCGTCAAAGGTTTCTGCCATAAAACCCACACACACTATTGATTTGACAGCTGATGATGAATCGAAATCATATAATTCAGTGAGTTACCAGTAAAAATAAACTAAAAAAATACATTAAAATTAATAAATACATAGTTAAAACACAAAAAATGGTAAAAAGACAGAAGTTCTTTATCAAAAACGTTAAATTGAATAGAGAAAGGTTGAATTTACTCAAACAATTAGACATGTATTCTTATAATTTGGAGCAAAGTACTAGGAAGTACATCATTGACACAGAGACCTTGCAATCTGAACTTGACCATCTACAGGAGAAACTTAGTTCAATGACCAATAAATATAATACCTCTGAAGACCTTATGAGGGAATATATGTTGGCTATGAATGAGCTGGTAAACTCACAAAAAAACAACTGTGAGCATTGTCAAACAACATCCAATGTGCTTACACCGGACCATTCATTGACAACTTGCAATACCACCTTACTGCGGCCCTGTGTTGATCTGATAATTCCTTCTACTAATAGTTCGTATAAACATTGTAAACAAACTTTAAGTAATGATATTGTATTATTTTGTGATGAGATTGGTAAGGACTTAGGTCACTTGTTGACAGATGAATATCCGGGACACTCAATAATAAGTTACTGTATGCCTGGTTGTTCTTTGTTTCATATTATGAAAAAAATTATTAAATGTAACTTTACCCAGGATACAACTTTATTAATTTTTATGGGTAATAGGGGAAATGTAAACAAAGGAGAACTGCTCCAGTATCATAGAACATTATGCAACCTTAGTTTAAAAAAAGTTGTGTTGTTTACATTTCCTTATAGTAACAGTTTGCCACAGGAAGAAAATAGCTTAAGATTTGAATTGAATATGACATTACATAACTTGACATTTAATAATAACATGTTCCATTTAGTTGATATTAACAATTATGTTAGTAATAATTTATATTTGACAAAAGATAGATATAACAATGTTATGTACTATCTTTCTGACTTTTATAAAAGACAGATAGCTGTGTCGCTATCTTATTTTTTTTCTATTACAGCCAAAAATTTGGCTAAACAACTTGCTTCTTTTGAGCAATGCAATGACATCATAAATAATTCTGCCAATAATTTGGTCACTATTAATGACATTGTTAATAATTTAAATTAGAAATTAAGACAATAGAGGCAGCCTCTAGCTATAATGTACAGAATTTAAAAAATAACTCAAAAAAAATGTTTAAAATCAGTAAATAGTATCAAACTGGTGCATCAAAATATTCAAGGATTTATGAACAAAGATTTAGAAGTAGAATTATTTATGAATTGTAATAATATTGACATTCTTTGTATAACAGAACATTGGCTGAAAAGCCACCAGTTCTTGTTCAATTTTAATAATCACCAGGTTGGTAGTTCGTTTAGCAGAATAAATGCTATACATGGTGGCTCATTAATTTTAGTAAGTAACCAGCTCAAATTTAAAGATCGTAAAGATATTGTGAGCCTTTCTGTTGAGCGTACGGTTGAAATTGCCTGTATAGAATTGGAGCACTCTATTGTATTAAGTGTGTATAGACCCCCTTCAGGATTGTATGACTGCTTTGAAAAGGTAATGGATGAAGTGTTACACAGGATTTGTAACTCGAACAAGTCCGTTATCATTTGCGGTGATTTTAATGTCAATTTATTAGAAAACTCAGGTTCTTGTAGTAAAATTTTAAGTCTGTTTCAGTCCTACAATCTTCTAAACCTATTTTTGGAGCCTACAAGAATAACCCCTACTAGTGCCACATGCCTAGATAATATTTATACGGACATTATACCAAGCCACAAAGAAATCATTACTTTACTAGATTCTGATCATTGCGGGCAAAGGATTACTATTCAAAACCAAAACAAAAAAGTGGCTAAAAAGGATATCACTGTTAACCCCAAAACTGCAAGTCGCTTGGAGGCTTTTAAAGATAAACTCATTTATAAATTACCAGTTTTATCTATTCATGCTGATCCTAATCATCTTTATGATAATTTTTTTAATGTATACTGTAACCAATTTGATTCCACCTTTATTCCCAAGACTATCTTGGTTAATAATAATGCATCGTTTAGTGATTGGGCTACCATTGGTATTCATAAGAGTAGAACACGGCTTTATGAACTGTACAATGAAAGGACTTATAATAACACTGATGAATTTAATTTGTATGTTAGAAATTATTCAAAATTATTTAAAAAAGTTTGTTATATGGCCAAGTCACATTATTTGGGTTCAAAGATTAAAAACAGCAGTAATGTAATTAAAACGACTTGGAATATTATTAATAGTGAAACGGGAAGATCTAGTAACAGAAATACTGACTACAGCCTGTCTATTAATGACAACATAATAAAATCTGACTCACAAGTCGCCGAGGCATTTGAAAATTTCTTTTCGGATATTCCCGTTTCAACTACTAAATCACTAAACTCATCACCTTCTGTTGCTGAGTCTCTGCTTAAGGAAAATGTTAATGGTTGTGAATCGGAATTTCATTTTGAATATATTACCTATAGAGATATAATTAAAACCTTTCACACTTTAAATGTAAAAAAGACTGCAGATCTGTGGGGTAATTCTGTAGAAGTAGCTAAGTCTATTATTGACATTGTAGCACCTACTCTAGCTCTTATCTTTAATAGTTGTATTGACAATGGGGAGTTTCCTGATCTTATGAAAAATAGTAAAATAATACCTTTGTTTAAATCAGGTAGTACATCAGACCCCACAAATTATAGACCTATTTCTGTACTACCTACCTTTAGTAAAATTTTTGAGAAATTAATTTTAGACCAATTGCAAAGATTTTTTAATAAACATAAATTATTACATAGCAAACAGTTCGGTTTCACAAGGGGTCGCTCAACTACTGACGCCGGTGTAGAACTTTTAGGACATATTTATAATGCATGGGAAGATAAATGCGATGCTTTGGGCATCTTTTGTGATTTGTCCAAAGCATTCGATTGCGTTCTTCACGAAACCTTAATCAGGAAACTCCGCCACTACGGGATCCGGGACACTGCTCTGGATCTTCTTACTTCATACTTGAGTAAAAGGATTCAGAGCGTTGACGTTAATGGAAAAAGATCACCCGGATCTATAGTAACAATGGGAGTCCCACAGGGCTCAATTCTTGGTCCTTTCTTGTTTCTTATTTATATTAATGACTTGCCGTACCTCATAAAGGATAATCATGATATAGTGTTGTTTGCAGATGACACTTCTCTTTCGTTTAAACTTAAACGTCAGCAGTTGGTTACTGACGATATAAACAGCGCGATCTCGAAAGTTGTCCACTGGTTCAATGTTAATAATTTGCTTTTAAACGAGAAGAAAACCAAATGCATTAAATTTACGCTACCCCACGTTAGGCCGGTGAAAACTAATGTGTTGATAAAGGGCGAGGAATTGAATCCTGAAGACAACACAGTATTTTTGGGCATAACTTTGGATGCTAAGCTTCAGTGGGGTCCACATATAGATAAATTATCCAAAAAGCTAAGTTCCGCAGCATACGCTGATAGAGACTGCCCGTTTAGTGTACTTTAGCTATTTTCATAGTGTAATGTCGTACGGTATTCTGTTGTGGGGAAATGCCGCCGATATTCAGACTATCTTTGTTTTGCAGAAGCGAGCTGTTCGGTCAATTTATAAATTAAGTCCGAGACACTCTCTCAGAGACAAATTTAAAGAGATTAATGTAATGACTGTGCCTTCTCAGTATATTTATGAAAATCTTTTATATGCCCATAAAAACATAAAATTGTTTAAAAAATACAGTGATATCCATAATATAAATACTAGGAACAAACACAAATTTGTTGTACCTACAACAAGGCTCAAGAAAATAGGTGGCTCGTTCAGATGCCAATGTATACGCTTTTATAATAAACTACCAAGCCACGTTCAAGATCTAAGCCTTAATAAATTCAAATCATTCATTAAACGTAAGTTGTGCCAGAAAGCCTTTTATACCGTTAAAGATTATATTGAGGACAAAAAGGCTTGGGATTGAGCTGCTTCCAATTTCTGCATTTTGAATGTTTTTTTTTTATATACACATTGACATTAATAATTTTTTTTTATAAACGATGACATTTGCTTACTTTGTAAAGTATTATTTATTTTATTTATTATTGTGAACGTGAAGACGATGTGGGTCATTTTATTAATTTTATATATTTTTTTTTTATTATTCCCTCTGTTCTGTTTTTTTTTTTGGTCATTGTCTGGCAGTTTGAGTAATTTATGTGGCCTACCCAAATGTCCTTTCTTTGGTATTGTTCGTCGAATCGTTGAGCTCCTTAGGTTTTGAGTTGAACTGCACGATTTCTGACAAATGCGTGCACTGACTGGACAGGTCCTCTCAATCTGTGTGGTTCTTTCCTCAAAAGACCATCTCAGACATCGATCTACATGGTCTTCATATAACCTGACCAAGATTATGTCTGGACTTTAAAAGAGACTGTGACCTCTGAGTTTGTTTCGGCCTTTCTTCTCAGAGTAGTCAGATAGGAAACGCCGACCTCATCTAGTTTTAAAAAACATGATTGACGTGTAAAAGTGTTTGTACAAACCTACTTACAAAATAAAATCATTTATCATTTATCATTAGCCCGTGTTAAACATATACCTACTATTTTTTTTCCCCTTTTCTTTTATTACCTAGTTTGTTGTAGTCTAATCGATTTTTAAGAAAAGAACCACTGTATTTTTTACATCTAATACGGCAGGCGTGTTACCTTTTTTTCCTTTCAAGCGGATTTTTTTTTCTTCCACGCGCGCGGAACTTACATGATTGCAATCACGGTAAATCTTTGTACACTATCCTAAAGTAACTATTATTTATAATATCGTCACAGGTTCAAAGTTTTTTTGTCATTTTCTTACATGTTTATTTTATATATTTTTTAAAACGAAAATCATACGTATTTAATAGCGAAAATTGATTCCTTCTATCTATTGTCGCTACAGTATGTATGTATGTGTAACTAGCACTTTGTCCGCGACTTCGTCCACGTGTATTACGTACTTTCCTCTAAAATTTCGAAAATGTGTGTTAAATGATAAATGGGATGTGTTCATAACTTGACTCAAAGACCGATACCTATTTTTGAGTTAATGGAAGCAAGCAGTAAAATCCACCCCTTCTTCTTCTTAGCGTGTCGATAGCAATCTAAATGGACTCGGCCCAGAATTCAGCTACTTGTTTGGCGCCATCACCAGCGTCCACTAGTTCCTGTAACGTGCAGCTAACAGGATATGCAGGACACAATATTAAGTGTCCCATCGTTTGTGGAACAGCACCAAATTTACACTCCAAGGCGGAGTCGTCTATGAATCTCCACTTGAACAGGTTTTCCTTGCTTCGGCCAACCTTGGTTCGGAGTCTGTTTAAAGACTTCCAGGTTACCCAAGGTAACTCATGTTCAGGTGTGAGGTCTTCAGCGGGTAAAACGAACGGTTTGGGTAAGGAAGCACTGTCTCGCCACAGCTTCAGTCTTTCTTGTGATGGTTCACCATCGCAGTGAGTGGGACGACACACTTTAAAAAACAGTTTCGGCCTTTCAGCCTTTGTGGCACAAGGATGTTGTCGTGCAAGGGTGTCGTGTGTCGAAGACCATTTTGGCTCTTTCGCTGGAGCTTGCCAGCGCTCTGCGAACCAGTGGTGACGGTTTTCCTGCTAGTGGATACAGCATTTCCTACTATATTACCCAGCAATTCACCCCTTAAACTTTATTATCCTTTCCACCTTGGTAGGAGTCGATTTTTTAAAAACCGTAAAACACACCTACTTTTTTATTTTAGTAGTACCGAGTTTCGAGTTAATCCGACAGCGGGTTACATATTTTTCTAATCTATTATATAACTTTGTCACCCGCTAAATCCTCTGTGAGGGGTTTTTTTAAAACTAAAAGTGACATTCTGTATTATTTACTGAGCCAAATATTGCCAAGTTTCAAGGTTATTAACCAAATGAATAAGATTTTTCATATAAACTGTATCCTCTCTTTTTATTCCCATAGGGAGTTGAAAAATCATGTGGGATGTTACTATAGCTTGACTTAAGACTGAAGATTATACCAATTTCCCAATCAAGCCACGTAATAAAACACTCTTCTATGAATTGACCATCCCTCTTTACCCCGTCAGGGGTAGATTATCGATAAACCCTGATACACGTATTATTTATTTTGGTCTTACGTACCTACTGAGTTTCGAGTTAATTGGACCGCGCGTTAAGATTTTTCCATACAAAATTTTACACCCCCAATCTCCGTTTAGTTTCAAGTTTATTAACCAAATGAATAAGATTTTTCATATAAACTGTATCCTCGCTTTTCCCATTTCGAAAAATCGTTTGGGATGTGTTTATTACTTGACTTGAAGATTTATTGACAGCAATTTTCGACTTAACCAAGCCACGCAGTAAAATCCCCCCCCCTGTTTCATCCCGTTAAGGATATATTATCAAAAAACCTTGATACGCGTTGTTCTTTGTTTTTAGTCTTAAGTATGAATGCCGTGTTTTGTGTTAGTCGGACCGCGCGTTAAAATTATTCCATAGAAATTTTGACACCCCCAATCCCCCTTTAGAGGGTAGTTTAGAAAAACAAAATTTGCCAAACTTCATAGGTAATTTACTTAGATAAGTAAATTATTGTGATTCGTGCCAAGTTTCAAGTTTATGAACTAAATGATTATGATTTTTCATATAAACTGTATTCCCGCTTTTCACCCCCACAGGGGTGGAATTTCGAAAAATCGTGTGCGATATGTTCTTTACTTGACTAAAAGATTATTTATACCAATTTTCGAGTTAATCAAGCCACGCAGTAAAATCCTCGCCTGTATAATTAACTACCCCTTTTCACACCGTTAAGGGTAGATTATCGATAAACCCTGATACACGTATTCTTTATTTTTGATCTTAAGTATAAGTATATTTTTTATACAAATTTTTCATACAAACGAAATCCCCCATTTTCACCCCCTAAAAGATTGAATTTCCAAAAACCCCTTCTTAGTGCTCCTCTACATTATAAAAGGAAGCCGTGTGCAAAATTTCACATTCCTAGACCCAGTTTTGGCTGTGCGTTGATATTTCAGTCAGTCAGTCAGTTTCTCCTTTTTACAAGCTTTTATTTATTTATCCGTACCCAAAGGATAATAATAAAAAAGACGGACAGTAGAGTCTTAGTAATAAGGCCCCGACCCTATTACTAAGACTCTACTGTCCGTCGGTCTGTCTGTCACCAGGCTGTATCTCATGAACCCTGATAGCTAGACAGTTGAAATTTTCACAGCTGATGTTATCTGTTGCCGCTATAAAAACAAATAATAAAAATAAAATAAAGTTAAAATTGAAAGGGGTATAAAAGAAACGTTTTTTTCGGCGTTTTATGCCTTGTGGTACGGAACCCTTCGTGTGCGACTCCGACTCGCACTTGGCCAGTTTTTTTATATTGTGTTTAGGAATTGATACCCATCGCGTCTGTGGAGTTTAGCTAGCCAATTTAATTTAACCCTGTGTAAGCGCCTATCAATACTATCGAGAATCTGGTATTTTAGACTTCGGTATTATATCGATTGCCGGCTTATTGATTGCGCCGACGCGACGTGACGTATCAAATTAATACCTACCTTAGTAGGTAGGTATTAATTTACATACTTTTGGTTTTACTCCTGCCATCCGTGGTTTTTTGCTCGTAGCACGTGCATCATGCGCGTCTCGTACGTAGTACATACATGACACACACAGCACAGGTAGGTGTGTACCTATGTGTAAATAAATTAATATGTGAACTCACGTAAAATATAATTCTGCACTGCTCATTGGTTCTCCAGTCAATTCAGTCAAACTAGCGGTCTGTCCAGATGGAACACAGTTGTCCCATTCTGGTCGGCAGAGCGCCCAAGGCAGTGTGCTTTGAAAACTCATGACTAAATAATACAAGCATAGTCCCACGATTGACATATAGTAAGAGACCACATAGAGAGAACTAAGAGCTTGAGCGTAGCCCGTTCCTGAAAACTAAAATTTTGTTAGATGAAGTCATTAAATACCTAGTTCTGTATTTCAAATCAAATCTGTAGGATAATACTGATGAATCTACCTTTCATTGCTGGTGACAAAGCCCACACTTTAACACAATTACTACTACTGAACTGCCCAAGTGAGGTTTCTAGGTAGTATATAGGTTTTCCTATAAGTATAAGTACTATGATGTAGGGTATCAAGAATGCTCCGCCTCCGTTTTGATAGGCAATGAAGGGGAACCGCCAAACGTTACCCAGACCCACCGACGTGGCGATGCATGACATCAGGAACTGGTACTGATTGTCCCACTGAGGTCTTCCATTATCTGGTGTGGGTTCATCCTGGAATAAAAAATGTACGTTGTTATAAGTAACATTGAAATAATCCTAATCTATCATGTTGTTCATTTAGATTGCAGGTATTTAATTAAAAAGTAATTTAAAAAAATTAAATAGACTTCAAAACGAAATTAACTCAAAATTATGAAATAACTTTAATTTCGGAAGTCGGTGGCAAAAAACTAAAACTAAAATACAGATCCCAATACACCAAGTATTGAGAGAGATCTGATTATTCACTAAAGAATCCCTCCCTCTCACCGAGAGGATCGAGGCCTGTGTCCGAGCAGTGAGACCCGAACATTATAGGCTTTTTTTTGTTCGGATGGGAAATCATCAAATGACCCCCTCCCGCTCTGGGTGGAGCGGAAGGGAGTGTAAAGGTCACAGCTCATTAGAGCCACTCGGCACCCACCCCGCACCGCCTCGTCACACGGCGTGCACTCGTTGTCGACAGGTGGTCCACGGGTGGACGCCGCGTTATCACCAATAAACATCGCGCGGTCAACCAATGGACCTCGCGTCGCGTATAACATTATCACGTTGGCAATGCGCAGTCAACGCAAGCCAAGCATGCGAGCAGCGAGTTGTCACCGAGTGGTCCACCCGCCGTCCGCGCGTGGAGGGCTTACGACGGAGGCGATCCGGTGACGCTACGGAGTTGATGTAGTGAGCGCATACCCATACAAGTCCATATAAAGAATACTAGCTGCAGAAGGCGAGGCGGTGCGGAGTGGGTGCCGGGTGGCTCTAATGAGCTGTGACCTTAAGACTCTTACTGACTTAAACCCAACCATGTTCCTTCCTTTGCCCTTTATGTTCCGGGCCAGTGGTAACCCTTTCGGACAATCCCGCTGACCAACATTATAGGCTGATTATGCTATTAAGCTATATTCACTATTGTGCGTCCTGAGTGATGGCGCACCGTGCAGGCGGAATGAACAGCGCATTGGGTTGTTCCACTGCGCTCCAAAACCCATTGTTCTCATAATTTTAATGTTCATACATTGATTCCAATGAGCTCCTAAAAATGTTGAGTAGAGTCAGCAAAAAAAATAATAAAGCATGAAACATTATGTTAAATATCATTAAAAAAAAGAAAAAATGCACATCAAATTATGTTTATTCAGGTATAATCACAACGTCATATTTAACAATATTGTTTTGACCGCGGGCGAGCCGGCGCGCGCAATTTCGCGTTCTGTCATGCAACATCATGCGACACTAGGGCCATAAATGCGAAATGGCCTTTTTTGAGCATTATTGACACACAAGATGAATCCACGGTAAAAAATACTACCGATATTTATATGTGTGCATAACAAACGACGAATGGTTTGGTTTGCCTTTTATGCTGACTCTACTTATTTTATTTTGGAGCGCAGTGGAATGCATTTCTGGAGCGCAGTGCAACCACCCAGCGCATTAAACAAATGTTCGACACATTTGGACTTATCTGGAGTGCGAGTGCACATTTCACGGTGCATTCTACTGGCGGATGGGCTCATCAATAGGTACGCGTATTTTGATTTTTACTCGCGGATAATGAAGTGAAATGTCGCAAATTAATTTGAATGAAGACTCTCCTGCTAAAGATTTTATCACAGCAGTGATGGAAAGCCTCTCCATTTGGATGTCTTGATTGTTTATATTCCTATTCACCACTCCTTTTTTCTGTAGATAGAATATCGTGCTTTCTTTTTTTCATATAAACTATATCATCTGTAAAGAAACTGCTTCTTTCTAAATATTGTACACGTTTGAGTTTTGATATATCGACATTATTAAAAGTAAAATAAACACAACACTAGCACACGCGCACGCATCAACTCCCCGCGTGCACTAAGTACAGGTATCGCCGTGTAAATCCGCTCCGTAATTCGCCATACGCAATGCGCCGTCATTCAGGGGAGTACTCAGGACCCAAAGGGATAAAGCAGTGTCTCACGGGCGCTATATTGAAATTCGATAGTATCCAACGAAGGATTTTAAGGCGCAGTGCAGTGTGCGTGATATATATAGGTACTGTAGAGGTCCTGAGGGGTCCTCTATAGTACTTCTCGAAGATACTCAAATAAGAACACGTTAGACTTGGAATTATTGTATTGGAAAAGTACTTTACAGCTTTACAGAAAATATATGAATGACTCTATAGAAAAAAAACACAATGTTAACGTTGCTGTCATCACAATTTGAATGCTAGAATGGAATATCACATCCAGCCAGACCTTTCTGCTAAAGGCCGGAACACACAAGACACTACATGAGCTACGCCCGCCCTTGAATAAAAGTATTGGCATAACTCAAACACCAAACAAGACTTTTATTCATACCATTCGAACATTCAAACTCTTCCTACCTATCCCTACACTGAAAAATGACCTAACGCCGGAGTTAGACAGGATGAGGACCATCTCCTGCAAGAGAAAGGTTAAGGTCAGGACGAACGAACCGCGTATCCGACACTTCGATAAGTGCCAGGACAATTTATAAGTGCCAATGTGCACTAACACAAACTAACGTCGTCATGCCTGAACCTCATCACACCAAAACCGGCGGAAAAGATGCGACTAGGCCTCCTAGGAAAACAATTGATGTGAAAGTTCACATCGGCCTAGATGAGGCTTAAAAAAAAAAATTAAATGATCTTAACTTCAAACTCTTTTACCCCATCGGACGGTATGAGCCAGAGGGAGGGAAAAGTTTAAGAGGCCAGGGTTCATTTAAAAAGTCTAACACATGCCCATACTCCAGAGGGAAAATTCAAAATTCACTCCATCATCATCTAACAACAACAACACAACAACAAAACAATGAAACAACAACAACAAAACTGTGGGTGCTCAAACATAAGCTGAACCAATTGTGTCAACTCAACACACTTTGCAAAGGCTATGCCCCGTTAGCAAAGTTGGTTTCAACTTAAGCTGAGTGTCTGTCGAGGGGTCCTCTACAGTACTTCTCGAAGATACTCAAATAAGAACACGTTAGACTTGGAATTATTGTATTGGAAAAGTACTTTACAGCTTTACAGAAAATATATGAATGACTCTATAGAAAAAAAACACAATGTTAACGTTGCTGTCATCACAATTTGAATGCTAGAATGGAATATCACATCCAGCCAGACCTTTCTGCTAAAGGCCGGAACACACAAGACACTACAGTACCTACCATTTTTGCAACTGCTTATATTTCGTTACATTACTGCCAAAATCGAACTAAAACTAAAATACAGATCCCAATACCGAGTATTGGGATCTGTATTTTAGTTTTATTTTTTTGCCACCGACTTCCGAAATTAAAGTTATTTCATAATTTTGAGTTAATTTCGAAGTCACGTCTACCACTTTATCAGTTGATCTATAAAAAAAAAAAACATAGAAAGAGCTTGTCGAAAAAAGCTATAAATTTTTAAAGGTGGGGAATTGCCCAAAAATTTAAAAAAATATTCATATCTCTTGAACTATCAAAAATCGCGGAAATGGGGTATTCTCGGATATCCCTAGGTATGAGGAATCTAAATATGTTTTATTGACGTCACTATTTGGACCATCCTGTTTAAAGAAGACTTTAAAATATAATCACTTTAATATATAAAATGCCTTCTTCATCAGCTCCACTTTACCAAATGATGATTTTCGAGAGCAAATGCTCAAGTTATATTAAAAAATACCAAATCGTTATAGCTTTGCCTATAAAATTTGAGGGTTTCCCTCGACTTCCATGGGATCCTCTCATCAGATTCTAACTTGATGATAATGGGACCACCTCGAGAGTATACCCTTTCAAACAAAAAAAGAATTTTGAAAATCAGTCCACAATTGGCGGAGTAATCGCGTGACAAACACACAAAAAAAAACACCGTCGAATTGAGAACCTCTTCCTTTTTTGAAGTCGGTTAAAAAGGTATGCTATCGTAGGCCTAAGCCAGCCGGATGCTGTTAAACTCAATTCTACGGGGCTTGCCGAGGAATAGAGTCACATTATAACAAGTATATCCTCTACCTACTGTATTAGATTAAACTACTTACTATAGTTTTTTGAGATAAGTCCATTTTCTTGGGGCTGAACCCTGATGATCGTTTCTTTGGAAAAGATTCGTCTTCATTTTCAGGTGAAGCATTAGATATTGAATTTTTACGACTTCCACTTTCAATCACGTTTACGTCGTTTGGTTCCTATGCAAAAATAGAACAAAGTTAATTTAATTCATTTAAAATCACTGAGACGTAGATATTGAATTTTAAAGTCTATTTAAAAATATTTTTATTTACCATTTCACAGTATGTGAAAAATATACGTTCACCACAACATACGTAGTCGAAGTGGCCGTTAGTTCAATTCTTATTCCTGACTAGCACTTTGTCCGCAACTTCGTCCGCGTGGGTTTCGTACTTTCCTCAAAAAAATTTAACACACTCTCCACCTCTCGTAAACATTAATTTATTTAAAATTAAATTAATTTTATTTATTTATTTTATTAGAGAAAAAATATTCGGGCCAATTTTTAAGTTAAAATAAAATTTTTCAAATATAAAAACTTAAAAAAAAAACAACCGACTTCCAAAACAAAAAAAAACACTACAAAGTGAAAAATAACTTTAATTTCTATTTCGGAAGCCGGTGTGGTTGGTTCCGAATTTTCGTTTTTTGACACCGACTTCCGAAATTAAAGTAATTTTTCATTTTGTAGTGTTTTTTTTTGTACGGCTGTTTTTTTTTTGTAAAAAAGTTTTTATTTTTCAGTTATTAGTTGTACCTAATAACTGAACCCACCCCCGCACAAATTAATTTAACACATTGTTAACATCTTCAAAATTCTGTACACTTAGTTCTCAATAAAGAATTTGAGTTTGAGTTTGAGATGTATTTATCAGTGACAGGAAAGTATTAAAACATCATCAATATAAGCTAAGTGGAAAAAATCGTATTATTGAAGCTAACTCAAAAACTATTCGAGCAAAGTTAATAAAATTTATATGAACCCCTGAGGCATACCTTATCTATTAAAAAATAATTTTGCAAATCCGTTTATATATGACGGAGTTATGCCCAAACATAGATAAAAAAAAATATATATAAACATCGGAATTGAGATCCTCCTTTTTTTAAGTCGGTTAAAAATGTCCTACCTTTTTTTTTATTACTAAATGGGCCCGCTCTTGACCTCGAGCCTTGTCTTTTCAACAAGACAGGGCTTGTTTCTTGCTTGGTACGTTTCCATTGTACATACCTAATATCTTAAATATTATTTATACCCATTTTCTAGTTAATGGAAGCAAGCAGTAAAATTTATTAAAAACTTCATACCCTTTTCCACCCCGGTAGCAGTCGATTTTTGAAAAACCCTAAAACACATATTTTATTATTTTAAGTATGGGTTAATTTTTTTCTTACCTATTATCTTTGTCACACCCTACATCCTCTGTGAGGGGTTTTTTGAAAACTAAAAGTGAAAATCTGCGTTGTTTACTGCGGCAAATGTTGCCAAGTTTCAAGTTTCTTAACCAAAGGAATAAGATTTTTCATATTAACTGTATCCCGCCTTTTATGGGTAGAATTCTAAAAAATCGATTGAGTTGTTTCCACAATTTTTGAGTTAATCAAGCCACGCAGTAAAATGCTCCCCCTTAAAAAAATAATTACCCCTTTTTGTCCCATCAGGGGTCGATTTTAGAAAGTCCCAAAAACTTATTATTGTTTCTTTTGTCAAAAGTATTAATACTGAGTTTCAAGTTACTCAGACCAATATCCTTAGGTAAGTATTCGTGTCAAGTTTCAAGTTTATTAACCAAATGAATAAGATTTTTCATATACCTAAACGGTATCCCCGATTTTGAAAAAAAACGTTTGGGATTGTGTTCATAACTTGACTCAAATATTAAATCAATTTTCGAGTTAATAAAGTCACGCAGTAAAATCCGCCCCTGGAAAATTAACTACCTACCCCTTTTCACTCCGTTAGGGGTGGATTTTCGTTAAACCCTGATACACGTTACGTTTTTACTTTTGTTTTTACTTACTTACTTTACGAGTTTCAAGTTAATCGAACTGCGCGTTAAAATTCATTTATACCAATTTAGGTAGTTTAGATAAACAGAGATGACAAACTTTAAAATTTACTTAGATAAGTTTTCCTGCCAAGTTTCAAGTTTATTATCTCAAGGAATACGATTTTTCATACGAACTAAATCCCCCTTTTCACCCCCTTAAAGGTTGGATTTCCAAAAAACCCTTCTTAGTGCTCCCCTAAATTATAAAAGGAAGCCGTGTGCAAAATTTCACATTCCTAGTAGTTTCGGCTGTGCGTTGATATGTCAGTCAGTCAGTCAGTTTCTTCTTTTATTTATATAGATAAAACATGCACACGATAGAGATTAATTTACTTTTGATACGGCTATCTTAGTCTCAATAGATTATGTATCTAAATCTTATAATGGTATTATATTATTTAAAAGTTTAATGAATTTACCCCAGTAATCACCAGTATTTTTAGAATTAAGCGTGTTAAAAACAATAACTATTTAACAAGGCGTTTACATGTACGAAGCTAAATAAACGGCTACATTTAGTAGGCTGCATCAATTGGGTACCCCCTTTGTATTAAAATTTTCATACAAATGGGGTACCCAATTGATGCAGCCTACTGTACACTACTATACAAAAAGTTTTCATCTTTAGACGGGAACGAATTTAAGAAGCGAGTCGTTGTTATAGATAATAAATATATGGCTCCTAAGTATACTGAGTCAACTATACTTATAAAGAATAATAGTTGACTCAATATACTTAGTAGCCATCGAAATAATGTTGGCAAGAACGCATTAGATGCCTCAGCTACGTCAGCTGCTTTAGTTTTCGACCATAATCTCAAGTTGTTTTTTTTGTTTGACCGATTTGCCCGTTTCATTGATAAAGATAAAGATAATTTATTTGTCAAACATGCGTGTATATACAATTCAAGCATGCAAGATCTTAAATAAAGGTAACAAGTCCGTACATGTTTTGCCTGACAAGGCGTACAATCTTTTTTATTATGATAACTAACAAATAATTACTTCAATAAACCAAAGACTAAAGACGGGTTCACTAACATTCATTATTATATTTTATATGAATAATAATTCTATAGAAATAATAATATAAAAGTTCAAGCATGTCAAAAGGTATCTGTCAAAGGGTAATTTTAAATATTATAATAACATTTGTCTGTTAGTGGATTTCGAATCTTATTTTTAAATTGATTTGTTGTCATGGCTTTATATGACTATTAGGTACTTATATGATATTTTGATGTAAATTTTTGGGGCCATACAAAAAAAGCTGAGCCCCATGAGGGCAGTTTTTGCCGAGTGCAAGCAAATTTGACTTTCTATGGTTACCGTAAACGCGGGTTACTTTAGCTGATTTTTTCATCTTTTTTTATGAACCCTTTGACAGTAGGGATTACGGTGGATTTCTTAGCATAATAATGGATTTGTTTTACAGGTGAGGATAGTAAGTAATTAGTAATAATGTTATTTTCCCCAAAATGTATGTGTAAATATTTTTTTATTTACTTTTGAGCCAATGTTGTTCTTTGAAGAGGGCTAGTTTGACCTGCAGATTTTGTCGACCCAATAACAATATTTAGGACAGCGTTGAGCCAATATAACCCAATAAAAACATAGAAAATGGAAAAAACCCTTTTTTGTATTGAGCCAAAGTTCCCCGCCAGAGCTAAAGTAACCCGCGTTTACCGTAAGTATATTTCCTTTTATGCCATATGCTTCTAATTTCTGAAGTAGAACGTTATAGCTTACATAGTCAAAGGCTTGCGTCATATCACAGTAAATAGCGCATACTGGGATTCTAACGTTCATATTTATTATTACCTTATGCAAGAAGTCATAAATAGTTATAATACTTATTGGTTGGCTTTTTTGTATTGGTTGGCTTTTTTGTGTTGGATTAAAATGTGTTTTGAAAATACACACATCAAAAGTGTCTAGGGATCAAGCATTTTTATGCGGATTTCTTGAGATTGAGATGTGGCTTTGTAATAAATTTATGATTTTATAAATTTATATGGATCCTTTTTGGTGCATTTCATAATTTGAATCAGGAACTGTGAATCAAATTCGAGTAAAAGATGAAAATCAGCTGTCAATATTTTCCCTATAAAAACATACAACGCATTGAATACATTATTAGTGCTACTGTTTCCCTACTACTGATTAAAACCAACGTTATTATGGAGCGGCGACGTCATTTAAGCAGGGAAGAAATGCTCAGAGCCGTGGGAATGATAGAAGCTGGTTCCCGGCAACGTACTGTGGCTTTAGCTCTGAATACAAGTCAGAGTGTTATCAGTCGACTTTGGACACGTTACCGAAGCACTGGTACCGTGGCTGAGCGCCATGGAGGACGGTATCGCTGCAGCACACGGAGACAAGACCGATACATTCAAATCTTAACTCGAAGAGCTCCAACAATAACCGCCATGATAGTAGCCGTGAGGCTTCATCACTCTTCAGGGAACTTAATTAGCGACCAAACAGTCAGAAACCGCTTGCATGAAGTGAACCTTCATTCCCGAAGACCGCTACGGGTACCACCTATAGCAATGCACAATCGTAGGATTCGATATCAATGGGCTCTTGAACACAGAAATTGGGCAGAAGAACAATGGCGTTTCGTGTGCTTTTCTGATGAGTCTCGTTTTGGTATGAGACCGGATACAAGACGTATACGACACTGGAGAACCCCTGGACGCCAACAGCGATTAAAATCCTGCCAGGAAGTCCATCCTTATAGTGGTGGAACCATCATGGTATGGGCGGGTATTTGGATCGGCGGAAGAACTGAGTTGATTTGGATCAGAGGCAACCTCAACGCTCAAATTTATGCTGAGACGATTGTATCAGACGTCATCGTTCCTCTACAAGTGTAAATCGGTCCCTTATTTCAGTTAATGCATGATAATGCACGACCGCACACCGCAAGAGTTGTAAGACAGACCCTCGCCGCAGCTAACATCAATGTCCTGCCCTGGCCTGCTCAGTCGCCAGACTTGAACCCGATTGAGCATGCATGGGATATGCTACAGAGAAGAGCTCTGCCGAATATGGAGGGTATCCAGTCGCAAGAAGACCTTTTTTTGTTGTTGCAACGAACATGGGCGGCCATTCCACAGCGTGATTTGGATGAACTCATTTTGAGTATGCCAAACCGATGTTCTTGTGTTGTTAGTGTTCGCGGTAGAAACACGGATTATTAATTGTTTAAGTTACCCAATAAAATTTTAAAGAAAACTGTTATTTCAGTCTTTTTTTCGAACTTTTGTGTTAGTGGTTCAAATGTCAAAAATCCCTTTATTAGGAAAATGGCAAATTTCTTTATTAATGCAAAGGTGACTTGGTTTATCGTTACTGTGACAAACGAAAACACTTTATTTGATGAATCCTTAAAGAAAATTTTAATTAATATCAATCAGGAGAAAAGTTATTGCAAAAATATATGTTGATCCCTAGACACTTTTGATGTGTGTATTTTGATTTGATCGGAATGAGTGCAATTGGTCTATAATTGCCCATGTGTTCCTTATTGCTTTTTTTTAATAACGGCTTTGCTATAGACACTTTCAAGGCATCTGGTTATATGTACACCTGGGGGCCTAAAAAGGCCACTTTGGAGTATCATAAAAGCATAACAATTTGAATCGTAATATGGCGAAGACAGTCCGTGTATTTTTTTTTTTCTGCACTACGTAGGTATAATCAAAGAGATTGGGATTGGATTTGGACCGGATTGATTGGTATTTTAACACAGACAAAAAAAAAAACTGAAAAATGCGTCACCAATGGGCTGAGTAGAATACCTTGATTTGATGATACGATTAACTTAACGGTTAACTGTCCAATATATTACCCTTTATGATTCTGAAAAGTGGCCTTTTTAGGCCCCCTGAACAGATACACAGATTTATGAGATAGCTCAACTGCATTACAAATATAGTCAGATACATTACCTTCACATTACCTTCGTAGAAATTCCGTCATAACCTGTACTATTTGTGGATTTTAATGATTTTACAATGTTTTTTATGTCTGTAGGTATACTGGGGGCAACATAAATTGAATCTTGACGTTTGTAGAATGCATTATTTCCTGAACATGGAAGGGGTTGAATTTTGTCTTCGAAAAAGTAGTTAAATGCGTTTGCTATTTCTTGAGGGACTTTGTTATCTAAATTGATCTGTCCAATGGACTCCTTCAAACACCAAACACGGTTTTTATTTGTTTACAATATATTCCAGGTAGTTTTTGACTTATTGGTAGAGGTTTAGGAAACTTCCATGGTGCTAACAGCGCCCGGGGTGGCGAGGGCCGTATCTGTTATTTCACACGAGTGTATCATTTCTTTCTAGCGCTGCATCAATGCCTGGGAACCAAACTCGTGACCTAGCCACTGATTTCGTTTTAACGATGCCTAAATATGTGTTATGTAATTGTAATAAAACCTTTAACCGCAATGATTCGGGAAGAACAACTTTATGTCCCCTCTTTCAAACAACCGTCTTCATATGACAATTATGTCTTACTGAAGGCCCATTCACACGTAGCACAACCACACCATATCGCAGAGACAAAATGTGGTCAAGCTATGGTTGGATACGTGTGAATAGTGTCGCTGCAGCTTCTTGCGGTTGCGTTGAGGTACTTACAAAATGTTGTGTTAACGTTGTGTTTGCGATGTGGCCGGCCGCTAGGTCGCGGTGTCGCTGGTGGTTGCGTTGTGGTTGCGACGGTATCACACACGCGGTCGATAATGACGGGAAAATGTGGTCCGTGTGAACTTAACTATTAATTTTCATACAAATTAGCGCCCGCCCACGTGTTGTGGTTGTGCTGTGGGCGTGGTTGAGGTGTGTATAGCTTTCACATTTGTCACATCTTTCTGTAACCCATCTTTGTTTATTATGTAACCTAAATATTTAATTTCGTTTTTGAATAAATCGCATTTTTCTTTCTGCACAGTTAACCCTACATCCTGAAGTCTTTTAGATCTATATTCAACTTGTTCAGAGGCCCCTCCGGGCTCCGGTCAGTCACTGAAATGTCGTCAAGCAGATATAGGACCCCGTCAAGTCCCGAAAGCATCGTTTCCATAGCGTGCTGGAATATAGACGGCGCACTAGACAGTCCGAAAACTAATCGAGTATAATTAAGTAAACCCCGATGTGTATTGATACATGTGATCGGTTGAGATTCCTCGTCTAACAAAACAACTGAAAATAGGCCGTAGTCAAGTCAATTTTTGAAAACTGATCCCATCCTCGTCGCCACTGTTAAGTACTTATTAAGGGGAGAGAAGTGAAACACGCGACTGCCATGGACACACTGCTTTATTGTCTGTTAAACACACCGTGTGGGCGCAGCGACGAACATATGATAACGTTAACACACACATACACAACAAGTACTATGTTTCATTTAATCAGGAAAATTACTGCTTTCTAATTATTGATTAGATAAATGTGTCTGTTAGAACAGGGGCAATTAGGTACGAGTATGTCAATAATATCTACAAGAATCTCAGCTGAAATCCCCATAAGTCTTTAGTGTTTCTAATGCTAATACTCTTGAGCGTATTTTTAATTGTGACAATAGAATTAGGTTTCAAAACATAGAACGTGCTTACTGAAGTTTTTGAGAAGAAATTCAGCTAATAGGTAAGGTGTTTTGGAGTCAATTCATTCTGATCTCGCATTTTTGTGTTTCCAGTTTCATTGTTAATTACAAACACACACACGCGTCACACAACTTTTATTTTATTATTAAAAACTAGCTTATGCCCGCGGCTTGGCCCTCGTGGATGTCGTAAAATATCCGACTGGAACTTACTACCGGGACTAAAAGTACCCTATAGTATGTGTACCCTTGAATATCTTAGAACCTGGGAATCGAACCCAGGACCTCGCTCAGCAGTTGCCCTTGCGACTACTAACTATCAGGCAGTTATTAGGAACCCAACCTAGTGAAATGATGAGGCAAATACATTAATAAATTTCTCTTAAGTATATCTTTATTTTACGTAGGTATAATACAAAATAGTTATAATACAAGTTTGTATATTTTAATAATGCAATAAATAGTATCGAGATAAAAATATTCAAGTTGTTTAAATTCATTTGCGCCCTCGTCGGTATCCCCCAGTCAAACTTAAACCTATATGGTGCCACCAATTTTTACGTTTGAGTTCTCGTTCATACTTGGCATTACGGCGGAACTCACGCCACTCTTCACACTTCTGGGGGATATTAGGCCCATATGTTGGTTTTGGCCTGAACGAAGCTCTAACAGTCTGTAAATAAACATTGACAATATTATAATGTTAGTTAATTAAGTACTTATGTCACACGATTAACTCCAGGAGGGATTCAACATGGTCCTTTTACACAATACCTTAGAAATAAGCTGAAAATCTACATTTAAATGTTTCAAAAGATATTCCTGCCTGTAAGATCATCGATATATCTGTAGATAGAAACTTATTTTTGTTACTATAGTAGATACTGACCTCAACAAAAGTGCTAGATTTATATTTCCAGAATGTAGCTAACATGAATATGGGAATCAACGCTATTCCGAAATATTGAAGAATACCACCAGCAACTGAAATAAATAAACTAATTAGTTTGCGCAAATAGTGTAGACCTAACGATAATATACAAGAAAGAGGAGGTATACGATACGCACTGTAAGCACCATTTGGATATTCATACGTTCCGCCGAATAATAATTGTTCTGTTGTAATCAGAGAATAGAAGAATACGGCCATCATCATGAGTGGAGTAATAATACCCCAACACATGCGCCAGTAAATCGAAGTTTTCAAACCCAGCATAAATTCAATGTCCAGGCACATGTTTTCCAAACCTGGAATATAATGGCAGTTATTGAAAAATTCAAACACGCACATTGGGCGAATATACGTCGCTCACTATGCAAAATACGTGTAAGTATTGGCTTTTAATTTAGACCACAGAAAAGAAGAAGAACAACATGTTCAGGACATTGACAAAAACAAGAAAATAAGAATTCATTTTCGAAGCCATATAATAGTCAGCAGCATTAATTCAGTTTTACCGTAAATCCAAAATACTCCTATAGTCTCAATGATTGCAGCAAACAATCTCATGAACGTCCCACCATAGTAATCTACTATTTCCAGAATGTACTGCCCTCCCTGTAACATTAAAAAAGTAATGGAAAGCATGAAAAGCGATGTTAAACACAAAGATGGATGTTTTGTTCACTTCACAAGATGAAAATTTTTACTGCTTTAATCGTTCGCTCTTCCTAGCCTTATCATTTCTATTATAAACACAAATAACTTCTCTCTGTCTGTACATTAATGTTCGATTATAACTTGACAATATGATTTTTTTTAACTTACCGGGGTTACGTACACTAGCCCAATTAAAAAGCATGCCGTAGATGACATCGCGGACATGTAAATAGTGGGCACCTTCGGAAAAGCGTCGAGCAATATTGTGTTAACTGTTGAAAATAAGGCAACTCCTGAGCCCACACCAAGTACCGCCATCATCAAGAAGAACAATGCAGAAAAGAGCTGAAAGAAAACAGAAATTGTGAAAATGAGCCAAGTCAACAAAAATCTTGTAGATAACTCAAATACAAAATTTATGTTAGCTTAGGGTTAATTTTTCAATCATCTGATACTTAACTGAATTCGAGCAATAATTTTGAAATTTTGACAGTTATTTCATACAAAAACTGTCAAACGTCAATTTTATTCCTCGAATAAAAGTTATCTGGCGATGGAAAAATCAGCCCTTAATTTAATAGAAGACAAAGATACCGAAGTTTAGTCTTAAGTGTTTGATTTTGGCGATTTACGTTTAATGAATATGTTATGAAAAACGAACTCTCAGAAACCTAATCGCTAGGTACACCGCAGTAATGACAACGATAAACTCAGATAAAAAGTAGGTACATATGAACTGAAAAAGTCACATTGGTAGGTACTTGCCCGGCCTTGAACCGACAACCTCGTGCGTGAGAGGTGAGATCACGTATAATCGCTACATGTTGGTATTTAAAAAAATTGTGTGAAGGTACAAAATAATAGTAGGTACTTCAAAGATTCATCTAATTAGGTACTAACTTGTGGTATAAACGGTGACTGTGCTATAGCGTCTGGGTAAGAGATGAATGCAAGACTAGAACCACCAGAATTACTACCGATAACATCATTTATATTATCGTAGCCAAGTTGATACGCGAGGTTCCCCAGAATTCCGAATATAGTGATGCCCGAGATTAAACTTGTGAATGTGTCCAACGTGGTAACAATTAACGAGTCTCTGAAAACAAGAGAAAAGTTGTTATGAACAGACCAATACCGATACACACTTATGATATACTAGCTTCTGCCCACGACTTCGTCCGCGTCCGTGAGAAATTTCTTGTTCCCCAAACCACCCCGTCATTGTCATTGCATTTGTTATTAGAATAGAATTTTTCTTTATTGGAGTAACCAAGACTCAAACAAGATTGTTAGTAAAACTTACTACTATGTTAGTAAGTACAGACACTAAACCAAAACACAAAAAATAACGGTTGGTCATTGTTGTGACATCCCATGAGAGACGGCACAACAGTGACCCAAAAGCAGTACAGTAGGCTCGAAAGGTGAGCATCGTGCAAACCGGCGTGCAAGCATGCTCGCTCTAACCGACAATGCTCTCCGCTCCCGTTCAATGTCATCGTCTTCTTTGAGGTTGGGAGTCAATATTAGACCAAAATACTTAAACCTGTAGACTCTCTGCAAAGGTGTTCCATAGACGGTACTGCATCAGGACTTTTACCCCCAGTCTCAAAGACCACGACCTCTGAGTTCTTAATGTGGTATGCCAAGCCATGAACTTTAGTATACGCCTCACATTGAGCAACCAATTGCTCGCCTTCCTCAAGAATTGGGATATCAAATGCAAGAAGGATTTTCAAATCCGACTGGTAGTTTCAGAGATTAACGCGTTCAAACAAACAAATTCTTCAGCTTTATTATTAGTATACGAGTAGATAGATAGATGATACGTTTAACTAATTTTTGGGGCGTAACCCTGGTTCTTAGTAATGTACTTATGTGTATTGTATTGGGACAATTATTAAATGATAAATGATTTATTTTCTGTAAGTAGGTTTTTACAAACACTTTTACACGTCATCATATTTTTTAAACTAGATGTGGTCGGCGTTTCCTATCTGACTACTCTGAGAAGAAAGGCCGAAACAAACTCAGAGGTCACAGTCTCTTTTAAAGTCCAGACAAAATCTTGGTCAGATCGTATGAAGACCATGTAGAATGATGTCTGAAATGGTCTTTTGAGGAAAGAACCACACAGATTGAGCGGACCTGTCCAATCAGTGCACGCATTTGTCAAAAATCGTGCAGCTCAACTCAGAAATTGAGGAGCTCAACGATTCGACGAACAATACCAAAGAAAGGACATTTGGGTAGGCCGCGTAAATTACTCAAACTGCCAGATCATGATTAAAACTAAGAAGGAAAACAGAAAGAAAAAAAAATGACCCATATTGACCCGTATTTGCGAAGGTAAGAAGTTTTTTGACGTTTGTTTGTTGGTTACTAGTGGGGGAACTACAAATTAATTTGTACTTAGTTTTGTTTGCTACATTTCTATTAATGTCAAGCTCAATCAACATCCACTTTTTCAAGTTGAACGCATTGTACTTAAAGCTTAGTAAATTCCACGAAGTAATACAGGTAAATGCTCGTATGTACTTTAGCTTCAAATGGTGTGTTCGGAAAAGAGGAAAGATAACAAAGGTTCTTTCTTCTTTTTAAATTAAATTAAAGGCAGTTTGTACACATAAATACACAAAAAAACAGGTAAAAGAGAAAATATAAAAACATCAAGTTCAGGTAAAAAGTTATCTACACTTTCATAAATCCCTATCTCAGTACTTCTGAGATTTTTGACAGACAGCTGCATCCTATCCGTTAGCTACGAGCTGCTCTAAATGGTTTTAAATATTAATTATTTAATATTTCTTACCTGTAAACATTTTGGGAAAACTTGTTGAAAGACGAGAACATGATAAGAGCTCCTGAGCAAGCGGAGAGAGAGAAGAATACCTGTGTCACTGCCGCATACCACACCTGAAAATATACGCACTCTTAATCCTCGTTCCCAAAACTTAAAGTTCTTTCCTTAACACTACAAAGTTTAAATGCCCGGTATTAATGTTTTGTGTAGTTTAAGGCCGCGTCCGAACCGAAAGATCGTCTCACGAATACGCGATCGTCCCGTTCATGTCACTTTTTGTTCGGGAAACCGGAAGTCGCATCCTGTAGGCACAAAATACAGATAGTACAGAAGTCAATCACATGTATGTGCTTCACTTTTCATACCTACGCTCTGCGGACGCGCTAGGGTCGTCAACTTTGACTTATGCATAAAAAACTATCGTGGTAGTGGGCACTCGTATCTAGTTGTTTGATTTATTGTTGAGTTTATTCTTCAATATTAAAACAAAACAATAAACATAGTATTACAATACAAAAAGTTTACAGAACAAAAACATATGAAATTTTACATTTGTCAATTTTCACTATCGAAAATCCCTAATAACTTCAAAACGAATTACCCTATTTACACAATTTATTTTTCCCTATCCGTTTTAGACCTAAACCTAACAAATGACACTAAAAACAACACAATATCTACACAAACAAAAAATCATGTTTTCAACTTACGTAATAGTTGGTGGCGTGAATTTACCTTACAAAATAATTACTTCGTTTATACTGATTCAAAATAGGAAACTATTATATAAATCGAGCTTAGATAGGCATTTTTTTGTTGCTCCATTTCTGCACTTCACAGACGCGTGTCTCAAGCGGATGCCACGCACGCTCGCACTGCTCCCAACCGGTCTGAGATAACTTGTCCGTGAGCGGTGTCTATGTGTGCGTTGCTCGAGCGCACTTTGTATGTAGATTGACTTCTGTACTATCTGTATTTTGTGCTGTAGGCGCGACCACGCGTTCCGGTTCACCGAACAAAAATATAACTAATGTCACATATGAATGCGGGTAATGTTTGATGTGTGCTTTCCTATAATTAAGATATATGCGAGATCTATTATTGTAACACTGTGTATGTATTTAGTTGTTAGGGCTTTTGTATAAATAAATTAATTAATTAATGTAGGTACTTACTTTCATTTCCAAGATTTTTTCCCATTGCGGTGTAATAAAAAACAATATTCCCATGCTAGCGCCGGGTAAAGTGACAGCTCTGGAAACAAACGTAACGAATACACAAATTAGATGCATTACAACTTCACGCACTAAGTAGCTGCTATATAACACTGCCTGCCCGCTTTTCTTCAATAATTGCGAATGCTAGTACTGCTACGATAGTGCTACACGTGTACTACGACTGCTGCTACGCGTGTACCACAGCTGCTGCTACGCGTATACTACGGCTGCTGCTACGCGACTACGAAGTGGTGCTACGCAATATTCTACAAGCTGCTACCACAATACTACGACAGCTACAAATACCTTTACCGTGCATCGAAGTCCAATGACTTCGATGCACGGTAAAGGTATTCGTATTGTCATTCGCTCGCTCTTGCATCCTATGTCGACGGAGCCCCGCTTCGCGGTGCCTCTATTTCTGTGTAAAGGGTATAAAGTAACCTAACCAAACCTAAGATTTTTCCCATTCCAAGGAGGCGCACTATTCAATAAAATAAATGAAATCATTAATATAGCGAATTGTCGTAAAATTTAATGCAATTTGGCAGAATCATAAAAGGATAACAGAATGGACAGTTAACTGTTAAGTTAATCGTGTCAAATCCCATTGGCGAAGCATCTTTCAGTTATTTTTTTTTGTCTGTGCTAAAATACCAATCAATCCAATCCTATGACCCAATCCAATCCCAATCTTTTTGATTGTACCTACGTAGCGCAGCGAAAAAAAGGAAAAGACGGACAGTCTTCGCCATTTTATAATTCATAATGATTCCTTTTATGATTCTCCAAAGTGGCCTTTTTAGGCCCCCAGATCTCCCACAAATTACAAAATTTTGTCGAAATACCTGTCACCTATGTATAAGAATGTAATTTGTGGAGATAAATAAACATAATTTTATTTTATTATTATTATTTAATAACGAGAGTCTTCGACTGAACTGTACTTTAGTAAAAGAGTTTCACTCTGGGCGAGATGTAGCAAATGGGCTCCGATTTATGATTGACTGACAGCGTAGGTATAGCAGTAGCTGCTACGGCTACGGCAGCTACGATTATACGCAGCCGTTACGTTAATACTACGATGGAATGAACTAGGAAAGCTAGGAATTTTTATTTCTTTTGTATTTACTTACCTGATTAGCAATATGAACATAACGACATATGGGAACAAAGCGAGGAAATACGCTGCCTTCCCGGAACTTTTGACACCTCGAGCAACAATCAAGAAGATAATTAACCACGATATGAACAAACTGAGTGTTAGGTCCCATAACGGTACACCTGCAAAGAAACCACAAAGAGCTTAATTAGAACTAGGGTTAATAATTTTGATTGAACATTTTGAATACTCAAAGGCCGTGTACTAACATAACCGATGGTCGTGCGAATAAACGCTCGTCATGATCATTTGTTCAGCGAACCCGGAATGCCTCGTCACTCCGAGGGCACAATCGGGTTTCACCGAACACGAAACGACCATCGCTTATATTAGGGCAGCGCTTAATACTACTCTGAAACTAATAATAGTCATCCAGATCGTATTTCGGCCATGGCGGAGAGCCGGAGACCTATCTCAACGGAGACTAGCACTCGGCGCAGGAGATATTATAGTGCATAAGTGTGTGCGCAGACACAGGTGCACTCTCATAGTCCGATGGGGCGCGACACGCAATCCGAAACGACCAGAGAGAGATCAGGCGCAGGACCAACGCCTTAACGTGCTTACCGAGGCACGGGGGTATCACACCGCTAACTTCCAAACTCCGGACTGTTACTAAGAAATTCCTAATGGAAAAACCCAATAACACTTTTCCCGACCTGCGAATCGAACCCAGGACCCCCCCTGCTCAGCAGAGACCAACGGGGCAGTATAAACTGTATAGGTAAGCACAGAAAAGCTTATTCTTACTAGTTTCAATTTTATTTGGAGACCATGCCTACAGGGGTTCCCTATCCATTTGCATAAAATTGTAAGACCTAATATAACTTAGCATAATTTTGTTTGGCGTAATTATATTTTCGCATAATATAATTACGCTTAACAGCTTACGCATAATTTTTTTTAAGCATAATTTCTCTAACCATAATAATGATTAAGCATAATATTCTAAAGCATAAATTTATTAAGCATAAAGTTCTAAAGCATAACTTTTTTAAGCATAATATCCTAAAGCATAAATTTGCCCGAAGAGGATATACCAATTTATTTCGACGATTGGAAAAAAGCCATATCTCCTGAATCAGGTAATATATAACATATTAATATGATATAACGTATTGAACAATTTCGTGGGTTTTTTTTTCGCTGTAGGAAGCATGAAGCAAGCAAGCATACAGCATGCAAGCAAGCATACTGCATGCAAGCAAGCATGCAGCAAACAAGCAAGCATGCAGCATGCAAGCAAGCATGCAGCATACAAGCAAGCATGCAGCATGCAGCATTCAGGCGAGCATGCAACATGCAGCAGGCAGGGTTTCTGTCACGGCTCCGGCGCTGCGGGCCTCCGGCAGCCCCACGCGTGCTAATCGTCGCAGACGGCTTTCGCTCACCACCGCAGCTTTGGCTTGTTGGCCGGCTTCGCCGGCCAGCAAGCCGAAGCTGCTCCTCAGCCCGCGGGCCGCCTCGCCCCTACGCGCCTACGCGATTTTAAATTACACTCTAGGGGTAGGACAAACAAGACTACGTGGAGTCGGTTTTGCAGCAATTCGGTTCTGTCACTAACTTTTGTTGCACAGCATATTAAATTTAATTAATTGTATGCCTAAATATTATTATGCTAATAGTCATTAGGCCTACTAACGTTATGCGAATCAAATTTATGCCAAAACAAATAAGTCTTTAAGATGATTATGCCAACATAAAATGTATGCCTACAAAAATTATGCCGAAGTATTATTATGCCAAAACAAATTGTGCCAAAATCGTTATGCCGAAGTATATTAGGACCAAGAACATTATGCGAAAAGAAGGGATCCCGCCTACAGGACATTGCCATTTTATTTTATACAGCTCTTTTAGTTTGCTTACCAATTCCGTCATGAATCCCATCTGACCGCCGCAGTATGGTTCGCCTGTAAACAATTTTTTTTATATATTTGTAGTCAAAAGTCCAATCTACCTAAAATAAACTCCGTGGCCACGAGCTACACGCTCTTCAAGCGAGACGCATCACGATGCGTCTCGCTTGAAGAGCGTGTAGCTCCACCGTCGCTGTCACAAGTGACAGCGACGGTGGAGAAAGCAATATTTTTCATTCCATTTAGGATTCCAAATTCAAATTAATTTTATAATATAGTATGACACTTTAATTTCAAAATCAGTTGTTTTTGTTTTTCCCGTCGTTAATTGTTTTTTAATATTGCTATTTCTGTACCATGGCCGAGCCCCGTGACCGAACGAAGACGAAAGTCGATAACGATGAATTAAAAACCATAGTGGAAGCAGATTCATCACAAACCACGTTGGAACTTGTAGCAGCCTTTAATTAAATTTTTTACTTCAAATTGGAAAGATAAAAATGCTCGGAAAATGGTACCGTATGAACTCATTGAACAACAACAACAAAATCGCATGCAGTTACGACTGGAAGCTCTTCGTCACCCACCGTACTCACCAGACTTTACTCCAACTAATTTCCTTTTTTATTCGGAATTTGGATAACTTTTGACAGGGGAAAAATTTCAAATCCAACGAGGCGGTAAAAAACGCCTATAAAGAGTTTATTGATTCCAGTCACCAGGATTTTTATAGCAGAGTCAACAACGAACTTCCACTAAAATGGCAAAAGTGCATCTTCACTAATGGCCAATACTTCGATTAAAGAAATATTTAAACATTTTCTTAAAAAAACAATTGATTGCCGGCTTACTAATTGATACTTTAGTAGGTAATTTAGATAATATGTGTAAACAAATTAATATGTGGACTCACGTGAAATATAACTCTGCACTGCTCATTGGTTCTCCAGTCAATTCAGTCAAATTAGCGGTCTGTCCAGATGGAACACAGTTGTCCCATTCTGGTCGGCAGAGCGCCCAAGGCAGTGTGCTTTGAAAACTCATGACTAAATAATACAAGCATAGTCCTACGATTGACATATAGTAAGAGACCACATAGAGAGCACTAAGAGCTTGAGCGTAGCCCGTTCCTGAAAAATAAAATATAGTTAGATGAAGTAATTAATTAAATAGTTCGGTATTTTAAATCAAATCTGTAGAATAGAACTGATGAATCTACCTTTCATTGCTGGTGACAAAGCCCACACTTTAACACAATTACTACTACTGAACTGCCCAAGTGAGGTTTCGAGGTAGTACATAGGTTTTCCTATAAGTATAAGTACGATGATGTAGGGTATCAAGAATGCTCCGCCTCCGTTTTGGTAGGCAATAAAGGGGAACCGCCAAACATTGCCCAGACCCACCGACGTGGCGATGCATGACATCAGGAACTGGTACTGATTGTCCCACTGAGGTCTTGCATTATCTGGTGTGGGTTCATCCTGGAATAAAAATGTACGTTGTTATAAGTAACATTGAAATAATCTCGATCTATTGAGACAAACGCCACCATGTTGTTCATTAAGATTGCAGGTTTTTAAAGAAGGTTTAATTGAATCAATGTGTTCATATAGGTAATCCGTACCGTTTCTTATACCTTTTGCTCCGATCAGATCGATCGCTTATGACACGACTAGGAAATTGAAAATTCTACGTAGGAGAGCCCTAAAACTCATCGGTACGTCCTTGTCTTGTACGAATCCTTTATCAATGTATGACTAGACTATGACTGCATGCTCAGTATAAAAAAAGGTCAGTAATTCTTAAATTTTAGTACCTACTTATTAGTAATAAAAATCATTGTACTAAGATATAAGGGTTACTAAATAAAAATGTGTCATTATTTTATCATAATGTGGGTGTACTAAAGGTAGGTACACCTCTGCCCATAGAAATGTATACAAGCGTTGATAAGTTATGATATTGCTAACATAGCACAGAACTGGTCGAAGTGGAGGTGTATGGGGGAGGCCTATATCCAGCAGTAGACGTCTTTCGGCTGAAATGACTATTAAGATAATTATTAGTTGAGGTTTCATTCACGACTTTGAGTAAGACTTTTTGACTTTTTTTCCCTCATTTAACCAGTCCTTTGAAAAAAAAAAATGTTATTGACCTTCTTGATACGATAAAATTATTACTTATACTATTATAAACTAGCCGGCGACTTCGTACGCGTGTAATTTCTTGCTCCAACGACCGTGTCGATCGCATCGCCTGCCCGCACTATTAGAATAGAATAGAATACTCTTTATTATACCATATTAATTACAGACATAAGGTATAGAAACAGTACAAAGGGTGACACAATGGGCGGTCTTATCGCTAAAAGCGATCTTTTAAAGACAACCTTTGGATGGATTAAAAAGGGGAAGGACAGACAAATACTGTAGGTAGTCTGTGGTGTACCATTTACATAATACAATAAATACATACATAAAGTATATTATACCAATCTAAATAAATATATACATATAACAATGAACATGAAACAGGAGCAAATTAAACGTCTTAAGCCACGCCCCGATTAGTATTGCCATAAAAAAAATGTTTTGTATACTAAAATTAGTTCCGACTTTAAAGTTAGATGACTTTGTGTCTAAATATTTATGTAGTTTTCGAAATTTTGATGGCAGAGGCACTTGCCCCGTAGAGGCACTTGCCCCGGCTGACCTTACCACAAAAGGTATCTAGTATCCCTCGTTGGTTGCTACGGGTGGTTTTCAGATTTTCAACGTCGGTTCGGACGGGTCACGTAGGTTCAAGCATTCTCAAACTGCACTCTAATTGAGTACCTAACACACTTTCAATCACAATCTGAATCATTTTGAAAGGTATACTAATCCATTGCTGCATAATATTAAAAAAATAGTCTGCTCAACAACGTAAATAACGCAATGAATGTTGTTCAATTGTCAAAATGAAAGCTGGTCACGGTACTTTTTTTCCGGACAGTTTCCGAATCATTGTTTATTATCCACATTATTTATTATCCAAGGCGGAATATCAATGCCAATTTTTTATCTAGGACATTGTAATAGATTAGACGATAAAACTTTTTTTCTTGTAGTCATTGACATGTGGTAGGTACTCTGTACACAATATAAATTAATTTATGAATCGGACAATTTGGGGACATAAATAATTTATTATTCTACGTAATCCACTGTTATTTACAACATAACCACAAGCTGTTTATGATAATGTGTCATAAATACCTAAATTACTTTTTTTCTGTTGTACCGCTTATGGATATAGTACTTATGGTAGCCCAGAGGGTTTTTGAGCAAGCATAATACGCAGGGCGAAAAGTTGATTGAGTAGGTACAGTATGCCTCAATAGTGCTTAGGCGCGCTATGGTTGAAATTTCTGTGAACATGCTTCGCGCCGTCCACGCGCCCGCGCCGCAGGCCCGTATTTACATCTGTGTGTGTACACTTGCTAACGTCAAACGAAACAAAACATATCGTCATCGCTTTTTCACACGCGCGGCGTAATTACGTATGACCTTGGTTGGTTCATACCACTGCTAAAATTCACAACTTCATAACAAGTGCTGCTAGCGGATAACGTAGCATATAGGATTAGTAAACACGTAGGCCTGGGTTCGAATCTCGAGATGGAACTTTGAATTATCTTTTCAACAATAATCCTATCTTTTTTTATTATTCGATAAATTAATACACGAGAATAATAATGTAATATTTGTTTTATTTGTATTATTATATTGTTATTGAAATATGCGGGGTAAAAATAAAAAATAAATTAAGTGATTTCAAAAATTTTATTCGTTATAATTTGATAAATAAACTTTTAAAACAGTTTATTTTCTCATAAAGAACAATTTATTGAAGTAAAGCAGGTAATCGGTGAGCTACGACCATTAGACTTAAAATATTGTAACTATCTTAGTAATAAAATACTATTGTGCTTTAATTGCGGATATAGCTTAAGTATTCATTTTCAAAATTCAGAAATAAACTGTTTTAAAAGTTTATTTATCTAATTATAACGAATAAAAATTTTAAAATCACTTAAAAACTTTTTATTTTTATCCCCATATTTCAATAACAGTATAATAATACAAATAAAATAAATATTACATTATTATTCTCGTGTATTAATTTATCGAATAATAAAAAAGATAAGATTATTGTTGAAAAGATAAATCAAGTTTCATCTCGAGATTGGAACCCAGGCCTGCGTAAACACGCAGGCCTGGGTTCTAATCTCGAGAACTCCTGGGCTCTAATCCTATACTCTACGTCATCCGCTAGCGGTACTTGTTATGAAGTCGTGAATTTTAGCAGTGGTATGAACCAACGAAAAAGCGACGACGGTATGCTTTTGTTTCGTTCGACGTTAGCCAGTGTAAACACACAGATGTAAATACGGGCCTGCGGCGCGGCGGGCGCGGGGACGTCGCGAAGCATGTTCACAGAAATTTCAACCATAGCGTGCGTAAGCAAAATTGCTGCATACTGTACTATCCACGCCAAAAGTCCATAGGCAACTTCAAAACTAATTGCTTAACGTTTAGTTTGACTTACGACCTTCTTTTAATGAGTAATTTGACACACACACCCGCATATTACTCGAATAATCACGCTTTTGAATATAGTTCCGTGTCATGTTCGTCTTGTTCACATAATTCGTAAAACCTTTGAGTATACCCACAGAAATCTAAATAAATAAATTAGGTATGGTAGACAGATGCAGGTAACTTACGGCTCATTCACCGCGTCTAATAGAATGTTGTTCGTTCTTGATTGGTTTTTGATATTGTGGGTTAGTGACGTGTGTTTAATCTATTATAATAGCTGTGTAATAGTTCATTTTGAAATGTAAGCTTTGAGATGAAAGCGGATATTATCGCGCAGCGTAAAAGTGGACTTAATATTATATCACAAATAATTGATGAAACCGGACTGACTGTGAGTATTATGATTTAATTATTTTATCTAACATTTAGCTAATTAAAGTTTAACTGCTGATCCTTGTAGTTATTTTATTAAACGTTTTGTATTTACCATAGGGACTAAATAGAAGAAAAAAATAATATTTCCATGAGTTTATTTATTTACTTTTAGAATGATGAATATAGCATTATGTATAAATTATAATATAATTATTTTGTAACATTTGAACTATTTTCAAAATAATTTTGTTTAAAAAAGTAATAAGTAGGTATCTACTTAATATTTTATAATTTTGCTAGTAGCCTTACAATATTCCTTTTTTGTTTTAGAGAAATTACCTACTGTGAGTCGGAGGGTCAAAAGATATAAGGAAGAGTACAGTCAGTGAATAAGAAACAAGTGGTTTTAACCAACCAGTGACCTACCAGATGAAGTTGCATTGCAAGGAAATATGAAGATATATGTTTAAACATTACAGGATCCATACGCCAGCGTTTACTTGATAGCAAGGATAATTATGGGGGTTATACAACGTATTAAGTTATAAATTACAAATTGATTTTAGTAATATTAAATAAAATATTATTGTGTCATATCCGTAATAAGGATTATTTTGAGGTTTATAGTTTCAATCTTCTTTTCAAAATGAATTTTGAAAATGAATACTTAAGCTATATCCGCAATTAAAGCACAATATTATTTTATTACTAAGATAGTTACAATATTTTAAGTCTAATGGTCGTAGCTCACCGATTACCTGCTTTACTTCAATAAATTGTTCTTTATGAGAAAATAAACTGTTTTAAAAGTTTATTTATCAAATTATAACGAATAAAATTTTTGAAATCACTTAATTTATTTTTTATTTTTACCCCGCATATTTCAATAACAATATAATAATACAAATAAAACAAATATTACATTATTATTCTCGTGTATTAATTTATCGAATAATAAAAAAGATAAGATTATTGTTGAAAAGATAATTCAAAGTTCCATCTCGAGATTCGAACCCAGGCCTACGTGTTTACTAATCCTATACGCTACGTTATCCGCTAGCAGCACTTGTTATGAAGTTGTAAATTTTAGCAGTGGTATGAACCGACCAAGGTCATACGTAATTACGCCGCGCGTGTGAAAAAGCGATGACGATATGTTTTGTTTCGTTTGACGTTAGCAAGTGTACACACACAGATGTAAATACGGGCCTGCGGCGCGGGCGCGGGGACGGCGCGAAGCATGTTCACAGAAATTTCAACCATAGCGCGCCTAAGCACTATTGAGGCATACTGTACCTACTCAATCAACTTTTCGCCCTGCGTATTATGCTTGCTCAAAAACCCTCTGGGCTACCATAAGTACTATCCATAAGCGGTACAACAGAAAAAAAGTAATTTAGGTATTTATGACACATTATCATAAACAGCTTGTGGTTATGTTGTAAATAACAGTGGATTACGTAGAATAATAAATTATTTATGTCCCCAAATTGTCCGATTCATAAATTAATTTATATTGTGTACAGAGTACCTACCACATGTCAATGACTACAAGAAAAAAAGTTTTATCATCTAATCTATTACAATGTCCTAGATAAAAAATTGGCATTGATATTCCGCCTTGGATAATAAATAATGTGGATAATAAACAATGATTCGGAAACTGTCCGGAAAAAAAGTACCGTGACCAGCTTTCATTTTGACAATTGAACAACATTCATTGCGTTATTTACGTTGTTTTGCAGACTATTTTTTTAATATATCGCACCTACGGTGCAAAAACGTCACTTATGCAATTTTTGTCAGTATTGATCTGAGTAGGAGAAAAAGTAGCTAATGTACCCCTTTACCTGGTGAGTAATTGTCATTTGTGTAGTGCGTATACTTTACGCGAGAGGGCAGTTGTGTCGGTTTAGTCAAGAAGACAATAGGATAATAGGATGTCGAATTTTCCAACGAACTTTCAAACACTTCTCCTGAAAAATTACCTACATCATTTGCATAAGTGACGTTTTTGCGCCGTAGGTACGATATGCAGCAATGGATTAGTATACCTTTCAAAATGATTCAGATTGTGATTGAAAGTGTGTTAGGTACTCAATTAGAGTGCAGTTTGAGAATGCTTGAACCTACGTGACCCGTCCGAACCGACGTTGAAAATCTGAAAACCACCCGTAGCAACCAACGAGGGATACTAGATACCTTTTGTGGTACTTAAACTAATTTTATTCTAGGTGCATCTTCACATATAATTATTATATATACAAAACCTTGTAAAACATTTTAAAAGAGTAACGGTGGAGTTTCTTGCCCATTCTTCTCCATACGAAAACCACCTGTTGGAATGGGAAACTAGAATCAATTCTATTTTGTTGTAATTTTTGACGTTCAAAAGTGCCTTTAATGTGTCTTTTTGAAATAAATAATTTGACTTTGAATATTCCAGAATCATTAAACAGAATAACTCTTAATATGTAATTATAAATATGTAATTGAGGGACCCGTGGCTAAAGAATAACAGCCGCACAGGTCGATCAATCAGGTTAAGCTACGCTTGCCGCGGTTGGTCTGTGGATGAACCATCTTTAGATACCGTGACCCCTCCGTGCCTCGGAAAGCACGTTAAGCTGTTGGTCCCGGCTGTCATTCGTGGATCTTTGACAGTCGTTACGGGTAGTCAGAAGCTCGAAAGTCTGACAACCAGTTTTACCAAGGGGTATCGTATTGCCCAGTAACTGGGTTGTGGAGGTCAGATAGGCAGTCGCTCCATGTAAAATACTGGTATTCAGCTGCATCCGGTTAGACTGGAGGCCGACCCCAATATAGTTGGGAAAAGCTAAAGGGTTAATATGTAATTATGTATGTATGAAAGCCGTCTGATAACCGGACTGTTATGTTAATACAGCATTAATTAAGATCAATTAGGACAATATAATTTGTAGCTAACAACTGCTAGAGAAACGATCAGATTAAATTACGAAGACTGACGTTATACTAATATTAGGAAAAACCCTTTCTTTCAAATTAATGCTTTGGGATTTTGCCAGCTGATCGCAATCGTTCTAAATATCAGTCAACCTATCAGTATTCGGTTTCTCCAAGTACTTCGAAACTTGCTTCACCAACTTGTTAAGATACTAGCTAATTTGTTAGGGACCGATTATTATAAACACCGCAAATGTTGTTTACAAACTATTTAACGAGTATGTTTAGATATGTGGTATTGTGGTACCTATGTATAATTGTAACTGCCCCGTCGGTCTCGTGGTCGCAAGCGTGAGTGCTGAGCCTGCTGCTGGTCCTGGGTTCGATTCCCGGGTCGGGAAAAGTGTTATTGGATTTTTTTATTAGGAATTTCTTAGGAACAGCCCGGAGTTTGGAAGTTGGCGGTGTGATACCCCGTGCCTCGGAAAGCACGTTAAGCCGTTGGTCCTGCGCCTGATCTCTCTCCGGCCGTGTCGGATTGCCGTCCCTTCGGAATATGAGAGTGAGGGAAGAGGGAGTGCACCCGGTCTGCACGCACACTTGTGCACTATATTATCTCCCGCGCCACAGGCTAGTCTCCGTTGAGATTGGCCGCCGTGGCCGAAATAAGGTCTGGAGGACTTTATTTATTTATATTATTGTAAATATGTCATGGAAAACTACCTAGATTGCATAAAATAAATAAACAAAACGATTTAAATTCTTTTATGGTATTTTCATTTTGAACCCACTATCAGCTTCAGCACCCTCGAAAACAATAAAAACTATCTCTCTCTCTCTGACTCTGTCTATTATATGTATCTAATAAAAAGTCGCACGTAGCATAACGCTTTTTTGTTACGTGACAATATCTACCAGTTTACAACTACCGCATACTTCTTCTTGAACTTCGTTCCAAAAAAACACAATAAATAACGATTTGGAAAATTTTGTACATTTGTAGATATGATCACGAAGCAATAGCGTGACGATATAATGCAAAGAGATTTGATCAATGTCACCTATCCGTCTATTATATAGGATTACAGGTGAGTACATAAGTACTTACCACCTAACGCATCAAATAATTCTTCAACAACACCTTTAATGGGAAAAGTGGCTTAAATTTCAAAGGAAGCTGAACATAAAACAGTGCAATGTACTACATAGGTTCACTTGGTTGTGCAGATGCACTTCTAAATTGTATTGTCCAGCATCTTGGCGTTTTGTAGTTAGAAACATAGTTCTAATACGTTTGTTCTAATCTTGTTTAGTCATCAATGATGCTATAGAGGCATGAGGAACAGGGTATAAAGTTCACTCATACTCTATCGAAAAGGGAGGATCCTCCGACCAGACGGGTGTTGTGTCTGGCGGGCAACTGTCCGATGATTCATGTCGGGCCGTTGAGTCTATGCTAGTTGCGCGGTCTCTGCTTGCGAGATGCAGGATTTTGCGTGACGTCAGTATGACACGTTGTTCTCATGTGGCGTTGTAGATACCGCTACAATGCTATTTTTAATGCAATTACATCCAATTTGTTTATTATTGTATATACCTATTAGTTTCATTGAAAATACTGGCGAAATGAGAGTTTCCCGAAAAACCTACAAAAAATACCTATGCGTGCGCATATAGGCGTGATGTTATATAAATATAAAGTTTAGGATAGTGCACATGATCAGGTTTTCGAGTTACTTTTAAATAATGATAAGTCTTATTTAAAAGTTATAGAGGAAAATACCTGTACGTATTAATGTGTTAACAAAACATCCGTTCTAAATTAATTACAAGTAGATCTGGGTAAACATTCTTTATCAATTTTGTGAAATATGGGAGGTCTGATTGGTTCAACATAAAGACTACCATAGGTAGGCGCAACGCGACGGCGGCGGCGGCGCTGCGCTGCGATGCACGCTGGTGGAACAATTTCTATGAAAATTCGGCGGCGGCACCGGGCCGGCGCTGCGCTGGTGGAACAATTTCTATGAAAATTCGGCGGCGGCACCGGGCCGGCGCTGCGCTGGTGGAACAATTTCTATGAAAATTTCATGGAAATTGCTCGACCGTAGTGGCGTCGCGCCTATCTTCGGGAGCTTTATTGCAATGTTTGTGGTAATTGCCAATTAGACAACAATCTCTTGTCCACTATTATCACATTAACTATCTTGTTTACAATCTTGAATTTTTTTTAAGGTCTAGCCTTAAAATAAAAAATATGACAGAAATTAAAGAAAATAAATATAACACATTGGTTCGCGGCAGATTTAAAAAAAATAAAAATGTAGATATGTTATCGTAAGCCTAAGCCAGCATGATGCTGTTAAATTCAATTCTACAGCGTGTCGAGAGATAGAGTCACATTATAAAAAGTATATCCGGTACCTATACTGTATTAGATTAAACTACTTACTATAGGTTTTTCAGGCAAGTCCAATTTCTTGGGGCTGAACCCTGATGCTCGCTTCTTTGGGAAGGATCCGTCTTCATTTTCAGGTGAAGCATTAAATGCTGGATTCGCACGACTTCCATTTTCAATCACGGTTACGTCATTTGATTCCTATGCAAAAATAGAACAAAGTTAATTTCATTCATTTAAAATTACTAAGAAGTAGTTTAATTTGGATTTTAAAGTCTTTGTTTAAAATGATCTTTATTTACCATCTCACAGTATTTGTGGTTTACTTAAAAATATACGTTCACCACAACATACGTGATTGAAGTGACCGTTTGTATAATTCTTATTCCTAATAAAATATGCACACGATAGAGATTAATTTACTTTGATACGGTTATCTTAGTATCCATCGATAGATTATGTATCTAAATCTTTTAATGGTAGGTATTAGTAATGATATTTTATGCCGTCCAAATGTTCCTAAATGTTTCTAGGAATCATCAATTATATTATGTGAAAAATCGCAAGTTTTAAAAGCAAGTCGCAAGTGAGTAGGTATATGTTTCCAGCTCTTCTAATTTGTAAATTATTTTCACTCCTCTTGCTCAAAAAGGTTAGCGTGCCAGAGCGAGGAAAAAATAGCATATCTTCCTCTAGAATTTTTTATTTTTTCTTAATTTTTGTCCGTTACCAACGAGCCCACAAAAACGCAATAGTAGATTATGCACCGAGGGGCTAAAGTTGTGTCTTATGTCACGGGCGTCATATTGAATCTCGAGCGCAATGAAGGATTCGGGATTTAACTCCCGAGCGCAGCGAGGGAGTTAAGAGTTTAACTCACGAGCGAAGCGAGGGAGTTAATACAAGAATCCTGGATGCAGCAAGGGATTCAAGTTAGCCCAAGGCAAAGACACCTTTAGCCCAGAGGAGGATACTCTACTTTCTACACCTACTGTGAGAAAATAATAGCCATAGTAAGAAAATTCGCGCCTTTATTGCGTCTACCAATAAGTAGCCAAGACACGATCAATTCGATTTAGAAAAAAAAGTCTCTTCTACGGTTTTGTCGTGTGTGTCTATTGATATCACTCTCATGGAAGTGGCGTTTGTGTAAACTAAGCTTTATACAGGGCTGGTAGAATGGTTTTGGATGATTGGCTGTATGCATTTTGAATTTAGAACGTCATTGGAGACGCTCGCGAAAATAGAGAATTTTTGATAAAATGTGATAAATCGACTGTAGTATAGATAGGTTTTATTATTTATTCACAAAATCCATAGCAATCTTAGCGCAGTTTACTTAAAATAAATTAACTAATGTTACAGCCAATTACTATTACGGTATTACGACGCGGTACGGTATTTGTTATTATTAATGCCAGTTTTAATGTTATTCCATTCCTTTTAAAAAATGGTTCGTAGTTATCTAATTATTCTTACAATATTATGTCTTCGAAAACATGGCAACGCAAGAATGGCAATGGAAGTAGCAGTCGTTATGATTTTGTAGGAAATCGAGATTATCATCCACGCGTAGTAAGGGTTTTGAGAATAGCTTTCCTCTTTCTGGCACCAACTGGCACCAAAGGGTGTTTATTAGTACCTACTATACTGCCAATTTAGCTGAGCATGTGAGATTCCAAATTCAAATCACAATATTGACCAGCGGGTCATAATGAAATCCAGTACAACATTATTGACCGGCAATGCCCCCGGCCACTAATGACTCACTTTAGGTTAAGGTTGCTTGACATATAATTTGACATTTTCGAGCAGGTGGTGTGAAAAAGTCTTTTCACACCACCTGCTCGAAAATGTCAAATTGTTAAATTGTCGTACTGCCGGTCGATTCTGTAAAAATCTCACCGTGAAAACTTAGGTGAAGTGAGTTTGTTTTTGCTAGGAATTGACACTATTGGCAGCTCACTCCACACTCACTTCACCTAAGTTTTCACGGTGAGATTTTTACAGAATAGCACCGCTGGATTTCATTATGACCCGCTGGTCAATAATGTGATTTGAATTTGGAATCTCACATGCTCAGCTAAATTGGCAGTATAGTTTAACCTAATGGTTGCGAAAAACACAAATGGAACAAGTTCCAACAAAACAACCTTTTGGTGCCAGAAAGAGGAAAGCTATTCTCGAAACCCTTACTACGCGTGGATGATATTCTCGATTTCCTACAAAATCATAACAACTGCTTCTTCATATCGTTGCCATGTTTTCGAAGACATAATATTGTAAGAATAATTAGATAACTACGAACCATTTTTTAAAAGGAATGGAATAACATTAAAACTGGCATTAATAATAACAAATGCCGTACCGCGCAGTAATACCGTAATAGTAATTGACTGTAACATTAGTTAATTTATTTTAAGTAAACTGCGCTTAGATTGCTGTGGATTTTGTGAATAAATAAATAAATAATAAAACCTATCTATACTACAGTCGATTTATCACATTTTATCAAAAATACTCTATTTTCACGAGCGTCTCCAATGACGTTCTAAATTCAAAATGCATACAGCCAATCATCCAAAACCATTCTACCAGCCCTGTATAAAGCTTAGTTTACACAAACGCCACTTCCATGAGAGTGATATCAATAGACACACACGACAAAACCGTAGAAGAGACTTTTTTTTTTTTAAATCGAATTGATCGTGTCTTGGCTACTTATTGGTAGACGCAATAAAGGCGCGAATTTTCGTACTATGGCTATTATTTTCTCACAGTAGGTGTAAAAAGTAGAGTATCCTCCTCTGGGCTAAAGGTGTCTTTGCCTTGGGCTAGCTTGAATCCCTCGCTGCATTCAGGCTACTTGTATTAACTCGCTCGCTTCGCTCGTGAGTTAAATTCTTAACTAGTTAATCCCGAATCCTTCATTGCGCTCGAGATTCAATATGACGCCCGTGACATAAGACACAACTTTAGCCCCTCGGTGCATAATCTACTATTATTCATAAATAGATAATCATGAATAAAGAGACTCGACTTATTACTGTTTCATAAAGAAAGAACATTTTATTTTTGAAAGTGCAACTAAAAGCGGCGATCTCTTCGGTAGGGTAGAATGCGTGCATTGCATTGCGGCTACAGAAGAAATAAAAAAAACTGGCCAAGTGCGAGTCGGACTCGCACACGAAGGGTTCCGTACCACAAGGCAAAAACGCCGAAAAAAACACGTTTGTTGTATGGGAGCCCACCTTAAATATTTATTTTATTTTGTTTTTAGTATTTTTGTTGTTATAGCGGCAACAGAAATACATCATCTGTGAAAATTTCAACTATCTAGCTATCACGGTTCTTGAGATACAGCCTGGTGACAGACAGAAGGACGGACAGACAGCGAAGTCTTAGTAATAGGGTCCCATTTTTACCTTTTGAGTACGGAACCCTAAAAAAAGACATTGGCACGAAATCTTTAGAATGTTTCTCGAATTGCAAATTGAATTGGTGACCGTAATTTATTTTACAAAAGTTAAAATGTCATAATCTAGTGAGAATGGAGATTAATTTGCAAATGAAAGAGAAAGGTAAAGAAACAAATTTCTCCCAACTAGACCACGACCATAGACGTCAAGTGATGAGTCAACTCGGCTGATTCTCTATTCAGAGAAACCTGAAACCTGGAACTACGTGTATCTCCCACATTTACCCCACAGACAACTCAATATTCATCTTCACAGAGGACTGAAATTATTTGCTGGGAAAAAACATCTCCTTAAATATTCAGAACTGTACATTTAATTTTTAATAAAATAAATTATTTAATATTGTATTAAATTATTTTATTTTCTCGCAATCGTAGCGAAAAGTAGAGTGTTACACACGGCGCTAAAAACCCATTATAACTCGGTTTCTATTTACTCCCTCACTAAAGCTCGGGAGTTAAACTACTTCGTATAATGGGTCATTTTAGCCCCTTGTATAACAATCTACTTTATGTGTGATGTGATGCTTATTTAAAGTGTCAATTTAAATGCTTCACCGCACCTTAGCAGATGGAAAAAACATAAGTACTTACCTTATTAGGGTAAGTAGGTACTTAAAATGACTTACTTAAAATGTCTTAAAATGTCAATGACATTGTGAATACTTAGGTATTCACAATGTCATTGACCTTATTAATCGACCGATTTTGAAGTAGGAGATATAATTACTTAATTATGAATACGTACGCATTCGTTAGTCATTAATGAGGGCATAATGAATTATGTTTCTATTGTTATCTAAAGCTTAACAGTTTGAAGCCGATGCGATCAAAATGATTATTCACCGACACGTGCTTATGCAGCATAAGCACATGTCGATGAATAATCATAGGTTATGCTTATCGTCGTGCTAATTCTTTACTTTTTGGGAGAACTGACCTGTTGGGGCATCCCATCCTAACTTTTAACGCGTCAATCAGCACCTTAATTGCGTAACACACTATCGATCACAATCTGAATCGTTTTAAGGCTTAGGTAGATTAAAAATGTCCAGATTCCGTGTTCGAAACAAAACGCAACGTTTTAAGTGAAGCCACTTTTTTATAAATGTGTGAGTGAGCGTATCGTAATTGCGCTTGTGTGCAATGTGCGTGTAATACCAGTGGCAGAGATTTACCCTTAAATGTGGGAGATTTTCAGTATTTTACGTTTAGCGTAAAATATATCATCAACAGTAATGACATGATTTTTTATTATTACGGTTGTTGAGTTTCAACGTTATTTCTTTAATTTGTGTAATTTGTCATGTGCGACTTTATCAGAAATTATTATGTTACGACTTTTTGTGATATTTGCTTGTAAGTTACTTAAAGGTTTGTTGTTTTGGTGTACTTAAATAGGTAGTAAGCAGAAATAGCACAAACGGTAACTGAAGAGATTTAAAAAGTTACAAATAATGGGTAAAAAAAATTATGCCCCTGGCAACACTTAACAAATATGGCGTGACAGTAATGTCAAGTTATACTTTTTGTTTACATAAATTTGCGGTAACAAAGAAATACAAAGTGAAATTGAATACTTATTTGTGAAATGATATATAGTGGCACATTCCTTTTTTTTTAGTATGATTTCTACACCATTTCACAACACAAACCTTCATTTTAAAATATCAAAACACGGACTCATGACGTAATTTACGCGGGAGCGTTACTATAAGGCGACTGACGTATGGATCGTACGACGCGGGACATTTGTCCCCCGTGTTTTTGGCTTCAATTCTCAGTGGCCTACTATCCATCTGGACATTTTTTTAATCTAAGTTTTAAGGGTTATTGCTTATCCATTGCTTCATAATTAAGTTCGAAAGATTTGTCTACTCAACATAAATAACGCAATGAATATTTATGAACTGTCAAAATGAAAGCCATTGCTACTATTACTGTGTTATGCAATTCCCGCGCTAAGGACCGAGGGCATACCGGGATCGGGGCTCTACTACCTAATGAGTCGGTATCAATAAAGTGTAGCAAACTTGACATATCGAGCAATTGTCCGATATCTGAGATCACAGCTCCTAGTGAATGGCAGGTGAGTCTTTACTAAGGTTATGTGCGTATGGTGTGAGGGCCACTTTGTTAAAACTCTTTGAAAATGTGCTTTGAATTTAGTGAACATTCCAAAAGAAATGTGAAAGTTGGAATCAGATTTTGTGAAAGTCAAATAACCGAGTTAAAGACTGTAAAGTTGGGCCCTCACTTCTCACATAGAGGATTGAGGGCCCACCTGAAACTGATAAGCTAGGGACACTACAGAAGTCTTTATGCCAAAATATAAGCTAATTCCAAACAAAATTTGTGAAAAAAAGATATTATCTCAAAACACTGTCCTACTTTGTACATCTTCGTACAAAATGGGCCCTCAATTCTCATACACGTAACAGTTTATTACGCAAATAAAATGAAATCAATAACTTACATCTACTGTTTCAAATCCTACATGCTACTAAATAAATTATGAAAATTTATGAAAGCAAGAACAGGTCACCACTTTTTGTTGTTTGAAAGTTAGGACCTTGATAAAATTCGGGCCCTCAGTCCTCCAATTCTTTTGTTTTCGATTTATTACGCTTATCGTATGAAAGATAAGACAAATACAAAATTGTTTTTTTTTTGTGAAAAAAATTGTGCAACAAATGCGATACCAGAAGGAAATTAAAAGACCCATTATTGTATAACAAAATCGAGTTTTATTTTTATTCTCTGAATTAGGAAATAGGGTGACCACAATTTCTTTTAGATTGCAGTAAAGATTAGTAAATGTGGAGTCATAGGTTTTAATAAACTTTATTCGATTTTTTGCTTATTATCGTCATAGCATTTGTACTCAAGATTCGTGATAAAAAAAAATAATTTCGGAAATCGAATGATCACATAGAAAAATATTGTTACTCAAGTCATTTTTGCTTGAAATATCGTTCGTTCTGAAATAATTCATTTATTATTTTTATAAAGGTTTTTGCCCAGCCATTTACTAATCTTTACTGCAATCTAAAAGAAATTGTGGTCACCCTATTTGCTAATTCAGATAATAAAAATAAAACTCGATTTTCTTATACAATAAAGAGTCTTTTAATTTATTTCTGGTAGGTATCGAATTTGTTGCACCATTTTTTCACCAAAAGAGACAATTTTGTATTTGTCTTATCTTTCATAACGATAAGCGATATGCGTAATAAATCGAAAACAAAAGAAATGGAGGACTGAGGGATAACTTTCAAACAACAAAAAGTTTTGACCTGCTGTTCTTGCTTTCATAAATTTTCACAATTTATTTAGTAGCATATAAGATTTCAAACAGTAGCTGTAAGTTAATGATTTCATTTTATTTGCGTAATTTACGTGAATGAGAATTGAGGGCCCATTTTGTACGAAGATATACAAAGTAGGACAGTGTTTTGCGATAATATCTTCATCATCATCATCTGCCTAGCCTTTTCCTAACTATGTTGGGGTCGGCTTCCAGTCTAACCGGATGCAGCTGAATACCAGTATTTTACATGGAGCGACTGCCTATCTGACCTCCACAACCCAGCTATTGGGTAATATGATACCCTTGGTAAGACTGGTTGTCAGACTTTCGGGCTTCTGACTACCCGTAACGACTGTCAAAGATCCACGAATGACAGCCGGGACCAACGGCTTAACGTGCTTTCCGAGGCACGGAGGGGTCTCGGTATGTAAAGATGGTCACCCATCCACAGACCAACCGCGGCAAGCGTAGCTTAACCTGATCGATCGACCTGTGCGGCTGTTATTATTTAGCCACGGGCCCCTCTTGCGATAATATCTTGTTTTCACAAATTTTGTTGGGCATTGGCTTAGGTATATTTTGGCATAAAGACTTTTTCTGTAGTGTCCCTAGTTTATCGGTTTCAGGTGGGCCCTTAATCCTCTAACTGAACTGAACTGAGGGCCCAACTTTACACTCTATAACTCGGTCATTTGACTTTCACAAAATCTGATTCCAACTTTCACAATTCTTTGGGAATGTTCACTAAATCCTAAGCACATTTTCAAAGAGTTTTAGCAAAGTGGCCCTCACACCACACGCACATCTAAGGTTTGTTTTTAAAATCCCTTGCTCTCGTTGAGGTAAGGTTGATCGATATAATATTGATTATAGACTAGCGGAAGAACGTTTCCTTGACAATTTTTTCATCTCTATACCAGGCCTTTTTTTTTTTTGCGGATGGGAAATCATCAAATGACTCCTCCCGCTCTGGGTGGAGCGGAAGGGAGTGTCAGACTCTTACTGGCTAAAACCCACCCGTGTTCCTTCCTTAGCCCTTTATGTTCCGGGCCAGCGGTAACCCTTTCGGACAATCCCGCTGACCCGGCAGGCTTCGGCCCTAGGGGGCCCCTCCTCGATGCTGACATCTCTTTGAGGCGCGCGTGGAACACGTACGCGCCGTCCGGCACGGGCCTGGTCCTGATCGGACGGTGAGCTACCCATTACTCTCCGCCCGCAGGCCCGCGCCTACGGTGGCCGGGAGTCGTCACGCGGCTACCAACGCCCGGAGAGTCTCCCGCGGCGGCTGGGACTGGAGGCTCTCTCCCTAAGCCGTCCCGCCACCTCCTTCGCTAGCATGACTGCTTCGCAGAAGGAGGTGACTGCCTCCCACTCCCTCTCGCTCCGGACCATGGCTTAATTGCACTCCATGTTGCGTTGCGCGCTACCTACCGCCCGGCCGAGCGGTCTCGGGCCGTTTGCGGACCAAATACAGTGCGGTTTTCGCAAGCAAAGCGCACGCACGTTGTTCAAATTTAATCGTTCCATTCGTTTGTACGCGTACCTACGATGCCGTCTGGTGCTTTTTGTGCAGTAGATGGGTGTGATGGTGACAAATAGTTATGTTAATTTACTTTTATCGAAGAGGCAGCCTAGCCCTGCGGTTGTTGTGGGATCGCGCGGTGCGAAGCAATCACAACTGTACACTTGAGCTTTTAGGCACATTTTAGCATGCAGCGGTTGCTGACGCGACGGAGTAGGCTATTATAGCAGTAGGTATAGGAAATTTTCTACTGAGTGAAGTATCAGTTACGTAGTAACTATTTAGTAATCTGTGTCTATACTAACTCTGTACCATGCTGCCAATAGAAGATGTTGATCTCAGTAACTGTATTACATAGCTGAACTACAAGGTAGAAATTAATTTCCATAAAATTTCTGTCATAATACTAAGTGTATTAGTACATATTTGCTTGCTATTTGTGGTATCTACCTCCTGAGGTCATGCAGTTGTTGTGTAGGTAGGTACTAGGCTTAATAATAAAACAGTTTCTTGAAGTAAGTAAAAGAATTGTTTGTGGTATTGTGTAGTGGTTTCTTAAAACATTAAAAATGCGTAAAGTGATATAACTTTTTTATAAAAATATATTTTAGGACAGTATAAAAGGTTTCGGTACAACATTCACATATTTGAAATTAACTTATAATAAATAGAATACCCTGACATATAATACAACATCGTTATAATTTACTACTATCTAAATAACATCATTTTGGCAATTAGTTAGACAATTTAAATTTTGACAGTCCACAACAAATTGTCACATATGCACCAGCATAAAGGTACGTAATAGTTATTTTTAGCCTATATCTATAGTAAATTCTAGAGTTAAAGCTAATGACTAGTGGTTTATAGTCGTCTCCGGTACCCGCCGGTGAGGATGTACCCGAGGTGTTGTAACCACGACGTGTTGAGTCTCTCACGTTCCTCCTTGGCCTGTGCCGTGAACTGCTCCCAGCCGGCGCGGTCGGCCGGCGTACGGGGTCCCCATGACGACTTTGAACCGAACGAACGCATCAGCATCTGGGAAAGGCGTAAGTATCAAGTTCAGTCACAACAATTTTCATAAAAGAAAAATACTTTTATATTACCCACTGAGAAATATCATTAAAACTCATTCCAATCAAATGTTCATAGGTAATCTTACCTCCACGAAGTTTCCGGATCTATTTTTGTACATCGCTAGCGCAATCGAAATCGGTACAAACAGAATACCAATCATTAGCATCATGTATCCCGATACTGAAAACAAATAATATTGTGATAAGACTTTCATTAGGCACAAGAGGTACCTACCTACACATCTTAACATGCTAGATAGCTTTAAGAAATTATAGTGTTGTATGAGTCCATGTAAAATACTGGTATGCAGCTGCTTCCGGTTAGACTGGAAGCCGACCCCAAGATAGTTAGGGAAAAGGCTAGGCAGATGATGATGAGTGTTGTATGAGTCCACAACGTAACCAAGTGAATGAAAATCAATTAAATTATGTCAACGCTAAGTTAATCAATAATTCAATGACAAGTTACAAATTCTTATATTTTAAGGTTGTATTTCCATTCATCATTGTCTCATATGGTTAAACCCTTAATAATTATCCACTAACCATATCCTGCTGTTGGGTAGTGATAGTCGTCGCCAAACGTCAGAGCTTCGAAAGACATGAAAGCGTAGATGAACACGGTAGTCATCATAGCAGGCATGATAATGCTCCAGCAAATTCTCCAATAGAAGCCAGTCTTGATGCCCAACATGAATTCGATGTCCACGCATAATTTCTCCAAACCTGTAAATTAAGAAAAATATTTAAAAACAGTTCACAAGGTTGTTGGCAAAACTAAGTATTAGCAATGTCCTTTTGGATATACATTAAGATCCTAACTTATAATCCACAGCAAATCGTCAATTCAAAGGGCTCACCATAAATCCATATAACTCCTATAATTTCGACGATAGCACAGAAGAGAATCAAGAAAGTTCCACCAAAATAATCGACCAACTCCAGGACATATTGACCACCCTGTAAAATAAATGCATTAAATCAGTTAAATAGAAAGTATTATCCAAATGATTTGATTTAATTCTTGAAGTCTTATTATTAGGTTTATGTGAAGCTTGAATTTCTTAATTGTGACCAAAAATTGTGATTAATCAAAGAATTAATAATAGATTATTATTTATTAAGAGGATAAAGCAGTATCTTATGTCATAGGTCCGCTTAGAAGTTAAGACTAGAATCCCTCGCTGCAGTCAGGATTCAAGCTTGCCCAACATGAATTCAGAAAATCTTTATCCCGAAGAGACTGCTCTACTTTTCGTACCTACTATGAGGTAATAAAAACAATTCATTTTTCGAATAAAATTAGTAACTAAGTATTAGGCATCTAAAACCTATGAAGTTTTTTTGTGGTAAATACTTTCAAACGTTTTTTTTTAGTTGACTTTTTAAATTTAGATCACATTATTAACCAGTTATAATGAAATGCTGTGGTGGTGTGAAATAGTAGATTATTCACTAAGGGGATAAAGCAGAGTCTTAAAGTCGAGGGAGCTATTTTGAATCCTGAACGCAACGAAGAATCCCAGGGGTCCCGAGCGTAGCGAGGGAGCTCTTTGTTAACTCCTGAGCGAAGCAATAGTTAAGACTAGCATCCTGAGTGTGGTGAGGATTCGAGCTCGCCCAAGACGAAGACACCTCTATCCCCAAGGAGAATACTCTACTTTTCGCACCTACTGCGAGGTAATAAAAACCAATTCGATTCGAATTTGTAGTTTATGAAACTGTTTATGAAATAACCGGGAAATACATACCTACTTATGTACAGTGTCATACACTATTTACCCAACAACGTGACAGGCCGGGGCTTATGCTATGCGTGTACTTAACTATGTGTCCTTGTATAAATTATGTATCTATTAATAAATTTTAACATTAATATGTGGAGTATCAAAATAATCCCTTTATTTTGATACCCCACATAGTAATGGTACTATTTATTTTTTATCAAGACCTTACTTTGTCATCTTCTAAAATCCGCCATTTTGATTTTATAAAAACAATACTTAGCCTATAACCTTCGACCCAAACGAGTCGATAGACTCCTCATGTATTAAGATCCATCCAGCTGTTAGGATGCTTCGAGGGTAAGTATAAGGAATTCCACTTACAAAGATACATACCAGATAAGTAAGCATAAAAGCATAACCCTGTTCTATCACGTCGGGTAAATAGTGTATGACACTGCACATATAAACTATAGCTATTCCCCGGTTATTTAACAGTTTCTTATACTACTAATTCAATAATCGAATTTGTTTTTATTACCTCGCAGTAGGTGCGAACCTTGAATCCCTCGGATTTAAAATAGCACCCGCGACAGTAAGACACTACTTTATCCCCTTAGTGAATAATCTACTATTAGAAAAGAACTTACAGGTGTAACGTAAATAAGTCCGATGGCGAATCCGGCGGTGCAGCAGAAAGCGGACATAAAAATGGTACGGACGCGCGGGAAGGCATCCATCATGACCGTGTTGATAGTCGACAGCAGCGCCACCGCCGAACCGATGCCGAGCACAGTCATCATCGAGAAGAATAGCACTGAGAACAACTGAAAACAATTGCGTTGATAAACTTATATCATGACTAGCTTCTGCCCGCGACTTCGTCCGCGTGAAATTCGTACTTTCCTCTAAACATTTCGATAATGTATGTTTATGATCTTTATCATTTATCTAGATAAATAAGTTTTCGGGCCCATTTTAGAGTTTATAGATAAAACGGATCAGATTTTTCAAGTAAACTATATCTCCGCTTATCACCCCCACAGGGTATTTTGAAAAAATCGTTTGGGATGTGTTTATAAATTGACTCAAAGATTCATACCCATTTTCGAGTTAATGGAAGCAAGCAATAAAATCCGGGGTGGATTTTACTGCTTGCTTCCATTAACTCGAAACTTAAACTTAACTTAAACTTTGTTATCCTTTTCCACCTTGACTGTCGACTTTAGAAAAACATTAAAATGCATACTTTTTTATTTTTTGTTTTAGTAGTCCTTTTAGTAACCTACCTACCGCGTTTCGAGTTAATCCGACAGCGGGTTATTTTTATTACATATTTTTCTAACCTATCAACTTTGTCACCTATGAGGTTAATCAAGCAACTTAATAAAATACTCTCCTGTGAAATTGACTACCTCTCACCGCGTTAGGGGTAGATTTTCGAAAAACCCTGAACCACTTTATTATTTATTTTGGTCTTACATACTGAGTTTCGAGTTAATTGGACCGCGCATTAAAATTCTTCCATACTAAATTTGACACCCCCAATCTCCCTTTAGGATAGTTTAGAATTCCAAAACATTACGAACTTTATTATAACTTAGATAAGTATTTGTGCCAAGCAAGTGTCAAGTTCAAATTTATTTATACCATTTTTTTTTAAGTTAATCAAGCCACTCACTAAAATCCCTTTAAAAATCGAATTACTTACCACTTTTTGTCCCGTCAGGGGTCAATTTTCGAAAACCCCATAAACTTATTAGTGATTATTTGCTGTCGAAAGTATTAATACTGAGTTTCGAGTTAATCGGACCGCGCGTTAAAATTCTTCCACACACCCCAAAACCCCCTTTGAGGGGTAGTTTTGATAAACTAATAATGATAATTATTACATGCTTAGGCAAGTATTCTTGCAGATATTGCAAAGTTAAAAGTTTATTAATAAACTTTGAGTCAAAGATTATTTATACGAATTTTCGAGTTAATCAAGCCACGCAGTAAAATCCTCCCCTGTATAATTAACTACCCCTTTTCACCCCGTTAGGGGTAGGTTTTTGAAAAACCCTGCACGCAAAAAATGCCAAACTTCATAAATTTACTTAGATAAGTATTCGTGCCAAGTTTCTGGATTTCCGCTTTTCACCCCTACAGAGGTGTAATTTTGAAAAAACGTTTAAGATGTGTTCATAACTTGACTGAAAGATTATTTATACCAATCTTCGAGCTAATCAAGTCACGCAGTAGAATCCTCACCTGTAAAATTAACTACTCCTTTTCACGCAGTTAGGGATAGATTTTCGAAAAACCCTGATACACGTTATTCTTTATTTTTAGTCTTAAGTATAAATACTGAGTTTCGAGTTAATCGAACGGCGCGTTAAAATTCTTCCATACAAATTTTGACACCTCCCAATCCCTCTTTAAGGGGGTAGTTTAGAAAAACAAAAAATGCCAAATCAAATTTCGTGGCAAGCTTCAAGGTTATTAACTCAAGGAATAATATTTTTCATACAAACAAAATCCCCCCTTTTCACCCCCTTAAAGGTTAAATTTCGAAAAACCCCTTCCTACTCCAAATACCTACTCTTCACAAAGAACACACCCTCCAAAATTCATGTCTCTAGGACCAGCGGTTTAGGCTGTGCGTTGATATCTCAGTCAGGTTATTGAATTTTATATACAGGTATAGATAGATAAATTTGTATCGAGAATCTATTTCAATTACATAAAGTTTTCATTACTTTGAAAAACGCAATAGCTTCAAGATTTACCTGTGGCAAGAAAGTTTTGCAAATGGCATCAGGGTAAGAAATGAAGGCGAGTCCAGTACCACCAGAACCTATGGCATCTTTCACGTCCGTGTTTAGCTCATACGCCAAGTTCCCGAGGATTCCGAAGATCGTGATACCCGACAGCAAACTTGTGAACGTGTCCAACGTCGTCACAATCATCGCATCCCTGGAACAGAAATTGATTTGGTTAATATTTGTTAATTTATCTGAGGAATAAACAAACTCAAAGCATTTATTTCGTAGTAGGTACCTATGGAGAAGAATGGGCTAAAACTCCACGGAAACTGTTTTATATTAATATACATAAGCTTACATCATTCATGTTGAAATTATGTATGTGAGAACGATGCAGAAAAGAGTCCGTAATAAATTATTAAAAAAAAACATTTAAAATTTAAAATCAACCGTGGCAGCTAAGAGTTGACCAAGTCCCTACGGACAGCGCTCGTTCACGAATAGATATGACCATTCGTCATATCTATTCGTGAACCGCATTAGCACCATTCTGCTCAACTATTTTGAAGGGAGCGAAATGATCCAACATATGTGCCACCATCAGCGAGGCATTAGAGTGAGAATGACATACTTTCAACCGCCAGGGCACATTTGTCAATGAAAGATTCTTCCAAAAACTGTCGGACATCAATTTTATTCAACAAATAAATAATAATGTAATTAACCTATAAACGTTTTGTCTGAATCCGTTGTAAGAAGAGCAAATTTCAACGCAAGTATGGTGGCGCTTGTGAAGGACTATTATAGATACATGTAAGAATAATTGTTAAATAATAATGTCATACCTGTAAACGTTTTGTCTGAATCCGTTGTAAGAAGAGAACATAATAATAGCACCGGTGCACACGGAGAGAGAGAAGAACACTTGTGTTACGGCGGCGTACCACACCTGGAACCAAACATGCACGGTACATAAATCGTACCTCTATGTAAGTCATCATTCTCCTGCCCTTATCTCAATTTATTTGGGGTCGGCGCAACATGTATTTTTCTTCCATACTTCTCTATTAGTCGTCATCTCGGTAGTCACCCCCTTTCTAACCATATCATCATTCACACATTCCATCCATCGTTTCTTTGGACTTCCCCTACTCTTATAGCCATCGACATCCATACTCAAAACTCTCCTCACGACATTTTCCTCATTTCTACGTAATACATGCCCATACCATGACAACCGATTCCCACGCAACTTTTCAGTTACCTGTACCACTTTCAAACTTCCTCTTATGTACTCATTTCTTATTCTATCCATTCGTGTAACACCACACATCCCTCTTAGCATTCTCATCTCTGCTGCATGCAATTGCCTTTCATTCATCCCTTTTGTGGCCCAACATTCTGATCCATACAAGACAGCAGGTCTAATCATGGTTTTATATATCTTCCCCGTAAGTTTAAGGGGAATGCGGGAGTCGCAGATTGTTCCCGTGACCTGCCGCCATTTCCGTGACCTGCCGCCATTTGACCTGCCGCCGCACCTCTATGTAAGTATTCGATATTATTGTAATGTTTTCAATCAGCTCCTTAGTTGCGCACACTCTATCAATCATAATCTCAATCATTTTGATGGATACCTACTGCTTCACCTTTGCTTCTTAAGTAAAAAATTTTCTCTGCTCAACAACGTAAATAACCCAATGAATGTTGTTGAACTGTCAAAATGAAGGCCATTTATTTTCCTACTGTTACCCGCTGGTAAATATTGCTTACACTAGGGATCACATATCAACCACATTTCTTTTCCTACTGTTACCCGCTGGTAAATATTGCTTACACTAGGGATGTCATATCTACCACATTTCTTTTCCTACTGTTACCCGCTGGTAAATATTGCTTACACTAGGGATGTCATATCTACCACATTTCGCCGGATAAAACAATACTATGTAGGTACTTACATTAAGTTCTATAAGCTTGTCCCACTGTGGCGTCAAAAAGAAAAGTATACCATCGCCGGCTCCGGGAAGTATCACGGTTCTGAAATTGTTAATATTCAATTGGTCAAATTAAGTATAAAATTATTATTCATTAGACCAATTCATCAACAAATGTATCATTACAATCAGAACAGGTGCGTAAGATGGTTTACATTTTATCTTCTTAATAAAATTATAAAACATTATCTTAAAATAAAATGTAACACCTAAGGTATAATAAATAGATCGTAAAATAGTAGTTACCTCAACGCCGAAGCCGAAATAAAAAATTTGATGAAATATAATGTTTATTCGTCATATTTTATAGCAGCATTTTATTTATTTGGGTACATACTTTATTTTACGACATTTTTTTAAAGGCTCCTTGCTAAGATTAAACAAACAAGTGCATATCTCTTATTAGTAATAGGCCTAGTTTTCTGTGGCGCACTTTACCGCACTAGTGCTCGAATGGAAAGTACAAAAAAGCGCGAGTGTCAAATACAATACTTACAAAAGACAAATACAATACACAATAATTGTGAACCTAAAACCGGTGTTATTAGAGCCACTTTACGAGCAAGTGTGTTAGAAGAATATTGTTATAATGTAAGAGAATGATTGGAAAAAAATAATTAACTTACGTTATGAGCAAAATAATCATCACAACGTAGGGGAAGAGAGCCAAGAAGTATGCGGCTTTGCCGGAACTTTTGACACCCTGGGCGACAATGAGGAAGATTATCAACCACGCAGCAAAGAGACACAACACCAAGTACCAGATAGGTAGACCTGTAATACGAAACGTATCGTCAATTATGTAGGTATAACAGAATAAGTTGTAAGAGGAAATCAAATACCCAAACTATGTTAAAGACACCTGTACTCCATAAGAGATCGTTGTATCGGATCAACGCTTGCCTAAGATCGGGAGACAACTAGTCAAAATTCTATTCAATAAACTAGCAATTGCCAATTCGATTTGACAAAACATAGCCTAGGCACTAGGTTTTACTGTAGTGTGTTGTATGCGTTAACTTTATTAATCGACTAGCGAATGGAACAGGTGTACTCATATGAAAGCGATACTACGAGCCCGTCAGGCGAAGCGAGCGTGATAGTCAAGAGTTTGCTGCCGAATCAGAGATCATCAAAAATATTGATTTATCAACTCACCTAGTCCTCCTTCAAGACCCTCTTTCTGCTGGAGCACTGTCTGACTGCAAAATGGAAAAGTACTTTATTGTTATATGTAGCTGTTTCTAGTTTTCTATTTAAGCCCTCTCTCAAAGAGAGGGAAGGGTTGTTGAGTGCAGTTTCCTTTGTTATGTGACCTCTTGCGATGACCAAATGAGATGACACCTCGCCTTAAGCTGGGCGTCGACACGTCGTAAGCGGGGCGGCGCGATGCCCGCGTATGCTCATTTACCAGTTGATATAATGCTGTTTGCGGTGCAGTACGGAGTTTCATAGAAAGTATCCTGAACAGCTCGAGTTGGGGCGGTGCTGATCCCGTGCAGTGTTTATACGTGTGCGCGTTGACCATCAAATATGGAGTTTTACAGAAAGAAAAGAACGCAGAACGGCTCGAATTTAGGCGATGCAGATTCGGTGCCGTGCCGGGCTGATATTTGTGCTATGACCTAAAGGTGAGAGCAATATATTAAGATTTCAATTCTGAACCAACTAGTCCCAGGTTTCTATTTTGATTTCTTTCAGCTGAATAATTGAGATAAGTAGTAGTAGGTAAATATTGAGCTTTTTTAAAAATAATTACGTGAAATATAACTCCGCGCTACTACTGGATCCTCCTATCGGATTTGTTGCCGGTTGTTGCGGATCCGAAGGGACGCAGTTTTTCCACTCATCCAGGCAGACGCCCCACGGCAGCGTGGACTGGAAGCTCATGATCAGGTAGTAAATACAAAGCGCGACGATTGACACGTAGTAGGACAGAATGTATCCACATCCTAGGGCGGTGGCGTAGCCGACGCCTGAAATATAAACATGAGATTATTGAAAATATACGTAGATCAGATTAAACACATGAGGGTGCTTTAACACCCAGTCTGTAGAGTTCTAGAGAAAGATTATTTATATGCCAATCAGATATAAACCTACCTATCTTATTTATTAGATTATTGATAAAATAACTCAGGCAAACAAATGAGGCTAGTTGTTTGTGGGTTACATGAGGTTACACTAGGTACTCTATACTATTCGTTAAAACCAAACTAGTGTAACAACAAAATTAATAAGCTCACCTTTCATAGCTGGAGACAACGCCCAGACAGACACTGAGTTCCTGGAACTAAATTGTCCCAAGGCACATTCGAGGTAGTACATAGGTTTTCCTATGAGTAACAGTACTATGATGTAAGGGATGAGGAATGCGCCGCCTCCGTTCTCGTAGGCGACGAAGGGGAACCGCCACACGTTGCCCAGACCCACCGACGTGGCGATGCATGACATCAGGAACTCTAGTTGATTGTCCCATACTGCACGCTGGGGCTCGCTTTTTTCCGGGTCTGCCTGGAAATTAGTATATTTTTTATTATGACTACTGCAAAAAAAGGATGACGTTTAAGTTAAAATAATAAAGAAGGAAATATTATTTAAGTAACTTGAGTAAGCGTGGTGACCAATGCTCGTACCATATCTATGTTTTTTTGTTCTTAATTAATAGCGATAGTATGATTTATCAGCCCAAATTATTTATACAGATTTGTGATTTCTTTTCTAATAAAAGAGTTGATGATAAATTATATGCATTTTTACTTCGAGCCGAATCTCACTCTATCTCACGTAGGGGTCGTGTCAAAAAACGCCTCTCGTAATCAAGGACTCCCCCTATTGCGAACTGGACCAATTACGAATTGGACTAATTGCGAACTGAACTAATTGCGAACTAGACCAATTGTGAAAAAAACCAATTGAGAATTGGACAGTTGGACATTTTACGAATTGGGCATAATGCGCCCAAAGGATCTTAGGGGCAGTAGGTACTTATTTTGTTTCGTGTTGAATTATTTTCAGACTTTTAACTAGTGCGAATCGAATTTTTTTAGTGTTTACAAAAAATATTATATTTTATAATAATTTAATGGTCATCCGTAAGTTTGTAAGTATAAATAACGTTTCCGTCCGTATAAGTTTGTCAACAAGATTATAAAAAATATTTCTAAGAAGGTAATCTATTGTTATCTTGGTTTGAATTAAACACATTTGCTATGACAGTACATTGTACATACAATGTTTATTCTGACCGCGTGTTTACTTTAGCTGGAAAACAAGGCAAGGCGTTTCACCCCATTATTGGTCATCCTAAAGAATGCAAAATAGATTATATGTAGGTGCTATCTAATCTGCAAAATTTAAATAACAGGAAGGTTGCAATAAATCAATCCTACTCGGCAATTTGATTCCAAATGGGTTATTAATTTATTTTATGAGTGAAAAATTTACTACGGGGCCAACTCTTAAATCGCAAAGAAGAATTGCATTTTTGTATGAAATAGCAGATTACTTTTCGACATTACTTGGTCCCACAGTTTTGAATTACATCCATAAATTAAATGCGATACTTACTTTATTCTCACTTGTTCCGTTAACTCCATTTAAAGGAGCCTTATTCTTCTTCGAAGGGTCCTCCGATATGTCGAAGGCGTTATTGTCTACACCACTCTGAAAAAAAAAAAAGAAAACATTCTCGGTTAATCAAACATTCGATCTCTGTTCACGATGATCGAATATGATAAGTTTCGGCTAGGTAGGTATTTTACTGTAGTGAATGACTGAAATGTGGCTTAAATTAAACTAGCCTGTAATATAGTACCTACTTATAGAAGACACCTGACCCCAGGTCATGTGCAAACTCAATTTGCAAACGGGCAATGAAGCACACAAATAACTGCGCTTAAAACATCAGACTAGGGGGCTTAAAATGGCCTCTTTGGCAGAATCATAAAAGGATAACATAGTGGACAGTTAACCGTTAAGTTAATCGTATCAAATCCCATTGGTGAAGCATTTTTCAATTATTTTTTTTTTTATGTGCTAAAATACCAATCAATCCGATTTAAATCCAATCCCAATCTCTTTGATTATACCTACGTAGTGCAGCGAAAAAAGAAAAACAGAGACTGTCTTCGTCATATTACGATTCATAATGTTATCCTTTTATGATTCTCCAAAGTGGCCTTTTTAGGCCCCCTGTACTTTCGATGGACCTCTATTCCGCCACTAGAAAGATAGTGAAGGAACCGCTAGAGATTAACTGCGTTGAACGGGTGAAGGTACCGACTAGCCTACCTACTATTAAATTGACGACCTGGAAGTGCTATGCAAACGTCAGAAATTGCTCAAAACATTACAAAATGGAAAAGAAGAACTAGATGCCTTACAACTGTCTAATACATATACGGGCTGGAAGTCCGCAACTCCACGTTTAAGTGCGTATTTTGCGATGCATTAGGTAGGTATATCGTTTCTACGAATAGACCTAAACAATTCAAGGGAAACAATAGGTATACGTAACCTTGGAATTAAAGTATAAGATTTTACGTTTAATTATATGTTAATAACAGTATGGATACGGACTTGGTGAATTTTATAGCCTTCAGAACATCTTTTGTTCCATCGGACCTACAAAACAAAGGAAAGATGCGTTTTTCTTTTACTGTGTACCTTATAACATCACGGCGGCCAATGTGAAAGTAGGACCTTTGATTATAATAAATGTCTAAGATGGAGCGTCAAGTGCCCGCAAACGTGTCAAAAAGTGTCAGCCAACTATTGGCTCACAAGTGCTTACCCGCCGATCAGTGCAGATCGTGTCGCTTTACTGTCAATACGTATTACGCGCGCCAAGTAAAAGACAAATATCAGCGACAAAATGACGGTATGTGCTATTAAATTGTGCCGGAATTATAAAGGAAAGATAAAAAATACCAAACACATCACCTACCATCGGTAAGTAACCAAGAAACTTCATATTTATTTTTTGTTTTTATGATTATCAAATCACGTCATATTTTATAAGTGTTGCCAGTTTCTTTTTTTTACTCTCCCAACTTAACGTCATTTTTTGGGTACATATTAGTTAGTTTATTGTTACGTTTATACAATTTCGTTCGTGTACTTTTTAAAAAAACTGGCCAAGTGAATAAAAAAGTGAATAAGAAAATATATAATTTTTATTTAAAATTACTTTTAAAGCAGTCGGGTTTTTTTTATTTTTTAAATGATTTGTTTTTATAATAAATAACATAATGTTCGCGTATAACTTTTTGTTTATGAGCCCATTTTAATGATTATATTTGCTTTGGGTATATTAAACCGATTTCAAAAGTGCCTAGAGTACCTAATTTAATAACATTAATTTATTAATTCTTTCTTTACATGATTTTGAAGTCGGTGCCAAGTAAAAATTGTCGTGTAAGTATTGTTTTATTAGCTAGGTAAATAATTTACCTGGTACCGACTTCTTGTTCACATTTTAGTAATTATTAATAAGTGGGAGAATTGTAGTATCTGGTATCATTATTTACGCACACAGAGACGTAGACGCACAGTGTAAAAAGACGCCTGCACGCATACTTGAAAATGTTGATTCGTTTTCTTTGATAGATTCTCCAGCTAGACATTTATATATAATCTTACTAATTAATGACTTTATGTGATAACATAATAAAATTCACGGATGATGCAAGTGTAAGGTAGATACGTTTTTGGTCATTTATATTATTTTCCTAATCTTTTACGTTTTTGTATTCTCACGTGTGAGGATGTACTAGTTCAGTCATGTCAAAGATACGGCCCGCGGGCCGAATCCGGCCTTCGGGCCATTTCGATACGGCCCGCGATCACAATATATCACAGATAAATGAATCTTTTTTTTTAGACGCTTTAGACTGCACTCTACGCAGATTTAAAAATACGCGCGCTTTACTTAAAAGTAATTTCAAGAGTGGCGCCTGACAAGACGAGTGAGAGAGTGTTAGTTATGCTTTTCTCTCTCTCGTGCGCGCGCGAAGTCGTCTTCTATTTCGTCCGTACAGCTAACGCATACTGCGCCCCCCCCTCCCTCACCCTCTTTCTTACTTTTGGTATGATTTGTAACAACTATATATAACTAAATAAATAAAGATGTTAAAATAATTTAGTATGTTTTAGTATTTTAATTTGAACCTGGCCCGCCTACACATTCTAAATCTAATATATGGCCCTCTGCAAAATTGAGTTTGACACCCCTGTACTAGTTGATGTGTTTTATCATGGCATTAGCAACAAGCACATTTTTCATTAAATTAAATTACGTAATTAATGACGTGAGTAATAATTACGAAGGATTGGTTTGCAAAATTGATTCTCTCTAATCGTTTCGAACGAAGAAATCTTTCAGTATTAGAAAGAATGATTTTAACCCAGATAACGATCGTTTAAATACCAAGTAGTTATCAACGTAATTAACGACGACCTTATTGATTTCAATACAATGCAGCATTTCAAGAACAAATTTTAATTAATTTTCATGTTTTTATATCTAGCTGGCTTCCTAATAGTAGGTATGATAACGACGACCTCGGTTTTTATACAGGAAAAGTTTTTAACCAGTGCGCAAATTTTGACATAATAAACTTGAATATATTTTAATAAACACGTATTTTTTGTTTTGAAAGGTTTCAATAGTAAAAAATTAAGTTAACGCTTACGAGACTTGTTTACTCAGAAATTTATTTTATGGACGTCGCTTGCCAGTCCGTCGACCGGTCGCCCGATTCACGCCGCGCGTCGACCGGTCGCCTGACGCGCCAGCTGCTATCAGAAGTACTCACGCGCGCTCGCGGATTATTGACCCCAGTTTAGCGCTACAATTTTTTAAGTTTAGACTGTGTAAAGTTATTTGTAAACGTAATTTTTCGTAAATTCCAATTTATCCTTCATACTTTCATGGGCTTAGGACCATCAAAATGCAGAAAATAAATCATAATAAGTAAGAAAGTAATACGTTTTAGTCCATTCAAAATAAAACATTTAGGTATGATAGGTACTTAGACATGATACAATTTGCGTCAATGTCTAATCAAAGAGAACCTAAGACACTAAGATTGTTTATAATTTCTTCTTACCTCTACATTTTATTAATCACAATAATTTTAGGTATTGTTCGAAGTGACCTCCTCCTTTTTTAAGGCATAAACGTGCACGTTTAAATAAGTAAGCATTTAGTTTGTTTAGGACACCAACACCACTTTTTACTTCATTGAAAGCGTTAATTATTTTTTCTTTCAAGTCATCTAGGCTCTGAGCCTCTTCTACATACACACGGCATTTCACTTGTTTCATACACCTTGGTTTGCTGCTAAAATTGTCCTCTCATTAGGGACCGTGGGATTGAGGATCCCTTCGGCTCGCATACGAGGTACGCTCTCCCTTTCGTATCTTCTTCGTGCTGCTCGTAAATTTTCATTGCTTAACAAATACACTCGCACCATTTCATAATACTCGCGGTGAGTAAAATGAGACATTGTCACTACGCTAGTCTAGTACGCGGCACGCGCGCAGGGACGGCGAAGAGACATCCGACCTCCGCTTCCGCAAGTGACGTACTGCATGTGCATGTGTTTTGTTTATCAAACGCCGGCGCCGCGCCGCATGCCCCGCACCCCCCTCTCGTGCGCTGGGCATGGTCCAGCGGCCGGTGGCCTTCGCGTTTTCATTCATGCTCATTCATAGTATTACTATTAAATTATATCCATGTCTTGCTTATTTCAAATTGGGACAAAGTGGAAAAATGAAAAAAAAAAAGTCATAAACTAAAAATGGAAATGTGTTCTATTGCTTACACTGAGCCACCAAAAAAAATTTGCGCACTGGTTAAAAACTTTTCCTGTATATGAGCAGTAGTTGGCCTGCATTCTTTATTATTGTATGTACACAACAATTAAGTAGAATATAATTGTTCTCGCACTAAATTCCGCGGAACCATAAATTAACCTCTTTTTCATTTGCAAATCTTATAACATACATAGCTCGTTGGCAGAACAAACTTTAAGTATTACATAACGATACAGAAACTTTACTTGAAACTTGATTGAAAATAAATAGTAATTATATGAGGACTGGTGGTTTTGACGGCATAAAACAGAGAAGAGAGGAGTGGCCATAACGGACAGCCAGATACCGAAATTAATGGAGGTCTCATCAGTAGGTAAAATAGAATATATGTATACCTAAGAGACCCCATAGTAGACCCTACGGTAGACCCACAGTAACTCATCTCTGAAGTAAAGACATTTATTATTGACATAATATCTAGATCGATCTCAAAACATGAGAATAAGAACCTGAAACTGCAGGAAGATTGCTCTCCTTGGTCTCTTGATATTTTTTAATGATTTTTTTATGTTTATATAAACACTTTTGCGCGTCAATAATTTATGTTCCTTTGACCAGAAAGGAAAGTAGATGGTTAAGAAATAAGCGTAATTAGGTACATAAGTAGGTAGTGTTCGTGGTAGGTAAATACCCAAGTGTAATCGAAATAAAATAATTATTTAAAAGAAAAAGATAACAGGTTGAAAATGACAACATCCTCATTCACATTTCGGTCAACAACAATACCAACAAAAAAAGGTCATGGGAAATAGGACAGCATGTTTTGGGAACACTGTTTCACACAGACACGAGAATACCAGGCAAAGTGGCAGAAAAGCATCGTGCTTTGCATAATCAGACTATGAAATTCCCACTGTTGGGATACAGGCCTTCTCTCTATGTTAGAGAGAATGGGCCGTAATCCACCACGCGGCCCCAGTGCAGGTTAGTATAGAGTCACATGTCTTCGAATTTTTTGGGACATGCCGGTTTCCTTCACCGTCTTGAGAGCAGTGGTAATGAAATAAATTACAATGCGTTTCAAATAAGAATAGGATCGACTTAGCGCCATGTTGTGACTTGTGACGTCATAGCTGTCAAATCGAATAAATTGGGTAGGGTGAGCAAAACAAGATATTTTTTAATAACATTAATTATTTACGAATCATGAACGAAGAATTTTTAATCTGTATTTAGTTATTCAATTCCGCTCATGTCTGCATCACTGTTTGAGTGGTCATCGTCAACAAATAACAAAAATAACAAATTAAACAGGAAACAACCACGTAAAATACAGAAATAACGAAAGAAACAGTAACACTCCACAAGCACTCAGTCTCACGAAGAAGCACACCAACCACATAACATGTAACACCCAACCATTACAAGATGGCTGCAGGCATCTTCTTTACATTCTGGCGAATTGTTGTCAACAATGACAATAACAAAGAAAGTAGCATAATTTAAAAAAAAACTATCTAAGACAAATTTTTTGATGTTTTTTTACTTTGATTTATCTAAGACTCGGTTAAACAAAAAAAAAGTTCTTGATATGCAAATAAGTTTTCTTTGCAAACCGTACTTTTCAATCAACATTTGACAGATAGAGGTCATTGACGTTCCTATTCTTATTTGAATCGCATTGTACACAAAGTAAAGTGCCTGTCTGGGTTCGAACCTACGACCTACAGCTCGTATGTCGGGGCCGTTACCACTGGGCCACCTACACTGTTCTTCGGGCCGCTACTGTTCTTCGGGCCGCTACTGTTCTTCGGGCCGCTACTGTTCTTCGGGCCGTTACTGTACTTCGGGCCACCGCTGTTCTTCCATGATCACACATCATGCTTTGAATGTTTTTAAAATTGTTTGTGGTTCATTCACCATCTAATTGTTAAATAAAAGTCACGTGTCCTAGTGGTCATAAAGACCTTATCTCATTAATCATAAACGTATCTATTGCCGAAGATTCCATATCTTTGTTAACGATAGTACATTATCTAATCCTTCTACAGTATTTAAAAGATTAAGATATCAAGGGATATGTTATATGGTAATAAGAATTAATATTTTATAGATTACTTAGATAAACAAAATTAAAATAATTGGGAATAATGGGTTCTATGTACTTAGACTGGTTATAATTATCCAACTTTATTTAGTTTCTGTAAGTAGCATTTTGTTGTAGCTATAGGTACTATTGGATTGGTAATTTATGTGAAAAGTTAAAGTGCAAAATGTTTTTAACACACTTTCGTAAAGTAGCACTTATTGCACCGCTTGTAGGTTTTAATGTAGTACCTATATTAATTTAACACGCGTGCTTTTTACTTTGCATTCCCGGACTTGTGCAGGAAACTGCGCCACAGACAAGATAGGTGGGTATCTATTCTCTAGTCAAAGATGTGCATTTTTTTAAATCTTAGCAAAGAGCCATCACACTTCTTTGTTTCTTAAAATTAAGAATGTATAAACTGTGTTAATAAATAAAATATTATAAATAAACACATCACGACGCGTACCGCGAGGGCTGGTTTGAGGTGGCGCGGAAAAAAGAGCTCTTGGAAGGACTTGGGGGAGGCCTTTGCCCAGCAGTGGGACAGTAGGTATAGGCTAAACAAAAAAAAAACACTAATAATTTCTTCAGAATAATTATTTCGTCAACAAATTAACATAAATAAGCTTAAAATAATAATATTACGAAAAAAAGTCCACGAGCCATTTTTCACAAACATTTGTTACTTACAAATTATTATGCTTGTGAAATTAAGTACCAAGACCAACCTATAATATTAAATTTTTCCTCGCAAGTGTGTTGAAAAACGTCATCTGATACAATTTGAATATGAGTAAGTAGGACACCTATTAATTTCATTCAAATAAATTGACCATAAACTTACATGGATTCGAAAGGGCAAAAATTCGTCAAATCAAACGAAAAAAAATTAATCCATTTTTGTAATGTGCCGTTTCACGCGTTTTGCATTCTCTACCTATGTGCTATCATATTAATTATGTAGATGGATATCAAAATTACCGATACGTCATGATAATGAAAGGCTGATCATTTAGTGGTACCTAATGAGGAGTGATATGATTAAATTTTCTCAAGGATCTTATAAGTATATGAAGGAACCGTTTAATATGGGTAGGTATCGGTCAGTTAAATTATCTAAAGGAAAACTTAACGAATAGGTATGTCGATTTCTACCAATGGTAAGTAGTAGGTACATAAAATGTATTAATGTCTATTTAATATGTTTCACACCATCAGCCTAGCTTCTATCAACTTGGAACGTTACGATTGGACTTTTAAAAAGTCCCGCCTAAGTACATATTTATTATTCACGCTTATTTATTATTTTCGAAGGCAGATTAGTCACCATCCTCAATAAACGTTTTTTTTTCCTTGTCAGATTTTTTATCATGTCAATTGATAATAAAGATGATACATTATTATATTCTAAATCAATTTAGGTACACAATAATGTTGCGCAGGCATGAATATTGTTACGAATGCAAGATAGACTATCTCATGTTGTTCGATCATTTTAATAATAATTTTTCCTATCGAGCTTTGAAGCATATGTTAAATATTTAGGTAGGTATCTATTTGTTTGATAGGGGTTTATCGATGTTATTATGTTATGTTGGAATCGGGAAAGCGAAAGTGTCGGCCGATAAAATGCATGCGTAATGCCACCGTATAACCGCATGCATCGAAAAATATTCTAAACTGTAGTAACTACAGTGACTAAAGTCTATCAGATGTGAGGTAAACAAATTGAACTTGAATAATAAAAGAAAAACAAAGTAGCAAAGAAATACATTTTCTACGTTATGGTTGATGTTAACAAACGAAGAATAGGTACCTAAGCTATTTACTTTACTTGTGCATTATGTTTAATGACTAAATAAGTATACAAAGTTACTTAACCATCTAGTTTCCTTTCTGGTCAAAGCAACATAAATTATTGACGCGCAAAAGTGTTACAATAAATAAAATAATTTATTATTTAAAAAAATATCAAGAGACCATGTAGAGTAGTCTTCCTGCAGTTTCAAGTTCTCATTTTTAGAGATCGATCTAGATATGTCATTAATAATAAATGCCTCTACTTCAGTGATGAGGTACTGTCGGTCTACCGTGGGGTCTACTGGGGTCTCTTATATATTATATTCTGTTTTACCTATAGCTGATGAGACCTCCATCAATTTCGGCATCTGGTTGTTTAGGTGTCCGTTATGGCCTCTCCTCTCTTTGTTTTATGCCATCAAAACCACCAGTCCTCATATAAGTACCTACTATTTATTTTCAATCAAGTTTCGAGTAAAGTTTCTGTATTGTTCTGTAATACGGTCGTAAGGTTTGCTTTTGTATCATGAACCTGTTACCTGTGTTATGCAAATACATTATTTGATTTGATTTGAAAAGTAAAAGTTGACTTCTTCTTATATGGAGAACCATTTCTTGTAGGTATATAGGTAGTAACTACTGTAGTCGACTGATTACTTTATATGAAGCAAACCGACTTATTCCTAACTTTCCAAGTGAACCTTCGCTAAGATTTAAGTGCAACTCTTCATTTTTATCAGCTTTCGAGCGAAAATGACCAGACTATGCGCTTTTTCAGATTCATGTTTACAGAAACCTGAATAAATAATAATTATTTTTGATAATAATTGCTTGACTATAAAAATACTGATTTTTGACTGCAGATAAGTATATACGGACGCGAAGTGTAAATAAGTAGAGTTGCACTCGACCATGGTAATGACAAGCAAGTCATTACCAAGGCTGCGCCGACCCTCATAAAGGGCGCATGTGTAATGAACTCATGTCTTATCGACTCACTTTCGTGCTCTTCTAACGCGTTCAACTTTTAGTTATAATGATGGGTAGGTACAGTCTGATTCAAACTTTATGACGGGTCGGAATATGAGGCAGGTCGTATCGCAGTACCTAACAAATTCAGTGAGTAGCGCACTTTAGAACCGCCATAAAGTTCATACCAGTGACTGAATGTCCTATACCTACCTGCTTCTTTTAACTATGGTTAGATATTTCAGGTTGAGTACGTGGTATTGAAGTCGTATTAGGTAGACGCATAGCGATTTTCACAACAATGCGAGAGATTTAAAAATCTGTTTACTAACAATAAATGTGGTTGTTTGTAAAATGTATTTACTAATATTGTTTATCATTTATCTACTCTTTCAGTTAGTAGACATACCTGAAAGGGACAAGTGACAACTGCAGTAGTATTTAAATATATATTGTTAACAATATATGTCCCCTTTTCATTGTCGTGTTGTTGTTTATGTTTGCGAACAAAGGCTTTATGCAAAAAAACAACGCAATTATTAAATCGATTTAAGACGCTTTGAAAATTATCCAATTTAATGTTTCACGCACAGAAAAAATATTGTAGGTACTAACTACCTAAGTAACGAGCGGAATTATCGCATTATTAATTTATTATCCCTAGATAGGTATCTATAGCTGTAATGATAGATAATGGACAAAATTAACGTATTTTGAACATAAATTCAAAATCAGATTAATAAAACAAAATGTTCTCCACTCATTGGTATCCGAAAAGTCGCCTATGTAATATAATTTTTTTTTAAATACCTGGCGGTTCCATCATTTGGGGTCAGCTGAATTCCAAGGGCTGTCGGAAAACAAATAAGTAATTAAAAATACTTCTCACCATTTTCACAGAACACTTTGTGATTTTTTCATGAAACAATCAGCTGATCATTAATAGAAGAACTTTGTGCAGGCAGACAGCTAGGCAACGCACACCTGCCGCTCGCGAATGAAACGCAGTGACGGCTCTTCGCCACTTTTTATACAAATACGTATCAAGCACCGGCTGGCCTCGATGACAGATCTTCTGTTATCTATAATTCAATAAAAATAGCCAATACTTCTTCAAATGTCTTAAAGACGGTAAACGGACTGCACCACTTAAGCCGACGCAGCCTTGCATACTGATCGAAGTTTGAGAGTTAACCGTCCGCTTTGATGTTAGACTACCTTGAAATAATTCGACCATACATATTATACTACATCATTAAATTTAAAGGCTACCTTTCTACGTCAGTTAACCTTTGAATAATTTATGCAGTCATGAGTCCATTCTTAAGGTCGCAAAAATCTAATTGGTTATTAAATATGTTCAGATCCATCATTATAATTTTGTTGATTATTAATTCAGTATTATATATTAATCATCAATAAATGGCACTTAACATTCATCAGCTCATATGATTTATTGGCGAACACACTGTATTCCTCGATAACTTAATAACGAGATCAAATTATTTAACTTTAAATTCATGCATCTATTGACATACACACATGCATGCTTACATTGACCTACTAAAGGATGCAATCATCGAAATCGGCAACAAGTTAAAATATTCGTAACATGTTGGTCGTTTATTTTAGGACCTTATTGGGATGTATCCTTTCCCAACTACTTACGATATTGAACGATGAAGAATACCTACTTATCTGCAAAATATTTTTCAACATAAACTAAGTTGGTAAGGAAGACATTCGTTTGAGATGATAACATGCAATATTCGCTAAAATGTATGATAATATCGTTCAATGTTTATTTCAGGTATTTGTGAGTCCTGCAGGCTGTACTGACTTTGCCTATAAGGCTAAGTAAAATAAGTAAATGTAGGACTATTAAAACTACAACGTGTTCTTCTCAAATTCCATAGTTTTCGTTTTGGCTATCTTCTATCTTTTTAAATTTTCATTTGATCAGTAACTTATGTAATTTTGATTGACTCGAAGTGGCTGTTTGTAGGTAACGAAACCATGCATGGTCTTCTGTAATATTTTCTTTTGAATCTTTAAAGATTTTCCAAGCCAGGACCGACAGGAGGAGGGGCCCCCTTAGGGCCGAAGTCTGCCAGGTCAGCGGGATTGTCCGAAAGGGTTACCGCTGGCCCGGAACATAAAGGGCTAAGGAAGGAACACGGGTGGGTTTTAGTCAGTAAGAGTCTGACACTCCATTCCGCTCCACCCAGAGCGGGAGGAGTCATTTGATGATTTCCCATCCGAAAAAAAAAAAAAGCCAGGACCGACTGGCCATCCTGAGTTCCAAATCCCATACTTATGTAGGTAAGAACGATTCGAAAATACTTATAATAACGACTTAATAGTTCTGAATTTAAAACAGTAAGTAGGTACTTAAACGTGATCGTTTCAAATTCTTTTCTAAGTTGGCATTGAAGTTGATAGCAAATCGTGGAGAAGAACAATATAGTAAGACGTGGAGTGGGACAATACATAGAACCGTATGTATGAATGATGTAATGTATAAATTGAATGAGACTAGGTACGGAAGTCGTGCACATATGTACTCAGCTTTTCACACTAGGGTGAAGTATAGGTAATTTTTATCTAATCTAAGTATGAAAATATACTTTTAAATTACCCACCAATAACACCCCTGTAAGGTGTAACCTGATTCCGTTTTTATACACTTTCTGAAAACGCAAACGCTGTAGGTACAAAGTTAACTTAGAGCTTCTGCTTCATTAGTGCGTTGCGTCGTCGCAGCGTCGACTCGATACTGACTAATGACTAATTAAATTATGACAATATAATTATTATTTTAATTAAATTAGTCAATAATGTCTAATTTATTAGTCATTATTATATTCATAATAACTCAACACAGATGTGGCATACAATGCGTTGATCCGTTGCAACGACGCAACAAAACGAACTAATGAGGCTGAAAATTACTAAAAATTTTCTAGTTATTTTTTTTTTCGGTAAAATCTTGAATTCATTGTCAGACAACGCTACCACTGCCTAAAAATTAAAAGCATTTAATTTTGCATACCTATGAGTTCCTTTATAACGAAAGTGAAAAACTAAGGAAGTATTTTTGAAAATTCATCCTTTAAGCGCTTGTGTGCCGTAATCACAGACACAATTAAAAAGTCATTGTGTCTCGCGTAGATCTACGTTCCGGCAGACTAAGGGTTAATGGGATTAAATAGGGTATGAAAGTTTGTATGGAAATAAGGCATTTTTGTCGATGGAAAATCCTATCGGGCACACGGCTCGAAACCAATATAAAACATCGGACTGGTCGAATCTGAGAAAAACGTTAGGTACCCAACTACCCACTGCATGACTGGCTTCTGACCTGCCCGTAATTAGGATCTAAATATAGTAGTTATCCACGTATGCAATGTGAACTATACATTTGCACTGTGCGAAGGTTCTTCCGCTGACATTTCCTTGCGCAGCAGGTAAATGGTATAAAATACAACAGTTGACCGGTTGCGACTCCCGCGCCCTTATTGAAGATCAAGTAATGATTTACATAACTGTGGTTTGCATTGTAACATCTAAGTAAGTATTGAAATAATCAATGTCACCTCGGTGGCTCGATGTACAGATGCCAGCACATCAAGCTACTACAATCTGTCAAATTTCTTTAATAGATTTTCAACTTTATTGCTAGAGCATAAGGTTCAAAGTTGATTGAGAAAATTTGACAGTTTCGGGTAGCTTGATGTGCTGGCGTCTGTACCTACCTATGCAGTATCTATATAGTTACGATTTCATTTGATAAAGATATTTTTCCTTAGCAATTAATATTAGACATAATGTTGTTCTATAATGTTAGGCATAGATTGATAATAATCTGAGATAAAATTATAAAAGATATAGGTACCCAGTGTCTACACACTTATAATTATCTTGATATAGATAGCGTAACGCTTAGTTAGAGAATTTACTTGTTCTGTTTATGATATGCTGCGATTATCCAATTTTAATAGGTAGGTAGGTACACAAGACAACATATAAAATTATACATTTCCAGTTTTAGCTGACCTCGCATTGTATAGGCTTTTCGTACAACGAGAAGTCAGCTTATACTGGAAATGTATAGCTTGATAATTATGTCGTCGTGCGTACCTAATACGTATGCTTATTATAAACTTAAAAACAATAAAGCAGCAGGCGGGGACAACATCTAGAGTGGACTTACAAAGTATGCTGGGGTCCGTTTCGAAAGGAAGTTCCAAAAGTTAATTGTATAGATCTGGAACGGAATTTCCATGCCGGACGAGTGGAACACGTCTGTCGTATACCCTTGCATAAGAAGGGTGACGTCTTGGAGTGCCAAAACTATCGAGGCGTCTATATTAAACATTGCGTGTAAGGTGTTTGCGAAAATTATCTTCTAGAGGTTCAAAATCTTATGTCGAACCCTCAATAGGAGAGTACCTATCAATGTGGCTTACGATCAAATCGGCCCACTATAGACCAAATCTTCTCTCTGAGGCAAAGTCTTGAAAAGGCCCTGGAATATTATGTGAGCACACACCTCCTATTTATTGATTTCAGAACTGTGTATGACAACATATACCTAATTTCTTCTACCAGGCAATGGCCGACATTGGTATATTCCGCCGAAATTTATATCCCTGACCGAAATAATGGCGAATCACTCTCAAAGCGTAGTTAGAGAAAAACTGATCTTTTAGAACCTCTTAGAACTCATGAAGGCTAAAGACGCGCGGAGGGATGCGCTCTCCTGTTTATTTTGATTGTGACTGTACTGTTGATGACTGTCAATATTGCTCTTGACATGTAGGTACTGGGGAATGCGGACGACCGGCCTAAAAAGGCCACTTTGACTGAATCATAAAAGGATAACATTATGAATCATAATGGACAGTAAACTGTTAAGTTAATCGTATCAAATCATATTGGAGTATGATTTTCAGTACTTTTTTTTGTATCTGCTAAAATACCAATCAATCTAATCCAAATCCAATCCCAATCTCTTTGATTATAGGTACCTACGTAGTGCAGCGAAAAAAAGAAAAACACGGACTGTCTTCGCAATATTATGATTCATAAAAGGATAACATTATGAATTATAATGGACAGTTAACTGATAAGTTAATCGTATCAAATCCCATTGGTGAAGGATTTTTCAGTTACTTTTTATGTCTGTGCTAAAATACCAATCAATCCAATCCAAATCCAATCCCAATCTCTTTGATTAAGTATACCCACCTACATAGTGCACCGAAAAAATAAAACCACTGACTGTCTTCGCCACATTATGATTCATAATGTTATCCTTTTATGATTCTGCCAAAGTGGCCGTTTTAGGCCCCCTGGTTGTGATCGGTAGGACTGCAGGAGTCTACCTGTAGTGGAATGCGCTTTCCGGGTCCTGTTAAAATCATCTGCGGCGGCTGGTCTTCGGTTCACACGACCAAGACCAAATATTTATGAGTGTCCAAAGACTAGCACTAGCTTTCGCCCGATATTACCATTGACGATAACAGCTTTGCCTGTGGCACCGTTATAATATTAAACAAAATATATCCATACTATGTTATTATAAATGCGAAAGGGGTTCCCCCTTTATAGCAGAAGTTTTTATATCATAATATTATTTTGCATAACAGCGGGCATAGGTACCTACACTCATTTATCATACATTGAAAACTCATATGTTCGTAAGTCAGAATCATCTTTAGACATAAATTAAAAAGTAGAACCATCATATCGCAGAAAGTTCACAATCAGAATCGTCTTTTGGCACGTGAGTTCGTGCCAAGGGATCACAGTTATACTTAGTTAAAACTTAACCATTTTTTTAAAATAATTAATTAGGGTCTAAGTTGGTTTAGAAGCAATAATAAATAAGAGGTAGTCGACGGAGCCCCTATTTCTGTCTACAGGGTTTAAAGGAACCTAACCTAAGCCGGGGTGCCCCAAGTCCCAATAGATCGCTTATAGAAACCATTATTTTTATTGTTCATTCAAATACCATGGAAAAATACACCGAACAAATAATATTCGTTAAAAAATAATTGTACTGTTATCTTCATAGATAGCCAAGTGGAATTATGCCAAATAAAACTCTGCCATCTTCATAGTATGTCAAGTGAAATTACGCCAAATAAAATCCTGCCATCTTAAAAGTATGCCATTGTAGATTCGGACTTATAAACATTCGGCCAAACAATAATTATGTTAAATATTTTTTATGTATTAAAAATATTCGTATAAAGAAGATTATGCCAAGTGTGTTATGGCAAATAAATTTCGGAGCATCAATATTCTGCCAGATAGAAGGAACCCATGCGAAAGTGTGTCTGTCTCTCTGTTACTTCTTCACGCTTAAACTGCTGAACCGATTTAGATGAAATTTGGTATAGAGATAGTTTGATATACCCACGGGATCGACACTTATGCGTTATTGATAAGCAGGAAAATAATGGCGGCCAGTAAATCTTATTTCAGCCTGCCTGAGGAAAGATACTCTGCGAAGAAGCATTAGGTATTGAACAAGCATTAAACTTCTCCTCTACAAAACCTGACTAAGACCAATAACTGACATACGGCTCAGAGTGCTGGGAACTAAGTAAAAGAGACGAGAAATCTCCATTGGTTTTCGAACGGATAATCCCCAGATGCATATTCAGTGCAGTGCTGGAAAACAAGCAATGGCGAAAGCGGTACAACTATGAGGTCTACGCGATATACGTTGAGCCTGATGTAAAAAGAAAAGAATAAAGAGATATAATAAAAGCACTAAACAATACACGTAAACACGACACGTAGTTCAGGCTTCAGCTAACCAAATAATATTATAATATGTATTGCCGAGTGTGTAGTTGTAGGTACTACCTAAGCAAACTCTATGATATTATACTTTTTATTAACATATTCAGTATATATAGTATAATTTTATATAAATGTTCTGTTGGTGTACTATAGGTAATATAACATGCAAGGTTATTGGTAAAACATTAACAACCTCTTAAGAGGTCATTGTACTCATCATTATGAACAACTTTTACTGCTATGGGACCAAAACTGTATCGCGAAAAAAAAATCAGCTGTTCCCTACATTTTGACGAGATAAACGAACATAAATGTAGGGAACAGGTTATGTCCCCATAGTAAAAAAAAAACTTTTTTACAAAAAAAACAACCGACTTCCAAAAACACTATAAATAAAGAGAAAAATAACTTTAATTTCGGAAGTCGGTGTCTTTGGATTTGTATTTTAGTTTTTGCCACCGACTTCCGAAATTAAAGTTATTTTTCTCTTTATTTATAGTGTTTTTGGAAGTCGGTTGTTTTTTTTGTAAAAAAGTTTTTTTTTCACTTTTTAGCGGGTCAGTTTGTAATTTATCTAAGTTATAATAGCCTAATGTCAACTGCTTATCACCTTTTACAAAATATGCTTTTCCCCATGCATGGACGTTAATTGTTGAGGAGTTCTCCTAGTAAGAACCAGGAGAACTGGAGCTGATTGAGAAGTCACCATCAGCTCCACTTCACCATACGCGTTGTAATGAGCATAAATTGCTTAGCAGCCATATTAAAGTAATCGAATCGCAACCCGTGAAATATTTGTCATTGAGTAGTGCCATTTGTGGTCTTCATCATCAGTTCCACTTTACCAAATCATAATTTCCGAGAGCAAATGCTCAAGTTACTTTAAAAATAAAAACAAGGCAAGAAAAATTTTGCTAATGGCCAAGTTTATGTTACGCTTAGTCGTGTAAAGACGCTGTACGACATTGTATTATGCGACTTGGAACCTACCAAATTGCTAAATAGACCACATGACGAAAAGGCATTGCGTGAAATGCAACGATTGAGGCTTTTATAAATCATCATCAGCCAATTGCAGTTCACTGCTGGACGTAGACCTCCCGAAGTTTGCGCCAACGTTCGCGATCCTCCGCTTCTCTCATCTAGCCACTACCGGCAACCTTTGTTAGGATAATTATACAGAAGAAAAACTCGCAAAAGTATTTCACTTTAAGAAGTATTTATTAGTTTTTAGACTAGATGCTGATAATCCTGGCTGCAGCATCAGGCCAACTTATGTCAACATTGCATTGAACTTAAAATTTAGTCCTGTTTAAAATGAGCCCAAACACGACTACGGTGCTGTAATTTCAAGGTTTGTACTTTTTCTGATGCTCGACTGGCTTCAGCATCAGGTCTCTATATACTTCGGTGTTCCTCATTAACAGTACGTTTATCCACACATCGAGCCCTTTTCAATGAGCCTAAACACGATATATCTGCTGTTAGTTGTCGAGGAGTTAGGTACTCTGCAGACTATCCTGACTGCAGCATCAGGTCATAACTTGATGATCATGAGACCAAATGTGGCAAATGCCCTATCAAACATCAAAACAATTTACTAAAACAGTCCTTGCCTGTTCGAGTAACGTCTTACTGTTAAGGAGTTGAACCTTCCATCATCAGCCCAGCTACCTGAGATAGTGACAACCGTACGCAAATACACTAGATACTTCATAAAATATGCGAAAAACAATAAGTGAGCCTATAAAATTTGAGGGTTGCTCTCGATTTCTCTAAGATCCCATCATCAGATCCTAACTTAGTGACAATGGGACCACCTCAGAACTATCTACTTTCGAACAAAAAAAGAATTTTGAAAATCCGTCGACAATTGGCGCAGTAATCGATGAACAAACATACAAAAAAAAAAAAAAAAAAAAAAAAACATACAAACAGCCGAACATAGTACCTCCTCCTTTTTGTGAAGTCGGTAAAAAGTTGTTCATAACGATGAGTAGGTAGGTACTTACAATGACCTCTTAAGAGGTTGTTAATGTTTTACCAATAACCCTGTATAATTATATATATGTGTAAAGATGGTCACCCATCCACAGACCAACCGCGGCAAGCGTAGCTTAACCTGATCGATCGACCTGTGCGGCTGTTATTATTTAGCCACGGGCCCCTTCCACGGTCTACACCCATCCTGTATAAATTTTTCCTGTCCTGCCCAAACTTCCATAGCCTATAATACTGCCGTCTTTACGAAAAGTGCAATAACTAGGTTAAACCTGATTTCGAGAAAAACGCGGCTAAAGATTTTTGTTTTGTTTGTATCTCCATCACAATATTACGCTTAGTATTAAAACCGGCTACGTCATGGATACGTAAAAAGTGTCTAAAAAGAATATTTAGATCTCATTCTGCAGATTCCAATTATGTACTTATCTCAATTTGGGGCAAAACTCGAGTTATTGCACTTATCGTAAGGACGGCAGAATAGGTACCAGCATTTTTTTTATAAGTAGGTACCTAAATCATTAACGCTATAACATATAAAACGCGATTTCTATCACGAGTTAACGATTAACGTTAATTTCCGTTAAATCTTCCGAAATGTAACGCTGAAGTTAACTTTATTAGTAACAGATTAGCGATTAACGTAGTTAACTAGGTATTTGATTAACGGTGCCCGGCTATTCTTACAGGCGTGATGCCTGGGCACCGTTCCGACGAGCTGGGAACCGGAGCCTAAAGCTGATATTTATAACTCAACTACCGGCTGGCCCCAGCTTCGCGCGGGTGCAATATTTTTCGTCTTTCCAAAATTTTCTTTCATAAGGGTGAATCAAAAAGTTCTTGTAATCAATATTAAAAAATGCAAAGATTTAAACAATAATATTTTATTTTTCTACATAATCTCCCTCCAATGCAATACATTTAGAATAACGCGTTTCTAACTTCCTTATTCCTTGTGAAAAAAAATGTTTTTCTTGAATCTCGAAAAACTCCTCTACGGCAGCCATAACCGCGTCATTATCGTGAAACTTTATTCCACGAATTTCCTCTTTTAATTTTAGGAATAAGTGAAAATCACTTGGGACTAAGTCCGGAGAATATGGTGGGTGGTCAAGGAGATTGAAGCCAACACAGCGGATTGCGTTGAGCGCAACTTCTGATCGATGAGCAGGAGCGTTATCTTGAAGAAGATAATCACGCCCAACGACAGTTTTCCACGACGTTTTACTTTAATTGCTTCACGCACTTTCGGTAATTAATTTGCATAATAGGGTCCAGTAATCGTCTGGCCTTTTGGCATGTAATCAATAAAAAGGATTCCTTCACTTTCCTAGAACACAGGCCATAACTTTGCCAGCGGTAGGAGCAACTCGAAATTTCTTAATGGATGGAGAAGATGGTCGTTTCCAAGACAAGCTTTGTCTCTTAGTTTCAGGATCGAAATGGTGGACCCACGTTTCATCCATGGTGACAAGGCGACGGAAAAAATTATGCAAATCACGCTGGAACATTTCGAGATTACGCTTAGAAATTTCTAAACGTCGCTTTTTGTTTTCGTCGGTTAACATTCGTGGCACCCATCTTGCCGACACTTTTTTGAACCCCAGTGAATCAATTAAAATAGATTGAACGCTACCAAATGATGTCTTTAGGATCTCAGCTATATGTTTTATAGTTATTCTTCTGTCTTCCAAAACCAGATTCTCAACCTTTTTGACATTTTCTTCCGTAACGGAGGTTGAAGGCCGCCCAGAACGCAGACCGTCATCTTTACAGCTTGATCTACCTCTTTTAAATTCAGCCACCCAGTACGCAACCGTAGAATAGGGTACAGCGTCAACCCCTAATGTCCGCTGAATGTCCGAAAAAGTTTCCTTCGTAGACATTTTTTTCAAACTTAGATATTTTATCACCGCCCGTAACTCACTTTTATCCATAATTTTGTATTTTTAGCAACTCGTTGCACTAAACAATTTATTACGTGCGAACGAACTGACAAAAACAAGTGACAGTTTGCATAAATATTGTGCGATTGACACTCTTCAATTTAAATATAGAACTTCTCCCAAAAAGGTTTTATATATATGCATTTCTAAGAACTTTTTGATCTACCCTCGTATAAACCTGAAAATACCGATCACAAAAAAAAAAAGAATTATCCAATTTGGTGCAGTCATTCGGAAGTTATGCGCGTACACACATTTCGGCGACTTTGTTTTATACTTACTATGTAAGTGGCAAGATACATAATAGATATGTTACGTGCCGTCTTTTGTTGATAGTTTCAGTACAAGCAAAACACAATCACAGGTGCGCATGCACAAACCATTACCTATGTTTCCTATTTAAATTAGTGACATTAGCATCCATTGTGTTTTCCCTATAAAAACGTTAGTTATGTCTGTACATGTGAGCTTAGGATGGAAATTGTAAAAAATAATTAGTTGCAAGTAAAATATTTCTAAAATCTCTGTCTCGTTGGTCTAGTGGTCGCAAGAGCTACTGTTGAGCTTGAGGACCTGGGTTCGATTGCCGGGTCCGGTAAAGTGTTATTAGGTTTTTGTGTCTGAAATTTCCCAGTAGCTGCTCGGAGTCTGGATTTGTGCCCGGTGGAAGACAATAAGCTCGCCCTCTATTAAATGGGACTTAAACATAACTCAACCCTTTGGGGAAACAATGTTTGAAGTAGTAAGATTAAACAAAAGAGTATTAATTTACAAAATTCATCATTCTGTCAGTTGTCACTTGTTACATGTGCTATTGTAACATAAGAAAAATCTTAACATGTAAAGGGACTAATTTACACAGCCTGTTTATTATTTCAGGCATACGTGTTATTTACGCCATTACGGCTATTAGGTACCTACCTATCTGTTTTTTACATTTCTATGGTACCTATGCATATGAAAATGTCGAGACATGTTATTGTTAAAGGTTAAAACAAGGTTATTTTGTTTTACCGTTTGTATCTCCATACAAAGATAAGGGGTTTACCTAACTACCTACATAAAAAGTGGTCGCCTCTTTACTTGGACGTGAAGCCAGTTAGGTATGTCTGATTTTTCAAAAATCTAAAGTAAGTATCTAAAAACAGCAAAAGCTGATAATAATTTAGTTTATATTTTTAAATGTTTGTTTACTATATCTTTTTGTTTATAAATAAAAATATTTAAAAAAATGTAGGTACTTTATTTAATTATAAGTAGGTATTTAAATTAACTAAAGGAGATACTTAATAATATCCCTCCCGACCGAAAGTCAGCCACGGCGGGCAGAAACAAAACTGAGATACCTGAAGCCTATTTTTATTGTTGTGCTCATGAGAGAATAGGGGTTTAGACAAAATTAACAAGAGTGGTGGCCGTGGTGGGTCACTCTTGTCCAAGATGCCGTCCACTGACCACCAACTCATACTGTTGGTGGACAGTGGACGGCCTGACTGGGCCCATGAGCGCCGCCTTGGACCTGCAAGACGTTCATCAGCCGCCGCCCTGACATTGACATTCTGCACTGATACTTAGTGTTCCACCCAAGCCTATTTGAAATTCGAAATCTACAAATGGCGTTCTATATCTATTTAGTTCAATATTAAACACGAGCGTTTAAAGTCATAACTTTTGTTTTGTTAAAGCAAATATCATCATCTGCCTAGCCTTTTCCCAACTATGTTGGGGTCGGCTACCAGTCTAACCGGATGCAGCTAAATACCAGTATTTTACATGGAGCGGCTGCCTATCTGACCTTCTCAACCCAGTTACTGAGTAATACGATACCCCTTGGTAAGACTGTATCAGACTTTCGGGCTTCTGACTACCCGTAACGACTGTCAAAGATCCACGAATGACAACCGGGACCAACGGCATAACGTGCTTTCCGAGGCACGGAGGGGTCTCGGTATGTAAAGATGGTCACCCATCCACAGACCAACCGCGGCAAGCGTAGCTTAACCTGATCGATCGACCTGTGGGGCTGTTATTATTTAGCCACGGGCGCCTCAAAATAAGTACAGCAATAAAAATAATATAAACGCATACCTAGTGTTGTTGTTTTCCGTGACCGTTTTTAGAGTTGTGTTTTTGCTAGATAAAAAATATGACCCTGAGCCTCTCAACGAAAAAACTAGTTTTAAAAAGATCCCGGAATCGAAACCAAACTTTCTGCTTAGCAAGCCGTAAGTACCTCTAACCACATGTTATGTCGATGACTTTAATTATCAGAATACCTACTACACGAGCCATAGCTTATCGCAATTTTAACCTTTTAAGCGCTTGGCTAAACATCAATTGCCGTGCCCCTAGCGCGCGGCTACAAATAGATAAAATAATCATCATCATCTGCCTAGCCTTTTCCCAACCATGTTGGGGTCGGTTTCCAGTCAAACCGGATGCAGCTGAATACCTAAATCGATAAAATAATACCTACAACAAATAAGGAGGAGCAATCGTTGAACAGAACGGATAAATCATGCATGTTCTCTGTCGCAGAAATACGACACGAGTGGTAGGGGCACGGAAATATGTGTCGCATAAATGCGACACAAACGGTTAAGGGCCTATACTACCTCAAATGGCTTATCATGATCCTCCGTTATGTCGAAAATACCGCAGCATTAATTTTGAAATAAATATATGCTAAAGTTGAGGATTAATGTTAGGTACTATGTTAGACGAAAACACGATTCCATAAAATTTTCTCGATAGAAAAAAATTCCAAAGTTACCTCCAAACCGAACAATAAACCGCTGGTATTCAAAAAATACTTCAAATTAGATCATGAAACTTCGCATACTAACTGAACTGACTATAAAGCAGGTCTTATGTTATTTAGTTTTTTTGAATTACCTTTATTTTCACCGTAAAAAGCAAATACCTAAACTATTGGCGCTGCTTTTCGCTCAGCACCGCACTCTGTCGCGCTCTCACACAGTCCGCTAGCAGTATCGTGCGAGCGAGATAAAGAGTGAATTTTAGCTGAGGTAGTATAGGCTCTTAAAAGGTTGAACACGTGCACATTTATTTAAATTTGAAAAATCCAGAAGTGCACGACTCATAATGCTCATTTGATCATATAAAAACCATAGATATAGATATTATATTAGTTAGTTAGGGTTGCGCTCAGACCAATAAAAAAGTATTTTATTGGTCTGAGGGGTTGCGTACCTCAAAAGGAAAAAAGGAACCCTTATAAGATCACTTCGTTGTCCATCTGTCTGTTTCTCAGGAACGCGTGGAGTTATCTAGTTAAAATGAATACCAAATACTCAGGGCTGCAATCCCTTGAAGCAGTGAGAAAACCAAACTTCTAAGTCAACGCAATCAAAAGATACGGGGGTTTATGTTCCGGAATCAAAACCTATAGGGTACTTCCCGTTGACCTAAAATCATGAAAAAAAAATTCCTTGATAAACTATTTACGTCCTACAAAGTACGGAACCCTTAGGTACGCGAGTCTAACTCGCAATTGACAATTTTTTGTTAATTAATTAGAAGTAAACTACTTTGAATAAAAGAGCCATTTTCAAAAGGGTTCCTTCTATGGGTGAAACGAATCTATTAAAGAAAATAAAATCAAATCAAACGTTTATTAGCTAGAAAGGTTAAAGCTTACAAACGCGTTGCAGGTGCAGGTGTGATGCGTGAGGCAGCAAACGTCGTTATTTCGTTACACGCGTCAAAAATGGTTATTTCCACTGAAACAAATTGCAACTTTACCGAAGTGTAAATAATGTTGATTTTGACTTTTGCTGCTCGTCGCTGACTTGATACGCACAGCAAAATCCCTATTGACGTTCGTTTCGTGGCCCTCGGGTAAGGTACAGACGCCAGCACATCAAGCTACCCGAAACTCATATTTTCCCAATCAATTATTGAACCTCATGCTTTGGCGATAAATTTGAAAATCTATTTAAGAAATTTGACAGATTGTAGTAGCTTAGTGTGCTCGCGTCTGTACGTATGTATTCGACTCTATCTGACGAGTGAATAAGCTCAAAAAAAATCTATGTTACTTATAAAAAGTGCAGGCATGCAACCTCCGCGAGTCCGTTATATAGATGGCACAATTATGAGACAAACATTAATTTGTATTAGGGCTGATTTTTCAAACGCCAGATAATTTTATCCGAGGAATAGTTTTGAATTAGTGACAGTTCTTCCAAACAGAATCTGTCAGACGTCAATTTTATTCGACGAATAAGAATTATCTGTGAACTGAAAAATCAGCCCTTAGTAGAACGGTTTTCTAGGAATAAATAATTGTTATAAGACAAACCTTCGCGTTCGTTTAATTAACCCATCCCAGTACTGAGAGCTCGTAAAGAGCTTACAGTGCCTACGGCTTATTGAATCATTAAATCCTCTAACAATAGAAACCAATAAAAATTTATGGAAAGTCGAGAGTCTTCATAATGCGAGTATGTAAGTAGGTAGGTACAGTAAGCCGCACGTCAATGGTAAGGGTAACAAAACCAGTTTATGTCGACTAATTCTACTACAACTGAATAACTACTACGCTACGCCATCGCCAGCTCAAGATCAAAGTGTAACCGCCGCGACATGTGGTCGACTGTACGTATCTACTTACTTATTGATGTAAAAACGATTTACAATCACCGTGTGACTGTAAACTACTTACCTAATCTATATCTTTCATTTATCGTTCTTATATTAAGTAGGTATTTCAGCTATCTTAGTAGTCTTTGTTTCGTGTGACTGTATGCTAATGGCTAAATGTGTATTAAGGCGAAAGCGTCAGGGAAGCCCGCGAAATTTAAATTTTCATACGTTTTGGCAATTTGCAGGTCATTATCAGGTTGTATGTTAGATATAATTATAATCCCAAACACCATCAATACGTCTCTCTAAGTTCATATTAGGTACTTACCTACCCTGCTGAATGGCTATTTCATTAATTCATTACATTCTAATTGATTATAATTCTGTAAAGTCGTATTTGTTACAGTCACGAATCATATTTGAATCAACATACGATTCATACAACCAAACACTGACCTGCCAATTACAAAACGCGCTAGTGCATCCCCCTTAAGCGATTAATAAACGTGACTTGCAAGTTGCAATCAGATTAAGATATTCGTAACATAAGTGCACTACGGCACACAGGGCCGTATTTACCGAGTGTGCAGGGTGTGCGTTGCACACGGGCGCAGCACTCGGCGCGCGCGTTGGCCAGCCACTTTCAATGACCAACGTAAAAATAGCTCCGCTTTGCATACATTTTGTATAGCATCTGGAGCTCTTCTTATATTTGTCGAATTTCACCAAAGTAAGCCACCCCACGAGATACCGATCCCGATGGTGGCGTGTTGCGGGGCCCAAGAAAAGACATGATAACTTCGTCGAGCATTTCCGACGTATGGCCCCCAAACTAGAACGGGCTGGGGCCGCCTTCAAGCGGCTCTAGCGGCGAGCCGCCCACTACTTGAACATGCCCCAGAAGGTGGTAGCTTCTGCTACCGCACGATCTCGGGCGAGGCGGCAAGCCTCCTTTCCGGACTGCCACCATGGGATCTGGAGGCGATAGTCCTCACGCGCCTGTATGAGTGGCGCGCGGAGGCACTACGCAGGGGGAAAACTCCGCTTCCGCGGCAAATCGCGGCGGAGCGGACGGACCTCCGGCGCGATCTCATGGCGGCATGGAAAGAGCGACTGTCGCAACCCAGCGCAGGGCATGCCGTGCAGTGGCGATAAGATTCCTCTTTGAGGAGTGGCTAGAGAGGCGTCACGGCACCCTCACCTACCGCCTGACGCAGGTCCTCACCGGACACGGATGTTTCTGGTGGTGGGACGGATGAGGGAGGGAGCCTCCCGTCCCAGCCTCCGCGGGTGACGCTCCGGGCGTCGGGAGCCACGGGACGACTCCAGGCCACCGTAGGCACGGGCTGCGGACGGAGAGTAATGGGTAGCTCACCGTCCGATCAGGACCAGGCCCGTGCCGGACGGCGCGTACGTGTTCCACGCGCGCCTCAAAGAGATATCAGCGTCATCTGAAGGGCCCCGTTAGTGCCAAAGCCTGCCGGGTCAGCGGGATTGTCCGAAAGGGTTACCGCTGGCCCGGAACATAAAGGGCTAAGGAACCTTATTACACATTATTAAAGATTATATTTGGTGTAGTGTGAGTGTCGCATCGCTCGGCGGCACCTGTTTCAATGATTCGTTTGAAAACACGCCGACAATCATATTGCGAATAATGCGAATTCAACTGTTTGGGATAGAAAATAAAGTTCCACTCTTTCCTTCATAAAAATACATTTTACCCGTGTACAGTGGGCCTCGCTCGCAGTGAGCTTTCCAAATTTGTCAATAGTTCCCAATTGATATTGAACTTTGTTTGATACGAGGTCGTAATTAGAATGAAGAAATTTCAAAATTTGGACATTGATAATATGGACATAAAATCTATATAGACATGTTAACATGGGTACGTTTTGGCTTGTTAGGGTAAACACCAGAACACACTGTATAATTCTAAATACAGTCAAGAGCACACCATGGTATCAAAAACCGATGGATTTCTTCTTCATCTCCAAACAATACAGATTATTATCAATCGGGGAAATTTGACAGTTTGTGGTAACTTGATGTGCTGTTACTTGTACTTTGTACCCATTCCATTCTGACCGCGCGCTTAGGGGGCGCTTGGGTAATGCTTGCACACGGGCGCTACATGGCCTAGAGACGCCTCTGACGACACAAAATACAGATAGTACAGAAGCCAATCTACATACAAAGTGCGCTCGAGGAACGCACACATAGACACCGCTCACGGACACGTTATCTCGGACGGGTTGGGAGTAGTGCCAGCGCGTGTGCCATCCGCTTGAGACATGCGTCTGTGAAGTGCAAAAATGGAGCAACAAAAAAATGCCTATCTAAGCTCGATTTATATAACAGTTTCCTATTTTGAATCAGTCTAAACGAAGTAACTTTTTTGTAAGGTTTTACGCCACCAACTATTACGTAACTTGAAAACATGTTTTTTTGTTTGTGTAGATATTGTATTGTTTTTAGTGTCATTTGATAGGTTTAGGTCTAAAACGGATAGGGCAAAATAAATTGTGTAAATAGGGGAATACGTTTTGAAGTTATTAGGGATTTTCGATAGTGAAAATTGACGAATGAAAAATTTTATATGTTTTTGTTCTGTAAACTTTTTGTATTGTAATACTATGTTTCCTTCCATGCTGATCTGGGAGCAAAAGAAAAACATAGAATGTATCAGCTGCTTATCATCCCGCGCAGGTCGTAAAAGTCGACTAAGGGAAGAGTTTACCTCAACAGCTGGTGAACCCCCGCCCTTAATCGTCTTGTGTGACACCCGTGGCCTCCCACGAGTGTCATGAGACGATTGGGGGCAAAATGCAGACGTACATCATATGTCTGCATACTTGGGTTCCATTTCGTAACCCAACACTAAGGTATCCGAGGGCTCGGGAATCAAATACGTTCCTGGAGGCCCGGATATAACAGTCGACATCAGGACAGGATGCTGACTTAGGGTGGCGGCGGAGGAACGTCTAGCACGTCAACGGCGGCGCCTATGGACCCAGTCAGGAGGTCTACTGCTCAGCCATCAACCCGCATTAGACAAGCGTGATGGGTTTAATTGTCTAAACCCCTTCCTAATATGAATGACAATCAAGCCAGTCCCCAAGTGCTTGGCGACTCCAGTCAGTGCGCGGCTATTGGCAGTATGCAGGCGTGCCCTGGGGTTGGGGCGAATAATCTCCGAGCGAGGGTCTACTGCCAAACGAATACGAAATGTAAAAAGGACACCGAAAAGCTTAAAATTTTATCATTTAATGTACGGACATTACGTACTGAAGAGAGAATGCTAGAGCTAGAACATGCCCTAGAAAATGTAAATTGGGATATAGTTGGTCTAGCAGAAGTGAGAAGAGAAGGCGAAAACACAATAGAAAGAGATAACACCATCTTCTATCATAATGGAGAAAGTAACACGAGGTATGGTGTTGGCTTCCTGATATCGAAACGCTGGAAAGACAACATAATAGAATTTGTCGCATATTCCAACAGAATCGCACTGCTCAAGTTTCGTGTGGCTCAGGGAAAGTTACTTACAGTAATCCAGGTATATGCTCCAACATCTTCGCATAGTAACGACGAGGCGGAAGAGTTCTATGACCTACTCAACAGAGCATGTGATGAACACAGAGGGACTTGGACACTGATCATGGGCGATTACAATGCCAAGATTGGTCCAAGAAGACCATCCGATAACACGAACGTCCTAGGACCGTACGGTCTGGGTGATAGGAATGAACGTGGTCAACGCCTTCTAGAATTTGCTTTTGGGCAGAACTTAAGTGTAAGTAACAGCTTTTTCCCCAAAAAGCCACAACGTCGTTGGACTTGGTTTTCTCCAGACGGTCACACGAAGAATGAGATTGATTTTTGTCTCTCCTCGAACAAGTAAATAATACAGAATATTGAAGCACTTAACAGTCTCAAATTTAGTTCAGACCATCGTCCACTTAGAGTTGTAGTTAGTTTCAACATGAAGATTTATCGAAACAAAATGATTAAAAAAACAATAAAACGGATTGATAAAACAACATTAATTGCGAACAGAGAGAAATTTAATATACAAATCAAAAATAGTTTCAGCATACTCGACTCTAAAAATTCAGAAGATGTACAAACACAGTACGATAACGTCAAACAGGTCATCACAACAGCTAGTCAGAACATAAGGTGCCTTAAGAACAAACAGAAAAAGCTTACTGACCAAACAATTCACCTTATAGAGAAGAGACAGAATCTACCATATCAGTCCTCCGAATACAGAGAGCTGGACCGAAAAGTAAAGCGGAGCATACGAAAAGATGTAAGACTTTACAATACCGAACTTGCTCACTCGGCTTTAATGAATAACCGCTCCTTGAGGTCAGCCATGCGTGGAATGGATGCGGGGAGATCCTCTATAACACACTTGAAGGACAGTAATGGTGTGAGACAGGGCGATAGGACAAAATTAATCCAAATTTGCACTCAATTTTACAAATCTTTATACTCAGATGACGACACAACTTTCCAACTTGCATATGAAGTCTACTAATGCTCTGATGATGTCCCAATGATAACTGGCTTTGAAGTTCATAAGGCTCTTAGTAGCATGAAGTACAATAAAAGCCCAGGAGAAGATGGCATTACAACAGACGCACTGCGAGTGGGAGAGCAATAAAATTTTTATTACCACGCATTTGTAATTTATTTAACTCAATTTTAAAAACAGGGACATTTCCAAATAGTTTCTGTCATTCCAACATAATTCTGCTACATAAAAAGGGAGATAAATCCGATATAAGTAATTACCGTCCTATTAGCCTTGTCTCACATTTGTACAAAGCTTTCATCAAGGTCCTCGAAAACCGAATTTCCGACCAACTAGACCTCCACCAGTCTCCTGAACAAGCAGGTTTCCGCCGCGGCTTGTCAACTACCGACCACTTACACTCTTTAAACCAGCTGATAGAAAAGCACGAAGAATTTAACTTACCGTTGTACCTTGCCTTCGTGGATTATTCTAAAGCATTTGATAGTCTATCACATAAAGCCATTTTACGACACTTTACAAACAGGAAATAAATCCCACTTATGTTAAATTACTGGAACGAATTTATTTTAATAGTACAGCTGCCATACGCTTAGATACCACCGGCCAATCCTTTCCAATCCGAAGAGGTGTCAAGCAAGGGGATCCGCTTTCTCCAAAACTCTTCACAGCAACGCTTGAGGAAGTCTTTCAAAATTTAGATGTGCACTGGCAGGACAAGGGCATTGTCGTTGGAGATAGAAGATTAACTAATCTACGCTTCGCCGATGACATTGTCCTTTTCTCGTCTTCGGCGGCTGAGTTGAGTCTTATGCTGAAACAACTGAGCCACGCCAGCCTCGAGGTCGGACTCGAAATGAATATGACGAAAACGAAGTTAATGACAAACAGCATGAAATGCAAAGTGGACATTGGGGGTGTGGAGGTTGAATATGTCCATGAGTACATATACCTCGGCCAAATAGTCTCTTTCCAGGAGAGGCAAGATAAAGAGGTTGCTCGACGCACCGAAAACGCCTGGAAGAGCTATTGGTCGATGAAACACCTAATGAAAGGATCACTTCCACTTTCCCTAAAAAGGAAACTCATGGACATGTGCATCCTTCCCACCCTCACCTACGGAGCGCAAACGTGGTCGTTAACGAAACGCCAAAAGTCCGCACTCGGGGTCTGCCAGCGAGCAATGGAACGAAGTATTCTTGGAGTCAAAGTCACAGACCGCATTCGGAACAGCACAGCCGCCAAACTAAAGTGGAATTGGGCAGGCCACATCTGCCGCATGTCGCAACAGAATTGGGCAAAAGTAGCCACTGACTGGATTCCGAATAACAGGAATCGGCGACGCGGTAGGCCCAGAAAAAGATGGCGTGACAAATTGGACGCCTATCTAAAGGATTGGCCAGATATAGCAAGAGACAGGAAAAAATGGAAAGATGGAAGGGAGGCCTTTGCCCTGCAGTGGGACATAACAGGCTCATAATAATAATAATACTATGTTTATTGTTTTGTTTTAATATTGTAGATTAAGCTCAATAATAAATCAAACAACTAGATACGAGTGCCACTACCACGATAGTTTTTTGTGTATAAGCCAAAGTTGACAACCATAGCGCGACCGCCGAGCGTAGGTATGAAAAGTGAAGTACATACATGTGATTGCCTTCTGTACTATCTGTATTTTGTGACTACGGTCTGAGTAATGCGTCTATTCCAATTTCAAATGTCTACTCTCTCTGCTACACAGAACTTAATACCTGGAAAAATAAGATTGCAGTTAGCAATGTTCGTGACAACCACAGAAAAAACTATTTAACGTAATTTATGGAAATGTTTAATGATTTACCCAAACGATTAAGTAGGTACAAGTCAGTTGAAATTATCTTTAAATACTTATTTACATAACTGCTATTGTTGTACACTGAAAGATATAAGCAGTAAATATAAATGAAAAAACATTGATCTGAACTGCTTTAAACAGTTCCATATGGGCCTAACGTTCAAAACAGTATTTTTTTACTGATCTGAAAACAGTTAAAACTTGAGGCAAAATGTTACCGTCATGACAGTAATGTTTTAAGTAGTTAAAAGGTCACATAATTAACTGTTTTATTCATTTGGTGATATCATTCAAACCATTGAAAACTTACATTACAGTAACGGTGGTTTTCCTTTTTTTTTTTGTTGTTTTTTTCAGTAAATAGTAGGTATGTTCAATCATTAAAAGTTACTGTTTTGTCTATTACTGTTTTACAAATATTTCTTCTTACAGCCGGTCGATTCTGTAAAAATTTCGCCGTGAAAACTTAGGTGAAGTGAGATTGTTTTTGCTAGGAATTGACACTATTGACAGCTCACTCCACGCTCACTTCACGTTACCGTCGGGATGGCTGGACCAAACGAGATATGTACATGAGACTATGAGCACTATTTAATACCTATTTGCTACTATTTACTACCTATAATGAAATGTTTGCTACCTTTGCGTTATGAATAATATCAAAGAAATAAAGTGGTCAGCCATTCTGTCGTCAGGTTGGCCGACCACTTTCGAGTTCTCATAATTTTAGCGTTGTATTGTAAATATTTACTACCCATTACTGACTCAAATATGAAGTAGTTTTGATAATTTGGGGGCCTGTAAACGCACACTATAATATGCTTATCTAGCTCAACACAGGACAGTTCAATGTTATGTTCAACCGACAGATCAACTATATCTTTACGAGTCTTAGATGTAATAGAATTTTTAACTAAGATTAATGAACCACGCAGCATAGATTTTTGGTTAAAACAACTGCCCACACTATAATTTTCATAATTAATTAGCATTTCATAATCTTTCAACTAATGTTCAGTTAAACAAATAATTTCAAACATGGATTTTTTCTAAAAATAATTCAATTTCTAATTGTTTGGATGAAAAATTTAATAAATTAAACATACATTTTTATAGGAGGTTCTTAAAGTTGTGTAAAAATATATATGTTAAGGTAGCAAATAGGTAGTAAATATTTACATTAAAAACGCGGTTAATACAACGCTAAAAATGTGAGAACTTGGAAGTGGTCAGCCAACCTGACGTCACAATGGCTGACCACTTTATTTCTTTGATATTTTTCATAACGCAAAGGTAGCAAATATTTCATTATAGGTAGTAAATAGTAGCAAATAGGTATTAAATAGTGCACATAGTCTCATGTACATATCTCGTTTGGTCCAGCCATCCTGACGGTAACTCACTTCACCTATGTTTTCACGATGAGATAATTACAGAATACCACCGCTGTATAAAGTCAGCAAGTGTTAAGGAAATCGCTTTAATGTGATGTAGTAAAAAATATTTTTTTTAGTGTAGGTAAGTATCAGTTATTGAAACTTGCAAACGTGTAATTAATTACAAGTACTAATAAAGGCACCTGTTCAGCCCCGGATTTACCCTAGGCCCACAAGACCCGGTCTAGGGCCCCAACAATCCTAGGGGCCCGAAAACTACCCCGACCAGGTATCTTGCCTGTCTGACGGCAGGCGGAGAGAGCTGGATAGCAAATGCCCGAGGTGCTAAAATTTTCGAGCAAATTTTTCTTGTTTCGCACGCTCTTGCATTCCAACTTCACCTAGATAGATCACCGTTCAATCACCAGCTATGCGACAAATCAATAATATAGGTTTTTACAAAAGTTGTACTATCAATAAGTTGTTTGAAGAAAGTAAGTGGTTTCAAGTAGGTAACTTTAGTGATAAGGAATACAAGGAAAGTTTGTTTAGAAACGTCGATTTATGACGACTGTTGAAGAAAATATGGTGACATACATAGCATAGTCTGCATCATTTCTGATGTTTATTTATAGTTAGTAATTGATAAAATGACAAGTGCCTAGGGGCCCTGGGTCTCCGAGTCCGGGCCTGCACCTGTTTAAGCTAATCTTGAAACCTATCGAGTAATCGTAGACGTCTAGTAGGTACTGATTACAATTTTATCAATATCGCTTTAGCTATCTTTTAAAATCTGCATTCCTTCCCTTATATAATGGAAAAATCGAATTAATTACCTATGCGTAGAGAATGCGAAATTCCTTTGACGTAAGCAAGAGTTCCTTTGACGTAAGCAAGAGTTCCTTTGACGTAAGCAAGAGTGGATCCAGCATGATGTGCTATTACCAGATGGTACGATATGCCAGACAGCACTATATTGAAAGTCAGCATAGTCCTCCAGACCGTATTTCGGCCATGGCGGCCAATCTCAACGGAGCCTTCGGCGCGGGAGATATTATAGTGCACAAGAGTTTGCGCAGACACAGGTGTATAGAGATATCGATACCTCTGGGCTCAAAGGGCGTATAGCACAATAAATAGGTTACCAGGAAAAGCAAAAACAAAAAAAAAAAGTTTTCGTTATATCTCTCTCATTGTTTAGAGCTACATAAAAGTATCCCAGGGACAAAGTTCTTAGATTTTTGATGTGCTTAAGGTTTTTTCAAAAATGGGCCTGGTTCTGTATTGACTGAGATAGCATGTTGTGTACTACCAAAAAAAATAATATATGTCCTATACACCCAAAGAGAATATAACCACCAGAGAGCGTATAGGCCGATTTCTTCGAAGCACACGACTCACTACCGCGGGCCGGGGGACGAGGAAGAACGCGCGGCTGCAATTGGTCAGTTCTTGTAGGTATGCGTATCGTTAGGGCTGCTCGAAAATAGTCGATATCGATAAAATGGATTTTAACATTATGAAAAATACTCAATTAAAATCATAGAAATAATATTTAAACAAAATCGATCAATTACAAAAAAAAACATGTATCCTGTTATTAATTATTAATTTGGTATAATTATGTTTTACGAATTAAAGTTTTAGGGTCCTGATTGTTCTTTGTAAAAAATTGTAAACGAGAGTCTAGTGGAGGTAAGCCTAAAACGGGTAGCCCGCCTAAAACGGGTATGCTTTTTAAATTGCGCACCGTTATCGCGCATATAATAAATCTGTAGAAGGGTCAATTCTGTACATTGAAAATATTGAAAAAATAAATAGCGGGGGGTGTTGCTGGATCGATACCAAACCCAAATATGTGATTAAAAAAATTTTTGTCTGTCTGTCTGTCTGTCTGTCTGTCTGTCTGTATATGCAGGCATCACGTGAAAACTAACGGTTCGATTTCGATGAAACTTGGTATAATTATACCTTATTATCCTGGGCATAAAATAGGATACTTTTTATCCTGGAAAAATACGTAGAAAAAAAATCTTATTTTTCGGTTTTATTCATAGACGTTGTTCTGTAGAACCGCGAACACACGTTGCATTACCCGTAGTGGATAATTTTCCATTTCAATTTAAGAGAATACAGTTTCCTGTAGCTTTGTGTTACGCCATGACAATAAATAAGGCTCAAGGTCAGACCCTAGGAGTTGCTGGCGTAGATCTTACCGCGAGTTGTTTTTCACACGGGCAACTTTACGTAGCTCTTTCCCGTGTGAGCAGTCCAAGAAATCTTCATGTTCATATTCCGGACGAGCTCACTAACAATGTTGTGTATGCTGAAGCTCTCAATTAACTTTCTGTCGCATTGTCACGATCACTTTTTTATTATTGCAAACTTTTCGTCACTGTCAGTAATTTACTGCTACATGCTACTTATCAAGGTCGGAATTACTATGGAAAAAATACTTACTACAGAACGCGAGCTCAACAGCAGTAGCTCAATAGAGGGATCTCCTTAATTATTATAGGCTTAGCCGTATTTGGGTCCAATAGATATTTATAAGATGTCATTGTCAGAGTTACTCAAAAAGGAGAAATAAACCATCCACGCGAAGACCGACATCCGCGCGGACGGAGTCGCGGGCGGAAGCTAGTTGCTAATAAGAATGTGTGCGTGCAGTGCGTGGCGCCTGCCGCTCGCCAATCACAGGGAGTCGGCGCGCTTCTCTGGCGGACACGAGTTCACGGTAAGATAAGAAATAAGTTTTTTGCTATTTCCACTAAAAAAAATTGAGTTACATTATTTTTGAATTCTCGAAAATGGTTTACAATATGTTCTTACTAGTTTTGTGTTATTATTTTGCAATAAATAGACGTTTAATTTGTGAAATAAGTTGGCGTTTATTATTTCGGTTTTAAGGATATGAGTCGATTGAAAAAAATACATGCTTGTGGGCAAAAAGGGTAGGGGTAAAGCGGGTGCCCGTTTTACCCATACCCGATTTACCCTGTATAATTTCATTGACTGCTTATTACTTCTTTTATTTTTGCAGATGGTTAATAAATACAAAAGAAAGACTGCAAATGCATCGTGGGATGAGGGAATTATGAAGCTTGCGATAGAAGAAGCTCTCAAAACTTCCGTCAATGGTGCAGCAAAAAAATAAGGCATCAACCTTTCGACTTTACAGATACATGTAAAGAAAGGATGTCAAAAAAAAAAACTAGGAAGATTCACAACAGTTTTTACAGCAGCTCAAGAATTAGAGCTAGTTGAGAATCTATTTCATATGGATAATCTGTTTACGTTGGCAACTCATTACGTTGTCTACAAAGTGCCGCAACCATTTCAAGAATACTGGTCCATTGATCCAACCATTATCACTGCAAGTAGCTACTTGCAGTGATAATGGTTGGATCAATGGACCAATAGTGGATCATCAGCTGATGATCCTGGTGGAGCTCCATCTGAGTTATGATTGTTATGAAACAGTGCTAGTCATTGATTGACGTTGATCTCATGTAATTGAGTCCCTACCCGCTTTGCCCAAAAGCCCTACCTGCTTTAGGCCCCCCCTACGGGCAAAACGGGTAATTCGAATGGTACAGATTCTTGTCATTTTTTTATTCTTAATGTACAAAACTACTAAATATGTCATTTATTTTATAGTCCTTGATAACTAAACATTTCCAAATCTATACATATAATAAATCTGTAGAAGGGTCAATTCTGTACATTGAAAATATTGAAAAAATAAATAGCGGGGGGTGTTGCTGGATCGATACCAAACCCAAATATCTGATTTAAAAAATTTTTGTCTGTCTGTCTGTCTGTCTGTATATGCAGGCATCACGTGAAAACTAACGGCTCGATTTCGATGAAACTTGGTATAATTATACCTTATTATCCTGGGCATAAAATAGGATACTTTTTATCCTGGAAAAATACGTAGAAAAAAAATCTTATTTTTCGGTTTTATTCATAGACGTTGTTCTGTAGAACCGCGAACACACGTTGCATTACCCGCAGTGGATAATTTTCCATTTCAATTTAAGAGAATACAGTTTCCTGTAGCTTTGTGTTACGCCATGACAATAAATAAGGCTCAAGGTTAGACCCTAGGAGTTGCTGGCGTAGATCTTACCGCGAGTTGTTTTTCACACGGGCAACTTTACATAGCTCTTTCCCGTGTGAGCAGTCCAAGAAATCTTCATGTTCATATTCCGGACGAGCTCACTAACAATGTTGGTATGCTGAAGCTCTAAATTAACTTTCTGTCGCATTATCACGATCACTTTTTTATTATTGCAAACTTTTCGTCACTGTCAGTAATTTACTGCTACATGCTACTTATCAAGGTCGGAATTACTATGGAAAAAATATTTACTACAGAACGCGAGCTCAACAGCAGTAGCTCAATAGAGGGATCTCCTTAATTATTATAGGCTTAGCCGTATTTGGGTCCAATAGATATTTATAAGATGTCATTGTCAGAGTTACTCAAAATGGAGAAATAAACCATCCACGCGAAGACCGACATCCGCGCGGACGGAGTCGCGGGCGGAAGCTAGTGTACAAATAAATGTTCAATTTGTATCTATAAATTGTTTTTATTTATCATCAACCTTAGCTTACCCGTTTTGGGCTACTCTCCCCTACATATTTTTGAATTATGCATCTTGCTAATTCAATTAAATTATTTGTTGATTCTATTTCAAATTGATGAAATTTAATATCCGGTTATACCCAATCAGAGATTTTAAATCCGACCTTGTAAAATAATCGGTATTATATTATGTATTTCAAAACACATAAACATGTATGTCAAACAAATAGATGAAAAATACTTTTTTACATTAAAGACCGCCGCCCTCAAAAACTACAAAGTGAAAAATATTTACTATACTTACAAAACAACAAATAGAACATTATCAAATTCACTATGATGTATGATTGTATGACCGCCTTCCGCGAAATTGTAGCGAATCCAAGTGAAAGTTGTACTAACTAATTTGTTGTTATCTGTGGCTGCGTAATAATTGGGTGTAAAATCGCCCGACCGCACTGGGACCAATCGGTCCCAGCACAGAGCATGTGGGTCCCAGCGCACAGTAGTCACTTAGAAGGTCACAGGCCTCCGATGGCAATGATTGAGCTAAGCCATGATATCTGGTTCAGTTACCCACTAGTTGTCATACTACCTGAGGCTATAAAAGGTTTTGCGATCTATTGTTCGCAACATTTCTTTTTCGGCATTGGAAGTTAACACATCTAATTAGTCATCAACCGTGTTTATCACCAAGCGTTAATTAGCCTAAGACGCGACGCCCGCGAAGTTCCAACTTGTGTGTGACCAGAGTGACCTGTTATTTTGCAATGAACATTCAATTTACAGTTATGTATTATTAATTTACTTTACTATTTTGTATTTTTAATCCACCATAACAGAGTGCTACGCCACCGCAGCATTTCTTACGTATTTATTTCTGTTTTTTTTTTTATGTTGAAGCTTTTACTTACGTTTGTATCTACTTGTGCCATTGAATTAGGTACAAAAATGTCGCTTGAAATCTCTACTACTAGACTTTAAAAAATGTATTTGCGCATGCTGCAGCTGTACGGTGCAGCCAGGGTCTACGCCGAGCGCCTGGGCGCGTAGCACTTGCTACGAAATATGTATTGTTTTTGATCCGCATTTAACTGTTTTTTGTTTTGATTTAGGTTCTAGTATTGAGTGTTCTTTCAAAACAATACTTGTACTAGATAGTAGATACTTGGCTGTCTATTAAGGACAGCAAATCCGAACCGGAACGGTGGCGTCGAGTTTTTCAAGCCCTGATACAGTAGCTGCCTGATATTGAGAATTTGATTGCTTAGTAACTTAGAAAAAAGAGTTACCTACTAAGTAATCTTTGTACAAGATTTGTTAGCTATCTAGAAGCAAGTCTCTCGCAAGCATTCTCGCATGGTCTCTAAGTACGGAGACTGGCTAAACGAAATCGAAGTTTGCGTTCTGCCAACGATGGAAACACTGCCAGAAGGTTTTTTTCTAATTCAGCTATTTCTGCGGAAATTACTGAGTTAGACAAAGATCTTAGTGGCAGATGTCATAATCTGCTGCAGTGTCTTTCGTCGGGATACAAAATTAATAACGCGGCTTTTAAAGAGTGTGCTCTAGACACAGCACGTAAGCTTGTTGCTACCTATCCATGGTACAACTTGCCCTCGTCTGTACATAAGGTCCTCATTCATGATTCGGAAGTAATTGACCATGCATTATTGTCAATAGGTGTGCTTTCGGAAGAGGCCGCCGAATCTTGCAATAAGTTAGTTAAACAGCTTAAGCGTGACAACACGAGGAAAATGTCCCTGGTTGTCACAAACACCGACTTGATACATAGACTTCTTATTAATTCGGATCCTTATATTACTGGTTTAAGAAGGTTACCACGGAAGAAGAAGTCTATTCTATATAAAGAGGTGTTGAATTTGTTGTCGGTATAGAATAAAATGTATATGCAGTATATAGTTATATACTAAACACTAGATTTATATTATTTTAGATACAGCTCCTATTATAGAACTATTAACATGTGTAAATAATATATTTTTGTCCATTTCTGTGTTTGTAGTTAGGTAATAATTAGGTATTTACATTATTTTCACTATAAAAATGTAAATATTGAAGTTTATCAGTTATTAAGTTGCAATTCTTTTCTTGTATTTTCGTAGGTATATGTTTCGTCAAATATAATATTTCTGCATAATTTTTTCGAATAAAAAAGTTTTTTAACATTAATTCGCTTATTTTCATTGTATCATAACGTAAAGTATTACAAAAAACTTTTTACGATAAATATACAAAGGGAAAGAAAGGGATAGAAGCGTTAGAATTGTCTAATACAAGAAGGAGACTTTTCCAAAAGACATCAACGCGCGACTATAAAGTGTTGTCGTTTACCCAGCGACCATTTTAGATAGACCCTGCGGTGGCTCATAATCTGATTAAATCAAAAATATTTTTTCATCTCTCATACTCGGAAAGTAGTGTTTGTTTGATCCGAATAGCGGGTGGAAAATGCTGTTTCCCACCCTTGGGCGGAAAATACTCATAGTAATTGCTTCCCTCCCTAGGGCGGGAATGAAATTTGAAAATAGAACTTTTAGTTAGGTAGTCAGCTCAGTCAGACCATACGACACCCTTAATTGATTATGTAAACATTTATTATGCTAACCATCAAATGAAGTTTTTTTGATAACTAATGTCGAAGTTTCGCGCCAATCGTGTGTGTTTACATTTTTACTTTTCACAAATTTCACACACACGGATGTAGATAAGATTTAAAATGTGACAAATGTCATTGATAATATTATAAACAACACGAAAATGCCCAGGTTTTAACGTAATATTCAAACACAGGTTCAAATATGTATTAATCATTACCACTACTCAATTTGTGTTCAGAATCGCCGACCATTATTGTTTTTTTTTTTATTGCAATGATGTGTGAAAGCGATTATTCCAAACAATTTTTTTTTTTTTAATTTCGATTGACTCGATAAATATGTCGAATGTAATCGATATTTGAAAATAAAATCAAATTATTTTAAGCAATAAATACAACAAGCATTGTTTATAATAATGATTTATGCTTTTCTAATATCATTTCAATCTCTTCTAATATCATGTCAATAACAGACAGGTGGACATAGGTACCTCATTTACAGAATTTTGCGCCGAAATGCTTCTATAATTGAATTTATATTCGGAATGCGCTCGCTGTTTAAAATTATTTTAATTTATTGAACAATTATTTATTGTGGATTTTATTTTTGATACTTTCTAATAGTTTACTACAGAATTCCTAGTAAACATTTTTTAGGTAGGCTTTCCAGAAGTTTTTTTTTGAGAATGATGATAATTAATTAATTCTATAGATTGGATATTCTGCAAACACATTTCAATACATTTTGTTAGTTTAGAGAGTTTTTATTCAGTTTCTACAATTTTTTTCAGCTCAAATTTTGTCAGCACTAAAAAGTGTCACGTCGCAACACAATTTTTAGTAATTTTATCAAGATTATCGTGTTTTCTAAGTAATTTATGAAAAATGGTAAAAGTAAGAATGCAGACAGAATGATAATAATACGGGCCCTAGTAAGCGGGACGGCCCGCGGTGACACAGAATCTACTCATGTGGCGGTGACGTGGTGTGTTCCATACTTCAAATTTAAAAAAGACTAATAGATAGGTACCTATTATTCATGTAATTATTATCAATAAATATTTTAGAAAAACTACTAGTTTTTACTTTCCTTAAATTCGAAATGAAAAGTAGAGTGTTTAACGCGGGTGAAAGTCATCAATTCCCACTCGGACTATAGCCGCCCTCGCTGCGCTCGGGCGTCTAAATGCCTCGTATGGGAATTGATTCCTTCCGACCCTTGTATAACAATCTACTATTTCGTACTGTTTACTCACCGATGAAAAGATATACCATCCTTTTTGTAACTAGATGTCTTGGAATGTTTCCCACACCACTTCACCGCGCATGAAGGGATTTTGATGCGTTATAATTGCATAAAAAGTTATAAAAAATTTATTAATTAATTTAGCGTGCACAGAGGTCTAACACTTGGACACAACTAAAATGGTTACTAAGTACCGTAGCCTATACATTGGCGACCAAAAGCCAATAGTTTTCGAGCGTCGGGGCTCTGTATGCGCAGTCAAGTGGTTATATATTTATTATTTTTTATTTTTTTTATTTTTTCATTATTTTTTCAAAAAAAAACGTTGCCCCACACTAGGAATTTCTCCTGTATTGTGGGTGCGTTTACAAACATTTAATAAACTCACATACACAAACAGCCAGACCCGGAACAATTACTTGTAGGTCATACAAATATTTGTTCCGTGCGGGAATCGAACCCGCGACACGCAGCACAGCAGTCAATCGCTTAACCACTGCGCCAACCGTGCCGTCTATATAGTCTTTGTATACACCCATATAAAAATACGCTCTGAGCAGGTACACAAAGGCGTAAGCTCAACTTTTCATAAATGATGCAAATACACAGGTGCGTATAAATTACTTGAATTATTGTATAACGTGGTAAAGGACAATATTTTTACAATGAGTTTTCTAATTGATATTTTATTTATTTAGTAGGCATCTATTCTTTGATAATTATTTAGAATATTATTATTTTTTTTGCTGTTATGTCCCGCTGCTGGACAAAGATCTCCCTAGTCCCTACTCTCGTTCCATATCTCTCTGTCCAGAGCTGCCAAAGATCAATCTATAACAAAGGAATCCAGCTCATCCCACCCTTTCCGTCTGGGCCTGCCGCGATGTCGTTTACCATTAAGCGGGACCCACTGGGTCGTAAGTTTGGCCCACTGATCGTCTGACATACGGCAGATGTGTCCAGCCCAATTCCATTTAAGCGTGGCAGCTTTTCGAGTGACATCAGTTATTTAAGTGATGGAACGGATTGTTGTATTCTTAACCCGGTCCACAAGTTTAATATCCAGAATACTCCGTTCCACGGAGGAGGCCACGCTCAAGGTTAGTCAGAGAGCTATCTCTGACTAACCTTGAGCGTGGACCTCCGCTGAATTATAAAGACCATGTTTTAGAACCATACGTGAGGATGGGAAGAATACACATGTCGATGAGTCTTCTCTTGAAGTGATAGTGGAAGATCGTCCTTCATTTGATATTTCATGACCCAATAGCTCTTCCAGGCATTTTCAATGCGTCTTGCAACTTCTGTGTTTGGTCTTGCCTGAAAGAGGCTATTTGACCAAGAGAGAGATACTCATCGACATATTTAACCTCCCCACCCGCCACGGTGCTCCTGCGGTACACGCTGTTTGTCATCAACTTGGTCTTTGACATATTCATTTGAAGTCCGACCTTTAGGCTTGCCGTGCTGAGATCTTCTAGCATTTGAGTCAGCTCGGAGACTGAAGACGAAAAAAGGATAATATCGTCGGCAAAACGGAGATTGGATAATCTCTTTTTTGCAACCAAAATGCCCCTTTCTGCCCAGCTTGCTGCTAGCTTTCTGAAGACTTCCTCCAGAAGGGCCGTAAATAATTTATGTACGTGGTGTCTATTTCTTGATTTTGTAAGGCGTTGAAAATTGAGGTATGACTGATGCTATCAAAAGCTTTTGAGTAGGTAATCAGAACACAGTGTACAGTATTTCTTTTACTTGTGCATAAAGTTTAAATAAATAAATGCAATATAGAGTGGGAGCTGGAACTCTGTATGTTTCTCGAGGACCTGGTTGATGGAGTGGAGGTGGTCAGCAGTAGAAAGACCGCGACGAAATCCGGCTTGTTCGGGGGGCTGATGTTTGTCGGGGGCTCCGGCTATTCTGTTCTCTATTACTTTAATGAAAGCTTTGTACAGCCAGACTGATAGGACGGTAATTGTCTATGTCGGATTTGTCACACTTTTTATGGAAAAGAATAATCAAAGAATGACAAAATGTGCGTGGTAGAATTCCGGTGTTTAAAATACTGTTAAAACAATTTATAACATGTGGAAGACGGACAGGCTCTCTTATTTTTAAGGCTGTGGTTACGCCATCGTCACCTGAGCTCTTACTATACTTCATGCTCCGCAGTGCATTATGAACTTCCCAGCCTGTGAAAGGTGTGATAGGAGCACGATACAGTTGCGTTAGGTTGTACAGTCGGTTTCGCGATTCTTATAAAACTCTGTACAAATGTTCATTTTGTCTGCCGTTCTGTTTCACACCTGCACAATCCTTTAAATACGCAATTGTAGGTCGTCCTTTGCTTGATATTCCTTGTTTGGCTGATTTTAGTGAGGACTTTTGTTTTAAAGCAATATGTGTGTGTGTGTTACGGATTCCTAAGTCTTTACGAATAGTGCGTTTAAAAAGTCGGTCTACCGCTTTGCAGTGGACATAGCAAGTTGTTGTCTCTCTTTAATTAACTGCTCCGTTTGGTAACTCTCTTTTTGTATTTGTTCGTTTCATTTTATTATTGACCTTTTTAGTGCTGTTTTTTATATTAGTGTATTGCATCTTCATCTGTTCTGTCTATTTGGTATTATAATAAGTCCATGGTTCTGTCTAATAAACTAAAATTATTTTTTAAATCTAAATTGATTTGCTCTTGATTTGCTGTGAGAGTGGCTTTATTTAATCTTCGAATAGAGTTTTTAATAGAAATAAAAAGAGGATAGGTAATAGAAACTAAAATTAAGTATGATGAGAAATAAAAATGGTTTATTTCAATTTTCTATTAAAAAAAAAAAAAAAACAAAAAAATACTAAAAGTTCTTAAATTTGTAAAAAGATCACTTAATTCTTCATTTTCTTCATCATTTCTAATCAGGTCCCTTAATTTTTTCAGTTTTTATGCTATGTAATCAAGTGTCTTTGTTATTATCTATTCAGATCTCTTAGGTCTCCTTTTTTTATTCGTGTAGGAAATCATCAAATGACCCTTCCCTCCCCTCAATGAGCTCTGGGTGGAGCGGAAGGGAGTGTAAGACTCTTACTGACTAAAACCCATCCATGTACAACACGCAACGAGTTATGAGCGCTGACCTTGAAAAAAACAAGCGAAACAAACCCTTATTACTAAGACATAAGGGTTTGTGACGTTTGTTTTCTTCAAGGTCAGCGCTCATAACTCGTTGCGCGCAGTATATCCATGTTCCTTCCTTAGCCTTTTATGTTCCGGGCCAGCGGTAACCCTTTCGGACAATCCCGCTGACCCGGCAGGCTTCGGCCCTAAGGGGCCCCTTCCTCGATGCTAACATCTCTTCTCTTAGGTCTCCTTATTTTATAATAAAATGTAGGTCGTGTAGCACAACTACATTTTTATTTGAAATTTTTAAAGGACGTAAAGATCAATATTACTTTTCGAACGTTTTTCAAGGACGTAAAGAGCAATATTACTTTTCGAATTACGATCTTACATCCAAAATCTTCAACCAAAATTGGTTTGTATAAACCAATTTTACTTATTTAATTTTAATTGGCAAGTTGTATAGCTTGCCAATTATTGTGGAGGCAGCAATATGTTCCTCATGCCTCTAATCTTCAAATAAGTTGTGTTAACATAACGAAAATTATGAGGTTGTATTCGACATTTTTTTGCGAATTTCGCCACGTGGATTACACAGATCGATAGAGAATCAAAAACTGAGTGAGACTAGTATAAAATGTCAAAATGCCCAAAATGTGCTATACGGCCTTTGAGCCCAGAGGTATCGAAGGAACGGTGTAAAGCTCACTCATCCTCCATAGAAAAAGGAGGATCCTCCGACCAGACGGGTGTTGTGTCTGGCGGTCAACTGCCCGATGATTCATGACGGGCCGTTGTATATATATATAGTTGCTGCGGTAAACTCTGCTTGCGAGTGTGTGTGTACCTCTTTCACAAACTATCATTATAAAACTAAGTCCAATAATTTTAACTAATTTTAGACGCGTCTAATACAGGAAAAGTTTTTAACCAGTGCGCAAATTTTTTTTGGTGGCTCAGTGTAAGCAATAGAACACATTTCCATTTTTAGTTTATGACTTTTTTTTTTTCATTTTTCCATTTTGTCCCAATTTGAAATAAGCAAGACATGGATATAATTTAATAGTAATACTATGAATGAGCATGAATGAAAACGCGAAGGCCGCCCGACGGCCACCCCTGGACGCCCAGCGCACGAGACGGGGCGGGGGTGCGGGGGCATGCGGCGCGGCGCCGGCGTTTGATAAACAAAACGCATGCAGTACGTCACTTGCGGAAGCGGAGGTCGGATGTCGCTTCGCCGTCCCTGCGCGCGTGCCGCGTACTAGACTAGCGTAGTGACAATGTCTCATTTTACTCACCGCGAGTATTATGAAATGGTGCGAGTGTATTTGTTAAGCAATGAAAATTTACGAGCAGCACGAAGAAGATACGAAAGGGAGAGCGTACCTCGTATGCGAGCCCAAAGGATCCTCAATCCCCCGGTCCCTAATGAGAGGACAATTTTAGTAGCAAACCAAGGTGTATGAAACAAGTGAAATGCCGGCTGTATGTAGAAGACTAGAAGAGGCTCAGAGCCTAGATGACTTGAAAGAAAAAAAAAATTAACGCTTTCATTGAAGTAAAAAGTGGTGTTAGTGTCCTAAACAAACTAAATGCTTACTTATTTAAACGTGCACGTTTATGCCTTGAAAAAGGAAGAGGTCACTTCGAACAATACCTACCTAAAATTATTGTGATTAATAAAATGTAGAGGTAAGAAGAAATTATAAACAATCTTAGTGTCTTAGGTTCTCTTTGATTAGACATTGACGCAAATTGTATCATGTCTAAGTACCTATCATACCTAAATGTTTTATTTTGAATGGACTAAAACGTATTACTTTCTTACTTATTATGATTTATTTTCTGCATTTTGATGGTCCTAAGCCCATGAAAGTATGAAGGATAAATCGGAATTTACGAAAAATTACGTTTACAAATAACTTTACACAGTCTAAACTTAAAAAATTGTAGCGCTAAACTGGGGTCAATAATCCGCCGTCGCATGAGCGAGCGCGCGCGCGTGAGTACTTCTGATAGCAGCTGGCGCGTCAGGCGACCGGTCGACGCGCGGCGTGAATCGGGCGACCGGTCGACGGACTGGCAAGAGACGTCCATAAAATAAATTTCTGAGTAAACAAGTCTCGTAAGCGTTAACTTAATTTTTTACTATTGAAACATATCAAAACAAAAAATACGTGTTTATTAAAATATATTCAAGTTTATTATGTCAAAATTTGCGCACTGGATAAAAACTTTTCCTGTATATTTACATTTCCTAATAGGCGTGTAAATAAATTTACAATGGACAAGCAAGGTCCGGTCGGCGTTGTTCTTTTTTTACGTTCAGAACGCACGCGAGATCATTAGCATCCTAATAACTACGGCGAGGAGGACGAATAAGGAGTGTACCTATATTCAAGTGTAAATTCAGCGCAACGGTGCGTTGGGTTCATAGAAAATGTATGGTCCTCCAGACCGTATTTCGACCAAGACGGCCAATCTCAACGGAGACTAGCCTTCGGCGCGTAAGATATTATACTGCACAAATGTGTGCGTAGACCAGGTGCGCTCTCTCTTCCCTCATTTTCAAAGTCCGATAGGACGGCAATCCGACACGACCGGAGAGATTAAGCGCAGGATTACGGGGTATCTCACCTCCATTTTCCAAACTGCGGGCTGTTACTAGGAAATTCCTAATGGAAATCCCAATAACACTTTGCCCATGCCGGGAATCAAACCCAGGACCGCTCAGCAGTCGCGCTTGCGACCACGAGACCAACGGGGCAGTCGAAAATGATGAAGGAAAATTTTTGCAATGAGTTGAGTGCAGGAGTTGCGGTGTGGCTCGCTCCAATCTGCGCTGGCCCCGTTTAAAAAAATCACCTTAAGTGATAAATTAAATAAAAAAACCAGCCAAGTGCGTGTCGGGCCACGCACAGTGTAGGGTTCCGTAGTTGCCCGTTATCACAATGTAGTAAGATTCTGTTGTTCCTCATTCCGAATCCAAAAAAAAAAAATCGTACTTTCTTTTTCAATGCAAGTCTTTACCCGTTATAAACAAGCAACTACTTCATCTTAGTCACAATAAGGATTTTGTATTTGGTACAAAATTATCCAACACGCAAGTTCAACGACTATTACTGTTAAACTAATCGTAATCGTTTCAGCCGCTAGACGTCCACTGCTGGACATAGGCCTCCCCCAATTTTGGGAGGGTTTGCCATAATCGCCACGCTTGGCAGGTGGGTTGGCGATCGCAGTATGGTATGATGCTGGAATACATAGAGAACGCTGCTGCCCATTCCCCGGTACGACCCTTAGTCGCCTTTTACGACACCCACGGGAAGTAAGGGGTGGTGCTATTCTTTAACTTAAACTAATAAAGTTATCTTAACCGCTATAGTTTCCCTTTAAAGTTCATGAAATGCACTATCATCGTGAATTTTTACAGATTTTTCAAGCCAGCAGTTTAGGTTTTAGACGGGGGGGGGGGGGGACGCCCTACTGGAACAAAAATTTGCACCTTAAAGTTTAATATTTCGTAAATGGAGCATTAAATCGAAAAATTATTTTAGCAACCCCCAAATCATTTTAGAAGACCTATTCAACGATACCCCACACGATAGGGTAGGCGACGAAAAAAATATTCATCCCCACTTCACGTGTAGGGGAGCTAGGTACCATAAAAAAAAAAATATTTTCAAAATTTTTATTTTACCACTTTGTCGGCGTAATTAATATACGCACTTATACAAAATTACAGCTTTTTAGTACTAAAGGTCTCTTAGCAAAACCTCGGACAGACAGACAGACAGACGGACTTGACAAAACTATAAGGGTTCCTTGTAGGAACTACGGAACCCTAAAAACAGCTACTTTGATAAAAGTGACCACGAAGGCAGTCCGAACTTTTCAAAATAAATATTAGGTATTACAATTAGCATTTTGTTAATCAAAAGGAGAAAATTCTTATGACTTCACCAAACGCGGTCTAATGGCCGTGAGGTATTACCTAACAACCCCTTACTAATAAACGTATTATATCAGATGAATAGTTACACACCAATTTCTCTCTTTCAGTCGTCAGTAATTCGACTTTCAAAAGAAGAAGACAAAGCTTTGTGTAACTATACAGACGCTATACAACGTTTGTTAGTAAGAGGGTAAGTCTGCTGAAAACAATACAAACTTTCAAAGAAAACTCTTTTATTTAAATATAAATTAATGTACATACATAAGATGGCATGTAAAGAAAAACATAATTATTCAAAACATTCATTACTAACTGATGCTCACTCAAGTGTATTGTCATTAGATAAGCTAGCTGGCTTCGAAAATTCCAGTTTTATGCAAACGTTAATAGACTATTTTATTGCTTAGGTACTTGCAGTAGTGGCCCTAAGGCGGTGCGAGCGGTGATAAACCAAAATGCGACCACCAGGCACCACTCAACGAATAGTTACTGATGGTAACTATTCGATGACCGATGATAGTAACTACTATAAAGCGCGGACGCGGAGTATCGGCCGAGTCGCGACGAAGATTTGGGCGCGCAAACGGAGCGTGCGGCGCGGAAAGGTCCATATTGGCCACGCTGGCTTGCAAATCAGTTTGACGGAGGCGCCATGTGAAGATTTAGCACCACCTAAAAAAATTCTAGGGCCTCCGCTGGGTACTTGCTTGCTTTTATTGGCTATTTTGGGTGCCCCAAGTGCCCGTTCACTTGCACCTGAAGAATGCAACTAATGCCACAATCAAAGTGACCACCTACTGGGCTCAAATAATGTTAGTTGTTAAACGCAAAGTACCGTCGACTCAAAAAGAAGAAGACATTACTACCTATGTGAACATGCAATGACATACTGACATATAAAAGGTAGCGAAAAATTACTACGAGTCTTTAATATTATTAGGCTTGCTCTCTTTTGGAACCATCTAAATAACAATGTTTTCTAAAATCATCACAGAAAGACGTTGTTTCGTCCGATATTAGCTACTGACATTCTAATCATAAAATATACGTTACTGCTAATACCACAAAGATAATGGATTTAACCATAGAGTAGAACAACTATAGGCAGTATAGTAAGTAAATGTGTTGGACTTGGGGTTGTGACTGAAGAACGCTGTCCAGCGCGCTTCAGCGAGACAGGAGCGGCTGGCCCACGAGACTCCAGGCTATGAAGCAGTAGAGTATCCATCGCTGCATAAGCTTCGTGGACGACACGCTGCAACAAAAATAGGACATAAATATTAAACTTTAGGTTTTTTTTCAGAGTCCTGTGCAATGCGCAACCTAAAATTGGCTCTCTCATCTTGTTTTGAAGCCCATAAAATTCATAACATAAACTGTAATAACATTTAAAGTGAATACAGACGACACTTCTCGTACTTATAACCTATTAATAATCGATGCTTTTAGGGATGTGTTTTGTGTTAGGATTATTTCAGGGGGCCTAAAAGCCCATTTTGGCAGAATCATAAAAGGATAACATAATGGACAGTTAACCGTTAAGTTAATCGTATCAAATCCCATTGGTGAAGCATTTTTCAATTATTTTTTTTTTGTCTGTGCTAAAATACCAATCAATCTGATCCAAATCCAATCCCAATCTCTTTGATTATACCTACGTAGTGCAGCGAAAAAAGAAAAACACGGACTGTCTTCGCCATATTACGATTCATAATGTTATCCTTCTATGATTCTCCAAAGTGGCCTTTTTAGGCCCCCAGATGCAAGTTTTTGGGACAGCAAGTTTTTGGACAGCAAAAACGCAGAAATAACTGAAAGTTTACCTCTGTCATAAGTTTGTAGTTGTAAGTATCCGAGGGGCGAAACATCATAATAGTATATGTATTATCGATGCCCAAGTGGCCATCCACCCAGTCTTCTATACCACCAGCGTATAATGCTAAAATGGAAATATAAATCAGGTTAATAGAAATTGCTTTTAAAACGTGAAGATCTTCAAAAAACTCTAAAGAAGGGTTGACTTTTAACCGACTTCAAAAAAAGGAGGAGGTTCTCAATTCGATTGATTTTTTTATATTATACTAGCTTCCGCCCGCGAGGTATGTCGATAAAAACTATCCTATGTCCTTCCCCGGGATGCAATCTATGTCTCTGCCAAATTTTATCGAAATCCGTGCAGTGGTTTTGGCGTGAAAAGGTAACATACAGACAGACAGACAGACAAAGTTACTTTCAAATTTATAATATTAGTATGGATTTTACTACCTCAGAATTCCGTTATTTATAAACCGATTTACAACATTTTATTTAAAAGGGTATATTTTCAGATTAGTCCCATAGAAATTTCATAAAAATCGGTTCAGTAGTTTGATTTTTAATCCAAAGTTACTGGTATAAATTCAAGTAAACGAAATTGCGTCGTTTGCTTTCCTATGCCTTTTTAACCTACTTCAAAAAAGGAGGAGGTTTCTCAATTCGACCGTATATATATATATATATATTTTTTTTTATGTGTGTTCGCGGATAACTTCGTCGTTTATGAACCGATTTTAATTATTATTTTTTTCAGTGGTGGCTTAGTGGAATTGTCACGGGATGCATTGTGGCAATAAGTGCCGTATCTTTACATAATTCACCGACTTCAAACAGGAAGATCTTCTCAATTCATGTTTTTTTTTGTGTGTATGTTACGCGATATCTCCGGCTAGTGTAGATCGATCCCAAAATGTCTCTTTTTAATAGATAGGGTATGCCTCAGGGGTGGTCCCATATTATAAATTTTATTAACTTTCCTTGGGTAGTTTTTTAGTTAGCTTCATTAATACGTATTTTTTCCACTTAGTCTATCTTGATGATGTTATAATAACTTCCTGTCATATATTAACATAGCAAGTAGTGTTATACGAATTTGCGTGGCGTAGATACAACTAAAAACTGATAAATAAAAACTTACGAATAATGATCAATATCAGTCACTAAGATATAAACCGGATATGAACATAGCCGCTGTAAAATTTCCAACTTAAGAAACAGACAGATCATTTACTTGACATTCTGGTTTCCTACTTACCAAGCGAGATGACTGCAAAGAATTGCCAAAATGCAGCATGAATGTGAATGTTTAGCAGTCAAATTTTAATACGAGTAGACTGCGACGACCTAATGAGTACAGGAGAGGAGAAGCTATACCTACAGTTTTACAGTGAATGTTAGTAAAAGAACCTCACGTAAGAACTCTGAAGTCTGTCCCGCCACGTACGGCCGGTTGCTGATGCTGTAGGCCGCCGCGGCCGCCCTTGACGCTCGTTGTCTCTGCAAAGTTACAAAACCAGTAAACAAACTTACTTTATAGAGTACTGTACGTTTTAAACCCACCTGATATTTTAAGGTCTTATCTCGGCCAGCTTCTACGCATTGATCAAAAATGTGGACCGTGGACGTAGGTATCCCAGAGACAAACAAAAAGTGTCACGTTCATGTAATTTTACTATACGAAGTTCGAACCTACAAAACAGAATAAAGCAATGCCATGAGCTGTATAGATTGTATAGTGCTAGAAACTGTTTTACAGCTCGCATCACATACTAACTAATTCCTATCTGTAAAAAAATGGAAATGTCTGTTCCTAATGTCAAAATAACAGCTTTACTAAATGCGTATATATGAAAGTTTAGATAATTAAAAAATCTATTTTTATGCGGATGTTATAACGAGTAACTTAGGCTACTTTTCTATACAATGTGTCCGGTCATGGACTAGCGACATTCTAGGTACCTATAGGTCTACCATAATCTCAAGGCAAAAAAAAAAAGTGATTTTCTTATGGATTGACATTGCCAATGTATGAAAATCACAATGTTTTTTTTTGCAATGAGGTTTTTTACTATATATGTATGTATTTTTAGGTAGGTACTGTTTCTTTATAGGTACTGTTGCCTTACTATACTGCGATCCCCAATCCGCCTGCCAAGCGTGGCGATTATGGCAAACCCCCCCCCCCCCTTTTGGGGGAGGCCTATGTCCAGCAGTGGACGTCTTTCGGCTGAAATGATGATGATGATGAATGAGGTTTTGGTAGACCTATACTATATAGCAACTATTCTAGTACACAAATCAACCAATCCACTTCCCCGCTATTTGGCAGCCATTTTGCATTTTTTTGTTGAGATATTCTCTACGTGTGTACAAAAAATCATATCTCAAAGTCAAAACTTTTCTACTTAGATAAAAATAGGCTTATTCGGAGGGCGTGTATTGTCTATCGTTTACATTACGATCCAATGTGTTCACATTTTCGTAACTTTAAAATATTTTTTTTTTTATTTTTTTTTCTAGATCGACCGATTTTGAACTACTACCTACCAAAACTGAAATCTCGAAAAAAAATCAGTTGTTCCCTACATTTATGTTCGTATAACTCTTCAAAATGTAGGGAACAGCTGATTTTTTTTTCATTTGCGATTTCAGGTTTGGTCCCATAGTAAAAAATTGTTCATAATGATGGGTACAATGACCTCTTAAGAGGTTGTTCATGTTTTACCAATAACCCTGTATAGAAACCCCAGGACACCCCAGTTTTACCTAAAATATCGCAAGTCCATTACCGGACACAATGTATATGTATACTTATATCTACAATGTGTCGGTAGTCAGTCAGTCAACAGTTCAACACCGACTGACTGACTGACATATCAACGCACAGCCGAAACTGCTGAGACTAGGAATGAGAAATTTTGCACACGGCATTCTTTTATAATGTATGGAAGCACTAAGAAGGGGTTTTTGGAAATTCAACCTTGCACGTATCAAACTGGAAAGGCATCGGCACCGTATCAACTCGAGCCGTTCAGTATTCTTTGTATGAAACTCCCTACTGCAACGCACACTAATCGGAATCGTAACGTAATCGCCTCGCCTCGGAACAAGCTCACGAACTGCGGTGCGTTACGGCTGGTCGGTCGTCCCCGCGCTTACGGCTCGTCGTCCCCGCGCTTACGTCTCTCCGTACCCGAGATTACCTCTCTTCGTCCACTCTTGCCCCTCTCACCCCTCCGTCCTGCCTACTGCACCATCAACCAGCGGTCGGCGAGCCGTAAGCACGGGCGGCGTCGCGCATCGCCTAGCCGTAGCCGAGTCGAAGCCTATCGGAGCTTCTGATCCGCTTTGGTTACGTGCTTACGTTAGGTTGACGCCTGTTTGACGGCGAGGCGAAAGGCGATACGTTGCCGATCCTTTTCCGAGTTGATACGTGTGATGACCTTTAAGAGGGTAAAAAGGGAGGGATTGTTTGTATGAAAACCTTATTCCTTGAGTTAATAAAACTTGGCACGAATATTTGTGGTTAAAGAATCTTTATTTACTCAAAAGAAATTTACAATAAATTTCACTTAATGAGAAATATTTTAACTATAAATAATAATGACATTCATGAGCAGAGCTAGTATGGACATGCACACATATTAAAAGAAGACAACTATAATTAACACACTGATCAAGACATTGAAGGTCGCAGCAAAAGATTCATGCGAAACGAAAATCAAAATTTTGTGGGTAAATTGAAAACATGACAAACCAGGGCCGGATTTAAATTTTGTCAATAATAAAAGACTTTAACTGAGTTTTAAATTTTTGTAAGCTTGTAGAGGTTTTTATTTCTCGTGGTAGTTTGTTAAACATCTGTGCCCCTTCGTATGTAATACTTTTTTTTCCGTAATTTGTACGTGTTCTCGCAAGACAAATATCGTTTGCGCTACGGAGCGGTCTTAACCCTTCTTCGGCGTTAGTTTTAAAAATTAGTTCAGAGTGTAGCTTTTTATCTTTAATTTTTTTAATTAAGATGCATGTATTATAGTAATAAATTTGTTTTATATTCATTAATTTAGTTTCTGAGTAAATTGTATCTGTTGGTGTGAGAAAGTCATAATGAAATATGATTTTTATTAGTTTATTTTGTATTCTTTGGATGCAGTTTAGGTTAGTTTGGGCTGCGCTACCCCATATTTCTATTAAATAATCGAGATGCGATCTGACGAGGGAGTGGTAGATATTCAGTCTAACCTGTCGTGGCAAGCATCTAACAACACTGTAAAGACTTCCTGATAATGACGATAACGTAGTTCTTATCTTGTTTATATGCGACTTCCATGTTAATCCACTGTCCAAAATGAGCCCTAGGTATTTCTCTTCGATCGATTCCTTCAATTGAATGCTATTAATATAAAGTTTAGGGCAGCTTTGTAATTGTTTGTTTTTTGCCTTAAATATAATATAGCTCGTCTTCAATATATTGATTGTGAGTAAATTGTATTGGAACCAGTCGTGTAATTTGTCTAAATCCCTTTGTGCATAGTCCATCATTTCATGTATTGAGGAACCATAATAAAATATACATGTGTCATCTGCATATAGACTAATTTCGCCATTTAAAGACATCTGACATATGTCATTAACATAAATTAGAAATAGCAGGGGCCCAATAATTGAGCCTTGTGGTATACCGCATGTAATGGGCTGGGTAGTACTTTGATATTTACCTATTTTTACGACTTGAAAGCGATTCGTTAAATAGGATTTCAAGATTTTGAGCGCATTGCCGTTGATTCCAATATGTTCTAACTTTTTTAAAAGGAGGGAATGACTCACGGTATCGAAGGCTTTTTTAAGGTCTATAAATATGCCAAGGACTAGTTGTTTTCCATCAATATGCATTCTGATTTTGGTGATAAGATCCACCGTGGCGGATAAAGTGTTTGATTTTGGCCGAAAGCCGTATTGTCGTTCAAAGAGGAATTTTATTTTGTTTAAATAGCCATTTAATCGATCACAAACAATTCGCTCAAAAACTTTAGATATTACGGGTAACACTGACACAGGCCTGTAGTTACTAGGATCTGTCTTCGTCCCTGTTTTATATATGGGAGTGACTTTTGCTATTTTAAGCTCGTCTGGAAAGTGGCCTGCGCATAGGCAGTCATTTATAATAGTTGTTAAGCCTGGAATGAGAAATTCTTTTATACATTTAACTACTTTTGTACTGATTTTGTCTATACCTGTACTGCAATTTGAGTCTAAGGCATTTATTATTTTTGCAACTTCTTCCTCAGTGCATGGTGTTAAGTTATCTAGTTTGATTTGTCCATCAGCCTTGCTTTTTAGGTGAAAGTGATTGGTATGATATTTTGAGGGAATTTGCATTGCTAATTGGGGACCTATTGTGGCAAAAAAGTTATTAAACTGTTCACATATATCGTCACCTTCTGTAACTAAACCTGCAGTCGTCATTAGTTTTGGAGGAATAGGGTCTGGTTTAATTGTATTTTTGCATAAGGTATAAGTTTCCACATACGTTTAGGATCGTTTTTTAGCTTTTTAAAGGCTTGATAATAGTAGTCCTTTTTTGTTTTAGCAATTAATGCAAGAGTTTCATTTCTGTGTTTTTTAAAAGAGGTTTTCAAAATTATATTTTTCGGATTATTTTTTAGTTCTCTCCAGTATTTATTCCTTGTGTTTATTTTGATTATTATATTTTTGTGAATCCAGTCGTCTTGTGGTAAATTTTGAATTTTAGTTTTTTGGGTGGTATTTGCCTTTATTAAGGTTTTGATAACTTGTTCTATCATACTATAATCGTAGCTTTCTTTTGTAAAGGAGTCTGTAGCAAGCTGGTACAGTTTGTCGTAGTTAATGCTGTCGAATTGTAATCTGGCTGGTGGTTCAGGCTTGCAGTTTTTTAACCCTAGAATAATTTGTTGATGATCAGAGATCGCCGAATCTATTACTGCCATGTTAAACGTTTTGTCTTTTAGGTTTGTTATAATATGATCTAAAATGCTATTTGTAGTGGCTGTTGTTCGAGTAGAATATTTGATGTCTATCCTGTTCATGATGTAATATCCGCTTTCTTGTATTATTTCTTTATATTTTTCAGTGTATTTATCATTTGTTAATAGGTTTATGTTGAAGTCACCAAAAATAAGTGCCCGACTCCTCTGTTGTAGTTGAATTTCAAAATCATCCAGAAAAAGTGTTGTATTTGTATCTCCAGGTTTATATACTAAACCAATATCCATATTATACTTTTCTGTATGTATCCATAGAAAGTTGTTTCCGTTAATGTATGTTTCTTGACTCATGTAGTGTTTAATGTTGTTGTGAATGTATATTGACACTCCTCCGCCTCTTTTGTTTGTTCTAATATTATAATAGTGTGAATAGTTAGGAATTTCCATGTTAGTTGCTTCTTCCTCAGATTTGATCCAGGTTTCTGTCAAAAGTACAGCATGTATTTGTACACTGAGCGATTTTAAGACGGATTTTAGCTCATCCAATTTCCCGGGTTTTACAATACTTCTAATGTTACAGTAGAAAAAATTAAAGGAACATCTTTCCGTCTCCAGATCATCATAATTCTGTAATATTTGGTATGTAATTTTATCTTTGCTCTTAGTATTAATAGATTGTGTTAGATCTCTTAGTTTTTTGTAACTGTAACTATTTTCGGAACGCCTTTAACGTATTTTATTTTGAGATTATCTTCTCCTAGTCTTTGTCTGTTCAAAAGCTCGTCCCGTAATTGTTTCATTCGTGCTTGTTGGATAGGGGTTTTGTCTGAGAAAATTATAATTTGCTCATCAGCAATATTGCCTCTATTCTGGAGGATTTCTCTAGGTTCTGCTGCTGACTTAAAGCATACCTTCAGGGCGCGGCTAATACCCGGGTTGTATTTTCCAAGTCTCATAACTTTTATGGGTTGCGGCTCAGTTTTCATTACCGATTTTAGTATCTTAACACATTCTCTATTATCATATGCCCGTGCCTGTTCAAAGTCTTTTCCCTCAATTTCTATAATACCAGTGATTATGACATTTTTTTCCCTTTCCGTGCGTTCTCGAATCTCCTGAAGAAGACTTTCTTCCGATTGGACCATATTAGTTGAAGTATGTGGAACGGTTTCCCTTTTTAACTGTTCGAGATCATTCTGCAAGCTTTTAATCTTGTCATCAGTTTCAAGACTTTTGCTTTTTAACTCAGAAACTTCACTGATAATTTTTTTGTGCTCCAGAACAAGGTGGTCAGCAGTGGCTTGAACGCTGTCCACTTTTGACTTGATTTGGGATATGTCTTCATGTAAGGTGGCAAAACTTTCTCTTTGAGATTTTGCGAAAGTTTCAAACCAAGATTTTATTTCGTTACGAAACTCAACCAATTCGGTTTTGCAATCACAATCCGTCCCTGGCTGTTTGCGCTTGCGCTGTGTTTTGTTTAGCTAAGTAAATTATGAAGTTTGTCTTGTCTTGTTTTTGTAAACTACCCCCTAAAAGGGGATTGGAAGGTGTCATCATTTCTATGGAAGATTTTTAACGAGCAGTCTGATTAACTCGAAACTCAGTATTTATACTTAAGACCAAAAATAAAGAACAACGTGTATTACGTGGAGGGTTTTTCGAAAATCTACCCTTTTTTTTATGCGGATGGGAAATCGTCAAATGACTCCTCCCGCTCTGGGTGGAGCGGAAGGGAGTGTCAGACTCTTACTGACTAAAACCAACCCGTGTTCCTTCCTTAGCCCTTTATGTTCCGGGCCAGCGGTAACCCTTTCGGACAATCCCGCTGACCCGGCAGGCTTCGGCCCTAAGGGGCCCCTCCTCGATGCTGACATCTCTTTGAGGCGCGCGTGGAACACGTACGCGCCGTCCGGCACTGGCGTACGCGCCGTCCGGCACGGGAAAAATCTAGCCCTAACACTCACATGTCACGTGACATGTCATAAATAAATAAATAAATAAATAAATAAGCATTACAAATTATAAATTACAAATTATAAATAGATTAGATTACATTACAAAATTAGAAAATTTTTATTAATTCTATTAATTCGTCATTTCACTAGTAATCTTAAAGTAATCTTTGAGTCAAGTTATGAACACATCCCAAGCGTTTAATTCATAATTGCACCTCTGTGGGGGTGAAAAGAGGGAAACAGTTTATAATATGAAAAAATTTATTCATTTGGTTATGAGGACTACATGACCTAAAGCGCGGTCACTGTCGGACTGCATAGAAAAGAAAGAGAAGCGAGATGACACAACGCTGGTAATTTATTGCAAAATATCAGGCAATTATCTATTTACAAAATATCTATTGTTTGGACTAAAAATGAAAACACTAGTGCTTTAGGATGTTGCTTGTAGAATATATACTGACAAAAAATCAGAACTATTGTGTGTAGGTTATAATAGTATGGCTTTTATTGTAAAAAGAAAGTTTTTAGAGGTATCTTCATGATTTTTTCTATCGTATCAAATTAGTTGTAAGTACTTAGTAAGTTTTCAACACACTATCTAACTAGCATATATCCTGAAGAATATCATATATGTTTCTGAATTTGTTTACTGTAGTCGATCATATACCTACTTTTAGGCACAAAGTGCTAGTCCATTAAAAAACCCGAAATTATACATTCGAAAGTAACTCTGTCTGTATCTGTACCTGTGTTACCTGTTTACGCCTAAACTACGAACGGATTTCGATAAAATTTGGCGAGCATATAGATGGCAACCTGGGAAAGGACATAGGCCACTTTTTGTCCCGCGTTCCCGTGGGATAGTTTCCGACATCCACGCAGGCGAAGCCGCGGGCAAAAACTAGTATTTTATGAAAAGAATTAGTAAAGAGACACACACATTGTTTTCCGATATTATACGCGAACGAAGTCGCCGGCACAAGCTAGCAAGATATAAGTAGGAAACGTTTATTGAGCAATAAATGAGAATTGCTTATTGTGATGAAAAGATGAAAAAAACATACTTACATAGACACGATCGAAAGCACGCCTCTTCCTGGTGTGCGAATATGGATACATAATACCCTGTGGTGAAGAAAACAGTTAGTTAGAACCGTAAACAGTTACTAATTATTATAAATTATTGATAGTTCACAGGAATATAGATACTTTGATAAAATCAACTGAAACGTGTCCACCGTTGGACATAGGCCTCTCCCAAGCATCACCACAATCGACAACGGATCCCCGCAACCTTCACTAATGGCGTTTTTAACTACACTTGGTTTTTCTCCCGAATTCGATTGCCTATGGAATGCGAGCAAACGACCAAGTGTACCTAAATGAAAGGATTTGAGTACGAATTCGAATGTGGTCTTCAGACAATCTAGTTCAGCTTCATTGTTTCGGTTAGTTCGGTTACCTACCCAAATTCGGATACCCGAATGGCAGATGACCATGGCGTCCGTAAGTGGATATTAGCCCGAATGCGCGGTACTCGACTTCATTCAAACTACTCGTAGTCGTTAGCCCGTAGGTATTCAAGTAGGTACGATGACCTGTGTAATTAATGCATCGGGTGCCTTGATTAGGGTGTAAAGACTTTTGAGCACCCGAATGCGACCGACCAAGTGTAAATTTTGGCTTGAAGTCGTTGGTAACATGACTCTGATAATCTTTTACAAAAAGGCTAACCAGAATTTCTCCCTCTTTAAAAGCTATAAAGGTATCGAGAGGCGTGCGCTGTCCGTGCGTGTACTGCGTGAGAGCGCGAGTCTCCGACTCGCTGAGCTGACGCACGCCCGAGTACAGGCCGCCGCACGGGTGCTCGGCGCGACGCTCTTCCGCTGCAATCAATGCCTTGTCGTACTTCACAACTTGCATGAAAACTTAACCTATGAAGTCCTGACTCAAGAATGAGACACAATCATTTGTCTGCTGATGCGAGGCCCGCGGGGATGCTAATGCGCATATTGATACGCACACAAACCACTTGTGAAAATTGTTTTTAACTAATTGTAGTTACAATTTTAATGATAATATAACCCACAACCAATGATATTCTAATAAACAGATATGTTATGAGCGCGCAAATTGTGAAGACTAGAAAACGTCCTAATTGGGACGTATTGCCTTTAGTCTGTGTCACGCACGTCTACGAGTGAGCAGGTGCGCGCAGCTACGTAATTACCATCCAAAATGCCATTTTGTGTATTTAGAAAGTGTACCAGTTATGATACCAAAGTTAATAAAACACAAGGAATCTCATACCACACGAAAGAACACATTATACTTCGATTTATTAATATATTTCAATTATTTTCCTAATATTCTGATATTTGGAGGTTAGGAAAAAGAAAGAGATGGAAAATACATTTTTTGTCGTAAGAACGACAGGGATGCGAGCACTCCGGACATAGAATAAAAGTACAGATGCGAATATTAGGCAGTAAAGTCATCTTTACAGCAGAGTTCTAGTTTCCCTTTTAATAACTTTTCTTTATAATTTTGTTTGATATATTTAATCATAAATTAAACATGTCATAATATATAGGAAAAGAAAATATTAATAGCTTATCGTTACCATAGTATGTTTATTTTAACACTATCTGTGTAGTGTTAAAATAAACCTACCATTGAGATTAAAATTAAATCTTTTCGAAGGTGTATGATTATTTTTACAATTGTATTTCTTACTTTTTAAAACGTTTTTTATTTTACACCTACCTACCTTTTAATAAGTAGTGTTTATTCGTTGCATAGGCACAAATCCCGACTACAAATTCTGAACACGCGGTTTGTACTTTCTGCCTAGTTAATATGTTAGTCTATGATGCCAACGTGCTGTGATTGGTAGCCCGAATAATGTTTGTTTACATTCACGCGCAATTGACAACATCTAGCTGTCACTTTTTTTCTTATTGGTTTTATCAAGCTATCCTTTTTCTATCCTTTTTACTTGTAGTGAAATGTAAAATGAATGAAAAGTGTGTATGTGTGCTGCCTCTCGGCGCGGAACACTTTTTTCTGTAGTTTTGTAAGTGTATAACATATCTGTTTATTAGAATATCATTGCCCACAACGCTGTTCTCAGGTAGACATAATGGTTTAGAAGAAAAAAAAAGTGTAATCGCTAGGAGTTTTAGTAGCAGTAGGTGCGTGCATTAATTGTAGGTATAATGAGCAATAATAAAGTTAAAATGTCGACAAAGATGACATGATATTTAAAATAAGATCTTAGTAAGTTTGAAGTTTCTCAGAGACTCAAACATGGGTTTTATTTACTATAGTGGTGCGGTTGAGGCTTTTGAATCTACTCATTTGTCTATTGAAGATGTCAATATTTTCAAAAGGTTTATTATATGAGTCAACCATTCGGCGGACTGGTGAGCGCTCTCGCCAGAATTTGTTCGGCAAGAGTTCACTGTAAAAATAGTACCTGCGCGTACCTGTCGCCTGTGAAAGGTTCTAGGTCTGTACAGCGTAACAAATCAAGTTATTTAAATTTTTACAATTGAATTTATTTCTGACAATTTTATATAAGAAGCTCAAGCAAGATGAAGAAGGAGGAAGCTTCAAGGTATTTTATTCGAGAGCTAAGGGGTAGGAGCTTATACTTACTGAGCAACCGAGAAAAAGGTAGGTAGGATTTATGGCATCTATAGTGCATGACACGTAAAAATTTGTACTGAACATTTTCAACCATTTCAGCATATTTTTTGTAGTAGTATTTTTTGCTATGCTAGTATAAATATACTTGAGGCGTGATGTTATGCTGAGGCGTGTTATTGTGTAGGTATGAAAATATAACATTATCCTCACCAGGTATCCACTGATATTCAAAATTTCTATCAAGATTAACTCCAAAACACGGCTGAATCACACATCGCAACCCGTGGCTCTCGCATGTTTTACATGACTCACGCCCTTGACACAGGTCCCATAGCTGACGCAAGTTCTTCGTCCATTCTCGCCTCTACAAATAATACAGGTGTAATAAATACTTGAAAGGAATCTTCATAACTATTTAAAACTTGAAATAATAGAGAGACATACGTGTGGAAACGTCATAGAATAGTCGTATCCATCCGGATTGAATACCGGAATGATCCAGAAACGAAATTTAGTAAGCAGATCAGAATGAGCTTCGTTTCGTTCTATCAGTTGATATAAAACATACATGGCAGCAGTCACCGCATGGTGGTCACGCCCTTGTATACCTGTAAATAATTCATAACAGGGCCGGTGACACATAAAAAAGAAAGCTTTCAACATAGCTTAATATTTCTGTCAGAAAAAATCATAATATTGAGATCGATAAACTTTACCTGCAACAATCATTACAGTTTGTTTAGCAGAAACAATTTGGCCACTACTCGGGTCATCTACTATCATCATATAAATAGGATTTTCCATAGTAGTGAAATTTCCATTAGTTATGTCTACCCATTTGGCCACAGGGCTGACTTCTGCCCATTGCTTCAACTGACTCGTTATCTAAAAAACGATTTACTAATTGAATAAAACATTTTTTTTTTTCATTTGTGTTTGTACGTCAGTAGCAGCATGGGTCTGGATTCGTGCCCGGTTAATAGCAATAGGCTCGCCTATATTATGGCTCTCACAGACAGGCATGACACGACTCTGGTGGAACAATGTCTATAAAAATTTCATGAAAATTTTGCTACCGAAGCTGCGCAGTAGCGTCGTGCCTGTCTGCGGGAGCCTGTACATGGGGCTTTAAACAGATCTGGTGAAATGTGGATGTCACACCCCTGCGGAGAATATATGACTGATGTTAGGTAATGTAGAATGTATTAACCTCTGCTAACGTTCGTGGTGAGTTAAAACTTAATTGCCTCAGTTTAAGTAAATTGCAAAATGGCCGACGTTTATCCCTGAGTGCGTCTTTCAATCCCTTTATCGTCACTATTTCTACAACAGGAATACCAATTCCCCCGGCAGATGAAATGTTGGCCGTAGAGTTATCCGAACCATACTCTTCTGAGTAAATATGCAAGTCTTTAAAAAACGTGGAATTTTTAGGATCAATGTACTCTATTTCGACTTCTTTTCTATCTGATGAATCTTTTTCTGAAGATTGTTCGAGGTCGCCTTTTTTATCGAAATAGTTATCACTGATGTCTTGATCATCTTTTTTAGAATTAACATCGCTAACATCTTCATCGTTATAAAACATCAAATTATATGACGATTCAGAATCTTTTTCGACAACCTTTTTTATTTCTTCCTCTCGTCTTCTACCATCTACGAACATTTTTTGTTCAGTTGCCGAATCAATTTCAGCTTCAACATCGTTTATTATGTTTATTTCAGCCTGTGTTATTGTCCTTTTCGGAATCGAATAAGTTGACCGAGTTATTATTTCTGAAACGCTTTGCGGTTGGGTTGATTCTTCAAATGAATTAAATTTTCGGAATTCGTCAACTGGATTTGTGGTTCTAGTCGGAAGTATTATTATCTCTGAATATGGTTGTGTTCGAGTAGGAATAAAACGCGATGATTCAGATCTTTGATCCTGTAAGAAATCTCCTTGAATATAGAATTCATCACTAGGTATGTCGAATGTCATTGATCCAATAATTGAAAGGACACTTACATTAATATTCGTGGAAGGTGGCGTTACTGGAGCAATACCTGTTCGAGGATTGAATGCGACAGGGGCTATTGGTGCATACTGGCGACCCATCAACATCGGTGTCCGCGCTAGGAACTGAGGACTAGCAGGTGGACTATCATCACGTTGCGAATTCCGGACAACGTTGATGCCTAAATTTAATTAAAATGATATAATGGATCAATGTTGTCTGAATAAATAAATAAATTATAATAACGCAAAGTGTTACGACATCTCTTCACGACCAAGAAATTTTGTTTGAAAAAGAATAAAAACTAATGTTTAACATACAGCGGTACATGTAAAATACAAAGATAGTATAGGTTAGTTATACGCAACGATAATAGGATAAGAACCATCATTAGACAATTTTACAACACTTTACGGACCTTTTGGTTGCAATGGTGGCGAAATTGCTGGAAATGTCACTTCCGTCGGTGGAATTGCGGCAATGAAAAGTTCACCTTCTCTCCGAGTTATAGGTGTTGTTGGAGGTACTGCAAATCGCGTGTAATCTTTCAGTGCGTCTGTGGTAGCTAGCGAAGGTGTCGGAGGAGGGACCTTCGCACCACCTATTACAATCTTCTCACTTCCTGGTGTCAGGGGCTGAATGTTTACAGCAACGATTTTCTGCGTATGAGGCGTTGTCAATTCGTCATCTAAAATCTTCACTAGGAATTCGTTTGTAGTTAGGTCTTGGGTAGCGCGCCATCGTGTATATTCTGCGTATGACCTTTTCCGGCGGAAAACTAACAAGAAAAACATATTTTTTACTAGAGTATTGTTTAATATTGTGAAATACTATGAATAAAACAAATGTAATACTCTTAATAATGTGGGATAAGCGGTACTTACAATGAATGGGACAAACAGAGTAATCATATTCGGTAATATTAAGGTCGTGGTTGCAGAAAACTAATTGTATAAAACCTAATGTTATTAAAAATACATAAGTTTTCATGATAACAAAATCTTCATATTTTGACATGACATGATGCCTTTCTTGACGTTTAATTCAGAAGTAATTCCTCATAAAACCTAGAACCTAAGTGGCCAGATCCTTGTCATCGTTTATGTTTTTTATTTCAAGACGCTTTTTCTATGTTAAGTTGCAAATCATTAAAATAGGTTAACGTTCTTCAAGCTCGTAGTGATCTCGTTGGGTGGAAATATACTATTACCGACGTTGTAGCACATAATACAGATAGTACAGAAGACAATCTACATACAAAGTGCGCTCGAGCAACACCCACTACACTACACCGCTCGCTCACGGACACGGTTATCTCGGACGGGTTGGGACTTGGGAGCAGTGCGAACGCGGGTGCCATCCGCTTGAGACACGTGTCTGTGAAGTGCAAAAATGAAGCAACAAAAAAATGCCTATTTAGGCTCGGTTTATATAATAGTTTCCTATTTTGAATCAGTATAAACAAAATAACTTTTTGTAAGGTAAATTCACGCCACCAACTATAATAAAACGTGATTTTTTGTTTGTTTAGATATTGTGTTGTTTTTAGTGTCATTTGATAGGTTTAGGTCTAAAACGGTAAGGGCAAAATAAATTGTGTAAGTAAATAGGGTAATCCATTTTGAAGTTATTAGGGATTTTCGATAGTAAAAATTGACAAATGTTAAATTTTATGTTTTTGTTATGTAAACTTTTTGTATTGAAATACTATCTTTATTGTTATTTTAGAATAAGCTCAACAATAAATCAAACAACTAGATACGAGTTCCACTACCACGAAAGTTTTTAGTGCATAAGCCAAAGTTGACAACCATAGCGCGACCACCGAGCGTAGGTATGAAAAGTGAAGTACATACACGTGATTGCCTTCTGTACTATCTGTATTTTGTGGTTGTTGGGGAGAAAGCTGTGATACCAAATGGGTCATGAATCATTCTTTTAGATATTTATCCAAATAAACGAATATTGTTAGTATTATAATAGGTAAAGGTAATCTAATGTTATTATGTTAATTAATTAATGATTGCGACATTAAGTTATTTCTGATTAAATAGAAAGTAGAAGGAAAATAAACAGTAATAGGTATTTTAAAAATAAAAACAATAGAAGTGTGCGGTCGGGGACCCCCCGTCAGGAACGAAGTTCGTCGTACACACGAGCGAGAGCGACAACCGTCAACCATCGTTAACCCGTGAGCACACGTGACGCTTATGCTCACGCACGTGCACACACACACGAATTTAATAGAATCAAAAAGAGAGAGAAAGTGTGAATTTAATACGCGTTTTTAATACAGAGCCGTCTAGTATATGTTTTTAGAAGATCTCATACGGTTGTCGCCATCTTGGATTTTCATTTCGGCCTTAGCACCCTCGAAAACCTTGCAAAACTACACTCATGTTGAAAAATTTGAAAGTTTTCGCAGGCGCCATTTTGGATTTTATTTTAACCTTACTATTGGCATAGAAAAAATCTGCTATTGGCTTTAGCAACCTCGAAAACCATGAAAACTGTCTCTCCCTCCGTCTCTTTCTATTATAGAGAGAGATAGTCACACGGAGGGGGCATAACTTGTCGCTACTTCGTAACGTGATGATTTCTAGCAGTTTACTCCTACCGCAAGCAGCGCTATAGAACTTCGATAAAAGTGCTCTGTGACTGTGACTTTCGGTCCAAGAACTAAATGATGTGATGAATCTAGAATAAATAGACTTTTGCTTTAATGTCTATAAGTATGAGAATAACGTCTCGCGCACTGACCTCTATAATACATTTATTACACAGTAATACATGTATTAAAGAGTCAGTGGTCTCGCGTCATTTACATAAAATATTATATTGTAGTCTGTGCATTTACTGCAAGTACGCTGTATTATAGAGGTCAGTGACTGACCTGTATTATACACTTCTATGATAGAGGTCAGCATTATATTGTAGTCTGTGGAGGTCAGAGAATACACTGACATTACGGATAAATATTATTCACAGACTACAATACACTGACCTCTTTGACTGATAATACAAGTACGCATTATAGAGGTATTTAAATTATTTCAGTCTATCAAAAAGTACGCTGTGTTCTACTCTGTGCCACGGAGTAATTTTTCTCTGTGCTTTACATGCTGTCAGTTTTTTTTATGAACCTACATCGTAATCTCACTTCTCATTTTATACTAGTTTTACTCAAACTTAGAAAACAGCCACCTTCGAGATTACAAGTTGATTTACTTGTCTATAAAAATGCTTTTACAGATTAAAATATATTTGATAGCTATCTCATACTTCCTTGGTGGTCTCTTTATGGTCTGGTTTCCGCCGAGAAATTTTGAACTGTGAGTAACTGAGTGTCTTACGAATCGGTTATTGTTGGTCTAGTGGTCGCAAGCACGGCTGCTGAGCTGAGTTCAATTTTCAGGTAGGACAAAGTGTTTTTGGGTCTGGAATCTCTCACTTCAGCCACGGATCTGGGGAGCGGGGGGCTAGCCGGGACCCGTGCCCCGGGCGCCAACTTCAGGGGGTGGCAAACCGCAACTTGGCGATAAATGAGCGCAGCATTTATTATGTTTCTCTTAGGGTGGCGCACTGAGGAAATCATTACGTGATTAGCGTAGGCATACTCGTAAGTCGCATTTGAATTCTTCTCCGTTTTTAAAGCACATGCTGTACTTTTATTTGACGATATAAAAAAGCTAGAGCTATATATCTCTTGCCGCGATCTATGCCGCGGCGAACCGGAGGTGGATGAGCGCCTCAGTGGTCAAAAATTTAAGAATAAAGTCCTTTCTTTTAGAAATATTTTTCGGCGCCGGTGTCCGTCTTTTCCGACTGAAGGCGAGCTATGTATGTAGTATGCTATAATCTCACGATTTAGTTCAAACTCTATACTTTCCTATGGTAAATAAAATAAATGTTCGACATGTCCATGTATTCATGTAGGTATATTTATAAAAAATAAGGGTTCATGGAAAAGGTTAAAGGATTAGCGGGCCGGAGGGGCCTTGGCCCGCCTCAAAAAAAAATTCTAGATCCGGGGCTGTCTCTCAGTATTAGCAGGGAGTCAGGAAGTTGTCGGTGTGACACCCACGTGCATTTTTGGTTACGGTATGTTATTTCAGTAATCTATGAATGTATATGTTACCGGCCAAACCCGATTTTAGGATGAACTAGTTTCGCCTAGGCCAAACCAGTTCTGATTCGCTCGCTCTTGCATCCTATCCTATTTCTGTGTAAAGGGTTTTTAAAGTAACCTAACAAAACCTAACCTCGGGGTGCCCTTCGCTCGCTCTTGCATCCTACGTCGCCTATCGACCGACCGCAACCATGCAACCCGTGTAGAGAGAACTGGTTTAGCCTAGGCGAAACTAGTTCATCCTAAAATCGGGTTTGGCCGGTAACATAATTATATAATATTCTGAGATTACCTATAAGTATAAATAAATTTACACTTTCAATTAAGGCTTTCGTTCGAGGAAGTATGCATATAATACAGTCTTAACGAGCGATTAGGGAGCGTCGAATAGATGTTAGTGCATTCTGTCTCAGTTTAACTAGAAACTTTATGAACCATTCAGGTCTGGAGCTAAAATAAGGACGACAAGAAATATAGGTGATAACATACAATTTATGCACTACGCCGATCAGAAGACGGTGAAGTCTGCGGCCGACCGGTTCCGTCACCAAGACCCGGAGGTCGTGACTGTGCTGCACTTGACTCCGCTGACTTCTGAAAACCGCAGTATATTGGCGTTGGAGCTGCGCAGTGATAAACAAACCAGAAAACCAGGCATTCTAATCATTGGAGGTAGTATACTGCAAGTCTATTTCTTACATTAGGTACCCACCTAGGTATGTGTTAGTAGGTAACGGAGTTTCTTCGTATCACAACTACTGAACGTGCTTACCAAACTGGGATACGACTGACCTTTCAAAATCATTAGTATATTGCACTTTCCTTATTATTCAAACGAATCTGTATAATTAATAAATAACGCATTATTTTCTTTGTAAACAGCACTAAACCCTATGGCTTGGGGGGCACCAAATGTCATATTGGAGTTATCTGAGAAGCTACTTTATGATGCGGCTTATCAAACACCATTCTTCAACGATTATGACTGGTAAGTACCTAAGTACCTACTAGCCCACGTCCGTCGAAAGTACCAATCAAGTAGGTACTTAGTACTTAATTACGTACTCATCTCTCTATTAGGTACGAGCTCTATTAGGTACCTAATAGAGCTCTTGATGAAGTAGGATTCGTCTGGGGAAGTACCTCCACCAAATCTATAGGTATCTGCTGCTTTCAGAACTGTGTGTTCCGGTATGAAGGGTAGGTATGTGTGTGACTTGTGTGTGTACACTACAATTACAGGGACTTAATCACACTAATATTATAAAGGCGAAAGTTTGTGAGTGTGTGTGTGTGTGTTTATATGTTCGTTACTTCTTCACAGTCAAACGCCTGGACCAATTTTGATAAAATTTTGTATGCTTGTAGCTGACACCCTGGATTAACATATAGGCTACTTTTTATCCCGATATTCCTAACGGGATCGATATTTACGCGGGTGAAACCGCGGGGCGCAGCTAGTGAAACATAAATGTCGGTGTCCTAAAATACATAAGCCTAACCATTTGGGGAGCATAGACCTGAAGGCCAATTCTCGTAATAAAAAACGTCCAAAATTTAGTCGCAAACTCATCTCAGCGACAGTCACAGATGAAATTTCAAAAAATGTCAATTAAAAACATGTCAAAAATGTTTTAGTTAGAGGTTTTTTTGACAGATTGAGACTGATATTAGACTGTAAAGGTTCTTAAAATTACGAGAATTGTCCCTCTGATGGTGTGTTATGAAATGAAATGAAAAGAAAAATATTCAACTTTCTTGCTGAGATGGCTAACATCTGCGGTGGCTCTGGTATAGTAGATAATCACAAGATGCGGTGACCACTTAACATAACATCAGTCGCAGGTAGGTTTGCCATAGGTATGGTAAAACGAGCTGGTGTCCGCAACTCCACATCATTGCGTGTATATTGCGTGCAATTGATTACGTTGGTTTGCCATAAGGTGAGTATACACTAGAGCATTTTATCGAGCATTTCCATGTAATGTAACGTTCTTACGAATGGTACAATACAGGCAAAAGCTCAGTTTCCAAAAGCATTTCCAGGTAATGTAACGTTTCTGCAAATGCTCGACGCTGCGTTCGATGTATCTAATGCTCACAGCGAGTGAGCATTTACCTGTAACATTTCATTCTACCTTGCGTTCATTGTTAAAATGTCGGACCTTCAGGTACCGCTCGAGCGTTTGCTCGATCAAATGTTACACGAATACGCTCATTTGTTTTTAAAATCAGGTTGTAAAAAAACATCGATGGTCGTGTTCGAAGTGCGGTTCGATAACATTTTAAAACGGCGAATGATCGATGTTCTGTTACAAGTAAATGCTCTAGTCTATACTCACCTTTACAATAACATTTAAATAACGACAGTTTAAAATTGTCTAGCTACAAAAAAATCATTAGGAACCTACAAGCCGTGGTCTAATTGATTACCTTTATTACAAACTTTCATCCCATAGTAAACCCCTTTAGGGGACTTTTCTAAAATTCTTCCTTAGGGCTCACCTCCGTTATAAAACGTTATTTTTAGTATATAATATGCGAAACCTGAATACAGTTTGTTCAGAATAAGTAACTGAATCGATCCCAATAATTTTACCCCATGTTATATTAAATTTAGTCCCAAAAATATTTTAAAAAGGTTAAAAGTTGGACGCCGAGCGACACTAAATAGGTTATCCAATCTCCGCGCCAAATGGTTAGTTACCTAGGTACTATTATCAATGAGCGCAAGACGGCGCGGGTGAGCATGTTTTTGTACGAACAAACAGGTAACTCAAGCTTTTATCTTAGTGATTTTTCATGATGCATTTTTGAAAATTTGTACATAGAACACAGTTTATGATTATAAAAGTGGTAGGAGTGGTAGATAAAATAATTGAAATAAAGGTTATGGAAGGAAAATCTTTGAATGAATGTTTGAAAGACGGGTTGCAGAAGGTGAGTAGCAAAAGATGTGTTCGGAAAAATCCAAGGGGAAAGGTATGGCCAGCGGGATTGTCCGAAAGGGTTACCGCTGGCCCGGAACATAAAGGGCTAAGGAAGGAACACGGGTAGGTTTTAGTCAGTAAGAGTCTGACACTCCCTTCCGCTCCACCCAGAGCGGGAGGAGTCATTTGATGATTTCCCATACGAAAAAAAAAAAAAAGGGGAAAGGTATGATAGAAAAGGATAGGTACATGGTAGTGCAATGAAGACGTGCAAAAGAAAAGAAAATTGCTTTTAAAGAATGGCAGCCCACCTATAGAAAACGGGAATGATAGTTTGAAAGAAGACAAGAAGAAGATTTTTAAAGAATGGAAAGAAAGGCAAAAAAGGCGGTAGCAGTTTCGAGGGCTAAGGCGCAGGAGAAGTTGTATGACTCTGGACAGCCCTGCAGGCCAGAAGTAGCTCTACCGGATTAAAAAAGCAACGTCCCTGCGCTGCCTCTGGTAGGAGTGGTAGGTATTATAAATTATACTGTTGAACTCTGGTGGGCCAGGTATTTCTTTGCTAAAAAAGCTCGTAGGTAGGTACTTATTTAGTAAGTGTATACAATTTTTTTTATTAATATATACCTACCTCATTTTCTACGCAAGGTATCTAATACCGCTAGCTAATCCAGATGGCTTAGAATACACCCACAAGATTCGCTCGCGTCCATCATCAGATTATCAAGAGTGGTCGCGTAACGAAACTCTGAGACGCCACACTCGCCCAGCTGAGTGGCACAAAAATGTAGACAAGGAAGCCAAAGAAAAGAACCCTGCCTGCTTCGGTACAAATATCAATCGCAATTTCGCTTATCATTGGCAAGGTAAGTTGATAATTTTGATCAACGCGTATTTAAATTTTATGATAGTTTTAGTGGGAAAATCCCCCAACCGATAAAGGGAGGAAAAACCAAAGGAAATCCGCCGTGCTTTTTTTCCTTAATTAAGGTAGATGTAACAAATACATACAGTCCGATTCAAACAAAATGGCGGCTCTGAAGTGCGATACTCGCTGCGCAGTACCTCACCCCTCGCCCCCATTGACAGGTAAATTTGGTACTGTGCGCAGCGACTTGCCTCGTGTTTCCGGGCCGCCTTATAGTTTGAATCGGGCTGTACCTAATAGCCATAAAGAGCCACAACGTTTGCTAAATTACCTACCTACCACAAAATTAAACATAGGTAATAGTAACAGCTAATTAAAAAAAATAATAATAATAACAAGGCAGGCAATGCACATTGTAATATAAATGGTGTAAACAATGATATTTTAGTAAACAGATATGTTATGAGCGCGCAAATCGTGAAGACTAGAAAACGTCCTAATTGGGACGTACTGCCTTTAGTCTGTGTCACGCATGTCTACGAGTAAGACGTTGCGCGCAGCTACGTAATTACCATCCAAAATGCCATTTTGAGTATTTGGAAAGTGTACCAATTATGATACCTAAGTTAATAAAACACAAGGAATCTCATAACACACGAAAGTACACATTATACTTCGATTTATTAATATATTTCAATTATTTTCCTAATATTCTGATATTTGGAGGTTAGGAAAAAGAAAGAGATGGAAAATACATTTTTTGTCGTAAGAACGACAAGGATGCGAGCACTCCGGACATAGAATAAAAGTACAGATGCGAATATTAGGCAGTAAAGTCATCTTTACAGCAGAGTTCTAGTTTCCCTTTTAATAACTTTTCTTTATAATTTTGTTTGATATATTTAATTATAAATTAAACATGTCATAATATGTAGGAAAAGAAAATATTAATAGCTTATCGTTACCATAGTATGTCACAGATAGTGTTAAAATAAACCTTCCATTGAGATTAAAATTAAATCTTTTCGAAGGTGTATGATTATTATTACAATTGTATTTCTTTCTTTTTAAAACGTGTTTTATTTTTCACCTACCTACCTTTTAATAGTGTTTATTCGTTGCATAGGCACAAATCCCGACTACAAATTCTATACACGCGGTTTGTACTTTCTGCCTAGTTAATTTGTTAGTCTATGATGCCAACGTGCGGTGATTGGTAGCCCGAATAATGTTTGTTTACATTCACGCGCAATTGACAACATCTAGCTGTCACTTTTTTTCTTATTGGTTTTATCAAGCTATCCTTTTTCTATCCTTTTTACTTGTAGTGAAATGTAAAATGAATGAAAAGTGTGTATGTGTGCTGCCTCTCGGCGCGGAACACTTTTTTCTGTTGTTTTGTAAGTGTATAACATATCTGTTTATTAGAATATCATTGGGTGTAAATGACAGATTCGTATAAAAAGTGCAAAAAATATTTTAGAAATAAACTTCCATCACTGCAGATTTTAGGCAATCGTGAAAAAAAAAAGATAATGATAATGCGTTCAATAATAATCCTTATCAGATAGTGGCCAGATTGCATGCATGACCACTATTATAAGCTCCGCGTGCTGCAATAGATAAGCGCCTACTATTTACCTACATGTACACCTGTTCCAGATGACGTACATAAAACTCCACCGCGATGTTGTCAATACTATCCAGGTGAGAAGCCCTTCTCCACTGCAGAAGCGAAAGCGATTCGGAAATATGTGGATAAACTAGGCGATGTTATTAACTTGGCCATACATTTACATGCGAGTTTCTCACCTAAAAGGGTTGGTTACTCTTTATTCACAAATATGAAATAACACGTGCTCATACTACATGAAATACCTACTTACAATTATTAGTCTAACGCCCGGTTTCTGGAACGAAAAAAAGAGTAAAAAAAACTAAAACCCAACGATGACAAAGATATCGTAACAAAATGGTATTCGTACAACCGGCGTCACACGTAATCGGCACGCTCTATGCTATTTTGTACTTAGTAATTACGTGTAACTCTGGGTATCCGAAAACCGATGTTATATATTTTGTTATGATGTTTTTAAGTTTTGTAATTATCGACGCGTCAATCAAAATAAAACAAACGCAAAGCACTTGATGCGATTGGCTGTTGATCATTCATTCAAACAATACGCTCGCACACAACCCGCAATACGCGCGCTTGACAATTTGTTAGCTTGTGTTGATTTTCGTTCCAGAAACCGGACGTTAGCCCGAAAGCACAGTATAAAGATCATCTTTATACTGTGCCGAAAGGCCGGGTGAGACAGACCTGCGGAGGTAGGTATTCGTACCTACTACCTTACCGCTACCATCTTTCTGTCTGGCTACTATATTTTTACTTCGGCATGAACTAAGTTTTCTCATATTCGTAGTTCGATATATTATACAGTGCAGCATTAACAAATCCTGCATTATTTTATTTCGTCATCAATCCTTCTTGGAGTTGATATTCAACCTCATTTTTAATACAGGCCATGTATTACTTACAGTGGTTTCAATTTACGAACCGTTGATACGTTAGATGCACTGACCTCTATAATACAAGTACGCTGGACTGCAGACTATGGATGACAGATTGAAGCCATTTGATTTTCGCCATTTTGGCGCTGATAGCAATGTGAAGGGACCGTGGAACTAATATTAGAGATGGGATATATCCTACGATAAAAAAATACTTTTATGAATTTTATCGATCGTTATAACCACTGAAAGTAAAGAGAAAAATATCGGATCACTCCCAGTTATTTTTATGCTTAATTTTTAATTAATAGAATAATTGCTCTGCAAAGGTTAAGGGGCCGGCGGAGCATGCGTAGTTCATACAAACGTAATACCAAAATAATTTGTAAATCAAACATATTCTTAATGTAGTGTGTATTTATTCCGATTGGATTACAGAATATCTAGGTTCCCAAATATATATTTTGAATGGACACTGATTTAAAGACGAGTTATGAGAAAATTAGTTTTCTATAGAAATTTGAAATTCCTTATATCAGAGTCCTTTCAAAATATATATTTGGGAACCTAGATATTCTGTAATCTAATCTTAATAAATACACACTACCTTATGAATATGTTTGAATTATAAATTATTTGGGTATTACGTTTGTATGAACTACGCATCAGCATGCGTAGTTCGCCGGCCCCCTATCTGAAAATTCATTAGGGCGCGGTGAGATCGCACGCTATAACTATTAGATAGTGTCCTAGTAAAGTTATAGCGCATGACGGTCAGATCAGTGAGCTTTAAATATGAGGATAGGCTTAGAACTTAGCCTAAAAACTACTATGGTTGAGCTACTATCTCCTGGCTCAACTACACTAGTTTTACAATCTGAGCTGGGGTCACATTAGTTCGCAATGTGAACTAAAAACTATTGAGCTATTATGTTGGCATTTCGCTCTAACCTAGTAAATCAAATGGCAGCTGTATTCTTCGTGACAGTCACTTTTGGTGTTCAATTTGGAAGAATTGAACCATGTAGGAAACAAAAAAGCAACAAACAGCGTCCATACAAATTCAATCAAATGCACTCAAATTGAATGCCAAAAGCGAACCTTGTAACATTACCTTACCATGTAGTCATTACTAGCGGAAAGGAGAGGGATTCCATTTTCATTATTGCGTGCATACTCGTACTAATGGAAAAAAAAACAAGAAATAACAATGTCTAAGTCTAATAATTTATTTCAAATAGGCAGGCACATAGGCACTTTTGAACGTCATTATTTTATTTCAAATAGATACATAGGCATTTTTGAACGTCAAAAATACAATAAAATAGAATTGATTCTAGTCTTCCAAAATAGTCCGCAGTGAAATTTTTGCTACAAAGAGGATAATTAGATTTAGGACTCAAATCCATTTTCATGTTTTTCAGCCCTGCTTAGTTGAGTTGGTGGGAAATCTGAAATCAAGTATTTAATTAAAGTAAAACTGACTAAAGTATACAGTACATTGTAGATGGCAAGTTTTATTTTGATTTTAGATCTTTACTTCGGAAACAAATACACGTTACATATAGCTTTACAGCTAGCTTCCGCTCGCGGCTTCGCCCCCGAGATATGTCGATGAAACTATACACTGCCAAATATTGAAATCCGTTCAGTGGTTTAGGCGTGAAAAGGTAACATACAGACAGACAGACAGAGTTACTTTCGAATTTACCTAAAATATTAGTATGGATTTATCTGTTGAAATTAGAAACTAGTATTTGCTAAAATTTGTTTTAGGAAGGTAATCAAATTGCAGAAATTTCTGGCGACAGTACCTAAATTTCTATTTGAAAGAAGTAAATTTAAAATTATTAACTGTCTGAAGAAAATTATCGACACATTATCGACATGGAACATTTACAACCCTATTCAAATTATTGTATTCAATATATGTGAAAACTGAGCCCTAATTACAATTAAATATGATGGGATATTAATGAAAACATTTATTCTAAATAGAGGATAGTAATAAAAATGCTCACACAAGCAATCGAAACATTTATAGTCATGAAATTCACTTACTTGTGAAAGGTTAATCCGCTGCCTTTTTGACAGCGAGTTTTACAAAATGCGCATGCTTTCATAATAAAAATGTTCCAAATATCACGTAGTAAACACAAAATACACAAATAAGGTAGTTTTTCACGATTTAGACCTAAATCATCAGACACCAAGTAAACAACTCAACGTCCATTTGAAAGAACGTGTCAATTTTAGTTCCTGGGGCCTACGAGCGGGGCGCTTTGAATCGGCACACAAAACAACTGTCATTTCGTAGAGTATCGTTAGTCCAGCGTACTTGTATTATAGAGGTCAGTGGTTAGATGGCATTTTTTTCATGGTGCTAAGCTTCACTTCACAGACTAAGAAGAGAAGTTACCTTCTTCACTTGAAAGAAATCGGTTGATGTGAAAAGATTTTTTTTTTTTCTCCTTGGACTAAACGCCTAAAACTGAATTTTTATCTGAAAGTGTTTTTGTGTTGAAATAAGGTTCCTTGACGACTAGAAGACGTTTCATTGAACGAGACGATCGATCGATTGAGACGTTTTGTCTCCACTGCTGATGGAAAACAAGTTTTTTTCTCCTTCTTTGGTTAAGGCCCGAACTTTCAGCAAGCCGATACACTCGGTTTTTCCCCCTACCACCCAGACTTCCAATAACTAATTCTGCAATTCACCGGAGCAACAGCCAATTCGTACTGACGATCAGAGCCGAGCTGAGCCGGATTCGCCGGTCGTATAAGCCGACGGACAGGAGCCTGTGTTAAACAGATATTTTTTTTTATTTTCTCCCCTATTCTTTTGTTACCTAGTATGTTGTAGGTAGTTTAATTTTTTATTTTAACTGAAATACGGCGGGTGTGATACCTTACCTATTTTTTTGCGGACCGTTTTAAGTACGGATTAAAATTGATTGCAATCACGTTTTAAATTCGTCGCGTTTTCAAATTTTAATTTTTTTTGGTTCAATCCCAAGGTATTATATTTTATATAACCTATTTTCACGTCACGGTTTCTCAAGATATTTTCGTCGTCATTTTTAACCTGTTTATTTTTTTATCTTTTTTTATAATCAATGTTTGGAATTTAAAATAGTAGATACAAGGATACAAGGGATACAAGGGCCGAAAGGAATCAATTCCCATGCGAGGCATTTAGACGCCCGAGCGCAGCGAGGGCGGCTATAGTCCGAGTGGGAATTGATTCCTTTCACCCGCGTTAAACACTCTACTTTTCATTTCGAATTTAAGGAAAGTAAAAAATTTTAGTTTTTCTAAAATATTTATTGATAATAATAACATTAATAGTACCTAATTATTAGTCTTTTTTAAATTTGAAGTATGGAACACGCCGCGTCACTGCTACATGAGTAGATTCTGTGTCACCGCCGCGGGCCGTCCCGCTTACTAGGGCCCGTATTATTATCATTCTGTCTGCATTCTTTTATTTTTACCATTTTTCATAAATTACTTAGAAAACACGATAATCTTGATAAAAATTGTGTTGCGACGTGACACTTTTTAGTGCTGACCGTCCACCTAACTTTCTTATTTCGATTCATAACTTGCATACAGCCTAATCGATACTCGCAATAAAAAAATGAAAAAAAATTGTAGAAACTGAATAAAAACTCTTTTAACTAACAAAATGCATTGAAATGTAAAGTGTTTGCAGAATATCCAATTTATAGAATTAATTTATCATCATTCTCAAACTTTTGCTAAGCCTACCTAAAAAATGTTTACTGGGAATTCTGTAGTAAACTATAAGAAAGATTTAAAAATCAAATCCACAATAAATAATTATTGTCCAATAAATAATTATTGTCCAATAAATTAAAATAATTTTAAACAGCGAGCGCATTCCGAATATAAATTCAATTATAGAAACCTTTCGGCACGAAATTCAGTAAATGAGGTACCTATGTCCTGTCTGTTATTGACATGATATTAGAAGAGATTAAAATGATATTAGAAAAGCATAAATCATTATTATAAACAATGCTTATTGTATTTATTACTTAAAATTCGTTTATTTTCAAGTATCGATTACATTCGTCATATTAATTACTCGAGTCAATCGAAATTAAAAAAATAATTGTTTGGAATAATCGCTTTTACACATCATTGCAATAAAAAAAAAATGGTCGGCGATTTTGAACACAAATTGAGTAGTGGTAATGACTAATACCTACGTAAAATTAGTGAACCTGTGTTTGAATATTACGTTAAAATCTGGGCATTTTCGTGTTGTTTATAATATTATCAATAATATTTGTCACATTTTAAATTTTACCTACATCTGTGTGTGTGAAATTTGTGAAAAGTAAAAATGTAAACACACACGATAGGCGCGAAACTTCGACATTAGATATCAAAAAACTTCATTACCACTACTTATTTACCTACCTTAAAATATGGATAAATTATTCGTCCAATAATTAAATGATGTATATTCACAGCCCCTTATGCTAAAGTCAGAATGTTCGAAATCCCCAATTTTTATGTTTTTTAGCCTCGATCACAACTGACATCAAAATGGCGATTATCGTACCTTTGTATGTTGAATTCAAGGTAAATTATTAACTTGTGCGCTAAATATGAAAGATTTAATGGCGTTAACATATGAGCTTTTTATCCAACTCTCCTAATTAACGCACATTCATAAGATTTGATGGGTAGCGTAATAAATATTTACATAATCAATTAAGGGTATGTCTGACTGAGCTGACTACCTAACTAAATTAAGTTCTATTTTTAAATTTCATTCCCGCCCTAGGGAGGGAAGCAATTACTATGAGTCTTTCCTGCCCAAGGGTGGGAAGCGTTTCCCACCCGCTATTCGGATCAAACAAACACTACTTTCCGAGTATGAGAGATGAAATAGTAGATTGTTATACAAGGGTCGGAAGGAATCAATTCCCATACGAGGCATTTAGACGCCCGAGCGCAGCGAGGGCGGCTATAGTCCGAGTGGGAATTGATGACTTCACCCGCGTTAAACACTCTACTTTTCATTTCGAATTTGAGGAAAGTAAAAAATAGTAGTTTTTCTAAAATATTTATTGATAATAATTACATGAATAATAGGTAGTCAAATCTTTTTTAAATTTGAAGTATGGAACACACCACGTCACCGCCACATGAGTAGATTCTGTGTCACCACCGCAGGCCGTTCCGCTTACTAGGGCCCGTATTATTATCATTATGTCTGCATTCTTACTTTTACCATTTTTCATAAATTACTTAGAAAACACGATAATCTTGATAAAAATGACTAAAAATTGTGTTGCGACGTGACACTTTTTAGTGCTTACCCAACTTTCTTATTTCGATTCAAAACTTCCATACAGCCTAATCGATACTCGCAAGAAAAAAAATTGTAGAAACTGAATAAAAACTCTTTAAACTAACAAAATGTATTGAAATGTAAAGTGTTTGCAGAATAACCAATCTATAGAATTAATTAATTATCATCATTTTCAAAAAAACTTCTGGTAAGCCTACCTAAAAAATGTTTACTGGGAATTCTGTAGTAAACTATTAGAAAGTATCAAAAATAAAATTCACAATAAATAATTGTCTAATAAATTAAAATAATTTTAAACAGCGATCGCATTCCGAATATAAATTCAATTATAGAAGCATTTCGGCGCGAAATTCAGTAAATGAGGTACCTATTAGCTTGTCTGTTATTGACATGATATTAGAAGAGATTGAAATGATATTAGAAAAGCATAAATCATTATTATAAACAATGCTTATTGTATTTATTGCTTAAAATAATATTATTTTATTTTCAAATATCGATTACATTCGTCATATTAATTACTCGAGTCAATCGAAATTAAAAAAACAAATTGTTTGGTATAATCGCTTTCACACATCACTGCAATAAAAAAAAACAATAATGGTCGGCGATTTTGAACACAAATTGAGTAGTGGTAATGATTAATACGTATTATTGAACCTGTGTTTGAATATTACGTTAAAACCTGGGCATTTTCGTGTTGTTTATAATATTATCAATAACATTTGTCACATTTTAAATCTTATCTACATCTGTGTGTGTGAAATTTGTGAAAAGTAAAATGTAAACACATGCGATTGGCGCGAAACTTCGACATTAGATATCAAAAAAAGTTCATTACCACTACTTATTTACCTTAAACTATGGATAAATTCGTCAAATAATTAAATGATGTATATTCACAGCCCCATTATGATACAGTCAGGATGTTCGAAATCCCCAATTTTTATGTTTTTTAGCCTCGACCACAACTGACATCAAAATGGTGATTATCGTACTTAAGTATGTTGAATTTATTCAAGGTAAATTATTAACTTGTGCGCTAAATATGAAAGATTTAATGGCGTTAACATAATGAGCTTTTTATCCAACTCTCCTATTAACGCACATTCATAAGATTTGATGGGTAGCATAATAAATATTTACATAATCAATTAAGGGTGTCGTATGGTCTGACTGAGCTGACTACCTAACTAAATTTAGTTCTATTTTCAAATTTCATTCCCGCCCTAGGGAGGGAAGCAATTACTATGAGTATTTTCCGCCCAAGGGTGGGAAGCAGCGTTTTCCACCAGCTATTCGGATCAAACAAACACTACTTTCCGAGTATGAGAGATGAAAATATATTATACGTATCTATTAGTTAGCGAAAAGTGTTTCTTTCCGTTTATTTTCGTTATAGGTGAAAAGTATTACATCAAAAACATAAAACCTACCTCTACTACCTTTTTGTTCAAGGAGTACATCCTCTATCCATGGCGTTACTCGCTGCGGACACCTAGCAACTACCGCACTCTGCAAGAGATCGGCGAATATGCGGCCAGACAAGCTCGCTTACCAGATGGTCGACTGTACGAGGTACAAATGCTGTCTTTTTTACTTGGGAATCTGATCTTGGCACATAGATACTGGGTAACCCAAGTCACCTAAGACGTAAGCCGTCTAGCTGCCACGTTGCGGTCTAGTGGCCACAAGTTCGACTGCTGAGGATGAAGACCTAGGTTTGATTCCCGGGTTGGACAAAGTGTTAGGTACCTATTGCATTTTTCCATCTGGAATTTCTCAGTAGCTAGCCGGAGTCTGTTTGTGTCCGTTAAAGACTGTAATAGGTGACGGACGACCGTCACCTATTACATGGAACTTAAACGTAACTAGCGAAACTGAGTTTAGACTTATGCATGTCTATAATAAGTTTCGTTTGTTTACACTATTCTGTACTAGAAAAACAAGATTTGGTTGATGGCCGCGAAAAAACAGAAAGACGCCAATTTCAGTCATCTGTCATTTTAGTGCAGCTAATTAAAAGTCCGACTATAGTGTATAATTTACAGGTCCATCAAAGCAGTAACGACGAGCGCGTTGCGGGCACACTGAGTGACTACGTAACCGGTGTGGTGGGCATCGACCTCGTGTTCCTCCTCAAGCCGTACCACGAAATGTTCCCTAACTTCACGGACACTAGCAAACTTCGTGCGTATTTTTATCTCACACTTGAAATAAATAGTGGGCAAGCTCGTGGGCTAAGTAATAACAACCGCACAGGTCGATCGATCAGGTTAAGCTACGCTTACCGCGGTCGGTCCGTAGAAGGATGCAGACCATCTTTACATACCTAGACCCCTCCGAGCCTCGGAAAGGATGCTAAGTCGTTTGTCCCGGCTGTAATTCTTCGATCTTTGGCAGTCGTTACGGGTTGTCAATCTTATCTTACCATCGTGTTACCCAGTAACTGGGTCGTGGAGGTCAGATAGGCAGTCGCTCCATGTAAAATACTGGTATTCAGCTGCATCCGATTAGATTATTGATAGAAGGTCCATTCACAGTTATTTTACCTCAGACAGCAGCAACCCAATAGCAACCTTATGGTAGCGAGAATACTAGATCACTGTGATTTTCACAGTGACGGAAAATCAGAGGTAAAAAAACTGAATGGGCAGTAGTTTCAAGTTTAATTATGTTTGTTCTTCAATTGCCAGGTCTGTACGTAACGAAGTCTGTGACAACGATACTGAGCGTGGTGCGCGGCTGGCGAAGCAGTACCAAACAAAACACGCTTTCTTTCTTCGGAAGAGATGTAGAGTTCTGAATAAAAGATGTAGCGAGAATGACTGAATAAACTATTTTGAATAAGCAGACTTTTTTAACTTGGTCAGGCGTTTCCAAGATATAAATGTATTATAAATATCGAATAGTATTGACATATTTAGCATAAAATATTCATAGGATTGTCTGTGTGGTGCCGGACTTGTCTGTGTGGTGCCGGACTTAAAGAATACCACCACCCCATACTTCCCGTGGGTGTCGTAAAAGGCGACTAAGGGGCATACCGGAGAATGGGCAGCAGCGTTCTCTATGCATTCCACCACCATACCATACTGCGATCGCCAACCCGCCTGCCAAGCGTGGCGATTATGGCAACCCCCCCCCCCCCCTTTTAGGGGAGGCCTATGTCCAGCAGTGATGATGATGATTCATAGGATAACAATTAAAAAAAAGACAAATAAAATATCTTTGTTTTCAACGTTTAATAGTACTTCGGGCTTCAAAAATAAATAACAGAGTTACATATTTCTATATGAGCAATGTACACTATTTACAAAGTTAAATCTAATATCAACTCCTTTTTCGTAGTGATGTGACAGTAGCATTTTTTCTTAACACTGGGTCGATGTCCCAGTTCTTCGATAATATACTAAGGGTATTCGATATTGATTTCTGTTTTACACTATTTGCACTGAGATCAGTTATATGGAATAAACTTAAGTCCAACGCAAGTGTGTGTAAGTGTTGCAGTCTTTTAAATAAGGCTTCTTTGAGCTCTCTGTCTTCAACCTGTCGCCAGTATTTAAGGTTTCTGCCGATGACCGATGTCACGTGTTCTTTTATGTCTTTTAAACATGTCGTTTTTTCGGCGTGACCCTGTGAGAGAAAAATATTATTATTAAAGACGATTAAAAACAATTATTCTGCATTACTTCGGAAGCTCTCAAGAATTCCATCACAATTCATCTGCCTAGCCTTTTCCCAACATGTTGGGGTTGGCTTCCAGTCTAACCGGATGCGGTTGCGTTCTTTCCTTCTATCCTGTGGTCACACAACCTCTTTGTAAATTACAGCTTTTACGCCTTATTATTTCTTGGGATACATCGACATTATCGACTGACACTGTTAGTATACAAGGCGTGTACCTGCACGGCTGCGCACAGCGCCAGGCGCACGCGCATGTGTTGCGGCACGGCCAGCGAGCGCAGCGCCAACGCCACCGCACCTGCTGACGTCACGCGCTCCTCTCCTGGATACGACTGGCTGTCAGCTTCACCTCGCCTGTTAAAAATAAATTATTAATTGATATTCTTTACGAAAACGTTGTGCACACACACAATCAATTGTGAGTAGTGATGGTAAATTCTTGAGAATAGTCTCCTCGCGAGAACTTTTTGTTAAGTTCTCGGAAATATTCTTTTGAGAGAGAATTTATAAATTGTATCGATCTATTTTTACAGTAATAGTTCTGAGCGCTTTACAAAGTTGACGTCAAAATAATCTACTCCACAACCAGTAAATTCTTCTAAACGATAACTTTCTCGAGAATAATTCAAGGAAATTCTCATAAGTTCTCTTAAAATTTCGTATGTATCAAATGGTAGTCTTAGTTGCAAGTTTGTGAGGATTTGGAGGTTCCTCGAAGTTTTGCCTCAGATGAGTCGAGGATTTTTGTAACCTGTCCAGCGTTCCTTTTAGCGGGCGCACAGCTGTAAATTACAAAAAAAAAACGTATTCGGTCGGGGGACCCCCGTCAGGAACGAAGTTCCATAGAGACAGAGAGAGAGTCGCATGGAGCATAACGCATTAAGAAACGTCGTTCCAAAAATAATCCATCCTTATCAAACTCATAATAAGCATGTTGCGTGGTGCTTTAATCAATATCAAAGTAGGTTTCGGTACCTTGAGTTTGGTTCACTCTCGAGTCAATGACGTTTATTTCAATTTATAGCAAGTTTTAACTGTCAATGTTGTGATTGTGACATTTTAAACTTAATAATAAATTAATAGTTTAAAACACTAGGAAAACACGCGTGCAAACACGACTATGATACGATATGCTATCATGGAATGCCAGTGCCTATCTTCCGGCTTCATCATTAGATCTTGAAACCTAATCGTGGTCAAAGTTCATTACAAGACTTTTCTAAGAAATCCAAAACAGCTATGATACGATTTTCCATCATGAAGTTCCAGTTTTATTTTATTTTATTTATTAAGGGATAACAAAGAACTACAACATATATAATACATAAGGTTAACAAAATTAAATGTAGTAATGTTGCAGTCCACTGCATTATCCGCAGATAAAACATGTTAAAATATCAGAGGTTGCCACTAGACGAGCATTACCAAAATTAACAAATATTTTGAAACAATTACATTTATAAGTTACTATAAGGCTAGCTATAGCTACAAAACCAAATCATATCAGAAACAATTTCATTTACTTACTAAAATTATGCAATAAATAAATAATAACATTAAGATTACAATTAAAATAAAGTTCTTATAATATTAAAGGACATTGACAATCTATGTATGGATGTTGGACCAAGTGCTGCCCAGAATGAACACATAGTGCATTTTGTTCCATACGTCATTACTAACCTATAAACCGAAGCGCTCCAAATTCTGTTCAGGGAGTCAAGAGAAAAACAAGTTTTTCGTTGTGAATTATTTATCGACCAAAAATAATCTAAAACCAATAAATGGAATATTTTAATCATTATTGATAATAAACTATTAATAATAGCTGTTATTAATTATTTTAATTCATCACTGACAATAAACTATTGGTAATCACTGTAATCTATTAATACTAACTAAACCGTAAACTGGTAGTGTGTTATGTTAGTCATTATTAGGGATAGGGTAAGGTAGGTATAGCAAACAAGCCAACGTTCGGGCAGGCCAACATCTGCCGGGTCTACTAGTGTACAATAAAAAAGGAAAGTAGTTTAATCATTTTCATCGTTATCTAATATTATAATTGTGCCAAGGAATGACGCAGGGCGACTTATAACATCTAGGTGCCTTATAGCCCATCCTAAAAACCAAACTAGATACATAGTATGCGCACAACAATCAATTGTCCTCCTGCCCGTGAAACATGAACAACAGTAGTTTTTTATGGCCTCTAGTCCATCACTGTTTACATCAACTAATACATAGCAAGCAACGGTATACTTTCGATGATGAAAAGTAGACCTCTTTATGTTGATTCTAAAGAGATAAACATTAGCAGACGGTATATTAAATGCAGATAAATCGTTGAGGGTTCCGTTATATTGTTGTATTATAAATGTCTCATTTTTGCCTATATGCTCGCTATTATAACTTGGAGCGAGTTTTATTTGGTATGAACCTACTGTGAATAAAGTCAATTCTTCAGCTGTGAGGACTTGAAAAACATTAACATTTTTCTGAACAACATTGATGTTTTGAAAAGAAACTCTATTTCGGTTAAGTCTTTTAGAATCTATCATCTTTTTTTTTGTCCTGCGTGTCCTGTCAGTTGCACGTTACAGGAACTGGTGGACGCTGGTGATGGCGCCAAACAAGTAGCCTTTTTCTGGGCCAAGTCCATTGACATGCTAAGAAGAAGAAGAGGCCCTTTAGACAATTTTAAATAACGAGGAGGCACCATACGACGATTATCGATTATTGCACTATGCAAGTGCACCCAAGGACAAACTCCGTTTGTTGCAGGACTACGGCAGATATATTATTAAGGGCCCTCCACACGCCGAACAGCAGTAGGTAGTTTGCTGAATGGTGTTTGTCCTGTTCGGTACACATGTGGAGGCACCAAGAAAATGTTGTCAAAAATTGATAAGTAACCTAAAACCATGAAAAAAATCCTGGGATTTCGTATGTTGTTTTTTTTTTGTTAAGTAAATTGATCTAGGAAATTATTTGGAAATACTCCCTTGTCTGGGCAACATTTGGGTCATACCAATTAAAACTCGCTCCAAGTTATTATAGCGAGCATATACTCATTAATGAGACATTTATAATACAACAATATAACGGAACCCTCAACGATTTATCTGCATTTAATATGCCGTCTGATAATATTCAGCTCTTTATAATCAACATAAAGAGTAGACATACATCATCGAAAGTATATCGTTGCTATGTATTAGTTGATGTAAACAGTGATGAACTAGAGGCCATAAAAAACTACTGTTGTTCATGTTTCGAGCAGAGCAGTGGTGGCCAAGCGAGCAGTGGTGGCCAAGTGGTAACGGCCGCGACTTACGAGTTGTAGGTCGTAGGTTCGAACCCAGACAGGCGCTTTACTTTGTGTAAATTATTTCATCACCACTGCTCTCAAAACGGTGAAGGAAAACATCGTGAGGAAACCGGCATGTCCTAGAACCAAAAATTCGAAGACATGTGACATCTGCCAATCCGCACTGGGCCCGCGTGGTGGATTACGGCCCAGTCCCTCTCACCGAGAGGAGGCCTGTGTCCCAGCAGTGGGAACATTATAGGCTGATTATGGATGGTTCATGTTTCACTGGTAGGAGGACTATTGGTTGTTGTGCGCATACTATGTATCTAGTTTGTTTTTTAGGATGGGCTATAAGGCACCAAGATGTGTAAGTCGCCCTGCGTCATTCCTTGACACAATTATATTAGATAACGATGAAAATTATTAAACTACTTTCCTTTTTTATTGTACACTAGTAGACCCGGTAGATGATGGCCTGCCCGAACTTTGGCTTGTTTGCTGTACCTACCTTACCCTATCCCTAATAATGGCTAACATAACACACTACCAGTTTACAGTTTAGTTAGTATTAATACATTACAGTGATTACTAATATTGCCGTCATAAAGAAAAAGGGCACAACTAACATTTTTTCCAAAATTGAGTAAACAAACTGTCATATCTGCCTATTTTTTTTTGATTCCAAATATATATATATCTCAATTTTGAAAAAAATGTTAGTTGTGCCCTTTTTATTTATGACGGCAGAATAGTTTATTGTCAGTGATGATTAAAAATCATCAATAACAGCTATTTTATTAATAGAGTTTTATCAATAATGATTAAAAATAGTCCATTTATTTGTTTTAGTTCATTTTTGGTCAATAAATAATTCACATCCAAAAACTTGTTTTTCTCTTGACTCCCTGGACAGAATTTGGAGCGCTTCGGTTTATATGTTAGTAATGACATCAAGGAACAAAATGCACTATGTGGTCTTTCTGGGCAGCACTTGGTCCAAACCCTGTCAATGTCCTTTAAATTTATTTTTCGAAGACGCAAATATATCGATATCAATGAAATTTGAATTATAGGATTCCAACATTCTATGAATAGGGCAGCGTGAGCCAGAGTTTGTACGACAAGAATTTAGCGCGAACAGGGTACGTGCACGAACCTGTCGCACATGAACCGTTCGGGGGACAGAATAACACAGTTTACTCGTCAGATCAATGGCATCAAAATGACTGTGCACTATATCATGAAGCACGTTGGCCTCCAGGTATTTGCGCCGGTTCTCCGTTCTCCAAGCTGATAAGCTTGAACTTATCAAGGAGTTGGGAGTATGACAGATAAGTCTTAGTCCCATAGCATCTGTAGTAGGTACATAGCACGGAGGTACTTGCGCTGAACCCTTTCTATTTGTACTACGTACTTTTGGTAGAAGGGGTTCCAAATAGGGACCGCATATTCCTGGGAGCGAATGAGCGTCTTATATAGATAGAGATAGGTTGAGGCACGCTTAAATTCTGTTGAAGATCTCATCACAAACCCATACATTTTAAAAGCATTATTGACTATGGCTTCGATATACTGGTTCAAGGACAGTTTGCCATCAAAGAGAACACCTAGATCCTTCACTATAAATACAGGGTGTTTGGTTCATCGTTTGCCAAATGGAATTGGCCGAAAGGAGAGGTCATTTGCTATCTCTTAAGGCCCAGTTTGCTTTGATAGTGTAAAATTTAAAATTTATAATGAAGTACTTATTAAATAAAAATTTATTTTTTATTTCAAGTTCGAGGAAAGTTCGAACCCTAGAAAGAGATAAGAGACTGCGTAAGAGTGAGATAACACTATCCACCTACTTCAAGAATGTTATTTATGGGAAAACAAGTGTTCTTACCGTAATATCGAATATCAGCCTGATGTGTCTCGATTACACATTTAGCGAATTACTGAAGTTATTAAAAGTTTTTTTTGGTATATTGCACACCGTTGGAAAGGGGACAAACTAGAGAACTTTTTAAAAGAATTCGAAGATCCCGATCGCTTTTAGTTTTTTTTTTTACAGCAATTTAAAGTTGAGTGTTAAGTGTATTTTTCCTTTTTTCAAAAACTTTATGAGTTATTAAAAAGGAACTAGATGTTATTAGCAAGTAATTTTGAATTTCATAGAACCATACAAGAGTAAACATAAGAATTAAAATGAAATTTGAAGGCTATACTCATAACTTTAAAAAAAAATTAAGCTTAAATGCAGAGTTCTTGTATTTTTCTAAATAAAATTTAAAAAGTCGTAATAAAAAAACCGGTGTAACAAGGAATGAGTTACTGGGCCTTAAGAGATAGCAAACAACCTCTCCTTTCGACCAATTCCATTTGGCAAACGATGCACCAAACACCCTGTATATTATTTAAGGGGATACAATTAAGGTTGTAATTGAAATTGATGATGTAATTATTCTTAGTAAAGTGTATATAGTTACACTTGGGGATACTAAGATGCAGCTTATTGTCAATACAGCAGGCAGTTAGTCTGTCTAGGTCCTCCTGAAAAGACTGGCAGTCGTCCATAGTACGTATTGCTTGAAACGCCTTCAAGTCATCAGCGTACAAGAATTTGGACTTTCTAAAACATTTCTTAATATCGTTGATATAATAATGAATAATATCGGTCCCAGAATAGAGCCCTGTGGAACTCCGGAAGTAATATTAACAGAGACAGACTGATGACCATTAACCACAACCCTTGGTAACCGATTTTCTAGGTAAGACACAAACCAACGTAACAAATTTCCGCGTATTCCATTGTAGGCAATTTTATTCAGTTTCATGATCGACTTTGTCAAACGCCTTTTTGAAATCCGTATAGACCGCATCTATTTGTAATCGCCTCAACATTTTCAAAAAGGTAATTAGCAAATATTAACAGGTTTGATGTCGTAGATCGGCGCTTAACAAACCCATGTTGTTCATATCTTCCGGCTCCATCAACAGATCAGTTCAGAATCAGAATCAGAATCAGAACTTTATTTGCTATGAATGTAGGTACAGGAATAAGATGTTGTACATAAATTAAAGAGATCGGCTACAGTCTACCTTATGGCGTGCAAATTATTACATAAATTAAATTATTAATACAAACAAACAAAAGAGTGTCAACAAAACAAAACAGAAATTATAGTGAAGTCAATTAATAATAATATAGTCAGTTAAATAAGTCTTACAGGGTCAATTTTGGAATTAATTAAGTATAACAATCATAATCTGGATAAATTCATGTCATTTAAAAAGTCTTTCACTGTGTAGTAACATTTGTCCAAAAGTAGTGCAGTTACCTTAGATTTAAAAATGTTTACGGAATAATCTTTATAACTATGAGGTATTTTATTATAAATGACAGGTCCCATTGTCATAATACTTTTCCGTAACAGTGCTGTTTTGTAATGACCCGAATGTAGCAAGTTCTTGTATTGGGACCTCAAAGGGCCATTACGTTGTCTTATATTGGCCAGTGACGGAAATAAATTAAGATTCGTTTTTACAAAAATTGCCACCTCCAATATATACAAACATGGAAGAGTTAGTATCCTCAGAGACCGAAACACAGGTTCACAGCTCTCTGTGCTTTTTAGGTTTGACATAGATCTAATACACCGTTTCTGGGCCCTAAAAATCTCTTCCCTCTCACTACAGTTACCCCAAAATATGATTCCAAATCTTAACACTGACGCAACCAATCCATGATAAGCTAGTAGAAGTGTATCGTTGCTAACTTTATGTGATAGGTTAAACAGTACGTATGCTGATTTATTTAACTTCTTACATACGTCATCGGCATGAGGTTTCCAAGTCAAATTGTTGTCAATCAGGATGCCTAGAAATTTCGCTACACAAGTTGTATCCACTTTTTGACCATTATAACTAACGTTTATATCATCGGTGCGTATCCTTTGATAGAAGTGCATTACCTTTGTCTTGTTTAGATTTATTATTAAGTTATTTGTATCAAGCCAATGTATAATTGTTTCTAATGTGTTATTAATTTCTCTTTCATAGTCTTCTTTCTTGGTACACTTAACTATCGCCGTACTATCGTCTGCAAATAGTACCATGGGTTGTCGTGTCTGTCGTGGCAAGTCATTTATATAAAGGAGAAAAAGAGGAGGTCCCAAGACACTCCCCTGCGGTACACCGTATTTGACATCCCTACCAGCTGATGTATATCTAAGCTCACGTTTGGTTTCAAGGCATATTCTGGACATTTCTGTATGCTGAGATCGTCCAGTAAGATAGGAGCTTATTAAGTCTAGGGCATTTCCCCTTATACCGTAACTGTATAGTTTTTCCAAAAGGACGTCATGTTTTACGTAGTCGAAAGCCTTGGTCATGTCGGTAAATATAGCACAAACAGGAGTCTTATTATCTACACTTGGCATTATATTGCATAAGAAATTGTATATTGCCATATTTATATTTCTATTTTTTCTAAAACCCATTTGTTCGCTGCATAATATATTATGTTTGTTTAAAAATGTGTATAATGATTCGTAAATAATCTTCTCAAATACTTTAGATAATACAGGGATTAACGCTACAGGTCTATAGTTGGACATTTCCTCTTTGTTATTCTTTTTATAAATAGGTTTTATTATCACTCTCTTTAAACTATTAGGGAAAATACCTGAAACAATACTCCTGTTCATAATGTGACATAAAGGTGGAGCTATAATATTGCTAACGAATTTAAGAACCTCTGTGGTAATACCGTCATAACCGTGACTTTTTGTATTTTTAAGACTTCTAATTATTCTACTTATCTCGTCTGGTATTATCGGTGGCATAAATATTGAATTCGGGATGCTGTCTAAACTTATAATTCTATCGGATATTTTTTTTTTAGATGTATTTTGAACTTGATCAATAAAGAAGTCATTAAAAGATGATGCTATTTCATAGGGATCTGTAATCAGAATATTTTGCTTAATGATTTTCGTAATTGGTTCTTTAATATATTTGGTGTTATTAATTATTTGCCATGCCGCTTTGCATTTATTTTGAGCGTTATTAATTATGTAATTATTCTGAGCTTTTTGTGTCTGTTTTATAATCTTTTTTAATCTTTGTGAATACGTCTTAAATATAGTTTTTTTCTCATATGAAGGATTCATTCTATATTTCCATAGTAATTTTCTTTGTTTCTTACTACATAGCCTAATACCTTTCGAGATCCATTTAATTTTTTCTTCTGATTGAATTTTAACCCATTTCATTGGAAAACATTGATTGTAAAGTAGAAGAAAAATATCTATAAAATTATCATATGCTACATTAGGATTGTGCTCACTATAAACATCCGAAAAAGACAGATCTTTTAAATAATTTTTAAATTTAGCTAGATTTTCTCTCGAGTAATCCCGTTTTTTAGTGCGCCAATAATTTAACTTGCAAGTTTTACTGACTTGGATTTTTAGTATTACAGATGAATGATCAGACAAAGCAAAATCAACAACCTCGCTTGTACATTTTAAATTAGAGTTATAAGCAAAATTATCCAAACATGTTTGACTTTTTGGCCTCGTCGGTTGTCGTACCTGTAGTTTAAGGTTATAGTTTAGAAGAAGAAATTCAAAGTCCAGGGTGATTCTGTTACGTTTGAGGATATCTATGTTAAAGTCTCCGCATAATACCACTCTTACATTAGATTTATTGCACAATTTTTTTAATACAGAGTCCATGGCATCAAAAAATACACTAATATTAGATATATTTGGTGGTCTATATACACATACAATTATAATCTTTTGTTTGATTAGTTCTATTGCACTACATTCAAAAATTCCTGATATAGAAAGTTTCATTACATCGTGAAGCTCTTTATATTCGTAACAACTCTTAACTAAAATACACGAACCTCCTCGCCTTAGGTGTTTTCTAGAGTAGGAGGCGGCAAGTTTATAATTTGGTATATTGATTAATTTTTCCTGACCAGAGATAACAAAATGTTCGGTAAGGCATATTATGTCAATATTTTTTTGGCCGCGTAATAGTTCTTGAATATTCAATGTTAAGATATCAGATTTGTTTAAAATACCAGCAATATTTTGATGAATAATATACATGTGATTATAAAAGAAAAAGCTCAGAGTTATTCGATTGAGTTATGTTTGTTTGGTGTTTTTCTTTAGAATCTGTGGATTTTTTTTCACAGTCTTCTGTACATTGGATTAGCTTTGCTTGCATAGACATAATCATATTTTTAATATCTTTAAAAATAGTATGAAGTCCAAAGTAATTTATACTTCCAGTGCGTCTATCAAACATAGTGTCATCATATCTTAAATTTTTGTTGCTGTCCAGGAAATAAGCATGTCCTTGAGTAATTATGTCTAGATAAAGCAAATTATTAAAGGTTTCTATTCTTGAATTGAACAAATAGTTGTTATTAAAGAATTTAAATGTTGGAGAGCAAATAATTACATTTGTATGACTAATTTCCTTCAATACTTCCCTAATCTGCAATACACAATCCAAATATCTATTTGTAACTTTGAAGTCCTCCTCGCCCAGCAATATTATACAATAGTCCTGTAAGGTGAAGTTTGATAGTTGTAGTTGAATTCCATTCAGAAGACGTTGCATATTGCTGTGGTGTGATGTAATGACAAATATCACACTTATTAAATGTATTTTCGGCAATGTGAAGTATTTTGTTTTTATTGTCTGTGCTTAAGATACAGATTTTATTGCGCTTCGTACAATTTGTCTGTATCTCGGCCTTCTCGGATCTATTTTGTGTTGATGTTGTTGCTTTATTGCTTTTTTCTGGGTTATTGTTCTCCAGAGTACATATTTGAGACTGTTTCTTGCCTTGTTTGTTCCTGTTAATGCTCTTTTTCGTAGTTGGTTGAATAATTTTAGGTGAACTGTCATGAATTGTTTCATTATTTTTTCCCAGGTCTTTATTTAAACTCCTCAAGTTACTATTTTCCAAGGAAAGGGCCTCGATTTCTGCACGAGCGGTCTGCAATTCTATTGTGAGATTCATGACTTGTTCACGCAATTCTTTTATAAGTCCTAAGTCTTCGTCATCCGATAATTCCGGGACACTGTTTCCGGTTTCATTTATTGTTTGTGCAGAGACTGCATCGCTGTCGTTTAGTATTGAATCTGACTTGGTTCTAGTACGACGGAAGGTAATATTCTCTAGGAAATTCATCTTTAATGTTTCCACACTGATTTCATCCGAAGTGTTCAAAAGTTATTTATTTTCTACCAAATACAAAAATATTTTTAAGTGGTATCCCTAATCGTTTGTTTTGCGCCCACTGGCGTCAAATAGCAGTACTATATCGGTTCGTCTATTCAGCGCGCGGTGCCGTGCTGGCACTAGTTGCCGAACATTTAATAAGGTCCAAAGGTCAAGTTTAAAAATATTTCTCCTAACGGTGTTAATATTGTCGTCTTTTGTAATTATTTCACTATTTTTTATATAAAACTGCACTCATTTCCACTATTTGATATAAACTAGTATAATGTTGTAGTGATTTGTTGTTGTAGCACTGTATTATTGTTTGTGAAGTGTTTTGAACCGTCACATAATATTGTTGATTTATTTTTTAAAAACACTTGTCATTAACAGTTACCAATAGTGGCATTTGTGAATTATAGTTATTGCACTGAGTTCCACTAGTTTTTAGTCAATTAGGAATGTATTTTACATTAAATTGCAAATTTTAAATACGCGGGACTAGTAAACATTGCCAGTGTTGCCACACCTCACAGTACCATATTATTGTATTGTCATCAGCTGCCAATTTTCATTACGCTACGACCCTTGGAAGATGGTTAAATTAGTTACCTTAGATTCCATTACATAGTTAGTTACCTACAGGTCGACCTAATAAAAGCGTGTTAAAAACATGGGATTGGCGGAGTCGACGTGAAGTGCAGTGTAGGAAATGACTTAAAATATGGGTATATGTCTCGTGTTGTGACTGCTACGAACGGTGTCACGACGAGTCTAGTCACCTGTGTGCCGGGAACACCAGCAGCGTGGGGTAGTGGTGCACGGTGTAGTGCCAGGGAAGGTCGTGCCGCAGCGCGTCCAGCCGCGCCACGCGCATGCGCAGGCCGCAAGCCCACAGCAGGCGTCGCGCGGCGCACAGCGCGCGGGTCGTCACAGCGCTGCAAGCGCCCCCGCATACCGCTACTAGCGTCATCTGTGGCAATATAATAACTCGTGAACATCATCCATACTAAAAATTATAAATGCGAAAGTAACTGTCTGTTTGTCTGTTACCTTTTAAGGCCTGAACCACTTCGTCAATTACTTTCTTTCTTTCTCTGAACTCAAACTCAAAGCATTTATTTAAATTAAACCCTTTTAAGTTGTCTTGAATTCGGTCAGTCAGAAAGATGACGCTAGTTGCCCATTGCAAAAGCGCCTTTGAAGAAGAACGGTCAAGATCCGATGGACACTCTTTTAAATCAAAATATTTGAGCCTCGATCAACATCTATCGATCTCTCGTTAGGCGGTTGGATCAAGGGCCTGATTCAGAAGGCAGTACTCCTTGATACGGCTCGCATTGTGAGGAGGTTCCTGTCTCTGGAGCCCTAACCACCGGTAGCTTGGACCCTGCTCCCGACACCGGCGCGGCGGCGGATAACTATTTTTTTATATTTTTAAATGTTTTTTATACTTATTTTTTATATTTTAAGAAATATTTAAAAATGTAAGAAAGTAAGGTAGCTAAATAAATAAACAGCTAATACGGCCCTTGTGACCATTTGAACTAACAATTGTTTTCAAAACATTGTAAAAGCCAATTATTTTTAAAAGGGTAACCGTAGAGTTTATTGCCGGCTCATCTCCGTACTGCCGTCCTTACCAAAAAGTGCAATAACTCGAGTTTTGCCCCAAATTGAGATAAGTACATAATTGGAATCTGCAGAATGAGATCTAAATATTCTTTTTAGACACTTTTTACGTATCCATGACTAGTGATGGAGATACAAACAAACCAAAAAAAAAACTTTAACCGCGTTTTTCACGAAATCAGGTTTAACCTAGTTATTGCACTTTTCGTTAACAGCATAGGAATCGACCAATTGGAACAATGTACCTGGCTTCGGACGTTTCATAAGTGTCCATGCCCATTGCAGCGTTACCTCTGCGGTTTTAACCTCACCTCTTAGGTTAAAACCTTTTTTCTAAATAAGGACTGGTTTTTAATGTTTTTTTCAAATTGAATTTGTATTTTTCCACTGTCCTGTATTATACAAGTACGCTGGACTTCATACTATCATGACCAAAAGGAAGAGATTTGCTTTTCGCCATTTTGGCGCTGATAACAACGTGAGAGTCAGTAGATACCGTGGCCCCTGGCACAGGCACCTTTTAGTCAGTAAAAGTCTGACACGCCCTCCCGCTCCGCCGAGCGGGAAAAGTTATTTGATAATTTCCCACTCAAAAAAAAAAAAGGGTCCGTGGAAGTAATATTAGAGATGGGGACATAATATCCTTCGATAAAAAAATATTTTTATGAACTTTATCGATCGTTATAACCACTGAGACTAATTTATTATTTATTTTTTCTTATTTATTTGGCCATTTAACGCAAAAATTGTAATAGGCCTCCTATTACAATTTTTGCGTTAAATGGCCAAATTTGGCGTTCTTATTCTGAGAGACTGAAAGACTTCGAGTACTGTGACCAATTGAATAGTGGAGAATAGTTATTACTTTAGGTTCTGGTGGCTTTGCTTTTCGCAACTTTTTCTTATATGTTTATTTGAAGTTAAAATTCCGAAGCAAGTTTTTCATAAAATGCGCGACGGCACTTTTTCGAGCTCGTAGATTAAACTATTGTAAATAAGCAAATTAAATGAATTATACAAAATAATATCTCTTATACAGGGGTCTATGCCGTAGTGATCTCAGAATATGAAATATGTATTTAAAAAAAACATAAAATTACTAAAACGCTCATAATTAACTATGAATTTCTCCTTACTCTATTAAAATTATTACGTAAAATTTATATCAGAATAAACCTTAGTCCATAAGGAATTAAAATGTCCACGGTTTTTTTTTTTATAAAAAAAAACCTAAATTTTAAAATAAACGTAATTACAAATGTGTCTGGTGGACTTAAAGAATAGCACCACCCCATACTTCCCGTGGTGAAGTCTACGCTCCGTCCAGCACCGATCCAGATCCAAAACCCCGAGAGCTTTCAGCTCGAACTCCAGAATCGTTTCGAATGCCTAGGGAGCTCCGTGGACGATTATAACGATGGGTTCGTGGAAACTGTCCATACGGTCGGATCTAAGATCTTCAAGACCCGCCGTACGAATTCAAAAAAGAAGCTCTCTGATCCTACTTTGCGGCTCATAAAGGAGAGGCGCGAGATGATCCTGCAGTCTACGGATGATGCGCTAAATTACCGGCAACTCAATAGACGGATCTGTAAGTCCTTGAAAAGCGATCTTCGCCGCTTTAATACAGATCGTATTAAGGACGCGATAGAGCGAAATAAAGGCTCCAAGGTCTTTGCTAGAGATCTGTCTATTGGGCAGAGCCAGCTTATGAAACTGAAGACCGATGATGGCAGGATCGTATCCGCCAAACCTGAGCTGTTGAGAGAGGTCGAGAGGTTCTATGGATAGTTATACACGTCAACAAATAACCCCGTTATGAATCTGGCAAACGACCCAAGAGCTAGATTGACCCGGCACTATACCGAAGACATCCCGGACGTCAGCCTGTACGAGACTAGGATGGCTCTGAAGCAGCTCAAAAACAACAAGGCATCGGGTGATGACGGAATTACGGCCGAGTTGCTGAAGGCCAAAACCCGTTCTGAAGCTGTTTGGTTCCGTCATACTCGAGGGCAAAACACCACAGGCATGGAACAGAGGTGTGGTGATACTTTTCTTTAAGGGCGATAATGCCCTCCTTAAGAATTATAGGCCCATCTCACTCCTGAGCCATGTCTACAAGCTGTTTTCGAGAGTCATCACGAACCGTCTCGCGCGCAGGTTTGACGACTTCCAGCCCCCCGAACAAGCCGGATTCCGTAAAGGCTTTAGCACCGTAGACCACATACATACGCTGCGACAGGTTATACAGAAGACCGAAGAATATAACCTGCCTCTCTGCTTATCGTTTGTGGACTACGAGAAAGCCTTTGATTCTATCGAAACATGGGCTGTGCTGCAGTCTCTTCAACGGTGCCAGATCGACTATCGGTATATCGAAGTGCTGAAGTGTCTGTACGAAAACGCCATTATGTCAGTTAGACTTCAGGATCAGACCTCGAAACCTATCCTTCTGCAGCAAGGTGTGAGACAGGGAGACGTTATCTCTCCGAAATTGTTCACCGCTGCACTGGAGGATGTCTTCAAGGTTCTGGACTGGAAAGGGGCTAGCATCAACATCGATGGCGAGTACATAACTCACCTTCGGTTTGCCGACGATATCGTAGTCATGGCTGAGACTATGGAGGACCTCAGTACAATGCTCGATGACCTCAGTAGAGCCTCCGAAAGAGTGGGTCTTAAAATGAATATGGACAAAACGAAGGTCATGTCAAATGCCCATGTAACACCCACTCTCATAAAGATCGGAGACGCTACACTCGAAGTCGTGGACGAGTATGTTTACCTAGGACAAACTGTCCAGTTAGGTAGGTCTAACTTCGAGAAAGAGGTCAATCGACGAATCCGACTCGGCTGGGCGGCGTTCGGGAAGCTACGCAATATCTAGTCGTCCCACATACCGCAGTGTCTCAAGACGAAAGTCTTTGACCAGTGTGTGTTGCCAATGATGACTTATGGAACCGAAACGTGGTCGCTCACAATTGGCTTTATACGAAGGCTAAAAGTCACCCAAAGGACAATGGAGAGGGCTATGCTGGGAGTTTCCCTGCGTGATCGAATCAGGAATGAGGAGATCCGCAGGAGAACCAAGGTAACCGACATAGCCCGAAGAATTGCCAAACTTAAGTGGCAGTGGGCAGGGCACATTGCTCGCAGAACAGATGGCCGATGGGGCCGAAAGGTTCTGGAGTGGCGACCGCGTACCGGAAGACGTAGCGTTGGAAGGCCTCCCACAAGGTGGACCGACGACCTTGTGAAGGCCGCAGGAACCCGTTGGATGCGGGAAGCAGAGGACCGATCGAAGTGGAGATGCTTGGGGGAGGCCTATGTCCAGCAGTGGACGTCTTTCGGCTGAAATGATGATGAACTGTCAATTTGCTACATAATGCGATATTGGACGGTTGTTCGAACTCAGTACCGCCACAGTACCGCGCGAGCGCTCGTTGTGGTCGGACCTGTGCCGAATTTTTTCGCGCGTGAGCGTGAACCGTATGCGACTACCTTGTAAGTATTTTTTGTTATATTATAAAATTATTTTATATGACATCTCATAGTACCTAATATGATGACTCGCTTTTTTTTTATTAAAAATCATTACTTACTGACTGATAAGTTTATTACTAGCAAGGAGCGAAAAGGTTCCGTATACAGATGTGTTAGAAAGAAAAGATATACATCTAGATTAAGAAATGCAAATGAAGTAAGTTACCTAAAAAAGAGCCACCTGTGTCAGCCAGTTCAGTACTGTATCAGAGTACAGGCATCCTTAATGTCAAACAGTGGCCAAACTAATAACGCGCAATCCATACTAACCATACTTACTATATTATTATAAATGCGAAAGTAACTCTGTCTATCTGTGACACACAGATACACCATGACCTGGGTAGGATGTAGGATACTTTTCTATCGGTAGTAAATTCCAGAGGGATAATCTCCGACCTCCACTCGGGCGAAGCCGTGGGCAAAAACTAGTAAGTATGACATAAAAAAATTCTATGTATTTATACTCACGGTGCCCGGTGTCTTCACCATTCTTCTAAAACTCCTCGAAGTAAGATCTTCAATATACACAGACTTGTTGTTGATGCCCATCTGATCAGAGGTGCCATCGGAGCCGAAATAGTGCGTATGCGCCGTCTCGTATACGTGCGACCGTAGCGAACGCTTTAGATCTTTATTTGTAAAGTTCGCTATAAAATCCCTTACTGACTTCGCGTTGTAGTCCCCAGATAAAAGGTACTGGCTTTCGTGCTGCGGAAATGTTAAAAAAAAAACTTGAGTTCACAAATTTTCCGTAAATCACAAAAAATACTTTATCGGTACCTAACAACAATAGGAAGATGACAGTGTTAGATATAAATTGTATTGTAAAAAAACATAAAATTCTCTAGTGTCATAAGCATAGATCGGAGTAGGTAGATTGATTTTTGGTACTTGTATCATAAAATAATGCCCACACACAGAATAACATGGATAAGCCATTTTCCAGGAAAGTAGTTCCGGTATTTCCGGATCCAATTAAACATTGTTAATGTTGGTAGTGACATTATTACTACTCAATTCAACATTTTAATTTATCTGTATTTATATTTATTATTTATCTGTTCCAATTCCGAAATTCCGGAGGAATATCCATATTCATATATACGTTTCGGATCAATGACCCCAATTCAATCTACCTGCTCCGATCACTGGTCATAAGCCCACGTTCGCACAGGCGTAAAAATATCGCGGCGGGATTTTAGCGGGCACTGGATTTCCAACCCAACGCCGACGGAGCGCGTCCAAGCGCGTCAAAAAAACACAATTGGATTTTTCAACGCTCGGCGCTAAGCAGTGCTTTGAAAATCCAGCGCACGAAAAAAACGCGCCCGTGTGAATCTGGGCTTATACAGGGAGAAAACAGATGTTTTCATGGAATGAAAGTTGATCGCATTTTCCCTTAATTATTTTGTGAAAAAAAAATACGTGTATATTTATTTACCTTACTGAAAATGAAAAGTTGCGTGGGAATCGGTTGTCATGGTATGGGCATGTGTTATGAAGAAATGAGGAAAATATCGTGAGGGGAGTTTTGAGTATGGATGTCGATGGCTATAAGATTAGGGGAAGACCAAAGAAACGATGGATGGAATGTGTGAATGATGATATGGTTAGAAAGGGGGTGACTACCGAGATGACGACTAATAGAGAAGTATGGAAGAAAAAGACATGTTGCGCCGACCCCAAATAAATTGGGATAAGGGCAGGAGAATGATGATGATTTATTTACCTTACTATCCAATATAACGACAGCCGTCATGTCCTTCATATTAGTAATATCTATTCCGAGTGATTCAGCGAAGTGGTGGTTCCGTTTGCTATCGACTGCAATCATATGTAAACTAAAGTTGCTTTCACACGACAACCCCTCAATATGCGTTACATTTGTACGTCGCTCGTCGATGTTCGGCTGACCCGAAGGATAGATCGGAGATCCCCACTCCTGCGCAAACCGATACACCTTACAAAAGTGTTTGACACTGTCTTGTAAAAGATTCTCGGGTGATAACGGGTCGTCCTCAAATGGCAGCATTGTGGTTTCTATTCTGAAATGAAATAGTACATCAAGAGGACTACGTAATAAATCAAGTTTTAATTGTTAAATACTTCAACAGATATTAATGATTTTCTTTCTTTTTTGTATTAAAATTGTATTTATCTCTCAAATATATTGCAAGCTATAGTTACGTACCATGCAGAAGCATTTTTCAATTTATAAATGTGAGTACCATGGATACGTTTAATAAGTTATTATGATGTATGTTGAATTGAAAGAGCACGGCAGTTGAGAGAATGTCATGCTCACTTAAATGTCTCACTGATGGTGGCGCGTGTGCTCAACCATGTCGTAGGGAACCTAATGATCCAATCATTAGGTTCCCTACGAAATGGTAGAGCTGGATGGTGTTGATCCACGCGTCAAGATCGTGAACGTGCGCCGTAGGTTGAGCCTGGTCATCTCTTTGCTACCTGGACTTATTTTTAATCTTATATTTTGAATTGTTTTTTTATTTTACATTGTTCTCATAGAAGCACAGGAATAATGTACCCTGAATTTTTAATATCTTGATTTAAAAGAGTGTCCTTGGAGTTTCCTGGCTGTTCTTCTCCAAAGAGATTATGTTTGTAATGGGCAACTAGCTTCAACTTTCTGAATAACTCACAGACTCTTTAACAATTCAAAAGTGCCTGGAAATGGTTTAATTGAAATAAATGATTTGAGTTTGAGTATAAAATTAAGATCTAGCGCGGAATATGATTTTTTGTAACAAATAATTAACTATTTCTCCATTGAAATAGTGTTCAAATTATGCTAGCAATCTTTCGTCTTCAGAATTGCTTCAAAGAAAACCAGTCAAGGCGGCATGATAACAATTCAATACTGTTTTAACGGAAGCAAGATGAGTATTTCTTCAAAGCATGAATTTACGTTAAAAGTAAATTCACATTTTATTGAATAACCAACAATATTATTTTATTATATTCACTGTTGAATACGAGCCACCAATGTCTTACTTACTCCTACGACATAGATAAAAACTTATATCGATCTTGCATTTCACAAAATCATGTAAATTAGAGTCTTAATGTTACAATGCCATAAAATTCAGATGCCTCGTCATTGTAAATGCTAAGAATACACATATGTATTATAAACAGTAATTAATATGTTTTAAAACAAAAAAAGGTGGATGGGGCCGAAAGGTTCTGGAGTGGCGACCGGGTACCAGAAGACGTAGCGTTGGAAGGACCACAAGGTGGACCGACAAGAAGAAGTGCAAGAAGCACAGAACCGGTCCCAGTGGCGGTGCTTGGGAGAGGCCTATGTCCAGCAGTGGACGTCTTTCGGCTGAAATGGTGAAACATCGAAATATTACCCTTACCCAAGTTCTACTTACTCTTCTATCTCGGGAGTTACGTCATGCTCATGACTGAAGCTCTCCTCAAATGACTGGCATTGTTCGTAGTGTTCATAGAAACTTCTTTCGGCCGGCAAAACCTTCGTACTGCATTCTTGCAACCAATCCAATGACGCAAGCAACTGAGAACTCTCCTCTAAGCTTTCAACAGCCTTCGAAATAGTAAAACCTCTTTTCAAAAGAAAATTGAAAACTCCATTCTTATTATTTTTCTGCGTAGTATTATACCATGGGTATTTATTGTTTTGTGACTCTACTCCTTTTCTGTAAACACGACTTTGTTTTCTAATAGGTTTCTTGAATTTGAACTCGTTGCAGAATTTTGTGTAGTTCTTTTGTTGATAAAGGAGCCTCTGCACTTGTTGCAATTTTACTAATTCTGATGTCCATTGGCTGCTGTCCTTGTTCTTACAGTTGTAGTATTCCATTGCTACTTCACGTAACTGGAAGAAATAGTATGAGCTGGTCAATAGATGCTGGAAGGATAGGTACGGTACGATCAACGGCGCCTCAGTACGAACATTTGAATGCGAAAACTACCCTTACGGCAACGAAATAAAGGCGCGTTCAATGTCAAAATGTTACCATGGATTGTGTTTGACAGTGCTGCCTATTTAAATGACTTATTTAAATAAATGTAAATGTGTGTCTGGTTTGATTTTGTCCTGTACAATGTCATGCGCCACGTTGTGCACAAGTGCGTCGCGAATTGCGTCTGCGGGGCCATTGTTTTTGTTATTTGTTTTTATAAGTGGACCATAAATAACAGGCTTTAACTTTTTATTATTTAATTTTTTATTGTTAGTCGTAGGTATCACTAAATGAACCGCGTGAAGGTAAAAAAATATACATATTATTATGGCATTCCCATTTCATCCATGGCATATTACAAAAACCGGGCAAGAGCGAGTCGGACTCGCGCACCGAGGGTTCCGTAACATCCGGGTTTATGCATAAGGTTTATGTTTATGAAATTAAATGTTTTTTTTTATTTTTGAGTTGATTGAATGAATGGTAAATTGCGGTTTACGATTTATGACGTATTAAAAAAAAACTACTTACTAGATCTCGTTCAAACCAATTTTCGGTGGTAGTTTACATGGTAATGTACATCATATATTTTTTTTAGTTTTATCATTCTCTTATTTTAGAAGTTACAGGGGGGGGGACACACATTTTACCACTTTGGAAGTGTCTCTCGCGCATACTATTCAGTTTAGAAAAAAATGATATTAGAAACCTCAATATCATTTTTAAAGACCTACCTATAGATACCCCACACGTATGGGTTTGATGAAAACAAAATTTTTGAGATTCGGTTCTAAGTATGGGGAACCCTAAAATTTATTGTTTTTTTTCTATTTTTGTGTGAAAATCTTAATGCGGTTCACAGAATACATATACTTACCAAGTTTCAACAGTATAGTTCTTATAGTTTCGGAGAAAAGTGGCTGTGACATACGGACGGACAGACAGACAGACAGACAGACGGACAGACAGACAGACAGACAGACATGACGAATCTATAAGGGTTCCGTTTTTGCCATTTGGCTACGGAACCCTAAAAACAAGATTCGCTTATCTAAAAAACTCACCAAAGCGTACGACGGCAGTTGTTCATACAAAGGATTGAGTGGCGTGAAGAGTATTAATATAGGATTCCCGTCGACATATCTCTCGAAGTTGAATGCTTTTCGCCACAGTGGCATTATCCTTGCCACTGGCTGGGAGAAGTTGTCCAACACCCAATGTATTAGCGAGGAATGGTTCCAAGCTTGAAGATCACCATCTCTCGAAATGTATTCCTGGCAAAATGTTAATAATAATAATGTTATTTAATGCTATGGAAATTAAAGACATTTTCCTGCAGCATACTATGACTATGCTTACAAGGAAAACAGGACGTAAAATAAAAATAATGCTACTTTTAATTGAACAATTTTAGGTAAATGACAAAGCTGCCCATGTCGCTACGTACCTACTGGTCGGACAAAATATAGGGGATCGAGAAGAAGAATTGAACAAATTTAACCTTTTGAATGTCTTAAGTTACACAGTTCCACATAAGCAATTGTCTTTCTATTGTGTCTCTAATTATGGCATTCGATGAGTTAAGACTTTTAAATTAAGTAATCAGTTAAAAATCCATACTAGTCCATACTAATATAATAAAGCTGAAGAGTTAGATGACGGATAGACCATGTCCTAAGTTAGGAAATACAAAAGGTACTTTTTTATCCCGGTATTACATTCCCGTGGGATATTTTCCGACCTCCACGGGGCCGAAGCTGCGGGCAAAAGCTAGTTGCTCATAAATCTACATTCGGCTTAAGCTGTGCTCTTAGGCTCGAAATTCATAATGTAAGTAGGTATCTCAAAAGAGAAGATATTTGACAACAGCGAACTAAAGCAGGTATTTTTATTTTTTCGCTTAAAACTATTTGATGTAAGCTGTCAAAAGAGAAAAGTTTAGTAAAAGCCCTCTATAATAAAAAAAGTTAAACAATTATTACGTATCAACCTTGGTATCATTCCACAACATGAGGCGCGCGTTCGGCACGCTTTCGACGCCGAGCTCCGCAGCGAGCTCCTCTGACGTCACGGCCGCAAAACATATCTCTCCAAGAATATCCGCCTCTCTTGACTTCAACGCGACTGTGTACCATGTGTTGTAATACTTTGAAGTGTCTGTGAGCGGTGTGTACCCAACTGCTACAGCCTGCAAATAAGATGACGTCATCAGTGAGAAAACAAGACAGTAAAACAAATAGTATTCGGGTGTGGCGACATTGTTATTGCTCGTTTTATAGATTACCTATTGTCATGTTGGTAGGCTATCTTATCTTTTAGAGGCTAAGTTCTTTTATCTTTTTGGGCTCAAGTTCATTTCCGAATGCTTTTGGGCTAAATGCAGGAATAAAACGGTACAAAAAAGTGCTCAAAATAAGTTATGTACCCACATCGCAACGCGAGAGTAAATTGACGAGATCCTCCGATGATGAGACTCTTCTTAAAGGCTTCATCATTATTTCTAAAAAGTTGACCATACTGTGAGCATCTCGAGGACCTGGAAAGCACAAAATATGTGATATTATAATACAACCTAACCTATTTATATTATTTGGCTTTGATTAGAAAAGCTGACTATATTTATACAAATACACACTACTGGTTTCTATGTATTTCTATAAAATACGTGGCGGAGGACTTATCGCTAGCTACGGAAGATATTTCATAGAAATACGGACTTGCACCTTAACCTTTTATACCAAACCAATACTAATATAATATCCTAAAGTCAGGCTGGTTGTCTGTTTGTTTAGGTTTCCGGTTTAACCCCTAAATCAGGGGTTCCTATAAAATTTAAATAACAGAAGCCTAAGCTCCAGATGAACTTTACTAATGATCTTGAAGTATGTTGCTATTGTTGACAGGTTAATGTTGGTAACATTGATAATAATATGACACTTGACTGATAGTAATCTTGCTTGATAATGTCACATTGATGATATTGTGGGGGACGTAAATAGCAGTCTGCATCTATAATTCGAGCTTAACACCAGTTGTCCCTGAAAACCAGTGCTGCAGCTCTGTCTCCCATAGGGTCGTAAGTACAGTCTTAGTATTATGCTGAGTGATAGGTGTTTTGTGTGTACATGACGCATAGTTTCCCCAACTTGTTCTTTCTTCCGTGTTTGTGTTTTTTCTCTGCGTCATGTTTAGCACACATAAACATATTTTCTTTCTTTTCTTTTGAATATTTTTATTTTTGCTTGATCATTTGATTTAATCCCAACAGTAAATGTTTAGATTATATCAAATGACAATGTTGTACATACTTTACAAGCAATAATACCTACCATAGTACAGTATTCCTGTTGATATGGTTGTATACACCATTAAAATAGGCCATGATGATATTTTGTTGTTGTGTAATCTACATTCACTTCCTGGATTCCAGCAATTTATTGCAGAAAATAGAACCTGAAACAACAGATCAAAATATGTTGCAGAGATTGTAATATGTACAACTATCTGTAACCTTGATGCACCAGCAGGATACATATCTGTTTTGGCCAAAAGTTGATAGGAATACAATTTAATGACTTTTTCAATAATTCTCTATCACTAGCAGATAAGTGATACTTTCAAAAGTAATACCATAAATACTTTACACTTAGATAATGTTTCCACAGGGCAATGCATGATAAATATCTGTTCCATGCAAAAAATTATCATGAATATTTTGGTAGTATTAATAGGTGAGATGATAATAAAGATTAATTTATACTCACGCGATCTTTAAGAATATAAGCAGCTTTCTCAAACTCTCCCCTTACATACTGAGATTCTGCATCCCAGGGTGCATAGTACATTACAAATGACACATCCACACGATTGACACTAGTCAACACATTATTGAGTTGTCCTTGGTACCAATCCTGAACTACTGAGTTTGATCTGAAGAACCTTGTGGCTTGTGGGTGTTTGGAAATCTTTGTTGGTCTGAAACAACAGTTTTGAAATAACAATACTTTTTATTCTACTTGACAACATCATCATCAATCAATCTTTAAACAATTATTAGGATAACTCCTATAGTTACCATAGGTATTGTTGATGTATGTTTACTTTAAAATTGATGTGAACAGTTAACTTAGACCATTATGAATTACGTATTTAAAAAATAATTAACTCTATCAATAGTAAAGTGTAGGTGATGACCATTACAACAAAATTAAACTAGTTGCTGACTTATATATTTATGATCTGTATTAATCGAGCTACAGAAGACCGCAAGTGTTTGCAAGTTGGTAAATAAATAAACGTAATACAAGACTTACGAGTTATGTAGAGCCCCGTACGTGGTCAGGGCCAGGGCCAAGCAGAATAACATCTCTTTGATTAACATGTTGAGTGTTAGCTCCCTGTTGCTTTGTTGTGTTGCGACTTGCGTATTTTCAACCGAGTTTTGGGCATCGCTAGCAGCACCTGACTTTGTTGTTAATGACGTGACCTGCGAAATATCTTCAGCGTCCGCCGTTGGAAACATTACACGTCATTCAAAAACAATAATGTTATTGAAATTCGATCATCGATAACACAGCATTGCAAGAGAGACTTGTAAAATATGTTGGCACTAACAATACTAAGCGAGTTTAATGGAAAATTCATAATAAATTTTCACTTAATATGTGTAAAACCGTTTTTATTTATTTCATAACAATAAATTTTATTCGTAGGAGGCTTGTCATTGCTTGTCATGTCATGTCAGCTTGTCAGCTGAGTGAACTGTCAGCTGTCAGAAAAGTCAAAAACTATACAGATACAGAACCAGAACACTATACTCTTCCCAAAGACTTGCTTGACTCTTCCTCTATAGTTACTTTACACCGGCACGTAACTTGGCAAGAGATTTTCGTAGTGGGGGAAGTTCGCGCATATAAAAATGTATGAAATTGTGCGTGCGCAAACTTCTCCCACTACAAAAACTCTTGCCAAGTTACGTGCCGGCAACTTATATACTCCTAGCGGAGCTAGGGCCGCATTCCGAATTAGCTATGCTGTTCATAGCACTCACATCATCTCACATGATGCGTTCCGATTTAACTATTACGATTATGACAGCTGAGGGCTGTCAACAATTCGGAATGCTCGTGAACGCGCTCACATTGCTTACTCAATGTCAAAACATTAATACATTATTTCTAACGAGCTACAGAAGACCGTGAGAGGCCTATGTCTAGCAGTAGACGTCTTTCGGCTGAAATGATGATGATTATTTCTGACACCACATTTCTTCTTCTTCTTTGCTTAGGTGGCGACTGTCAGCCAGAAGCACAATTTCACGAAAATGCCACGTTAGATTAAGCGTGCGTCCAGGCTGGGGCGCGGGGCGGGTGCGGGCGCGGGTGCGGGAACGCGCGCGGGCTCCCCGTCAGTTCGGAAAAGTCGATAAAATATACCGAAAAAGTATTAAAATATTAAATGTGGTCACACTGGTCCAGTGTTTGTCAAAAAATAAGCGCGCGCACCTCGCGCGCTGCCCGCGCTGAGCAGCCCGCGCCGGTCACCGCGCCTGCGTGCCCACTATGGACACTTCAATGGAAGCTCATATGTTTGAGATCGCCGCGCCGCGCCCGCACCCCTGTGTAGCCAAGCGCTAAAGATATGATGCTACTCAAAACAAAACACACACTGACACACACACACACTTGGGTGCATTCCGAGTTGGGAATGTAATCGATGTAATCGATTTGAGCGTGCTTAAACCCGTACCGAATTAGCGTGACCGCGATAACGATGTCCCGTAAATCGTCATAGAAGACGTCATGACATGCGCCATCTTGCGATAATGCCAACCATACCTTGTAATAATATCACCGTGAGCGCTGTCGAAGATGAGAATGTGAGGAAGTGTCAGTGTGTGTTTTGTTTTGCGTTGCATCATATCTTTAAATTAAACTAACGTGGCATTTTCGAAATTGTGCTTTTGGCTGACAGTCGTCACCTAACCAAAGCAGAAAAACTGAAGAAGAAATGTAGTGTTTATACAAAGAGATACTGGAATAATATCGTTTTTATATTGAGTAAGCACTATGAGCGCGTTCACTAGCGTTCCGAATTGTTGTCGTGAGCGATTATAGCCGATTCGGAATGCGGCCACTTTTGACAGCGCTCACGATGATATTAATTTAATGTGAATGGGTAGTGGTAGACCGCGAAATTCACGTTTTCTTACGTATCTTGATCGAAATATGATTCGTGACAATAACAGGTACCTATATATTTAGAGTATTATAATCATTAGAATCAGTAATATATCTTTCTAAGTTAAATTTCTACCACCAATCCCTTATGGAAAAGTGCTTATGGTAGAAATCTAACTTAGAAAGATGTATTAATGATTGTAATGATTTTAATTCTCTAAATCATCATTTCAGCCGAAAGACGTCCACTGCTGAACATAGGCCTCCCCGAAAAGGGGGGGGGGGGGGGGTTGCCATAATCGCCACGCTTGGCAGGCGGGTTGGCGATCGCAGTATGGTATGGTGGTGGAATGCATAGAGAACGCTGCTGCCCATTCTCCGGTACGCCCACAGATAAAGATATACCTAGATAACGCAAGTATCACGAACTGTATGAAAACCAAGCGTGCCATATTTGTGACTACCTACTATGACTACCTACTACTATTTGTGACTACCTACTTATGCGGGTAGACCCGGCAGATGAAAGTCGCCTTAGAGTGCTAGCCACTTTTTAATTATTTTTTAATACAAAATGGCTCAAAAGGCCCTCGAAAATTGTGTACGTGACTTGCAAAAAACGATAAGCATCCTTGCTGAAAAAGTGAGTGCTCTGGAGTGCAAAATTGAGGATCAAAGTGCTGTAATAATAAAGCAAACTGGACTAATCAACGAACTCATTTCTGCATCTGAGGGTAAGCCGCAAAACTCTGTGTCAACTAATGCGCAGGCCCAACAAGCGGTACAGCGACCGATTTCTGAATCTGAGGGTAAGCCGCAAAATTCTGTGTCAACTAATGCGCAGGCCCAACAAGCGGTACAGCGACCGCTTCGTCAAGCGCGGCTAAATAAGATCTCCAACAACGCCACACGACCATTGAAAGCTGCTGGACAAGGGCCAGCTGTCCTCAAAACATCAAGCGCTTCAAAAGCTGATTTGTGTAACGACGATGCGCCGAAGACTCCCGAGCCAAGCCGAGTTCACGGAGATAATTTGACCAATTGCGGATCACCTATTAACGATCTGCCATCGCTCGTCATCAATGGCAGTGTGGCCATGAAACCAAAGGTGAGGGCGATCACTGAAGCGGGCAGTAATCAAATTATTGACAAGTCTTCAGATCACAGAGATAATGAGGACCAGTGGAAGATTGTCAACCGAAGACGTAGACCTCGCAGAGTGCTGACGGGAACAGGAAAAACTGATGACGAACTGTTAACAGTGGAACGTATGAGGTATATTCAGGCGTGGTTGTTCCGCCCTGAGACTACGCAACAGAACGTGTTGAACTACCTTAATAAAATTCAGCAGTGTGAAGAATATTATGTGGAAAAACGCGATATTAAGTCGGACAAGCATGCAGTTTTTGTAATTGGTTTCCCTGAAAGCATATACGAGCGTTTCTCTTCGCCGACTGCGTGGCCGCCGCGAGTGAAGGTGTCGGACTGGTTTCGCGTGCGCCCCCGCGGGGAGCGGGGAAGCGGTAACAACGCCAAGACCAACCTCAGAGACGTCACCTGTGCAACGGAGCAGCTGTAGCGGTGATGTATGCAATGTATGCAATCTCAATGGCTCAGATCGAAACTATTATTGTATGCCATCAAAACATTGCGTCTATAGATAAGAAAACTAATAAGTTGGAAGTGTTGTTGCGCGGTGATTTGAAGTGTGACATTCTGGGAATCACGGAGCATTGGTTACCTGAACCTAATCTAAAATGTGTAGATATAAACGGGTTCAAACTTGCGTCCAGCTATTGTAGAAAGTTAATGAAGCATGGTGGATCGTGTATTTACGTTAGAGACGGGGTTATGTGCGTAGAAAATGACGAATTGGTATCTATGTCTGTTGAGCAAATATGCGAGATATCAGCGATAGATTTAATTGATTTTGACATAAGTATTATTTGCCTTTATAGGACAAATTTAATTAGCGCTAATGATTTCTTAGGTAGATTAGAACAATTGCTCGATAAGATCATGGACCTTGATATTGAATGTATTATAGTGGGCGATTTCAATATAAACACCTTAACTGAGTCAACCGACTTAAAAAGGTTGTTGGATATACTGTCGGCCCATAACATGACGAATGAAGTAGAATTCCCTACCCGCATCAGTTTGACAATCTCAACGTGTTTAGATCATGTGTATTCAAACTTGCAAGCTGGGTCGGTGGACACGGCACCTATTGTTACACACTTGAGTGACCATCTAGCAGTCAGGGCTGAGGTGATGCGCAGTAAACGCTCTGTATCACAGCCTCCACGCTATGTTAGGTCTTTTTCAAATGCAAATCAAGCTAGTTTTATAGCGGCTATCGCTAGTATTGACTGGGACGAGATAAGAGCGCGCAACAGTAATCCATCATTAATGGCTCGCGCGATTATTAATATTATGTCGAATAAGATTGACATTTGTTTTCCTTTAAGGAAATGTAATTTCAGAAAAAGTGACTCATCGTGGGTAACATCCGAAATTGACGATTATAAATTATTATTATTTGAATTAGTTGACATTTACGAACGTTATTCGAATAATGACATGCACGATTTAATTACAGACATGCAACAGAAATATACGAACCTGATTATTAATAAAAAATCTAGGCATTATTCTAACATTATACAGGGTTCTAAAAATTCATCGAAGGCAATGTGGAATGTCATAAATAAGGAGAGAGGCAAGGACAATTCTCCAACTCTTGACTTTACAGAAATTGTAAAAAATTCGGATGGGACACCGTTTCTTACAAAAGAATCGGTAGTTGACACTATGAACGAGCGTTTCCTGAGCGCGGCGGCGGCGTGCGGCGCGCCGCGCGCTGACGTGCTGCGCGTGCAGGCTGAGCTGCGCGCCGCGCGGCCGCCGGCTGATCGCTCGCTTCGGCTCACTGCTTTTAGTGCGTATGAAGTTCACCAGATCATTACGTCACGGATCCCACCGAAACCGTCGAAAGATTCTTACGGCATCTCGATGAGACTTTTAAAACTGGTAGCAGCTCCTCTAGCCTATGTTCTTTCTGAGTTATTTAATGCTTGCGTAAGGGAGGGTTCTTTTCCTGCACCGTTAAAGCTCAGTAAAGTATCCCCTTTGTACAAAGGAAAAGGGAAAAAAGACTGCATGGACAATTACAGACCAGTCTCTATTATACCCACCATTGCCAAAGTATTTGAGAACGGTTTGAGTTCCCGACTCGTTAAATTTATATCGGAGACCAACGCCCTTTCAGACCATCAGTATGCGTACCGAGAAGGCCGCTCGACCACGTGTTTAGCTCGTGAACTTGTACATCGAGTCATGTCTGCACGTGAGAAAAAGAGGCAAGTGGCTGTCCTATCCTGTGACCTGTCCAAAGCGTTCGATGTTGCTGACCGCGCCGTGTTAGCTGTAAAACTACAGCATTACGGAGTGGTGGGGCCGTCGCATGCTTTGGTGACAGATTTGCTGCACGACAGGACTCAAGTTGTGGTAGGTGGCCAAGGAAAGGTGAGGTCTAAGCCTCTGAAATCGGAGATGGGAGTGGCTCAGGGTTCATCTGTGTCCAACATTCTCTTTTCTCTGCTGCTGAATGACTTGCCTGATGCTGTGACTGACGCAGAAGTACTTATGTACGCTGATGATGTTGCAGCGTTGGTAACAGCTGAATCAGTGGATGAGTTAGAGCAAAAGCTAAATGATGCTGCGAATCAATTGGCGTTATGGTTCCAAGGAAATGGTCTTGCTCTGAATCTGAAAAAGACCCACTTCATTCACTTTGTTCTGTCAGGGCGGTCTTCACGACCACTGGCAGTATCGGCGGGTGGAGTGGCTCTAGTTCAGGTGAAGACGATAACCTTCCTAGGATTTGAAGTTGACGGGTGCCTCAAGTGGGATAATCAGATTAATAAAGTGTGCGGTAAATTGGGTAGTGCATGTTTTGCTCTTGGCAGAATATCGCGCGTATTACCCGAACGCGATGTGCGGTCCTGTTATTTCGCGACGGTGCACTCGTTACTACAATACGGCGCTGAGCTATGGGGACGTGCTGCCGACTGGCAGCGCGCCTTCCGAATGCAGAAGCGTGCCGTGCGGGCCATCGTCGGGATATCGCAGGACATGTCCGCTAGACCCCATTTTATTAGATTAGGCATCCTCACGTTACCTGCTATACTTATATATCAGGTCGCCCTGTACGTGAGGATGAACCTCGACGTTTACCCAAAGGTAGGCAGCCGTAATTCATATTGCACCAGAAGCAGGGGTCAGTTATCGACGGTCTCGAGAACGCTTGCCAAATCCTCCAAGACGACTCACGTCATGGGCCCGACGGTTTATAATCAACTACCTGCAGCTATTTCTGGTGCCCCGACTATAGGCAGCTTCAAAGTGCGTTTGAAAAAATGGCTTATCGAGCAAGCTTTTTATTCTTTTGACGAATTTATGAATTATTGTAATTTAATTTTGACGTAAATATTCATTTGGACTGAAAATTGTTGTGACTGTTAATTGTACACTTAATTTATTTTAATCTGTGATTTGACATTGACTTGTTTTCTTGTATTTTATTTTATTTGTTTGACATTTTATATTATTTGACATTGTAATGTAATTATTTGTATTGTGTAATTTGAAATATTTGTTTATGACTTGTAAGAATCCCTTACCAATAAACTACTATGACTATGACTATGACGTCACAAGCTCGCGCTCTCGCTCACACTTAACCAGCCAGCAGTACAAAGGACTGAGCGCGAAAGGGGCGGCTTACGATTTGTAATCATAAGTAGGTGAAATTTTTGGCACGCGAAGTAGTTACTCTTGCGTTATCTAGGTATATCTATATTATCTGTGGGTACGCCCCTTAGTCGCCTTTTACGACACCCACGGGAAGTATGGGAAGAATTCTCTAAATATGTACCTGTTATTGTCGCGAATCATATTTTGATCACGATACAACCTGACTGGCACTGACCTACAAATTGCAAAAAACGTAAGTATTTGAATTTCGTGGTTACCACTACCCACTCACCTCAAGGCATGGTAGGCGTTATCGCAAGATGGCGCAAGTCATGACGTCATCTATGCCGATTCACGGGACATCATTATCGCGCTCACGCTAATTCGGTTCGGATTTAAGCACGCTTAAATCGATTACATCACAACTCGGAACGCACCCTAGAATATTTATTAGACTTTAGAAAAGTAAAAACTTTTAACAAAAAAAAACAGACATCCGAAAAAAGACACAAAGTTAGAAATAACTTTAATTTCGGAAATCGGTGTCTTTGGATCTGTATTTTACTTTTTGCCACCGACTTCCGAAGTTATTTTTAACTTTCTAGGTAAGTAGTGTTTTTTGCGGAAGTCGGTTTTTTTTGTTAAAAAGTTTTTATTTCTAGCTTTAATGGGTCTGTTTATAATTCATCGCAGTGACAATAGCCTAATGTCAACTTGCTCATAGCCTTTTATGACCTTTTACAAAATATTGCTTTTCCCGATGCAGGGCCGTTTCCGACAGCGCGAATGGTAATGGCAATGGCTGAATGTAAACGAAGTATTCGAGTAATCGGGGAACATCACTGACCTGTATTATGTACTTGTATGATAGAGGTCAGTGGGGAACATACATTAACCCCGCTTTCCGAATTGCGTCAAAAGCGATTATATCGCGAATCCGACCAACGCGCAACGTCACAAATAGTACTCAATAGTCCTTATATTTTGTGACTATTAAATTTGGTCGGATTCGCGATATAATCGCTTTTGACGCAATTCGGAACGCGGGGTAAAAAAAAAGATTCCCACGAACTGAGAACCTCCTCCTTTTTTTGAAGCCGGTTAAAAATAGTGTATGCACCACACCATTTTTAACCGGCTTCGGCACGCTTTTTAGACGATTAATCAGTCGTTAGTTTGATCGTATGCGTGTGATGCCCTTACTTCTGCTTAAGCCTTCGAGGAAAACAGGTGCGATATTATATTATAAACAAGTTTTACACACAGAGAACGGGGTCTGGATCGGACGCAGGTCGGACCGTGAGTACAATACAAGAAACGCGGGCAACGAGGGATTTTCTTTTTCTTTTTTTTTAACGCTTTCCTAGTCGCTGGATAGATGGCGCTGAACTTGGCAAGTTACTGCAAGGAATGGAAGTCACATAATTTTTTTATTAATTCACCTGGATGTAATTTTGAGATCGTAAAACGAAAGCAAACGAAACTGTCACTCAACGAGCGTATATGACGTGACGCAATGTTTTTTTTTCCAAGCGTTTTGACTTTGGCATCTAGTAACGTAGTCAGTTCAACGCCATCTTCAAGGTTCTTGGGAACTATTTTTTTTTTTTAATACTGAAAAGAAAAACCTCCGTGCCGTGCTCCCAACCAGACTAGTGTGTTTATTCGATTTATCATGTGGGTTACACACGCACAAAAACGTGGTCTGGGAGTATTATGATAATGGTGCCCTCTAAAATTTCACATCACAAGTCTGAAAAATCCTAGTATTCAATTTTGGTAAAAAGTGACGTTTAACTTTTTCATGTTAATTGTCATTGTCTTTTCGCAGCCATTTTAATTTCATTGGATTTTTACTGTTTTGGACTAATTGACGACGAAGTTGTGTCAGTTTTTGTGTTGTAACGGCTGATGTTTAGCAAAACGTGAAAATTATTGATCACAACGACTTCGATACGAATAAGTAACAATAATAGTATCTGCGCACTAGTTTGTAGAACCCCTGTAATATTATTTTGTTATGATTCGTTAAACATCCTTGGAATCTCTTTTATTGAAAGTATAGTAAATTGTTGCAAACATGGAATCTCCAAGACAGTCGGATTCTGATACTGTCGAGTATTGGAAGAAACAAGCCAAGTATTATGAACAAAAGTAAGTACATTCAATAGGCCTTGAAAGAAATATGAAAACATCATAATGTATTGCTCATGACAACTATCATTTTAATGATTCATAATACTTGTTTTTTTTAGGGTTATCGATATACAACAAGAATTAGATGAATACACTGAAAACTCAGCACAACTTGAAAAAGAATTAGAAGCTTCATTAGTACAAGTTGAGAAACAAAACAGAGATCTGGAAAATCAGAATCAACGGCTAAAAAATGAAATTGAAATGTTAAGGGTAAATATAATCAAATAGTTTGATATCTTTTGGGTTATTATTCTTTAACGGTCTACAATATTTCCCATTTCCAGAACAAATTGGAAAGAAGTCAGCATGAAACAAATGCTTTAGAGAATGAACTGCAAGCATTAAAAATAGATAAAGATAAACAAGGAGTGTACATCAGAGAGCTAGAGCAAAAAAACGATGACTTAGAGAGAGGTCAAAGGTAAGAGGTTACATAAGGTTTTTATTAATAATCTTACTGGTGTAAGACACAACAGAATTGCATGGCAGATAAAACTTGTTTGTAATTTTGGTAATTTTCTGGTAGGTTGTTTTTAGTTCATTGATACAATACAATAAAGCTATCATTTTTTTATCTACTCTTCTTTGCCTTATCAGATATAATGTCCTAGAAATTAAATGCAGGTCATTGCACTTTTTTCTTCTTTTTAACAATCTTTTGTCATGCTCAAAGCAATTTCTTCTAGATAAGCAATAGCAAATCAAAAACTTAGTTCATTTAATTCTTTTTATGTGTTTTGACCCCCCAGGGATCTCGTAAAAATAGATGATTAATTGTGTTGCCTAAATCAACTCTTGGTTGGTAAATTGTGTTCAATTGCAATCATTAACCGCTTGTGTGCCGCAATTACAGACGCAATTAAAAAGCCATTGTGTCTCACGTAGATCTACGTTCCGGCAAACTAAGGGTTAATTGACGATATCATTTCTAGAAAGGATAATAAAGAGTTGACAAATCTGTTTACAGAGTCATATCAGAATCTGTGTCATGCATTGAATCGATGCTAAATCAAGCTTACGAAAGAAATGCTGTACTAGAGAGTGAAGTGGATGAAGTCGAGAATTTGAGGATCAGGTTGCAGAGAGCAACAGATGAAGCCAGAGGTATGATTATAATATTATGTTTTAGGCCTGTTACCCTTTTCTCTTTATTAATTAGCTTTATTTCTGCTTCACATGAGCTCTCCGCTCTGCAGCAATGAGATTGTGAAACACTAAATGCTAGGATTAGGTTGTTACCAGTTCTTAGGGTTCCATACCCAAAGGATAAAAACGGGACCCTATTACTAAAACTCCACTGTCCGTCTGTCACCAGGCTGTATCTCATGAACCATGATAGCTAAACAGTTGAAATTTTCACAGATGATGTATTTCTGTTGCCACTATAACAACAATTACTAAAAACAATAAAATAAATATTTAAGGGACTCCCACACAACAAACGTGTTTTTTTCGGCGTTTTTGCCTTGTGGTATGGAATCCTTGTGCGCGAGTCCGACCCGTACTTGGCCAGTTTTTTTTTTGTAATTAGGCAGTAAAACTGTTTGATGTTTACTGACTTCAAAAAAAAGGAGGTTATCATTCGACACGTATGTACCTATGTAATATTGGAACTGCATTCTGTCAATCTATTAGGGCTTCTGGACAAATATACAACATTTTATAGATGTATGTATATATGTTTGTCCACGCATTTCTCCGCAACTATTAATCGAATCGTGACAATTTTTTTTTTGATGGCTTACATTAACTTCAACTTAGGGAAAAGTGCAAGTTTCATCAAAATCGATTCAGTAATTTTCAAGATATGGACTAATACGTGTAAGTGTGGTGGCCTGGCTTATTGAACGAGCTATGGGTGTAGTGTCAAAGGGAAAACATCTCAAAACCTTGGTCAAATTCTAGTACAATATTTACAACAAAACTATTACCTTCTTATTACAAACGAATATTCCAGTTTTTACTTAAAACTAAAAATTACGAAATAAAAAAGTAATTTAAAAAAATTAAACCAACTTCAAAAAGAAATTATGAAATAATTTTAGTTTCGGAAGGCGGTGGCAAAAACTAAAATACAGATTCCAAGAGACCGACTTTCGAATTTAAAGTTATTTCATAATTTCTTTTGAAGTTGGTTTAATTTTTTTAAATTACTTTTTTATTACGTAATAAAACTGACAGATACGAGTAGAATCTCATGAGATATTATTTCATAGCACACAAAAATCCCTAAAATAAAACAATAATTTCAGATCTGAAGCATGAACTGAGAGTAATGGAAAAGGTTCCAAAACCGAAAACAGGAGATGACAGTACAATTGAAGGCTCATTAATCAATGGACATATTCCAAATCCGTCTCGAACTCAAGTTGAAATAGAAACACAAACTTCTCTCATGTCACCACAAAAACGTAAGTGGAAAATACATTGGAAAATACATTATCATTCTTAAAACATAAACAACCATATTTTGTTCCAGCATGCTGCTAATTGTGTATGTCCATGTTATTAACCAGTGATTTGGGCCAAACTGCACACATTCTGATGCTAATTTGAGGGATACTAAATATTCTTGTAGAAGAAGAAAATTACTTATTCATACACTGGTTTCAGGTGAAATAAACGGCAACGCTATGACACCGTCGTCTCGAGTAACCGCCATAAATATTGTCGGCGATTTACTGCGTAAAGTGGGGGTGAGTCAACTAGATATATTTACATTATTCAAAGCTGTATTAGTCTTAATAGTAGCACTAGTCACTTTAGAATGCACCAGATAGTAGGGGAAAAGCTAAAGGAAATTATCATATTTATTTAATTTATGTATATGTAATAATGTATTATTTATGCTTATGTATTTATTTATGTTGTATTTATTAAGCTGTAGAAAGCACAAATGCCTCAATTTTATAATACATATTTATTTTTATGTATACAGTTAAATCTTCGATAGATGTAAGTATGGATTTAAAATAAAGTAAACCTATGTGGATCCATATAATATTATTATTTATTTCTTCGTAGATAGCAAATACATTAATGATATCACAGTTTTCCAGCAACAGCTTTTTTAGCCATTCTAATACTTAAATATGAATCCTAGGATTTTTGCAAAATATCGGATTATTGGATACGAAATACTTTCGTAATAATACGAGCAAATGATCGAGGTTTTTGTAAAAAATAAAAACAGCCTAGCGAACAACGACAATGAGTGGTTTTGCACTGACGTATGCGCGGATCGGTTAACAGCTACGTTTGAACCATGTTCAGGTGACCAACCAGATTAAATAAAGATGTTATGAATTGGCACTATAATTAGCTAGATAGGCAGCATTCAAGTTTCCAATCGTCCTAAATAAACTATGACCTAGTTTGTCAAAAATTCCGGATATTAGCTCGTATTATCACGATAATTGTTTTTAGTTTCCAATGATCCAGTTTTTTGAAGTCCGGATTATTGGAAATAAAGATTAAATTTTTCCAATTTATTGACTTGTTAGATATTGCATTAAGTATGAGGAATGGGCTCAACCTCAAATAAAAAAAATTGTGTAATAGACAGAGACAATTCGTTTTACTTATCTCTGTACTGCTTTATGCATTGTCTGGCGATTTGCGCCAGTCTATGGTGTTCAGTGTACAGCACTACATCTAACCTCTTTTCTTTCTCAGCTCTATCATCCCTCTATCATGTCCTCCTTTATTATGAACGTTGCTTAATGTTCAAACATAAGAGACATTTAAGCGTCAAAAATGTATGGTTAAACAGTCGCTAATCATTACCTACTTAACTTTAAGCAACGTTTATAAATAAACCCGAAGGGGTCCCAAGGGGGTTATATAATCAATAATACTTTTTTACATGGTGTTTTACATCATTTTAGTGAAGTTATTTTTTGTAGATCTATCAATAATATTACAGCCAAAGAACACATTAGGTAGGTACTTAAGGTAGCAGTAGTTTTGTATAAAGATTAATTGTAGTTTTTATTGTTTTTGTATTTGCATGGTTGTGTTGTGTAGTATGCATGAAATTTATTGCTTGCAGCTTGAAAGGTTTCTTTGCCGTGAATGTGGTAAGGTTAAGTGCTCCTGTGAGATGGCTCCAGCTGCTCCCCAAATAACAACGCCGAGCGACTCCAGTGCCACAGAGAATGGATTGAATGATAATGATTTAGATAACAGTGATTCTGTAGAGTACAGAAACCAAAGAGTATACGTACGGTCGATTTCGGCATCTGAAAACGATTCCTCAGCGAGAAAACCACCCATTTTAACACAACGGGCATCAGAACAACCGTTTGTGCGATCTGCACAAGCAGGAAATGGAAAATTGAGAAGATCATTTGCCGTGCGCTCCCGAGAGGGCTTAGAAAACCTTCTTAGTTTTGCATCTGTCAGAAAAGGGCATGATCAAACGAAAAAAGTCCAAAACTAATGAGAATTCTAGTGTTTTTATAAATAGAAAATTGTTCAATGCTTAAAGTAGCTTTACTAGAGATAATTGTTTTTTTTGTTTTTACTGTGAATACGTACATGTATTACGTCACAACTATACAATGTTATAATTAACTAGCTGAAATTAATTAGTTATAATGTAGATTATTTTATCATGTTACTCTTAAAATAAGGATCTATAGAACCAAACTAAACGGACTGCTGCATCACTATTAATATAATTATCTGTATTATATTGCACATAGTTGTATTTAAATATATTTTCAGCTTGTCATCCGCATCATTGTACATACTTGCTTTAAATAATAGGTGTTGGTAATCACCGCACATATCTTCCTGTCACCTACTAATATTAACATCATCATTTACTGTGTACTTTTCTTCATTGTAGGCTTTGGAATCAAAGTTAGCGTCGTGTCGCGGTACAGTTAGACCTAAAGAACATTCACCAAATTCAGCTTCGGATGTCAATAAGGACTACAGGTGTGTACTCAAGAACTAAATACGTCCCTCATATCATCACATCTGTATCGTGACGTGCCGCTGCAGCGTTTAGCTTTTATCATAGTGTGATACTATATCAAGCGAATCCTTAAACATCGCTTCAGTTAATCTTGCTGATCATAAAGAATTCAACTCGAGTACTGTGATCGAAATCACATTTTTCCTAATTTTACTAATATCTGTGATGATAATGAAATCGTTAAGTATCGGTATATCTATCTATGTGAACGGTTTTGGCCTACCCACCGGAGAACTCGCACTGTGTGAATTCAATGCCGCACATCATGTAGTTACTAGCTTCACGAAACGTGTTGTTTCTATAAAACGATAATAAAAAAAAATTATATAAGGCGTCCATCTTTGAAAAAAAAATCTTCTAAAGGGAGGTTGAGCTACCGCAATTAGCGGTAATTTAGATCTATGTTTCAATTAACTCCAGACATAAATAATAATTGTTATATTCAGTTATTATTATACTTATCACTTGAGTGCACGTATTCTCGGTGTAAATGTTAGGAGTATTGGACTCCCCCCTTACATTACAACAATAAATAAATAGGATACTTTAGTCTATTGATGGACAAAAATATTTTCGAATGATATTTATGTAAATAGTAGGTAAAGAGGTATGTATGAAATTGTTAAAATTAAAGATTTAAATTTATCAGCAGAAATTGCAATGACATGTATAATGTATTTTGTATTGTACTTGCATAATAGTAACATATTTATGTAGATACAATCAGTTCTGTGTATTCGACAATACATTGAGAATATTATTATAGCAATAAATGTTTATGTTAGATTTCTCCGTTAATGTGCTGTATCATCATGAAATAATATATTTATATTGAAGGGTTTTTTTTACAATTTGCGACAAGAATAATTTTATAATACCACTATAATATTATAATCAGGTGCTCAATACACTATTAGCTTAGAACTGAAACAGATTGAATAATAATAAGAATTAGTATGATTTCTATTAGATTTTGGAAACTTTCTAGGTGTTGCAGAAATGAATTTGTGACTAACCGTTAGTTACTATTGGGCAATAATGCATGAGTGTATCACTACATTGTTCTTAGCATGCACTAATAATATTGTGTTACGTGTTTGTCATTCCCATACTATGTATTATATGTATCCAGTTTTGAAGCATTCGTCAATTGTCATTACCAAGAAAATAATTCTACTCTCCCGGGATCATTTTCGTAGGGTAACATGCTTGGTACAAAATAATTGTATTATTTAACATTATGACGAGTGAGTCGTGTCTTGCCTTATAAACTCGTAGTAGTGAATGGCAGTTATTTAATTTTGATTATAATTAAGTCGCATTACATTCTATAATTATTAACTTAACATGAGAGAAATTGAAATGAAAACAATTGACTGTAGGTAGAATTTGTATTTAAATATTTCTGTTATTAAAAACACTGCGTTTTATACATTTAACATAAACATAATAAAGTAGCCCCAAACAAAAATAGTAATTTTAGAAACTCACTGTGTAACATACCTCTAAACAATTTGTGTGACATCTAATAAATAATAATGTATTTAAAATTGTTCTAGTAATAACTACGTTTTTGTTGGTCAAAACAATAGTTTGTTATTTGCGTGTTATTACTCAAATGTATTTGCCCAGTTTGCTGCAAATAGTTTTAAGTATCTAGCATTTATACGTTCACGCGTGTGGTGACCAAACAACTTTTTATTTTTTACGCAATATGAAATATCGAACGATAATAAAGTAAGTCAAAACAGACTGGTTTCTTTTCTTGAACTATCCGTATAATTATATAATTTACAACATAATATACCTACTACTGATATAATACAGTAATGAATACAGTTTCTAAACTATTTGCTTCCCAACAAGCACATTTGACAGCAGATTGGCCCATTCCACTTTATTGGGCACTTCAACTGGTGGCTTAAATATATTTACCAATTCAGGGATAGATTTATTGAGTAATTTTATCCTGAGTATCAAAGGTGCGTTCTCTTCTTGATTTATCACCTCCATAAGAATATTACCTGCAAATTGAAGATTTTATAACAACAGTGGTACCTATTTGATTTGTTTGCATAATAATCAATTATCAATATTGTATTATAATCAGACATGCCTACCTGTAACTTTAGGAGAATGAGTAAGCCATAGGGTCACTACATACAAAGGTAGTGTTTGTACCATGTAGATCAATTTGGCTAGTAAATACTGGATCGCCAGAGATAATACTCTGAACTGCAAAATAATTATAATACAAAATAATCTTAGTGTTTACAACCTGTATTATCTTATTAGCATATTGCATAACGGTGATCCGCGTAAGACGTATTCTGGGTCAAAGCATTCATAATGCATTATGAATGTGAAGGCACGAAAGTCCAAATGACGCGTTATCACCATCGATCACTAATAAACCAAAGTATAATAAAATATAAATAGCTAAATAAATGGCTGAAAACTGAATTAAAATTCAGCCCATGTCGATGTTGTCTTGAAAGCATGCTTCCTTACCACTGTAAATACGATGTAGTAAAGAGTTGTTGTAGGTAACAATAACAGCAATATGGTGAATGCTACAGTGCCTACAAAAAGCTCCTGGTTCGTATATTCGCAGGAGTCAATGCCGCCTCGCAGTGGATTATATTTTCTTCCAACAAACAGTCTCAGTAGTGCAATTAGTCCAGATATTTGTATATTGAATAACCTGGAAAAAGATGTATAAAAGTTTAAGTTAGTAATCTGAAGAGTTATCTCAAAGGCAGATGTCAACGGAGCGACGTACATCTTCGAAACGATTGTTGTGACAATTGAAACTCAACTTTAGTTACTTTTCATAAGGCTGAAATTCGTAAAACAAAATGAAATTTACTGGAAAGGGTATCTCGGCCTACTAGTCTATGAACCCTTAAAACTTGATGATGTGATCAATACACATATTATGTATTATACATACATAAACACGCGCCTTCTTCCCATGGGAGTAGGCAGAAACTACAGAATGCCACCTGCTACGATCCTTACATACCTTTTGCCTCGTTTACGTTCATACAAACACGCTGGTTGCGAATACTTCTATAATAATTATGTAACATTTAATTGATAAAAAAACATCGCGCCATCCTTCTATGAGAGTAAACATATTTATTACCTGGCTGCATACACATAGATGCAATAAGAATGGAAAGTGGCTATGCATATCAGATCAGACACTATAGCAGTTTGAAATGTAAATCCCAAATATCCTATGTAGTGGTAAATGTGAAGTATAGTATCCAGTTTCTCTCCTGATACATCTGAAATATAAACAAAATACTGTAGCTTTATAGTTCAAAATTTTAATGTCGAATTTTACAATAATATTATGGCTAATTTTACCCAAAAACAGCCACCATAGTTGAACATGATAAGAGAAGTATTTTCCTAACATTTTATTGAATGCATTGTTGAGCTTTAATCCAACTGGAGCACCCATTAGCCATTTCAGCAGAGAGTAAAGTGAATTAATTAATTTCTGCAATAGAAAAAAAAAGTTAATTTGTCTGCTGGGGAATAGATGACATATCTATGCATGATAAAACTTTCAAATTGAGGTTTTTCGATGTCCGTGACTACCAACGCCAATAGGTTTCATATTTGGTAAATAATTAGTACTCAATTGGTACTAATTAGTACTCGAACAACAAAATTGGTAGGTACCTTAGTAGTTATCGAGAAAATCTACTTTGAAGGTTGTCCGGCGGTAGTCACGCTCCCTTCAGCAGGACCACCATGAGCGCCAAAAAGGGGCACGCTACAGCTATTCTAAGTATACAAATAATTCATTGTATTATTAATTCAATTATTTATTTCGTAAAAAAAAACAGAACTGTAAAACTGTAACATTTGTATTTACCGAGAAATCAACGATGATAACTTTCTCGCAATTGTTCAGCAGGACCACGACTTTGAATGTTGATTCCAAGTCAGAGAAGCTTGTCGCTTTCCTTAAACCTACATAAAAAATTACTACCCTGCAAGATAAAATTAGTAAGTAAGTACCCAAAATTCAAAGTTAGTACTCCAGTATCATCATCTGCCTAGCCTTTTCCCAACTGTGTTGGGGTCGGCTTCCAGTCTAACCGGATGCAGCTGAATACCAGTATTTTACATGGAGCGAGCGACTGCCTATCTGACCTCCACAACCCAGTTACTGGGTAATACGATACCCCTTGGTAAGACTGGTTGTCAGACTCGGGCTTCTGACTACCCGTAACGACTGTCAAAGATCCACGAATGACAGCCGGGACCAACGGCTTAACGTGCTTTCCGAGGCACGGAGGGGTCACGGTATGTAAAGATGGTCACCCATCCACAGACCAACCGCGGCAAGCGTAAGTTAGTACTCCAGTAGTTTACGAGATATACCTACCGGTACCGGTGGCGGTAGTCACGGTGCCACATTTTCATTTCAAGATTTCCCTATTAAAAACTCTGTGATTTTTTTCCAAATTTATACAAAAATTAGTACTCCTAAAGAAGTTAAAGTGACCAAAAATCCAGATTCCTAAGTGTTACATTTTAAGAGAAATTAGATTTAATTACTTTTCCATACTAAATCTCCGCGTATAACCCGGCCAAATTAAGTTGTCAATGGTATTGAGCTGTTTAAGAGATGTTACAGTTCTGTTTTTTTTATGAAATAAATCACATAATATGGGTACTTACTAATTATTTGTATACTTAGAATAGCTGTAGCGTGCACCCTTTTTCGGCGCTCATGGTGGTCCTGCTGAAGGGAGCGTGACTACCGCCGGACCACCTTCAAAGTCGATTTTCTCGAAAACTGCTCAGGTACCAATATTTTTGTTCGAGTACTAATTAGTACCAATTGAGTACTAATTATTTACCAAATATGGAAGCGATTGGCGTTGGTGGGGCGGCGGTAGTCACGGACATGTTTTTTAGACATCTAATACATTACGTTACTAGTAATTACCTATGTTTAAAAAAACTGGCCAAGTGCGAGTCGGACTCGCACACGAAGGGTTCCGTACCACAAGGCAAAAACGCCGAAAAAAACATGTTTGTTGTATGGGAGCCCCCCTTAAATATTTATTTTATTTTATTATTATTATTTATTATTAAAGTTAAAATACAACTGAGTATTTCGTGAATATTTCAAGTGCCTACCTGTTGCCATTTTTGATATCGAGCAAAAAAGGACAAAAAAATCGCGTTTGTTGTATGGGAGCCCCCCCTTAAATATCAATTTTATTTTGTTTTTAGTATTTGTTGTTATAGCGGCAACAGAAATACATAATTTGTGAAAATTTCAACTGTCTAGCTATCGCGGTTCTTGAGATACAGCCTGGTGACAGACAGACAGACAGACGGACAGACAGCGAAGTCTTAGTAATAGGGTTCCGTTTTTATACGGAACCCTAAAAACATATTACATATCCTTGATTTCAACTTTATAATAGACATAAGGTTGAAACTCAATTAAGAGGCCTCTTACAAAAATGTGCACAGATGCATGATTTCCTCGTTGAAATTGAATACTGTTCGGTGATTGGTATAACTAGTAGTCTGTGAAGAGGGCTCTTAAATAGTATATCAATTTTAAGTGGCCTGAATTCATCCTGATCCTGAAACTTACACAAAGCGTTCTAACTGTTTCTGCTACTAATCAATCAAAGACAATTGATTTTTACCCGACTGCGCCGGAAGGAAAGTTATGTTTTTCGAGTGTATGTATGTTGGCACGCTCTGTAGCCTAAATGGCTTAATCGATTTTAGCTTGAGAGGTGCCGTTAGATTCGCCTTAATTGCGAGAGTGACACTGGGTGTATCAAAATTGAAAAAAATAATCAAATGGCTGATTTTTGGCGCCATATTAAAAAAAAATCTTCAATCTTAAAAAAAAAAATTCTCAAAACCTATCGAGTGGGGTATAAAATTAAGGGGTTTAAAAGGTGATTACAAAAATATATACAACTTATATGGTTAAAAATAAATCGAACTGACAAATCGTAACAAAACACGTACCAAGAACTAAATCGTCTGTGAAATCTTTCACATTTGTAAACTAAAAAGCTTGTAATAAAATAAAAAAAAGAATAAAAAACCCGACTGCGGTAAAAAGCAAATGGTATGGGTGCCTGCTTCCAACTTTTATTTAATTTAAAATGGGCTTGTTTTTGGCTTTTCAGTTTTTTAACTCAAGTTTTTTACTGCAGTTGGGTTTTTTACTTTTTTTTTCAATGACCAGATTTCCGCATGTGCTCTTCTTATGTTATACATATTTAAACTCATAAAAAAGTCTAAGTATAGCTTAAAAAACTGGCCAAGTGCGAGTCGGACTCGCACACGAAGGGTTCCGTACCACAAGGCAAAAACGCCGAAAAAAACATGTTTGTTGTATGGGAGCCCCCCTTAAATATTTATTTTATTTTAATTTTATTATTTATTATTAAAGTTAAAATACAACTGAGTATTTTGTGAATATTTCAAGTGCCTACCTGTTGCCATTTTTGATATCGAGCAAAAAAGGGCAAAAAAATCGCGTTTGTTGTATGGGAGCCCCCCTTAAATATTTATTTTATTTTGTTTTTAGTATTTGTTGTTATAGCGGCAACAGAAATACATCATGTGTGAAAATTTCAACTGTCTAGCTATCGCGGTTCTTGAGATACAGCCTGGTGACAGACAGACGGACAGACGGACAGACAGCGAAGTCTTAGTAATAGGGTTCCGTTTTTATACGGAACCCTAAAAACATATTACATATCCTTGATTTCAACTTTATAATAGACATAAGGTTGAAACTCAATTAAGAGGCCTCTTACAAAAATGTGCACAGATGCATGATTTCCTCGTTGAAATTGAATACTGTTCGGTGATTGGTATAACTAGTAGTCTGTGAAGAGGGCTCTTAAATAGTATATCAATTTTAAGTGGCCTGAATTCATCCTGATCCTGAAACTTACACAAAGCGTTCTAACTGTTTCTGCTACTAATCAATCAAAGACAATTGATTTTTACCCGACTGCGCCGGAAGGAAAGTCCCGTTTTTACCCTTTGGGTACGGAACCTTAAAAACAGATGGTCTGTAACTACACATTTTTTACCTCCAGAACTCCCATTAGTGCTATGATGATATCCGTTTTGTCCTCCGAAAGCAACTGTAGAGCAATGTATCCTAATAGGATGTCCATCATCACCGCCAAAATTAAATTTCCTTGTTTTACTGTTACCTACAGAAATGTAGTTAGTTAAGAATTTAAAAAAAACATTTAGAATGGTCATCATTACTGTACGGGAGGTGTACTCCCTAAACACGAAATCCATAGTTTGAACCGAAGTTATGGGAGTTTCCTAGTCCATATCACCTAGGGACATAAGACCCGGGCATGGGCATAAACTCATCAGGAGCAGGGACAGTGATCAAATTTTGTTGCCATTCATTCTTTTTTCGGGCCCCAAACTAATCTGTCTGTAGGTGATACGGAAAGACATTCCTGTAACTTCAGCGGAAACTATGGACTTTGTGCTTAGGGAGTAGACCTCCTGATTTGATAAATAAATGTATCATAGTTTGTTACTAGATATAATAAAGGTTGAGTTTGAGTGCATTTATCTTACTTTTTTGTCCTTTTTGATAGTTGATATTAGCCAATTAATTAATTTCAAATAATTATAAATGTGTTGCAGGAACATAGAAGAAGCCAGCCACTGCTGGTTCCTAACGTTTTCTTTATCATCTTTTTCAGTCGATTTTCCATGTTCATCTTGAATCAAATGCACCAGTTTTGTAAAATAATTATTCTTGGTGTCAGTAATTGCTTGAGAGTCTTTAATACTGTTATAATCATAGAGCATAAGAATACAACTACTGGTAGTGCTAACTTGATTTCCATTTAATAGCAACTTGTTGATTTTTATTAGTTTAAAGTTTTGTTCTATGTCCAGAAAATTCAAAAATCTTTTGGATGCTTTCCTTGGAAAATATTCCCCACAGTATCCGTATATTTCATTTTCTTGTTGTTTTTCGGACCATAGCTCATTAATTGATGTGTATTTGGTGATATAAATCGTGCTAGTATTATCTTCCAAGAGAGTAACATAGCCCTTGAAAAATACTTCTTTAGAATTATGTGGAAAAACAGGCAGCAATATTCTTACTGTAGTGGGCATTTTTGCAACATTATCGTTACATTACTGTGCTAAATATAATGATGTTTGTAAATTGTAAGTAATAAACAAAATAATTAATGATAAAACTCAAAACAAACCAACCACTGATTCACTGATGATAACAACTGTCAAAACTGACAGTTAAATGATGTCATCATGTTATTGATTTGGTTTGACAACTCAAACTGTCTTTCCCTGCGTTCCGAGCTGAAAAATAATCGATGTGAGCGTGCTTAAACCCGTACCGAATAAGCGTGAACACGATAACGATGTCCTGTTAATCGTCATAGATGACGTCATGACATGCGCCATCTTGCGATAACGCTGACCATGCCATATAAAAAAAAATTAATTTAAAAAATAAAAAAACCCGACTGCGAAACTGAAAAGCTACAAACAAGCCCATTTTAAATTAAATAAAAGTTGGAAGCAGGCGGGACCCATACCATTTTTATTATATTTTCAAATTCAAATGGGTCCCGCCTGCTTCCAACTTTTATTTAATTTAAAATGGGCTTGTTTGTAGCTTTTCAGTTTCGCAGTCGGGTTTTTTTATTTTTTAAATTAATTTTTTTATTTCCAGCTTTTTAGTTTACAAATGTGAAAGATTTCGCAAACGATTTAGTTCTTGGTACTTGTTTTTTACGTTTTGTCACTTCGAATTACTTTTAACCATATAAGTTATGTATATTTTTGTAATCACCTTTTAAAACCCTTTATTTTGATACCCCACTCGATAGGTTTCGAGAAAAAAAATTTTTTTTTTGAAGACATATTGCGCCATAAATCGGCCATTTTAATTTTTTTTTCAATTTTGGTATACCCAGTGTCACTCTCACAATTAAGACGAATCTAACGGCACCTCTCAAGCTGAAATCGATCAAGCCGTTTAGGCTACAGAGCGTGCCAAAGAAATATACATACATACATACATACCTACATACATACATACACTCGAAAAACATAACCCTCCTTCTGACGCAGTCGGGTAAAAATAACTTTCACCGTGAGCGCTGTCAAAAATGACAGTGTGTGTGTGACGGTGTGACAGTGTGTTTTGTTTTGATTTGCATCATAACAAAAATAAAATAACGTAGCATTTTCGAAATTGTGCTTCTGGCTGACAGTCGCCACCTAACCAAAGAAGAAGAAATGTGGTGTTTATACAAAGAAATACTGTAATAATATCGTTTTAACATTTTTGGACCTCCCATAGTAATAGCAAATCAATGATTAATTTTACTATGGGAGGGCCAAAATTTTTTTTCATATTTCGACCTATGTTCTTTGGGGAAAGTTGTTCAGTTTCATGAGCACATTCACCTCCTTCAGGGTTGATACCCCCTTTCCGTTACACCTTGTATTATAAAGTACAATGTGTGTTAGTGTATAAACTTAAAACTATGTTAGTAAAACTCACTTCACTCGAGCACTGTCTTTGCGCGATCGTGTGGCACTTGTCCGCGGAAGCGACGGAACATTACACCTTGCGGCCAAAAGTCCTCTGCCATGACGAGGTGCAGGTAGCATGTAGGAACTTGCACCACAAACGCCTTGAAGTTGACGTTGAGGAGCGATTCAAGCAACTTCACTCTCGGCCTGTACTTGGTCCTTTGGCACACGTACTCCATGATGTCCTCGGCCTTAGTGGTATAGTGTAGGCGGGAAATATATGCGAATTGTTGACAGCTCTCAGCTGTCATAAACATAATAATTATCTAAATCGGAACGCATGTGAGATGATGTGAGCGATTATAGCTAATTCGGAAAGCGGCCTTGTACGTTTTCACGCCTAGAACGGATTTCGATAAAATTTGGCAGAGAGATAGGGAATCCGGGGAAGGACAAAATATACATTTTATCCCTATATTCCCACAGGATCGACACTTATGCGGGTGAAACCGCGGGGCCAAATCCGGCCCGCCAGTGCCATCAATCCGGCCCGCGACAGCTTAAGACTAGTGTCATCAATCTGGCCCGCGACAGCCAATGTCTTATTGTTGTTACTATTGCTGTGATAAGTTGAAAAAGAAATCACAGAATGATAATTACTCGGCTAAAGTTACTTGCAACGTAAAACTTAACGACAGAAGTGATGAGTGATGACGAAGCAGCATAATAATGACTAACAAATAATTTAAATGAATCCCACTATTAGGCCGTTCATATTATATTACTACTCTCCTCACTCTATAATCCATAATTATATTATAAATTCGAAAGTAACTCTGTCTGTCTGTCTGTATGTTACCATTTCAGGCCTAAACCACTGAACATCCCAGGGAATAGTTTTATCCCGATATTCCCACTACATGCTCTGTGATTCCCACGGGATTGACACTTATGCGGGTGAAATGGCAGGGCTCTGCTAATCTGATATAAAAAACAGCGCGGGAGCTGGGTACAACAACGAATGGTAATGAGGGATTTTCTTTTTCTTTTTTTTTTAACGCTTCCCTAGTCGCTGGATAGATGGCGCTGAACTTGGTAAGTTACTGCAAGGAACGGAAGTTACATAATTTTTTTATTAATTTACTTGGATGTAATTTTAAGATCGTAAAACGAAAGCAAACGAAACTGTCACTCAACGAGCGTATATGACGTGACGCAATGTTTTTTTTCCAAGCGTTTTGACTTTGGCATCTAGTAACATAGTCAGTTCAACGCCATCTTCAGGGTTCTTGGGAACTATTTTTTTTTTTAAATACTGAAAAGAAAAACCTCTCATTCAAATGGAAACCATAGAGTATAGGACCTTGGAAGGAAACTATTCTCAATGCATCTCTGAAAAGCCATGCCAAATGACATTGTTCTGGAACTGATAACATTACTAGTAAGTTCAAAAAAATAATTGACGCCATTTTAGTTTCGTAATTTGATTGATTTGTTGGCTTGTAGTGGCGACTGGGAGTTTTTGAGAATAATTGAAATATGAACCAGTTTTGAACACTTATGATTGTAGAATATTCTTGCCACCTAACTAAGATTTTATTATTTATTTAGGAATAAAAACTTGTTAATCGGAAAAGGCAAAATTTCCGATTCAATATGTCAGCACACGAGCAAATGAGGGCAATGTTGGACCAACTGATGGGCACCGCTCGCAATGGTAATTTGTTTTTGTCTATTCAACATTTCTTGGTCTTCGAGCTTTCGTTTTCTTGCTATTCATTTCTTAAATCGAGCTTCGATTTTGTTGTTCTATTTGTAAATTGTGGGCTGCTTTTGATGTATCTTTTACAAATTGTTTCAGGTGAAACAGACAGACATGGGGTTAAATTTTATGACGATGCAGTGTGCAAATCGTTTTTATTACAATGTTGTCCACATGAAATCCTATCCTCCACGGTAAGATATTCTGTTTTAATAACAACTGGTGATGAATTCTGAGTTTTCATTAAGGTTTTTAAGTTATGAATAAATTTTTTTGTCTTCTTGCAAAATTAGGCTTATGCTAAATGTTCATAATTCTCTATAAGAAGTGTTAATGAAATCTCAGTAATTTGATTTTATATTTGGAGTTGCAGTGCTTTTTTGGTCCACATACATTAAGATATTAAAAATGTTTACAAACAATTATATTTTTTTTTTAACTATTTGGGTCTGATCTTAATGTATGTGTGTGATTTTCACTCTCATATCTCTTGCCGTATGATCTTATGAATTTAGTTTCGCTGGAGAATTCTTACATCGGAGTGGCATTAACTGTGGTGAAATATGCTTTTCAGAAAATGCCCAACACTAGTCTTTATTGCTCATCACAATACTTAACAGATGAGGGATAGATTGTATGAGTTAGGCTGTTCTGTAAGTACCAAGATGTACGTATAAAACATTTATAGTTAGCTGATTGTATTATGACTGCTATGCAGTATTTAATTTAATAAGGCTCATGAAATAATTAAATTTTCCAACGGTTACTAATGCTGCTTCGGTGAGTACATGAGAAAATTTTAGGAACATGAAAAAACATAAGCCCGGGTGAGAGCAATTTGGTGTCATACATTCTAACTACATTGGGTACGTACTGTGCTGTTTAAATGGCTAGCATATCCAACAAACTTATGCATGAGCAAGAAAAATTTTCAAACTACAATGAAATTATTGAATGTTTTAGTTAAATTGTACTAAATTTTTGCAAATGAATTGTACCTTTATTGGCATACCATAGATGATATTGTATTATTAGCAATTTCAAAATCATAATTATTATTATTTGCCTTAATAGGTAAATAATAGCAAAGGAATATAATGTTTGGTTTTATTTATACTAGTTAAAATATTATTACTATAATCAGGTTTTTAACATTTTTACTTGATGATAAAAACACTGCACAAAATTTCGATATCTTATTAATCTGCAAATATTGAAAATGACAAAAAAACAAATGCACAATGAAAAACATTATTCAAATTCCTATAAGTTGTATTTTAATAATTCTTGTAAAGATTGTCTGTGACCTTTAATTTTGTTCTGTTCTCTCTAAATATATCTTCGGTCTAGTTAGGATATTCGGGAGGGTGTTTCCTCTAACATTTGTAAGTATTTATGATAAATTACATTATCCTGTGCGTGAACCTGGGCTGTGTGAGCTGTGGTGATGTAGTATGTATTTCTTTAAATATTTTTATGACAGATTTTTGTGTATTGAGAATATATTTTTATAATTATCATTTTGTGTCTGTTAGGGAATGATTATACAATTGTATTATTAAGTAAAACAGAGAAAAATAAATAAAGATGATCTCATATGTCTCACCTAAACTTTTTGTACAATGTATTAATGGGCACTTAGTATTTATGTGGTTTTAATTTTTTTTACAGCGAATGGATTTAGGTGAGTGTCCAAAAATACATGATTTGGCTCTCCGTGCGGATTATGAATTAGCTTCAAAAACCAAAGACTATTTCTATGACATTGATGTAAGTATGATTCATTAATAACATAAAAGTTTTTAACATTTAGGGATGAACCACACCGGTTGTGCAATTTTGTGATGGTTTCAATCAAAGAAAAGAAGTATCTAATAGATATTTCTTATCAACTTCATAAAATATTAACACCAATATTGTGCTCAATGTTTTAGCTGAGTGCAACCAATGGCACAAATTAGTATCAATACCTAATAGTATTTGTTAAAATTTTCAACTTGGGTATGTAAGTGCCTGGATAAAATATATGTGTCATTAAAATAAATAATTGTAATTTGATTTAAAATGCCTAGGCAACAGAACATTTAGAGGCATTTATAGCGGACTGCGATCGTCGCACAACAGCGGCTAAACAGCGCCTTGCAGAAACTCAGGAAGAACTGTCTGCTGAAGTCACAGAGAAAGCTAATGCTGTGCATGAGTTGGCCGAACAAATAGGTCAAAAACTTGCTCGAGCTGAAGCACTGGGAGAAGAAGGCATGGTAGAAGAAAGCGTTAAACTTATGGGAGAGGTTAGTTGTGTAAAATGCTGGTCAATAGTATAAGCATATTATTATTCCATGGACTATCTTTACTATTTACAAGTCATATTCCAGATTGATGAACTACGCAAAAAGAAGGCTGTAGCTGAACAAGAATACCGGAATTCCATGCCTGCTTCTTCTTATCAACAACAGAAACTACGCGTTTGTGAAGTGTGCTCTGCATACCTGGGTATACATGACAATGATAGACGGTTAGCTGATCATTTTGGAGGAAAACTTCATCTTGGATTTATTACCATTCGTGAGAAACTATCCGAATTGAAGGTGAAATGTACTAATATTTCCTTTTCATTGTTATGTTGTGTCACAATGGGGTTGGCTCTTTTTTCAAGCATCTGCTGTGATTTAAACTAATATATATCTTGTGATCTTTAGAAAACCGTAGACAAACGCCGTGAAGAGCGCGGAGCTTCTGAGCGTGAGCGTACAGGCGGTCGTCGTCACTACGTCGGTGGACGCGAGTTAGACCGGCGTGCTCGACGCCACCGCGAGTCTGCGAGGGACCGCGACCGCAACAAGGAGTCTGATCGCGACCGCGATCGTAAGGACAGGGATCGGCGGGATGGCGAACGTGAACGCGAGCGGAGGTGAACTTTAATGCTTCTATGTGCAAATTTTAATTTGACAGTCTTGTAGATTCAGAAAGAAAAATAATTATGTGCAGTATTTTTTACTATTTCTGACTATTAGTATATAACTAAAGAAATTTAAGATAGGTACAATAGAGGGGCTATGCAAAGAAATGACTTAGAAAAACTGTGATCCCATGTCTCAGTAACGCCATCTGGCATAGTATGGCAAAATTAGAGCGGCATAATCACGGAATAGAAAATTATCTACAAATTGTAAATGCAACTTTGGCTAAAAGTTTATTTATTGTTGTTCTAAATTAAGTCTTATTACAACTCATGAATGTTGTTTTCATTTTACATGTCAAAATCAATAAAGATCATTTTTCCATCTAACAATCAAATTCGAGCAATCCATAACGAGTTCAGCTACTCAACGCTAGAGGGCGCTGTAACCGATTTACTCTATTTAGCACGCTAACGTCATTGAAATAGATGTCATATTCGTATGCACCTGTTATCAATTTTTCTACCAGCTAGAGATGTGGATATCGATAATTTAATGTTGATGTTTGTACAATGTAATAATTAAAATCTTTTATCATGTATTGTAATGGACCAAAGTCCGATTAGTATAAAAGGTAAAATGGTTAAATAAATCGTTAAGTAGTAAATTAAAAATATTTATTGTCCTTGAAATAAAAAATAATAATTTGTTTAATAATTGTCGGTTTAACTGTTTTATATTCAATTAATGATGAATTAATCTGTAACAGTGCAATGTACTTGAACTTTGTGGTAATAAACAATTTATTGTTATTATAATGTTTATCTTGGGAGAAAGATGAATATCGGAGATTAATCATATATGTAATACTCTTAGAGTAGTGGATATAATTATTTTAGTAGGTTTTTTTCCTCAAATTAACGCGGGTGAAACCGCAGGGCACAGCTAGTAATAAATATTATCGATAACTCGATAAATCGCTAAAGAATATCACATCTCGGCGTGGCAGTAGTAAAGCTACTCAACCATAGAGGGCGTTTATTACAAAATTAGCTAATTTTCTAGATCTATTTTATGAAAATTATTTAAGTCTGATTACTGAGTAAATATAAATAATTCATACGAAAATAAACCGAAGTTAGGTCCAGTCGTTTTACCATAACGATATTTGCAAAATCGTAATACGCAACTGTCATATTTGTCTAGGTCAGAATGACGGGTGTACTGTTACAGAACTGAATATGTTATATATGAAAGGAATGTACCAGCAATGTTCTTGAATGAAATTCAATGTACTTCCAAGAAACAACAATTGTAATAATAAAGTGAGCCGCAGTCAGTCCTGACAGTCAGAATAACGGGTGAATACTAATAATGAATGTAATAGATATCTTATGGTTACTTAATATTTACCATAGGATTGTACCTTCAATGTACCTCATAAAAATATAATCTGAAAATATAATGCGACGAGTAATTATCGAGAAAATCAGAAAATAAATTTTGACGCCTACCAATTTTTAATAGCAATGTGAGTATAGTGTTATTTGCTCGTATTGAGAATTGAACGTGATTATGAGAAGATTATTTACATTTTCACTGCTTTTCATAAACGTTGAGAAAATGATAATTAATTTTCTAATCAATATTTGTTTTATTTATCAAATCACATGTAGGTATGTAAAAAAATGTAAATAATCCTCACATAATCACGTTCAATTCTCAATACGAGCAAATGACACTATACTCACCTTGCTATTAACAATTGGTAGGCGTCAAAATTTATTTACTTGAATATGTTAGCTATATATGAAAGGAATGCCTTTCATATATAGGTAACATATTCAGTTCTGTAACAGTACACCCGTCATTCTGACCTAGACGCATATTTCCTTAGAAAATATTTTTCTTTTGGTGGAGACTCGTGGACAGGACTGCGACTTGACGCGCAGGCGTACCATACTAGACTGAGAGACTTGTTACTCCTAGGTAACAAGTATCGGATCACGGTTTTGTTCGCTATGTCCCGTCTATTGTAAATATTTTAATGTCTTTGTATATAACACATATTGTGTATTTTAACACAGGGTGACTGTCGTCTTCGGTGTTTCCGCATTATATTGTGATTTTACAATTTTCCTTTTCATCTCACAGACGTAGCCGGTCGCGCAGCAGAAGCAAGCGCGAGGGTTCGCGCGAGCGCTCCCGCGGCCGCGACCGCGATCGTGAACGTGAGCGTGAATCTCGCCGCAGCCGCTCTCATCGTTCTTCCTCGAAAGAACGCAGACGGGACTAGCCGTTGGCATATGCATAACCTTTATTCATAATTTATGATCCTCTTTCTCTCTCAAAACTTACCGTGTGATTGATTAAATCCCACACTTTATATTACCCTTACAATCGAATTTTCTCATGCATAAATTGATTTAGTAAAAGTATTAAGGAATCAGCGTGTATGTTTTTATTAGCTTTAACTGTAACTCAATCAAATGAGTTTAATGACTATTTACTTAATCGTAATAGGGGATTACGCAATACCAATTTTTCAATGAGTTATAAACATGCACTGTTCCTTGTTTTAGAATTTTATATGCCTAATGCGTTTTCATCACCAATAGTAGTGTGTAAATTTAGTTTATGTCGTGGTTTTATTTAATGTAGAAAAGTTAGTTCTTCTCACCGTGATGTATATTTCTAATTTCTAGTGAGGTTATAAAATAATTGTATCTTAACCGAAAAACTTTTTAGGTTAGCAAAATTAATTATAACTAGCACTGCCGTCATAGAAGCAATGTATTTTAACGCCTAAAGTTTATTTTCATTCTATTCGACACGATATTTTTGACTGACGCTGTAAGAAAATAAAGTTCCAGTCTGTATGTATAATAATTATATCGCACCCCCAGAACAACACTGCACTAAGTCTAAATAGCTCATTTTTCAGAATCGACGAAAAACCGTTATCTCATGTTATGTGACAGTTATTGCGAATGTCCTGCACATTGCATGTAAAGAATCCAATGCGTATCAGCATTATATAGTTCTGTTGATTGTAAACGCATTAATAATGCAAAATAATGCATTTTTTGACTTAATTCACTGTTGTGGAATTACTAAACGAAATAAAACATAATTATTTTGAGTTACGTCCTTTTTACTGATTGATTCTGAAATAATGCACTATTATTCTACTGTTTATTTAATTTTATTGAAATTCAATAAACAATAACGACCCATTTGTTTTGTTTTTAGGAATAGACCAATTAAAAATGAAATAAAAGACAACATTTTACTAAAATCAGTAGGTACTTATATTTTGAACATAAACTAGTACTCGTTTTGGACCCACATTTATAACATGTAAAACACAAAAAAAAACTCCAAAAATCTTCTGTTAATCAAAATATATAAGAAATATTAATGGCAAAGTTAGTTGGATACAAAACAATTATAAGTAACACAAAAACTGTTATAAATTAAAAACAAATAAACAACAGTTACATAAAACAAAAACTGCTTAAATTTTATGAACAAAACAGTAATAAGAAAACGTACGCACTTTCAACTTACAATAGCTGCGATATAAATTCTCATTAAAAACTCTAAAAACAGGACATAGTGCCCTTAACAAGTTGGTAACAAAGAAACGATAAACACTGTTTAGAACCATAAAGCTATCTTAACACAAAGCTTTACCTATTATAACCAGTCTTTAAGAATAACAAGTCTTATATAAATCACCAAAGTATTACAATATCACAGGTTTAAATATAAACATACTCTTTTCCTGAATTCCACAATGCCTTAGCAATTTAGACTTCCAGCCAGCAGGGTTTCGTATTCTCTTTCTACTTATCTTGGGGTCGCTCACTGATGGAGCAGTGTCACTGGCAGAAAAAGTTGAGGGTGCGTTTTCGGAGTAGCATTGGAATTCCCTTGAATATTATTTGCTGTAGATGGACCCGGTCTATTGGATTCATGATCAGATGAACTACTTGAGCTGCTGGAGCTTGACGATGATGAGCTGGAGTCTGACGAGGAGCTCGAGGAAGAAGAAGAGGATAATCTTCTAGGGATTACAAGAGGCCGAGATATTTCTTTAACAGGTACAACAAAAGTAGGATCCATGTCCGAATCATCTATAAAATCTTCTTCATCGCTATGATCAGATAAAATTGAAACGGGTACCTCCCTATCTGATGCTTTATCCGCTGATGCTGCGTTCGCTGACGTCTCATCGGTTGATGCCGCAACGGTTGTATTTTCGACATCCTTTTCCACGCTGCTTTGTTGAACAGGTCCGGTTTCTTCTGTAGTTGCTTCCATTGCCTTTTTAAGTAACAGGAGACCTCTCTCTCACGACCTCTCATCATCTGCCAAATAACAATAACAAATTTAATTAATTCAACAATAGTGCATTATCTCAAAAAAAATTATTAATATTTTTGTAAATAAAGAACGATACAAATTGTAAATATACTTCTTTTAATTTACAATGTAAGTAACAATTACAAGTATAAAAAATATTTATTATGATTTTTTAACAACATTAGGGCATAATTTATATCTACCATCAATAGTGCATCATTTAACTGATTTTCACCTTTTACGAACAATACAGAACCATTTTGAAATATTACAAAAAATCTAACATACCTTCGTCAACAACAGAGTACTATTTCGAAATAGTATCAAACACGTTGTATAAGCACAGTCACCAACACTGAATTAAAACTAAATGATTCGGAGTATTTTTTATGCTACATTCAACAACACCGCATTATCACAAAATAATTCACTGTTGCGTAAAGGATTGCGTGCTGTTCCCTAAGGCGGACAAGTTGCAACTAGAAATAGTTTTGTGTTCGCGGTATGACTCTGGCTGCGCGTCTTCACCAATAGAGAGTTAGCGCGCCATCTGTTGGTTATTTTTGTAAATATAAATACGCCTGTCTTCGTGGTATACGCGGCAAAATTTTCGGCGATTAAATTATTTTAAAAGTCGATTTTGAGATTTTTCGACATAATACAGTGTTGTTCTGGGTGTGCGATATACTGTATTTCTTGGACGATCATGCAATACTTTTTTAAAAGATTTTGATCTTAAAAAGATAGAAATACAAACCAATGCATGTAATAGGCAGGGAACTGATTTCTACGCTAGATCGTTCAGGTGTTAGCATAGGATAGGAGATATAAAAAGTTATAATTTAGTTTTAGATTATAATTGTAAGACTTGTTAGGTTTTAATGTAAAATTATTTGAAATATGATAAGTATATTTCGTGTCGGTATAGGTACCTTGTTCGTTTGCGCTAGTTCTATGATGATTAAGGATGAGTTTATTTTATATAAAGCAGAAGCGATAAAAAGGTCAATATTTCAGAAACAAGTAAAAAAATATTGCAACTTGAAAGCATGGTGTAACATTAGTTTAGTGCTTTTCGTTTGTTTAAATTAAAATCATTATAATAGACTTACGTGTTTCTTTTATCAACACCGATGACATACCCGAGTCGAGTAGGTATAGCTACAAAATTCTTTGTCGCGTGTGGCCAAAATCGGGAACTAATTTATTATTTATTCCGCATATTCACCCTAAGGTGGATGGTGGTGGATACACAGGAACGCATGTCCGAAAATCCACCTTAGTTTGTTGTAGCCCTGTATGTTAAATTCCATCAAACTTTAAGGTTTAAAATTAGATCTAAAAGATGATGCCAATAAATGTATGGAATCTGGTACCCGTTCAATAGGGAAAGGCCAACCTAACCCTTGTCTTGATTTCTTGTCCGATGGGAGTAACACAGGCATTGATTTATAAAATAGGGAAGATTATGTTACGCGCTCCTCGACGTGGACCGCATAAATTGTGTGCACGGAGTCACGGACACAATCTACCTTGGTCACACACAATCGAACTGGCGTTCGTGCAGCACGTTAAGTAAAATTACCGTAATCGTCTAAATAACAAAGAGATTAAAGATAGGTATAGGTACAATAGAGGGGCTAAGCAAAGAAATGTCTTAGAAAAACTGTGATCCCATGTCTCAGTGTCGCCACCTGGCATAATATAGCAAAATTAGAGCGGCATAATCACGGAATAGAAAATTATCTACAAATTATAAATGCAACTTTGGCGAAAAGATTATTTATTGTGGTTCAAAATTAAGTCTTATTACAACTCATGAATGTTGTTTTCATTTTACATGTCAAAATCAAGAAAGACCATTTTCCCATCTAACAATCAAATTCGAGCAATCCATAACGAGTTTAGCTACTCAACGCTAGAGGGCGTTGTAACCAATTTACTCTATTTAGCACGCTAACGTCATTGAAATAGATGTCATATTCGTATGCACCTGTTATCTATTTTTCTTCCACCTAGAGATGTGGACAAGTTATCGATAATTTAATGTCGATGTTTGTACAATGTAATAATTAAAATCTTTTATCATGTATTGTAATGGACCAAAGTCCGATTGGTATAAAAGGTAAAATGGTTAAATAAATCGATAAGTAGTAAATTGAAAATATTTATTGTCCTTGAAATAGAACAATTATTTGTTTAATAATTGTCGTTCTGACTGTTTTATATTCAATGAATGATTATCTTAGGAGAAAGATGAATGTCTTAGGAGATATCATAGTTTTATAATAACTCCGCAAGGCGGCTGGTCATGAGGGGGTATAAGTAATATTCATATGTAATACTCTTACAGTAACGGAATATAATTATTTTAGTAGGTTTTTTCCTCAAATTAACGCGGGTGAAACCGCTAGTCTATATCTATACATAAAATAAATCTGTAGAAGGGTCAATTCTGTACATTGAAAATATTGAAAAAATAAATAGCGGGGGGTGTTGCTGGATCGATACCAAACCCAAATATGTGATTAAAAAAATTTTTGTCTGTCTGTCTGTCTGTCTGTCTGTCTGTCTGTATATGCAGGCATCACGTGAAAACTAACGGTTCGATTTCGATGAAACTTGGTATAATTATACCTTATTATCCTGGGCATAAAATAGGATACTTTTTATCCTGGAAAAATACGTCGAAAAAAAATTTTTTTTTTTTCGGTTTCATTCATAGACGTTGTTCTGTAGAACCGCGAACACACGTTGCATTACCCGTAGTGGATAATTTTCCATTTCAATTTAAGAGAATACAGTTTCCTGTAGCTTTGTGTTACGCCATGACAATAAATAAGGCTCAAGGTCAGACCCTAGGAGTTGCTGGCGTAGATCTTACCGCGAGTTGTTTTTCACACGGGCAACTTTACGTAGCTCTTTCCCGTGTGAGCAGTCCAAGAAATCTTCATGTTCATATTCCGGACGAGCTCACTAACAATGTTGTGTATGCTGAAGCTCTCAATTAACTTTCTGTCGCATTGTCACGATCACTTTTTTATTATTGCAAACTTTTCGTCACTGTCAGTAATTTACTGCTACATGCTACTTATCAAGGTCGGAATTACTATGAAAAAAATACTTACTACAGAACGCGAGCTCAACAGCAGTAGCTCAATAGAGGGATCTCCTTAATTATTATAGGCTTAGCCGTATTTGGATCCAATAGATATTTATAAGATGTCATTGTCAGAGTTAGGTACTCAAAATGGAGAAATAAACCATCCACGCGAAGACCGACATCCGCGCGGACGGAGTCGCGGGCGGAAGCTAGTAATAAATATTATCGATAACAAAATCGATAAACAATATCACATCTCTGTGCGGCAGTAGTAAAGCTACTATATAGAGGGCGTTTATTACAAAACTAGCAAATTTTCTAGATCTATTTTATGAAAACTATTTAATTCTAATTACTGAGTAAATGTAAATAATTCATACGAAAATAAACCTTATAACGATATTTGCAAAATCGTAATGCGCATAAATATTTTTCTTTTGTTGGTGGAGACTTAACAAGTATCGGATCACGGTTTTGTTCGCTATGTCCCGTCTATTGTAAATAATTTAATGTCTTTGCTAAATAAGCAGTTGGCCTTTTTTTTTGCGGATGGGAAAGCATCAAAAGACCCCACCCGCTCTGGGTGGAGAGGAAGGGAGGGTCAGACTCTTACTGACTAAAAGCCACCCGTGTTCCTTCCTTAGCCCTTTATATTCCGGGCAAGCGGTAACCCTTCCGGACAATCCCGCTGATCCGGCAAAGCAGTTGGCCTTTCTGTGTTTTTAACACGCTTTTATTAGATCGACCTGTATGTAACTAATTATGTAATGGAATCTAAGGTAACTAATTTAACCATCTTCCAAGGGTCGTAGCGTAATGAAAATTGGCAGCTGTATGTAGTTCTGATGATAATACAATAATATGGTACTGTCGAACTGATCTGATGATGGAGCCGGTAGATATGAACTGGTTTTTGTTTTTACGTGCATTTATAAAAGCGTGTTTTTCTAGTGTTTTTTAAACTATTAATTTATTAAAATGTGCACAAATAGTTTAAAAAACAAAAACAAATTTCACGGGATTATTTTTCACTAGTAAATACAGTCACGAATGTTAATTTGTTGAAAATTATAATTATATTTTCAACACACTTGCTCGTAAAGCTCTTATTGAACCGCTTTTAGGTCCATAATGCAGTGTATTAAAAACGCGTGCTTTCCACAAGTGCTTTATTTCCACAGATAACTATTTACTAGTCGGAAATGCGCGCTTTTTTAATCTCATCAATTCACTTTTTTTTTAAATAGTCTGTATTGTCCTTGGTCCCAAAATTAACTAATATTTATTTACCTTAAGGTGAATGCGCAGGGACCCCGGACAAGTTAAGGTGAATGCGCAGTGGTAGACCGCGAAATTCAAATTTTCTTAGGTTTTTTGCAATTTTCGGGTGTGTCAGCTTGTATCTTGATCAAAATATGATTTGCGACTACAATAGGTACGTCTTTACAGAATGATAATCATTCGAATCATTAATACATCTTTCTTATGGAAAAGTTCTTAGGGAAAAATCTAACTTGAAAGATTCTATTCTAATGACTATTATTATGTAAATACATATATATTATAGTCGCGAATCATATTTGATCAAGATACAACCTGATACTGACATGCAAATTACAAAAAAAACGTAAGAAAATTTTAATTATCCATCTTAAATTGTCCGTGGTCCCTTCCGAAACCAAACGAAAAAGACCCTGACTGGCGGATTCTCACTGAAGTCATGTATATTTCTCTATGCCAATAGGTAGTACTTTTTAATTCCATACTAACTAAACTACAATTTGACATACGACAACACTAGCATTATTTTGTGTTTATTATATTTTTCTATAGGCTCTTTAGAGGTTTTGTCAGTGCCGTAGACTAATATATTTAAAATGAGAGTCAGTACTTTTATTTACACCTGCGCGCGCATCGCTAGCACGGCGCACGGAAAAACAAAACGCGCGCCACTTTCCAAACAAGTTAATATTTAACAATACAAGTCTGTTGTTTTCCTCGCAAGCATAGAGTATAGTAATGATTTGGGAACTCGCAAGTGTGTTGAAAAACGTCGCGCTCGCCTGTTGCTCGCGCGAATAATACCGCCTCGAGCATAATGATCAACATAGCACACATGTATCATAATGTAAGTATTAATGTTTACTTCGTCATAATAAGTCATTCATAATCGTAAACATTCGGCGGCTAACGCAAATTCGCTTGCACTACAGCGCCGGCTCGTATCTCTATCGGATGTCTATGTCAGCGCAAGTGGCATGAGTATAGTTGCCGGCACGTACCTTGGCAAGAGTTTTTGTAGTGGGGGAAGTTTGCGCATGCACAATTTCATACATTTTTATATGCGCGAACCTCCCCCACTACGAAAATCTCTTGCCAAGTTACGTGCCGGTAATTGTACGTACCTAACAAAATTATTGCTATGTCGTTTCCTTCCCGCTACAGCCCGCCTAATATGTCTCTCTATTTCGTTTGTTGAGCACATGATGCACGACATTCATCGATCACTAATAGAGCTAGATACACAATGCCAAAAGTTCTTAAAATGGTTGCCAATTGTATTTACCTACTTCTAGTTGAAATAAATATACGTTACTGTAAATTCAACCTTAAATGCAAGGCTTAAAGTTGTATTCACAAAGCTATTACAACATTTACAACCGGTGCTCGCTGGTCGACAACAAATTCAACCTTACGCCAAATGTTTTAAAGTCAGAATTACAATGTGCTAAAGAAGAACAATACATTTTACGACCGTGGCTCGCCGTTTAGCACAAGGAATGAGTGAAGTCGATTTTCGTTTTTTCGGTAAGGACATTTTTATCATGTCAAAAATGTCATTACCGAAAAAACACAAGAAAATTTTAATTCCGCAGGCTACGACAGCGGATCAACCATATCGCTTGTATTTCCCTCCTCATAAAATTCTCATACCGGGGGCCTTATAATAAAAACAATTCATATGGAGTAAACTCCAGTAAAATCTCACACCTTTAATTTATTTACATAGAGAAACAGTAAAAAAAAGTCTCGTTAAACAAATAAAAACAATCATACTTTAATAATAAAAAAAACTTAAGAAACAAAAGCGTCTCCACAAATGAAATAGAATCAACGCACATAACCCGAACAATTTAAGTGGGCATGCGTTTAGGTCGTTTAGTAAGAATAATAACTGTTGCGGTTTTAAAAAATGTTTTTACGATGATTTCTTGACGCAATATCAGTATTTACAATACAATGATAACAATTATACAGGTTTATTGGTAAAACATTAACAACCTCTTAAGAGGTCATTGTACTCATTATTAGGAACAACTTTTACTATGGGACCGAACCAGAAATCGCGAAAAAAAATCTGCTGTTCCCTACATTTTGACGAGTTATACGAACATAAATGTACGGAACAGCTGATTTTTTTTCCGCGACCTTGTTCTCCTCCTCCTCACTCCTGATTCGATCACGCAGGGAAACTCCAAGCATAGCCCTCTCCATTGCCTTTTGGCCTTCTTATAAGGCCCATTGTGAGTGACCACGTTTCAGTGCCATAAGTCGTCATTGGCAACACGCACTGGTCAAAGACTTTCGTCTTGAGACACTGCGGTATGTGGGACGAGAAAATATTGCGTAGCTTCCCGAACGCTGCCCAGCCGAGTCGGATTCGACGATTGACCTCTTTCTCGAAGTTAGACCTACCTAACTGGACAGTTTGTCCTAGGTAGACATACTCGTCCACGCAGAGGCGTCTCTAGGCCATGTAGCGCCCGTGTGCAAACATTACCCAAGCGTCCCCTAGTAAGCGCGCGCTCAAAATGGAATGGGTACAAAGTACAAGTAACAGCACATGAAGTTGCAGCACAAACTGTCAAATTTCCCCAATGGATAAAAATCTATATTGTTTGGAGATGAGGAAGAAATTCGTCGGTTTTGGATACCATGGTGTGCTGTTGACTGTATTTAGAATTATACAGGGTGTTCTGGTGTTTACCCTAACAAGCCAAAACGTACCCATGTTTACATGTCTATATAGATGATAATAAAATTATGTCCAGATCAATGACCAAATTTTGAAATTTCATTCTATTTATGATCACATATCAAACAAAGTTCAATATCAATTGGGAACTTTTGACAGATTTGGGTAGCTCACTGCGAGCGAGCTAGTAGGCCCACTGTACACGGGTAAAATGTAATTTTAGGAAGGAAATAGTGGAACTTTATTTTCTATCCCAAACAGTTGAATTCGCATTATTCGCAATATGATTGTCGGCGTGTTTTCAAACGAATCATTGAAAGAGGTGCCGCCGAGCGATGCGACACTCACTACTACACCAAATATAATCTTCAATAATGTGTAATAAGGTTCCTTAGCCCTTTATGTTCCGGGCCAGCGGTAACCCTTTCGGACAGGCTTCGGCCCTAACGGACCTTCAGATGGTGCTGACATCTCTTTGAGGCGCGCGTGGAACACGTACGCGCCGTCCGGCACGGGCCTGGTCCTGATCGGACGGTGAGCTACCCATTACTTTCCGTCCGCAGCCCGTGCCTACGGTGGTCGGGAGTCGTCCCGGGGCTCCCGACGCCCGGAGCGTCTCCCGCGGAGGCTGGGACGGGAGGCTCTCTCCCTCATCCATCCCGCCACCTCCTTCGCTAGCATGATTGCTTCGCAGAAGGAGGTGACTGCCTCCCACTCCCTCTCGCTCCGGACCATGGCTTGCACCAGGGCCGGAAGCGAGAGGTCGCCGCCGCTGCCGATCGCCTCTACGAGGACACGGCGGTGCTCCGCCCAAGCGGGGCAGACCTCCATTGTGTGCTCCACCGTGACCCTTGGGCGATCCTGGCAAAGGTGACACCCGGACGTTTCCTCCCGCCTGATGATGTGCAGGAACCACCCGAAACATCTGTGTCCGGTGATGACCTGCGTCAGGCGGCAGGTGAGGGCGCCGTGACGCCTCTCTAGCCACTCCTCAAAGAGGAAACTTATCGCCACTGAACGGCATGTCCTGCGCTGGGTTCCGACAGTCGCTCTTTCTATGCCGCCATGAGATCGCGCCGGAGGTCCGTCCGCTCTGCCGCGATTTGCCGCGGAAGCGGAGTTTTCCCCCGACGTAGTGCCTCGCGCGCCACTCATACAGGCGCGTGAACTGTCGCCTCCAGATCCCATGGTGGCAGTCCGGCAAGGAGGCTTGCCGCCTCGCCCGAGATCGTGCGGTAGCCCCGGATAAGCCTTACGGCTACCACCTTCTGGGGCACGTTCAAGTAGTGGGCGGCTCGGCGCCGCAGTGAATTCGCCCACACCGGGGCCCCGTATAGGGCCATGGACCGCACGGCCCCCGCGTAAAGCCTCCGGCAGGAGGCGTTTGGCCCCCTCAGGTTGGGCAAGAGCCATAATTATCATGTCGTTTCATGGGCCCCGGAACTCGCCACCATCGGGATCGGGATCTCGTGGGGCGGCTTACTTTAGTATAATTCGACAAATATAAGAAGAGCTCCAGATGCTAAACAAAATGTATGCAAAGCGGAGCTCTTTTTACGTTGATCATTGAAAGTGCCACGGCTGGCCAACGCGCGCGCCGAGTGGGGCTCCGTTGCGAGCGGCGCTCGGCGCCCCCTAGAATCGCTGCGCCCGTGCGTCACGCACACCCTGCACACTCGGTAAAGACGGCCCTGCGTCCACGACTTCGAGTGTAGTGTCTCCGATCTTTATGAGAGTGGGTGTTACATGGATATTTAACATGACCTTCGTTTTGTCCATGTTCGTTTTTTTTTTCAATATATCACCGTATTGTTTTAGTGACGTTAGAGAGTGGCCTTCCCTATACATATAATTATACATCAATGAATACAGGTTGGATTTTTGAGACGAGGCAGTAGGCGAAGCTACCTTTACCGTTGTAGCTACAGAAAATTGGTTTTAGGAGGCTGTCTTTAACTTGGAGTTATTTTATTGCTAACTTAGCATTTACAGATTTTGGAAAAATTGTACAATCAGCTAGAAAAATTACGTAATTTTTTGTCAAAGTTACAATTTGTAACTTCTCCAATCTCAAAAAAAACTCCGTATTCTACATTTCCCTGATCATCTTCATCGGGAATTATTCCGTTCTGGATAGCTGGCGGCTGGTGACGCTGTGAAACGCATTTTGATGTGACTGAAATTGCGCCGGCCAATGCTGCACGCATTGGCCGCGAAAAACGATCGTCCCTTTCTTTTATATAATTTTAAGAATATAACATATCGCGTATACGTCATTATTCAGGTAGGTAAACGATCGCGTATTCGCACGACAGACTCTTTTGGTTAATTAAGACGCGGATATAGACGGCATTTATTTAATTTGGGTGAAGTAACCGAGGTCAGCAAATGCATATTTTCATGTTGCTTTGTGAGCATTGTTGTAATAATTGTATTGGTTTAAGGGCCAGTGTTGGTAATTGATGATGATCTCTGTAAACGCAATCCAATGTAAGTACTGACTTCGTAAACGTGTTCAATGTCATTAGAGTTATTTTATTATTCATCATAATCCGCCTCTTTCCGGTTACTAGGGTATTAAATTAAAATAAACAACGATTTATGTATAGTTCATTTATTTCTTGTCTCTCACTTATTGTGAAGCATTTTATGCTCACATAAGTAGGTATTACTTATATAATATTAATTCTAACGACGATACCTACTTGGTATTAAAAAAATACCCGTCATAGCAATTTAAGAAAGCACCTACGTTTTATCTTTTACAATTTCTAAGATTTTGTTGACTACGACTAAAGTAAGAAGCAATCATGTTGTTGGGAACTGTCGACAGATTTTAGTAAGTTCAGAAAATATTCAAGATATTTCAGACCGTTATAACATTATCTAACTTCATAACAGAATACTTCATTCAAACCAAATCGTGAATTACTATCACTTAGAATCATACATTGATCTAAAAGTAGAATACAAAAATAAACACTACTAATACAGCTAGTATCTACAAAATGAATGGATCTAGTACAAGAATCCCTACAAAAAATGTCATTTTGAGAAAATTCAAAGACCTCATTCTTATTAGGAACATAGAGTAGGTTAAGGTATAAAAATAATGGCATTTTAATTTTAACTAAACGCTTATAAAATATAGCTACTTTACTTACAAAACATGATTTTATAAAAAAGAATTTGTGGAAATAATTAGGTATCGATGCATTTTTAAGTTGTAAATATGAATGGGAACATTCTTGACAGATTTTCATAGTACCTTAAAGTATGTAAGTAAGTAAGTATGTAGCCTCCTATCACATGTATTACTATAATAACAATCAAAATAGTGGCGATATTGCGCTATAAAATTGTGTGAATATCGTAACACATAATTATTTTTAGGTACTCTCTACATTAATAAACAAATTATGGCTGCGTCTGATATTTTATAACTGTACGTACTTAGATAAATAGCCCATATTAGGCAATAGACGTTATGGGCTTACTTTTATTTACTGTATTTAAAGAAAACAGACAATGAACATTACTGCAATTTATACCATAACACTAATTTAAAAAAAAATCACATTATGACCTTTTCACAATTTCAAGGACTACACAATTTCATGATAAGAAGTTAATTGATTTTTATGCTAAAATCGCTTTTAAAGGATTAACAGCTATATTGAGAGATGGTTAGTAATTAGTTACAGTCCATACTCACAATGCTTAAAATTTTTCCTGCAATGAAACTAAAGAAAAAAAATTAAATTTTCAGTATATGGATATAACTCAACAATGGGTAACACTTATTTATTTACGTAAGTCAGTACAAGTTATGAAACAAAACAATTTCAAACAATTAATATCAAAGAAAACAAAAAAATCGTTAAAACATAAAATTAAACTATGAGTTAAAATGAGATCATAACATAGTAGCGTCGTATAATAATACAGAAAAAATGTGATTGTGTTTGCGAGAAGGAAAAGTACTTATTCTTTTAGGTTTGTCCATAAATGTGCCACCTGTAGGTACCCCCTAATTGCGCATTTTCAATCACAATCTGAATAATTTTTAAGGAAATTGCTAATCCGTTGCTTAATATGTTCGAAAGATTTATCTGCTCAACAGCGTAAATAACGCAATGAATGTTGTTGAACTGTCAAAATTAAAGCGTTGCTACTGTTAAGGCTCCTACACACATGCCGGCGGCAGAGCCGGCGGGTTTTGCTGCGCGGGTGTGCCACCAGCATCATTTCAGTTGTGCAGCTCGTTTGTGCGGCAAGCCCGGCTGCTCAAATACCCGCCGGGTATGCCGCCGGGCTTGGGGGCGGCATGCCCGCCGTCTGGGCCGCCGGCATAGTGTGTAGGAGTCTTTAGGCCGCTTGTATTAGTGAATGTGCTTGTAAAGTGAATGCGTCGTTTCCTAAAACGACGCAAACTTCGGTATTCGGTTTTTAAAATACCAGTTCCTGTGCCGGGATATTTAAAACCGGATTCCGGTTCTTTCGGGTTTCGGGAAAAGATACTTCGCGTTTAGAAGAACATACAATGTGGAAGATAGTGACACTGCTTAGGCGTACTTTAGGAGTTTTTTTTTTGGAAACATCTCACTTTCCGTCAGATTCAGATGAAGACATAGAAAATGAACTTCAATCAAAAAAAGAAGAGCTTAATGCAGAGCTTAAAAAAGCTACTGCTTGTCAAAGAACAAGAATGACACACAGTGAAGATCTTAATACGAATGTGAGGATCGAAATGGCTCTTTTTGAGAACGGAAGGGATCGTGGACGTTGTCGTAGGCAGGCTTTCGACTTTCTTTTATCAATTTCACCGACAAGTGTAGAGTCGAAAATCTTTGCAATAAAATAAGATCACGTTTAAGTGATAAGAGTTTGAACGCTCTTATATTTTTCAGATCATTGTATAGGCAGGAGAAATACTCTAAAAAATAAATAAATAGGTACCTAGGTTATTGATTGTCCAAATTGTAACTATAATTATCAGAACAATATGCAAGTATTCCAAACTTTTATAATATTAAAGGATGAGTATTTTTAGTAGATCAATCTTTATTTAAGTTTAGCAAAATTTTAGTTATATTTCTTCAAAATTGATGTTCTAAACTATTGTTGATTAATTACGTAAGATTACAATTTAAAAAAATGTTGGTTAAGATTATCTAATCAATAATATTGGGACTGATTATTGCTACGCTAAAACTCCACTGTTCCTTTTCTTTTTTTTGTAGATTAAGTTTTAAATTACAATTTGGTTATGCAGAAGTGCCATAAGATTCATGTTGATTTAAAGAATTTGTTTGGAGAAGATGTTTAATAAATGTTTTTGGTATATTACGTAGGATTAGGTACAAAAATTTTAATGTTAAAAAAAGGTTACTGATAGAATATGCGTAGTTATCAATAAAATTATACTAAATAAGACTGATGTAGTGTCTATAAAACAAGAAATAATGAGTTTTATTTGATTTGATATAAGTAAATATTTTTATTTTCGTCTATCTCTTACTTTCTCCGTTTTAACACTTTCAACTCTACTATCTTATAAAGTCCACACAAGCTATTCAAAAGTAGAAATAATAAAAAGTGAGATGTTTCGTGTTGTGCTCTGTGGCCACGCCACCGTTTATTTTTTTATTATGATATAATCCATTTTTATGTACGGCTGACGGTCATGACGTACATACATTGTTTTTGAATGTACGACTTTTATTTTAAAAGAAAAAAGTAAATTAATGTGGCGTTGCTGCGGAGAATTCTCTGTAGCCACGCCACCTGTAATCAATATTTGTAGATACAATTTCAGCTTTTTCTCTGAAGTTATATAATGTACGAGCGCTGTGTATTATGTACACGCGATAAGTATGAAAAAATATATTAATTCTAAAGTTTAATTCTAAACTCACAAATTGTCCCATATAGTGTATTAAACAAACGTATTTTAGCGATTACTTCAGATTGACAGGAAAATTAAAATAAAACTTAACAGATTTCATAAATAGAAGTTATTTATTATAATATATCCGTGTTATAAAAAATTCTGAATACTATGCTGTATACTGAATGCTATGCAGTATGTACGTATGAAAAAAAAAATGCTTAAATATAAATGAATATATAAATATCAGACAACATCATATTCATTGATCTGACCCCAATTACTTTGCTTATGCACTTGTGTTATGGAAATCAGAACCAACGAACACACACACACACTCTACTAACACAAACACCCAGACCCGAGCCAGTTTAGAAAAGTTCGCTTCCCAAATTGACGCGACCGGGGATCGAACCCGGGAACTATTGCACTCTGGCCAAATGCCTATACCACTGCGCCATCGAGGTCATCGTAAGTATACTTATGTAAGTTATTAGTATTCTACTATTGTAACATAAATTACATTACTTAAATTACAATTACTTACAATTTGTACATTAATTAAAAATCCAGCCAGCCAGGTTGAACGCGTCCCAGAGGGTCATGGCCGTCCGGCTAGTCCGGGGTTACCGCGCGGTGTCCGGGGAGGCAGCGAGCCTCCTTGCCGGATTGCCGCCATGGGATCTGGAGGCCAAAGTCCTCGCCCTCATATGGGAGTGGCGAGAGGAGGTAAAACGCCGGGGCGTAACTCCGCTGCCACGAGAAATCGCGGCGCAGCGGACAGAGCTCCGGCGGGATCTCATGGCGACATGGAGAGACAAGGCTGCTTCGGGAGGTTCCTGTTCAGAATAAGGCGGGAGGAAACGCCCGGGTGTCACCATTGTGTGGATCGCCCGGAGGACACGGTGGAGCATACGGTGGAGATCTGCCCAGGTTGTGCAGAGCACCGCCGTGACCTCACGGCGGCGATCGGCGGCGGCGATCTCTCGCGTCCGGCCCTAGTCGGGGCCATGGTACGGAGCGAGAGTGCATGGGAGGCTGTCGCAACCTCCTCGACAGACACCTCTTCTTCGCAGAGCATATAAAGACGGTCCGTTCGCGCGCCGCCTTCGCTCTCGGCAGACTCCACTCCGTTCTCAATGCACGAAGCAAATTGTCACTAAGGTGCAAATTGCGCATCTAAACAGCGTGCATTCGACCAATAATGACTTATGCCTGTGTAGTCTTCGCTCACGCAAAGCCGCACCGTATCCATAGGATGCAGACCCTCCAAAACCGTTTTCTCCGAAAGGCTACAGAATCCCCATGGTTCGTCCGTAATGAGATCCTCCATCTTGACCTCAAAATCCCCACTATTCATCAATTCATGAAACGCCTCTCCAAGCGCTTCTTCGATACCGCCGCCAAACATCGCAACCCTCTGGTTGTCGAGGCCGCCAGTTATACTCCCTCCAAAATCAGTAAATGTTGCCGTCCAAGGCATGTTCTCACCGACCCTGATGACCCCATAACCCTCCTCCAGGAGAGCAATAGGGCAACCAGTACAGTACACAAAAACAAAAACAAAAAACCGTCATACCGACCTCGCCGACAAGGTCCTTCGCGATGCCCCCAAGTAAATGCCCCCCTCCCCCCGGGCCTTGCTCGATGTAGTGCCAGCCCGCGCCGCAGCTGAGCCTATAGAATTAAATTCCCGACTGTGACCTCTGAGTTTGTTTCGGCCTTTCTTCTCAGAGTAGTCAGGAAAAGCCGATCTCATCAAGCTTAAATAATAATAATCTGATCCAGCCTGTCCCATCTTGCTGCCCTCTCCCCAGTGACGCCCTAAGCCGAGGTTCGTAACCCACAGGGGGTGCCCTTAGCGTGTAGTCGCTTAGTATAATAGATAATTGTCCCTGGCTGGAGGCTATGAGTTTACTTAAGGCAACCACAGGATAGTCCGGTTAAGTAGTCACGACCTCTCAAGGTCAACTACGAGACGCCATAGTCAAAAAAAAAAAACGACCGGGACAGTGTTAGATAAGCGACACAGGCGAAAACAACCGAAGCTAACTTCAAGTGCGACTTAAAGCGATCAGTAGTGCAATCGTGTTTTGTAATTAGTGTGTGTTCAGTTGCTATTAGTGAGATTAAAGTGTCATATTTTTGGTTATTAAATGGGCAGTTTTTATTGTCACGAACCCGAAGCTCGTAACAATACATTAGTTTAATACACTAGGTATAAGGGACAATTTTTGAGTTTTAAATTAAACTATAGAATTAACATATTTTTTCATACTTATCGCGTGTACATAATACACAGCGTTCGTACATTATATAACTTCAGAGAAATAGCTGAAATTGTATCTACAAATATTGATTACAGGTGGCGTGGCTACAGAGAATTCTCCGCAGCAACGCCACATTAATTTACTTTTTTCTTTTAAAATAAAAGTCGTACATTCAAAAACAATGTATGTACGTCATGACCGTCAGCCGTACATAAAAATGGATTATATCATAATAAAAAAATAAACGGTGGCGTGGCCACAGAGCACAACACGATGTTTCAAAGTTCGTTTTTATCTCATACCATTTTATTTTACGCTCCGTGATCTTACTAATATTGCCTACAATGATGTAAGTTATATAGTGTTACAGACAGTGTTGGGCAAAATGAAATCTAACTACTGATTACTAACTACAACTACATATTGTAGTTAGTAATCAAAACTACAAATTACATTAAATAATCGTAAAAAGTAGTTAAAAATTTTGATTACTAACTACAAATTGTAGTTGCAATCACGATTACGAGATTAATTTTTATAACTACTTACACTTTTTAAATAATCAAACGCGCGTTCATGTACCGACTTGTGATACCCAGAGGTGAAAAAAGTATTTATAAAATACAATACCCCTTTACCTTCTTCAGCTCCAGTGGAAAGACTATTTTCATACGCAACCATGATAAATCATCCGAAATCCCACAAGCTGTCAGATGAAATGTTCGAAAAACGAGTAGTATTGAAGGCTAATTTGAATGATTAGCCCAATCGACATTTTTTTCATTTTATTCGTAAATAATTTGAATTAAGTTGATTTTTGCTGAATAAAGTTGATTTTTTTTATTACTTGTCAATCAGCTCAATAACAATATCTAATTAATGTTAACAAATTTACAGCTTCAAGCCTTGTATTCAATTATAATTGTTAAATAATTATTCATAAAAATAAACATAAGTAGGTACGTGAAATAAACTGAAGTTTTTTTTATACAGTCAGTTTCCGTTTTATTTTTTCATTAAATTTTAGTACCCGATTCAGTTTCAGTTCAAAATCTGCCTATAATTCCAACACATTATATTTTATTTAACTGCAAAATACAAGTTCTTAGAAGTCAAATAATCAGTAGTTATAACTACTAGATTACAGCAATCAAATTAGTAACTACTTCATGTAGTTTGATTACTTTAGTTAAGTTAAATGTAATCGTAACTACATGTAGTTAACTACTTTTAATCGTAATTAGTAATCTGATTACAAAATAGTAGTTAACTACGCCCTACACTGGTTACAGAATATGAATGGGAATCCCTTTTAAACCGTATATTATTTAACATCACTAATGTAATTTCGCCAAAACAAGTAAATACCCAATTTTCTTGGTGTTGATGGTTGTTTATCGGGTGTTTACCAAAACACCGGGTTTAAATCCGCTGGATTACCCATCTATACTCTCGTGTCATAGGCGGAAACAGAACGATGTTGTCGTTGTGGTGCAAGCAAGCCTTACAATCACAATCCCGTTAATTTTGACAATTCAACTATATTCATTTCGTTTTTTACGCTGTTGAGCAGACGAATTTTTTAAACAAATAAACCAATGGATTGAATGGATTGTGTGACTGTAGTGAAGTAATTTTGTATATAAAATGGCAATTTGCGTCTAGTAGAACCTTTGATCGGATCTAGCCTGCCCCTTGCTGTCCTAACCCTAGCGACGCCCTAAGCCAAATTCTGTACCCTACAGGGGCTGGCCTTAGTGTGTAGTCGTTTAGTTTATAATCTTTATGCCCTGGGTGAAGTCCTTAACCTTAATTTATTAAGTCATCCACAGGATAGTCCAGTTAAGCAGCCGACAACCCCGTAGGTTGACCTGTGAGATAACATTCACAAAAAAAAAAAAATCTAATAGAACTCAATAAGGCCCTAGAGTGTATTCATGAGACATGTGCCTGTCTAAACATAACTTCAGGATCATAATTGTGTAGTTTTCTCAAACACGTTTGGCACATAGTATGGAATCTAAATCTCCGTTTTCGAAATGGTCAAATATATATTTTTACGTGTTTACTCGAGATTAATACCTATCACGATATTACTCAAGTATAAAAAAATGTATTGGTATTTTTGCATAACGAAATCAAAATCGCGTCTTGTTCAAACTTTTCTAAATAGATAATATGATAGTAACACTATGTATGTCATTAAAATATTTAATTTACTTACAAAATATATCCCTGTTTGTAAATTTAACACATTACGTTATTAACTACGCTTTTGAAATCTTACTACCGAGATTGATAAACGTAGAATAAGATTTTTAATTATGCTAAGTGCAGTAAGATTGTTTTATTGCAATTCATACAGATGGAAAAATTGGTAAGTATGAATCCTGATTTTAAACTGATTTTTTGTGATATATAATATTATGCGCAACGTAAGATATAATAAAGATGTTTAATAATTTACTCTTATGTATCTAAATTATTTGTGATAATTGCGCGCAGAAACTGATGGCATCATAATATAACTAAATGGCCTCTGAGACTAGTAGACTGTTATTGGACTACAAAGTAGGGCGATTCAAGTCTCCACGCTTTTATTTGATTTTAATTTTGTGTAGTTTTAGCTTGAAGCCTAGCATCTCTGACAGCACCCCCGACAACGCCGATAGTATGACCACTTTAGTGATGGTGTACAGGTAATGATTGGCGCATAATGCTGATATTTTGAAGGGTGCGTCCAATTCCTGAAACAAATGTGTCTTGTTAAAAATAGTTAGGATATCGAAAATAGGTACAGCCGTTGAATTTGACTGGTTGTCCTACTTTTATGTATAGGTACTAGCCAAAAATATGCCCGGCCCATTGTTGGGTAAAGGCTTCTTGGCATGGAGTTGAATTTTATTATTTATGGTTTCACAATTGCTTACTTAGAGGGTCAGCCATTTTGAATCTATGGAGCCAAAAGTGAGCGTGCTTACATTAGAATTTTAAAAATGTTGTCTAAACGTACCTTAAGTAAATCACCAGCCAGTTTGAGTACATTATTAGCGACCGTCAGTTGTTCTTTACTCTCTGGCCTCTGCTCTATGGCGAGGTGTAAGTTGATCTGTTCGGTCAGTATGGCGGACAGGCAACCGCGGTACTTCTTGTTCACGTTGCTGCCCAAAGTGCCGAGTCGCAGTAGGTATATACCGATGCAGAAGCTCCACAGTAACACTTCCAGTAGCCAGCCGCTCTCTAACGTCACCGAGTCCTGAGTATTATTAAACTGTTATTAATTTTATTAATTTTCTGAACTTGTACACATATAATATACATATAAATAAATAATTTATATGAAACATGGTGTCACATGAAAGAGGCTGTAAAGGTTGCGATTATTTCTGGTCATAAATGACATTACATTCAATTAATTAACACTTTCAGTAAAAAAAAAGACAGCATGTAGGTACTTAATTATACTTAGATAAAGACGTACAATACATTACACAAACAAGAGTTTTGTTTTGTGATTAAAACGAAGTTTCTTAACGCGGCTTGCGGTTGGAGTTGACTGGTACAAAAAGCGACTAAGGACGGATTGGCGATTTCAGACTTATATTAACTACTAGTCGATCCCGTGGGAATATCGGGATAAAAAGTATCCTATTATGTTAATCTTGCTTATAAACTATCTGTGTCATAAATTTCATCCAAATCCGTTCAGTCGTTTGTGCGTGAAGAAGTAACAAACATACAAACACACTCACAAACTTTCGCCTTTATAATATTACTGTGATAAGTCCAAGTTTTCTTACGATGTTTTTCCTTCACGGATGTCAGTAATGTCCAAGATAATCTTTATAGCACACAGAATATATCATAGCACTTACTCTCAATAGGTGTGTACTAACGCAGCCTAGTAATACCACTATTAGCATGAATGCGGCTGACACGATGACCTCCACTGACCGCTGAGGACCCCGACGCTAAAATTATTACAACACATCCATTTATTACAAAGTCGAAGCATTTATTTCAAATAGGCACTTATAAGGCACTTTTGAACGTCATAAATTACAATAAAATGAAATTGTTCTAGTCGCCCCTTCCAAAAGGTAGTTTTCGTATGTAGAAGAATGATCTAGAATGTTTTCGAGGCGGTGCAAAAAATGCCGTCTGCCGCCCCCCGCCCCGTTTTATATACTTACCATGAACATGTCGGATATTTTTTCAAATTAGGATAGGACTGGATAGGCTTGAAATAAATCGTGAGATTATAGACAATTTTACTGAGCTTTTGTTCTGAAAAAACCGACAGCTTATACCAGAATTATTTTAGTCGTATTTTAGTGTAGGAAAGAGATGGAGCTATAAAGGACGTATAGGTCCATCTCTTTCATTTATACTGAAGTGAAAGGACGAATCGCATACTAGACTACACCAAGAATAGATAGCACTTCGAACCTCTTTATGGTTACATAACATTATGCCAGCGTGCATAGTACAGGTTCTCAAGATTATGAGTTCCATACATACAAACTTGTATCTTTGGGCTGTAGAAATTAAACCTCTAATATTTTTTTTCGAAAACTTACTCGCAAATAAGACCTCGTAGACAACCACGTCTTGATATTCCTCACAGTGTTGAGTCTAAAGTGGGGTAGTTCGGACTTGCGAGCCCGTCGCGCTGACGTCAGGTGTGAGAACAGCTTGGCGTATAAGAAGCGTTGTTTGAAAGCGCGTTCTGCTACGGCCAGTAGGAAGAATACGAGAGCGCCCAGAGCGAATCGTAGCAGACAGGATAGCAGGTTCGTTGATATCAACCTGGTGGAAAAGTGGACAAGTTTACAGACTTTGATTATAAATATATTTTTTAAGTATTATTTTCTATTTTGTGAATGTGAGAACCTTTAAGGCCTCGTAGACTCAATTTTTTGTTTCAATATGTTGGCCATTTCTTTAATGTAAAGTGTCTAAATGTAAAGTTAAACACTCTACATTGAATCTAACCATTTTTTTACTTACCAAATATTATCACCAAAAGCACCAAAAAAAATAGAGATCAGGGATCCTTTGTAGCCTGCCATAAGTGTCGGAAAGTAAGTAAGAACGGAGAGCGCCTGAAGCTCTTCCTCCGTCCTAGTGTCTTGTTCTGCAGCAACCTAATTTCGACAAAAAAGTTTCTCATAAAGCTAAGTGTGCATAATTAAAGGAGCTTGTTATACAGGGTTATTGATTTTTGCCAAAAAAAATCAGCCGTTCCCTACATTTATGTTCGTTTATCTGAAAAAAATGTAGGGAACAGCTGACTTTTTTTTCGCGATTTCAGGTTTGGTCTCATAGTAAAAGTTGGTCATAATGATGAGTACAATGACCTCTTAAGAGGTTGTTAATGTTTTACCAATAACCCTGTATTATGCCCTTTTAAGAATATTCGTTAAGAAAAATAAGTGCCAGTTCTAGTACTTCTATTAAAACAAAAAAATATTATTCAGTCACATTTTCTGTTTTGTATTGGAATATCAGTTTAAAAATCAGTTGTTTTTTGTGTAAACTTCACAGGCGTGATGGGTATCGACGATTGTATAAAGAGAACATAATTTTTTATTCCATCCTGTTTAGATATCTCGTCTGCGGAGTTTCGCTAGCCAATTAAATTTGACCTTATAGTAGTATTACCTGAGCAAATCGTATAAGAGGTTTGATGGTAGCGACGGCGGCGGCCATGGCAAGGCCGGCCCATAGACAACCGTCGGCCGCCATGGCTCGCTCGGCACGCGCCACCACGTACCAGCTGATGTCCACAGCCGATAGTTCCGCGCGAAGAGTCGAGCCACGCTCCCACATCGTACATTTTACTATGGAACATGAAGCAAAAAGTTGGCACACTGTAGTCGGAGATATTGTGCGAGCGAGATGTCGCTGTTTCTAATACTCTTTACTTTAAGTACAAGCCCTGAGCCCAATAGAACTATCATCGGCAAAACTTAAGAAGCACCTTACGTACTTTCTAAAATACTTCCTTTTTGCTCAATCTCGTAATTTAAAGAACTTTGATGCAAAATTTCATGTTTCTAGACCAATGTTTAGGCCAGGGATGGCGAACCTCTATGCATCTTCGTGCCATTTTTTCCAATGAATGCAGGCAGTATTGGCACGTCAAGGTCAGAGTCAATAACTCTGACCTTGACGTGCCAATACTGCCAATAAACAATCTTGACTAAGTACTAGAAAAAGACGTATTTTCACAAAAAATACTCTTTATTGACAACTACAAACAAACTACACTGTAATGTTACTATAAACAGTTTAATGTATGTATTATTAAAATTAAAAAAATAAACAACTGACTGCGACTTCTGCTGATGCAAACTGGATGACTTAGGTACCTAAATTCCTGTAATGATACCGTGCCCATATTATTTTGATACGTGCCACTAATGGGACGCGTGCCATTGGCTCGCCATCCCTGGTTTAGGCTGTGCGTTGTCTGTCAGTGATTGAATGAATGAATTTCAGATTTTTATTATTAAGACTGTTCTGGATTGATATGGCAGCTACTAGAACCGTTGTAGTTCTAGAAAAACGGTTTACAAATTCTTTGGCCAGCGGGGTAATTACGTAACACACTATTAGTAGCAATGGCTTTCATTTTGACAGTTAAAATGAAAATGTTCAGTTGTAGAAAAACGTTCCACAAATTCTTTGGGCTGTTTTGTGAGAAGTACTTTTATTGAACATTACTGTTACCTGTATCACTAGTCGGGTTGAGAATAGCAAACGGGTCCCATGAACTGTCAGCAGTGTACGGAAAGCCCACATCGGAATGTTCTCCTTCCGATTGGGAGCAATAACTGCTTTCTTCACCTGTAACACGTGCAACATTTGTTAAAATAGCACATCGCTTTAGAATTAAATGATTACAGCATGCTTAATGGAATCTTTGAAATAGTTCGATTTTTTGTCTTGATATACAATCGGTTTATATAGCGTCAAAAGGGGATTGAAGATTTTTATAATTATGTAGCCTGCCAATACCTGCCTGTCTGCCATAGGTTTAATGCGTGGCCGGCATTTTGAAAAAAAAAAACCAAAATGGCGGCCAGGTAGGTATGCCACGGACCTAGAAAGCTCTTTTGACCACAATTATCGATTTTCGACATCCGATTTTTTTAGACCAACAAGCAGACTATCGATAAAAAAAATCCAGCAAATTAGTAAATAAAATGCGTACAAACATGAGTGAAAATAGTTGATAGTTAACATAGATAAATTGATGCTTACTGTTAGTAGTTTGCCCAACCCAATCAGACATGGTATGGTGGGATGGTAGGGCGATGGATGGAGCGGACGCCGAGCATTCCCCGTCCGATGACGATGACTGGTAATTGTCTAAATTCTATGGAAATTCATTCAGTATTTTAATTATAATGAATAAAAATTTATTCTTTGTATTTATAGGAGACTTAAGAGACCTATCATTTTTAAGAGACACAATTTTTGAGTTCCTACGTATCAAGATTTAAACAAGTCTGAGTCATATAGGTGCAAAGGCAGCAACATGCTATTTTTCAATGATAGCAACTTTGAATGCAGTCTGTCAATGACAAATCAGCTTCATTGTTTGCCTTAATAAGTTTGTAACAAAAACAGCAATATCTCATATAAAATAACCGTTGAAATTGTATGTTTGCAGCAAAAACAGCAATATCCAATAGTAACTGTACAGGTTTGGAACCAAAAATTTTGTTTATCGTCATTTTGGTAGAACTGGTTGTTGCTATTTAGCATCTATATGGCTCAATTATTAAAGAAAAAATATTACCAGTATAGAGTTTTTTGTAAAAGAAATATAGTACCCACAGAAAAGCCTTTCACATAATTTGTTTATGATTATACTAGCTTCTGCCCGCGGCTTCGCCCGCGTGGATGTCGGAAATTATCCCGAGGGAACGTGCTACCGAGACAAAAAGTAGCCTATGTCGTTCCCCACAGGACGCCATCTATCTCCTTGCCAAATTTTATCGAAATCCGTTCAGTAGTTTAGGCGTGAAAATGTAACAGACAGACAGAGTTACTTTCGAATTTATAATATTAGTACGGTGATATATTTGAAACAAACAAGGTATTAGAAGCGATCTTAGCGAACAAGTGTTATTGACATGCTACAGTCCCAAAAGGCCAATATATACCTTTATTCGCGTGCTGTAAATGCCTTCCATCTATCACCTAATGTTAAAAGATAGAACAAGTTAATTTTGTGTTCACCTTATACCAAAAAGTTTTTTTTTCCTTAGAATTTTGAATTGAAAACATGCTTAGAAAGAAATAAAAAATGTCTCAATTTTTACCTTTTCTTTTTTCTTGTTGACAGTAGGAAAATCTTCGTCACTAGATTCTTGTATGCGTATGCCTTCTTGAGCCCATGAACTTCTAAATCTGACTCCAATTCTTTTCCCAGTACTGGGACTGCTAGTCGGTGCAACACCATCAGAATCAGCATCTATAGATTTTTCATCTTCGTCTTTCTTCATTATGTTAGATTTAACAAATACTTTAGTAGGTGTATTATTTTTTGGCTCTTCGTTTTTGGTACTAGCTTTAGGAGTTTCAGCTAATTTAATATCTGGAGAATTTTTCTCTGCAGTAGTTCCATTATTTTGTTCCTTAGAGCTCGTCGCTTCTTTCTGTATTAGGTTTTCAGTCTCATTTTTAACTCTTTCTCCTTCACTTCCGTTGGAATTGTATCCATTTAGGCTTTCGAAGCCATCGTCTCCGTCAGCGAGTGCTCTGGAAATGTGTATTTGCTGATTCTGTCTCACATTGAACGATTCTAGTTGTTTCTTTGTTAACACGTTGGCTTTGTATCTGAAGGAGGTGCTCGGAGTAGCGTCATCAGGCGGTGGGGTGAACGTCACTATGGGTGCCGTTAGATCAGGCTTCTTCCAAACCATGTAGTCTTCGTCATCAGAGTCTTTCGCTTTAACTTTTATGACAGTTTTGTTTTTAACAGGCTCCAGGTTTTTGATTAGATTTTCTTTTGTCAAATCCTTCTTACGTTTTCTGAAATTCAAAAGATATTCTGTGCAGATCTATTCAAACATAATTTCGAGTTTTAGTTGTATGTGAGTGTTGTTTTAACTCATCGAATTGTTTTAATTCATCGTAATTAGAGACACAATAGAAAGACAATTGCTTATGTCGAACTGTGTAACTTAAAACATTCAAAAGGTTAAATTAGATAATTTTTATTTGAACAAATATAAAATTCGATCAATAAATAAATGAAATAGTTCGGTTCTATTTCCGACAAAAAATATTTTCTAATAAAATATTCGGGTTTGTCTAATCTAAATAAAGGCATTAACCTCAATCCATTCTCAGAGATTTCAGTGCGCGATTGTCTTCGTCGAAACTTGGCGGGTTTAGAAGTGGGTGTCTTGCTCTGACTGGAGGTGGCGCCACTTTCGGCCGAGCCGCCACCGCTGCCACCATCGCAATCTGATCTTCCACGCCTGTTTTACAGGGTATTAAGTTTACTACCCTACCATTTCACGTTATTAAGACTAATTTCTAAAGTCATATTTGTGGCCACTTAAATTGCACAGAAATAAGTGGTTTTTGATAATAGTAGTACAATGAAAATTGATACTAAACTACGTGATGAACCTTAAACTATGTGTAAATAATGAATTACCCACCTGAAATATCTAGGTAACTTGCGGCGGAATGTGGTGCGGGGTCGGACTCGAGCCAGTTCCATTTCAGTCGTGCTTACTATCTGTGAGTGTACCACACTAAGTACCAGCATCAAACCTAGAGGCACTAACCAACAATTTGGCTGAAAATTCGATTAAAAAAAACATTAAAAAATTGTGTCCCACGTTGGGCGCCAAAGCTGAACTGTGGAGTGTAGATTTCGTACTATTGAGAAGAACTGAACCTAAATTTAACCAGAACTTATCTAGTTCTAAGATAAGTTGATTAAAGCTATCTGAGAAGCATTCAACTACCAAGGATAAAGCAAAAGCGTGAACCATGAGTGGATTTTTTTTTCGATAATAATGTAATAATATTTTAATAAAAAATTATGTTGGTAATAAGAAACCTACTATAGTATGTTGAGTTTAATTTCTTATCTGAACTTACTTTACCCATGACGCATTTCTAAAGGAATGTATAAATAATAATGTATTCCAAAAGAAGCGTAGCCAATATCGTGCACCTTATTAATAATTCTAGTTAATTTTAGCTACTGGCCATTGTATTTTCAATCCACATTAACATGCCGATAGCCATAGGAGAGAGCATAACTAAACATTTGCAAAATACAATTAAAAGTAAACTTAAATTGCAAGCGATTTGTGTTCAAAATGGAATGGCAACTTACATCACTTTCCATCAAGTCTGGCGTCATGAAATATATGGTCATGTTGAGGACCTGCATGAGCCATAGACTGAGGAGGAACTTGGCGCATGCTGGCGAGGTCTGCTGGGTCCACCACTGGTATAGCGCGGGTAGGAACAATAGTCGGACTAGAGCGTACCATATGACGCGACGCATACTAAGTGTGGGCTTCGCTTTAGGGAATGACGATCCTGTTAATAAAGATACTTAATTTGTTACTATCTCAGTTCTAATTGAAACAAATAAGGTTAAGGTAAAACCGGATTGAATTGTGGGTCAAACAATGGCTTGATCTTGATCAAAAGTGCTTATAGACACATCATGACACATGCAACAACAATGGGATGCAACAATTGCCCGATGCATGTCTTTTAAGTAATACAAGGCTAACAAAGTATAACAAAGTTTGTAGTGTCTGGGCTGCAGAAATAGGTAAGTACCTATTTCACTGAATGATGATCAATTTCACAATTAGCTCAAAATTTTGATTCACGCCAATTCTTTTTATTTAATGGTGTTCCCATAGCAGATGGATAAGTTGTGTTAAAAGTAAGCTTTAGAATGAACAATTAAATACTAAATTTTAGCTGAAATTCTACTAATCTTGAACTAACTCAACATCGATGAAGTAGGAGCAGGCATGCGTGGAGAAGTCTACGATGCGGCGGCGGTAAGAGCAGAGTATCAGTAGCTATTCCACTATCGTCTCCCATTCCTCTTTGTCTTAAGAACTTATATACTATTAAAAAGTGAAGGTGGACCGCGGACTAAAGTCAACATCGATAAGGTAGGAGCGACAATGCGAGGAGAAATCTACGATGCAGCGTCGGTAAGTGCCGCGCATCAGTAGCTGTTCCATCATCATCTCCTATCCCTCGTTGTCGTAAGAACTTATATACTATTAAAAAGTCAACATCATGAGGTAAGAGTGAGGATGCAAGGAGCTGGAGAAGTCTACGATGCGGCGGCGGTAAGTGCCGCGCCCTGTTCCACCATCGTCTTCTATTACTTGTTGTCTTAAGAACTTATATACCTACTATAAAACAAATGCAGGTGTACCTCGAACTAGGTCAACATCGATGAGATAGGAGCGGGGATGAGAGGAGAAGTCTACGATGCGGCGGCGGTAAGTGCCGCGCATCAATAGCTGTTCCACCATCGTCTCCCATTCCTCTTTGTCGTAAGAACTTATTTTCTTCTGATACCTGTTGCAAGAATTTTAGGATTATTATTTATTTCTTCAGTTAAGTATGGCAATATTATGTACTTTCAAATCTTTGATTATTATTTATTTCTTCAGTTATGGCAATATTACTTTCAAATCTTTGTATTTTTTTTTGTATTAACTGACTTCTGCCTGCAACTTCGTCAGTACGAAGATTCTTCTTTAAACTTTTAATATATCCTATGACACTTGGCTATGCTGTAGCTTCCCATTAGTAAAGCATGGAGGATGACGAGACAGCGGCACATGTGCTTCTAAACTGCCCGGTGATCACCACGTACAGGGCAAAGTACTTCGGTAACCCAGGTACCCTACGCGAGACGATCAGCAACATCAAGGCGTTGCTGGCCTTCCTTGAGGAGCTGGGGTGGATCGAATAATCGATTTTCCCACCCGTACGCAAAATACGCGCATTGACGTGGAGTTGCGGAAACCAGCCCGTAATACCAATTACCAAAAATAATAGTAAAAGGATTTTCGGAATCAAATCCGTAGTTGCGAAGATTACTACGAACTCACAAATTTTGCCTCTTATTAATATTATTATTATTATTTTGATAGACACACTAGCAGCGAAGCAGCTTCCTTGTTTATATTCTAAGTATACATGAAGACGATGAACTAATGTATGAATATAATAAATGTGGTGGATGTTTTGCTAAATTCCAGATTTTTATAATGAAACATTCACTCTGCAGATAGAATTAAATTATTAGTTGAATAGCATAGTTATGTGCATTTCTAAAATAAAAATTGTTTTTAATCAAATTCATCTTAAATACATTGTTATGTAAATGAAATGCACATAACTTTCAAAATCGAAGTTTATTGATCTATTATTATTCACATCGTAATAACTAATTGAAATAAAAAACTTTTACTGATTTACAATCTATCCTTAAAATGCATCAAATTATAAAAACTTCAGTGCAACTGCCCTGTTGCCTTACCAAAACCATTACAAATACAAAAAATCTGGGAACAGTAAATTGTGTTTTGCAACTTTTTGCTCATGTATTGCCTCATAAAATTATTGCGATTGTGATAAAATCATGCAATCATGTGTACTGTATAGGCATAAAAAAATAAGGAAAATAGTCCTGTTATTATTGCCTGTTATTATTTAATGTTGAATCATTGATAATAGCTTGATAATTTTAAGCCATATAGATAGTTGCAATTATTAAGCAATTTTCCTTGTTCCAGTTGTGTATGTACACTTTTATCTAGTTATGAATTTTCCCTACAAGTATCCAAAGATAATCAATAAAATCTAGAACACTTGAATTAGAAAGTTATTGAAGTGTGTTTAAGTTATTCTTCTTCTAACATGTCAAAACTACCTATATTAGAATAACTTAGGAAAGGTAGTTATCAAGCCTGTGGTATGCTGGCTAAGGTATTATCCCTGTTTTATTAAAGTTACAGACCTTTTATACTTATCCTGTTAGCATTACTGTATAGGTAGTTTAATTTAACACTGTGCGCTTGTTACATTAATTTTATTTTCTTTTTTACATTTTGTGCGCAGTTTTTTGTGCGCAGATAAGAGAATGTATACTAAACTTTGTAAAACAAATGAATAGAACTTACCATGCTGCTAATTGCTTCATGATGAGCAAAAAGATTGGAAGATGTTTCTAATAACTTCACTTTATTTTTACTTGAAAGCTGAAAATATAATTTCATTTAAAAAATAATATTCTTCTCTATTATCCCTACATGTTTGTAAAAAATTCAATTATTAAGGTTTTTTAAAAAATTCAATTATTAAGGTCATTGTGCCAGAATGTTATACAAGCAATTGCAATTCAAACACAACGCAACAAACAACTTGTGTTTTTTTACAAGTTTATTTAATAGCACTAGAGAAGTTTTACTAAAATACTTAATAAACTGATTATATGTATTGGAAAATCTCTGGTTGGTCATAAATATACATCATAAACTGGAAATTATAAGTAAATCTGATAAAAAATAGTAATTTCATTTAAATTCATTTGTTTTGAACCTTAACACATTTACCCTAATGTTTCCAAGTTTTATTAATTGGTTTTATGGAATTACTCCACAATTTACACTGAAAATTACTCAGATTGCTGTGATGTTAAGTGGGTAACCGTACTCACCATTTGTTATAATGATTGCAGATTGTTAATGGAATATTTCAGTGAAATGAAAACTAAGTTTATTTAAAGACATCTGATAACGAAACATTATTTCCATAACTGATTAGCGCTTCAATACTTCGAACAAAGAATGTTTGATCAGCTGTATGTCAACAAGTTACTTGTTATGAAATATAATTTTGGGATCACTTCTTAAACCACAATAGTTCAAAGATGAATAAATAGCGGCGGTTAAAGGTCACCTCCAAAATTTATATGGATCGGCATCACAACTGTACGCTTGCAATATTGTAATAATTAGGTTTTATTTAGAACTTTACCGTTATGCAGTACTTTGCGCTACATTTTTCTCAATTTATCTATCGACAGCCGGTATAGTTGCCGGCACGTAACTTGGCAAGAGTTTTTGTAGTGGGGGAAGTTTGCGCACGCACAATTTCATACATTTTTATATGCGCGAACTTCCCCCACTACGAAAATCTCTTGCCAAGTTACGTGCCGGTTGTTATAAGTAATAGAGGCAATTAAGATTCAGTTTACAGGAATACACTTTGACCCACAATTCACTAAACTTACATGAAATACCTAATTTAATTATTACGAATGACTGAATTTGTACGAAATAATCAAACAACGAACAACGAGAAATCTCTTTATATATTAGTCTATGAATCTCTTCTCTGAATTTGACACTGACAGTTTTGAAATAAGTTGCCAACCTACTTACCACAGACCAACCTACAGTTCTTTAGTTCTTTCAGAGTTATATCAGTTGTTGTACAGTGCTGCAAGGGTCTTTTAAATGTTTACCAACAGTGGCCATTGTTTGTAATAAATGTGAAATTGTTTATGAAATGGATTGAAAATACAATGTGTCGTTACTTCCAATTTTGGCCGCGCGCCAAAAAATCTTTGTACAGCTATGTAAAGGACATGGTTGCTGTTGCGTTGCTTGAATTCAGTCAGAGGTAAAATAAGCCTTCACCCCCACTTGCGATTTTTTAAAGAGGCAATTTTTATTGCTCACTGCATTTTCAATGCACCGCTGAACGCCAAGATTGGAAAATAAACTGTGTTTTTTGTTGCGCTGGGATCCTGTTGGATTTTCAATGCTCGGCCTAAGATTAAGAGTTCAAAATCCAGTGGGCTAAACAAATTCGTCGCAATTAGAAAAATCGCCCTTACTTACGCCTGTGAATGGAGTAACTATAGAGTGCTACAAGGATCTTCTAGCACCTAAATGACATTGACAGAAGGTAAACATTTGTAAAATGGTCACAGAAATGAGGGATTTTCTTTTTCTTTTTTTTTTAACGCTTCCCTAGTCGCTGGATAGATGGCGCTGAACTTGGTAAGTTACTGCAAGGAACGGAAGTTACATAATTTTTTTATTAATTCACTTGGATGTAATTTTAAGATCGTAAAACGAAAGCAAACGAAACTGTCACTCAACGAGCGTATATGACGTGACGCAATGTTTTTTTTCCAAGCGTTTTGACTTTGGCATCTAGTAACATAGTCAGTTCAACGCCATCTTCAGGGTTCTTGGGAACTATTTTTTTTTTTAAATACTGAAAAGAAAAACCTCTCATTGTATAAACAAAACGAAGGCGTTAGTTCCAATTTTGGCCACTTGCCGAAAGCACCTTGTAGTATTAGACCGCTGTGCCTGTGCTGCCAACCAGCTGTCAAATACAAGTGACAGTGGCAGCGAGCAGCATAGTATAAACTCACTTTTCACTTTAGAATCGTCTATGCCTTAAATTCTGTGCCACCTAGAGTATTAGAGTTCTGTAGTGCTATTCTGTAAAAATCTCACCGTGAAAACATATGTGAAGTGAGCTTAAAGTGGGCTGTCAATAGTGGCAAGTGTCAATCCCTAGTATCAGGTGGAATGACAGCTCACTTTAAACTCACTTCACCGTTATCACGGTGATCTTTTAACAGAATAGCCCCGCTGTGATGGCTAAAAGGTCCCAGCAACCAGGCCATTAAAATAATAAAAAAAGTGTTCTGTGAGTCTGTACGTCTACGGCTCAAAATCACCTGAACATAAAATACGCGTTTCATTTAAAAATATAATTTAATATTTCTTAGAATTATGTAACTATGGTTTTCTTTATAATACACCATCCATGGCAAGGTTAATTTTTTTAATAATGCCCGTATCTCCAATCGTTACTTTCTTCGCAAGAAAATATATGATTTTTCTAGTAGAGTTACTATGTGAAAATGCGGTCTGGCTAATTAATCTTAATCAATATTTTTGGTACTACATAAACTTGACTTAGAGAATGCTTATCAGTGAGTGGAGGGAAGAACGGGGTCACACAGACCAAGTAGTGCGGTCGGTACTGTCCGCGGTATATGGACTAGCACCTAGCAGTGGCTCTTGGGCACTGAAATATTTATAAGGGATTCCAGTGCTTATGTTCTTGTGTATTCTTAATTACAACATCGTTTTACTTTTTTGCTTTGTTTGATGATTAAAATTCAATCCACAATACTATTATGTTTATATTATTATATTTTATATTATTATATATTATATGAAGGTGTACCTACAAACTAATCTATACATATAATAAAACAGTAGGTAACGAAAGAAAAACTGTACATTGAGAATTTTCGAGAAAAAATAAGTTGCTTTTGTTAGAAAAACGTAACTGATGACAAAAAGTGACTTTTTAGAATTTTTGGCTGTTTGTCTGTTTGTCTGTGTGTATGGCACGGCTTCACGCCAAAACTACTGGATAGATTGAATTGAAATTCAGCAAAAATGTTCTTTGTAAACCAAGGAAGGCTTTAGGCTACATATTATCACGCCGTATGTTATGGGAGGTAAGCAATATTGATTTTAAAAGGTTTTTGTTCGTAATTGAATGCACAAAATGACATGTTATTTATTTAATAAAAATTTAAATCTGGGAACATAATAATCACGCTACTTTTATAAAGGAGCGGGGCAGTAATATTATAAATTGCAAGGGAACAAATAGCTATTCAACAATATGTCAACGGGGAATTTAGCGGTAAGGTCAGGCGACCCTTTACCGCACTAAATGGTGCGAGTTCAAATCCCATTAGGTATATTGTTTTAAAAAATCGCATAATTCTTTTTTTTAAGTTTTTGCATTTTTATGTGCATTAGGAATGATACCTACTGTTATGAAATCTGAGAACTTTACATGTCCTATCTAATTGTATGGAGAGTTTCACACCAATATTACTAAACAGATTGATTGGTGGTACAACAAGCTACACTATCATGAAGTCAAGTCAAACTTTTGGTTCTAAGTTATTATCTTACCAAGCACATTCGTTGTACTTAGGTAATTGATTTAAGTATGTAATTCTTAGTTTTGTTCCTTGCTGCTGTTACCATATTTTTTTTAATGCAAAAATAATGTAGTTGTCTGTTAAATTAAAGACAATTTAGTTTTATTCATAATTTAATTAATTCATTTGGGTAAATATTATGTAGTTTCTGTTTTCTGACTAGATGGTGTTGGCGTCGAGTTAGATCGCGTTATGGTTTCGTTCCCAAAAAGTGATGTTATAGGTGGCGATGTGCCGCTCTCATCCTATAGAAACGGGGGTTACCTTTATTGTCTGTGTTGGTTGATGTGTTTAATTTTCCTGCGAATAATTTTTATTTTTCTACTTACTAGCAATTCTTACGTACGATTTGAATATCGTTAGTATCGGATTAAGAAGGAATTTTAGCTATGCCTTTTAGAAAAAGATCAAATCTGTCTCGAAACTCAAGGGTTTCTAAGATCTCAGGGAGAGAGCCTCCCGTCCCAGACGCTGCGGGAGACGCTCCGGGCGTCGGGAGCCGCGTGACGACTCCCGGGCACCGTAGGCGCGGGCCTGCGGGCGGAGAGTAATGGGTAGCTCACCGTCCGATTCCTGGTCCTGCCAGGCCCGTGCCGGACGGCGCGTACGTGTTCCACGCGCGCCTCAAAGAGATGTCAGCATCGAGGAGGGGCCCCTTAGGGCCGAAGCCTGCCGGGTCAGCGGGATTGTCCGAAAGGGTTACCGCTGGCCCGGAATATAAAGGGCTAAGGAAGGAACACGGGTGGGTTTTAGTCAGTAAGAGTCTGACACTCCCTTCCGCTCCACCCAGAGCGGGAGGAGTCATTTGAAGATTTCCCATCCGAAAAAAAAAAAAAAAAAAGGGTTTCGAGGGCGAGACAGTGTTTATACCACGTATACCACTGATTCCCCACAATTACCCCTTTCAATTCAAGCGTGTGCAGTTTCCTGTGAGCGTGCTTCGCTATAACAATAAATAAGTCGCAGGGGCAGACACTGAAGGCTTCGGGTGTCGACCTCAGGACGAGCTGCTTCTCACATGGACAATTGTACGTCGCTTGCTCCCGCGTCACCAGTCCTGACTCGCTGTACATATTGAATGAGACCGAGGGAAAAACAACGAACGTTGTGTACACAGAAGTGTTACAGTAAATTATAACACTTCTGTTATTTGGCGTCTCCTAAATTTGCTTATTAACCTGACGTCTCTTACTAGTAAATTAACTACATAACTTTCAAATTTTGAGTTTACTAAGCCAAATAGTTTTTGAGGGATCTAAGCTATAGTATAGCATAGGACGCATCTTTTGAGTGTTTCTGTAAATCAACAAACTATCACTAACTATTATTAAAATAAAAATAGAATTAAAAAAATACTTATACGATACATGGGCAAAGCTACGGGTACAGTTATAGTTTATAAAGATTTAAAAAAAAAGTTATTTGCAATATTATTGTTAATTCTGTGTACCCTTGGGATCCACTGCGGAATTACGGGAAGAAAAGTTTTTTGTTGTACTTATAGGTATTGTTGCGCGCCACAATTAATGCCTGGTACATGGTAACAGTAGTTACCACTAGCGCCATCTAGTATCGAGTAGCGGAACTAGTAGTGAAGACCCTTCTAGAAATTTCGATGCGAGAACTTTCTAGAACATTCCCGAACTTTCGACATCTGGTCGATCGGGGCCTGTATGTACTCGAACATTCTAGATGTTTCTACAATGGAAGGTTCTAGAACTCTCTTTGGCGCTATATAAGGCCGAGACGCGCCACGACCGACACAGTTTGGATAAAGCGATCGAAGTGAAAGCATCGAAGCGATATTCAAGTGCGACTTAAAGTGATCAGTAGTGCAATTGTGTTTTGTAATTAGTGTGTTTGAGTTGTAATTAGTGTTGATTATTAAAGTGTCAATTTTTGGTTATTAAATCGGCAGTTTTTAATTGTCACGAACCCGAAGCTCGTAACAACTGGTGTCAGAAAAGGGGATAAAAAATCATGCCGGTTTTACCCAAAGACGACACGGAGGGTATCCGTACCCGGAGTCAACGCCAGCAGGAGACGGACCAAAGGCGATTTGGTGGAGCTACGCCACAGAGGTCGGAGGGCCAGCTACCGACCATGGAGGCCGGCCCGTCCGCAGCAGCTCCAGCATCAGCAGCACCAGATTTGGCTGCTCTGATGTTGATGCTGCAGGAGCAGGCTCGCCGACAGGAGGAACAGGCTCGTCGGTTGGAGGAACAGCTCCAGCGGGACAAGGAGGAACAGGCCCACCGACAGGAGGAACAGGCTCGTCGGTTGGAAGAACAGCTCCAGCGGGACAAAGAAGAACAGACCCGTCGATTGGAAGAACAGCTCAAACGGGATAAGGAGGAGCAGGCGCGCCGTCAGGAAGAGCAGATTTTCCTCATAAAGGACCTTCACGCAACCCTCGGGAAGGACATGAAGGAGGTGAAAGAAAAGGTTACCCAGCATGACAACCGTCTGTCAGAAGCTGAAATTCAGATCAGCAAGTTTAATGACGTCATTGCTGATGTGAAGCAGGAGTTGGGTAACCTTAAACTTGAGGATAGAATCGCAGCTCCCGTAGCTACAACACCTTCGCTACGTGGATTCAAAGTGCCACCGTTCGACGGAACTTCTTCCTGGTCGGCCTACAAAATCCAATTTGAGGCTGTCATGAAGGCTAACGGGTGGAATAAAAGCCAGGCCATGACTGCTCTCACCCTAGGCCTGCGCGACCAGGCCTTAACTGTCCTGGAAGCTCTCGGTAAGGAAGTGACTTACGAGCAGCTCCTTGAGGCATTGGAGGCTCGGTATGGCGACGCTCACCTGGAACACGTGTTTCGTGCGCAGCTCAAGGATCGCGTGCAACGCAGTAACGAAAACCTGCAGCAGTGGGCCCTTGAAGTGGAGAAGCTGGTTCGTAAAGCTTACCAGTCCGTACCTGCGCTTATTGATGGAAACCTGGTGCAGGCATTCATCGACGGCATCCGCGACCTTGAAGTGAGAGCTGCTGTGAGGCTCGGGCACCACGGGACGCTTAAGGACGCCTTGGCCCATGCACTGGAGGTGGAAGCTGTGCGACAGGATCATCGTTCCCATCGCGTCAGGGAGGTTGCAGCGGCTACAGTTCGCGACCGCAATAAAGGATACAGCCCTAGGTGCTACGGCTGTGGGGAAAAGGGCCACCTTCGATCCAGTTGCCCTAAGCGAACTGCAGAAAGAGAAGTCGACCGATCTCCAGAGGGCAGTGCGGCTAACAACACCGCGCAGCACCAGCAGCAGGGAAACGAGTAATAGCCAGGACTGCGGGGCGGGTGCTGGCTGATGTTCAAAGAGCCCCAAGGGTTTCGATCACACAAACCCATGACGGGAACAGCCTTATCATCAAGGGCGAGGTCAACGGAACGCCGTGTAAGCTGACCATAGACACTGGAGCTTCTCGCACGGTTGTCAGTTCCCAACTTGCTAGTCGGTCCCTTGGGGACTCCGCATACAACCGGGAACGCATTAATTTGGTAACAGCCACCGGTCAGCGCATACCCGTCCATGGAGAGAAGAAAATGGAACTGACGCTAGGGAACAGAATCTACCTGCATAATGTCATCGTGGCTGATATAATGGACGATTGCATCCTGGGCCTTGACTTTATGAGGAAGAATTATTGCGAGATTGACGTCAAGCAAGGTGTTTTGAAATGTGGAGAAGAGGAACTTTTCATGGAAGGGGCGTTACCTGGGAATGTGTACAGCCTTAAGAAGATTGTTCTTCCGCCGAGATCGGAAACGATTGTGCCGGTTAGTCTTCCTCGGAATCCTGGGCAAACTCATCGTTGTGTACTCGTGGAAAGGGTAGACAATGACCTTCCATGGAAAGTGGCACGGACTTTGGTCAGAGCCACTGACATCTCAGGGGTACGTGTGCTGAACCTTTGTGATCAGGAACACATAATAGAAAAAGGCACACTTGTTGGTACTTGCGAGGAAGTGGATTGGTTGCGTCGATGCCAACATCTATCGACTGGGACCCTCAGCAAGGATGCACAAACAAAAGTGACCACACTTTTAGAAGACTGCCGCAGCGCTTTGTCCCAAAATGAAATGGTCAAGGCGAAGAAGATGTTATTCAAGTTCGCCGATGTTTTCTCGTCAAACGAGGCTGACATCGGGAAGACTGGCATAGTTCAACACAAAATAAATACAGGAGAAGAATTGCCTATCCGTCAGCGGCCAAGGAGATTGCCGGTAGCACGTGAAAAAGAAGTGGAAACCATGATTGAAGGAATGGTGAAGGATGGTGTTATTGAACCTTCATCTAGTCCATGGTGTTCACCTGTAGTGCTGGTAAGAAAGAAGGACGGCAGCATGCGGTTTTGTGTTGACTATCGTCGTCTGAACGACGTTACAAAGAAGGACAGCTATCCTTTGCCAAGAATTGATGACACGCTGGACATGCTTACTGGAGTAAAGTGGTTTAGCACGCTGGACCTGAAAAGTGGCTACTGGCAAGTTGAAATTGATCCTAACGACAAGGAGAAAACTGCATTCTCGACAGGAAAGGGTCTGTGGCAATTTAAAGTTATGCCGTTTGGATTGTGCAATGCTCCGGCAACATTTGAGAGGTTGATGGAACTTGTACTTACCGGACTAATTGGCGATGCCTGCCTGGTCTACTTGGATGACATCATCATCGTAGGCCGCACGTTTGAAGAACACCTTCAAAACCTGGAACGCGTGCTCATGAAGATCCAGAGTGCCAACCTCAAGTTAAGTCCGAAGAAGTGTTCACTATTCAAACGACAAGTTAGCTTTTTGGGATATGTAGTGTCTGAAGAAGGTATCCGCACGGATCCAGAGAAAATCGCCGCTGTCAAGGATTGGCCAATTCCAAAAGACAAGACGCAGGTCAGAGCATTTCTGGGTTTGTGCTCCTATTATCGGCGATTTGTCAAGAACTTTGCAGATATAGCTAAACCCCTGCATAAGCTAACCGAAGAGAAGCGACATTTCTGCTGGGATGAAAGTTGCGACATCGCATTCCAGGAGCTAAAGGACCGTCTGTGCAAAACACCTATTTTGGGGTACCCTGATGCGGGCAAAGAATTTATAGTTGACACAGACGCAAGTGACATAGGACTTGGCGGTGTGTTGTCTCAACGTAATGGTGATCAAGAGGTTGTGGTAGCATACTTCAGCAAGTCATTGTCGAAACCTGAAAGGAACTATTGTGTTACGAGACGGGAACTGCTTGCTGTGGTAAAGTCATTGCAGCACTTTAGCAAATATCTTCTGGGGCGGAAATTCCACCTACGAACTGACCATGCTGCACTGAAATGGCTATTGCAGTTCAAAAATCCAGAAGGACAAGTTGCGAGATGGATTGAACTACTGCAGGAATACGACTTCGAGGTCGAACATCGCAGCGGGAAATCTCATGGCAACGCAGATGCATTGTCAAGAAGACCTTGTCCTGAAAACTGCAAGCATTGTACTAGGCAAGAAAGTAAAGAAGTCGTACCTGTGAGGATGCTCAAGACAGACCTCAGCAACGAGTGGAAGGAAAGCCTACAACGTGCACAGCAGGAAGATTCGGACATCAAGCCGATTCTGGAGTGGATGAAGGCCAGAGCTCCTAAGCCCAGGTGGAGCGACGTCTCAGCAATGAGTTCGACCACAAAAAGCTATTGGGCCCAATGGGACAGCTTGGTGATTCAGGATGGAGTCCTGTGCCGTAAATGGGAAAACGCTCGGGGAGACAGCTGTCATTTGCAAATGGTTGTCCCTAAAGCTCAAGTACCGGATGTTCTACAGCTGTACCATAATGGTTGTTCAGGAGGTCACCTGGGAGTAAAACGGACTCTACTGAAGATACGAGAACGGTTTTACTGGGTCCACTGTCGGGACGATGTCGAGGACTGGTGTCGCAAATGTACAAGTTGTGCAGCTGTAAAGGGACCTCAGACTCGTAGTAGAGGTGCATTGAAATTGTACAATGTTGGTGCACCATGGGAGAGGATAGCCCTTGACGTTGCGGGGCCGTTTCCGGTAAGTGAAAGTGGTAACAAGTATTTCATGGTTGTGATGGATTACTTCACTAAGTGGCCGGAAGTCTTCGCCATTCCAAACCAAGAAGCTTCAACAGTTGCAGATAAACTGGTTCATGAAGTCTTCTGCCGTTTTGGAGTACCTTTGGAGATTCACAGCGACCAAGGAAGAAATTTTGAGTCCCAAATATTCCAGGAAACTTGTCGAGTTATGGGTACACATAAAACAAGAACAACTTCTTACCACCCACAATCGGATGGAATGGTGGAACGATTTAATCAGACACTGGAGAGGTACCTAGCCAAAGTTGTGGAAAATCGGCAACGAGATTGGGACAAGCACATACAACCGTTTTTGTTGTCATATCGAAGCGCTGTTCACGAAAGTACATCGGTGACACCAGCTTTCGCAAACTTTGGAAGAGAATTACGGCTGCCTGCAGACCTGATCACCGGAATACCACCTGATGCCCCACGCAGTATAACCGATTATGCGAGTGACTTGCGGAACAAAATGAATGACATTTATGAGCACGTCAGACAATCGGGCCAGCAAATGTCTGAAAAGATGACAACCCGTTATGACCGTAAAATTAACAATAAAGGGTTCGACGAAGGTTCACTAGTGTGGTTGCACAATCCAGTCCGCAGCAAAGGGAAATCTCCTAAGCTTCAAGCTAAATGGGACGGACCGTACCGGATTGTGACAAAGATCAATGACGTAACCTACCGGATACAGAAAGGTGCAAGAGGTACTCCTAAGATCGTCCACGTGGATCGACTGGCGCGTTATTATGGGGACGATAATGCTCGGGACGAGCATGTCTTAGGAGGGGGCAGTGTTGCGCGCCACAATTAATGCCTGGTACATGGTAACAGTAGTTACCACTAGCGCCATCTAGTATCGAGTAGCGGAACTAGTAGTGGAGACCCTTCTAGAAATTTCGATGCGAGAACTTTCTATAACATTCCCGAACTTTCGACATCTGGTCGATCGGGGCCTGTATGTACTCGAACATTCTAGATGTTTCTACAATGGAAGGTTCTAGAACTCTCTTTGGCGCTATATAAGGCCGAGACGCGCCACGACCGACACAGTTTGGATAAAGCGATCGAAGTGAAAGCATCGAAGCGATATTCAAGTGCGACTTAAAGTGATCAGTAGTGCAATTGGGTTTTGTAATTAGTGTGTTTGAGTTGTAATTAGTGTTGATTATTAAAGTGTCAATTTTTGGTTATTAAATCGGCAGTTTTTAATTGTCACGAACCCGAAGCTCGTAACAGTATTAAGTCTGGGCAACATATAGGCTATAATTTATTTTGGAAAATGGAACACCTCATGCAGAACCGCAACAGACCAGCTAAAGTATAAGAGATATAAAAATGGTGCCATAGCAAAAAATATTCCACGTGAAGAGCAATTTCTGCTGTGAGAATAAATTTGAAGGTCTGGAACACATGTTGTGGAACTCCAAAGCCTAGCGACACTATAACATATACCTATAGGAATGACGTCTTAGCAAAAGTTGTTAAGTCTGATGGGCATTTCCTGTTGACTTACAAAAATGAAAGATCTGGAACGTCTCGAATCGTCTCGCGCATCACGCTGTTTTCCCGTCCCCGGGCTCTTAGAATTCGACATCAGACGTTTCAGATCTTCGATTTTGACGACCGCGTTGTCGCTGGCATAAGCAACAGGATCCGCGTACGAAGTCGCGGGCAGAAGCTAGTAGGTAATAAAGCTGAAGAGTTTGTGTGTTTGAACGCGCGCGCTAATCTCTGGTCGGATAACTACCAGTCGGATTTGTAATTTTTTTTTTTGCATTTGATAGCCTAAAACTTGGGCAAGGCTATGGCTAGCTTTAACATCACGCTAGGACTCTTAGAAGCCGAGCAAAAAGAACAAAAGTAAAAAAAGCGTGAAAAAGAAAATAATATAGCGCGGGCTGGCAATGCGATGCGACAGGGTGGGTCGGGGAACAAGAAATGTTACGCAGACGAGGTCGCGGGCAGATACTTACTGGTGATAATATAAAACTAGTCATGAATTTTTTTTGAGGTAATTGTGATATTTACACGAACTATCATTAAGTCATCATCATCATCATCATTTCAGCGGAAAGACGTCCACTGCTGGACATAGGCCTCCCCCAAAAGGTTTGCCATAATCGCCACGCTTGGCAGTAGTTTATCATTAAGTATCTAGTCGTATTTGTGTCGGTTCATGTACATACCTAGGTATATTATAATGTGGTTTAAGAAAAACATTGTACCTACTGCTTTTCTTTGATTTTTAGTTATGCCCTTGCAAATAATTTGTAGTACTTTCTTATCCTCTGAAGGAAATTGTTTTTCCAAACGATTTCACCTGCGATTCGACATGCATAGTAACAATTTTAACGCCGAGTTACCTTTGCGTGTTATGTAGATCGGTTTATAAAAATAAATCGTGAACAAGAATATATTCATCTTTATTAATTTAACGATCATAAAAAATACTCTATACTATTTTAACAAATAGGTATTTTCGTTGTCTTTATTACAATATTTAGGCACTTATTCTTATCTAATTACTTTGTTATTTACACATGCAGATATTTCGGTAATTACCTACCGCCATAAGGGATTACAGGACCTAAACGCAAAAAACGCAAGTTTTAGAAGCAATAAAAGTATATGATCGACTACAGTAAACAAAATCAGAAAAATATAATGATATTCTTCAAGATACCTATACCTATGCTAGGTAGATAGGGTGTTGAAACGATAGAAAAAAAATCATGAAGATTCCTCTAAAACTTTTTTTTTACAATAAAAATCATCTGTACATACAATCATTCCGATTTTTTGTCAGATCATTGTACAAGCAACATACTAAAGCACTAGGTAGTGTTTAATTTTTTAGTCCAAACAATAGATTTTTTGTAAATAGATAATTGTTTCATATTTTGCAATAAATTATAACCAGCGTGTATCATCGCGCTTCTCTTTCTTTTCTATGCAGTCCGACAGTGACTGCGCTTTAGGTCATGTAGTCCCCTAGCTAGGTAGATGAAAGCATTTATTTCGTAGGATAATACCAACAACTTACACTTTACCCGACCTATTTCCTTGTTTACTGCCATGTTGTTCTCTTCAACTCTCATTTACTCAACCCTAACGTGCTTATACCAAATGGATCTTCTTCATTGTTTACCGGTACACACGTTAGGTACTTCTAGTTACCACTGAAGGTCTACCAGCTCAGCTAGGTCGAGGTAAAGAAAAGATCCATCTACGGCATAAAGTAGGTACCTACTATTTCTTGAATACAGCAACTGTACGTAGATAGGTAGGTACATGTTGGCGCCGATTCTGTTGTTCACAAACTATAGTAAATTTAAGTTCAGGCATCTTTTTACCCGACTGCGGCGAAGCCCAAAAGGAGGGTTATGTGTTTGACCTGTATGTATGTATGTCCGTTTCTTTGTTCCCTCGTAACTTCTAAACGAATGAACGGATTTTGATAAATTATACGTCTTTAGATTTGTCTTGGTAGCGCGAGTGTCACTGGGTATATCAAAATTGAAAAAATATAAAATGGCCGATTTTTGGCACAATATTATGTCTTTAAAAAAAATTATTTTTCTCGAAACCTATCGAGTGGGGTATCAAAATAAAGGGTTTTTAAGGGTGATTACAAAAATATATACAACTTATATGGTTAAAAGTAATTCGAAGTGACAAATCGTAAAAAACACGTACCAAGAGCTAAATCGTCTGCGAAATCTTTCACATTTATTTTGTCAACTAAAAAGCTGGAAATAAAAAAAGTTATTTAAAAAAATAAAAAAACCCGACTGCGGTAAAAAACTGAAAAGCTAAAAACAAGCCCATTTTAAATTAAATAAAAGTTGGAAGCAGGCGGGACCCATATCATTTTTATTATATTTTCAAATTCAAATGGGTCCCGCCTGCTTCCAACTTTTATTTAATTTAAAATGGGCTTGTTTTTAGCTTTTCAGTTTTTTTACCGCAGTCGGGTTTTTTTATTTTTTTAATTCTTTCTATTTCATTAAGACAAGGACAGAAGATAAATATTAGTTTAGTCCTGTCAAATTAGTCAGCGCCTGGCGTAAATTGACATATTTTTAGAAGCCAATTTTTTAATCTTGTCTAAAGTTGTCTATGGAGTACCTATCTAAATTTGACAGGACTAAACTAATATTTATCTTCTGTCCTTTTATTAATGAAATAGAAAGAAAAAGATGTATGAACTAAAATTTAGTTTAGTTTGTGAACATCAGAATCGCGCGATTTTCTAGTTTATACAGGTGGTGAAAAATAATTGTATTATTGACAATTCATAAAATTAACAATTTATGATTTCTTAAAAAAAATATAGTGTTTTAGAAGAAATATCATAGATTTGCGAAGAATCGTGAATATTTTAAATTTATTTATTAGACTAGACTTATTTTATATTCTACTTTGGTTTTAAACTCTCTAAAAATAGTGTTATTTCTGGCATAATCTACTTAAAGCATACTACGATTGCTTAGTTTTTTTAAATTATAATATAATTTACAATTCTGTATAATTATAATTAAATTATTTCAATTAAATTGCTGCATCAGCGATAATTTTAATTCCCAATATTTAAGATCTAACTGTAACAACGAAGCAAAGCAGGTAGGTAGGCACTTATTTACAAGGTTGAAAGCACCACTACAAACTTACGGAATATTAAATATTAGTAATCTTGTATTTTGTACTTGTCAGACTTGGAATGGTGAACCAAATGCTTAGGTATAAAATTAATATTACACGATTAAAGTTCAGTGGTTAGTTCGTCTTGGGGCCGCCTAGACATTTCGAAGAATTCGTCTTCTAGCCAGACGCTTTCCCTCCTAACAATCGGTCTTCTCTCCCAAGGGTCGGAGAGGACGATGGTCTCTCTTTCTCTCTCTACTTGAGAGTAGCTAGGCGGTCTGCCAACGTCACTCCACTCGCACTCCATCTCCTTGTCTATGATATTGCTGTCATATGACGTGGGGGAATACGAAGGAGGTTTGAACGTCGAGAAGGATTGCTGGGTTGTCTCCGAGTCGGAGCCTTGGCTCGGTGGGGCGGGGAGGAAATTAACTAGCTGGCCTTCTTGTTGTGCACCCACATTTGTGCGGCTGTAGCGCTTCAGAATTCTGCAACAATCATTTCGTGTTATAAGTAGGGTAAGACATTACAGACAGGGCAACAAAAGTTAATAGATACCTATATTGGGACATACACACGTTAAAACTGAATATAATATAATGTGGCATTGTTTGCTGTCAACTGAGAATGGTGGAGAAGAATGTACCTAGATCAGATAGGTACCTACCTACTTGTTTACCCAGAAGAGACTGAAAGTTACCTACTTCAAAACATCTCCTTCTTATTTCATGCATATTGTAATGATCTATGTTGCAAAATGTACAACAACTGATGCAAAGATCAATAGATATTCACAAAAAAACCAACCTTTCAGCCCAACTAGCGAGTCGCGGCCACTCATCCGGTACAACGGGCACCTGCTGCTTGTTCAACAATATCAGCAACTTGGCCAGATCACTCAGGATGCAACTGTAACAGAAGCTAATATTAGAGATCACTATCTCAAGTATCTAACGTAAATAAACAACACACTGCAGTGTTGAGGACTGTTTGGAATGTGTTTTTGTAGGTTAGGTTGGTAGCTCAGTCAACAGCGTTTGTTGACTTGCTATGTTATTAGAGCAGTGTTGTAACCTCTTTATATCGGTCTGTTGATTCCTTTGCTTTGATACAGTAGCATTGCAGTGATTGCATTCTAAGAAAGAAGTAGGTAGTAGGTACTTGTACTTTGCATAAAAACGAATGTTAACACGTACACCGCCTTTATTTTATGTTAAGCTTATCTACAACCTATTAAATTAAAGGTAAAAGTCGTTAGCTCGGTTCGGTCTGCTTTCTATTCTCAATTTAGTTTTTCTGGTTCCATACACGTTTTCGTGAACGTGCAGTGACGATGCTCGTTTAAGGCTTGATATCATAATTAAACTGAAAATAACTGCAAGCTTTTTAGGGTTCCGTACCCAAAGGTTAAAAACGGAGCCCTATTACGAAGACTTCGCTGTCTGTCTGTCTGTCACCAGGCTGTATCTCAAGAACAGCGATAGCTAGACAGTTGAAAATTTCACAAATTATGTAAGTATTTCTGTTGCCGCTATAACAACAAATACTAAAAACAAAATAAAATAAATTTTTAAGGGGGGCTCCCATACAACAAACGCGATTTTTTTGTCCCTTCTTGCATGATATCAAAAATGGCAACAGGTAGGCACTTGAAATATTCACAAAATACTCAGTTGTATTTTCACTTTAATAATAGATAATAAAATAAAATAAATATTTAATTTCCCATACAACAAACATGTTTTATTTCGGCGTTTTTCCTTGTGGTACGGAAACCTTTGTGTGCGAGTCCGACTCGCACTTGGCCAGTTTTTTTATAATAAGTATTTAGTAAAGTTAGTGCCTCAGTAATCCCTCTAAGCCCAGGATCTACAATGTAAAGCCACTGGCCATGTCCCAAGACTGCAATAAGCCTTTCTGTAGCCCGCAACCTCATAAACGTCCTATATAAAATTGAACATACCTGTACGCCATTGCAGCATCATTGTTGCCAAGCTGATAAAGCTCGCGCACTTGGTTGCGCGTGTGGTTCAGTATCGCCAGCAAGGTGAAAGCGTGTGGCTGTAATGATAACAAGTCTTATCAATGCTTACTTAAGTGGAGAGTTGACCAGTGTAACCTGGCAGTTCATGAAAGCGTTGCTTGTAAAGAACAACAGGACATTTTAATATATTTCTATGTTTCACAGTATGCCAAGATATGTTGGCCATTTGTAATCCTCAACTAGAGCTAATTATGAAATGTTAGAAGAAAAGTAGGCTCTTAAGACATATCGTGCGATCATAATGTGGGCGCTGATAAATCTCCTGATTTCTTAACGTTATAGCTAAAAACTAGGTTCATTCATTTTTTATCGCTTATTAGTTCTGTCTTTTATTCTGTGATTATGATTAAGTATGTAATTTATTGATTCGGAAGCCCACATTCACCTTTGAATTTTTCGTAACCTGTAATTATGTGTAAGTTTATGCAGATGTTTTTAAGTGTAATAGTCTAAAGTAGCATATAATCATTATTGTTTTGGCTTCTCAATTAGAAGATGAGTGAATAACAATTGAGCATCATAAGAAACAACTGTCGAGGCTTTAGGTACTACAACGTTAGTAACGCAGTTATATCTGAGTTATATTTGTGTAAACTCCTTTTTAATTGGCGCTGATGAGTTTAACATAACGACTGTGATTTATATTCAAATGCGAAGTCGCGTTTCAAAGTAGTTCTCACATTTACAAGCTCGTTTTGGTACTTAGTTTTTGAATAAGATCGATGTTAGTTTAGATTTTCCATATCTAATTGCATTAGAAATCATCCATCCGGTAAATTTTGGTCATACAGTAGTACCTTTTTTTTTTTTTTTTTTGCGGCTGGGAAATCATCAAATGACTCCTCCCGCTCTGGGTGGAGCGGAAGGGAGTGTCAGACTCTTACTGACTAAAACCCACCCGTGTTCCTTCCTTAGCCCTTTATGTTCCGGGCCAGCGGTAACCCTTTCGGACAATCCCGCTGACCCGGCAGGCTTCGGCCCTAAGGGGCCCCTCCTCGATGCTGACATCTCTTTGAGGCGCGCGTGGAACACGTACGCGCCGTCCGGCACGGGCCTGGTCCTGATCGGACGGTGAGCTACCCATTACTCTCCGCCCGCAGGCCCGCGCCTACGGTGGCCGGGAGTCATCACGCGGCTCCCGACGCCCAGAGCGTCTCCCGCGGCGGCTGGGACGGGAGGCTCTCTCCCTGAGCCGTCCCACCACCTCCTTCGCTAGCATGACTGCTTCGCAGAAGGAGGTGACTGCCTCCCACTCCCTCTCGCCCCGGACCATGGCTTGCACCAGGGCCGGACGCGAGAGGTCGCCGTCGCTGCCAATCGCCTCTACGAGGACACGGCGGTGCTCCGCCCAAGCGGGGCAGACCTCCACCGTGTGCTCCACCGTGTCCTCTGGGCGATCCTGGCAATGGTGACACCAGGGCGTTTCCTCCCGCCTGATAATGTGCAGGAACCTCCCGAAACTTCCGTGTCCGGTGAGGACCTGCGTCAGGCGGTAGGTGAGGGCGCCGTGGCGCCTCTCTAGCCACTCCTCAAAGAGGGGTCTTATCGCCGCTATCGCGGCGTGCCCTGCGCTGGGTTGCGACAGTCGCTCTTTCCATGCCGCCATGAGATCGCGCCGGAGATCCGTCCGCTCCGCAGCGATTTGCCGCGGAAGCGGATCCTCCCCCCGACGTAGTGCCTTCGCGCGCCACTCATACAGGCGCGCGAGGACTATCGCCTCCAGATCCCATGGCGGCAGTCCGGCAAGGAGGCTTGCCGCCTCGCCAGAGATCGTGCGGTAGCCCCGGATAACCCTTATGGCTACCACCTTCTGGGATAGAGTAGTACCTAACTTAATATTTGAGCTATGCTTCTATTTATTAATTTAGTGTTTTTGAGCTTAATAAATAAAGATACACGGTAACAGACTACTTTGTGATTTTATTGCTGATGTGTCTTCTAGGCACATGAATGGGTACATTAGTTACTTACTCGCAAGCAGTCCAATTGTTTGTGGAACTCCCGCAGTCGCGTGTCGTCGTCGTGGTGAGTGCGCTGCGGCAGCGGCTGCGGCTGCGCACGCGCCTTGTTACGACACCGCGCGTATGCTGCCACCGCTGCTACCAACGCGATGCATGCTGCCACCCCGCAAGCCCCGCCCACTATCACCTGGCATACACAAAGAGATATAAGTATTTTAAGTTATATGGTCTTAAGTACCAAATTGATACAGAACAGATGGCCATCTTCTTAATTTCGTCGCCTGACCCAAGTATCATATTTTATTGCAAGGAATCCTACGTAGGCAATTTCTTAAACTTAGGCTTTGTTCTTGGAGGCTTATTTCAACGAAAGAGATTTATGATAATCTGGTAATGGAGCATGTCTCCTCATAGGACTTGATACTTTCAAAAATGTTGAAAGCATCAAGTCCTATATTGGTAGGTTATATCTTGCATGCCTAAATGACAATGCAACTAATAATAACCTCATCAATCAAAACAAAACAAAACAATTGTACAATAACCGGGCACCTGATAAAATTTATAGCTTCATTAACTTTCGATTCGACCAAAAATCGTGAGCACGACATCGACATAAAACAGGTAAGTCGACGGCGACTGTCTGCTTGATCCCTCACACTAGCAATTTGCCAATAGCAGAGTAGGGACCTTTTCAGATTGTTAGTAATGGGGGCGAGGTCATCATTATGGATGTATGAAGGGGGCAACCGAACAGAACAAAACGTACATAGGTCAAAGGCAGACGGCGCAGGATTTAATTAAATGGTATAATGACGCCAGTGACATCAGCCAGTATGAAAGGAATAGCTTCGAAATTATTCATGACATGCTCTTATTTTGGAAGATAATGATAATTATAATTTTGGACGATGAGAAAAGGCTACGCAGATGATGATTTTCCAAGACCGTTATGTTTCAGCCTATGGCTTAGCTAGATTATTTTATTTTACTGTCAAAGAATAACTAATCAAAATATTAAAATCTATAAATACGTTATGGGAGCACAGATGATCCAGAGTAAAGTGGTATAGTTGTTGGAAGCAGTGATTACATCCACTTTGCCGGTTACGGCATATCCGGTTGTAATTGAAAATATAATATCTACTAAATTCGTTATTGTTTCTTTCCGCGAAACAACGATATGAATTGGACACTCCTGCAGTTCTACTTTGAGACTTGGGAGAGTGGTGGTGGTGGCCGCGATTTACGAGTTGTAGGTCGTAGGTTTGAATCCCGACAGGTGCTTTACTAGTGTAAATTATTTCACCACCACTGCTCTCAAACCGGTAAAGGAAAACATAGTGAGGAACCAGTTTGTCCTAGAACCAAAAATTCGAAGCCATGTGACATATACCAACCCGCACTGGGCTCGCGTGGTGGGTTACGGCCCAATCCCTCTCACAGAAAGAAGCCCTGTGTCCCAGTCCCAGCTGTGAGAACATTATAGTTATGTTTACGTATCTCGGGCCCACGAGAAGTTGTTTTTTAGCCTATACTAAATATCCCCTTTGATTTTCAGTCAATGAAATTGCTAAACTTGTGATTCTCATGGAGCACAAAGCTAAAAGTCGCTAAACAGCGATGCAATGTTAGCACCCGATGCTACAAGTAGCGAATGCTCCGAGCCCTATTATTTACTTGTGGTTATTTTCAATTGACGCCACTGTGAGTGAAGTAACGTAATAGCACCTGCTACAATAGAGTCGTTTATTTATTTAATAGATATAACATCGTGCGCGTAAACGTATGTGTCTAGGTGTTTGTGTATGTATGTCTGTATGTGTTTAAGAGCGTTTACGACGTATGGCATTTCATACAAACCCTTGTTTTTCGAAATGAATGAACCGATTTTAATGAAACTTCATATGCATAAGCAGGATACAAAGGTCTCAAAAGTTAGTGAAGAACATTTTCGAAATGTTTTATTTAATAAAAGATAACTGGAAATCTCTGTTTCTATGGAAAATTTAAAATCGGCTTATGTCAGCTAACTTTTTAGACCTTTGTACCCTCCCTGACTATGCGTGTGAAGTTTCATTAAAATCGGTTCATTCATTTCGTAAAACCAGGGCTTTAAAGTTTGTATGAAATGCCGTAGCTCGTAGGTACCTACGTCGTAAACGCTCATAAAGGGCATAGAAACGTGGGAAGACAAAGTTCATTGTTATACCAAAGCTGAAATTGTACTTAATTAACTTTAAACTTCAATAATGTCATTATCAAAATAAATATTATAGTTATGCTATGATATAGATAAAAGATAAATCAACATTTTTATGATCCTATTTTGGCCCATACTATAAAAATCACGATGGGCACCTACATAAAACTGAGATTGAAAGTTCATGGAACGGATATCTTTTAAATAAATAGGTGGCATTAAACTATTTGAATCTGTTGAACAGCCGCCTCAAAAGTTCTGAGTGCAAATTCATCATTTGGATTTACTATTAAAATGATTTAGATTGCATGTAGCTACCTACCACGGACTACATCTGTGCGGCGCATCAAAGCCGTTGTTGCATCATGGTGTTTTAATTTGAAAGACGTTGAACTTTGGTGTTCTGGCATTTGATAAATTGGGCTAATATTATTACAATATATTGATTATAGCCTATTTAAGTACTAATCTAGTAGACTACGACTTATGTGAGTGTTTCCGAAGCGATATGTCTATGTATAGGAATGCAACAAGGCAATATCCTGGGGCCAAGATTCTTTCCTCTTTCGTACACACGTGGAAGTTCGAAGACCTGAATTGTATCTAGAGTACGATCTACTGGACTGTCTAGAGACAAGTTGAAACTCGCAGATACCAATAGTTGAGCGCATTCATTCAAGAAGACCTATATTAGTCTAAAAAGTTTGACATACCTCGTTATAAGTCTGCGCCGGGTAGCACACCCTGCCCATGAGGTGGTCATCATGGGCCCAGGCTTCGCGACTGCCGGCAGGACAGTCGTGTGCGCAGGTACCTCCCGGCCACACCAGCAGCCGAGCGCACTTGACGCACCCGTCTGCGGCGCAGCGCACGCATTCCGTACCACAGCCTGGAAACAAAACTAGATGGTAAAAGTTTATCAAGTCAGGTGCAAGTGCACCACAAATCACTAAATGCATTTAGCGCGAATTTAAAGCATTGTTCTATTTCTGTCAATCGTTTGAAGATGACAGAGAAATAATAATGTCTAAAATATGTTTAGCGTTGAACGCATTTAGTGAGTTGTACACGTTGTAGTTTGAGAGGACCTTACACAAGTGCATAGTTTGCAAATAATGGTATTTGGTCGATGGGGGTACTGCACCCTGCAGAGTACTCTATCAATGACTAGACATTAGTTTGTTCTGTAGAGGGCTGCCTTTTGACTTTGGAAACAACAAAGGCGAAACAAATTTTGTGCAATCGAATCAGTTCACTGATCGATTGATTATCAATTTATCACACAACCTGCAGGTGTTTAAAACACTAAACCTGCGCGTTGTGAGATAAACATTTTGTTAGTCGTATGTGTGCCATTTTGTTGGACAAAAATTGCATCAAGGTTTTCGTTGGCCAAAGCAAGTGGATGAAATAATATTTTATAGCAGTTAATCTAAATTCATCAAGTAAAGTAACAATTTTTGCCAATATTACCAGTAAGTATTGTAAAAAGTGCATGGAAATCATCTCAGGGCCTGTATTTTATTCTTTCCTCAACAATAGAATGTGGATTGAATATGAAATGGAATCATTGTCTGAGTAAAGGAATTGCTTACTTTTTACTTTACGAGTCAATTGAGCACGTTGGAATTTAAAACATTCCAAAGTTTACTTTTTATGGAAAGATTGGATTTATGTTTAACATTGATTTAGAAACAAAGTTTATCTACTATCTTTAATTCTGCAACTAAAAAAAAAATTTTACACGAAACTGAATTTTCAGTTTGATTTTTTAGGCCCTGAATTGGGCCGAAAAGTAAGTTAAGCAAAAAACTTAGTTTATTAGAAAGCTTGACTACAAGATGACAAAGTTTTTCACGGTAGCAAAGTCAAAGTCAAATCATTTATTTCAAATAGGCACATTAAAGGCACTTTTGAACGTCAAAAATTACAACAAAATAGAATTGATTCTAGTGGGCATTCCAAAAGATAGTTTTCGAATGGGCAAGAAACTCCACCGTTACTCTTTTGAAATGTTTTACAAGGTTTTGTATACATAATATAATTTTAAGTGAAGACGATGGAAATAAAATTAGTCTACCACAAAAGGTAAAAAGAATTAAAAATGAAGCAATGACAGGTAAATCAAATACGTGCTAGATACATGGTGATACATATTTACAAATATTGTAAAAGTAGATGATTTGCCTAGAATTTTAACAAGTGTGTGAGTTACTGTAGTCACAGATTGTAAAAATCAATGTCATACAATTTAAAAAAATATAAATTAAATTAGGAACTAGTTTGATTTTGTCTAGACTCTAGATTGTCCTATGGAGCAGGACCAGTATGTTTCCAAGCATTCTTATCTTGGATATAATCCTCTAATTTGTAATATTATCCTTGTTTACAAAGTGTACTTTTAATATGAGTTTTAAATTTTCTTTAATTTAATTGCAATATGTACAAGGTATTTTGTTGTAGCATTTAACACAGTAGGTACCCCATAAAAGATGTATGTACAGACGCCAGCACATCAAGCTACCCGAAAAGGACAAATTTTCGTAATCAACTTTGAACCTTATCCTCCTCGTTAGTCGTTCACTCTTGACAGAGTGGTCGTGGTTGATGACTCTGCATTTTCTTTGGCCAAAGCAGCCCTCGGGATGCTCTCCACTTATTCCGGTCTTCAGCGTCTCGGAAATTCTGAACAATGGAGGTTTGTGTTGACGCTTTGATAAGGTCTGTCCAACGTGTAGGTGACCGACCGCGTGACCGCTTGCCACTTGTCCTTGGACAACGAGTCGCTCCATGTAGTGTTCCTTACGAACCACGTGGCCGAAATATTTGATAATTCGTGTTTGCACAGTCGACGATAATCTCTGCTTGACTTTTAGCTCCTCCTCTTGACTTTTAGATCGAAACATTGGTCCTAAAGGCTGTCCAGGGAATCCGCAGCAGTCGCCGCCAGCACCACATCTCTAGTGCATCGATTTTGCGTCGGTCTCTGAGGCGAACCGTCCACGTTTCTGCGCCGTATAGGAAAATCGGGAAGACTAGGCTTCTCATTAGGCGGACTTTTGTGGCTTTGGTGATATTACGGTTGCACCAGACTCTTTTAAGCTTGTCAACGGCAGATCGTGTGATAGCACATCTCCTTCGAATCTCGTCTTCACATGTGTCGTCACGTCTTCGCCAGTGTTTGTGATAGTGGAACCTTATACCTTATAACCTTGAACCTTATACTTTAGCATTAAAGTTGAAAATCTTTTAAAGAAATTTGACAGATTGTAGTAGCTTGATGTGCTGGTGTCTGTACATTAGATAATCTGAAAAAAGGTTGATCTAATTTATCTTTATTTCTAGTATTAAAATTATGTCTATCACTTATTTTATTAAGCTAGATATTATTTTATTAGCTGTAACGTAAGACCGTATTACCAATAGTTTATAAAGTTAAGGTTTACAAGAAACAAACTACATCCTGCTTGAGGCAAGGCGAACGTAACTATATACACTATACAAGTGTAGGCTGGTGGAGTTAATTCCTATTTTTTTGCATCAGTAAAACACTAACCGCGAGCGTGACGGTCTCTACCGTAGGCAGTATAATTATACAATACATGAACGAATTCTTACATCCTACGTGAGAATTCGTTGGATTGGCAGAAATAAACATCTTTTTGTAATTTTATATCAACTTTTATTTTATCACAATTTTCACCTTTACAATCGACTTTTTGTTTCTCCCGCTTCCCCTCATCTATTTTATTAAGGGCTGATTTCTCCAACGCCAGATAATTTTATCGGAGGAATAATTTTGAATTTTTGACAGTTTTTTCATACAAAAACTGTCAGACGTCAATTTTATTCCACGAACAAAAATTATCTTTCGATTGAAAAATCAGCCCTAAATAAAATAAATAAAATCAGTTCAGAAATTACACAGAATCAACTAAAAATCCTGATTACTTACCTTAAATTAAAAGTTAATCTTGAAATGAAATGTGAGGAGCGTTTACCTAATTTAATCTATATATACAAAATTCAAAGTCCTGACTGATTGACTGACTGACTGATATATCAACGCACAGCCCAAACCGCTGGACCTAGAGACTTGAAACTTAGAAGGTGTGTTCTTTGGGAGGAGTAAGTATCCACTAAGAAAGGATTTTTGAGAATTCAACCCCTAAAGGGTTAAAGTAGGGGATGGAAGTTTATATGAAAGTCCGAAAGTTTTGAAGTTAGGATCTTCTAATTTTGTATTTAGGCTGACAATTGAAAATTAATTTATACGTGTCTCAGCGTTTTTGATAATTCCACCCCCGAAGGGTTAAAAAGGGGGATAAAGTTGTGTATAGAAAGTCATTAATTTTCGACGTAAAAATCACTAAATTTATTATCAAGGCTTATGATTGGAAGCTAACACAACGGTGTTGTTAGAATTTCATCCATTAAGGGGGTGAAAAGGGGGATGAAATTTTGTCCTGACTGACTGATATATCAACGCACAGCCTAAAACGCTGGTCGGTATAATCATGAATAACCATGAAACTTGGCACGAATACTTATCTAAATAAATTATGAAGTTTGGCTTTTTTTTTCTAAACTTTGGATTGGGAGGTGTCAAAGTTTGTATGGAAGAATTTTAACGCGTGGTCCGATTAACTCGAAACTCAGTATTTATACTTAAGACCGAAAATAAAGAACAACGTGTGTCATCGTTTTTCGAAAATTTACCCCTAACGGGGTGAAATAGTAGATTGTTATACAAGGGTCGGAAGAAATCAATTCCCATACGAGGCATTTAGACGCCCGAGCGCAGCGAGGGCGGCTATAGTCCGAGTGGGAATTGATGACTTTCACCCGCGTTAAACACTCTACTTTTCATTTCGAATTTAAAGAAAGTCAAAAATAGTAGTTTTTATAAAATATTTATTGATAATAATTACATGAATAATAGGTACCTATATATTAGTCTTTTTTAAATTTGAAGTATGGAACACACCACGTCACCGCCACATGAGTAGATTCTGTGTCACCACCGCGGGCCGGCCGTCCCGCTTACTAGGGCCCGTATTATTATCATTCTGTCTGCATTCTTACTTTTACCATTTTTCATAAATTACTTAGAAAACACGATAATCTTGATAAAAATTACTAAAAATAATGTTGCGACGTGACACTTTTTAGTGCTGACCGTCCACCCAACTTTCTTATTTCGATTCAAAACTTGCATACAGCCTAATCGATACTCGCAATAAAAAAAATGAAAAAAACTTGTAGAAACTGAATAAAAACTCTTTAAACTAACAAAATGTATTGAAATGTAAAGTGTTTGCAGAATATCCATATCTACCTACTATAGAATTACTTAATTATCATCATTCTCAAAAAAACTTCTGGTAAGCCTACCTAAAAAATTGTTTACTGGGAATTCTGTAGTAAACTATTAGAAAGTATCAAAAATAAAATCCACAATAAATAATTGTCCAATAAATTAAAATCATTTTAAACAGCGAGCGCATTCCGAATATAAATTCAATTATAGAAGCATTTCGGCGCGAAATTCAGTAAATGAGGTACCAATTGTCTGTCTGTTATTGACATGATATTAGAAGAGATTAAAATGATATTAGAAAAGCATAAATCATTATTATAAAAAATGCTTACCTATTGTATTTATTGCTTGAAATAATTGTATTTTATTTTCAAATATCGATTACATTCGTCATATTAATTACTCGAGTCAACCGAAATTAAAAAAAAATTGTTTGGAATAATCGCTTTCACCCATCATTGCAATAAAAAAAAACAATAATGGTCGGCGATTTTGAACACAAATTGAGTAGTGGTAATGATTAATACGTATTATTGAACCTGTGTTTGAATATTACGTTAAAATCTGGGCATTTTCGTGTTGTTTATAATATTATCAATAACTTTTGTTACATTTTAAATCTTATCTACATCTGTGTGTGTGAAATTTGTGAAAAGTAAAAATGTAAACACACACGATTGGCGCGAAACTTCGACATTAGATATCAAAAAAACTTCATTACCACTACTTATTTACCTTAAACTATGGATAAATTCGTCAAATAATTAAATGATGTATATTGACAGCCCCATATATGGTAAAGTCAGGATGTTCGAAATCCCCAATTTTTATGTTTTTTAGCCTCGACCACAACTGACATCAAAATGGCGATTATCGTACCTATGTATGTTGAATAGGTAAATTATTAACTTGAGCGCTAAATATGAAAGATTTAATGGCGTTTACATTATGAGCTTTTTATCCAACTCTCCTAATTAACGGACATTCATAAGATTTGATGGGTAGCATGATAAATATTTACATAATCATAGTGTCTTATGTCTGACTGAGCTGACTACCTAACTAAATTTAGTTCTATTTTTAAATTTCATTCCCGCCCTAGGGAGGGAAAGCAATTACTATGAGTCTTTCCCGCCCAAGGGTGGGAAGCAGCATTTTCCACCCGCTATTCGGATCAAACAAGCACTACTTTCCGAGTATGAGACATGAAAAGTTAATTTTATAGGGGAAGACTTTACTGCGTGGCTAGATTAACTCGAAAATTGGTAGTATAAACAATCTTTGAGTCAAGTAATGAACATATCCCAAACAATTTTACGAAATTCCACCCCTGTGGGGGTGAAAAACGGGGATACAGTTTATAAGAAAAATCTTATTCATTTGGTTAATAAACTTGGCAAGAATACTTGCCTAAGCAAGTAATAAAGTTTATCATTATTCGTTTATCAAAACACCCCAACACTCCTTGTGTTGGGGTGTTAAAGTGTGTGTGGAAGAATTTTAACGCACAGTCCGATTTACTCGAAACTCAGTATTAATACTTTTGACAGAAAATAATCAATAATAACAGCCGCACAGATCGATCGATCAGGTTACGCAGGCTACGCTTGCCGCGGTTGGTCTGTGGATAGGTGTCCATCTTTACATACCGTGACCTCTCCGTGCCTCGGAAAGAACGCTAAGCCGTTGGTCCCGGCTGTCATTCGTGGATCTTTGACAGTCGCTAGGGGTGGTCAGAAGCCCGAAAGTTTGACAAACAGTCTTATCAAGGGGTATCGTATTTGGGTTGTGGAGGTCAGATAGGCAGTCGCTCCATGTAAAATACTGGTACTCAGCTGCATCCCGTTGGACTGGAAGCCGACCCCAACATAGTTTGGAAAAGGCTAGGCAGATGAAGAATCAATAGTAAGTGTATGGGGTTTTCGAAAATGATTGACCCCTGACGGGACAAAAAGTGGTAATTCGATTTATAAGGGGATTTTAATGAGTGCCTTGATAAATGGTACCTACAATTAAATTTGGACTTGAAACTTGGCACAAATAATTATAAAGATCGATTTTTTTTTGAATCCTAAACTAACCCAAAGGGGAGATTGGGGGTGTCAAATTTAGTATGGAAAATTTTTAATGCGCGGTCCAATTAACTCGAAACTCAGTACCTATCTAAGACCAAAATAAATAATAAAGTGGTTCAGGGTTTTTCGAAAATCTACCGCTAATGGGGTGAAGAGGGGTAGTCAATTTCACAGGGCAAAATTTTATTACGAGGCTTGATTAACTGGAAAATTGGTATAAATAATCTAGATTATGTTTCGAAATTCCACCCCCTATGGGGATAGAAAGAGAGGATACAGTTTATATGAAAAATCTTATTCATTTGGTTAATAAATTAGAAACTTGGCAATATTTGGGTCAGTAAATAATAAAGTTTGTCACTTTTAGTTTAAAAAATCTCTCACAGAGGATTTGGTGACAAAGTTGATGGATTAGAAAAATATTTAACCCGCTGTCGGATTAACTCGAAACTCGGTACTACTAAAACAAAAAATACTTAAAAAAAGTGATTTAGGGTTTTTCAAAAATTTACTCCTACGAAAGTGGAAAATTCTACTGCTTGCTTCCATTAACTCGAAAATGGGTATGGGTCTTTGAGTCAAGTCATGAACACATCCCAAACGATTTTTCAAAATTACTCTCCTGAGGGGTAAAAAGCTGGGCTACAGTTTATTTCAAAAATCTGATCCCTTTGAGCTATAAACTGAAAAATTGGCCCGAATACTTATTTATATCTAAATAAATGATAATGATAAAAATCATAAACATACATTTTCGAAATTATAGGTAGAAAGTACGAATTTCACGCGGACGAAGTCGCGGGCAGAAGCTAGTCTTTGATATTTCGCTACGACGGCATTGAAAACAGATCCACTACCCATAGTTTTTAATAGTTAAGCAACCAACACAAACTTCTTTATTTTCTTGCTTGCTGAGCTAGTGCATCGAGTTCTTATAAGACCTTCATTTTTTTTATTCGAACGAGGTCTACGTAACTCGAAGGTTCCATTGGAATATTTCGAAAGTCTATGCTAATAAATGGTACCATGTTTGGGCGTAATGTATTCATGGTGATGCACGACGCTTATTCGATTGCTCGGTTCAAATGCGGACTGGTGAATGTAAAATTTCACCTCTCCTACACCGCATCGCCATACAAAGTCATTAATGTTTATAATTTATGTCGTTAGGAGGTCAAACCGCAGAGTGGACCAAAAACTCGCCAAAATCAACCAGCATATGCGGAACTTATGTAAGAAAACATTATTTTTTGGTTACGTTTGAAAAGTAAGACTTATATGCGCATTAATTTGCATATTAGAACGGGTTTACGAGTGGTTTACTTAATAAAGTAGGACATTAAAAAGTTTACCGCTTGCTTTGAAACAAATGAAACAAAGCTCGTCTGCGTCTAAATGTCAAGCTTAAAGCTCGCTCTTGGCATAAAATTTAGAGCCTTACTGCTTACTGGTACATTATACGAAAGCAACTTACGGTACGAGTTCACTTAATTCCTCGTTTCAGAAGCAATGACTTTTGAAATCGATGTATATTCAACTTCAGTGATTTGAATCGTATTTCGATACTTTCCAAAGGGAAAGCGCGCGCAATATGCGATTAGTGCGCTGTTCAATTAACGGGACTGACCGGACGACTAGACACATTACTGTGTTTTGTTTACTTACGTTCAGCATTACGTGCATAATACGGCTCCTGTGCATTGCGCTGCATGATAGGCAATTCTGGCGATCGGCACTTTAGTGTTCGCTACCAATTATCGTTTGTACTAGCACTTAGGAAGTTTGATCTATTTGTCAATTAGCGGTAAGTCGGGATTCTAGACCACCAATGTATAAGTGCATACCAATGCTGATAGGTTTCTTTGAGATGGCTTTGTTTATGTTACCTAGAAGAAGGTTACTGTATACTTTGAACTTTGCAGCAGGTAAGTATCTATACTTCGCTATAGTAAGTGGGAGTTTGTAGGAAGGTTAAGAGGCACTGGAGAAGTTATGTGAAAGCTGAATTGAAAATTTTAACAACCTTATAAAATAAACTCCATCAAAGAAAATACCGAGTTTTCTAGTTGTGTACAAACACACATATGTGTAAACACGATGTGGAAACGATGAAACTTGATGTCAATGAAGTTCAAAATTGAAAAGTTATTTAATTTGAAACAATGTTGACGTGGCCATTTATAACGATCCGTCAAATTACAAGTCATTGCTTATTTATTTTGGAGTATGATTGATCATTGCATTCATGTAGGTGATCAATTTCATTGGCTTTACACAGTAAATGTCAAGTGTTCTTTACAAAATAAGACCCTGTATGACCTGTATCGTCGAATTCATAATCCTATCACATCAGTTAACCTTTAACTACTGACAATTAACTATGATTACCACGGATCGATTACTAGGTTCGTCATAAGGTACTTAGTTAGTATTGGTAGTCACAACGCTTTTCTTTACGGAAATGTTTTTACGATGACGGGAATTTGGGTGCAGCCTGTTCAAGTAGAGGTACAATTGGTGTGAAGGATATGAGAGCATTGACACCAGTGCAACAGTTGTAGCGTAAATGCGTTAGAAAATAGAAATCTTGTTTTCTTGCAGTGTTTTAGTTCTCATCGACTGTTTGCATCACAATGTTTGGAAAGTTAAGATCTATTACTGTCTTCCAGTTTCTATATATAAATAGAACTGATGTCATTTTTGCTTCGTTTTGCTGTAATTGACTTGTTCGTGTGAGAAATATTGGAAGTGTGACATTTCTTTAGAAAAGCTAAAAAAGTACGTAAAAGATTTCGTAATCATGCTGTGTAAGAATGTCTTAAATTTTTTAGCAATTATACCTACCACTGTAGCTTTTACCGTGTTGCTTATAATTTCTAAAAGTCGTCGGAAGGTGACTAAATTCCAGTAAAAAATGAGTATATCTGAAAAGTAGCTAATTATAGAATCATTTGAGTTAGTAGGTACATCGCGTGTTCTGCGATCGTGCCACGATTATTTGACTAAAAGGTGTTAACCATTCACGTTTAATACGATAATTAAAATCTCTGTAATTAGGTTCTGGAGAAAGCGACGTATTCTTAATTCATAGTTGACCGGAGAAACCAGGTTTAATGACCTGTGTCTGATTGTCCACTGACGCACTTAGGACCGTTTTCTAATCAATTTTATTAACTACTAGCTTTTGCGCGCGACTTTGTCCGCGTGAAATCTTTTGTTTTAACACAAAATAATACCTATATCAAATAACATTCGGTAAAACTGTAGCTTCCCATAAGTGAAAGAATTTTCGGAAACAAACTCACTTGTCTCCTCTGTATGATATTAGTAGGTAAGTATAGATTTTTTCTACAAGAGAATATTTAACCGAAATTAAGCTAAGTCTAAAAATAATATTAACTGTGATTGATAGCTAAATAAACGGACGCGTGTCCTCTTTTAACTTATACATAAATCTAAACTTAGTAGGTAAATCGGTAGTTAGCATTTTAGATTAATTAATTCTAAGAGATTAATGATAACGAGGGTTAGTCCTTAGTTCATATTTCATTTCGATGTTATACAGGCCTTTGGGATGGATGTCTAGAAAATTCGAAATTGGATACTGATGGAGGCCTTATTAATCTACGAAAAGGTAAGATCCGCTGGTTGCTATTTTATTTATAAATAGATAGAATAAACAGATCGTTAAATAAAATCTATTGTGTCGTGTGGTGTGTGTGTGTGTATTACTTCTACGAAAAACGTATCAGTGATATAAAAAAAATGATCTTACAAATTTACAGTTATCATTATCATTTCAGCGCTTACCGCACTCTTATTCATGGGACAGCTTTTATTCAGAGGTTAACGAAAACCGTAATTATAGTCGAACTGACGTGGCAATTAAAATGTTTTTTGTATTTGGACATGTTTTTGGACCAACCACCCTTCTGAAAGCTTGGCAACTGGTGACTAGTGGACTACGTTCTCGTCTTCTCTTGTGTTTTTGTTAGCCTACATTGTGTCCCACTGCTGGGCAAAGACTTCCCCCTTTTCCTTTAAAACCTCTCTGTTTTGGGCGATATCTGGCCATGTTGGCCCCGCAAACATAAGCAAATCGTCACACCACTTTCGCCGTGGGCTGCCTAGACGGCAATGTCTTCTTTCAGGTGTCCAGTGAATAACGATCTCTGCCCATCCCTTGTAGGAATCCTATAATTCTTAAAAGGTAGTGTAATCCGGGACTCACTCACGTGTGTCGTTGATGGCGAGTGGCGCGTCGGCGGGCCGCAGCTGCGCGCACGCAGTCGCCGTCAGCAGCACCGCCAGCGCCACTAGCGCCGCGCACGTCATCGCACACCGCTACTCATCGTGACTGCAGAAGAAAACAAATTGATGAATGACAGAGAACCCAAGGGTCAATAAGAAGATACCATGGGTCATCTTTTCTTCGAGTATACCTACCTACTCGTAATACATTTTTAGATTTCCGTAGTTCCTACAAGGAACCCTTATAGGTTCGTCATGTCCGTCTGTCTGTCTGTCTGTCTGTCTGTCCGAGGTTTTGCTAAGAGACCGTTAGTACTAGAAAGCTGTAATTTTGTAGGAGTGCGTATATCAATTACGCCGACAAAGTGGTAAAATAAAATGTTGGAAAATATTTTTTTTAGGGTAGCGATGGGGTATCGTTGAATAGGTCTTCTAAAATTAAATGCAGAGTTCTTGTATTTCTCCAAATAAAAATTAAAAAGTCATTTTAAAAAAAGCAGTGAAACAAGGAATGAGTTACTGGGCCTTAAGAGATAGCAAATGACCTCTCCTTTCGGCCAATTCCATTTGGCAAACGATGCACCAAACACCCTGTATAACAGCTAGAGAACTTTTCACATCGCTAAAAGTTTAGATGGAAGTAACGAGAGTCATGTTCTTGATATCTACTAGTTACCGTACCACAAGATACAATCGCAATCAAGCAAGGAGTCAATCGCAGTAATGTGTGAAATTCATAGCTAATTATGTGCCATAAGTAGTAAGGCGTTGCTACATCGACGCCTACGTGCAACTTATTAACATTTTCTCAAGTCAGCGCTCACAACTTTCACGGAATGACAAGCGGGTCTGTGTTGTTGTTGTGTGTTGTGGGCTGCCATGGTTACTTAGTTACTAATTAGGAGGCTGTATCCGGTACTTCACGTAAGTGCTCACAAGGTAATGGAAAATCTGACATAGCCTAAAATCGACTGAAGACAGTGGTTTCGGAGTAAGAGAAAACTCTTCAATACGAGGAAATCATCTACACACATAATAAAATAGTAACGAAGAATTTTTTACCGTTTTTCTGGATGTAGGTATGTTCTGGATTGGCGCAAAAACTGCTGAACAAATCGGGATAAAATAAATAGTTTATAACCTGGATTAAGACATAGGGTAGGTACTTTTAATAGAAGGTTCCCGTGGGGTATTTTCCGACATCCATGCACGCGAAGCCGCGTGCAAAAGCTAGCATTCAATAAAACAGGAATACTACGATATCGCCTGATAAATATGATGATATTTTCCTTACTCTATTTTTAGGAAAACAAAATATGGACAACGCGAAAATGAATTTAGATAGGTATTTATTTATAATAGCAACCTGAAGACGATACTTTAGAAAAGTTCAGGCTAACTTTAAATGAAGTTGTTTGGAGGTAATAATTATTAATAACCGTACATTTCTTGGTAATGATAAAGTACGAAGAAGCTTCAAGACCAGCATATAAACTTCACTATAACTGTTTTCATGACATCACTTTTGTGGGAAACAAGTATGCTACACGAATTTAAATATTCTGCCTTTATGAGAAATACAAAACCACAGATTTAGTTTCTTTGTTGTGGACATCACTCGTAAAACAAACATAAAATAAATCAGTTAAGTCGTAATCGGAACCTTAAAATATTTAATGGCAATAAAAGAAATAAAGTGGGAGAATTCGTGGCTTACGTAAAATTCGAGTAACTAACCAAATAGACGCAACACGCAAAACCATTAACTTTCAGCACATACCATAAGATAGAAAGAAGAAAGAAACAAAGAAAATACATCTAAGTACTTAACGAAGATAACATAACATCACGCCCTGAAGAGTTCTAAGGTAGAGGTATATGTACTGTAAAGAAAGGTTATTTGGTGAGGGAGGCAATTTGGTGATAGACTCTTAAAAGTCTTCCAAAACGTTACCTATGCACATAGTAACGCAGAATGATGCAACCAGTTCATCACAAACGTGGACAAGACGTAGTGACATATCATTACGCGACATTGCGTGCATAGTTAATGTTTAGGAAGACTTATAAGAGTCTATCACCAAATTGCCTCCCTCACCAAATAACCTTTCTTTACCATATACCAACATTTCGCATATGTAAGAAGGGGGCAAGCCTATTGCCTTCAGCCGGGCACAAATCTAGACTCCGGGCTACTACTGAGAAATTCCAGATAGTAAAACCCAATAACACTTTACCCAACCTGGGAATCGAATCCAAGACCTCATGCTCAGCAGTAGCGCTTGCGACCAGTAGACCAACGAGGAAGTTAGCGGGGTAAAGGCTCCTAGAAACAGGCGCGACGGGCGACGCGAATTTCGCGCGACACAAAGGCACCGCTCCGCTCGTTGCGCGACTTGCGGTGCCTTTCTGTCGCGCGCGATTTTATCGCGTGTCGCGCCTGTTTGAAGGAAGGCTCCTTCAAACAGGCGTGACACTACCATCAGTAGCGATGGCTTTCATTTTGACAGTTCGACAACAATCATTGCGTTGTTTACGCTGTTGAGCAGAAAGATTTTTCGAACATAATTATGAAGCAATGGATTAGCAATATCCTTCAAAATTATTGAGATTGAGATTTACAGGGTCCCATTAAAATATATGGACAAATTTTAACACAGCGCTCAGTTCGTCTAACCAAAGATATCCAAGCCAAAAAAAAAACACTGAATAAAGTGATTTTATTTTGACCTAAAATAATAAATATTTTTGTTAGCTGATTATTTTTCTTGTAAGTACCTATGCGTTTTTCTTATACAGGGTCCAACACTGGACCAAAACTGAAATCGCGAAAAAAAAATCAGCTGCTCCCTACATTTCGACGAGTTATACGAACTTAAATGTAGGAAACAGCTGATTTTTTTTTCTCGATTCCAGGTTTGGTCCCATAGTAAAAGATGTTCATAGCGATGAGTACAATGACCTCTTAAGGGGTTGTTAATGTTTTACCAATAACCCTGTGTATGTTTTTACCATCGTCCTTATTTTGGTGGTCTGAATGATTTCTAAAAGTTTGTCCATCTATTTTAATGGGACCTTATATAGTGTGTTACGCAATTACCTAACGTAACTTTAAAATCTTAATGGCAATAAAAGTAATGTTCTTAATGCGTGGCTTACGTTTAATTCGAGTAACTCACAGCATAGATTCCGTACACGCAAAACCATTAACTTTCACTATGACGTATTAAATATGTAATGTTCGCAATGACTACATCTATAGCAATTCCATGAGAGTGATCATTACGCCTAACCGGTTTTAGATAGCTCTCATATTTTTACGACACGTTCTTAAATTGCAGGAGCTTTTTTGTCAGTAATTTCTTTTTTACAGGGTACTGATATGGCGAGTTATTCCAGGCAAATGACATTGGCTGTTTCCTGTTATCATTATTGATGACAAAGGCTACTTATGTCAATCAAATATGTCATGTATTATATTATTTGATATGAAACCAGTACTTAACAATGTCAGTTATTAATTCCGATTTATACTTCATTGTCCTGTTTATAAACATGAAAACGTAGTGTTTTGACGCTGAATGGCACACAGCCACACTTAACTTGCCAAACAAGGTAACGCTACCTACTGAAAACTGAAAATACTTCTGGGTATCTACACTAATATTATAGAGAGGGAGGTAAAGTTTGTAAGTTCGGATGTAGGAGGTAATCTCTGAAAGTACTGATGCGATTTCGAAAATTATTTCACTGGCAGAAAGCTACACTAATGCCGAGTGCCATAGATGTTTGATGGCACCGCGGTTTCACCCGCGTAAATGTCGATCCCGTGGGAATATCGGGATAAAAAGTATACCTATATCTTATTCCAGGGTGTCAGCTACCTCCATACAAAATTTTATCAAAATTGGTCCAGCCGTTTGAGCGTGAAGAAGCCACAAACATATAAAGACACATACACACTCACAAACTTTCGCCTTTATAATATTAGTGTGATTTGACTACAACGCGGGCGAAATCGTGGACAGAAGCTGGTATCAAATAAACCAGTGGTGCCATATGGAAATATTACCATGTCTTAACTTTAACGAGATATTTTATTTATTTATTTTATTTTATTGTGTTTGAGTGCAGCCAACAATACAGAAATAAAAATGAGGTAATTCACGACAAGCCATTACTACTTACTAGTTGCTTTGCTTATAATACCCATAGAAACAGAGATGATTCTTCCTTCAAACAGTAATTGATTATACGGTATCTATAAACGCTATACCTACAAATAGAACAATTATCATGTCGACAATATACTGCTTTATAATTTTTATCAATATAATTTATGTCCATCACGGCTTTAATGAGGGCGTTCACTTTTTGCAACTGCACATCAGACGATAAAAGCTCGCTTTTATTCCTTGTACGAATCTTCTTTTAAACGTCCATAATATAACGAAATCCTTATAACGATGCGTGGGTCGGTGACTGGTGAGTCATTGAGTATTATTACTGCCGGCCAATGTCCTGTTTAACAAAAAATCCGTGCTTTAATTATATTGTTTGGTCATGTGGGATGTGGGTCAGACGGTCTCGTCCGTCCGTCTGTCCTCTCGGTGTAACAGTACGACGAGTTTGCAAATCAGTTGACATTGGCATTCGATAACTGCCACTGATAAAGACTCCTCCCACACGCCACGTGTTTGCAATATTTATGTGTTGTATGCTTATTTACTTGTTTGTTTGTCTACAAAATTAGTACTTAGGTTATTTCCTTTAGTAGCCTAGATTTTTGGCCTTGGCTCAGTACGTCTATCAAAGTCAAAGTCGAATCATTTATTTTAAGCAGGCCATTAAAATACACTTGTGGACTGCCAAATTTACAAGAAAAAACATAGAAATGATTCTATTCTAGGTGTCCATTCCAAAAGGTAGTTTCGTACCCGACGTGGAGAAGAATGGGCAAGAAACTCCGTAGTAACTTATTAAAAATGATTTACAATCATTCTGATACATTAATTATAATTAAATGAGAAGAGGATGTCTGTATCTATCGGCGAAATTTGAACAAAATCTGGTCAGCATTTTTAGAGATTAGAGGGTTCATGGAGCTCTCAAACAGACAGACGCGGATTGAGATGCAAGATTATGTCTGTTGCGAGTCAACTCGATGAAGTCTTCCTATCGATTTAATAATATAATTATATTCCGTTCGTCATAAATCAACAGCTTTCTAATTTGATTGCCCAGATCAATATGTCTGAATGTTTGATAAAGCTTGGGTAATAAATCTCTGGGTTTAGATAGTAGGTAAGTAGGTAGGTACTACTCAAACGGAAAGTAAAGCCAGATTGACTATAGAGCGAAAGAAGACAGCCAAGCGAGAGGGAGTACCAGATATTTATGCCTGTGTGTAACTGTAATTATTACAAAAGAGAAGCATTATGTCCAGCACGTTTAAATATGACCATATCACATCAAACACATAACCTTATTTGATTCCCACACAAACAAATGAAAAAAAAGCCATTTTATTTTCCTGCAAAAACAGCAATTCTCCTCGTCCAAATGTAAAACATACTTACTTATATTCAGGGTTAGCACTATTTCAGGTAAGGTGACGGAAGGTTAAAGAATTGATGAAAAACAATGAAAGAAATAGGTACGTCACGATTGCGTGCCAGCCTTTCGTATAGTTTTCTTGCTTGCGTGTAGAACTAACTACTCATACATTATATGTATACGGGGTGGCAGGGACATACCTACGCGCAACCTATTCACATAGATTCAGCAGTGCTATTCTGTAAAAATATCACCGTGATAACTTGGGTGAAGTGAGCCTAAAGTGAGCTGTCATTAGTGTCAATCCCTAGCATCAGCGGTGCTATTCTGTAAAAATCTCACCGTGAAAACTCAGGTGAAGTGAGCGTGGAGTGAGCTGTCAATAGTGTCAATTCCTAGCAAAAACAAACTCACTTTACCTAAGTTTTCACGGTGAGATTGTAACAGAATCGACCGGCTGTAGGTACAAGATTCTGAACGCTCTTGCGTTAAAAATTTTCGTCGGTTATAAAAAAGAAAAACCGGCCAAGTGCGTATCGGGCCACGCACAGTGTAGGGCAGGGATTGAATAACCGAAAAAATTATGGTTAAAACGGTAAGCGGTATGACGTCATACCTTTAAATTTCGATACCTTAAAATAAAGGTACCTTTAAATTACTATACCTTAAAGTAACTGTACTTGTATAATTTCGATATTGTAATATTGCGGTATCATTACTTTTTCAAGTATCGAAATTATAAAATAAAGGTTTTCTTTGTACCCTGCCGCCCGCGCCGAGGCGTCCGTCGTGCGGCCGCAATGGTAAGAGAGTAGGTACTTGATCGAAACTTTACTGATATTCGTGCCTCGGCCAGACTAAGCAGGTTGTTTTGCCATTTTGCCGCCGTTCATGCTTCCGCGTCTGCTTTGTTTGTTTTTGAACTTAATCACAAGTGTGCTTTGTTAAAACTATAATGAACTCGAAGAGTTTTTTCGTGAACACTTCGATCTAGCTCTTGGACTATACCTTACTAATTGAACTCATTATATCTCCTAAACTAAGACCCGATTAAATCTGTGACTTGGCGACTGATTCCGACTAATTGGCAACAAAATAGATTCCGCAACCGTTCTCCTAAGACCGATTCGCCATTCGTCGACAGGATCATTCATTTATTTCCGTTTCCCCAGGAGAGTCTTTCACCTACGGACATTTCGCCGACAGAACATTTCATCTTCATCACATTCGACGACAGGCCTTTTCAGCTACAGAATGTTTCATCGACACGACGATAAACCTATAAACTCTTTTAACTACAGACCTTTCCATCTACGGAGAATTCGAGGTCAATCTTAAGACAAGCGATATTACAAAACATACACATACTACAGCTTATTGTGTCTTTACTAAGAGATCAGGGCCGACTACTTGCCCTAGAGAGAGAATCTAGACACACGGACGCGTGTCACGCTAAAGTTGAGCCGAAGAATACCTCACCCACCCCATCCCTGGGGGGGCAACAACCGCCATCTACCGTCAGTCGACGCAGAGAGCCAGAGTGGCTCACGTCCCCGAGATGTGGAGTCGTTGGATGTATCCAAAACGTCCGCATCTCAGGGACCAAAACAGCGGACGCAGAGCGTCGCAGAGGCACTTCCAGTGTCAGAGGGGAGGGTGACCCGGTCTCGCTTCAAGCGGCCGGCTACACCAGTGCATGGGATGGTGAGCGACAGCGGTGATTCCGACTACTCGCAAATCTCGCTCGCCTCCAAGGCGTCATCAACAAGCAAGCGAAAGCCGGCACAAAAGAAGCCAGCGGCGTTAGGGAAGAGTGGTCTGCTTGTTTCGAATGGGGCCATAGTTGAGAGACTGGAGAGAGAAAACGCGGCCCTGCGTTCGCAACTTGCTAGCCTTACAGCAACGGTGGCACAAATGGCGGAGCAACTCAGCCACATCTGTAAGGGGCAGGTGGGCCCCAGCGTTGATGGATCCATAGCGATGACACGACTAGCACCGAAAGCAGAGGCCCAGCTTCGGCGTTCCATCGCCATAGAAATTGGGGGTATGATGCACGCCAAGTTGGCTGCCATTGTGAGCAGGCTGCCTCCTGAAAAGCCACTACGTCCGCCTCTTGCATTCGACGCAAAGAGGGCTGTGGCTCTATTGCCCCTCTCTCCCCTCTAGATCTCAGCGAGATCCCTAATTCCAATAGGAAAAAAGGAAAGGGAAAGAGAAAGGGGATAAATGTGAAGGTGAATTCGGTGGCTCCGGTGGTGTAGCTGCCCGCTGTACCTGCGGCAACCGCACAGGCCTTATAGCCCGCGTCAACGGTTGAGGCGGAGGCTTGGTAGACTGTGGCAAAAAAGACAAAGACTCCCCAGTCCAATGCCACAGCTGGTGCTTCAGACGCTCTATCTGCGTCATCTACCCCTGCAAAGGGGAAAAAGCAGCCGGTCAAACTGCCTCGTGTTCCAGCTTCGGCAGCTATTACCATCTCAGTAATCTGCCACTCTCGCAAAAGTTCTGTCGGTAGCGAGGCAGCAGATTCGGTTGGCCGATCTCGGCATCGACAGTGTTGGCCAGAAGAGGGCTGCGGTTGGCCAGAAGAGGGCTGCAGAAAGAACCATTCCGGTTCTTTCTATCTTTGGTGCAGACTGTTCCACCAAGGCTGACAACCTCGCAAGCCGTATGAGGGAGGTCCTTGCTGAGTATGACGTGCATATTGCACGTCCGATGAAAATGGCTGAGGCGAGGATCATGGACCTCGACGACGCTGTCACGCAAGCAGACGTGGCGATAGCTATTGCCGAGGCGGGTAGTTGCTCTTCCGTGGACGTAAAGGTGGGTCAAATCCGACGCCCGCCTACTTCTCTAGGGCACGTCTGGGTTTGTGGTCCATTGGCGGCGGTAAAGAAGCTGGCGTCCAACATACGCATGCGGATAGGATGGACGTCGGTAAGGGTCGAGGTGTTGGAGGCACGACGTATGATGTGCTTCCGTTGCCTCGAACCCGGGCACGTCCGTCGCCGGTGTATTAGTGTGGTTGACCGAAGCACTCAGTGCTACTCTTGCGGAGGACCCCACAAAGCAAGAGAGTGCACGTCGCCGACTGTGCAGTGTCCGCTGAGTGCGGACCAAGATCGTCCAGCTGACCACAGGCTGGGAGGCAAGAAATGTGCTCCGCACAAGAAGTGGGCCTCGCTTGTCCCAGCCACATTGCAGAGATCGCTGCCGGCACCACTGAGTGCGGGCCCACTGGAGGAGATGGATACCTCATCTTCCCAGCCCTGAAAGTCCTCCGGTGCAACCTGAACCACTGTTGCAATGCGCAAAATCTTTTTCTGCAGACTATTGCGGAGTGGTCAGTTGCGTTGGCGGTGGTAGCAGAGCCCTACGGTCTCCGGGATCATCCTCCCTGGTTCCGGGACACCTTAGACTCTGTTGCTGTTTACTGGGCTGGTGGAGGCAGTGGGCCTGACTGCTCCCTGCTCGATAGGGGGCAGGGATATATCGCAGTCGAATGGGGACATCTGGCCGTAATGGGCTGCTACGTGTCCCCCAACATTTCCCTCGTCCAATTTGAGGGATACCTGGGGGTTGCGAACTGCATTCGAAGCAAATGCTCACCCCGTCCAGTGCTTGTCTTAGGTGACTTCAATGCTCACTCCAGAGCACGGGGTAACACCCGGGATAGGCCGAGGGGACACGTAGTGCAGGACTGGGCGGCTTCGCTTGACCTTCGACTATTGAGTCGAGGGTCCGTTACCACATGCGTTCGATGGCAGGGGGAGTCAATCGTGGATCTCTCACGGGCGACTCCTTCTGTAGCCTGCATGGTATCGGAATGGAGAGTAGCGAAGGAGATGGTCACTCTGTTTGACCATCGCCACATGGTTTTTGATGTGGCACTCCGTCCTTCCAGCGGCCCGAGCCGTCCAGGTTCAAGGCGACGGGCGCGTCGAACGTCGTGGCGTGGCCAGATGATGGTGGATCCCAGGGGATCTCGCTCGATCCAGAAGAGGAGGCGACCTGGTTCCGGGACACAATGACGTCAATTTGCGACGCTGCCATGCCCCGGGTCAGGTGCGCCCAGCGTTCTGGTGCAGTTTACTGGTGGTCGGAAGACTTCGCGCAGTTACGGACTGTCTGTCTTAGAACCCGGCGCCAGTTTCAGTGCACCCGGCGCAGAAGGCAGCAGAGGGCTACGGAGGAGGAGATAGCCAGAGTTTATAGAACTTACCGAGTAGCGACTATGGCGCTTCAACACGCTATCGCGGATGCCAGGTCTCGGTCCTGGGGCGAGCTTCTCGAGGGGCTCGACAGGGATCCGTGGTATTCCGCCCCTGGTATTGTCAGACAGCTCTGACGAGTTAGGGGTGACGGAAGGGGAGCTCGACCGAGCGTGAAGCGCTTGGGGGCGCGCAACACCGCGCCTGGTCCGGATGGTATCCCTGGCCGGGCCTGGGTTCTAACTCTGGCTGCTCTGGGTGACCGCCTGAGACGGTTATTTAATAGCTGTCTCCGTGCAGGCGTGTTGCCCTCCGGTTGGAAGGAAGCTGGATTGGTTTTATTGAAGAAAGAAGGCAGGGCCGCAGAGTCTCCCTCTGCATACCGTCCCATACCTACTTGACAAGTTTTCCAAGCTCTTGGAAAGAGTAGTTGCTGAAAGGCTCGTCGAGCACCTGTCGCGGGTTGGTCCCGACCTTGCTAATAGCCAGTATGGCTTCCGGCAGCTGCGTTCTACCGTAGATGTGATTCTTCGCGTTCGCGCGCTGCCTTACCAGGTGGTGTCCCGGGGTGGGGTGGCGTTGGCGATATGTTTGGATATCGTCAACGCCTTCAACTCTTTACCCTGGAGTGCGATTAGGGAGGCACTGGTACTTCATGAAGTGCCTTCCTGCCTGCAAGGCATTGTCGGGGCATACCTACGCGACGGGCACATTCGCTATGTGGGCCGGGACGGTAGCGTTCAGCTGAGGGAGATTACGTGTGGGGTTCCGCAGGGATCGGTTCTAGGCCCTCCCTTGTGGAACCTAGCATACGACGCGGTACTGCGTGTCGATCTCCCCGTGCGTCGGCGTTAATATCGTTTGCTACGCTGTCGATACTCTGGTGTTGGCCGGCGGGGACAACTTCGAGGAGACCATCTAGCTTGCCGAGCTCAGGGTGGCAAAAGTCGTGGCGGCAATCCGTGGGCTGGGTCTGGAGATAGCGCCTCAGAAAACTGAGGCTTTATGGTTCCATAAACTGCCGAGGAGAAGAGAGCCACCCAGCTCGTTGGTCCATGTCGGAGATGCACAAGTCCAGGTGGGGCGATACATAAAGTATCTTGGCCTCACCCTGGACGGTCGGTGGGGCTTCGAAGAGCATTTCGAGCGCCTGGTTCCCCGGATCGAGAAGGCAGCTTGGTGAAGGCAGCTTGGGTGCTTTGCATAGACTGCTGCCCAATCTCGGGGGACCTCGGGAGGAAGTTCGCCGCCTCTATGCGGGTGTCGCGCGATCGATGGTCCTGTAGGGGGCGCCTGTTTGGTCAAGCAGACTGTCAGGCGTCCGACGCTGCAGGACTAAAGTCAATAGGCTGCAGCGGAAAATGGCCATTCGTATCGCACGAAGATATCGAACGATATCCTTTGAGGCGGCAACTCTCCTGGCACGCTTTCCGCCGCTGGACATCCTGGCGGATATGGACACGAAGGTCTACGACCAGATTTGCGATATCCGCCAAAGCGGGAATAGTGTGCCAGGTAGAGCATTTGTAAGGCTGAGGTGGCGGGAACGGCGAGACACGCTAGAGCGGTGGCGCGAACGGCTACAGCAGCCACAATATTCGCTCAAGCGCGTTGTCGAAGCCATTCTGCCGCACTTCGGAGCCTGGCTGAAAACCCTCTTTTCAGCGCATCTCCTTCAGGCTCACCCAGATGCTCACCGGACAAGGTTGCTTCGGTGAGTACCTGAACAGAATTGGGCGACAGGCCACGGCAAATTGACACCGTTGCGGAGGCAGCCTGGATTACGCATAACACACGCTCGAGGAGTGCCCTGCGTGGGCCTCCGAGCGGCGGGTCCTGGTTGCCAGGATCGGGCGAGACCTGTCTCTGCCGGCAGTAGTTAGGGCTATGCTGGCAGGTACAGAGAATTGGACGGTAGTAGCCTCCTTCTGTGAGATCGTGATGGTCAAGAAGGAGGCCGCCGAGCGGGATCGGGAGAGGGCTGATCCTGCTCGGAGAAGGAGGCGTCGGGGTGGCAACCGCCTTGGCGCCTAACACGCCGAAACCCGCTTACCAAATAAGGTAGGTGGCCTTTGGGGTTGCGGGCGCACAGAATGGGGACTCCATTCTGTGCGCCCGCAACCCCAAAAGCCACCTACCTTATTTGGTAAGCGCCCACCAAGTGACCCCAGGGAAGACGGTGGCACAGGGTCACGTGCTGCCGTGCATAGCGAAGCTCAGGGGAGGCCCCTTTACAGTCTCCCCAGGGATGTGCCTTACAGGCGTTGCACGGGGGGGTTCCGGAATTGGTATTTTAAGAGGAACCGGGACCACCCCTATGTGCTGATGGTGATCACAGGCGTGGTTTTAGTCAGGTAAAAATCCCACAATCCTCGACCTCCCATCCCCGGAGGTCGGGTGCCTTTTGAAGGTTACCCTCTGCTAAATAGTCCAATGGCGAATCGGTCTTAAGGGAACGGTTGCGGAATCGTTTTTTTCGGTACCGAAATGATTTCGGTAAAGGTATCAGTAATATATAGGTATAACGATACCGTAAAAAAATATGGGTATAATTTTTTTTTTAACGGTACCACAACCGTAATTCTCAACCGTTTTGGTTCTACCTTTAAATCGAAGCTGTATCGTAATTCTATACCAGTACCATACCCTTATACCTTTACCGCTTTCAACCCCTGGTGTAGGGTTCCGTAGTAGCCCGTTACCACAATGTAGTACGATTCTGTTGTTCTTTATTCTGAATAGGTAAAAAAAAAAAACATATTTTGGTTTTCAATGCAAGTCTTTACCCATTATAAACAAGCAACTACTTCATCTTAGTCACTTTAAAGGATTAATGCTAAGGATTTTGTATTTGGTACAAAATTATCCAACACCCAAGTTCAACGACTATTACTGCTAAACTAATAAAGTTATCTTAACCGCTATACTTTTCTTTTAAAGTTCATGAAATGCACTATCATTGAGAATTTTTCCAGATTTTTCAAACCAGTAGTTTAGCTTTTAGAGGGGGGGGGGACGCCCTACTGGAAAAAAAATTTGCACTTTAAACTTTAATATTACGTAAATGGAGCATTCAATCGAAAAATAATTTTAGCAACCCCTAAGCCATTTTAGAAGACCTATTCAACGATACCCCACACGATGAGGTAGATGATGAAAAAAATATTCATCCCCACTTCACATGTAGGGGAGCTACCCTAAAAAAAAATATTTTCCAAAATTTTATTTTACCACTTTGTCGGCGTAACTGATATACGTACTCCTACAAAATTTCAGCTTTCTAGTGCTAACGGTCACAGAGATTAAGCGAGGACGGACAGACAGACGGACGGACAGACAGACATGGCGAAACTATAAGGGTTCCTAGTTGACTACGGAACCCTAAAAATTGCTGTTGCATACATTTTGACCGCGTAAGTATTGCACTTTTCTACGAAACCTCACTTTTTTTTTGATAACCGACCTAAAATTTCTACGCTAGTGGGTCTAGCTAGAATCATGTGCTAAAATCATGGTTGCATATGCGGTTGTGCGTCGAAGTCCTTGCAACTCTGTACAGCAGTGTGCGTGTAAGTAAATGAACTGACGTCGAAGTGAACTTCCATCGAAATAAAGAAGGACCAGACGTGTAGGTTATTGGCATCATAAATCCCAAAATAAGTTAATTCTTTCATTCGTGCAACCATAAGGTTCAGTTGTATTATCTGATCCAAAAATATTAAGTTCATCGCAGTTGGTGCTGATTAGGATCGCGTTGGCCAGGTTTTTTAAGTATCTTTGTTATAGTCAATACTTAAGGAAAACGTGAGAGTGACACCCAGCTTCGGCAAGGTCGATTAAGTTTGCTGTTAATCTAATGTCAAATCTTACGTTAGCTGTGTGATTGGTTGTCGGAAACAACAGTCTTTTATTTAACATGACATTTGACAACCGATTAACTGAAATGGCGCCCCCATGTCAGAAGAATGGTAGATTACAGAAGACTTACGAAGAGAGGGTACTTACTTCGGGGCTTAGCAACAAACGAAGGAATCGCAGCCAAGCTTAGTTTTTAAGTACACACGTACAAATTGTATAGGTATTCTTTTCGTACAATGAGAAGTCAGCTTATACTGGAAATGTATAGCTTGATATCTCGTCGTGCGAACCTATACCTATAGGAAAAAGTCGGAAAGGTATCCCTTCCTTTAGTACAGTAGTCTTATAACAATCTCATAATCTGGAAACAATCCCGCTTCGTACAGAACTTTATAAAACCAACAAACAAATTGAAGGTTTAACACATTATATCAAAGCGAATATCAATATTATCTGCTTCATTTGCGTGTTACCAATGTATTTACGTATACTCGGTCGTATCTAATAATCACGTCTGACTAAGCTAAGGTTATGAAACACTAGGTGCTACTAATGGCTGTGAGCACGACTTGGCTTATACAGTATACTTGGAATTTGAAGGTACAGTAGGTACTAGGCACGGCCAGCTGTTACCTCCGTGCTAGCTTATTAGTACTTTATGTATGCTGGAATAGGTCCTATTTGCTGATATGAAGAGAAATTACGAGTTATGTTGTTGTTACTGTCTCGTCATCATCTTCCAGTCTAATCGGATGCAGCTGTATACCAGTATTTTACATGGAACGACTGCCTACCTGACCTCCACAACCCAGTTACTGGGTAATACATTGTTACTGTCTATTATCTAATAAAGAGTATACTTAGGTAGATATATAGTTTCTGGACTACAAAATAACTTTTAAAAAGCTATATTTTCTATGTCAAACAGTTTTAACCCGAATACTTTCACCGAAATCTTTTACCTACTTTTCGTATCCATGTCATGAGTATATCAGGTAGGTATATTACATATATGTATATATGTTTATATCCTTGTTTGTAGAAATAATTCGCATAAACGAAACAAACTAATCATAATCGATTCAATAACTTCAATACAGCTAAACCACCGGTAGCATAGTTTATATTAATAGTAGATATCTATGCTTGATATTATTTATTATACACAGGTATAATTTATAGATAGTATACCTATCTATAAATTATACCTGTGCATATAATGTAGTTAACTATTAGTAGGTACTACATCTGGAGTAGCAGACATTAACCTACATTGGTGGAAGTACTTTATGAACACATTCCTCATAAATCTTGCCTGCGAGCTCTAAATTAGCTAAACGTTAAAAGTTCATACGTTCTTACGTAATTAATTGTTCAGATTAACTAATTACTTATTAGCATTTTATTATGATATGCTTTATGAAACTGGTTTGCTAAATGGAGAATGTAATTTTGCTTTATCGCTATTAGGATATCAAGTGTCCGAAGTTCTTAATGAAATTATGTGTTTGACAGTTTCTGCGTGGAAAGCTCTCTCCCTAATCGCATGCGAGATTGTTTGTATCGTTTAAAATTGGTTATAGCCTCTTTGATAGCCTACACATATTTTAACATGAACACGTAAATATAAAAAGTAAATAAGCACGTTGAATGGAATCGAGGCTAGTGCATACACGGTGCGTGCGCCGACGACTGTGCTGGAGTAGTGAGTACCTCACCCCGGTGAAAGTTGCCGGTGACGCACTTTTGTATTCACGCAACTCACGAGTCTCGAGTAATTTACGCCACCACTCTAATGAGACCTCCCCCGCCTCTCTTATTAATTCATCAGATATGTTTACAAAGGGGCATCTCTATTGAAATCTGGTGGTTCACGTTAGAATTGTCGTTTTGTATAAATCGGCGGTCATGGCCCTTGCTGCCTAGTCGCCGGATCTGTTATGAGACATGCGGGCTTCTCGACTGTACCAAACATCCGGGACGGTAGCTCTGTAAACTTGTTACTTGCTGTTACTTATGACATGGGCAATAACAAAAGCGAAAACTGTTTTTCGGGTGATTTAGAAAATGATTAAGCTCATAATAATCATCATTCTATTGCCCTTATACCAATTTATTTGAGGTCGGCACCATATGTCTCTAGCTCATGATGTTTGAACTCAAATAAAAGAATGCAGAGAAAGGAGAGGAAGCTTAAATAACCACTACTGAGGTAAAGAAGAGGCAAGAAGAAAAACAGGAAGACCGAGCAGAAAACTGCAAAAAAATTTGGTAGAGTTGAATGGAAGTTGAGTGGCTTAAACTATAGATCTCTGGCAGATGGTCAACAATTCTAGAAGGTTTATATGTATTGTCATGTAGCTGTTGCTGCAAGCAAGCCTTCGAGTCACTAAGACCGGAATGAGAAAGTTTATAAGACAGAGATTAAAACAGAAGAAGAACTAGCAGGGGAACTAGACCGGAATAACTCACAATAACACGTGAATCAGTTATTTCACAAAGGTTGTGAGATTTTACAAACATTCAACAAACCTTATCGGTAACGGGTATCGTGAGGTAATTCATTTTCTTCATCGATTCTTAAGCCAGGTGTCCTTTGATCGTAAACAGATAATAACATCACAAGATAGAATTTAATAATTCTATGGAAAAAATAGTTGAAGATTGCGAGTATAGATTTATTATAATTTTAACTACATATATTATTAATTGTAAATGTTGATTATCATCTAACTGTAGTCGGTAGACGTTTTCATATAACAGTAGTAACGTCGACAGTGTCTATATGACTTTGACGGAACTTATAGGTACCTTCTTAGAAAGAAGAATTGTTAGGATGATTAAATAAACCCGGCTTCGTAAATTACGAATTAAAAAGATGGAATTGTTATTCAGTTTGATCTGGCATAATTTCCATTTTTTCCATTTCTTCCTGAACAATTTGAAAATATGTTTCTTCCGCTGCATGTTCTAATTCTTCATCTTCAGTTTCCTCATCCTGATGAGGCGCCTGCGCTTCATTAGCAGCAGCAGCTTCTTCCTCAACTCGTGCTTTTAGCCGGATTTCTTTTAAACGACTGTCCAAGATATGTTCTCGTCTGGTCTCGCGTTCGTAAATTTGGCTCATCAGTAACTTATCTCGGTTTGCCGGTATCGCCATATTTTCTGATAAATGCATAAGATACAACGCTCCTTTGCAATCCCCAACTGCAACTGATTCACCCTCTGGATGAGGAGTCAATCTTGTAAGTCCAAACTTAGATACTTGTAGGGTTACAACAGGTTCTTTATATTTACGCAGTAAGTCCCAGTAATAAAACATTCCACCTGCACATACCGACATATAGGAGGAGAATCTCAACGGAGCCCAAGCGGCATCGGATACAGGATTCTTATATGGTCTCGTGACGATGATGGGTGCCGTACGAACTTCCTCGCTCCACACTTTAACTGTATAGTCTCCGCACGTAAGAAACATTCTAAGTGTACAAGGACTTCTTTGTACAGCTTGTACGGATCCATCATGTGCATTCCAGTATGATACTAAAATATCAGAATGGCTTCTTCCCATGCGGTTTGCGTTAATTACTAAACCAGTCTCTGTTCCACAGAGAAACTTTGTGGGCAAGCCGTTATCAAATTCTAATGTGCTTACACCTTCTGCATTACTTAGATTTGGTTGTTCTGATGGTGAAAGCCTGATTGACATTGGCAATTGATCTAAGGGATATGAGAGCTTGCGTAAATCCCACCACAGGCACTGTCCATCAGAAGATCCAGTAAAGAATTCAGAGTGTGTGCGAGAATGAGTGTAGAGTATTGATGTTATTCCTTCTCGATGCGAATAGTAGACAGAACTAGATGACACAGCTTTTATGCCTACACGGACATCGAATACATTAGCAATGCCTTTTTCAAGACCGCATATCAACAATTCAGGGGTTGAAGGAGAACACGCTAGTTGCCAACAAGGGTATTCGGGTTGTAGTTTATACACTGGTTTTGTTTGCCTATGTACATCCCATAAATAACAATCGTTTATTTTGTTTAATTCCGGCTCTGGCATGCATGTTTTGTAGCAGTAAGCAACTGCCAGCTTAGAATGATTTTCGTTTGTCCATTTGACGCATGATATTGGTCTCTGATTTTCGTCGCGAAACACGTTAGTGACACGGATTCCATACTTCTCTACAGGTTCCTGTTCAGCCATGCCAGCATAGTATGTTTGATACATTTCAGTGGCATTGTTTTGGTTTGCATAGTGAAATAACGATGTTGACAGATTTTGTACAGATTGTATATAATTATCTTCGTGCATAATTCTGCGGCGATGTCGTTGTACGTGATCTTCGTTGTTAGGGTTAACCTCTCGCGGCCAGCCACCTTCAGTATGATTTACATTTTGATCGTGGGTTTTTAAATGTGCCGTGTTGGTTTCATGTTCTGAAGCCGAGTACGTTGCTTGTACCTCACGATGGACGGGATTCCGAAGCATGTATTGCTTTTGATCATCTTTGTTAGGGTTGATAGAGTCCAGCATACGAGCTGGTACCAACTGAAAGAGAGGCTGCCTGCCGAAGTTACGTCGAACCTTTGTGTACTCATACGTCCACTTTACGTACGAAGACATTATGTATTTTTTCTTTATTACGTACTTTGTAAAATTGCGTCAATTAAGACAATACTTTTGCAACTGTCAAATGTATGGGAATATTGAATCTGCAAGGCCATGGCGCAAAATGAATATTGATGAGGGAATTAAACAAGTATGACTTCAGCGTCATGATCGTCTGGAAACATATGTGTCCTTGTTTGGTCGAGAAGTTGTTTTCTGCGACATTACTTCGTAATTCATTATGTTTCTTGATATCAAAGTGACTAAGCATGTTTTATTTTTCACTTAGATGTAAACAGTGGTTGAATTCTTTGCGGTGTCGACCTTCAAAGATTAACCAAGCAAAATTTAATAACGTATTCAAGGGATAGCTTTTTAAGTCACGTTTAGGTGTTTTTGGCTAGAAATTAATTTCGTTGGCTTGGTTTAGCATGTTGTTTCCTGTACCTCCGGCTGTGACTCGTACCAGGAAGTGTCGTAACCACATTGTTGGAGGTAAGGAGTTGTTATGCGGTTCACATTTATATGCATCGAGTCCATATGGCAATAGCTGCTATGTGCGAGAGGTGAGACGACTCTCGATGTTACGCGATTACGCCTTTATGCTGATTCAGTCTACTTATTCCAGTTTCAATATCGCTTGTTGTTTTATTAAACAATTATGAAACTAGAGAAGCGTGGCTTGATATGTGCAATTTTTAATTACTTGGAAATGTAATGGGCATCAAGTACTGGATTGTAAGTAGTTAGTTTCAAGAGTAGTAAATGTTAGAAGGTTTTTGTTTGCGACATAATTAATTAGGTAGTATAATTACTTATTCAGTTTGTACTTTTATTAGGCACCCTTGGGGTTATATTATTTTATATATGAAATTATTTAAATATTAATTTTGTTTAAATGGTATTCACTGTTATAGGTATGTATTTGTCATGAAGTGTGAAGCGATAATAAATAATGCTAAACTAAATTTTAATTACCATAATTAAAACCTGATTTGTTTATTAAGCTTCGGATAAATTAATGCAGTGCGAATTATTGCGAATATAATATCTTACTTATGTCAACGAACCCATAAAAATAATAATAAAAACATACTTCCTTACCATAAAAATGTAAACGTCTTCCATACCAGTATTGAACAATCACATATCTGTCACTTCACGTCATTATAATTTTGCTAATTCTGTATTGGTAACACAGATGGTATCGATACACTGTCACGAATTGGCACAAGTCACTACACTCTTTTGCGTCACGATTAGAAATTCGAATTCGGTGCTTATGAAGTGCGCGCGCGCCGTACGCTCGTACGAATGGACGTCTCAACGGTGACTGGCGCGAGTGACGGCGGCACTCGACAGGCGACTGGAAGAACGCAGAAAGAACTCAGGTTGTCGAGTACTACGACTGGTTTGGTTCGCCCGTATCCCGGCAACTGATGTGTTGACTGATGACTATACTGCTAGCTAGAATATTGTTGACAGTAACATCAACAGCCGACAGGTCGCGCCGAGCGCATGTGACCTCGCCCTTTTTCAACTTTCAATATTATGGTGAGCTAAGTTGAGATGACTTGAAATGCCAAGGACTAGTTCATTTTGATATTTGAAGAAACAAAGGCAGACCCTAAAATAGAAAGCATATTCTTGGTTTAATAAAGACTGCTTTTTGTTTCTTTAAACATTTAACTACAGGAAATATCCATTTACTGTTCACTTAAAGAAAACTGTTATGCGGACAGAAACATTAGGAACTAAGTAAGGACAAGGAGGTAAAATGCTAAGTTTAAGTGTAGGGAAAAGTGTAGTACTATGTGGGGCGATGTAATGACCGAGTCACGACATGGCAACCCGTGGAAAGCGGCCAGTACAACCGCCATAGAAATGTAAAAACTATGACAACCGCGCACGTGGCCCACAGCGCTCCTGTTACTAGTATGTACTAAGCTTTACATTGTTTCTTACAAAAGAGAGCGTTTGCCGGCTGGTTGTCTTTGTAAAGGTTTATTTTTATGTGTGTTTTATGATGAGTTTGTCCATAATGTTCTTACTTCAGTCTAACCAAAAGCATTGTTCGCTAAGTAATTTAGAGAACTTAGATGGCTGCATCAGAATACTTGAATGTGCTTATTTCATATTCAAGGGTTAAAAATGCATACAACAGCAGGGTTAGAAATCTCCATAAAAGTAATGATGACAAACAAAGGCTAGATTGAGATATTTTCTATACGGGTCGCATTCTGAAACCGGTTTTAACCCGGTAGAGCACTAACATCTTTTTAACATACCACAAGTAAACAAACATACCTATGTACAATTATATTAGCTCAACATTAGTTTTATCGTAAAAGGGAAACTATAAGGAAATCATCGATTAACTATAGTCCAAGTAACGCATTTATATAACAATAAAGCAATAGGAAGCATCGATGATATAACTAGACAGAATAAAATACAGTAAATGGTCTTTAATGTAACGCGCCGAACATCTTAGGTACTCTATTAATTTTGGAGCAGCGAGCGGTAATCCCGCAAACAACGAATCTATCCAAAATATACAAGGTGTTTTTTTTGGTATCCCATAACTATAGGGGGTCATTGTACTCATCATTATGAACAACTTTTACTATGGGACCAAACCCGAAATTGTGAAAAAAAATCAGCTGTTCCCTACATATATGTTCGCATAACTCGTCAAATTGTAGGGAACACCAGATTTTTTTTTCGCGATTTCGTGTTCGGTCCCATAGTAAAAGTTGTTCATAATGATGAGTACAATGACCACCTAGAGTTATGGGATATCAAAAAAAAAAAACACGTTGTATAAAGAGGGTGTCAGTGTGAAAAGTTCCTAGTTTTCCAGGCTACAAATTACTTTTTATGGCTATTGCTACAAGGTATGAAATATTTCTTCGGGATATTTCTTCTATTGAGGCAAAGTAAACGAGTCAATAAAACGCATAATTAGCCTATTATTTTCCCACTGCTGGGACACAGGCCTCCTCCCAGTCAAAGGGAGCCGTAAACCACGACGCGGGCCCAGGGCGGGTTGGTAGATGTCACATGTCTTCTAATTTTTTTTTGGTTCTAGAACATAACATTAGCGCGAACGAGTCAATGATAGATAACTCAGAATTTAAACTTGGGAGTTAATTTTTAGAAATGTAATTATTAGCAAGATGAATATTTTCTTAGTGAACTCACTATTTTCCAACGATGATTTTTACTACGCTGTATCCCATTCCCATTCAACCTCAATAATAAAACCTTATGAATAAAATTATAACAACGTCATTAATTTTATAATTTTCATAATAAATTACATACGAATGATATTAATCCTCACGCTTATGTCGAAATGGCCCATTGCTTATAAAAGGTTTGAACAAAAATGTTTTGGTCAAGAGTTAATTGGTATAATTGGTCATTAGTGTCTGAGAGCGACCGTTCCTTGAGTTGATTAGTAATTGACCCGGTCGGGGACCTTGTGCTCCTAGCTTCACGGTGCCGTCTGTTATGAATATTAGGTTATCGCTGAGTACAACGCAGTCACAGGGTTAAATGTAGGCAGGGAAATTATACAGAGCAAAATGATACTACATTGCTGTGTGAAACTATGTTATAATGAATACTTGTTTGACATGCTCTCTCATTACATGTTAACGAGGTGTATTTTGTTGTTACTTTTGAAGTGAAAACTTCTTTAGCGGCGTTGTACACTTTTTTTGTAAGGGGTAAAAATGTTAAACTCGCGTCAGGACACGTGACCCTGATCGAAAATTCGTAAGATTCCAAAATATCAAAAATTGAAAACAAGTATACAGGATCAAATTAAATTAGCTAGCGAAACTTAGCCACAAGTATATACAGGATTAAATTAAATTAGCTAGCGAAACTTAGCCACAAGTATACAGGTTCAAATTAAATTAGCTAGCGAAACTTAGCCACAAGTATACAGAATCAAATTAAATTAGCTAGCAAAACTTAGCCACTAGTATACAGGATCAAATTAAATTAGCTAGCGAAACTTAGCCACAAGTATACAGGATCAAATTAAATTAGCTAGCGAAACTTAGCCACAAGTATACAGAATCAAATTAAATTAGCTAGCAAAACTTAGCCACAAGTATACAGGATCAAATTAAATTAGCTAGCGAAACTTAGCCACAAGTATGTATACTTGTGGCTAAGTTTCGCTAGCTAATTTCCTGTAGGATCAAATTAAATTAACTAGCGAAACTTAGGCACAAGTATACAGGATCAAATTAAATTAGCTAGCGAAACTTAGCCACAAGTATACAGGATCAAATTAAATTAGCTAGCGAAACTTAGCCACAAGTATACAGGATCAAATTAAATTGGACAGCGAAACTTAGCCACAAGTATACAGGATCAAATTAAATTAGCTAGCGACACTTAGCCACAAGTATACAGGATCAAATTAAATTAGCTAGCAAAACTTAGCCACAAGTATACAGGATCAAATTAAATTAGCTAGCGAAACTTAGCCACAAGTATACAGGATCAAATTAAATTAGACAGCGAAACTTAGCCACAAGTATACAGGATCAAATTAAATTAGCTAGCGAAACTTAGCCACAAGTATACAGGATCAAATTAAATTAGCTAGCGAAACTTAGCCACAAGTATACAGGATCAAATTAAATTAGCTAGCGAAACTTAGCCACAAGTATACAGGATCAAATTAAATTAGCTAACGAAACTTAGCCACAAGTATACAGGATCAAATTAAATTAGCCAGCGAAACTTAGCCACAAGTAGGTATACCTACAGGATACAATGGCAAAGTATTAATATGTGTTTTGTTTTCACTTCTGTCGGCACTCCCGGAGTGCCACTGTTTTTTTTTTAAATCCCGAAAACACTAAAAGTCGTTTTCAGTCATGATGTTTATTATTATAAAATAATATTAATCATAATGCTATCAGCAGCACCCGGTTGGACTAAAAGCCGTTCCCAACATAGTTAAGAAAAGGCTAAGCAGACGATGAAGCTATGAAGTTAGGCGAATGTTTAATTACGAAACGAAAATTACGAAAAATTTAATTAAAAAACAGTTCGTTGACGCAAAATTGACATCACACCTTACTCCATATTCCTATCTGATCTACATAATTATTTGGTCTTGACAATGCTCGTCTGAACTACGATATTGTCAATTGTGATAAGTAAATTATAAAGAACCTTAAACCGTTTGAACCGCAATCGTTGCGCATTCAATTATAGCCATAATCACGTCATCCCATGCATAATTAAAAGAGACCGTGGCTACGATTGGTCACGTACAATCACTTGAAATATTACCTTTAGTTTGCTCAATACGCTGGACATCAATTACTGACAACTTTTTCCAGAAGCATTGTGTAACGCAATGATGGATGGAAGATAAACGGGGTTCGTTTGTGGTTAAACGAAGCTTGTACACTTGCAGAAAATAGACAATAGGAGCTTGATATATCGACACATCCCAGCGGTCTTCATTTCGCACAAATGAATGAATTCTTTGTACATACAATGGACAATGGAGCGTGCCGAAGAACCGATGGAGATGATCATAAAACGTTTGTATGTTGGTGAATAGCCTGTAGAGGCATTTACTCAGAACAAAGTCACGGTCAGTGTGTTTGTGTGCGCGATTTCTGTTTATCAAACATTTCAGTAGAAAGTGTGCCTTAAAATAACAACTCAGCAAAATGTAAGCGGTAATTTCGTGTTATTGTCTTGAGTGCCTAATGAATGGATTAATTGTTACGTAAGCTGGTTCTTTCAGTCTACACACCATGCTTTATAAGGGATGTTTCCCATGCATGTGTGTGTACATGTTAAGGAAAACATAGTCCCAGATTTTAGAGTATAAGGACGCTAAATCCGGGTAGAGTCATTACTGAACGGACGGGCAGTCAGTCGACTGATTGACCTTGTAGTTGTGCCATCCCCTCGTAATTGGGCCTTTGTAGCGGGGATATTCGGATCAATCCAATAACATGACCGCCTCACAGAGGTGCTCATTTTATGTTCTTTTGCTCTGCGTATCTCGGGCTCTGGACACGTTGTTATGTGTTTGATATCGTGACGATAGCTGTTGGCTTTGGCAGGAGTTTCGTGGCAAAGTTTGGATCTAGTTTAGCTTCTAAAATCACGTTGACAAAGTGAGAAGGGGACTTGAAAAATTCAATGGATACAGCGAACCTGTAGTTACACAAAAGAGATAATTTATTTTGTTTGTAGTAATTTTCATAAAATACCTATTATGTATCTAAGTTTTTTTTTAGTTTTTGCGCCAGTTGCTTAGTTACTATAAAGATAAGGTTGCAAAATTCAGCAGATTTTGCAAAAAGATAAGATGTTACAAAAACATATTAAAGTGATTCCGCAATTACTCATATACCATCTCATTAAAACAAAATTACTTACGTGTAACGTATTCAGGTATCTACCTACGTAGTTTGTTAAGCGTTTCTCGCTTACGAAACCACGAGAACGTCGGTAATATCTTCAGATTTGATACCACAACATCCCTGTGATTTATGCGAACTCTGGTATCCATTAATCATGTGTTGTCAATTGGAAAGCGACCCATTTTCGCGCGAAGGATATTTGTTTGGTTTTCTCCCACGATTTACTGAACGACGATGACTGAACACTTTTTATCTGCATTTTTATTACGATGAGAGTTCACGGAGAGTGTGGACATTTATAAAAATCTATTTAGGTCAAATCATTTCCATGTCAGTTTGCATTACGGATATTAAGCGCGCTATTTTTTGTTTCATTACAGTTCATCAAACAAATCTGTAGCTGAAACTGAAATGGGAATTGAAACACATTAACGTATTGGGAAATGAAATGCAGAATATCCACAGTTTGCCTATAAATACGGATAATTTCGGATGCTAATGGCGTATATGCAGCTTTAAATAGCTTTAACTCAGCAATAGTTGAAACAAATGTGCTAATAATTGCGTACTTTATCCAGCTCTGTATTTTATAACATAGTTAAAGCGCAGTTTATGTAGCACCTTCTGTTTATTAATTAAAAGACACAGGGCAATAATATTCTATTAATCCTTTAGCTAAATTTACCAGAGTACTAAAACCTCATGCAAAAGTTATTTCAGCATGTACCATTAATAATAATAATACAGCGACCCGTAGTAACAGCGGCAACATGTGTTGTTACTTGCACTATATCACATCTACGTCGTTTCATTATGAAACACATTTACTTCGTCATAACAAAATGACACACGTGGCAAAATAACGAAAAAAAAAAAAACGACGGGTTGCACACCGGGAGTGAAAACTTGAATATTAACGTTGTTTACTGTAACTATAACTGTAACCGTAACCGTAACTGTAACTGTAACCGTAACTGTAGCAGTAACCGTAACTGTAACTGTACCTGTAACTGTCTGTCTCTGTCTGTCTGTCTGTCTGTAATTTGATCCTGTATACTTGTTTACAATTTTTGATATTTTGGAATCTTACGAATTTTCGATCAGGGTCATCTCACGATCAGGGTCACGTCTGTAGATGGGCAATCCACCCGGATTTAAACCCGGTGCTTTCATAAACACCCAATTTTGTGGGTGTTTATGGGTGTTTACGGATGTTTATCGGTTGTTTATCAAAAGCACCGGGCTTAACCGACCCGGTGGATTGCCCATCTTTAGCACGTGTCATCTTACAAATCTTACGATCAGGGTCACGTGTCCTGACGCGAGTTTAACATTTTTTACCCATTACAAAAAAAAAGTGTACAACGCCGCTAAAGAAGTTTTCACTTGAAGAACAATGAACAGATCCGATTTTGCTGCCTGAGATTTTTTTACTAGCGGGTGACCCAAATGTCGTAGCCGTGGTGTCTGTTTCTCTGCTTGTTTCATCTTATAGTTGATAATGTTAGTATGAACTAAACATAGTTTCCAAATCTGGACGAGATTTATGTTTGCAGAGGAGTTGTCTACACAGGAAACCCAAGCGCAAGCTATGAAGCGTCTATTTATTACTGTTCTGTTCCCTGTCGCGTAAAGCGTAAATAATGTACTACGTGTTTGCGTCGCAAGCGCAAGGCAAAGCGCTAGGGGTCACTGTCAAATGTAGTTACGTTTGTTCAAGATCGAAACTGCACTATCGGAAGTGTCGGGGATCGGTCGGCTTACTATCAGATTTATCGCCGCGATCGGGAGCCGAGCGCTTCCCCCGAACAAGAGTGCCAGCGACCCGTGAATTTTATTGTTTCCCCTCGTACGATTCTGTACAAAGTTTTGTGTTCACACGTACTGCACGGGACGATTCGGTAAGCCGATATTCGTTTCGTGACTTTAGAACACAGCGTATAAACTTGAATTTTATTGAATTTAATATACGTGTTTCTTTGTTATTTTACGTAGATTGGAAGAGAAACGTCTTGAGATCAGGGCCCCAAGTCTGCTATTACAATAGTGTCAGAATGGTCTATCATTGATTTCATAATTGTTGATTTTGACAATTTTGGTAATCTGCTAATATAATGGCGTCATTATGACTTTCCAATGGTCAACTACTGACACTCCATTGAAAGAAATGGCATAGAATGGTAATCTCGTACATAATGAAAAACGAATTACTAACTTACGCGGTAATCTGAAAAAAAATTGACAGTTCCTTTGATCAGTAACCTACCAATAGAACGTCATTGTGCAGTCATTGCTTTTAATTCGTTACGAGTATCGTATAATTTCTGTGCCATTGACCGACCAATGATCAACCATTATGAATTTAGCAGATTACGAACTTTTAGCAAAATGACAATGGGATGGTGGTGGGATCGTGTTGGAATGACGAATGTATAAAAATAGCGGACTAGGGCCCCAGATTCTTCGTAGGCGGCGGTTTGATTTACTACAATTACCTACACGTAATTAGATTAGTTCTGTAACCATTTATTTTGTAATTTGCAGCAATGCATACTCGTACCTAGTTATAACGATGAAGAAAAAGCGTTACAAAGGTTTTTTTTATAAGGCTATCAAGCTCTATAAAAAAAAGATCTTTAATGCTATACAATCATGTAAAGCATTAAAACTCAAGAAGCAGGGTTATTTATTCTAAGATCTTAAAAGCAAATTATCAACAAATTATGATGAGGTACCAAACATGCCATAGCAATTCAGACGTTTTTGTCAGCCAAATCGTATCATAACTAGGTACATAATCTGCCTGTGCATATTTGCTATGCTAACTATTAAGTAATTTAACATCATGAATGCATCATTATCTTCAATAGAGACACGCAATTCGTACATACCTGGTTATTATTACCTACACGAGTAACAAAAGAGTCTTTGATAGCCGTTCTTTGCGCGGCGCCCGCGACTCCCCCGCAGGGCAAATGGCTGTAATAACAATGGAGAAAGCACCATTTATTTTGCATTGCTAGGAACTAAGTGTTGCAATGGAGGATAATATTCGAATATTAGATTTCGTATTGAGCATTTTCTCATACTAACATTGTATGAATGCACTTACATGCAGAAAATTACGCTTATTTATGTGCCTGACGAGTTAAGTCGAGTTTAAGTAATATGTAGTTGCAACTATGTTTAATGTAAGTATGGTGGTTAAAAATGGTGATAAGCACTATGCAATGACAGCTTGCAAGGCATCTTCTATCCTTGTGTTAACTCGTAATAATATTGCAGATAATAATTATACTATTATCACAATACCTATACCAAGTAATGTGTATGTGCAATGTCAATGACACTGTTGTCATTACATTTTGTATGACTGTAGGTACTATCTGTATTTTGTGCTGTAGGTAAGTATTTATTAATTTATGGCTTAACGATTTCCAATCCAACTGAAATATCGTTAGATACATCACGATTACTTTTTATGTACAAAATAGGAACAGTTTCCATGGGAAAATGCAAGTGGATAAGCAGAAGACGAAGGATTTGTAGGAATTTTGCAACCAGACTTAGAAATGGAAATACCAAAAGCTGGATTTAATATGCACAGTTGCACACTGTAGTAAGAACTGTTACTTCTACTAATGCTCGGTTCCTATAAATAAAAACGAATCGTTTTGCTTACCAATGGTAGTATTATTGCATAATTTTTATTGCCAAACTGGGCATACAAATGGAATCATAAGTTATAAATTTAACCTGTGATAGCTACTTCCGTAGAGGGTCTACTATACAAAGCTATGCCCCTTGCTTAAAGTTAAGTAGTGATTAGCAAGTGTTTAACCATACATTATTGACGTTTAAACGTCACTTAACTTTAATAATTGTTTATAAATAAACCCAAATCTGTCTTTGATTCATTATTGATAAAGATTTTAACGGTCCGTAATTTACAGGAATCAGTCATAAGACATCGCAAGTGGGGAAGAGCCATTGCTACATCAAAGGACCTTCTAAGGACGTAGAAACAGGGTGTCAAAGTGCAAATAATCGCATAATATGCCTATCACGAACAGTCTCACCTTCGCATCTATAGGGAAACCCCTCTTTGACTCATTCCTTCTAATGGACTTCAGATTTAGAAAAGGGAATAAAAGCAAATCTAAGGGGATGTACTACAAACGTGATTTATTACGATTATATGAATAATACATTGCCTACGGGGATGGTATATCCATCATAGCTCTCATAATGTTGTTTGTGTACCTACACCAACGAGATCGTTAGTCGATAATACAAATTAGTTTCAATGATTCGACTGTCATTGCCATGTGATGTAATATTAATCATGCTAATGGGTAAACAGGTTTTGTATCGCTGAACAGGGTTTCTATAAAACACCAATCGATATTGATTAAAACTACGACGAATTTGATGCATGACCTAAATCCAAAATAAAAGAGGTTTAAGATAAAATTGCCTGAATCACAGAATTACCTAGTTCAGGCACAAATCATGGGTGAACTCGAAAACTGTATTATGTTTTTGAATACATTTTATTATTTTTCATTTTATTTTGATTGCAGTAGGTACTTATTCAAATTAGGTTACAAAAACAGAGCTTTCATAGTGCGAAAGGAAATAATTCAATAATCTATACATATAATAAAATTGTTGACCTCCCATAGTAATAGCACATCAATGATTTACTATTACTATGGGAGGTCCAAATTTTTTTTCATATTTCGACCTATGTTCTTTGGGGAAATTTGTTCAGTTTCATGAGCACATTCACCTCCTTCAGGGTTGATACCCCCTTTCCGTTACACCTTGTATAAAGCGCGCTGAGAGCCGCGCCGCTGCCATAATTCCGATCCAGCCTGTCCCTTGCTGCCCTCTCCCAGCGACGCCCTAAGCCGAGGTCCGTACCCCACAGGGGGTGCCCTTAGCGTGTAGTCGCTTAGTTTTTAAGTTTATATTGTGTAGTTAAGTTGTGTATTATGCCCTGGCTGGAGGCCTTAATTTATTGAGGCATCCACAGGAAAGCCAGGTTAAGCAGTCGACAAACCCTCAGGTTGAACTGCGAGATGACCATTTCAAAAGAAAACGCGCCGCTGCCATAAGGATTCAGTTATTCGTAGCGAACGCACGTATCCTGGAGAGTATAGGCGAATAGTTGGATTCGATTATTGCGATTCACTTGAATACTGACTGTTTGCATATTTCATTTATTTATATTTTAGGGTTTGTAGGTTAGGTTCTTTTTCTTAATTTTCTTTAAAATTTTGTAAGTATTTGGTATAGGTTAGGCGGTTCTTTCCTTGATTATTGGGTATTTACTTATCTTAATTTTTATTTAGGATTTTGTAAATAAATATTGTAAGCATTTATTATTGGTTAGGCATTTCTTTCCCTGATTTTCGGTACACTTATCTTAATTTGTATTTAGGGTTTGTATATAAATATTATAAGTATTTGGTATAGGTTAGGCATTTCTTTTCTTGATTTTCTTTATTAAGTATAAGTTCATTAGCTTAGGTTAGTAATTATTTTTTCTAGCAATTCTTTTGTTTTATAAAGTTAGTACGTTTGTCTGTGTAGAAGAATAGCACCACCCCTTACTTCCCGTGGGTGTCGTAAAAGGCGACTAAGGGTCTCACCGGAGAATGGGCAGCAGCGTTCTCTATGCATTCCACCACCATACCATACTGCGATCGCCAACCCGCCTGCCAAGCGTGGCGATTATGGCAAACCCCCCCAAAATTGGGGGAGGCCTATGTCCAGCAGTGGACGTCTATCGGCTGAAATGATGATGATAATGACGTTTGGTTTACACGTCTTAACACTTATTACTTAAACTGTGATAACTTTAGACTGTATAATAATCTGTAAGTATTTATAATTTAATTGTTTACGATAGTACGTGATTACTAAATAACTGTGTGTTAAGTAGTAAGTACTATTTTATTGTAAGAATGCCTCGAAGAAGATCCAACCTCTCCCAATGTAGCAGAAATGCTAAAAGGATGAGATTAGTTCGATCACAGGAATCTGAGGAAGGTCGTGAGGCAAAAGGCTCTCTGCACCAGGCTAGGTTTCGTGCTGCAGAAACTTCGACTCAGCGAGAATCTCGACTGAGTTCAAATCGTTCTCGAATGATGACAACTCGAAATAGGGAAAACGGGGAACAACGAAAGGCACGTTTATCTGTCGAAGCTCACGCGCTATCGCGTGAGTCTGAGACTTTTGCTGTCAGGGAAATCCGCCTGAGCTCCCAGAGAGTACGGACAACAAATGCTCGATTCCAGGAGACACAGGACGAACGGGAAATACGTCTCACTGCCGATCGTGAAGCTCATACACTATCGCGTGAGTCTGAGACTTTCACTGATAGGGAAATTCGTCTGAGTTCTCAGAGGGTTCGGACAGCAAATGTTCGGTCTCAGGAAACACAGGAAGAACGAGAAATACGTCTCACTGCCGATCGTGAAGCTCAAGCACTAGAGTCTGAGACTTTCACTGAAATTCGCCTGAGTTCTCAGAGGGTTCGGACAGCAAATGCCCGGTCTGTAGACGGTATATGTAATTCAAAATATGCTACCCGAAAAGTCACTATTCCACGCGGACGAAGTCGCGGGCACAGCTAGTAGAATACTAAGTTATAATAATATAATAAAAAAAAAATATATTGTCAGGCATCAAGGGCCATAGGGTGTTAGTATTTCATCTTACTTAAAAACTACTAGTATATTAGTAACATGCAGGAATACTAAGAAAGAATCAGAAAAAGACAATCACAGGAAGGTTTAACAAGTTTTGTTGCCAACACGTAGCTTGGTAAACCCCCCCATTGTCGGCCCATCCAGCCTCTCTACCTTCAGAATGCTGTTGCTGCTTCCCCTCACTTGGGATATTACTGAGGCAACATTCTTCCGCATTATCGCAAAGGCGTGCATACATGACGCACTACAGTAAGGTGAAAGCCTCAACAGCGCCCTGAAGGCATTGTTGTAGTGAATGCGCAGGGCATTGTCTGCTTTTAGGGTATGGTAATATAATAATCGGCGTATTGTCTCAATTCAGGAAGGGGCCTCCCTTTCCTTTTTCCACTCAAATAGATCCTGAGCCAATATGGACCAATCCCTCATATCGTCGCTCGCGTGACTAAAAGTCCTATCTCATTTTTTAGCTGATTTGAGTTAGGGCAACTACATTTTTCTATTCGCGAATCCTTACATCATTTTGTTGCCTTTCAAAATTGTTATATTTTGAGACCCAAATAACAGAGATACGAAGGTTAGTGATAAATGTAAAGAATCACGAATAGAAAAATGTAATTGTCCTAACTCAAATCAGCTAAAAATTAGAAAACTGAGATAGGACTTTCAGTCATGCGAACGACGATATAGGCGTCAAGTTAGTCCCGCCATCTTCGCCTGGTCTTCCGCGATGCCGTTGGAAGTAAGTAAACAGATAATGTTTATTCAAAACAAGTTCTAGTCTTACTTAACTAGAACTGCAAGCAATTATAGCACTGCACTGTACGTTTAGGTACTTATACTGTTTTTATTATTATCCAGGTTCCAGACGAACAAAAACCTAGATCTTTAGCAAAAGGTACAAAGCTAATTAAAAGTAATTAAGATTTGCACACGTGTGCGGCGTCGAATGAAAAACGTTTACGCAGAAAGCCCGCTGTTAATGAAAAATGTTTGCTCTTTAGTCTGCGAGGATTGTGTGAATTCGTTCCTGCATATTGTGAGAGAGAAAATGAATGATTAAAACTCAGTATAGTACTCGCCTTTGTCTGTCCAGGTATTCTGTTTGCAGTTCAACAATATATTCTTTGTAGGACCACTATGCGTAGCGCTGTTTCGATCTCAATAAAGTAATAAAAAGTATATAAGTAATTAAGTATCGATAATAATCGAATTGAATATCGATGGTAATTTCGATATCGGTAAGTAATAAGTGCCGTTCAGCATATCGCAAAGTAAATATCGATAGTAATTTATATTCGATAATTATCAACAATTTAACATAATTATCAGTTGTTTAAATAATTGATGTGTGTGACATGAACGTGTATGTTAAGGGTTGGTAGATATTATTTTATCAATACAAATACGATACTCTAGCGGAAAATAATTTTCCAGTTGAAAAACGTTTTATTGAACAACTAGTGACCCACCTCGGCTTCGCACACAAAACATCGAGATTACTTTCATCATCATCATCATCATTTCAGCCGAAAGACGTCCACTGCTGGACATAGGCCTCCCCCAAAAGGGGGGGTTTGCCATAATCGCCACGCTTGGCAGGCGGGTTGGCGATCGCAGTATGGTATGGTGGTGGAATGCATAGATAACGCTGCTGCCCATTCTCCGGTACGCCCCTTAGTCGCCTTTTACGACACCCACGGGAAGTATGGGGAGATTACTTTATTATACATATATTATGTTAGTTTAATGCATCATCTGCATCCGGTTAGACTGGAAGCCGACCCCAACATAGTTGGGAAAAGGCTAGGCAGATGATGATGATGATGATGTTAGTTTAATGCATATTAATGTTTTGTAAACATAATCCTTCCGAAATAAATTCTCTAAACGATGGTGAAAACCGCATCAAAATCCGTTGCGTAGTTTAGAAGAACAACGCGATCACACAGACAGACACGAATATCTACTTTAATTTATAATATGTAGATATAGTTGACATCTTACCTGCTATTTCGTAAAAATGAGTGAGTCGATTCATATAGAGAAGAAATGCTCCCCTCGAATCTAATTTGTATCGATATGAAGTATCGAGTTATCTCGTATCTGTTCGATTCAGCACTATATGCATTTTCCCATCTCGATATTAGCTAACGTTAGTGTTTAAATTATTATCATGCTATGCAAGTATCTACTTATGTCCTTAAAGCGTATCACCTGAATGCATATCGGATTATGCCAGAGGCATTGCAGGTATTTACTTTCAATTGCGATTTATCGAATTATTGCAGTAGTCATTAAGTTATAGGTACATTTGTGTTTTATGTAGAGGAAAAGCTTAAAGGAATATTTTAATTGAATTACATATATTATTAAGGATGTTATGACCGTGTTTGTCATACTTGATTAGTAAGCATTTAACATAGATAAATGTACGTGAGTTGATATTTAAATTATATTTAATTGCATAGTCTGTTGTACAGCGAGTTCAATTAAATAGACAATATTTTCCCACAGAGTACCCGTTACGTTGTAATTCGATTTTTTTTTTGTTTTTATTCCTCTTAATACCTTGTTATTGAGCATCCTCGCCAGTAACAAAAAAGCATTCCTTCAACCAGTTCTTCCGAAACCCGTTAATAGCATTGTTTTCGTTCTTCTTCTAGTCTGTGTTTAAAAATAGAACGTGGAACGGTCCACAAAGCACACGTGTGTTCCAGCCATTAGTCCCCGGTATCGCTGGTCGGGAATGTATTGCTCCGAGTTGCGCCCTAAATCTACCGGCAAACGATTTAATTGCTCTTCGTGCGGGACTGTTCCTTATGAAATGCTATGCTTTGCAGTTATATGAACGGTACACTTTGGGATGGAATTTATAGAATATTTGTATATGTTTGAAGTAGCTATGTGTCGAATTAAATGATAGTTTTTTTATAGATTTAGTGTGAGCCGTATCTAATCTGGCATGGCGAACCGAAATGCTGTCGGAGTCTTACCTACTTTCTTTAGAACCATCAAACTTTTTGAACCTACTTTACATCGAACTATGTCAGAGGCACCTTGAGCAACAAGCAACAAATTGAGCTATTTCTATGAACAATCGCGGTATAATTTCATAATTAATCAAATTCTCCATGCCGTATCTCGGGCACGAAGTTTGTATTAAAACTGCACGAAGAAAAGGCGATTACTGTAGGCAGGGTACAGTTCTGGCCATCGTTGTCCACTGTCCAGGCTGCTATATTTGGGAATTGGACCGCGCCGCCACCAAGTTTATCAATGTGTATTGGAGCGTGGGATTGTTTTCGAACGTTGCCTCTGCTGTGGAATGCAAACTTGTGCCTTGTGCCCTACTTGATGGCCAATTACCTGTCGGTTACCATCACGGACAATGTTTTTTTTTTTTAGATTATGCATTACTTTTATTTTTTAATAATTTTGTTGTTTTTTTTTTTGGAGATTTATTTTTATTCATGTGTATTTGTGTATGGCTAATGATTCCAGCAATCTAGTTCGTTTTGGCAAAAAATATAGAACCAGAGGAAGAGGCTTAGTTAAACTTCGATACCTGTTATAAATATTAAAAGATATTTACTCCCCAAGTTGTTGGTAGATCTATACCAACTTCTACATATTATAACGTAGAAGTCGGTATCTACCAAGTTAGTACCAAGTTGTTGGTATCTACCAACAACTTGGGAACGAGCACAAAGATTTTTAAAACATAACAGGCAATATAGATTTTCTCAAATTCCGATTCTGCATAGGAATTACATGTACAGCTTTTGAGCCATGATCAGATTCCAATTAACTATATTGTAATGATGTTTCATAAGCAGGATGGAGCTTAATTGGTACTTTATATCCGCTGTTACGAAGGTACACTTTAATTACTAGCATTATAATACCTATAGGCGTAGTAAACAAAGACCAATTATTAATGATCACTTTATTATTCTATGCGTACAAAGTGTGTGTATAATAATTGTATGTACTGGGATTTTGGGAGCAGTGGTAGCTTAGTGGTAACGGCCGCAAATGAATTGTAGGTTCGAACCCAGTGAGGTGCTTTACTTTGCGTTAATTATTTCATCAACACTGGGGCCCAAGTCTGCTATTTTTATAAATTCGTCATTCCAACACGATTCCACCACCATCCCATTGTCATTTTGCTAAAAGTTCGTAATCTGCTAAATTCATAATGGTTGATCATTAGTCGGTCAATGACACAGAAATTATACGATACTCGTAACGAATAAAAAGCAATGACTGCACGATGACGTTCTAATGGTAGGTCACTGATCAAAGGAACTGTCAAAATTTTAGCAGATTACCGCCTAAGTAGTAAGCAGTAATTCATTTTTCATTTTGTACGAGATTACCATTCTATGCCATTTCTTTCAATGGAATATCAGTGGTTGACCATTGGAAAGTCATAATCACGCCATTATATTAGTAGGTTACCAAACTTGTCAAAATCGACAATTATGAAATCAATGATAGACCATTCTGACACTATTGTAATAGCAGACTTGAGGCCCTGCTCTCAAAACGGTGAAGGAAAACATTGCGAAGAAACCGGCATGTCCTAGAACTAAAAATACGAAGACAGCTAACAATTCGCACTCGCACTGGGTCCGCGTGGTGGATTTCGGCCCTCTCACTGAGAGGAGGTCTGTGGGAACATTATAGGCTGATTAAACTATGCTATGATTTAGAGAATTCGGTAATACTAAAGTTTATGTACCTACTAAATTCGTTTATTAACTTGAAGTTTCGCCTTCTGTTTTGATATAATAATTGTTATTATTCTCACGGTAATGCTATAAGTTTTAGCTATAATATTTGGTACGGTAACTGATATTGTTGAATTATGTTCAACGATTTCTGTTTGTGAACAGTTTAGCTGGTTAATGGTGCGGTACGAGACTTTACGGCGACACCTGCAAAGATTTACTATGCTTGCTGCCTTTTTTTACCGTCTTGACAAAAACAAAAATCTCTTTTTTTCTCACTAAATAAAATAAAAAACCTCTTTTTTATGGCTACAACGAATTCATTGATAATTTCAGAGCGTAGAGTCTACAATAAGCCTATATGTTTGTATTATTTGTCGTTTTTTTTGTTTTACTATGAAAAGTTTACTTTAAATAAGTAATAGTAATTTCACTGCTCAGTTTTTATGTTTTAAAAGTTCTTCTTTATGTTGTGCGTAGGCGACATAAAGTCGCTTTTTATGCTCTAGTGTTTATAGTTTTTTTTTTCTAAGACTAATATAATTCGGCCCAACACGCACAATAAAACGATTTTATTTCATTTGCTTTAATTTATGTCACTTCCGTGTTTTCTATCGTTAATTTAATAAAACCAGGTAAAACATTACTTGAAAACGCAAAGAAACGTTTTTATGACTTGGCAGTATGAAGTACCCAAGTCGAATGACACAGGTTTAAAATTAAAGAATAACTTTTAGAAAGTTTCATGGCGGGTATTAGCTATTCTCTTCTTCAATTTTGCAACATTTTCGAACAGTGAAAATACTGATAAATACTTTATTCCTGTTTCAATATCTCGCAATCGAAGTGATAAGCAGAGTGTATACCTCGGGTATAAAAGAGCCATTTTACCCCTAAAAACGGAACCCTAAAAACTGTAAAAGGGTAACGGTGTACCGTTACCCTTTTACCGTTTTTAGGGTTCCGTACCAAAATGGTAAAACGGAACCTTTATGGTGAGACTCAGTCTCTCTGTCTGTCTGTCACAGCTGGATATCTCTAGAACTATAATTTCTATCAACTTGAAATTTGGAATAGCTTTAGATGACGTTTGCCCAACTATTTTGCAAATTAGAAAGAAATAAAAATGTATATTTTTTGCAACAGGGACTGAAAGGGGTATGAAGAATTCGAATACTAGGGCATGTGGAGGGGTATCATATGAAAGAGCGCAGTTTGCACTTTCTCAAACATTTTTTCTTTTTTTTTAGGCCGCACAGTTTTCGACTTTTAATGAAAAATGTAAAAAAATAATACCATTCCCCCCCGCCTTATCTCCAAAGTTTGCAAAGAGAAAAATCTGAAATTATTCTGTGATAATTTCAAAGTTTATGTAAAGATCAAAGGAAAAATAAAACAAAGTCTCTAAATAGCACACTTTTTCAGAAATCATCAACAAAAGTTACATTAGTTCTACTATCGGTCAAGAGATGGCGCTGACATAAAACTGCAATATTCTACACCACAGTGCACAGTATTAAAATTCTCTGACGAATATAGGCCTCGCCGATGAAAAATTAAAAACATGATGGTGCGGAACCCTCGGTGTGCGAATCCGACTCGCTCTTGACAGGTTTTTTTTAAACGTCTCGGGGTAAGCTAGCTTCTGTTATGCACTAGGTTGTACAATCTACTATTATTGATAGGAAAAAAAAGAAAAATAAATAAGGTTTTTGAAAAAAAAATTGTGCCATAGGCTTCAGAATCAGAATCAGAATGCTTTATTTGTAAATATAGGACAAATTACAATAGTGTGCGAGATGTTACAGGTAGGTAGATCCTCTATGTTTTGCCCAGAGGCGTACAAATATATTAAATTGACATTGTCGATTTTTTTATATAATCATGGAGTGGTAGAATTATGTAAAATTATGTAAACTTTTACATTAGTAATAAAATCAATATTAATAGGTACATGCATAACAATACAAATTAAAAATAGAATTGATGCTAATCTAAATATATGTATAAAACTCAAAGGTGACTGACTGACATAGTGATCTATCAACGCACAGCCCAAACCACTGGAGGGATCGGGCTGAAATTTGGCATGCAGGTAGATGTTATAAGGGGATAAAAAAGGGGATGAAAATTTGTATGAAATTTTGTCAATTTAAACCGATCGGGCTGAGACTTCGCATACATATAGCTACTATGACGTAGGCATCCCCTAAGAAAGGATTTTGATAAATTCAACCCCCATGGGGATAAAATAAGGTATTATGGAGGATGTAAATGTATTAGTTTTTTTTAAATAATACTTAACGCGAGCGAAGCCGCGGGCAAAAGCTAGTGTCGAATAAAATTCTAAATCGTCAAAATAGGTGAGGTGATGTACAATTTACTGAAGCAGTAATTATAGAATTATCGTCCCAATATTCCTATAGTGAGTAATAGCATTTATCTATCAATATTCTTAATAGTTCTGTTTTGACATTGTCCAGTTTTAACGTTTTCAGGTAGTTTGTTACATATTTTTTAGCCATACACAAGGTAGGTACTTTTATTCATTCGTGCAGTTTTGCTATGACTCACTTCGAGTTCTGACTTATTTTTATCGCGTAATTTTCTGTAGTAACTTTTAGTAAGTATTTTGTATAATGAAATGTTAGATTTGACGAATATATTTGTTTCGTAAATGTACAGCAATGGCAAGGTAAGAATTTTTAGACGTATAAAGAACGGTTGACAACTGTCTGTACTTTTAAGGCCACACATAGCTCTGACACATCTTTTTAGGGTTCCGTAGCCAAATGGCAAAAACGGAACCCTTATAGATTCGTCATGTCTGTCTGTCTGTCTGTCCGTCTGTCTGTCTGTCTGTCTGTCCGTCCGTATGTCACAGCCACTTTTCTCCGAAACTATAAGAACTATACTGTTGAAACTTCGTATGTAGATGTATTCTGTGAACCGCATTAAGATTTTCACACAAAAATAGAAAAAAAAACAATAAATTTTAGGGTTCCCCATACTTAGAACCGAAAGTCAAAATTTTTTTTTTCATCCAACCCATTCGTGTGGGGTATCTATGAGTAGGTCTTCAAAAATGATATTGAGGTTTCTAATATCATTTTTTTCTAAACTGAATAGTTTGCGCGAGAGACACTTTTAAAGTGGTAAAATGTGTGTCCCCCCCCCCTGTAACTTCTAAAATAAGAGAATGATAAAACTAAAAAAAATATATGATGTACATTACCATGTAAACTACCACCGAAAATTAGTTTGAACAAGATCTAGTAACTAGTTTTTTTTAATACGTCATAAATCGTAAACCGCAATTTACCATTCATTCAATCAAGTCAAAAATAAAAATAAACATTTAATTTCATAAACATAAACCTTATGCATAAACCCGGATGTTACGGAACCCTCGGTGCGCGAGTCCGACTCGCTCTTGCCCGGTTTTTGGACTCTAAATTCGAGTTCTCTATCAACTGAATTGCCCCAGTATATTACGCCATATCTGAGTGTTGATGCAACATAGGCGTGATAGGCTGTTAGTACGGATTAGAGGCTTACTATTTTTGATAGTTTATAGAGAGCATAGGTGAATTCATTATGTTTTTTACATATTTCGTCTGTCTGGGGTCTCCAAGTCAAGTTGTTGTCTATATTAATGCCAAGAAATTTAGTAGCAGTAGTTGATTCTATTTTTATCCCTAAATAGCTAATGTCAAGGATTGTATTTGGTATTCTCTGATAAAATGCATAATTTTAGTGTTTTCTAAGTTTATAATTAGATTATTGTTGTCAAACCATGTTATAATTCTAATTAATGTCATATTTATTTCATTTTCATAAGTATTGGGATCATCACACTTAATAATTACGGTGCTATCATCGGCGAATACTACCATAGGGTGCTTTATCTGCCTCGGAAGGTCATTTATGTAGAGCAAAAAAAAGAGGGGTCCTAAAAGGCGGGGTCCTAACACGCTACCCTAAGGAACGCCGTATTTAATTATCTCGCTTTCGGAACGATATTTTTTCTCTTAAATAGTATTCGTAGTTAGTACCTACCTTCTACTCCGTTCACCTTATATACTTACCCTAAACGTAAAAAAACGTACTCTAGCTATAGCTAGAGTCGAGCCAAAAAGTTTGTAGTAAGTAGGCTAGTGTTTGCTAAGAAAAATAACCTATGATGATTATAAATTTATAATAGAGATGGCGAGATGACCTGGACGCGTACCACGAGGGCTGATTTGAGGTGGCGCGGGAGAAGAGTTCCTGGAAAGATTTAGGGGAGGTCTTTGCCCAGCAGTGGGAACAGCATAGGCTAACAAAAAAAAATACTACAAAAGATCTGCTAAGTGCTAAGATATTATAATTCTGTAAAAGTAAAATTTAATTTTATCTCTCCCAGCGGTGAGAACATTATAGGGTGATTATGATATGAATGATACTTATTTTTTTTTTTATAAAATAGTTTAATAGGTAATTGTTATAAAGTACCATTGTGTCAAATCATCGCGCTGTTCAGTACAATTAATTACTTTTATGTTACAATTGATTATTATGATACTTCTGATTACAACAACTAAGAAGGTTTTATACTTACATTACATAATTTATGTATTCGTAAATGTTTTATATAGGTGCCATAGTCTGCATAAAGCACCCAATCATAATATTTAATGCTTTTAGAATAAGATCTGAATGACATTTTATCTGTTTTGTTTATGTTAATATTAAGAAATTTCAAAATCAATCAATACTACAAAAAGTACCTGTAGTTTGAACTCGCCGGCAGAAAATTTCAACGTCTAAAGTTCTTCCCCAAGTCCAACCCCTACGTGTTGTGGCAAAAATTCCAAAATATTGCCTGGCTAAAACCAGATGATAGAGTTACGGAGGCAGTAATTGTGTTATGTTACGCTATGAGATTTGGCCGCCTCGTCTGAGGTGACTACACCTGAGGCAGAGACGAATTCGACTGCGGAATACTAATGCACCCTCGTGGTTCCTTTGGTTTTTACGCACTTAATTAGAATTGCAATGGATCGAACAGTATCAAGATGCCGTGCGCATAGTAATTAGGAAATTATACGTGCACGGAAGATTGTGGTGGGTGGTGAAGGTGAAGGAAATTTTGTTTGTTTTGAGGGAGAAATATGTTGTTTGACTTTTCAAGTTTATCATAATTTAATAATGATTTTTTTGCTCTGGCTCTTGTATCACAAGAGCCAATTCATATATCCTTTTTATCTATTTCTTATGGTGAAGGTGCACATCGTAAGGGAGACCACCAGTTGGTGATCACGTTAATTTCCTATCTGTTTAAGAGAAGTATAAAGTGTGATTTTTTCAGGTTGATATAATTATTATCATCAAAGGAATTTGTGAAAACACTGGAATAGTAACTTTATAGTATGTTAGTTGTCGGTGCAAAATATAATTGCGTTAAATGAAACATATCATACTTGAGCGTACCTAAATAATAATTATGTCCGCATCCCTGACGCGATAAACACACAATTGTTCAAATTAAACACAATAGAAGGACAGTTAATAATTGATATTACGTTAATAAATAGGTCTATTTGTGCAATCCATTATCCAGAAAGTGCGCCACGTCGACGCTTGTTTGTTTTATCGTAGTAGGTATTTACCTTCACGTTCAGTTAGTCCGGCGCTGAAAATAAAAGGATGCAGAATTTGTCGAGTCGCGGTCATAAATATCCGAAAGCGACAGCCGGGTCCGCCATTTTCCTGTTGACAAAATCACACCCACAATACATTCAAACTTGTCTAAAGTTTTCATTGTTTATTGCTCTCCCGCAGATTGTAAGTGGAGATCTATCTGCACCCTTTTAATTCAATTAAATACCTACATTTTCTATTTATGCTAATGGACGTGACTGCGCCTTTCAGGTTAAAGTAATGGGAAGTAAGAAGAAACTTGTGCCAATTGTGAAGAGTTCTATTGTATTATCGCTGATAGGTATACGTTGAACGATTCCAGTCTACGACGTCGTGGTTTCTCGTCTCGAGAATTGATAGCGTCCATTGAAGTGTCGGGACATCGAGAGCGTCTTGAAAAGAAAATAATCTTGATGAAACGTCTCGCTATAAAAAGAGAACGTCTCCGTTGTCGACGCCTCACGCTTTCGTTGAAATAAACCGGGACACGCCACGACAAAGCTGAAAACTTTATTTTCATACTAAGCCTCGGAACCGTTATTGTCTTTGTTAGTAACCTCACTTGAGTATCCCCCTCGGAACATTCTCGCTAATGACTTTTCTTTTGATAGAATTAAATTATTTCCAAGAAAAATATTTTCGTATTTCTGTATTTCAAACGTGTGAAATATTATATATACCGTTCAGTTTTGTTTTTTGTCCCTCAAATATTTATTAATATTGCTAACGTAAATAACAATTATTTTAATAAAATATTTACATATTATAATGGCTTCGCTTTGAAGTTTTTCAAATTTAATATCGTTACTGAAATATTTCACAGTGGCATAAGGAAAAAGGACGATAAAATTTAATAAAAAAGTTGTTGGGGTTGTGAATGTAGATGGTACTTAGTATTAATGATATTTATTTCAAAGTGAAACAGTAATGAAGTATGAACAATCATACTTCATTAATGCATTCTAATTGCAAAATGAAAATGTTTTCGTGCGCCAATGCATTTCCTCATTAAAGTAGGGTCGAAACAAATGACGTTATTGTGGCAGAATTTCGTGGAAATGCAAAGGTAAGCCAGGTATATGCGACACAAAGTAGGAAGTCTTACAAACTGCTCTCGTTAGTTCATACATAGGTACATACTTAGATGTACCTATTTGTTCCCAACTCGCGATAAAGTTTAGACGAAAGTTCTGCGATATTCATCTTTAACTCGACGGATAAGTTTCGTGGAACTTCATAGATCATGGGATACGTTTAGTGACTTTCATATTGTTATTCTTGAATTACGACGTTACGCGCGGTTGTGTCAACATGTCGAAATTGTAATGAAGAAGTTTTTCTAGGCATTTTTTTCTTGTTTGTTTATATTTATCCTTTGTAGATGGAAGTAGTCTTGAATAGTTTCGGAATACCTAAATATGTACCTACCTTTACTACATATCTGCTAAACTAAATCATTACCTACAGTTTCGCAGCAAAAATTTATAAAATTTTCAAATCTTTTTCAAGGAAAACGACGCAAATTTCCGCGAATGCAGAATAACAAGATATTTCATAACATTCACCCTACATTCAAATAACAAGTCATAATCATAAACCCAGACAGACAGGAAAAAGTAATTGCTTGGCTTACAATTATACAATAAATGTCTAGAGGGCGCTTAGAAAAGGACATGATGACTGCGGGTCAAGTGGCTTGATTGCGAGGATTAAGTCCTGGGTGCGAGTTGGGAGATATTACTACACTTGTAGGTACCTACTTATGATTGTGAGCGTCGAGAATGTTGTCACTCAAGATGATTGCTTAGGGCCCCGTTGTAGCTAAGAATAGTAGGAGGATTTAAGTATGGGCAACATTTGGGCCTCGTGTAGTGTGAAGGGAACCGTCGTGGGGAATCCTAGATCCTAGACTTTATGTAAGCCATAACAGCAGCATGACATGTGGGACAGGCACAACCTGATATTATTTAAAGGTTTGCACTTGCTCGTAAAGTGACTCTTAATGAACTGCTTTTAGGTCCATAATGCAGTGCATTAAACACGCGTGCCTTTTACTTTATGTTACCGCACTAGTGCGGTAACGCCATAGATAACTATTTACTAGTCGAAGATGTGCGCTTTTTTTAATCTCTTCAAAGATACTTCATGCCAAAAGGAATCTGCGAGCCATATGTCACATTTTTTTAAATAGTATGAATTGTCCTTGGTTTCAAAATGAACTAACATTTATTTACCTTAAATTGTTCGTGGTCCCTCCCGGAACGAAACGGAAAAGACCCTGACTGGTGTTCTATTATTGCGGATTCTCACTGAACTAATGTATATTTCTTTATGCCAATAGTACTTTCTAATTCCGTACAAACTAAACTACAATTTGACATACGACAACACTACGAGTCAACAGTCTAAGCATTATTTTGTGTTTATTATATTTTTTATATTGGCTGTTTAGCGGTTTTGCCAGTACCTTTATTTATATCGTTAGCGCGGCGCGCGGAAAAACAAAACCAGCGCGCCATTTTCCATAAAAGTTAATAACAATACAAGTCTGTTTTTTTTCCTCACAAGTGTGTTGAAAAACGTCGTATGAAACGCGTGTGCATTGATCATTACAAACACGGTTTCCTTATCGCGCTCGACTGCGGCTCGCGCGAATAATACCGCCTCGGGTTCAATGATCAACACAGCACACATGTACTTTGATGTACAGACGCCAGCACATCAAGCTACCCGAAACTGTAAAATTTTCTCAATCAACTTTGAACCTTATGCTTTAGCGATAAAGTTGAAAATCTATTCAAGAAATTTGACAGATTATAGTAGCTTGATGTGCTGGAGTCTGTACCTACATATTTATGTGCAAGTTATAGAACTAAGGGCTGATTTTTCCAACGCCAGATAATTTTATGCGAGAAATAATTTTGAATTTTTGACCGTGCTTCCATACAAAATTTGTCTGACGTCAATTTTATTCCACGAATAAAAATTATCTGTCGATTGAAAAATCAGCCCTTAGTTGCAATACTAAGTTGCCTCATACTTCTCCTCGTCTATGATGAGTACCTACCCGGGGCATCTAACATAATCATGTTGAGAGCAAGCTTTTTTATGTATGTATTTATTATAGACTGTCTACTACAAAACATTACATAACAATACATCACGCCTGTTTTCCCTGAAGGGTTTGGGTTTGGTGTACCTATAGTACACCTACATTTCGCCAGGTATGTTTAAGTCACACGTAATAGTGGTCGAGCCTATTGCCATTCAACCGGGTAGAAATCCAGACACCGGGCTGCTACTGAGAAATTCTTGGTGAAAAAAACCCAATTGCATTTATCCCAACCAGAGAATCGAACCCAGGTCCTCATGCTCAGCAGTAGCGCTTGCGACCATTAGACCAACGAGGCAGACCTAGTGTTATCAAAAGAATCGTTTAAGGGGACTTGACCTAAAGCGCCGTCACCGTCGGACTGCATAGAAAAGAAAGAGATGCGCTATGACACAACGCTGGTAATTTGTTGCAAAATATGAAGCTACAAAAAAAAAATATATTTAATTATTTTAATTATTTAATTATTTTTTATTTACAAAAAAATCTATTGATTGGAAAAAAATATTAAAACACTAGTGCTTTAGTATGTAGCTTGTAGAATAATCTGACAAAAAATCTGAATGATTGTATGGTTTTTAAGAAAGTTTTTAGAGGTATCTTCATGATTTTTTTCTACCGTATCAAATTAGTTGTATTATGTTTTCAACACACTATCTAACTAGCATATACTGAAGAATATCATATATTTTTCTGATTTTGTTTACTGTAGTCGATTGTATACTTTTTAAAACTTGAGTTTATTGCGTTTAGGTCCTGTAGTCCCCTTAATTCAGACTATTTACCTAAATGTCCGTATTTTGTTAGTATTACATTTTCTTAAAAACTATTTTATTATTATGTACGTATCAAAAGGTGGAGAATTATGATGCAACGTGAGATTGTTCTAGATTTCTAGAAACTTTGACGTCATAACGTAGGTACATAGATTTAGGGTCGGACGCTTTGGTAAGCATTTAAAAATTTACCGACATCGAAGTTTGTCTCCCAGGCCGGTTAGTTGCCGATCGAAACTGTCGTAGGCATTGTCTATAAATTGTTACTGACATAGCCGAGCTGCATAACTCACCAGGGAGGGGTCTAAGTTTACTGATTTAAAAACGTTGCAATGGTCTCATCATTGTGAGTTTTTGACAGATTTTGTGTGGCTTTGTCAAAAAATCACAATGGAGAGACCCTTGAAATATTTGTAATTAAGTGGACTTGGTCTCCAGGTCTAAGGCCTCGGTCTCGAAGTCAGCGATTGCGGGGCGGCGGCAGCGGCGGCGCGGCAACGCAGACCCAGTCTCGAAGCCAGCGGGAAAGTCGCGCGGCGCTAGAGTGTTATGAGAAATTAGTGTCTTTGTTCGCGAGCGAAATGTGTCAACAACGACGACAACATCTTATCGATACAACATTTTAAAACGTCGATAGTTAAAAAGCAAAATAAAATGCACAACACTACGTCAATGCAGACGCGCGGGTACCGCTAGACTGATGCGCATCGGTCGTACACCGTTCCCCTGCGCCGCTACCTTCGAGGCCAGTTCCATATAAATCTATGCATTGAAACGCGCTGCTCCCCGCGACGCCACCGCGCCGCGCCCGCTGACTTTGTGTCCGTAGCCTAAGCCCGTGACCCGAAGCGTTCAATCACAGGTTCAATCCTGGGTTATTAAAAGATTTATACGCCAACCCGGCTATTCCTGCTTTTTGTGAAAATGTGAATGAATTTAAAAAGTAAGGCTAATATTCACGAATTAAAAAGGTTATGTAATATGTAATGGTATCTCCATTACATATTACATAACCTTTTTGCTTCAAGCCCCTACAAATGTTAAATTGAACCCGTTTAAAGTTTCGACAATCCCATAAGTGAATATGCCATCGCCATCAGAAGTACAATACTGGAATACAAAATAGATAGGAATTTAGCGGCTAACAGTATTACGTATTTACGTACCTAGGTTATGTGTGTTGTGGTATGCATCCTTTGTGGTTGACCTATTCGGCACTGGGCCAAACACGTACACAATTTACTTAGCCACGGTCCCACCTACACCGTGATTTGAATACACTTTAAACTTTAAAATATGTCTTCGTGTTCTGTAACAGAATTGCACTCACCACTTTGCGAAAAAATACGTCTGCCTCGATGTAAGTTGTGAGTGCGTTGCTTACAAATAAATTACAGTTACTCTTCGTTCAAGATGATTTGAAAAAGAAAATGTTAATGTTGTATATTTTTTAATTATTTTAATTGATTTATTAAACACATAGGTTTCATGTGAATATGATGTTTTATTTGCATAAAAGCATAATTCTAGGTAACTAAACAGCCGTGCCACCTTTTCCCAGCTAAAGCAATAGAAAGTGGTGAAGGGCGGACGTTTTGAGGCACTGCCTTATGTAATTTTGACGTTCGAAAAGTGCAGTCACTCAGCCTCGTTTGAATAAATGACTTCTGATTGATTGATTGATAGAAAAAAATGTACAGGGCGGCAGAGCATCGACGCGCAAACTGAAACTGAAGCACATGATTCTGAACTGACGAAAAATTTCAGCGTAGGGGACGTTGAAAAATATCGTCAGTAATAATAAAAAAAAAATTCTGTTCCATACATTTTGACCGCGGAAATTAAAAAAAAATTGCTCTTCCATACATTTTGACCGAGGAAATTAAAAAAAAATGCTGATCCATACATTTTGCACTTTTCTATGAAACATCTGATTTACTTTTTGATTGACATTTTGACCGCGGAAATTAAAAAAAAATTGCTGTTCCATACATTTTGACCGAGGAAAAAAAAATGCTGATTCATACATTTTTGCACTTTTCTATGAAACAGCTGATTTACTTTTTGATTACCGACGACATTTTTACGGTGGTCTTGAATCATGTGCTGAATTTATGGATTCAGTTTGCGCGTCGCGGTCGATGTCCGTGTTCTCTGCCACCCTGTGTATATTGAGTCTGAAATGTAAACGCCGACGACTATTATTTTACCACATTAAATATTTTTCCAGACTAAACAATATTGCTCTATCGTACAACTAAAGTATTAGTCGAACGATAGAGCAATATATGTACATTTTGTGTTATTTATTTTGTCTTCAGGGCTGGTAATAGGCTCCACGTTAAAGAAAAAGATCATCCTTTCATGATTTATCGGGTACGATTAAAACATTCAACAGAGTTTTTCCCATAATAAAACTCAAATAAACTTTTCCCGATCCTTTTTTGCGAGCCCGAAATCGCAGATTAGTAAAGTTATCCTACACGGGTACGAACTCATGTTATGAAACTTAGTTCGATACAATTTATAAGGTGTAATAAATATCTAAGTAAAATTGTTGCGTGTTAGTTTTCAACCCCTGCAGCAATACCGTGAAAGTAAAAGTAAGGGGACTTTTAGTTTTTCTTCCTTTTAAATACTTTCTGCTTTTACACTCGCTAGGAAAAGTTTGAGGGGCGATGACACTCGTTAAATCATAACATGGCAATCCGGCTGAGCATTGGGGTCGTCATAAACGGTCCCTGAATCCAACCCTATAATTAAAGATTATAGGGTAAAGTGCCGTGCTCGTTATACCTATTTATTTAAAGCCTTTGGCTAAAGTTTTTGATTACTTAGGTACGGTCTGTTCGCATTGACATCTATTTACATATTACGATGTTTTTTACAAAACGATACAGAGTTTCCATTTCTTGAAATTACCCCTTCACTTAAAAATATTATGTGCAAGATTAATCCGGGTTATATTTGTTTGCACAGTGTGTTAGTATATTTTGAAGTCGCATTAGTCTAACGCGCGAAGGGCGGCAGTAAGCGACCCGAGTCGTTATAATGAGATGCAACTAGAATTAAGTATAAAAATAAACATGTAGCTTGCGTGTGGAATAACCTATTAAAACTTAGCAGGTTCCTACAGTTTTGCAGCTTAACTTGGTAAGTAGTTAGGTAAGTAAAGTGTATGGCAGTGACTGCAGGGAAGTAGGAACTTCGAGAAAATTGCAGGTTAAAAGTAATAAGCACATGTTGTAAATGTTATTAAGATTCATTTTAATTAAATTCAGATTTATATATTGTTGATGAGCACTGGTGGCCCAGTCGTGACGGCCGCAACTTACGGGCAGTGATGTGCAAAAAGTAGTGATTAATAATTACAAATATACATTATAATTAATTTCATAGCACATCCAAAGTAATCTAATTACAATGTAATTGAAATATTATGTAATTCGATTACATTTTAATCAAATTATTATTTAATTCATTTATTAATTAGATTACATAAGTAACTAGTTACGCACATCACTGCTTACGGTTTGTAGGTCGTAGGTTCGAACCCAGATAGGCGCTTTAGTTTATGTAAATTATTCAATCACCACTGCTCTCAAAACGGTGAAGGAAAACATCGTGACATAGACATGTGACATCTACCAACCCGCACTGGGCCCGCGTGGTGGATTACAGCTCACTGCCTCTCACTGAGAGGAGGCCTGTGTCCCAGCAGTGGGAACGTTATAGGCTGATTATATAGGTATATATATCAGCACCATTTTTATAAATAAACGATAGATATTATTATTATTCATTTCCTATATTAGTAATTTCCTAGCTACTTATCCCGTATGTTGCACCTGTCATGTTTTGTCTCTGCATCACCGTAAGGTTGACTGGTAGAAAATGCCTCAGGCATTTGTACAGTATTTCTTTTACTTGTGCATAAAGTTTTTATAAATAAATAAATAATTATTATATAGCGACGGCGAAGTGCCAATACCTCCCAACTGACATTTTTTGAGAAATTCACTTTTTATCTTTTTGAATTTAAAATCGTTATTCGCATGTTTTAGTGAAATCGTTAAGTGGTTTTTTTAGTTGCAACAGCATTCAATTAAAATGTTGAAATATATACCTCCCAACTAAACCAACGCAACGTGTCTGTTTTTGAACGTTTTCTTCAGTTTGTGTAAATTTTTGACTTTGTCAGTTAGGAGGTATTAGCACTTCGCCGTCCATAGGTACTGTGAAGAGCTGATGATCTCTTCAAAGACATCAAACAACGCTACGATTTCTTTACGTTTATTTTGAGTAAACCTCTTTACATTTCCCGGATTAAAAATATCGCTGTTATTTTTTAAACAAAAACCTAATACAAAACATTTGACACATCTTTCTCATCTACCTTGACTCCTCGAATGCGATAAGCGGGGCAACACATTATCAATCGGAATCGGTTTCATTTTTACAGTTCAACAACATTCATTGCGTTATTTACGCGTTGAGCTGACAAATTTTTCAAATTTATGAAGCAATGGATTAGCAATTTGCTTCAAAATTATTCAGATTCCGATTGATAGTGTGTTACGCAATTAAGGTGTAAGGCTAATTTATTGCTAGCCTGCACCACATAAGGTCGACTTTAGCGGACAACCTTTACAGTACCTACTATACATAATTCCTCACAGCGTTTAAATAAGAAAATTAAATAAGCAGTACAAATATAACATTTTTCATGGTAAAAATCCATGTTCCTTTTATGAATATTCCAAATGGCAGAACACCCGCCAAAATTATTCCTGATCCAGCATAAACAATGAAATTTGAAGGGTTGAAATCATTTAATAAGGCAAATATTTTACTTAAGTCAGGCGATGCTGCGTCGGGCGGAGCATGGAGTTATGCTAACGAACTGCTATTATGTTTCACCCTCGTGTCACTGTGTGAAGGTTTTGCACTCTCGACCGAGTTACCGCGGGGGTTGTTTCAGAAAATCATGTGTTGCTTTGGGGAAAAGCTGGCAGTTGAAACACGCGCGGCGACGGGAACAGACGCGTCGGGCTCGCGGGCGGGTCATGCAACTACGAACAATATTCCGATATCACCGCGCCAATGTTACCAGCTTATCTAGGTCGATGAACAATAACGGGGTGTAAATTAGAATACAAAAACATACAACGTGTCGTCATCTCAAAGCAATTGTTCATAGAAACACAGTGATCGGCTAAAGTTTATGGACGTTTACCCATTTGTTAATGGATAGTAATGTTTTTCTGATATTTGGAATGACTAAAATAAGTAAGTATAAGTATTAATTGATAGTTACGACGTCTTATGGAAGTAAAAACTTTTTATGATTGACGAAAATGGAAAACTTTCCCGATGAGATTTGTTGTTGGCGAATTTGTTAATTAAAGTTGACTGCCTTGTTCCGTTTGTTTCTTTAACAAGGTCGGTAAGTATAATTAACACGTTGTTTATAAATACAACCTATAGGTAATTATACCTAGGTATAATTTACTTCGATTCTAAATACGCCCATATAATAAAGTAATAATACAGTTCAATAGGAATGACGCAATTTTATATAAAAAACCTTAACGAAAACACAACATACTTTAATCAGTTAATCTTATTAGGGTAATAATTAGATTAACTGAGTTATTGGCATTGCATTTATAGGTATTATGGAAATTATATCTAATAAAAATTATTCAAAGTATAAAAATACGATAAATAACCAGTAGCTACATTATTATCATGTCATTACCTAGCTATTAGGTACCTACTGCTATCGTTAAGCCGACATCAAACACGTTACTGCTTCACGTGGCCTGAGCTCCTGCCAACACGTTTTATTACCCTGTTTGGGGCTTTTTCCTTATTGAAAATATTGGAGGGAAACCTCGGAAAACAATAAAATGAAAGTATTTTATTTTTTACTCTGTATATTTTGATCGTTTTACGGTAAACTCACCTACTTCCCATGGGGATAGGCAGAAACTACAGAATGCCACCTGCTACGATCCTTACACACTTCTTTTGCCTCGTTTACGTTCATACATCTGGTCATACACGTGGCGCCGGTTGCGAGTACTACGCACCTGACCTTTCTGAAGAACATCATCAATAAGATCACTATATGGACATATAGTGACCTTATTGGTGATGTTCTTCCATATAGTGACCTTATTGGTGATGTTCTTCCATATACCGACCTTATTGGTGGTGTTCTTCCATATACCGACCTTATTGGTGATGTTCTTCCATGTAATGACCTTATTGGTGATGTTCTTCCATAAAGTGACCTTATTGGTGATGTTCTTCCATATAGCGACCTTACTGGTGATGATGTTCTTCCATATAGTGACCTTATTGGTGATATTCTTCCATATAGTGACCTTATTGGTGATGTTCTTCAGAAAGGTCAGGAAAGGTTGGAAACGCCGGGAGGAGACGCCCTAGGAGGACTTCTAGGGCGTCTCCTCCCGTCGCGTCGTTTCCACTCACATCTGCCTTGTAAATATATTTTCAACACACTTGCTCGTAAAGTGGCTCTTATTGAACCGCTTTTAGGTCCATAATGCAGTGTATTAAAAACGCGTGCTTTTTAGGGTTCCGTAGCCAAATGGCAAAAACGGAACCCTTATAGATTCGTCATGTCTGTCTGTCTGTCTGTCTGTCTGTCCGTCTGTCTGTCTGTCTGTCTGTCCGTCCGTATGTCACAGTCACTTTTCTCCGAAACTATAAGGACTATACTGTTGAAACTTGGTGAGTAGATGTATTCTGTGAACCGCATTAAGATTTTTACACAAAAATAGAAAAAAACAACAAATTTTAGGGTTCCCCATACTTAGAACCGAAACTCAAAATATTTTTTTTCATCAAACCCATACGTGTGGGGTATCTATGGGTAGGTCTTCAAAAATGATATTGAGGTTTCTAATATCATTTTTTTCTAAACTGAATAGTTTGCGCGAGAGACACTTCCAAAGTGGTAAAATGTGTGTCCCCCCCCCTGTAACTTCTAAAATAAGAGAATGATAAAACTAAAAAAAATATATGATGTACATTACCATGTAAACTACCACCGAAAATTGGTTTGAACGAGATCTAGTAAGTAGTTTTTTTTTAATACGTCATAAACAGTGATCGGAATAGGTAGAGCTATTTAGGTTCATTGACCGCAAACATTAATGTTAATATGGATATTCCACGGGATTCCGACTGATACTACGCGATTTTTACGGGATTTTATTGTCGCTAGAGTGACGCACCTGTTTTTATCTCTTTCTCCGCCACTAGAATTCAATTCTTTACCAACAGTAACTTCGAAACTAAACTTAACTTCGTAACTAAAAGGGAATATCCATATCATTCTAACCTATGGCAAGTACATAAAACAGCTCTACCTATTCCGATCTATGGTCATAAATCGTAAACCGCAATTTAACATTCATTCAATCAACTCAAAAATAAAAAAAAACATTTAATTTCATAAACATAAACCTTATGCATAAACCCGGATGTTACGGAACCCTCGGTGCGCGAGTCCGACTCGCTCTTGCCCGGTTTTTCTTTATTTGAATCCACAAGTGCTTTATTTCCACAGATAACTATTTACTAGTCGGAGATGCGCGCTTTTTTAATCTCATCAATTCACATTTTTTTAAAATAGTCTGTATTGTCCTTGGTCCCAAAATTAACTAATATTTGTCTACCGCAGGGACCACGGACAATTTAAGGTGAATACGCAGTGGTAGACCGCGAAATTCAAATTTTCTTAGGTTTTTTGCAATTTTCAGGTCAGTGTCAGGTTGTATCTTGATCAAAATATGATTTGCGACTATAACAGGTACGTCTTTACAGAATGATAATCATTCGAATCATTAAATACGAAATGATAATTCTTATGGAAAAGTTCTTAGGGAAAAAATCTAACTTGAAAGATTCTATTCTAATGACTATAATTATGTAAATACATAATTATATATTATAGTCGCGAATCATATTTGATCAAGATACAACCAGATTCTGACCTGCAAATTACATAAAAACGTAAGAAAATTTTAATTATCCACCTTAAATTGTCCGTGGTCGGATTCCGAAACCAAACGGAAAAGACCCTGAGTGGCGTTCTATTATTGCGGATTCTCACTGAACCAAAGTATATTTCTCTGCCAATAGTACTTTCTTCTAATTCCATACTAACTAAACTACAATTTGAGATACGACAACACTACGATCAGTCTAAACATTATTTTGTGTTTGTTATATTTTTCCTATAGGCTGTTTAGAGGTTTTGTCAGTGCCATAGACTAATATATTGAAAATGAGAGTCAGTGCTTTAAGTGCTTTTATTTACACCTGCGCGCGCATCGCTAGTGCTGGCTAGCACGGTGCGCGGAAAAACAAAACTAGCGCGCCATTTTCCAAACAAATTAATATTTAACAATACAAGTCTGTCTTTTTCCTCGCAAGTGTGTTGAAAAACGTCGTATGAAACGCGTGTGCATTGATCATTAGACTCTCGGCTCTCTTATCGCCTCGAGCATAATGATCAACATAGTACACATGTATCATAATGTACTATTCTTTATTATTTTAAAATTAATCACAAATAAACTTACAACTATTGGTATTTGCGACATTGACTCGTACAGGTAGATATTATTAGGTGTTAAACATCATGCAGGTGTATATTTTGACGTGTAAATGTGTTTTTTTTAATCAATTTTCGGACACAAATATCATTTACCAAGACATAACATCGGCAATGCAAGGTCACTTGATATGTCGTCGTACAATTAAATGTCTCGAATTTTTTATCATGTTTGTGGTTTCACCGGCATAAGTCTTGACAATATTGGGATGAAAAGTATTATTTGTTCTTATCCTCTCAGGTCCATGGACTACCCATGTGCCAAATTTCATCCAAAGCCGTACACGCGTTTTAGCGTGAAAGCGTAACAAAGAAACATAGGTACACAAAATCAAATCTTTTCGCTTTAGCAAAAAAAGGAAAATAACTTTTGTCAGGTTTAAGACCACCACCTTCGCTTAAGTTCCGGTTAATTTAGTATAGAGCCTATAATGTGAATACCGTGAAAGCTCTTAGGTGCGTACGACGACATATCAAGCTAAACATTTCCAGTATAAGCTGACTTCTCATTATACGAAAAGCCTATACAACCCGAGGTCAACTAAAACTGGAAATGTAACGTTAACATAATAACGTTTTGGTTAGTTACTTGGTGTTATTGGTCAAACTGCACACAAAAAGGCCCTTAAATGTTAAAAACCGGCCAAGTGCGTGTCGGACTACGCACAATGAAGGGTTCCGTAGTTGGAATTAATTTATCCCAAGAACAAACTTAACATTGTAGTTGAAAATGATGTTCTCCTATACATTGCAACTGCAAATGTAAGTTGGTCGACTATTATTCGTAAACTTGTAAAGCCTACTTAGCTGTGTTATTCCTTTTAACTTCGTTATTTATTCTACTACTGTGATTTTTTTCACATATCCAAAAACAAGCATTTAACTGGCGGGACACACACACTTGAGTTTAACTCTAACAAAAATTTGCACTTTAAACATTTAGGAAAAAAAACATCCCCACTTTACGTGTAGAGGGAGTATAAACAATTTTTTTTCAAGATTTTATTTTACCACTTTGTCGACGTGATTAATATGTATATACAGGGTGTTTGGTGCATCGTTTGCCAAATGGAATTGGTCGAAAGGAGAGGTTGTTTGCTATCTCTTAAGGCCCAGTAACTCATTCCTTGTTACACCGGTTTTTTTATTACGACTTTTTAAATTTTATTTAGAAAAATACAAGAACTCTGCATTTAAGCTTAATTTTTTTTTAAAGTTATGAGTATAGCCTTCAAATTTCATTTTAATTCTTATGTTTACTCTTGTATGGTTCTATGAAATTCAAAATTACTTGCTAATAACATCTAGTTCCTTTTTAATAACTCATAAAGTTTTTGAAAAAAGGAAAAATACACTTAACACTCAACTTTAAATTGCTGTAAAAAAAAAACTAAAAGCGATCGGGATCTTCGAATTCTTTTAAAAAGTTCTCTAGTTTGTCCCCTTTCCAACGGTGTGCAATATACCAAAAAAAACTTTTAATAACTTCAGTAATTCGCAAAATGTTTAATCGAGACACATCAGGCTGATATTCGATATTACGGTAAGAACACTTGTTTTCCCATAAATAACATTCTTTAAGTAGGTGGATAGTGTTATCTCACTCTTACGCAGTCTCTTATCTCTTTCTAGGGTTCGAACTTTCCTCGAACTTGAAATAAAAAATAATTTTTTATTTAATAAGTACTTAATTATAAATTTTAAATTTTACACTATCAAAGCAAACTGGGCCTTAAGAGATAGCAAATGACCTCTCCTTTCGGCCAATTCCATTTGGCAAACGATGAACCAAACACCCTGTATATGCCAAACTATAGCTTTCTAGTACGGAGTCTCTGAGTTAAGCTGCGGACGGACATACGGACATGGCGAAACTATAAGGAGGAACCCTTATAGTTTCGCCATGTCCGTATGTTGACTACGGAACCTCAAAAACTGAATACTTATAAAACGAAACAGTAACTTATCCCAGATACGGCTACTGTGCACACTAACAAACACTGTCCAGAGATTCTAAAGCAATTAAACTGATTTAGCGCTTGGATTGCTTCGCCCGCCACAGTTGACAAGGAATTTTAACTTGAAAAGTGTATCAGACGGAATGGCGAGCCAAATTGCCGCAAGATCCAGTCGGATGCCTCAATTAACAAAATCCCGTGTATTTGTTAGATTTACCGTTTAAGTATGGCATGTTTTAGGAATTAGAAGAAGATTAGAAGTCTGGGAAACGGGTAGTTTGTGGTTTGGATGTGTTCTATTTAAAAATTGAGCTTGATTTTGTGTTTTCTAAATGGCTTATTAGGTACGTAGTCTTTTACGTATTGTCCGATCTACCTTGAAACGTTATTTTTCTTCAATATATAAATAATGTCAGGAATTATATACAGGGTGACAGACATCGTCACGCAAACTGTAGGTAAGTATGAATTGCGCACATGATTCTAAACTTAGCGCAGAAAATTTCCAACGGTACTCAAAAACAAAATCTGCTTTTTCATAGAAAAGTGCAATACATGCGGTCATAATGTATGGAACAGCAAATTTTTTTTTAGTTACTTACGAATATTCTCAACGCAGTCCAACGCGGTTCAGAATCATGTCCTGAGTCCACGGTTGCGCATCCATATCCCTGCCACCTTGTATACAAAATTAAATATCCCAACACATCCAATATTGTAACAAAACAACATCAGGGCTATTTAAGTTTCCCAAACTACTTTGTCCATACGTTGATTGAGTATATCGGAAGGTGAAACATGCGAGTCCGGTATTAAACCTCACGGACAACTTTGACAACGGACGGACTCGGTCGCAATTAGAGAGGACTCGCCCTCCCAACATTTACATTTTAATTTAAATTTCAAACTGACGAGATTCAAGATAAATTGGGCTGCGTATTTAGCGCAATAATTCGAGCCCGGCGTCGACTCGCGGTCTCCAAATTAAGGAGCAGGATAATTGTTTGCGTTATAATTAATAATTGACATTAATACTGTGAACTCGCAACGGGTTCGGATACACGTTGGATTATAAACTCGGCCTGCGCTGCCGTTAAACTTATTTAGGTGCGTAATTGAATAAACGTATACGACATCGAAAGCGGCATGTTGCCAAAATGTTTTACTATAATTTTTCATGAATTTCTGCCGGAAAATAAGTGCTGGCACATGACTGGACCTTCCTTTTACGAATGCTGCTAGATCATAATTACCACTCAGCATTTAAAGTGACTGTATTTTGTAGCCACACACAGTCTGGTGAACAAATGAAAACGTACTTTAAAAGTCAGTCGAAAATATCCCCTTGTTGTTTGAATGAAAGAGCTATTTGGTCAGAACAAAGATTCCTGGAAATTCCAATTTATAGCGGTATGCGATAAAGTGTAGTATTAATAATTTAAGTAAAATATGTTGCGATTGGTGGATTTATCATATATTGCATGTGCACCACATTGTGGCTGCATCGGATGTCAAAGGTGACCGCGATGATCGACATTCAATTATAAACTGCGGGACTCTTGTCGAATAAATTTTACCACATGCTATAGAATGATTGATTTACTGCCATCATTTTATGTCATGGGGATGTAAATCTTGTAAAACTGAGCAAAATGGTTTTAACATAATAAATAGTATTAGGCGAAAGTACCCCTGTCTAGCCATAAAAACAAAACCTGATGAAAATAATAGCCATAATTCACCGATAAAATAAAAAAGTATCACAAAATCACGAACAAACTCCGATTGCGCTTCGGCATCGACATTGATATACGAATGAATCATTCGATTCGTTAGTGGAAAAAGGAAAATAATGCAAAATGCGGAGGATTGGAGAGAATGGTTCTCATAGGCGGATAACAAAAGGAATGCAATGGGGATATCGTTTGATGGTCGTAGCGAGTCGTAGCGGCTCGTAGCGCGTAGCACGGCTCCGAACACGCTCCAACTATTGTGTTTTGATTGCTTGCCAGCGGCCCTTTATTGATTACGTCGTAGAACCTGAACATAAGGAACATATTTATAAACAAGATCTTTTAATTACTACCCATTTTGTATGTTAAATACATACAGAATTAACGTAGCGTATTTTGGCGTAGAGCTTCTACGAAGGCACAGATTTCATGAATTTAATTTCACTTACCTCTTGTGAAAATATTTAAATGTTAATTGCGGGAGTACCCTTTCATCTCGTTTATCCAAACTTTGTAAGGGGATTTGTTTACAATGTCCTTAATGATGCTCAGTGTTGGGATACAAGCTTTGTAATGACCGTTTAATTCATAATTCCTATTATCTATAATTCCTATTATTTATGATTGCAGGTCATATTTCGTGATGGAACTTAATAATAAAAGCGTATATTTCTTGAGGTTAAAGGCGACGGAAGCAGGCTCAATAAATTACTAAGTGTCGCCTTTTGAACGCGTAATAAAATATAGCTTCCATTATCAGAAGTTATTATAATTTTTTCATCCGTTCGCTTTATCTTATTTGCATATTAACACGTAGACGTTGAATTAACATTCGTAGCATATTATTGGTACAGTTAGTTCTAAACGTTCATTTAGGGAAAATGCAAACGCAAGGTATTTGTTTCAATGTTATGTGTATGGGGATGTAGACAAGCGTAAATCATAATAATAGCTTGTGAACACACAAGCTATTATTATGATTTACGCTTGTCATGTCTTGTTAATAACAATTAACATACTTACATATTAAATATTTATCTGGAAAATCAAAATACTTTCCTACTGTTTCAAAGACACTTTGTTATATTATTTATTAGAATGAAACACGGGATTTGAATATATCGGAAGCCGGTAAACGACAAAATAAGTCTACAGTTTCGACCGACAATTTTCGCGTTGACCAAAAATCGGATATTATTATACAATTATCGGTCGAGAAATAAAACGTTTGAGCGCGGCGCGTGCCCGCATAGATTCCGGTTCGTTTTGATCCCTTCTTGAATATTAAGTTTGCCCATTACGCCACTCGGTAATTCGAAAGCGTTTAGAGCGCTCCCCACAACGAATTTATTACTTAATATCACTTTGACCCTACGCCTGCCTGATTATGAATCTACTGAAACTAGTAAATATATGTACAAGGCTATATTGGAATTTTGAAATTAAAGTTTGATTAAATTTATGTTTAAGCAATATTTTATATTAGGCTACCTTAGGCTCCGTCTGCGGAATATTTTAAGTAATTGGGTAGCAGCTCTCTGCGATCATCACAAGTCTAGTCTAGTCTTAGAATATAATAGAATACTGTTTATTATTCTCTTTATTTTCTATTTATTAGTCTTCACCTTATCAGGTTTGCTAATAGTATATATATATATATATAATTAGCCTATTGTGTCCCACTGCTGGGCAAAGGCCTTCCCCATATCCTTCCAGACTCTTTTTTCGTGCGCCACCTCAAACCAGACTTCTTGATGTGCATCTAGGTCATCTCGCCATCGCTTTCTAGACCGGCCTCGGCGACGTCATCCGTCCTGTGGTACCCATTGCGTGGAAAGCTTTGCCCAGCGGTCGTCCTGCATTCGGCTGATGTGGCACGCCCAATCCCATTTTAGCCTGGCAGCCTTTCTGCCCACGTCTATAATACACGTTTTGGAGCTCAGCGTGGTATTCCGAACTCGGTCTATTCTTTTTACACCCAGAATACTGCGTATGCAGCTAATAGTAATGATGTCAATTTTCGGTCACTCAACTTTTGCGTGGTGGCTCTGAGATATTTATTATAGGTATGTCTAGACATAGAGAGAAATTACATACACAATATTTAAAGCGAGTAATTTAATTTGTATCGTGTTGATACAGCAAAGAGCTATATCCCGCTGTGTTTATTTGTTTAGGTAAATATTGCAATACGAGATGGATATGGATTGAGAGAAAATATTGAATTCAAACGTTACTGAATCTTTAGTGAGATATCCAATACCTTTACGCATATAACGTATACATAACTATTATGTACATATGTAACCAATTTTCTTTTTTGTATTCCCGGAAAATTTTTCTCTCACTTTTTCGCTCTCATTGGTAGAATTTGATGAAGTCTTTACGAGGATAACGGAATGGAAGTGGAATAGTTTCTTTATTGTTTCCTCACATTGTTGGAATCCAAACATCTGTGGGCTTTCAAATATTTTATCTCTGAATTTCAGAGCGAACGAAAGAAAGTATGAATAGTTAATTATTCACTCGCGGTTCAACCACACGAGTGACATTTAGAAACACCTGTCTGTTCCCCGAGGCTGAATACTACAGTTATTATTTAATGAAGATTCAAATGGAAAGGATATTCTTGGAATCATTTGGAAAGCAATCTCGAAGTCTGCGGTGGAGCTAGCTTTTATTTTATTAAAAAAGATAGCTTTAATATAAATATTCATTGAATATCTTTTTACATACGAACATTCAAATGAGAAAATATACATTCAAATGAAACATTATTATTTGACCCTGACTGATATTATTATAAAAATATATTATTTTTTAATGTAGGGTTAAAGCCTCTTCTCACGCACACTTTATTACATTTATTTATTTAATATTCTCGCACACAAAAAAGTTACAAAGGCGGTCTTAATGCCATAGGCATTCTCTACCAGTCAACCAAGGGTAATGTTAATAATTTATCTAGTTTAGGTTATACAAAGCAAAAGCAAAGACTACAAGAAGCAGGTTATTACGTTCGTCTAATTGTTTCGTAAGTTTTCATAAAAGAATTCCCAGGAAACGCCACCTAACAAGCGTACTTAATGATCAAGGGATACCCACCATTCCGAGCTGGCGAAAACTCAAAAGACAAACGAATAAGGCCGAACAAAGAAATCGCTTTTACTCCGTTTTCCTTAAATATTTCCCTATATCGTGTAGGCATTACCTATGTATGGGTATGTAAACCCGTATAAATTCCTTTAACGGCGTATGAATCAAGTGTTTTTACTTTCTACGGAAAGGCACATGAGTGTTGGCTTGAGAAATATTTGATTGTGAACTTTCCCTACCTGTACCTTTACACATTTGAGATTTATTTAATGGAGAAGGCATTCGTTTTATAACATTTGAATGTTACCAATCAATAAAAACGTGAGGGATATGGGTTGAGTGTTTGAACCTTGTCCGTTGTAATTGATAAATGTTTAATTAACTTTTGGGGTGGTCGGCAACCTGCCTCGTGCTAATCAGCGGCGTTGACGGGTACTGTCAAGTTATATACTTACTAGCTGCGCCCCGCGATTGCACCCGCGTAAATGTCGATCCCGTGGGAATATCGGGATAAAAAGTAGCCTATATGTTAATCCACGGTGTCAGCTACCTCCATACCAAATTTTATCAATATTGGTCCAGCCGTTTGAGCGTGAAGATGTAACAAACATATAAACACACACACACTCACACACACACTCACAAACTTTCGCCTTTATAATATTAGTGTGATGGTATTTTCGACAAAATTCACTATTTTACATTTTCATAGTTTGTTGACGATATTATTGTCCCATGAGCTTATGAACGTGACAATGTAAAAATAATATGAAGGTTTTATGTTTATATGTTTTATTTCTACTTACCTTATGTTATTGTGACGAGATTACTATTAGGTATGCGAAGCAGTGAAAAATGGTTTATATACCAAATTGCTTTCAGCAGTATCAAGCTGCGTTGGTTACGGCATTTCCCCCACATTACCCGCACACATAGGGCGATGGGTTAGTGCCCGTACCCTGCGTTTAGTTTACAAGAGAAAGTTTCACGATAAAAGTCTATCGCTCTCGGTAAAGTTTGCGCTCGCAGCAGGCTGGCTGGTCGCGCCGCCACAAGTAATCCACAAACGACGCCCAGGGGATAACAACTCCAAAAATAAATTATGTCGGATTTAATTGCAATTATACTCAGTGACCGCAATGATCATCTGATGAAATCACAGTCTATAAGATATTCTAAGAAGCTTTTAACAAGTTCTGTTGTAATATCGTCGCGACAGCTTTCTTATAATTGTTTTTTCTGCTCTTTGACTCGTGAACTCGTGCAGAAACATAATCGCGAACACGAATTCCAGCCTAGTAGGTATTTGTAGAACTAAATAATGCATAAAACCATTCAGCGAGATTTATTTGCTTCGAAGAGAAAACATTGAAGTGTTTTCCAATAGAATTTAATTAAACTAACAACCATTTACAAAATAACATGACGCGGTAAAAGTTTTGATAGTAACTACGACTATTGATTTTTCGAAGGCTATCGCGGGTAGGAGCTTCGCGCCTGGATTTGATAAACTGAGGATTTATTAATGAAACAGAAAGCACGTTAATCTCTGTCCAGAGCACGGATCTGCTAAATGGGCCTTGAAATTTTAGCTCCGCGTTTTTTACGTGGATAGAGAACTGGCAAAATAAAGATAATGGCTTTTGTTTTAGTTATTATACAGATTTATGTGGGCTTACCTATATTTTAATTTCTTTAAAAGGTATCGGTGTCGTTTACTTTTGTTTATGAAAATTTAATATTGTTTTCGCTGTTATTGATAGGATTTTCTTCTTTGAAGAGCATACTTTGTTTGTTCTTTATACGTAGCAATTTCGAATATTAAAATCTTGCCGATGTTATAAAATTGTGTGTAATATATAAGCAAAACTTCTCTCAATAGAGAAAGAATGAAACGCTGTATAGCGCATATTACCTATAAACTTTGCGATATCGATAATTTCGCGATACAAACAATATTATACAAACTGAAAACAGTTTTAAATCAAATTGAGTTTAACGGCAAGAATTGTATAAATGCACGTACATTTTCAGCACCTACTTTAAATTTATATTTCACTTCGTTCAGTATTAAAGAAATACGTAAAATACAAATTTACGTTAATTAAAGTGAATATTTTCGCTTTATTGTTCGTTTGTCGGGCACTGTCGGGCACTTGTAGGCGTGCTTCACGTCGCCCGTCTGACATTTCAATTATCGGCAGATGTTTCAGCTGTCTGTCATGTACTACGTCAAGCGACGGTGACACTATCATCATAATATTCTATATTCTTTAGCAGCCATTATGATAGAAAATGTGTGAAAAATAAATTGTGAGGCCCAAACATAACAGCGTAGTCTGTAAAATTGACTTAAGTTCCTTCAAATAATGTTCAAATTCATAATCTTAACAAATGTCACACTTTAATGTTTCCCACGTTCATTCATCGCTATTAGATAGACTTCAAAAGAAATATTCTGATTTAGGACTTGATATTTGCTCGTCCGCGAGGATTTCCTATCCCATAAATTTAGGGGATATACGGAATTTTTAAAAAGCCTTGTTTAGTGCTCACCTTCTTTGTACATATAAAGAACTCTTGTGCCAAATCTCAAGCTTATCGATCTTTCTAGACTTAGTGACTGAAGCTGTGCGTTCTCTATAAGTGATTGAATGAATTTTGCACTAATGTCTTAAAAGAGCGAAATATAAGAATTCACAACTAAACTACGATACCATATACCCACTCTCATTTATCCAGAATGATAATTTGTAAATAGTTTTCATATCGTTATTGTATAGTATAACGTGGCTATTGTTATCGAAACAATCTGCATACGAATATCGATAAACACGAAACAGCTTTCTGTGGTTTGTTCATCTCGAATATTATAAATCAACATATGTTGCTATTACATAGCAATCTCCGGCCTACCTATATCTCAGAGTGGATGATTATTATTCTAATGACGACGAATACATTCGTTTTGATGTGAACATAAAAACATTGTTACCCTCAAAATCTTTTATGTAGAAACCAAGTTTGAGATATTTGCCGCTCTACATTTGATACATGCCACTAAATTAATTCGGAAAACTATGTAGAACTATTCTCAACAGTATAAGCCACTTTCACCTGCTCACAGACGAATGGGCCAATATGGCCTGTTTAATTCAATGTTCCGTAGTTTACGGTACCGAGAACACACACAGGTATTCGTGGTACGTAAACCCAGATAATACCTGCTTACCTATTCCGCGTCAGGACTAATTAATAATGGAACGATGTACAGTGTAAAAGCCTGTTTAATTAAATTTGTCTGCGTCGTATGTTTGAAAGGAGAACGATTAACATCTTGAAAGCGTGCGGTGACGAGCACGGTTCACATCAGCATAATCTGAGCGCGCTTCGACGCCAATATTCGAGAGAGGATAGTATGCAGTTTATGGATGGTTAATCGAGTGAGAAGCAATATATTTGAAAACCGATAAAATAAAAGTGCTTAGAAGAATATAGTCAGTAAATACTCGTAAGAGCGAAGTATACGATGTCGAAGTTATGGTTAGAGGAAGCTTTATTTTTGCACTCAATTTGGAATTACAGTAGCACTTTGAGCAGCATGCTGGATAGTAGATGAAATTGATATCAAGTCAATAAGATATACTCCAAATAAGTCTTTAACACAACTAAGATTGTATCATAAGTATAACTAGTCACCAAAAATGGATAGTTCAACGTAAACTTGAACACAAAACGAGCTAGCTATAAATAGCATAATGGTAACGATTTTGAATTTGAAGACAACACACCGGTTTTCCCAGATCCGTCGGCATTGGGCCGGGTACACATCAGTCACACTAAGCCTCACTTGTACGATGCTATCACTACAATCCCTTACTATGTGCCGACAGCCCATATGTTCGCGTAATTTGTCTTACGCAGACAACTGTCTCCCTTTTGTACTTATACCATTCTTAATGGCTTTTGATAACGGTTTAATTAAAATGTCCAGAATTATTGGTTGTGTCGAGTTCTTTAATTAGGTTTTAATGTTTTTGTTCTGGTGGAGATCGATCACGTTAAACGGAAAATCGTGACTTGGCATTATAGTTTTATGAAAGCCTTATTGTTTAGCTGTCGAAATTCACAGTTTTATAAAATACTAACTGTTGCCCGCGACTTCGTCTGGATCCAGGATAAAAAGTATCATATATCCTTCTCCAGGACATAGCGTGAAAGCGTAACAAACAAACACACTTACTTTCGCATTTATGTTAGAATACTTAGTTAGGATTAGGAAGTTAGGATTAGGAAGTTAGAATTAGGAAGTTAGAATTAGGAAGTTAGAATTAGGAAGTTAGAATTAGGAAGTTAGAATTAAGACTACCGACTCGCCCCTGTTTCGCATGTTTTTACGATTTCACAAAACATCGAGATTTCTTTATTATACCTATGATAGTTTAATATTTATGTATTAAATTAACATTAAACATAGGTAATAGGTCCTGGCAATACCGAACACAACAAAAAAGAATTATCCAATTTGGTGCAGTCTTTCGGAAGATACGCGCCTACAGGACATTTCGGCGACTTTGTTTTATACTGTGTGAGGATACACATAAACCGTCAAATTTTCTTAGTTATGGTGAAAACCGCATCAAAATCCGTTGCGTACTTCAGGAGAACAACGCAGTCACACAGACAGAATTTTTAATATGCATAGATAAGAGTCGATATTTACACCTATTTCAAAAAATATACACGAGTCTTTGCTTATAGTATCTATTTCATCATGGAAACTCGATTGGCTCTAGTCTACACAGGTTGAGAGTAAGAAAGTCTGTTTCCCGTCTGTATAAAAGCTCGTAAGCTCATAAAACAGTACATAATGCAGACAGACAGAAGGTTCCCTTCACTCACGAGACATTATCGCATCATAAATTCTTTCACGAGGCAGACGGAAAGAAAACGAGCCACTTTGACATGCTGCCGTTCATTCCACCTGTTTTATGCTATAAAACAATTCTCAAAAGAAAATATAAACACGAAGTTGGCTTGAGTGGCAACTGAACCTTGAAACGACTGGCACACGATTCCTTGAGATTTCTAAGTTCGACGAAATATTAAATTAATGTCGCCTTTCCTATTCAGTTCTGTAAGTAAACATTTGTACGTAACAGGGTCTCCACTTCGTTTGCACGAACGGTAAGTCTCTGGAAGTGTCTCGGGCGCAGTTTATTTTTCTCAGTGAATGCGCCATCGCCACGAGGCAGTGTTTTGTTTTCTGGAGCGTCCTCCGCTCGATTAGTCGTTTCCTTTTTATTCACAGACACGTGCGGAAACCAGATGCTATCGATGTACTTCGACTGCTTATTTACAGTTCCTATTGCTTTTGTCTTCGTTTGAATTTGTATTTGCACTCGAACTAAAACCTTTTTATAAGAATAGTTGAGTTGAATATATTTGAAAGTGCTTTCAATACACGAAAGTTTAAAACACTTCGCTATTCTAACGAAATTAATTTAAACTCTGTTTCACTTTACATTTATCAAAATTACATTTTAATTAAAGTTTAATTACAATTTACATATATATCAGAAATTAGGGCAAACAAAAAATTTGAAAATTAAAACCGATGAATGTGGAGCATTGGGAATGAAAAAGTGAGCCACTTTACTAGTTTGAACTAGTACCTAGAAAGATTAACCTCATTAAGTGAGTGTGGAGACGCGGGTAGTATACAGGAGCGTACGAAAGGGTTAACCACGTCAAACAGTTGTGTCCACAACTTTTATTAGACAAGTTTCACGGCGCACTCTCTCTCGTGATAAATATACTCTAAATATTTTTAATGGACAAGTATTTGTTTGTAAACTAATCATCGGTCTGCCCTTTGTGGTGATGTCGACATTGTTTGCTGCTTCCCTTTAAAATAGTTAGGTAATTATTATCAACCCGTTCATAGGCTACACAAGAAAAGCTTGTTCTCAAACAGATTTCTAAAAATAAGTAACCTATTTAAAATACATAGGTACACACAAAACCATAACATACCAAAGTACCTACCCATACCAAACTTAATTGAGTAAATTGCTTTGTCATTCCATCGGTCGTTTGGAACGTTTTGTCAATAATCGTTTACGTCATTAGTGTCCGTGTTTTATATTCAGAACGTTCCCTCCGTCAAAGAAAATGGCCTGCGAAATACTGGCCATTCGTCCCGATCGATGTGTACTCACAATGGAATCTTTTTAATATAAAAAATGGGAGTATTTTAAAAATGTTTTTAATATCGAAGCATTCACTGAAAGAGATATTAAATGTTTTCAGCGCGCATTCATATGTTATAGTCATTTATCGATACATATTTATTTTTCCGTAGCACTTTCGTAGACCCTGCTACGAAATCAGCTACCGGATCCATTCCCTGTATTGTTTTCCTGTCAAACTACGTATGTGTTAATATAGATCCTGTTTAAGTAGATAATAGATACGTAGCATAATCGTAGATTTCGGAATTGGTGAACTTAAGCGAGAACCGTGTAAATAGTATACTTAGAAGAAATTGAAATGACTATGTTCATGAGATTCTCTGAAACTAACATAATTACAGCTCTTCAGTGTTACTTACCTCATAATCAGAGAGTTATTCATAAAGTATACGCATTGTCTGCTCAATAGAGAACAATTAGGATTCCCTTGCCACCCTCCCTGTTTCCACACCCCACACGTCGGGCGGAAAAGGGACTTTTTCTTTTTATTGTCCGTTAATTGCTCTGATTGGTGCGACGGAACGAAATAAAGCCGCATTCGTGGGGATTTGTAGGCTCGCCCGCGTTCAAACGTAGCAGCCTCTAATTTAGACTTGATTGTAAAACGGCTCCGAGGACTTTTGCTGTTTGTATTTTCTGTTTTATTTAGTTTTTATTTTTATTGAAATTACAGTATTCTTAAACTTGATCGAAGAAGCAGATGAAAGAGGAATCGAAAAGTTATTTCGGTGTAATCGAATTCCGAATTGGGTGTTCTTGCCGGTCCGGATAAAATGTTAAATAGGGGAACGCTGAAAGGCTAAATAAAAGCTATCCATATGTATTGCATTCGGTTTGACTGTAATTTATCAACTTGATCATTCATCAAGTGACCGCAGGAGCACTAAACTAATTAACAGTATTGCTCCAGAATGAATCTTCTCACTTCACTCAGAATTAATCGTTTAGGGGCCCTCATCGCATTGCGGATGAGACAAGAACAATTGCAAGAACTCTAATCTATTGTAGTTGAAACTCAGGAACAAAGTGCCGCGATAGAGCGACAATGCGAGTGAGTTATTCCGATCTAAGGTTGTTAGTTCATTGCAAGTGGCTAATAGCTGAGGTGAGTGCTTACAATTACCTACACGTAGGTACTTACTCGTAATTCAGTTTCCTGGTGACGTAATATTCATGTGTGTGAGCAGATGAATTTATTACTAGGGTCGATACCCGAGTACCTATATTATCTAAGAGTTATTACCCTTGAGAGAGCTGTAAACATAATAGTCTAGATATATTTGGAAAGGAAAGCAATCGTTGGGTATTAAAAGATTTATATCCGATGTGAGTTTTATCGAAAAGACCCGATTACTGAGCTGGCGTGTGTTGGTGGGCTTATATATAATACTTACCGAATAAAAATGAGATTAGACTTCTGTATCCGAGTTTTGTATCCTTCCGATACAAAATCAAATCGTTATGTGAATAAATGCTTTATCGTGATCCATACTTAATCCTAACTAATATTATAAATGCGAAAGTGAGTTTGTTTGATTATGTGTTACGCTTTCATGCTGAAACGGCAGAACGTATTTGGATTAAATTTGGCAAATGGGTAGACCATGACCTAGGTTAGGATATAGAATACTTTTTATCTCGGTAGTACGTTTCCGTGGGGTAACTTCTGACCTCCGCGCGTGTGAAACCGCGGGCAAAAGCTTGTATTATAAATGCAAAAATAAACCACAGAACCAAACGTTATGAAATTTGGCAAGTATCCTGGAAAAGGACATAGCTATTTTTCATCCTTGACATTTGTACAAAAAAAAAATATATGACGAACACGCAGACAAAGTAGCTGGTAACAACACCTAGTCATCATCTGCCTAGCCTTTTCCCAACTATGTTGGGGTCGGCTTCCAGTCTAACCGGATGCAGCTGAATACCAGTATTTTACGTGGAGCGACTACCTATCTGACCTCCATAACCCAGTTGCTGGGTAATACGATACCCCTTGGTAACTTTCGGGCTTTCGGGCTTTCTTGGGGACTTCCGGGCTTCTGACTACCCGTAACGACTGTCAAAGATCCACGAAAGACAGCCGGGACCAACGGCTTAACGCGCTTTCCGAGTCACGGAGGGGTCACGGTATTTAAAGATGGTCACCCATCCACAGACCAACCGCGGCAAGCGTAGCTTAATCTGATCGATCGGCCTGTGCGGCTGTTATTATTTAGCCACGGGCCCCTCCAACAACACCTAGTCTGATATATAAATCGGGCATTGGCGCGTACTTATATATAGTAACTGATACTCTCTCTAAGCTCAATCCTAGAAACGTAGCAGTATTTAAAGGTAATAAGTTATAAAATGACAACATCGCATCTGACTGGCTGTCACCTGGGAGACGATAGCAAGAATAACGACACACCCTGCCTTGTGTTTGTGCAGAGTACACGTACAGGTGGCTCTAATAATCAGCCTGTTTGCGCTAGGGAATGTGTTTCTAGGACATTCATTTTTGTACGATAATTTCCCCAGAATTATTAGCCTTTGTTTGATTAATTGCTTAGTAAAATACGGTTCTTCTTTAAGGCGAAGTTAACTTGTTTAGTCAAGCTATTTAATCAAAATTATTTAATTTATTATTTAATCGACTTTGTCTCTGTCACCTAGACTAGAGTCAAGAGCAAACCAATTCCAAACAAAAAAAAAAAAATTGGTAGGTACCTTCAAAAGCTTGTAAAAGTTATGAAGTAAACGTTCTTGGTCTAAAAAGTCTAAAGTTATTTACAATATCTGCTGATGGGTAATTTCGTCACACTAACAGTAGGAATGGCGTTCATTTTGACAGTTCAACAACATTCATTGCATTATTTACGTTTGTTGAGTAGACAAATTTTTCAAAATTGTGAAGCAATGGATTAGCAATATCCTTCGAAATAATTCATAGAGTGTTACGCAATTAGGATGCTGGTTCCTTGATTCTTATGGTGGGTAGTTATAGGAACGTCACTTATTGAATGCATTCGTATGAAGGTAATGTATGTAGGTAACTGTCGCAACCCAGCGCAGGGCGATCCGCGATAGCGGCGACAATACCCCTCTTTGAGGAGCAGCTAGAGAGGAGCCACGGCGCCCTCACCTACCGCCTGACGCAGGTCCTCACCGGACACGGAAGTTTCGTGAGGTTCCTGCACATCATCAGGTAGGAGGAAACGCCCGGGTGTCACCGTTGCCAGGATCACCCAGAAGACACGGTGGAGCACACGGTGGAGGTCTGCCCCGCTTGGGCGGAGCACCGGCGTGTCCTCGTAGAGGCGATCGGCAGCGGCGGCGACCTCTCGCGTCCGGCCTTGGTGCAAGCCATGGTCCAGGGCGAGAGGGAGTGGGAGGTAGTCACTTGCTTCTGCGAAGCAGTCATGCTAGCGAAGGAGGTGGCGGGACGGTTCAGGAAGAGAGCCTCCCATCACAGCCGCCGCGGGGGACGCCCCGGGCGTCGGGAGCCGCGTGACGACTTCCGCCCACCGTAGGCGCAGACCTGCGGACGGAGAGTAATGCGTAGCTCACCGTCCAATCAGGACCAGGCCAGGCAGGCGGACGGCGCGTACGTGTTCCACGCGCGCCTAAAAGAGACGTCAGCATCGAGCAAGGGCCGGGCCTTAGGGCCGAAGCCTGCCGGGTCAGCGGGATTGTCCGAAAGGGTTACCGCTGGCCCGGAACATAAAGGGCTAAGGAAGGAACATCGGTGGGTTTTAGTCAGTAAGAGTCTGACACTCCCTTCCGCTCCACCCAGAGCGGGAGGGGTCATTTGATAATTTTTTTTTTCTCGAAAAAAAAGACATGTAGGTAATAATACATTACGTATATGCATGTAAGTTCCTTGGAGCATTCTTGTAAATACACAATAAGTAAGTTTCGTCATTCGACTGAGTAATCGAACGATTGAGAAGAAATATTATCGGCGGAGACCCATAAGTCGCAACCCTTTGAAAGTAAAAGTTTTTTATTCCATTACTAAAACGCTGTAACTCTATCGTCGACTGGATTTATTGAAAAGAAAGCGACAATGTCGTGCAGAATTATTGAACATTCATGGATAGGTATATGAAGTTTTTATGAATAAGGCGTGTAGGATTGAAAGAAACTGAAATATGTGGCGAAATATGGGTATACTGTAGGCACACCTCTGGCTATTCGTTAGGCAAAAACGGGTGTGATATTAAAGAAATAAAAAGCTTGTTGCTACGTAGGCGTGTACTGAAAAAAGATACGCTTAAGATGAATAAGCGTAAATTCGTAAAAAAAAACTTAATTAAGAAAGCTCCTGATAATATTTAGCAACCTAATTAAGAAAACGTTGACATATCAGGGCCTCTCGGTTTCATGGCTAACCGTTCGAGATTCAAACCTTAATTTGAGCCTCCAATTTCCTGTAATATTTAATTATTTCCCAAGTACGAAAATAATCTTTCTTAGTTTTATAATTGATTTAATGTTGTTTTTTTACTAGCTTTTATAAAATATCGGAGACACCCAGTAGACTATACTATTCGCGCTGTACCGACAAGGGAGTGGGATTTACGGTCGGGATGCAATGAGCCGACCATTCAGAGTGGCGTGGCCAGCCTTCATTTTGCATGATATTAAACTGGAAAAATAAAAAAGTTGATATAAAGGGAAACTTGGTCGGGGAATTATCATGAAAAGCGGAGGTGCTGCAACGATGCCTAGGTAACTTCGAGAGACGCTTTTTAGTTTGTTTTCCCGGTGTAATATTTGGTACATGATATATTTTTTTGATGGAACCATTTAGTCACTTTTAGTGTCCCCTTAAAATAAGAGGTACTTTCACGGAATACTGTTAGAGTGACTTTGACGTCTTAGGTCTGATACTTTTTTTACCCGTCGTCGTACTTAAGGTATTCTTCTAGATTTAAATGTTTTGGTCGCGTTTAAACAAAATTAAAAGACTTCAGGTTTGTCTATTAGTTCTATTTTTTTCTCTCTATGGCAATGGTGCCGATGTCGACAATTCAGCCAATGTCAGATGTGATATAATATGAGAAAACGTGCGGAGAGAAAAAAAAAACTGAAATTCTACATCCAATACTAGTTCTTTAATAAAAAGTTGAATGTAAACAAATAAAATATATTATTAGTTATTATACTATTAAATATATACACAAATGATCACACATTCATGGGGATGCCCCCTAGCTACGCGGTGGGCAAGGGTGGGCAATGTCCACTCTAGAAACTTCTTTGCCCACCCTGGAAAATTTCGATTATGCCAGGGTGGTATTGTGAAGTACTTACTGTTTAATTGCTTTTTATTAGGGTTCCGTATCTCAAAAGGTAAAGACGGAATCCTTATAGGTCGTACATTTTGACCAAGATGTATGGTTTGTAGAGTTAGGCTCTCATTAATTGACTGTGGTTAGATTAGCAGGACGGCTGTAGACAAGATCCCAGCTACGCCAATGTACACATCCCACAAAAATCATCATAATTTGATGTCATTAACGTTATTACTAAAACAAGCAAAATATTCCGAATGAAAATTACCATTTAAATTGACATCTAATTACATCGTTAGGTCCCTACTAATGGTCCACTTTCTAATTTAAAATCTGAATTTGTCCCTGTTTCCCAGCCGGACAGTGGCGTTTCATTAGACGATATTACGTACGGACACAAGTAAGTAGAACTATCCGTTCATGTTGTAGAATTAATCAGTGGCCGGCGTCGAGTCTGCTCTATCTTTCTCCCGTCCCCGCTTGCATTGTTCCGATATTACATTTTATTTACATTCTTTATTATCACGCCTGGTTATTAAAAGAGCAGTGGTGGCCTAGTGGTATTAGCCCCAGAGTTGCAGCACGGTATAATTATCTATACCTACAGTATTCTATCTTCATACAAACGGTCGGAATGCGAGTCATACGAGTACCTACGCCTCCACAGTGTCAAACGAACGCCGGACGGTGTAATGGTTTTGTAATCAGTAAGCGTGCGATTTGTGACAAATATCTATACTAATATCAATATATAAGTAAGTAAGATAAGTACAAGTACTTACTTAACAGAGGTGCTTGTGGGAGGCCTATGTTCAGCAGTGGACGTCTTTTGGCTGAAACGATGATGACTTACTTAACATGGCAAAGAGCGATGATAGACTATTATTGTGCTGGTTTTGGTTGTTTGAATTCGTCAATAAGTTTTTTTTTTATTAAATCTACTACTTAATTGAAAAACACAACATGTATTTTAATTGAACTCTTCCTATTTCATTCACAACGAATTTCTTTTTTTTTAATAAAAAAAAAATAATATTTACCTCACACAACTAGAAAGAAACTCAAGTAGGTTGATGAAATTAATAAATAAATTAATAATAAATATGTAGGCGGGCGCCCTATCGCGTGTTTACGTACCGCGCGGCCGTAGGTAATTATTTCTAGAACAGGGCCGAGTCACAATACTGTATAGACAATTATACCGTGGATGTAGGTTGTGAGTTCCAACCCTGCCTGGGTTGGAACTCGCAACCTACATCCACGGTATAATTACTTTGTGTATTTAATTTCATCACCTGCTCTCAAAACGGTATGTCCTAAAATCAAAAATACTAGAAGACGTGACATCCACCAACCCGCGTCGGGCCCGCGAGGTGGATTATGGATGTGGCCAACTCCCTCTCACAAAGAGGAGGTCTGTATCCCAGCAGTGGGAACATTATAGGTTTATTATACTGTTTAACAAAGGTACGCGAGTAGAAAAAAAAACCTAATATACACTACAAAACGTAGCGTTTTTATAGTTTTTTTTTTGTTTCTGTTCATAACCTTACACATTAATTCTAGGTACGACAGACCACAGCTCAGAGGTAACAAAACCAGTTTAAGGTGATATGTTGAAAAAGATGTGGTACCTATTTTCTATTTCGTGTAACTTGTTAAGTATGTGGAATAGGGATTTAAACTTGTGGTATAGGTATCTTTTTTGACTCTTTGGTACGTATCATGTAAACGGAATACATGATTCAATGAACTTTTCTCGATACAAAAAAAATGCTAAGTTATATCTATTTTTTCGCCATCACGGCGCAACGCTTAAGAGTTAAGTACCTATTTAATGGAATTTACTTTAAAACATAGAGAATTATCATATCAAAGTTTACTCAAAGTAGTTTTAAATTGAATTCATTTATTTAGTTAAAAAGGAGGAAATTCGTTTTGGCACATACGTCGTAAATCTTTTTATTCCGAGCGCACGCACATTATTGACATCTCTCTTCTTTTGCGTTTCAAAAGTAATAACATCACTTTCGCTCGCTTAGTAGATCAGTCGCTAAGATTTATTTTCGAGGTAGCGCCTTAAGCTGGCTACTTATTCTAACTCCGTCCTATGCTAAGCCAGTACAAAGTCAAAATGCTACCACTGATTTACGGCCTACTGTACAACATCCGAGCATTTTTTCGGAAACAGTTTATTGAAGCCGTTCTTCAATTTTCTCTTTTACGTTGAGGTAAATAAACTCCAGAATTCCAGAAAGGTATCATCCGTAGACAATATAGTCTACGGATGATACCTTTCTGGAATTCTGGAGTTTATATACGATGTCTGTGTGGACTTAAAGAATAGCACCACCCCATACTTCCCGTGGGTGTCGTAAGAGGCGACTAAGGGGCGTACCGGAGAATGGACAGCAGTGTTCTCTATGCATTCCACCACCATACCATACTGCGATCGCCAACCCGCCTGCCAAGCGTGGCGATTATGGCAAACCCCCCCTTTTGGGGGAGGCCTATGTCCAGCAGTGGGTGTCTTTCGGCTGAAATGATGATCATCCGTAGACTAGAGAAATTACAGGAATTCCAGTTAAGTTACTCAAGTTATTTGTTGTTGCCTGACGTAACCAACTAACCACAAATAATTTAGCAAGGAATATAATATTCCTTGATATTCCTTCGGCTACCATCGTCGGTCCTTACGAACCGAACTGTTTGCTTTTCTAGTTTATCTTCTGCGAACACTGACTTTACATAAACGGTTTTCGGTACGTGGGTTAATTCGATAATGAAAATGTATCGAGAGCGAATAATCACTCGGTCGGACGTATCGATATATCAATACTGAACTAGCAGTTTCCCGCGACTTCGGCCTCGTCTGGTTAGAACTGCACGTCGTCAGTATCTTCGAAGTTTGATTTCTATGCAATTAAAAGCCTGAAGTTAGTGATGTATTCATTAAAAGTTTTTATATTTATACTTACATCATAAAAAATGTTTATTTTATTCAATTGATAATATTAACATAATCTATGCTACTATTTAAAATAATAATAATATTTTCATTTATATGAAAAAATAAGCAAAATAATCATAGGGCATCAAAAAATTCGTCCGCATCGCTGTCAACAGGAACAGTGCCCAAAAGGCTGGCCGCATTGCCACGTTGTAGGGCAATGCTAATTCTTTGGCCAAGAAATAGGCCAGCCCTCTGGTCACGTGAAGAGTCGACTAACAGCTTGGCGATATCTCGAAAAACCAAGTACTTACATCATTAACTTCTTTAATTCGAAGACACGTGACATCTACCAACCCGCATTGAGCACACGTGGTGGATTACTCCCACTCCCTCTCACAGTGAGGAGGCCTGTATCCCAGCAGTGGGAACATTATATACTAATTATGCTTACCTATGTTTAGGAACTAATTGTAATGCATTTCGGTATTTTTTCGGCCATTTTTGTTCGATGCGACTTGCTGATTGAAATTCAGGAACTTGATTTTCATTTTCTAACCATATCGACCGCCGAAGCCTGGATTAATATCTCATTACTTTATTACATCAAGGTGTCCTTAATGAGCGAGTATCAAAGTTACGAAGCTTCTAAAGTAAAACAGACCGGGCGGCAACACTAATGAACTATGAAGTTCCTTCATAATGTACACAAGAAAAACACAACATGAAAGCTGATGATACTTACTTTACTATGAGCTTGTAGAAAGGGCTTTAAATCTTACCTAGGTTCACATAACAGTTTAGGTACTTTTCTGTTTACCTGTTTTTCTTTCCTTTTCCCCTTAAGGGGATTACAGGACATAAACGCAAAAAAGGCAAGTTTTAGAAGCAATAAAAGTATATGATCGACTACAGTAAACAAAATCAGAAAAATATATGATATTGTTCAGGATACCTATATGCAAGTTAGATAGTGTGTTGAAAACATAATACAACAAGATACGATACAAAAAAATCATGAAGATGCCTCTAAAAACTTTCGTTTTACAATAAAAACCATACTAATATATATACAATCATTCTGATTTTTGTCAGATTATTCTACAACCAACAAATTAAAGCACTAGTGTTTTAATTTTTTAGTCCAAACAATAGATTTTTTGTAAATAGATAATTGTTTCATATTTTGCAATAAATTACCAGTGTTGTGTCATCGCGCTTCTCTTTTTTTATATGCAGTCCGACAAAGACCGCGCTTTGGTCATGTAGTCGCCTTAATAGAGAAAACTACTTAACTATATCAAAATGTTAAAAAAAAGAGTGAAAGAAAAATTGTTTAATCTGTAAGACGCACATTATAATATAAAGTATCTAAACATACAATACACACTACAGTCAGTTCACAGTTATTTTACCTCTGACAGCAGTAACCCAAAAGCCACCTTATTGTAACGAAAACAAAGATCACTGTGGTATTGACAGACTTGTTAGTAGCAGTAACCCAAAAGCCACCTTATTGTAACGAGAATAAAGATCACTGTGGTATTGACAGACTTGTTAGTAGCAGTAACCCAAAAGCCACCTTATTGTAACGAGAATAAAGATCACTGTGGTATTGACAGATTTGTTAGTAGCAGTAACCCAAAAGCCACCTTATTGTAACGAGAATAAAGATCACTGTGGTATTGACAGACTTGTTAGTAGCAGTAACCCAAAAGCCACCTTATAGTAACGAGAATAAAGATCACTGTGGTATTGACAGACTTGTTAGTAGCAGTAACCCAAAAGCCACCTTATAGTAATGAGAATAAAGATCACTGTGGTATTGACAGACTTGTTAGTAGCAGTAACCCGAAAGCCACCTTATTGTAACGAGAATAAAGATCACTGTGGTATTGACAGACTTGTTAGTAGCAGTAACCCGAAAGCCACCTTATTGTAACGAGAATAAAGATCACTGTGGTATTGACAGATTTGTTAGTAGCAGTAACCCAAAAGCCACCTTATAGTAACGAGAATAAAGATCACTGTGGTATTGACAGACTTGTTAGTAGCAGTAACCCAAAAGCCACCTTATAGTAATGAGAATAAAGATCACTGTGATTTTGACTGTGATGCAAAATCAGATGTAAAATGTGAATGGGCTGTAAAAGCAGCCAAAAGCTAACACAAGACGCACAGAGTATCTTTAGACAAACTAAAAAGGAAAAATTGAAAAGTTAAAAGATTCACAATATTGCAGAAGAAGATATTAAAGAGTTTACTGAATGTCAATTAATAAAACTTAAACTAACAGAATTGTCCGGACAGGAAAAAATATTAAGGAAATAAAATCCTCGTAATAAGTAGGTTATAGAGTCCATAATTCGGCAGCCCTGTTCACTCTACTCTAATTTGAAGATAGTAATCGCGTTTGAGATACGAGTTGAGTGGCGCTGCGTGATTTACTAGTGTTGTCGCCTTAGTTAACGAGGGAAACTTTTTGCGCGCAGACTACACGAGAATAAATTAGCTAAATTGTACTGTCAACTGATCCGCCTGTTAGTACGCGCCTTTTTAATGGTCTGTATAACTTAGTAATGTTAGAAGTTGATCAAATTAACTACAGAGACGATGCTAGACTATTTAAAAAATTTAAATGCGTTTTTGTTTTCAGAAAAGTTTGGTATAGAGAGCTGCAATACGAACAGAAAATTGAAGTGGATTTTCGATTAAGTAGCAAGAAGTTTTTTCACACGAAGAGTTCCGTACGACAGGATAAAAACGCCGAGAACACTGACTCGTTTCTTGTATGGAGTCTCCATAATTATTAATTTTATTATATTTTCATTATTTGTTGTTATAGCCGCAAAAGAAATACACACTCTGTGAAAATATCAACTGTCTACACACATACGGACGGACAGCGGAGGCTTAGTAATAAGGTTCCGTTGGCGTTGGGTACGGAACCCTATGATGATGATGATTATGGGGCTCCCTTTTCCGCACTTAGATTCCCACTCGGTCCGTTGTGCATGAGGACTCTGGCTAACAGAGCCAGCCTAGCTCCGCCCAAACAGGCTTCGTGGAGCGACCTCATTGTTCCAAGGATTTTTGCACGTTGAGAAGCCACTGCCTCGCATTCCAGGATGACGTGGGCGGCTGATTCCTCGGCGTCAAAGCAGCTCCTGCAAAGGGAGCTGTCTGTGGCGCCTATGTTAGAAGATGTTTGTTAAGGGGTTATGGTCCGTAATTGTTCCTATTATTATTCTAAGGTTATTTCTGATCAGGCTGAGAAGTTTTTTGGTTAATCGCGGGTGTACCATTGGTAAAGCCAATTTTGACTGTCTACAGTCTGTTTCCCGTGACCATCTGTTGTTATGGAGTTCGGTCGATCGTTGGCGAAACCACGCACGAAATTGTGAGAAAGGTAGGGGGAGAAGTGGGTACGGGCCTAGCACCTTCATATCAGAGCCTCTCTCGCAAGTTCATCTGCAGCATCATTACCCATACGTAATTCTAAAAACGAACTAGAAACTGAAAACATCCCATGGCTCTACACTCTGCCAAATAAAAATAGGTTTAGGTACTATCGAGCCTCCACAATTCTTAACTCAATACAAAGATATTTAAAGCAATGCAAACATGCTTCCCAGCAATATAAAAACTTTACAATTCCGATTGGCAATAACGTCTAACTTGGCGCACGGTTCACAGAATCAGACACGTTTAATCGCTCAACTATCAAAAGCTTGTTCAGGTCACTAACTCCTCGTTCTGAATTGAAGACGTTCGAACTGAAATCGAGGGTAAAAGCGGCACTGGGGAGCTCAAGATGGCGAACTGGTTGACCTAATAGTGAATGGATGAACGAACGAAGGAGCGATGCGACTTTTAGACCGATGTTATATCCATTCGTGAATGTCGAATTGAGTTTGGATGCAAGCTAGTTAATTAGCTTCGTTTTGATTAATGTCAGCTTTTAAACTAATCTTATACAATGCGGTCACATTAACTCGACGCATCTCTGGAATGCAAGGCCCGCGTTCCTTAGCTCGCCCAGCAAGTGTTAGGCCTTTTTCTTTGTCTTTGTTACCGATACGCGCGTCGATAATTTGGCTAGTTTTCTGTTGTTGTTTTAATTATGTTTTTTATTAGGTATATTTAGATATATTACCAAAAAACCAAAATAACGCCATCAAGGCCAAGCGTCTAGTTAATGTGACCGCGTTGTAATTTGTTGTTACGTAAAGATTGTTATAATTACTTAGTTAGTGTTATTTTATTTAGGTGGAACGGTACCTAATGCTAACAAGGTACCTACATAGATACTTTGTAACTTAAAGTTGAGCTACTTAGAAACTTAAAGTTCTGAACAATGTCTATAATGTTCCCACTAATCGGAAGTAGACTGTAATTACCACGCGAGCCAAGTGCGGGTTAGTAGATGTCCCGTGTAGATGTCACATGTGTCTTCGAATTTTTGGTTCTAGGACATGCCGGTTTTCTCACAATATTTTCCTTCACCGTTTTGAGAGCAGTGATTATGCAATAATTTACACAAAGTAAAGCGGGGTATTCCTCAAAGCGCAACTATTTTTAAGCGCAACCAACTAAGCGCAACTAAGTTATTCCTTGAAGCGCAACCATTAGTTGCGCTCACAAATTCAAATTAAAAATGTTTATTCCTTAAAGCGCACCTAATTATCAAGGTGCACTAATGATGGTTATTAACTAACGGAAAATATCGATAATGAATAACACAGGTACGGCCATACGACCATACGGCCTCGCCTGGCTGTGATCGAACCTACGGCCTTTAACTCGTAAGTCACGGCCCTTACCTACCACTGCGCCACCACTGCTCTAGGCAGAGCTAACCTACTTATTAAATGAAATGTTTTAGAAACATACACATCGACAGCGAAGTGCTCCTCCTCACCCACAAAGTCAAAAATTTACACAAACTGAAAAAAACGTTCAAAAAAAAAACTTAAGTTAAAAGAAACTGAAAAGCTAAAAACAAGCCCATTTTAAATTAAATAAAAGTTGGAAGCAGGCGGGACCCACATCATTTTTATTGTATTTTCAAATTCAAATGGGTCCCGCCTGCTTCCAACTTTTATTTAATTTAAAATGGGCTTGTTTTTAGCTTTTCAGTTTCTTTTAACTTAAGTTTTTTTTACCGCAGTCGGGTTTTTTGATTTTTTTAAATAACTTTTTTTATTTCCAGCTTTTTAGTTTACAAATTTGAAAGATTTCGCAGACGATTTAGTTCTTGGTAGGTGTTTTTTTTTGCGATTTGTCACTTCGAATTGCTTTTAAGTATATATGTTGTATATATTTTTGTAATCACCTTTTAAAACCCTTTATTTTGATACCCCACTCGATATATTTTGAAAAAAAAAAAAAAAAAAAAAAATTTAATATGGCGTCCAGTAGTCGCCATATTGAATTTTCACTAACGTCATGTCTTTAGTGACACTCGCCGGAATAAGAGGAATCGATTAACGTGTGAATCATAAAAATCGGCCCAGGCGTTTGGTCTGTATAGTGCTTCAAAGGAACATATAAACATACATACATACCACTCCTTTGCGTCGCGCAGTCGGGTATAAATAGACACGTTGCGTTGGTTTAATTGAGAGGTACATATTTCTACATTTTAATTGAATGCTGTTGCAACTAAAAATACACTTAGGAGATTCACTAAAACATGCGAATAACGCTTTTAAATTCAAAACGATAAAAAAGTGAATTTCTCAAAAAATGTCAGTTAGGAGGCGAAGTGCCAATAGGCACTTCGCCGTCGACATACTGTTAAGAATCCTAACTTCCTAACTAATATTAAAAATGCGAAAGTAAGTTTGTTTGATGCCTTTTCACGCCTAAAACACTGAACCGATCATCCTGAAATTTTGCAAATACGTTGTCAGGTGTACAGAAACGGACATAGAGTAACATTCATCGCGAAAAAAAGTGGTGTTCCCGAGGAAAACAACAATAACTTTATTATGACATTAGATGGCGCCACGTGTCTTTCGAATCCAAAACAGGACAACGTCTGTCGGGTCAGATAGTCAAATTATAAAATAGTTCAGTCAAAGTAAAAAAATAACCCGGTATATACCAACGCCAAAACTCAGACAATAAACAAGTTCAGTCTAAAGCAAACTTACACCAACTACTTTTCATAGTATCGTGGCACACTAGCTATAAATTTTGGTATAATTTCTTATGCTTGAAACAGACCATATATTTCACGAAAGAATACGACCAAAGCAAACTTGTGTGAGTATAATCATTAATTCAAGTCCCCAACTGTGCTAAAGTTGGCACAAGTGAAGCTTGCCAATACAATTTGTAAGTCGTGTCAGGTGCTAAAAACTCCGAAGCACCGGGGCGAAACGAACTAGACAGTAAATCTGGATAAATTCAATCTGAGCAAGTTCTCCAGCAGTAAGCTCGGACTAACTTTTATGCTTGGATTTGTATCTACTTCGTAATTAATACTAAAGTACTGTAATCATGACTGTAACTCACTTACTAAATATTTTCTCCTACAACTTGCTAATTGAGTTCCGAGATAGAGCTTGGAATATGAACACGATAAATGTATGATTCCTTCCTACATTTATCGTTTCAAGGAAAAAATGAAACTGTTTTGGTGAAGAATATTTATTTACCGATAACTGTAATGAAACTTCATTTTTGTAATTGAAATACTTAAATTTTTATTTCCTTACGCTACAAAGTTTTAACGTTTCAGATTCCTGAAACGTTACCGCAATTACGTAAGATGCACTTGTTCAAGTGCATCTTACGTAATTGCACTTATTCAAGTGCATCTTACGTAATTGCGGTAATTTGGTATTTTATGGATTAATAATGTACCTATATTTACATATTTCTATTATAAGGTTAAGGTCAGTTTTATCTGTAGTAAACTTAAACTAACGCCTACTTTCATAGTTACGGCACCACACTATTAAGCGCCTTGAGAATAACGGCGAGCAATTTGGTAACATTAATAAAGCTACAGGCGTTCTTCATGTAAGTCCATTAATTTGGGACGTTTTATGGAAAAGTTTCAAGTCAATTTTACACAAAGGACCCATTTTTTTGTTGAGACTTTTATATTTTTTGCAAATTCATGATACTTATTTTCTTAAGTTTATTATTTTATAGGTCAACTTATTAATATCCGAGGGTATTGTAACAAGTCATTATAGAATTTATGAGAATATTAAATGTCACGTGATAGAATACAAATATATAAGTGGTTATTTAAACACAGGGGTTGATTAATTATAATACAATAATAAGTCCATGGTTTAAATCATGGAGCTATTATAATACAAGTGGTATTAATTTTTTAATTTTGTCTGTGTGGTGCCGGACTTAAAGAATTGCACCACCCCTTACTTCCCGTGGGTGTCGTAAAAGGCGACTAAGGGTCTTACCGGAGAATGGGCAGCAGCGTTCTCTATTTATTCCACCATCATACCATACTGCGATCGCCAACCCGCCTGCCAAGCGTGGCCATTATGGCAAACCCCCCCAAAATTGGGGGAGGCCTATGTCCAGCAGTGGACGTCTATCGGCTGAAACGACGAAGTGGTATTATAATAAGTCCATGGTTTAAACAGTCGCTAATCATTAATTGACTTACAGGCAACGTTTTTGAAAAAAGACCTTACATACTTAATTAATTTGTCTTACCTTGTTAATTTGTAATCCAGTCAGACTGGAAGTCGATCCCAACATAGTTGGGTTTTCCCAACTTAACTAGGTCATCATCTGCCTAGCCTTTTGGCTAGGCAGATGATAACCTAGTTAATTTGTCAGCGAGCAAAGTAAGAGAAAGGACTACTCGTATCTATTACCAACTGCGCACAAATTGACCACTAGTAGTTGCCAGCGGTTTCACTTGCGGCTTTAGGGGTAACACCTACATCTAAACGGATAGGTAAAAGTAACTTATTTGGTAAGGTTAGAAATCTATCACGTTCATTTGTGTGATATAGTAACATATACCGGCTGACTTTTTTACAGTTTGGACAAAAACAGGGGATAATAGGTGAAGCCTATGGCATAGAGATCTCGTTGTTTTTATCCTAAAATGAAATTAACCTATTCATAAATATTATTACTTATTTGAAGTGAACTTTTCATCATCATCATCATCATTTCAGCCCGGAATCACCCACTGCTGGGTACAGGCCTTCCCTTTCGTCCGCCATACCTCCCGGTTCTGTGCGTCCAGGTGTTTCCCGCGACTTTGACGATCGATATCGTCAACCCAGCACGCTTTCAAACTTATCATAGCAAAATAAAAACCACAAATAATATAAAAAATTAACTTATAGGCAGGGTTACTCTACGCGCAGAAATCGTCAATGAATTCGTGGGACATTCAATCCTTCGATTGAAGCCATCGGACGGCTTCAATGAAAGGATATGTAAAAAAAAATTGAGAAAAAGGAAGAGATTTTTGTGCCACACGCTTCTACTCCGGTAAAAAAAGTCAGCTGGTATGTTCACATTATATTACATTTATAAGGAAGGAATTACATAATATATTAGCCTACAAATTAATTGAGTGAATATTAACCCAGATTTCCGAAATAGGAAAGTATTTCTATTACTTCTGATGTCTAGCAGCACCTCTTCACTTTCATCTCGCCTTGTACATCATAATACTTTGTTCCGGCATTTCCTCAACACGTAGGAAGTATTACAACACCCTTTCCTGTTTCTTTTCACGTCGACCTTGGGTCGAGAACAGTTCCTGTGCTAAATTGGGCTACTACCGGGTCGGTTAAAATGACTGGCAATTCGTTTAGAAAAGTTAACCGTATCCCGTGATCCAGCCGGTCGATTCTTTAAAAATCTCACCGTGAAAACTTAGGTGAAGTGAGTTTGTTTCTGCTAGGAATTGACACTATTGACAGCTCACTCCACGATCACTTCACCTAAGTTTTCACGGTGAGATTTTTACAGAATAGCACCGCTATTCCACAGGTTCGGCGGGATTCTGTGTTGTTTACCGGAATTCATACGTAGATGAATATCTTCACCACTAAATAGAGGATTTGTCATTATTACCGTAATTGGCAGCCTGATTGGTGATCTATTATTAACATAGACAAACACTCATCATAATCAGCCCACTGCTGGGACACAGGTCTCCTCTCTGTGAGAGGGAGTGGGCCATAAACAACCACGCGGGCCCAGTGTGGGTTGTTGGATGTTACCTATATGTCTTCAAAGTTTTCGGTTCTAGCACACAATGTTTTCCTTCACCATTGAGAGCCCCCCGTGGTGATGAAATTAAATACACAAAGAAATGTGCCTGCCTGGGGTCGAACTCACGACCTGCAAGTCCACCACCATTGCTCAACACTGTTTTCGATGTTATATCTAAGTTATCTTCTACGACATCTAAGGACGCCTTCCTTGATAATGTACTTGATAGGTACTTACAGGCCGGAGTAATTAAAAATTATCACTTCAGTAGGTCCTACATTTATGTTGTCTCATTGAATAGGTAAGATACATCCGTCTACGTCTATATCTCTAAGTATATCGAGTAGATGTGGAGGATTTCGATTGAAAAGGGTAATATAAACAATTTGGAGCTTACTCGGGTCTTGTCAATGTCCACTTTTTGTTTTCGTAAATGCCACAAGATATTTTGTTAGGTAGAGACGCCAGCACATCAAGCTACCCGAAACTGTCAAATTTTCCCAATAAACTTTGGACCTTATGCTTTAGCGATAAAGTTGAAAATTTATTAAAGAAAGACAGATTGTAGTAGCTTGATGTGTTAGCGTCTGTACGTAAAGATTATTCTCGTTATACCTCTTTTATTACGTCAGTGGTATTTGTTAACTTTATTATATTCTTCGTATAAGGCAATTAATATTTCAGCGAAATTATCAGTTGTTGTTTTGTAATAATTGAATAATTTATGATTAATTAATAATTTGTAATCTGATTAAATTTTATATGGGTGTGTATACCTGGAATAAAAATTATTAGATTTGATAAATAGTCTTTTCAATTTATAAGCACGCAGTTGTTTATTTTAAATAAATATTTTTGGCTGTAGTTATTGCTCATTTACACTACTGTCAATTCTCAGTTACCTAGGCTACCTTTTAAGGGCGACACGGCTAAGTATAAGCATATAGGCATAAGTGAAGGGTTAGCCTAAGCTAACTGTGAAGATATAAGCTTACCCATGCCAACCATACGGTAAAATTATTTAGAACTAGCTGACCCGACAGACGTTGTCCTGTTTTTGATTCGAAAGACACGTGGCGCCATCTATTATCATAATAACGTTATTGTTGTTTCCCTCGGGAACAGCACTTTTTTTCGGGATGAAAGGTGGTATGTCCGTTTCTATACACCTGACAACGTATATGCAAAATTTCAGGATGATCGGTTCAGTGGTTTAGGCGTGAAAAGGTAACAAACTTACTTTCGCATTTATAATAATAGGTAGGATATAATGGCCTTCATTATTTTCCCACATAGGTACTTACTCCATTAGCATTGGTACTTACAACATAAGTGCAAAGCACGTACTTGATCGATATCAACGCGGGTGGTTGAAATACGAATCTCGGAACGGAACGCTTTCATTTTTTTTTCCAGCGTCACAAGGAACGATGTCTAAAGCTTTATTCGTCACTCATTTCTTTGAAAGTCTGATAGCTACCACAAAGGCACAGATAAAATCGGCAGCCAGTTATCGGTTCAGAGGCGTGCGATCTTTTGTACCCTCGAAAAGGATTTGTAAAGCCATCGAACCGTATTGCACCTATAGACGGTCCTATTAGGTAATTCGATCGGCTTATTGCTTATTTTAGAAGATTATTTCGCTTGTCTCTGGTTTTCTTTGGAATATATATGTAGTTAGAAGCAGATGGCTTTAAGCTGGATTAGAAAATTAATTAAAGTTTGATTCTTGCTAACGTAAAGCAATTTGCGAAAACAAACTCCTACCATATTGCAGTAAATTATACTTTTGGTTAATCGATTTTCCACATCTGTTAAATCATTTCACTAATTTCATACCCCATAGAAAGCTACAACGAACGATTTCAAAAGGATGGTGCCCAAAATCACTGAGCTACACAGGCGAAAGGAGATCGTATTATAAACATGTGCGTTATCTTTTGGATGTTACTGCCCATAATCTATCTGGCAACACAATTATATGAGACGGCTTGGCCCATGGGATAAGTGGGGTGAAACATTCGTAGTCGGAAGCGATGCGAAACGAGGTTAATATATTAAAATAATTGTATTATTGAAGACATAGGCTGAGGGATTTTTTTAAAATATTTATATATTTACAGGGTTTTTTCTATAAAGACTTGGTGGGAGAAAACTTTTGACGATACAAGAAGCAATAGAGACAGGCAAGCCTTTGCCAAGCAGGCCACGAAGATAAAAAAGCTTTAAAATAAAAGTAAGGTACTATTATTTTTTTTGCCTTTAATGGTGTAACATTTAACTTAGCACATATAATTATCTACTATTTGTTCAAACGATGAACACAAGAAAAGTGCTTTTACTATTTTCTGAGCGGATTCGCACTGTTTTTGCTGCGAAAGAAAGGTAGAGAATTAGGAGCAAAGGGATGTGGGACGGCGGTTGTAAATCCCGAAGGGTCTACTTTAGTGAGCGTCTTTAGCCATATCGGCTCGTTCTTACTCGCAGATGAATTTAGAGACCTCGGTTTTGCTATCGCAGATCTCAGAGAAAATCCCGCTTAAAGCATCTTTGTTATTATTTTTAAAAGGATTTTGTTTAACCCGGCTAAAGGAATATAAAATAGAAGCAGCCGTAATTGGCTTACTACAACTTGTAGGTCGCTTGTCGTACAAAAATATTTTGTAAAGTTAACCTAGTGCTGCTGTTGCAAATATTTTAAAATGAATGAAATTTTTGCATTGCAGATTTTGAAATCGAATTTATTATGTTTCATTGATTTTTATATCTCCAATGGACTCGTTAGTAGTTATTTATTCAGCCCACATTCGCTTGTGTTCAATAGTCGAAGTGGGTCTTCGTTATCCACCTTTTTCAACGTAGCAGTAACTCTTATAATGTTTCTGCGACTTCACCGCTGCACTGCCACAATATCGACGCAAGCCATGAGAAGTGTCCAGATTTTGTCATGGGGTTTATTATTCCATTGGTAAAGTTAAAGTTATCATCGTAAAGTTGTCATTTGTTTCTCCCTCAATTGTTTCGTCGCTTTCGTGTTTGAACAAATCCGGAGCGGACTAACATCGAAGTTTGCTAATAATAAAGTAATTTCTTGTCACGTTGTCTTTGGATACTGAGAGAACTCGAAGAAAATTGTTTCTGTACGTAATTACCCTTGCGCATTGTTGGCTGATCTGCGAAATGGAAACGGAAACCGGTTTACGTAATGAAACGACTGCTCCTACGACTTCCCCTGAATTTTGGAAGACTACCTACCGGAGTTTGCTTACGTCACAACTTTAACGAACAAGTTTGGGTATTATTGTGTTTTGTAGCAAACCTCGTGATATAATTAGAATGTTATTGCCATTGTTTCGTCGTGAATTCTGGTCAAGTCATGCGATCCAAGTCAAAGACGCCATGACTGTTTGAACTTAGACGTTTTTGCGGTTATTGTAGATGAACAAGGCATGCCATGATATCATTGTGTTTTACATTACATATGGCTGATTTTTCAATCATCTGACAACTTTATTCGAGGAATAATTTTCAAATTTCGACAGTTATTTCATACAAAAACTGTCATTATTCTTCGAATAAAAGTTATCTGGCGATGGAAAATCCTTAAACGAATAGGTAACTGCTACTTACATTACCTAAATAATATTGATTCGTTGGCCTAGTGGTCGCAAGCGCTACTGCTGAGTATGAGGTTCTGGGTTAGATTCCCAGGTTGGGCAAAGTGTTATTGGGTTTTTCCATCAGGAATTTCTCAGTAGCAGCCCGGAGTCTAGATTTTTGCCCTGTTGGTGGCAATAGGCTTGCCCCCTATTACATGCGAAATGTTGGTGTAGGTACACCAACATTAGGTAGGTTGGGGTAGGTCTGCCTAACCCTTCGGGCATTAGAGGCGTGATTTTACGAATAACAACAAAATGGCGTAAATCTTTTCAATATTATTCTATTTGTACAACGCGAGGCCATCCACTAAAATCTCATTTCGCTTAAAGCTATCCTAGCTGTCCTGTATACCTACGTACCAGGCTTACTGCTGCAGCTGTAATGAAATTTTAAATTCCACGTATACACAGGTAAACATGGAAAATATAAATGGAATGTAAAACTAATATGGAATAAGTGCCAGGGATAACGAGTTTCTCATTTCTTCTCCGACGTGCACTGTATGCTGTAACTTGTCCTCAACTTTTAATACATATTCCCTGAAGGTTTATTATTGCATTGTATATTATTTTTTTATTAGTTTCAGGATAATGGCTTTTGGCCAGTCTTCGAATAGCTACATCAATTCTGAAGATTCTGATAGAAACTTTCACTTTTCATAATATTAACGGATGTAAAACTTAATTCCCAAAATGCCGCTTAGCAACGTCGTTGCATTACCAGAAAGAAAGGAAATGCCTAAATTAGACAACATGTAGTCTAGTGAAATGGATACATGATATTTATTATGTAGTCAACTAAGCCACTGCCGCAGCCGCACTAAGACAAAGCCAGGGCAGTTTCGTAAGATCTATAGCTATATTGAATACATACAGCGATCGCAATCGCGAAAAAAAAATCTGCTGTTCCCTACATTTTGACGAGTTATACGACCACAAATGTAGGGAACAGCTGATTATTTTTTCGCGATTTCAGGTTTGGTCCCATAGTAAAAGTTGTTCATAATGATGAATACAATGACCTCGTAAGAGGTTGTTAATTTCTCATCCGCAAAAAAATAATAATAACTCTGTATATTTTATAAATCTATGCATACTGCATAGATTTATAGGTCACTGCAAAAATGTACCTCTTTTTATGTTTTGTTTTCTTTCATTTTTCTTTACTTCTCAAGTTTTGGGTTACTTATGATTATTGATCATTTAAAATGTATCTTGAGTTGTAAGTACCTATAAATTTTTATTTCAGTTTTTTAATCAAGATTCCGGTCGATGGTTTTCTTCTAACAAAACAACAAAGACCACTATCGACTCAAAAGCTTAGTTGAAGTGCATTCGAAGGACCCACAGGAAAATTGTTGGAAAAATAGAATTGCTCTCTTTTCGTGATCGGTCCGAACCGTTTCGAGAGAACTGTCCATTCGATCAAAGTGTACCATCGAGAACCGTAGAAAACCGTCTAATAGACGACGGAGTAATCGTTTGTTCCGTCCTAAAGTTACACCCGGTGTGATTCCGGTTTCGGCACCGGCCCGGACAGTTCAATGCGGTGGCTGAGCGGCTTCTGTTGCCGACTGTTTGTCTTTATAAATGTTGCATGATATTGTTTGCATTTGTATCGGGCCCGCGGTCGACGACCCTGATATCCGTTTAATATGATAATCCGCATGCAAACAAGCGGCGGATTGCCCGGCTAAATTATTTATGCACCCCAGCCTGCGGGTGATGGCTTCACTTGTTGGCGACGACTCGGATTTTATTGAACCCCCGAGCTTCGGACAGGTGAGACCGTCCGTGACAAACTTTTTTCACAAGTAATCCTGCACATAAATAATTTACGAGTTCGCTGAAAAAACGTTGGCGCCTGTGTGCGGTGCGTACCGTGCGTACCTACTGCGTACATGCATACAGTCGCTGCGAATGTCCCATACGCTTGAATTAATGATGGGCGAAAAAATGTGATTGTGTAATTTTTTTTTACTGCGTGGATTTTCAATGTTTTATGTTGACGGTAAAGCTATTGTAAAAATACAGTTTACTAGCAGCGTCCCGCGGTTTCACCCGCGTAAGTTTCGATCCCGTGGAAATATCGGGATAAAAAGTATCTTAGTTGTTAATCCAGGAAAGGGTCTATCTATGTGCACATTTTCATCCAAATCTGTTCAACGGTTTACGTGTGATTGAGTAACTAACATCCAAACATCTTCACAAACTTTCACATGTATAATATTAGTTGAATAATATTAATAGGATTATGGTCCATAAAATATCATCAGTAGCAACGTAGTGGTAACAGTTATCTAGGTTAATCTAGCTTTAGATCGTTGAGGCAGCAAATTGACCTAAAGCCTGATAAAACATTCGAAAATAAAGACAGTCTTTTCGTCCTACATATTCCTCCCACACAGTAAGAACAAGAACTTCATTACGGACAAATCAGAACGTAGACGAGGTGAAACCATTTAGCCATTGAATCAAATCGTCGCTTTGTAATACGTTGCCGTCAGGGACGCGTAGGCAGATGCCTAGCCTCGGCTTAGACAGATGGTAATCAATTTCGTAGTAATTGAATCTGGTCAGGCGTGCACGCATCATCCGAGATCTAGACGAGGCAGCGATAGTCTTAATGAAATAATGCTGGCTGTAATTTGATCGTACCTGTACATCACAGCCACTAATTCAAATTATCGGCTCGTGAGTATCATACGTTAATTTGGATAAGTGTTGAGCTGTGCTGCAATAATAATTGTTACATGAAAGTGTTGTACTTTCAAGTGTTACGTGAAATGTTGAGTGGGTGTCATTATCGGCGCGGATGGTTTTTTTTTAATTGTTGATATTATAGTCACAGTTTTTAACTGTTTGTTCAGTACAACTGTTGCAGTTGATTCTGCGCAGGAGAAGGCACTGAAGATTTTGAATAATAAGTAGTTGCAAGTGCTAAAGAGTTTTTGTTTTACACGGCCTAATTGCTAATCCTATATTGATGGGAGCAACTTATAAGCCGAGATACCTACTAACGCGCCTGAAAAATTCTAAAGAGTGTCGTTGAACTCGTCAAAAACGTAGCTGAATCGCAATCACAGTTAGTATTTCAATCTCACTCGTTGTGATTGACAGTTTGTCATCATGGCCGCAAAGCAATAATAGGTACTACCAATACAATGAAGATTACAAATAGGTTGGTACTACAAAACAGATAGACAAAGCAATAAATCACGTACAACATTTCGCTTGGTGAAGGGCAGAAAGCAATAAGTCGTAATCAACTGTTCACCTAATCTCTCTGCGGTCAACTTTGATAGCACTGTCGTCATTACATCAGTCCCTACTGTCACATCACAGTAAACTTAAGAAGGTCGGCTCCATGCAACGACCGAAAACAGGGGCACGCACACAGCCACATATACGGCGATCTAAATTTGATTAGAAAAGTATTTACCTAACGACTAATCAGGAAAGCCGACTAATGGCCATATGTGTATTCTGCGACGAGTTGGCAACTTTATTCATATTTCAATGCTTAAAAAGGGTTATTGAAATCCCGTAACCTTTATTGTAACTAGTTTGTTTTAGTTTAGAATCAACCTTATTGTTTGCAATATAATTTAGGTATAGGAACTCTTCCTTAGGGTGTCAAAAATTTAACTTTAAACAAAAAAAATATTATTTTAACAAATAAATAAATTGTAAACGGAAGCTTCTAGAAACTCTGAACAAAGCACGTGAATAACCTATTGTTTATCTTAGAATCATAGTTCCGGTTTGGAACATCCAAACTCCAGAAGCAATGAGCGGCTTGCGACTAGTCGGTTGCAAAAAGCCCGACTAGCCGGCGAGTGGGCTAGTCTGTCGAAGTTATAGTCGGCCCATATTCTAAAGCAATGTCAGTTGCAAACGCAAACTCACAAGTGCACTTGTACTCTCTGTACGTAAAGTGTGTCCATGTGTGCGTGCGGTTCTGGTCGTTGTACAGAGCTAAAATCAAATCAAATCAAATCAAATCAAATCATCTTTATTGTGGACTATAGGTATACATCATAGATACAGGTCTTAAATAATTAAAATAAGTTCAGCTATGTCCCGCCGTTGAGGCATACAATAATAAATACAAATCAGAAGTTAAAACACAATTAGTCATATTATTATTAGTCTCGATACATTATTAAAATATTCAAAATTATAAATACATACAAATTCAATACCAAGTCATATTAGTCATAATTCATTATTACAAAAAAAAGACAGGAAAGAAACAAGCAATTTAAATGGTATTCAAATACAATTCACAATGTTATCATGCATATGTGAGAAATTGATACTTATTTTCCTATCTTGTCATTGGAACACAATATTTTTGTCACACAAGTAATCTTTGACATCATAATAACATTTGTCTATTAATAATGAGTGTAGTTTCTTTTTAAATTGGAGGATTGGTAATTGTTTAATGTCATCAGGCAATTTATTATAGATTAATGATGTCATGCATAAAATACTTTTATTTAATAATGCTGTTTTACCATAAGGTATTTGTACTTCTAACCTTTTTTTATCCCTTAATTTTCGATAATAGCTTTTTACAGCAGTCTTATAGTAGCTTAGATTTGATTTCACAAAAATATTTGATTCGTAGATGTATAGGGAAGGCAATGTTAGAATTTTTAGATTTTTAAAATAAGGTTGACAGCTAATTGTATTATTTATTTGGCACATTGCTCTAATGCACTTCTTTTGAGCTTTAAATATAAATTCTTTATCTACCGAATCACCCCAAAATATAATGCCGTATCTCAGTAATGGTGCCACCAGTCCGTGATAGGCCGTTAAAATCGCTTCTTTGTTAACTATTTTCGAGAGCTTATAAAGAGCGAATGAGGATTTGTTGATTCTTTTGCAGAGATTGTCTATATGGGTTGTCCATGAAAGTCTGTAATCAATATTTATTCCTAGAAATTTTGTATTTGTTACTGATTCTACTGTCTGCCCGTTATAACTTACATTCATACTTTTCGGTTGAGTTCTTTGGTGAAAGTGCATTATATTTGTTTTTTCTAAATTTATTTTCAGATTGTTATCAATTAACCATTTAATTATAGTTCTTAGTGTTTCATTAATTTCATTTTCATAGTCATTTTGACTGTCACATTTTATTACTACAGTGCTGTCATCTGCAAAAAGTACCATTGGATGCTTAACGTGTCTAGGGAGATCATTAATGTAAATTAGAAAAAGCAAGGGACCCAAGACACTACCTTGTGGAACTCCTAGTTTTATGGTTCTAGTTTGGGATCTATATGTCTTCTCATCGCGCGTTTTAAGGCATATTCTAGTTATTTCTGTTAACTGCTTTCTATCACATAGATATGAGTGAATGAGGTCTAGTGCCTTTCCTCTTATGCCATATGACTCTAATTTTTGAAGCAGTATGTTGTGGTCAACACTGTCAAAGGCTTTACTCATATCCATGAAAACAGCACATATTGGATTTCTTTTGTCCATATTACTCAAAACAATGTTAGTAAGTTCATATATTGCAGCGTTAATGGACTTACCCTTGCGAAATCCTTTTTGTTCGCTAGCCAAGATATTATATTTTTCTAAAAAATTGTAAAGACGACTATGAATGGTTTTTTCGAATATCTTTGAGAAAATGGGTATCAAAGCTATAGGTCTATAATTTCCCATATTGCTTTTGTCATCTTTTTTGTGTAGTGGAATAACAACCGATGTTTTAAGTTTTTCTGGGTAAGTTCCACTAGAAAAGCATAAATTAATTATATAACTTAGATGAGCTGCAATTGACTGCGACACTTGTTTTATTACTTTAGTACAAACGCCATCGTAACCCTCACTCGATGTATTTTTAAGTTGCTTGATTTCTCTGTCCACTTCTATTGGGGTTGTGGGGGTAAGGAAAATTGAGTTAAGGTTAGTGCATATGTTTTGATTCGAAGGTGCTCTATTATTATAATTGTTTGTACGCATCGATTTTGCAGCTTGGTCAATAACCTAACCTTCTGTAATTACTGTGCCACTGTTGTCTGTTGTTCTGTTGCGGTCGATAGCGCTGTGCCACTGAATCTAAACTGATTTGTGTGCAATTGAGATAATTTTGGTAAAGCCTAGCATGGTTTAGGTACTATTTGTATGTGTATTGTGAATTTGAGATTAATTTGATGGTTATGTAGAATGACAACAGAATATAAACTAACGGTAGGCTATTAAAATTAAAAGAGTTGTAGGATAATACTAATTTTATACTAGATTTGAGTCTTAATTGGTTTTACATGAAACTGAAACTTAGTTTTGTCGCAGAATAATGGTCGAATGGTTGTAAGTCACAGATTTACTAATTATTCAAAATGCAAAACCATCTAGCATTGTGAACTTGCAACTTTTGGTATCGCCCAAATGTCTTACCTTACTCTGCTACGCGGCATCTACATTGCCTACTACGCGGCACACTGACGTCACGCAAAATCCTGCATCGCGCAAGCAGAGTTTACCGGGCAACTAGCACAGCGCGCGCGCGCAGCAGCAATGTCTCAACATCAATCGTCGGACAGTAGCCCTACAGACACAATACCCGTCTGATCGGAGGATCATCCTTTTTAGGGTTCCGTAGCCAAATGGCAAAAATGGAACCCTTATAGATTCGTCATGTCTGTCTGTCTATCTGTCCGTCTGTCTGTCTGTCCGTCCGTCCGTATGTCACAGCCAGTTTTCTCCGAAACTATAAGAACTATACTGTTGAAACTTGGTAAGTAGATGTATTCTGTGAACCGCATTAAGATTTTCACACAAAAATAGAAAAAAAACAATACATTTTAGGGTTCTCCATACTTAGAACCGAAACTCAATTTTTTTTTCTTTCAAACCCATACGTGGTATCTATGGGTACGTCTTCAAAAATGATATTGAGGTTTCAAAAATCATTTTTTTCTAAACTGAATAGTTTGCGCAAGAGACACTTCCAAAGTGGTAAAATGTGTGTCCCCCCGTAACTTCTAAAATAAGAGAATTATAAAACTAAAAAAAATATATGATGTATATTACTATGTAAACTACCACCGAAAATTGGTTTGAACGAGATCTAGTAAGTAGTTTTTTTTTAATACGTCATAAATCGTAAACCGCAATTTACCATTCATTCAATCAACTCAAAAATAAACATTTAATATCATAAACATAAACCTTATGCATAAACCCGGATGTTACGGAACCCTCGGTGCGCGAGTCCGACTCGCTCTTGCCCGGTTTTCTAAAGAAGATGCGTGAACATTCCCCCCTGTTCCTCAATTCCTCATACATCTATACCTGCCGTGACGTTTATTCAAGTTCGGATAACAATATCGTATTGATATTCATATTTATGTAGTTGCATAGAAGGTATTTATAAACTTTTCGGACAGTCTAAAAGTTTAGCACGATTTATTGGTGAATGTATATAAAATTTGTTATCAAGAGACACCATCGAATACTTTTGACCACAAGATTTCTCTTGGTTAGTGTCAAATTAACACTCTCGTATACTCTGGCCTACACAAAATATATCAGTCACAGTCAGAATTGGAATTAAATGACTTTTCAAACGTGGAACATATTGAACTATTATTAACTATACAAGGTCAAATTAAATTAGCTAGCGAAACTCTGCAGACACGATGGGTCAAGTCTGCAAAGTTTCTTATAGAGTTTTCTCAACTCATACTTCAAGTAACAACAATACCAGCGGTCATTGACCCCCGAATAAAACATCAAAATACTTTTTTATTTTATGTTATCATGTTTAGATATCGATGCCCAGGTCGCAGAGTTTTGCTAGCTAATTTAATTTGACCCTGTTTAGCGCAAACCATAATTTTTTTATCTTGTTTTAAAAAAGTTCGTTGGGCTAGCTTCCTATGAAGCCAAAAAACCCCAAACCCTAGAATAAAATACCGAGCTATAAAAAAAAATACATAATTATTATGTCACATAATCCTGTATAAACTCGTCGAAATTGTTTAAGCAATAGGATTGTTCTTTTGATCCTATTGCTTTAACAATTTCGACGGGTTTTCGGGGTTTACCGGTAATCGCCAAGTAAACTTCGATTACCCTGGGTTGTTACTGCTTAAAAACCTTTGCTTTTAAACTTTCCTTTGGAAGTTCAGCTGGCGCAGAGCTTTTCGTCAGTTTACCCTGGGGTACCTACGTATGGGTGATAAGCCTGTAATATTTTTGATGTGAAAAGTTCTTTTGGTATACGTTGAGCGATTTTTGATAGGAAAAAATCTTATAGGTTCGCGTCACCGACATGCTATGTAGCTATGATTATTACGTGTGGCGCTTCTGATCGGAGTGCCGATTAGTACAATTAAATTAAAGAAAAAACACTGTTATTTCATAGTTTTAAATTTTCACTTCTGTCGGCAGTCCCCATGACTGCCTATGTTTTATCAAACTCAAACCATTTATTTGAACTAAACCATTTACAGGCACTTTTGAATTGTCAAGAAGTCGGTCAGTCAGGAAATATGAAGCTAGTTACCCATTCCAAAGCGTAGGTACCTATGGAGAAGAACGGGCAAGAAACTCCATGGACACTCATTTAAATTATATTTTTACAAAAATATTAGTTACATCATTAATGTTTAAGTATATGTGAGAACGATCAAAAAAAGACGTAGGTACTCGTCGTATCGTATTATATATACCTTGCAGTTGTGTAGATACAGTATCTACTTAACTAGCATAATCGCCCTATAATATTTTGACTGCTAGGACTCAGCTAGCCATCCTGTCTTCGAGAGGGAGGGGGCTGTAATCTGCCACGGGGGCTTTCAGTGCGGCTTTCACATGTCTTCGCATTTTTGTTTTGATTTGTTTACTCACGATGTTTTCCTTCACCGTTTTGAGAGCAGTGGTGATGAAATTATTTATACAAAGTAAAGCGCCTGCTTTGGTTCGAACCCACGACCCAACTCGTAAGTCGGCCGCTACCACTGCGCCACCACCACTACTCTACTCTACCTACCTATCCAGCCGAATATATCGCACATCGAGTTTTAGAAAAAGGTTTGCTTTGTAAAGCTTCTATTTTTTCACTCTACCTACCTGTGCACAGCCGCAAAGATGGTGCTGCGCTGGGCGGGCGGTATCACTCGTCTGGATAGAAATAGAATACGCAATGAGCACGTCAGGTGGTCTTTCGGAGTGGCCGCAATAACGGAAAAACGAAAAGAAAGCAAGCTTAGATGGTACGGCCACGTAATCAGAAGAGTTGACAGTTTTTCAGTAAAAACCGTCCTAGATATCATTACGAAAAGCCTGGGTAGAGGAGGACCTTTTTACATACTTTTTGACATAATTTCTTTATTATTTGACATTATGTACTTTTTGACATAATTTCTTTATTATTGGACATTATATACAGACAATTCAAAATTTTCACCTATTTATTAGTAATTGTAATGGGAATCATATCACTTGGTTTTAGTGGGTTTTTATTTTATTATTTATCCTTTTGATAGATTCTTATATTTTGTAAATGTGAGGACTTTGTAGGCCTTATAGACTTTAGATCTGTAGACCATTTTTTATTCTATCAAGTACTTGGCACTTGTTGACAGGCCTACGCTGTCCTCCCATACCTACTGTAATTTGGAAACATTGTAAAAGCCAATTATTTTTAAAAAGAGTAACCGTGGAATTTCTTGCCGGTTCTTCTCCATAGGAAATGACCAATTGGAACCGTGCACCTAGCTTCTGACGTTTCATAAGTGCCCATGTAGGTTTATGTGAAATAAAACATTTTAATTTTGATTTTGACCCCCGCTACATGGTGGTCCAGTATCGAGAGGGCGATGAAATCGCAGAACCTACCCGTCCTGGAGCCGGTACACGAATACCTGACCTCAGATAGAACTGGAATTAAGGTGTGAAAGAAGAAGAAGGAGGCCTACCTCGCCAGCTCAATTTGTCATAATATTTACGCCCGGATACGGTAGTTCCATTTCAAAGTCCCATTAGTAACAAACAATTTCCGTGCTCGATCTCGAATTAATATGATTATTATTCATAAACAAACTCCGTAATAGACCGGTTGACCGATTGACCGAATCTTAGCTAAAGAAAGTCCAGCTCATTTATTTTTAGGGTTCCGTACCCAAAGGGTAAAAACGGGACCCTATTACTAAGACTCCACTGTCCGTCTGACTGTCGGTCTGTCACCAGGCTGTATCTCATGAACTGTGATAGCTAGACAGTTGAAATTTTCACAGATGATGTATTTCTGTTGCTGCTATAACAATAAATAACACAGGAACACACACTCTCACTTCCACACCTACACACACATGCAAACACACGCGCTCGCACTCAGACATTCTTGTACTGGACTTTTTATTTTATTTGTTAAAAATGCTGTTAATAATAATTATGTAACAATCTAAGAAATACTCTTGTCCTATTTTCGGGAAATGAGGGCTGTTTGTCCTTATTACAGGCTACTAAGTAACCTAGCTTGGATATCAGATCGTAAAATTGTATTATTACCTACTCATCTCAGATTTAAACTATTCCTAAGTTGTCATCCTACTTTGTAACAGACTGTACCACTTTTTTATGAAATAAATTAAGTATTATTATTATAAATACTAAAAACAGAATAGGATAAATATTTAAGGGGGGCTCCCATACAACAAACGTGCTTTTTCGGCGTTTTTGCCTTGTGGTACGGAACCCTTCGTGTGCGAGTCCGAGTCGAACTTGGCCAGTTTTTATAATCGCCGCAGAATAACGACATGGTTGCCTAGATACCGATGCACTCTTAATTGATTCAGGTATTAACTTAGTAATTCGATAAATTGATATACAGGATATTTTTTAAGCAGTGCGCACATTTTCACAGGGTGTTCTACCCATGAATATGTATAACTTTCACTATGAGACAAACTCTCAAAAAATCTGCTGTTTCATACAAAAGTTCAATACCTACTCGACCAAAATGTACGAAACAGCTGATTTTTTTTCGTGATTTCAGACTTCGTCCCATAGTGAAAGTTATTCATATTCATGGATAGAACACCCTGTGAAAATTTGTGAAAGTTATTCATATTCATGGGTAGAAAGAACATCCTGTAAAAATTTGCGCAATGCATAAAAAATATCCTGTATACCTACCGATGTAATCGGCATGTCATAATCAGAAGTAATGTGAGAGGGATTTATCAAGGCTTTGTTAACTTTTTACCTGAACTTGATGATTATATATTTTCTCTTTTATGTAATGTGTATGTGTTTTATGTTCCTAAATTAGCCTAGGTTGATAATATTTTCGTTTTTCCTAATTAGTTTGGTATACAAACTGTTTCTTTAATTTTTGTAATTGGTTTTAAACCGTCTTAATTAAAGAAATAAATCCATACCTAACCTATGTATTATAAATGCGTGTCTGTTACCTCTTCACGCAAAAAGCGCTGAACCGATTTAGATGAAATTTGATGTAGAGATAGTTTGAGTCCCGGGAAAGGACATAGGATAGTTTTTATCCCGATATTCCTACGGGATCGACACTTATGCTGCTAGTATAAAATAAAATAAATAATTACAATTATGATGATTATATCAATTACAGGCTCACTAACTAAATAATTATAGCCAGTGATAAAGACTGAAAACACGATAAGCGCGAAGTAGTCATCATTATTTTCCTGCCTTTTTTTTTGGCTGGGAAATCATCAAATGGCCCCTCCCGCTCTGGGTGGAGCGGAATGGGAGTGTCAGACTCTTACTGACTAAAACTCACCCATGTTCCTTCCTTAGCCCTTTATGTTCCGGGCCAGCGGTAACCCTTTCGGACAATCCCGCTGACCCGATTTTCCTGCCCTATCTTTTGTTAGCGCCTGCAACCACTTGACTGTAGTCATACACAGGGTGGCAAAAAAAAAGCCATGGTAACAGGTTGCACGTCGATATCCCATCGACGTGCAACCTGTTACCATGGCTTTTTTTTTTTTTGTATGGGAAATCATCAAATGACTCCTCCCGCTCTGGGTGGAGCGGAAGGGAGTGTCAGACTCGTACTGACTAAAACCCACTCGTGTTCCTTCCTTAGCCCTTTATGTTCCGGGCCAGCGGTAACCCTTTCGGACAATCCCGCAGGCCATTGGGGGTTACCTTGGCTTCACGACACGATTCTGAATCTCCGTGCGTTGAAATCCTTCGTCGGTTATTTAAAAAAATCTACCACTCAGTGATGACGATCGATGTGGTGACTTTTCTGCCGTAAGTGCGGAAAAAACCATGTCTTATCACAGCCAAAGTTAACAAAGTTGTTTGACGTAGCAAAAGTGTGGGCATTACGTTAAACTTTAGCCTAAGAAAGTTATTAAATGAAGCAATTAATGAAAACTTTAAAGCTACCTTTATAAGTATTAAATTTTAACTTATTCTCCTAATGGCAGACTCCTTTGGGAATTCATTACCACCTGATACCCAAACGATTTCTCTTGAGAGTATTCTTAGCGGCTCAATAAGGGTAAAATAAATAAAACACTGGCTTTTAAAAATAAAGTAAGTACATTAAGGCTTTTATTTTATACACAGGATGGCACATTACGTTAATCTGTTTCAAAACCCTGTCAACACCAATTACGTGACGTGTCTAAAAGTAGGCAATTAAATCTGCCACATATTTCAAGCCGAAAGCGAGTTTTCATAAGAGTTTAGCCGGACGAACGCGGACACTACCGATGTATGCTAATAAGGAGCCAACCAAATGAAACAAGAACAAGATTGTCGGGTTTATAAAAATAACAGGTGAATCCACTTTCATTTTTATACCAAGTTCCGGCGCCACGCCATTGTTGTTGGACCACTACAAAGGGAACGCATTCTATTTTATTTCTCAAATGCGATTTTGGAGAAAGCATATTACATAAGAGTCAAGCCGCAACTTCCCCGCTTGTCTTTATAACACGTCTGTTCTCGAAGTTCTCATAAACTTTTAAGTGTTCTTTACGAAATACTTATTATAATAATACATTGTTAAGCTCAATGTATTTTCACAGATCCCTCGACGTTATTATTCATCAACTAACAAAAAGCCAAAGTAAATAGAATTTATTTGGTAACTAATTCCAAAAGTTTCGCTTTATAAAGGTACTCTCTATTGTTTATAAGTTATTTTAGTTAAAGTTGGGTATGATTTTGATTACTGCCGGAATTTATGATCTGTTTTTTTTTTAGTGTTTTACTTCTTTTACTTTGCAGTAATAAATTGGTGGTTTTCATATATTGTTACATTGATCCGAAATTTAAATAGGTAATTCAGCACAGGAGGATGTCCTCCTATGTATGCTGTAACATTTTAATTTCGGATAATACAGTGATATAGTGGTGTACGTATGTACATAAACTCATCACTAAGCTTTATTTACAGTCATAGAAGCGTTATAACACTGTAAAGTGTAAAATCCATTGGCAATTTTATTATAATTCTGCAAATCACGTCAGGGTCGTCAGGCATTTTGAATGTACAGCATCATAGGAAAACACAATCAAGTTCAGAATGCCATTATACTGCTACCTCCGAGTGTCGTCGTAAATTGAGTGAAAAACTTGATGAAATTACGTGTTCGTCATGATATAACTCTTTAATGTACCTATCTAACATTTTATCGCGCTTTGTTTTACGAATGAGTAGAGCTGTCTTCAATACTTCAATATCGATACCAAAATGTATTCGAATCGAGATCGTACTCGCTCGATAGCGATTTTAAGGTCATAATAGTGCTTTAGTTGTATCAGGTTACTGGTGCATCGGGCGGCACAGTAACCAGCGAGATCCTTTTGTTGACACTCTCAACTGCGGCTTAGAGGATTGATATCAGAACATCAACCGATGTAGGTAAGCTCTTAAAGTTTTCAGACGATAGACTTTTCGTAGAGTTGTCTGCCGACTTTGTTGGAGGCCTTGGAGAATGATGCTGCAGGCTTCTTGTCTATGTTACACCTATATAAGTCAAGGTATCTATATGTCGACTTAAAGTGAGTGTCTGTCTGCGTCAGTTCTCCTATAACTTTGTGCTTGGTAAGACGGCGCATTTTGCTGATTTTATTCATAAAACCATTTTTGGTAGCACATCATAATATCTGGCAAAAATCGGCCATCAATTAATTGTTGGTAGGCGCACTGACTAATCCGATATCAACGCGAGAATTAATAGAATATTGCGGCAGAAGCAAAAATTTACAAAGTGAGAGTTTGTGAAAAATTTACGAGGATTAAGTTACCGGTTTGTGGGCGCTTCTGCAGTCGTCCGCTTATGAGGATGGATTACGATGCGAACATCCGCGGCTCCTGATAAATTACTTCATAATGCGCTTGCGTACGTTCCATCGACGAACGTAAAATGAAAATTAATTTATCGGAAACCGTTGTTGCGAAATTATTTCTTCATTAACATTAAATTTAAGTAATATTTAGCAGCACATTCACATTTATTTATAATTAACTGCTGCCCGCGACTTCGTTCGCGTGACATTAATTCCTTTTGAGTTGATTTTTAATATGTTGTTATATAAATATGTTGCTCCTTATAACACCAGAAGGTCAATTCTACTAATTAACGTGCAATGTGAAAAACATGACACCGGAATGCGATGATATTGTGAATAGACCAAAAAACGGTATTCTACTAATCTTAAAATTCGGTTTGTTCTCATTCAAGTCGCAATATCATCGCAGTATAGTCTCATAGTGGTCAACTTTGTTCTCGTTTACGAAATTAAATATATTTTAATGTTGGTTCAATGTACGCAGACTATATTGTGATACTTTAATTTTTATCAACCTTATTTTCTGATTTGTTTAATGTCTTTATTAGTTTGCTTGATTATGTGTATGCTCATAGTATTTTCATTTCCCGTTTGTTATTAAATATCTTTGAAAATACAAAATCATTAAAATAAAAAATCGGCTAGAAAGCTAACATGGAACGTATTCGTAATCGCCAGGCCGCATTCCGAATTAAGCGCTTTATACACTATTCAATTTGTAGGAAATCGAAAGATGTAATTGAAGTTAGAGCAGTTAGATTCCGGTTTAGTGCGATTGGAAGGTCCCGACCGCACTAATACCTAAATTGTTTACGATTTAGGTGAGTGTAATCGCATCCCTACGATTTATAGCGACTAGTTAGTCTTTAGTTTTTAAGCACACTCAAATCGATTACATCTCAACTCGGAACGCACCACATTGTCAACATCAAACTGAATCAAACAATAACTTAACAATATCGTGTGTAGTTTATAACAAGTATTTCGTGCGAGAAAGATCGTTTGGGTAATCTTTAGTATCGTTTGGCAGGCGGATGGGGGTGGGAGGGGGAGGGGGGGAGGGAGGGGTGTCCCCCCTCTCCCCTGGTACAATTCCCGTGAAAAGGTAACGCACCACTTTTGAGAAAAACAGATATTTGTAACCTAACCTCAAAACACTATAATCGGTAAAAATTTAGTATCCGGGGGCACGAAAACGAGGTGGTGGGGGGTGGAGGGGGTTCCCCCGTTCCCCCTGGTACCACTCCCATGAAACGAGGACGCACCATTCTTGAGAAAAACAAATTATTGTAACCTAACCTCAAAACACTGGTTTTCAATACAAAGTTGCTTCTGCACGTCTCCGGCGCTGCGGGAAGTGCAGCCCCTTCGCCCTTACGTAACAAAGGATAGGCACCCATGCTCACCTCCGCAGCTTCGGCTTACTGGTCGCCTCCGGCGACCAGCCTCAGCCGCTACGGCTCGCACGGGTGCCTATGCTTTGTTACAGCGGGCGGGGGCTGCACTCCCTCCGCGCCTCCGGATTTTTAAATACACCCTCGGGGTAGCAGCCAAAAGACTACGTGGAGTCGGGGTGCCCCGAGTCGGTTTTGGGACAGATTCGACCTATTTCAACCATAAAGTGGGGTACATAACAAGACAAATAAAACAACAAAACATTCACACAACAAAACATTCACTCGTGAAGAAACGGAATGAACCACAGAGTACTTAATAACACTGACAGTACAGTTCTTTTTTACGTTCCGTTTCACCTATTTTACAGACATTTTACACCACAGACAATATACTGGTACAGATTTGGTTGTCAATCGCCTATTTTAACGTTTCGTTACACTTTTTATCTGATTTGAGGTTAGAAACAATTTTTATTAATTTCTCGAAAAATATCCATTACCTTGTAATAAGAGCGGTAGCGTTATAATCGGGGACCCACCCTCTACCAGATTTAACCACTTTTAACCCCCTCCGCCTGCCAAACGATACTAAAGCCAACCCGATCGTTTTAATACAAAGTAAGTGTATAATTGTTAGACTTAAATCATTATTTAATTATCATGCTGTGCAAATGTACGTAATATTTTGTAGGAATGGAAAGACGTGCAGCTAGTGCCTGAGATACAATGGAACAAACTGCTCAACTTTCTACAGTCAAAGTGGAAGCGCTGTCGGTGTTGAGCGATCACTGAGCCGATCGATTTTCGACATCACTGCAGCCCCATGTTCTGTCCAGACTCGTGCGTCAGCACCAAACCCTAGCCCTGCCGATGCTACAACAGTGCTCGAACTCTGCAAGCGAGATACCGCAGTGAGTGGATTTTTCTAACCCTACAGCTATTCATATTGCGGTTAAGACTTATGATGACTATTGATAACGATTATGTATAGTATTTTTATTACGTTTTTTAGGTCGCCCTCTGGCTGTACTAGATGAGGCTCGGAGAGTTTTACCTCAGGTGGAGATGCAACATGTCACAGCTGATACAGCAAATTAATAGTGCAGAACCTTGGGAGGCTTGCTGATGCTGTCGAAAGACTATTTATTGGTGTCCCATAGAGGTAAAGTATGAATTTTTTGTACATGCAATAAAAAAATCAAGTCATTCATATAATATAATTATAAAGAAATACAAAGGAAAACATATTATATTATAACATTTAAATAACACAAAAACTTTGTATAAAGGGAAAAAGGTATCGGGATCTGTGTCCACTTGTGGTATCTTCAATGTTGATTTTTTAAGGGATAGCCTGCGCTACCTGAAACAATTATTTTATTATTATAATAGTACTCAAATTAAACAATGACGGGGTAGTCAGAAGCCTGAAAGTCTGACAACCAGTCTTACCAAGGGGTCTATTACCCAGTAACTAACTGGGTTGTGGAGGTCAGATAGGCAGTAGCTCCATGTAAAATACTGGTATTCAGCTGCATCCGGTTAGACTGGAAGTGAACCCCAACATAGTACATATTTGGGAAAAGGCTAGACAGATGATGATGATGATTTGACTTACTAATAAAAACTTTTTACAAAAAAAAACAACCGACTTCCAAAAACACTATAAATAAAGAGAAAAATAACTTTAATTTCGGAAGTCGGTGTCTTTGGATTTGTATTTTAGTTTTTGCCACCGACTTCCGAAATTAAAGTTATTTTTCTCTTTATTTATAGTGTTTTTGGAAGTCGGTTGTTTTTTTTTGTAAAAAGTTTTTATTTTTCACTTTTTAGCGGGTCAGTTTGTAATTTATCTAAGTTATAATAGCCTAATGTCAACTGCTTATCACTTTTTACAAAATATGCTTTTCCCGATGCATGGACGTTAATTGTTGAGGAGTTCTCCTAGTAAGAACCAGGAGAACTGGAGCTGATTGAGAAGTCACCATCAGCTCCACTTCACCATACGCGTTGTAATGAGCATAAATTGCTTAGCAGCCATATTAAAGTAATCGAATCGCAACCCGTGAAATATTTGTCATTTGTGGTCTTCATCATCAGTTCCACTTTACCAAATCATAATTTCCGAGAGCAAATGCTCAAGTTACTTTAATAATAAAAACAAGGCAAGAAAAATTTTACTAAGGGCCAAGTTTATGTTACGCTTAGTCCTGTAAAGACGCTGTACGACATTGTATTATGCGACTTGGAACCTACCAAATTGCTAAATAGACCACATGACGAAAACGCATTGCGTGAAATGCAACGATTGAGGCTTTTATAAATCATCATCAGCCAATTGCAGTTCACTGCTGGACGTAGACCTCCCGAAGTTTGCGCCAACGTTCGCGATCCTCCGCTTCTCTCATCTAGCCACTACCGGCAACCTTTGTTAGGATAATTATACAGAAGAAAAACTCGCAAAAGTATTTCACTTTAAGAAGTATTTATTAGTTTTTAGACTAGATGCTGATAATCCTGGCTGCAGCATCAGGCCAACTTATATCAACATTGCATTGAACTTAAAATTTAGTCCTGTTTAAAATGAGCCCAAACACGACTACGGTGCTGTAATTTCAAGGTTTGTACTTTTTCTGATGCTCGACTGGCTTCAGCATCAGGTCTCTATGTACTTCGGTGTTCCTCATTAACAGTACGTTTATCCACACATCGAGCCCTTTTCAATGAGCCTAAACACGATATATCTGCTGTTAGTTGTCGAGGAGTTAGGTACTCTGCAGACTATCCTGACTGCAGCATCAGGTCATAACTTGATGATCATGAGACCAAATGTGGCAAATGCCCTATCAAACATCGAAACAATTTACTAAAACAGTCCTTGCCTGTTCGAGTAACTTCTTACTGTTAAGGAGTTGAACCTTCCATCATCAGCCCAGCTACCTGAGATGGTGACAACCGTACGCAAATACACAATATACTTCATAAAATATGCGAAAAACAATAAGTGAGCCTATAAAATTTGAGGGTTGCTCTCGATTTCTCTAAGATTCCATCATCAGATCCTAACTTAGTGACAATGGGACCACCTCAGAACTATCTACTTTCGAACAAAAAAAGAATTTTGAAAATCCGTCGACAATTGGCGGAGTAATCGATGAACAAACATACAAAAAAAAAAAAAAAAAAGAAACATACAAACAGCCGAACATAGTACCTCCTCCTTTTTGTGAAGTCGGTAAAAACCACAAATTTTCCTTTTCAGCCTGGTGAAGTTGTTCCAAGTGGGTCTTAAGTGGATGGTGATTCTATAAAACAGGAGACATGGTTTGCTCCTCCGAGGCTACCATCAACACTAATTAGTCGCAAACCTAAATGAATGAATGAAAAAAAGCCTAATTAACTATTATGTTTATATTCGTGTTTTAATAATTTAAGATGAGAATTGTTAATTTATTAAAGTATTTTTCATACCACTATTGTTTTATTTTAGTAAAATGTATACTAAGGTATCCTCTTCTAGGGTCCTCTTATATTTTATTATATAGGTAAGTACTACTTAATACAATTGAAGTAAATATCACACCTTTAAATCCCTGAAGGGTTAGGCAGAGGTGTACCTATTGAAAACCTAAAATGTGAATAGAAGATTGTATGTATTTCACCGAGGGCAGGGGTATAGAGTACCCAAAACCTCTATAGTAATAGATGACAGTGTCTATCTAGAACCAATAAGTTAAAAGTGTTACAACACTACTTTTACAAGAAAGTAAGTAAGTAATTATTTATTTACCAAAAGACTTAGCCTAGGTAACATCAGTGTTAATTCAATAGGGGTTGGGAATGGCTATTACATTTGAGAAGACCCCTGCCCTTCAAACTAGGAGAATCCTGTATCTTGAAGGGCAGTGTAAAACAATCCTTTTACTTGCCTTGGGTTTAGTACTTATGCCATCGCGGCGGGTACAAATTAATGTGCGGCTCGTGGATGAGGTCGCGACACACACTTTTATTTAGCCTGTCTATACCAACAAATTCGAGATCCGGCATTTCGAACGCTATGTCCATTTTCCGAAGAGCTGCATTTTGTCGGCGATATAAAAGGGTCGTCGTAACCCGCGCGTGCTCCAGAAATTTTTCATAAATGGCTAAATCTGCCATTATAACAATATTTCTTCACAAAGCGTCCAATCCGATTTGTGAAATGTTGCTTTTGACTAACTTCTTGTAATTCCGTTATTTGACATTATAGCAATTCGTATTCTGTGGAGTTTATATCGAATCTTACTGAAATCGATACAAAAAGGCGGGAAATGTAAATTTTATACACTTTTAACTATGCAGAAGCTAAAATTATTTGTCACAGTCCGGTGTACAAATAATCTCATGCTTACGTCAGTTTTGACATTTTTATTTTTAGTGGAATACCAATAATATTTTAAATGTCATGTCGAAACTTTAGCAGAATACCGTTTTGGTACATTTTTTGTTTTCGGTCTAGTCGCAATATCATTGCAGTAAACGTTACGTTTGACATACTTTTTTGGTTTAGTAGAATACCTTTTGTGACATTTTGGAACTTTTGAGGCACTGCGACTTGAATGTGAACGTTTTTTTTTTACGAGAATTGGCCTTCAGTTAACTGCCAGTGAAAGTCCCGTCAAAATCGGTCCACCAGTTTCGGAGATTAGCCAGGACAAACAGACAGATAGACAAAATAAATACCAAATATTCTTTAATAGTATCTGAAAAGCTGTTATTTTGAAATTACAAACATAGGTACACTTCAATTTTATTTATTTGTATAGAATATGAAATGCAAATATAACTTCCGAAATACTAACAGTAATAGTTAGAATGTTACGTCATCACCCGACATTATTATTATGATTGTTAGATCTAAGATCTTTATCGGCTCTGACGGATAGGTATTCAAAGCGACGATGACTCGAAGTGTTTGTGGATTAGTGTCTCCTCCAATTATAATTTATAAGAGAGAGAAACTTCAAAGTCATTCGGGCATGGGGCAAGACCCGTGGGCAATCAAGTTTGCTTTCCGTCAAATGACCTTCAGAGAAAGCGTAACATTTGACCGATCTAAACTTTAAAACGAATATTTAGATGAAACCAGTTATAACAGATTTCTATTCGGTAATAAGATTGCGATCAGTATAATTGCGCGTAATTTATCATCTTTATAGATAACTAGCTGACCCGGCAAACGTTGTTTTGCCATATAAATTATTTCTAGCTGCCCGGCGGTACATCGTTCGCATGGTGTCCTACCCCTTACCCTACCCTACTCCTACCCCACTCCTACACTACTCCTACCTTACTCCTACACTACTCCTACCCTACTTCTACCCTACTCCTAACCTACTCCTACCCTACTTCTACACTACTCCTACCCTACTCCTACACCCCTGCTCCTACCGTACTTCCACCCTACTCCTAACCTACTCCTACCCTACTTCCACCCTACTCCTAACCTACTCCTACCCTACTCCTATCCTACTCCTACCCTATTCCTACCCTACTCCTAACCTACTCCTACATTACTCCTACCCTACTCCTACCTTACTTCTACCCTACTCCTACTCTACTCCTACACTACTCCTACCCTACTCCTACCCTACTCCTAACCTACTCCTACACTACTCCTACACTACTCCTATAAGTAAATAAAAGTATTAAAAAAAAAAAGTATCCTATGTTCTTCTCCTGGCTCTCAACTACCTCCCTGCCAATTTTCAGCTAAATCGGTTCAGCCGTTATTGAGTTATAAGTGGAGTAACTAACACGACTTTCTTTTATACAATGTGTTGATTTGCATCCTAGTCAAATTCAAGGACGTAATTATGCTAATGATTCTCGACCCAAATCAACAATAAAATGGGTAGGTATTTGTTTTTTTTTTTTTCTTATTTACGGAAATCCGTAAGTGTGAACCAGCCGTATTTAAACGCGGCCCGTCTGTTACTAGCCCTATAACCGCGCTTTCATTTACACACACATTCAAATGCGCAGGAGAATCTATCATTCGATAAATTCGTAGGTAATCAATCCCATCCCCCAATCACGAGGCGGCAAAGCGGGAACTTAGTCTCCCGCGCACCCTAAGCCACGCCCCCGCGGCCCCCGAACTAACAGTGTAATTGAAATCGCCGCAGCGTTCGTGCGCTTTGCGAATTCCGCTTCTCGGTACATCGTTGAGACGTAGGTACAAAGTGTTCAATTCAAATGTCATGCTTGTGGAGATGGTCAGGTGGGTATGCCATCAGTGGAGACAGCCTACGTGGAGTCATCCGGATGTTTCCCGATCGGGAACCCCCGACACAGAGCGTCATGCTGGTTGCTATGCACCACACCAGTGTTGCGCATACTGAAGCGTGAACTGCAACACCCGTTCCACTACCCCAAGGCACAAGACATTCACCCAGGTGATAATGCCGTGCGGATTACATTTTGTCGTTTTCGACACTTTAAAAACGAATGTGTTAGTGTTGTTAAGCTGAAGGAAAACCAGTACGTGGCAACTTTACCTCCGGTAACATAGGTAGGTAATTTATTTATTTGTACATTTTGTAAATACGTTGTTAGCTTAATCAATTTCATTAGTGTAAATAAGTTATTTCAAATTTTTAACTACCTACGCCAATAATACCTAAGAGTCGAAAGTATACCACGTACTTACACTTAACTAGAACGTCTTTCCATTTCCATCAAACGTAGAAAACATTTTTAGACTTAGTAAATCGGTACACCAACAAAGGTAGAATTATTGCCGGTCCTAAGCCCGTTAAGTAGGAAGGAAAGTTTCAAATCAACCAATTTAATCCACAAATAAAAACAAAATAACTACGAAAACTTTAGCTTGAAGGATATTATTAATCATCTGATAACAGGTCAGTGAACTTTTCTTTGGCGCACTAGTATTACTGTCATTAGTAAGATTTCCGTATTCCAATGATGCTCAAAAATGAGTTAATTATCAAGCGAAATTTATGACAATAATGTAGGTGATTTTCGAAATAAAATTAGGTAAAATTATTGCTACCGGTCATTGCACTGCGGCGCGAGACGGCCGGAGCTACCATTTCGGGGAATTACATGGCAGCTGTATGCATTGTCCCTGTGTGCACAGTCGGGTGATTCTGTTTTATTTGTATTGAATTAAGGGTTTAATTCTGAAATACTGTTAAATTTCTACAACAAAAAAAAAGCAGCGCTTACTAGTTATTGCCCCCTACCGTACTTCAAATGATTATTTATGTCATTTATGACAACCTCCTGAAATTTGACGAGGATGCAAATCAACAGCATGTATATATAGATGGCACCACATAGACAACGGACTTGTCTATGTGGTGCCGGACTTATAGAATAGCACCACCCCTTACTTCCCGTGGGTGTCGTAAAAGGCGACTAAGGATCGTACCGGAGAATGGGGAGCAGCGTTCTCTATGTATTCCACCACCATACCATATTGCGATCGCCAACCCGCCTGCCAAGCGTGGCGATTATGACAAACCCTCCCAAAATTGGGAGAGGCCTATGTCCAGCAGTGGACGTCTATCGGCTGAAACGACGACGACGATGGATAATGGTGCCGATTCTGTTGTTCACAAACTAAACTAAATTTAAGTTCAGTGCATCTTTTTCTTTCTATTTCATTAAGAAAAGGACAGAAGATAAATTTTAGTTTAATCCTGTCATATTAACCAGCGCCTGACGTAAATTGACGTAATTTTTTTATGGAGTAGAGTCAGGCGCTGATTAATTTGACAGGACTAAACTTAAATTTATCTTCTGTCCTTTTCTTAATGAAATAGAAAGAAATTGATGTACTGAAATTAAATTTAGTTTAGTTTTTGAACAAGGAATCGACACCATTGTGTCCAAGTAAATAAATAGACTCGTTGGTCTAGTGGTCGCAAGCGCTACTACTGCACATGACGTCCTGGGTTCGACTTCCAGTTCAGGTAAAATGCCTTTCTATCTGAAATTTCTCAGTAGGAGCCCGGAGTTTGGATTTGTGCCCGGTTGATGGCAATAGGTTAGCCTTCTATACCGACTTCTAGGACCGACAGGAGGAGGGGCCCCCTTAGGGCCGAAGCCTGCCGGGTCAGCGGGATTGTCCGAAAGGGTTACCGCTGGCCCGGAACATAAAGGGCTAAGGAAGGAACACGGGTGGGTTTTAGTCAGTAAGAGTCTGACACTCCCTTCCGCTCCACCCAGAGCGGGAGGAGTCGTTTGATGATTTCCCATCCGCAAAAAAAAAAAAGCCTGCTATTACATGGGACCTAGACATAACTGGTCAGGATGCACTTTCGCCCAACCCTTCTGGGAAACAAGGTGTGTTATGTAAATCCAATGGCATCTACCACAAACTATGAAATGCTCCATGCATATAAGAGAAACATCTCAACTTCTTGCTTTAGAATAGAGAGTGTAAACTTATTAGTATAGAGGTATGAGGAACAGGGTGTAAAGTTTCACTCATCCTCCATAGAAAAGGGAGGATCCTCCGATCAGACGGGTTTCGTGTCAGGCGGGCGATGATTTATGTCGGGCCGTTGTATATTTACATTTTATTTTATTTTATTTTATTTTAGTCTAACTTATAATCTAATTTTCATATCAATTATTATTTTATTTTATCTTGTTTACTCGTTTATAGATCTAATTTATTATAGTATTCAAGAATCTGTCGTAATTTAATGTCTTACCACTGTTTTTTGTGCTAGCGGTGATAACCTATAATTAATTGTTGCACCCGCAATTGTATCCTATTATAAATAATAAGCTGCTAATGTGTTGGTGTAAGCAATTGTTGGTTATCCTGAATGAAATAAATAAATAAATATTATGCTAGTTGCGCGGTAAACTCTGCTTGCGAGATACAGGATTTTTCGTGACGTCAGTATGACGCGTAGTTCTCATGTGGTGATGTAGATACCGCTAGATTAGTAAACACGTATAGTAGGTACATAATTGAGATATAATAAAACTTTCCTGATCACTTTTAGAGTTGCGGATGTCCTGCGGTAGACACTTCGCGCAAGCACAAAATTTCATATTATTATGCAATACTGTATCTACTAAAGCTAACAAGACAATAATTTCCTTTCACCCGGCAGACACTTTCAATAGTCATCGTCTGATGGAGAACACCTATCTGAATATTGATCCAAGATCGGATGTTGATGTGAACAAAAGAACTGATAAGACAAAGCAAGAATACGTCTTTCATTCACATGATTACACTTATAGTCTGTTCCAAAAGTATCTGATGAAAGTGTAAACATGTCCTGCTCAGGTTAAATTCTTATGCAATCGCTCACTAAAAGGATTAGTTCCTAACACATTCATGTTACATTCACTTATTCCAACAACAATTGTTTGAATAATTTTATTAAATTGTGATTGAAGAAACGTCGATGACAATTGAGGTTATAAAATTACCCTTAATTGTCAAATTAAAAACATCTTTAAGGCGATTTCAAATCCGAATTATGGGTTGAAGTAGGTACTCAAATAATGGAATCAAAGCACTCGATTTGTAACGTGGCACTACAAATTGGAATTCACAGGATCGTTTTCTGATCCATTTGTTTACATTTCCATCGAATTCTTTTGAAACAGACTATACATAATGACAAACAAAATGATTATGCAGCAGTTTTTTCTTTGCTGGAACATTACGGAAAGTAGTACTTACCTTCGTACTTAATCCAATATGGCTACCTCATTTTGGCTCAAACTTACGTAACGGTGTAATTCCTTTTATAATAATTATATGTACAGCAATGTAGGACAAACATCTTAATCCTCGTCTAATTAGTTTCATAATACAATCAGATAAATGAAAGACTAAACGGAAGACGTTTGTAAAGTGTCAACGATAAACGAAAGTTATGATTATTAGTGTACAATAATAGTATGTGATGTAACGTATTCGTGTATTTTGTTTACAGCTACATTTTTGCTACGGATATGCTTGGGAAAACTTTCCATTTACATGTCGATAAAAGCTGTAGGTATACATGGAAAAGATCAAGTTTTCCCTTAATATACCTATAGGGTATACAAACTTCAGTTATTTTTATATACATATAGACAGAAAACAACATAATTCAATTCAATTGAATTAATTTACAGTCTGTCTGTCTTTTGTTTCAAGTCAGCCCTTTCGCAACAAGAAAGTTTTTCTTAAACTACTCAGCAGTTTCGGCCATCATTGGGACAGATAGACGGCCATATTGGGGGCTTTATTGTATGTGTAAGATCAAAGCGGTCGTAGTGGGAGGCGCCGGCGCCGCCGCGGCCTTGGAGAAAGTGTATGAGTGCGGTTTCACCTCGGATCTCGGGTCTCAGCTACCGGGCCGCAGCTGATCTCCCTCCGATATTCACGTAACGATATCTCCTTCGAAGTTCAATGATTTGTTGTGTTTTGATGACGTTGAAGTACAGTATGAGGCTTCGATGATATTTTACATGAAAAAGGAAAAGAAAATAATAAAAGATACGTTTCCATTAGATACATAGATAGGTACGATTTATTTGTATGTGTAGGTATACAATTGGTAGATAATTATTTTCACTTCCATAGAGATCAAAGCTGTTTCCCCAAAAGCGTGGATACTGGACAGTACCTACCAATTTTCTGTCTCATTGTAAAAGAGGAAGCCATTAATTTATTACATAAAGAGGTTCACTATAATTAGTATTGTTGTCGACCGTAGTATTGTGACGAGCAAGTTTCTATTAGGATGGTACATTGTCAGAATTATTAAGTTACTCGACTTTTTCCAGCTGGAATATTAAAATTTCATAAAGTTTCCCCGCTGTCTAGGGCTTATTCTTACATAAGAGCTTTGCTGCATATTATTAAGCTCGGTCCTGGTAAATCTCTATTCTTCTGGAGAGTTAGTACGAAGGGATTAAAGTAACTGACGTAGGCAGTGAATTATTTATGCAAATGTCCGATTCTCCGCAACGGACGAATGTTTTCTTATGGAAAATTGAGTGCGTGTATTCATTGAATGACAACTTTGTTGGAAATTCTGAAAAGGAATTTGTTGTTGTAAAACGAAGGAATTCGTGGGAAAGAATTTTGTAGCGAATTCTATCTTGAATGAAGGACTATTATTTATTTATTTGATTTACACGGCATATAAAACCAATTACATAAATCAAAGCATATATAATAAGTACTAACATAAAACTTAAACTAATAACAACAATTAAATACTATTAACAATAACAATGTAGGCAAGGTAAAAGTTTTTGGAAGAAATGTAAAAGTACAATGATAAGGGGCCGGCTATATCAACATGAGTACTTAGTGTAAGTGAAGTGAACAGAAAGTTACGTAAGGGAAGGGGCAGCGGAGCGGACACAACTCTAAACATAATTTTCACAGATTCAAAGATAATGTACACATGTTATACATACGATCATACACACGTAATGAGAGGAATTAGCGAACATACATAATTATGAACGTGTTGTATTATAATATGTATGAGCAGCTAAGTAGGAAGTTTTAATAACTTCCTCAATTTGGATTAGTGTATTCTCAAGTGTAATTTTAATTGAAGATAATTTCTCAGAGTTTGAATCAAAGCCAAGAAATTTCTAAAGAATTCATATCTATTCATGCATCATTTTCATATTATAGCAACATAATTTTCGTACCGCAATTTGTTTTATTACTGTTGTCATATCAGTTCTAATATCGACGCGCCACCTGCTACCATCGATTCAGTACATAATTCTAGGCCCCCTGGAGTAGAGAGTAATTTATTGGCGTTCCATACATTTTGACCGCGTAGGTCTGCACTTTTCTATGAAACAGTTGATTTCCCTGCCACCCTATACAGTTAAAAACTGATAGTAAAACATTCGACTCTGGCAGTGAAACGCTTCATGAATAAATAGACAATTTAAAATTTGGAACATTAAAATATGAATTAATCAATGATAGACAAATATTATACCCAGCAATGTCATGCTCCTGCGCTGGTTGTCTTTATACAGATACATAGTTATTCAAGTTCAGGTAGAGTCGAAAGAGAGAAAGATGTATGTCATGTATTCATGTTTCCAACAAACGAAGCGGCAGCCCTATTGCGCGTCAAATGCAAGCGTTTACCACCCAAAACTATGGCTCTCTGAGTTATTGCGGTCAAGTAAAATGACAACATTGCTTTGTGTTCCGTAATTTCTGGCACATGTAACTATGTAAGTAGTTGTTCGTTGTTTCTAGACTTTATTCTTGATCTATAATCATTACGTATGGTCTGAATATTCTGTTGAGAATTAAAGCTTTCAGCCTCTTCTGTGGTAATATATCCGATGTGTGTTCTTTGTACTGGTTTAGATTGACCGTCCTAGCAGTAACTTTGAATATTTTTCACTTATGTACTTTTAGGATTTTTGCATTTAGCTTAGCATATATTAAGGACTTCATGTTCTTTGTACCTTTCAGGAATTTTAAGGGATTTCCTAACTTTGTTGTTATTGACTGATAAAAACAATGTTTTGTTAATAGGTGTCGGCGGCGGCGGGTGGCGGGTGACGGCGCTGGCGCGGCAGCGGAGCGCGGTCACGAGATGAGCGTGGTCGGCGCGCCGCCGCCGCCTTCCGCCGCCGAGGCGCTGTCCGCGCTGCTGTGGCAGCCCTACGAGTGTCGCTCGCCGCCCCTCGCGCGCTCGCGCACCGACAGCGCGCTGCACCGCGCGGGGGGCGCCGACCAGTCGCCAAACGGCGGTCGACATGCGCGCGCGTCAACCCGCGCCTATACCGATATGCGGCTGCCCGTGCCCGCGCCCGGCCTGCGCAAGTCGGACTCGGTCTCGGTGCGCGTCCCGGGCGAGCCGAGCCGACAGAACGTGTCCAGTGTGAACGTGAACGTGAACATAGTGGAGGTGCAGGATGCGCCCGTGAATGTGAACAGTGCGGTGCAGACGGAGAGGGAGCGGAGTGTGGCGAGTGCAGAGTGTCAGACGGAGGAGCCAGCGCGGCGGCGGCGCCTGCGGCGTGCGCGGGCGCCACGGGTGCCGGAGCTGGAGAATGTACCCCCGCCTCCGTACAGCACGTTGCCGCCGCCGCCGCTACCACACCCGGTGCCGGTGCACCCGCCGGCGCCCATACTGGCCCCGCACCCAGCCGTGCATCCACCAGTGCATCCGCCTGCACATCGCTTCCCCTTCCAGCCAATTCCTCTCAGGTGAATAAAATATAGAAACAATAATGGTAAAAGATGTTTCGGCTTCTGCGTTTGCACATTTGACCTACTTGAGGACCATCTAAGTGAATATTCAGAGCTAGACACAGCTTTTCTTTCACACGATCTCTCTTGCGTGACACAGAAAATAAAACAAATAACCACAAAGAATATCAATGACTTGGATATCGTTCAGAATAGATAAATGAGAGAATACCAACATTTCCAACAATCTAGTGGAACACACAAATAACTTACGGCTATCACCAGAGTTATCCTTAAGCATAAAACATCGGTAAACATCAGTATCAGTACCAGTCTTAACGTGAAATATCTGGACATCTGTTCGACTATAAAATTTATATGGCAATGAAGGCGCCACGTAAATTCTTCTTGCTCTCTTTTGACCAACTTTATAATATATCTAAATAAAAAATGATATTAAGCCCATCCCTACGCTTCATGTTAACGCGTGGCTTCGTGCGTTGAAGTCTTTTGTTAAGTTTCAATTTATCTACGTAACTGAGTTCATTATTAGAAATAATTAGTGATTATACAAATTCATATATGATGTGAATGGATGTACAATAACAGTAAGTGTCTATTACATAGACTAAACTGAAATTAAAGTCATTGTTTTAAACCGCTGTTACGTAAATATCTTAGGAATTGCGTTCACGTCGTAAAGATACTAGATCGGTAAACATCGACTGTCATACTGAACTTCGAAGTTCAAAATACCGATGTACTGTATTGTATCGCATCGCATACAGAAATTAATGCATTTTCCATTTCTTGTAACCTAGACTTTGTAGGATTAAGTCGCAAACAGAAAGTTTTAACGAAAAGTGGAGCGAATCAGCGTCGACGATGGCCTTGCAAATGACAGCCGAGAATTATTATTTTCTATTGAACAAGTTGCAAACGGTATAAATAATGAAGGACATGAAGATTTTACTAGGTAAATAATTTCATCTAGATTCAGATTCAGATATATTTATTGTTTGTCACAGGTGGAAGTACAGCTCTTAAAATTATTGTCGTAACAAGTATCACTGTAACATACCCATGGGGTGTACAATCTTTGATATTTACAATATTACATGTCAAAAAGGATAGAAAACCTTCATACTACACAAAATTACCAAGGCAGCATAATATAATAATTACCATTACAGAAAATAAATTAATTGTGTATAAATATTAATTTGGAATTGTCATAATTATTGCATGATTAAAATATTGAATAAATTGAGTCAAAACATTAGTCATTTAGAAATTCATTGAAGTATACAATTATAATGTCAATTAGGATACAATTATTTATGTCAAAAACCGTCACAATAAACAAGATAACAATATTAACACCACATTATAAATAAATAAACTAAACCTGTCATTTTTTTTTTGTAATTGAGCATTAGAAAATTAAATACATTTTAGTCAAAACATTTGTCATTTAGAAATTCATTGATTGTGTAATATACTTTCTGTATCAGTAATTCTTTGAGTTTGTATTTAAAAGTAGTTAATGTTTCAATATTTTTAATAAAATCTGGTAATTTATTATAAATTTTTACACCCATACCAAATATGCTTGATTTAAACTTAATTGTTCTACTCTTAGGTGCTTTAAGTTCATTCTTATGTCTTGTACTTCTCATTGTCTCATAATTACTGATATCGCGCTTTATGATTGAGGCTGCTTCCAATATACACATTGACGCTAGGGTTAAGATTTTTAATCTTCTGAATTCCGCTCTGCATGAATCGGTTTGTTTAAGCCCACATATACTTCGAATACATTTCTTTTGGGCTTTGAATGCAAATTCTTTGTTAGTAGTGTTACCCCAACACAAAATGCCATATTTTAGCGTAGATCCCACATATGCATGATACACATTTAGTAGTACGTTTTCATTCACCACTTTTCGAAGTACATGGAGAGCATATGAAAACTGGTTAAGTTTTTTGCAGACACCGTCCACCTGCACTTTCCAGTTAAGTTCTGAGTCGATATAGACTCCTAGAAACTTTGTGCTATTGACCTGATTTATTGTATTGCCTTTATAATTTATATTAATTTTCTTCGATTTAGTATTTTTATTTGTGAAGGACATATAGTTTGTTTTATCGATGTTTATTTTTAAATTATTCAGTATCAGCCAGTTTATAATACCTTCGAGAGACTTATTTACCTGTTCTTCAAAATCCTCTTGACCACTATCAGTAAAAATAGCCGTACTGTCGTCAGCAAATAATATAATGTCCTGGTTTATAGACCTTGGTAGGTCATTAATGTATATAATGAAAAGAAGGGGCCCAAGGATACTTCCCTGGGGGACGCCAAATTTAACAAGTTTAGGGTCCGACGTATATATATGTTCAAATTTTGTGTCTTTATCTATTTTCGCTATACGTGTTATTTGAAATCTGTTTGATAAATAAGACTTAATCAAATTTAGGGCATTTCCTCTTACCCCATACCTTTCCAATTTATCAAGTAGGATGTCATGGTCAACGTGGTCAAAAGCCTTGGACATATCCATAAAAATGGCGGTTATATGTTTTTTGCTATCCAATCCGGTCATTACTTTCTTTAGAAAATTTAAAAGAGCATCGCTGGTAGATCTTCCTTTACGAAAGCCAAATTGTTCATGTGTAAATAATTTATTGACTTCAAAGTAATTATATAAATTATTATATATAACCTTTTCGAAAATTTTTGCCAACACGGGTATTAATGCAATCGGTCTGTAAAAACGCATATCCTCTCTATCTTCTTTTTTAAATAAAGGATTTATAATTGTAATTTTCAATTTTGAAGGGAAAACTCCACGTTCTAGACATAGATTGATAATGTTACTGATTACTGGAGCTAAGAGACTAGACACTCGTTTTATTATTTTAGTACTTATGTTATCATACCCTGTGCTATTCGTGTTCTTTAGTTCTTTTATAATTTGATATATTTCATGTGGATTGGTTGGTTTTAAAAAGATGGAATTTGAATTTTTATTATAGGTTTTTGTAACTGTATCTGAACCTCTGGAAGTAGACTGTATGTCATCAATGAAGTAGTTGTTAAATGATTGTGCTATTTCCTTAGGCATTGTAATTAGTTGATCTTTTACTTTTATTTGTGTAATATTTTCTTTCGGAGTTACTGTTTTATAATTATTTACTATATTCCACATTGCCTTTCCCTTGTTTGCAGCTGCATTAATATAATAACTGTTTTGGGCCTTCTGGGTTTTTTTAATTATAATTCTGAGTCTATTTGAATAGTCTTTAAACTTTTTCTTATCATTTGGATTTGACGTCAGCCTATATTTCCACAATAATTGGCGTTTGCGTTTCGAACATATCCGTATACCCTTACTTAGCCATGATGGCTTCTTGGCGATAGGTATTTTTACACGCGTGTCAGGGAAACACAAATCATAGAACAGCTTAAATAAATGGTAGAAAGTGTCAAAAATTTTTTCAGGGTCATCGTCAGTATAGCATTCGGTAAAACTGAGATTCTTTATACAATCTATAAATTTTAATATATTTTCTTCGGAATAGTCACGTTTAGTTTTAAACCAGTGTGTAATGTAGTAACTTTTCTTGACTGGGCAAGTCAATAATTGTGCTGTGTGGTCAGAGAGTGAAAGTTCGAGTACTTTTGTTTTTGAACCTCTGATATTATGTGCTATGTTCTTCTAATCTGCTTTATCTATGAGAACAATATACATACGTCCCAATTCATGAAGAGACAGAGAAGAATCAAAACATGAAAACAAACAAACTTTAGAATAGGTAGTACTACTATTACCGGTCTAAACAATTGACAATTTTGAATAATGAGAAAATCCCACAGCGTGTAGTATACTTAGATATGGTGATGAATATCCAGGGGTCTATTCAATTATATTAATAACAGACCTGCTAGAAGAAATAACATTATTTGATCTCTATTTTAAGTTATATCAAGCCCTATTATTGACCACCCACTCCTTCCTTTGAAATGATTTATACACATAATTATATCAACTTGTTTCAACAAATATGATGATGTTACATGAAACTAAATTGGACCAAAATAAAGAACTTCTTCACAAATTGGATATATACTGTTTTACATCTATTTACGATAAACGAATTAATAGAAAAGGTTTCGGACTGATCAACCGTTCTAGTATAAATTGGTCAGTATACACTTTTTTAGTACCTATTGATTCAAATAAAATTAATATTATGTATGTACCTACATCAGAAAGGTCAACAGGTAAAAGATTTTTAAAACATATTGAAACAACCCGGAAGTATGGTTACTTTCATATATACAATTAATTATGGGTTTAAGAACTATGAAGCTTAAATACCTATGTCAGGAAATTTCCACCTGTTTAGCAACTTCTTAATAGAATCCAGAAAGGCAGACGATTCGGCCTTCAATGCACGTTGTTGATGTGCTCATCAATTAAAATATGACCTAGAATCGAAATCATTCTGTCGTGTTGGTAAAGTTTTGCTGAAGAAATACTCATTTATTACTTGCAGCTGATTTGTTCATTGAAATCATAACAATCGAAACGAGTATTTATATGCATTTACAGAATGTATTCATTATTAGAAGCAATTGATAGCATAATTTCAACTTGTATTAGCACGATTCTTGGGATATATCAATCTTAATACTACCTTGGAAATTCGCTTAAGGAAAAGTGCTAAGAAATTACTAATGAGGTGATAAAATAAATGTATCATCTCTTACAAGAAACAGAGTCTGTTTTTATAAGCAGGAAGTTTTTACTACACAATGCTTCCTACACGGGAGTCAAGAGCTCCTGAATGATCAAATGGACATCCCTTTATAAAGTGCATGTTTGCTAAAGCTCTACCAAATATGACGAAACAAATATTTTATTATGTATAAATGTGCACATTTTATATGTATTCGTTACACATCAGGCGTGCGCAGTTGTTTTTTGTAATTGAAATTGTTTCGGTCATGCAACGCCAAACGTTCAACCGCTCAGTAATGGACGCTAACTAGGGTGGCCTCGTTATGTAAGCGGATTGTTTACACATATCAGACAAGGTCGAGCTACAGTTTTAAGGATTCCAATAATTGATTGTCTGGAATATTTTCTTTCAATACAATTCTACTGGCATTTCAACTTTAACACTACATGTTGGTAAAAGGTTCGATCTCACTATATAGGTATGTATATGACGTGACAATCTCTGAGAAGTCAGAAGTGATACCGAAAAAAACCCGGGGTTAGGTTTGCTTGATCTATAATCGAAGAAAGCAGAGTTGCTTCTCGACGAGAAATCTTAGAAGCATTAGAGATTGGTTTAACGACTTACTGTGGTTAGAGAGATATTTAAATATTTATTAAAACGTGACTTAACACGTGGGCCCAAGGCTTTAGATAAAGCAACTGTCGTGATATTTGGAAACTGCATATTTTAAACGGCTCTTATTGATATGAATTATGCAGTCAAAAGATTTAAAAAAAGGATAAAAAGTAGCTTAGTTAAAGCATACAAGGACATCACATCCAAAAACAAATGGTCGGCTTAAACAAAGAAATCCTCGAAGATTATTATAAAAACGAAGATAGAGATAACAAACAACCAAAATATTCTTAAGAAGTTTAAGGAAATTGAGCAAAGGAAGCATATCATTCATTAGCATTAGGAAGTTCAACTAAAAAAGTAGTTAGACCTGCTTATTGAGTTAGAAACACTAGTACTAGTGCTCATTGTGGCAACAGAAACAGGTTTGAGGCACATGGTGGAAAGTGGCGGCATCGAGGCTGCAGCTAACACAAGTCAGATCGTGTTCAATACAACCTAGCTGGGTTCTAGCGCACCGTGCACTCGCCTTGTAAGTATAGGTATAATATTTTGTTTCAACTAGATAAATAACAATTGGCAATCATTAATATAATTTTGAACTGTCGAACCCTTTTCAAGTACAATTACATTGAGTTTAATTGTCATAATACGTACAATCCATTTGGCAAATGTTTTGAAATCAAACAGTTGGATGATCCAATAAACGATCATTTAATTAACGAAGGACTACGAAACGACAATAATATACATAATTGTGTTACGTCTTCATCTTGAAGAAGTTGGTACTAAATATAATATTCTAGTTAATAGTGTGATATTTAGCTGTATATAATTTATTTATTCATCATGGTTGTTGTAATAAAAGGCAAGATATGGATTTAGAAGTAGTCATGCCTCCGACAATGTCCTCACATCATTACCTACTTTCATAATAAGTCATCAGAAGATAATTTCGCAAATGAATTTTTATCGGTAGCCACAAACATCAATAAAACAGCACTTAATAGAAACATCTATTACGTAAATGGCAACAAGTAACATTAATAAAAGCACTAAAATGCTCGTTACAATCGATTAGAGAACGTTCACCGATAAACTAATACATCGATATTGATTGCTTCCAATCGAGATGTTGATTGCATACATTGCGCCCCAGTTGCGAGATAGCGATGTGAGTGGTACGAATAACCGCTTAATTGTATCAATGTATTGGGAACTTGAACGTTTGTTCGACGACGATAAGGAGTTTAATGCCTTTAAAAAAATGTTCGTATGGGTTCACGTTCTTGAGAGCTGTTTTAGAATCACCTTTTGCCCGTATGCCAATATATTTGGGGTCGATGCAGCATGTCTTCTTCGATATATGTCTGTCAGCTGTCATCTCGCAACGCATTCGCCCCCTTTCTGTTAATATCATCTTTCACAAAATCTATCGTTTATTTGAATTCTCAAATAACTTCTTCTTCAAGTAATTTTGGGTTTCTTCATTCTGTAGTTTTCTATGATCATGTTTTATTACGCCTATAAGTTTGTTTCTGAAATGTTTTTTTCATAAAGTATCTCTAACTACTTAGCTGATATTAAAGTATCTTAAACAACTTCAATTTACGTATTTCTGTTTCAAATCGATTTATAAAATGTTATTGGACTTTCAAATGAGTAAATAACAGTAAAAGTTAGACTCAGGACTCAGACGGTTATATTTAATATCTTATTTAGATTTCTGCACTGTTATCGAAGTTTGTTTAGACTATAGATTCTCATCGGAGTTATGAATTGAAGTTTCATATTTGTAAACAATTGGATATAAATCGAGTGCCGTCGTTTAGAGGAAATCCTATTTCGAGAGAACTATTTTATGTCGGCGATATTAATGTGGGTTGTCAACAATCGAATATAAATGAGTTGTAATGTCTCAGTTCGTGGTGTGTGTGTGTCCCACATCGCAACAAGGTCCGTGTAGGTCGCCTGCGCGCACGCCGATGTGGGCCGATGCATCTCAGCACCACACTACTGCGATATATTTATATATCTGCTTACGGTATTTATCATTGTTTTCTTTCGACTGGTTCTTTAGGTATAAATTCAACGACTTCTGTTAACAACTCGACTAACTGTACTAGTTAATTAGCTGTATCATTTATGCTGGTTTTTGTTTGATTTACAATGTAGACATGTTTCAATATTAATTAAATCCACGGATATCGAAATCCCTTTTAAAATTGTGTGTGTATCAATCAAGCAAGTGTTGTGTGGGCATGTTTTCAATTATTTTTTATTCCAATTACACACAGATTAACCATCAATCAGAATGACGTCCACTGTTATAAGCAGTTTTTTATTGAATACGTTAGAGGAAACGGTTCCCAGTCGTAGTCACCGTTGTCAACAGTTAACATCTGGTGATAATGAGCTATTGTAATAACAGGAAAAAGAAGAAACTGACGACAATGTGCATCACATTAACACGACCAACATTACAGACGATAATTTTTATATCGTCTGCATGTTTTCGTTTTTCTAAATTATGTCAAGCGAGCAAACAATAAAAACTTTTTTACAAAAAAAAAACAACCGACTTCCAAAAAAAAAAAAAACACTGCAAAGTGAAAAATAACTTAATTTCGGAAATCGGTGTCAAAAAACGAAATTTTTTTTGTGGAAGTCGCTTTTTTTTGTAAAAAGTTTTTATTTTTCCCTTTTAAGTTGCTACCCCACACAAATTTATATAACACTACTTGCTATGTAAATATACACAGACAGAAAAGACAGGAAGACTACCCCAATAACAACTTTGACAGAAATATAATATACATAAAGACACATTAAGTTTGTTAATACGTTATTCTAAGAGTTGGTTTTATCATTAGATGACAAATTCTATCATCATCTAAAAACCAATTACATGATAGATGATTTTAAGTACATGTAGGTAATGTATGTAATATTTTGATTGATGATTTACTTTTGCGAAAGTGTCATTATGTGAAAGTGACCAAAATTTTCACGATGACATTTTGCGAAAATGACGTTCTGCGTCAAGACCAAATCAGGGTGTACCGTGATATACTGAACACATCAGCGTACCCCTTTAAACGGTACAGGCGTGATGTTATGTTGTGTGATGTGAAACAATAATACATAATTATGCGATGGCAACAATCGCAGTTGATTTGCTGGCATTTATTGAAGAGTTCCGTTGTCTGTCTCTGAAACTCATTATCCAGATCTTTACGAAATTTAAATGGGACCATTTCGAAAAAGAGAAATGAACTTTTCAAATCCGATTATAAAATGAGTTATGCCCTTTCATACATAAAAAAATATAAACATCCAAATTGAAAACCTCTTCCTTTTTTGAAGTCGGTTAAAAATAAACAAGACAGTAAATAAAGCAATTAATTATAGCACTGGGTTTACGAGTATCTAAGCTTGTATCAATTTATATTGTCTCTTAGTTTGGGAGGGATGTGCTATTTACTCAGCTGCCACATAAACGAAAGTCTATGTCTACATTACATTTAGGTGTTAGCATTCTTAATGAAAGCGTTTTATTTTGAAACTTGGGACATATAAATGCTTGTTTTCACATTTTATCGCCTCCAGTATTTCTTGTGTCGCAAGCGAAATTTACTTGTGTTCGAGTAGTAAACAGTTCTGTCCTCCAAGCTTGGTTTGTCGGTCAATATCGTTGCCCATTGCGAAACCGCCGCGCGTACGCAGTTGTGCGAATTGTGCTTCTTCGCCATATCCGTGAATAAATACGCATTGTATTTTATATTTTATTAACACATTTAAATTACCCAACACCATACAACTACGGTAGTTAAGATTATGATGGGCGAGTTATATAATTTTCCATAAATCTGCTGTTCTGTATTCAGCCATAGAAAGTTCCATGGTAACTTTGCCAAAACTGATTAATCATTTTGGATAAAGAATTCCTTCGCACTATTTCTAGCGAGTCGACACTCCACGTGGCTTCTATTCCAAGATTCCACACTTCCTTGAATGTTAAGCTTACAAATAAATACTTGCACCTCGACCGAAGTTGGCGCTCTGCCAACATCCTAATGGCTCGGGCCTCGCGCCAAAGCCGCCAGAAAATCATCGGTATTGGAAACTAAACTTGCGACTTACTTTACATTTATGAGGTTGACACACAACGCTTACAGTCTGAAATTCAGGTACTTGAAGAGTCAATACATTCTCTTTATACTAAATATGTGCTGTCTGAAAAACAAATTCAGGAGCATATCCTTGCGACAAATGAGTTAGTGGACATGTGCAACTCCAATGCAGACAGAGTGGACCCACTGACTCTCAGCAGCCCGCATTGTTCATTGGAAAGCACATCCAATCTTGGCACTCTCCAAACTGAGGGAACGGAGGACCCGTCCCAGTCAGGAAGTGCTCAGGTCTCTATTCCAGATCTAGATACACCAGATGTTGAACAAGGTCCATTGCAAGTAGTTCAGACTGAGGCTAGTTCTCTCCCTTGTAGTAAAGTTTGTTACTATTCTATTATGTTTTCTGATAGTTTTGGAAAAGGATTAGGTAAATTACTTAGCAACAACCTGTGTCATTCTTCACAAAACTTTTGCATGCCTCAGACTTCCTACAAACAAATAATCTCTTCAATAACTAGGAATGAATATGATCCTAATGCCATTATTACTGTACTTATAGGTAACAGTTTAAATGTTAAAAAAGATGATATCACTGATAGTGTCACCAACCTTATGAAGTTAAATTGTAAGAAAATAATTTTGTGTGCTTTTCCATATTTTGAGCACTTGTCAAACAGACAAAACAACTACATTCACATGTTAAATAATTACATGCATTTCATAGTTAGTCACCATAGTGACAAGTTTATATTTTTTGATACCAACATTTTTGTTGATAAGTTAAGGTCGACTAGGGATACTGTGTATCTGCCCATTAGTTTTAGACGTCAAATAGCTAGGCTATTAGCACTTAATATTAACCCAGACATAATTAGTATGTCGAAGTCATCCATAATTAGCACCACAATTAGTAATAGTACTAATGTTAAGTTGGTTAGCTCAGATATTTTAAACTAGTTTGTAAGACAACAGAAGGTACCACTAACAGTATAGCTACACTTAATAACAAAAAGGTATTTTCTGGCTCTAAAATAGTGAACTGCAGAAAAGGGGCTAAGCAGAAATCCTTGAAATTATTTCATCAAAATATTCAAGGTTTTTCTTCCAAACAATTGGAAATTGAGTTATTTTTAGAAAAAACAATGTTTGACATTATTTGTATAACTGAGCATTGGTTAAAAGACTCTGAAATGCTAATTAACTATGACAATTATAGTGTGGCCAGTTGTTTTAATCGAAATTCAATGCTGCGTGGTGGTTCACTAATCCTAATTAAAAGTTGTATTAAATTCAAACCTCGTAAAGACATAGTTGAACTATCAGTTGAACATAGCATTGAGCTGTCTTGTGTTGAGCTAGATAAGCATGTTATAGTGTGCGTTTACAGACCCCCAAATTATCAAAACTATTCTATATTTGAATCAGTAATGGAAGATGTTTTGGCAAAACTTGCGACTGGTAGTAGATCAGTAATTATCTGTGGTGACTTTAATATTAATATTTTAGAAAATAATTTCAATACCAGTAGATTATTAAATTTGTTTAAATCATTCAATTTGTCAAATGTGTTTGTAGAACCAACCCGAACAACTATGACTACTGCAACATGTATTGATAATGTTTTTTGTTGCTGCGACTATTTAGATAAAGCCGTTGTTAATTATCTCCCTTCTGATCACAGTGGTCAAACTGTAACTTTTGAGTACAACATGCCAATACAAAAAGTGCAGATCCAATCCAGACCAATAACATCAATTAATTTAAATAAATTTAATAGCACTTTAATTTGTAAATTAAGTAATCAGAACCTTACAGTGAACAATGTTAATACTTTGTATAATGAATTCTTCTCGGTAGTCCAAACCGAGTTCAATAATTATTTTAAGAAGAACACTAAAAGTATCAGCCCCAAGTTTTTATTTTGTGACTGGGCAACTAAAGGGCTTAGGAAAAGTAGGGAAAGACTTTTCGAACTGTATGGCCTTAAGCCTTATATTAACACGGAAACTTTTAATAAGTATGTTGCTACTTACTCTAAAACTTTTAAGAACGCTTGTAAGGCAGCTAAAGCCTTATATATTAGCAACAAGGTTAAATCAGCAGACAATAAAATAAAGACGGTTTGGAAAATTATAAATAATGAAACAAACAGGAATAAAAAGCATAATTCTGATTACACACTGCAGACGTCAAGCGGTCTCATTTGCGATAACAAAGAAGTGGCTCAAGAATTTGTAAATTTCTTTACTAGTATCCCACTCAAAACAACTGAAACCTTAAATTCCTCGCCCTCGCTCGCTTTTGATTTAGTAAGGGCGAACGTTTCAGCCTGCCCGATTGAATTTAACTTTAGGCATATTAACCCCTTAATTGTAATTAAAGCTTTTAAGCAAATTAAGATCAAATTGACCGAAGATCTTTGGGGAATGTCCATTAAGATCTGTACCTCCATAATTGAGACTATTGCACCTTACTTAGCCTTAGTATTTAATTCGTGTGTGGATCAAGGAGTCTTCCCCGATTTAATGAAATACAGTAAGGTTATACCACTTTACAAATCCGGAGACAGTAAAGACACCAATAATTATAGACCCGTATCCGTTTTGCCGGTTTTCAGCAAGGTGTTTGAAAAGATAATGCTTAATCAAATGCTCAATCATTTTAACACGAATAAAATCCTACACGATCAACAGTACGGTTTCACCAAAGGACGTTGTACGACCGACGCCGGCGTAACTTTATTAAAACACATTTTTAACGCGTGGGAAGAGGCCCAAGATGCCATAGGAATCTTTTGTGACCTCTCCAAAGCATTTGATTGCGTCGATCACCAAACCTTGCTTTTGAAACTTGAGCATTACGGACTTGGAAAACTTGCGCTCAGTTTAGTTAGTTCTTATTTAAATAATAGACAACAACAAGTTCAAATAAATGGTGTCAATTCACTTGGTTTAATAGTAAAAATTGGTGTGCCACAAGGCTCGATATTGGGTCCTTTCCTCTTTTTAGTGTATATTAATGATCTACTCCATTTATTAAAAAATCAACCACAAATGGTGTTATTTGCTGATGACACTTCCTTAATTTTTAAGGTAAATAGACGTGCTACAAATTTTGACGACGTAAATAACGCCCTACTGCAGGTCCAAAATTGGTTCACTGCTAATAATCTAGTATTAAATGGAAAAAAAACTAAGTGCATAAGATTTTCTTTACCAAATGTCAAGGGTAGTGATTGTGAGATAATATTGAATCAAGAGAAACTAGAATTCGTCGATGAAACTGTTTTCCTAGGGATCACGCTCGACTCAAGGCTACAATGGGGTCCTCATTTAAAATCTCTTGCAGGACGGCTAAGTTCAGCAGCTTATGCTGTCAGAAAAATCCGTCAATTTACTGATGTAGATACCGCGAGACTAGTCTATTTTAGTTACTTTCATAGTATCATGTCTTACGGTATTTTACTTTGGGAACGGGCTGCAGACAACGATTCTATTTTTATTCTGCAGAAAAGAGCCATCAGAGCCATATATAATCTCCGCAGGCGCGATTCTCTAAGGGAACTGTTTAAGGAAATTAACATCATGACGGTGCCTTGTCAATATATCTATGAAAACATCATGTATGTAAGGAAAAATTTACATCTTTTTAGTAAAAGAGGTGAAAGACATAATTATAGTACTAGAAATAGGGACCTATTAGTTCAACCAGGTTTCAGACTGGCTAAAGTAGATTCATCTTTTATGGGGTACTGTCTAAAATGTTATAATAAAATACCTCCCCACATTCTTCAACTGAATGAGACAAAATTTAAATCTTGTATAAAACGCACACTATGCAGTCAGGCATATTATAAGTTAGGGGATTACATCACTGACAAAAATGCCTGGCTCAATGCTAGTCCTGCTCCACAACTAATTGACTAACACTTGAAAATACTGTTGGAGCTGCTGAAGATTGTAAGACTATCCTTGCATTGTATAAACTCAATTTCCTTTGTATTGTATAATTGCATAGCACAGATGTGAGTTCTATGTAATCTATAGCTACCATTTACTGGGTAATAATATATCTTTCATTGACTTGAATATTCCCTGGCGGCTGATAGTGTGTCATGCTCACTCAAATGTCTCGCTGGCGGTGGCGTGTATGTTGGATCATTTAGCTCCCTTCAAAGTGGTTGAGCTGAATGGTGCTGATATATACGTCATGTTCGTGAACGGGCGCCGTCAGTTGGGACTGGTCATCACTTAGCCGCCTGGGCTTATTTTAATTGTTTTAATTTTGGATTGTTGTTTTGTTACTATTTGTTGTATTCTGGACGCTCTTAACGCGGACATCTTTTTATTTTTTTTTACATCGTTCTCACATTATATAATCATAAATTCAAAAGAAATGATGTAACAAATGTTTTTGTAAAATGTAATTTAAAAAGAGTGTCCATGGAGTTTCTTGCCCGTTCTTCTCCATAGGTACCTACGCTTTGGAATGGGCAACTAGCTTCATACTTTTATGACTGACCGACTTCTTGACAATTCAAAAGTGCCTGTTAAAGGTTTAATTGAAATAAATGCTTTGAGTTTGAGTTTGAGTTTGAGTTTGACTCGAAGTGGATTTACTTAATGTTCATGTCGGCCGTCTAACAATAACGTTTACAAGGTTAGCGCTCTTTTTGTTGTGAGAGTGTAAAGGCTTTCTGTTCGTTTTTCAAATCGTAATTCAATTTCTTTGATTGTATCACAATAGCCGGTGTATTTGCGCGGGTGTGTTTGTGGCTCGAGTGAGTTCAAGATTGTTCGCTCGGCTCGTGACTGAGGCGAGCCGAACGGCCAATTACGAGTCGACTTTGGACGATGCTCGGCCCAGAGGCAATCCAATTTCCGAGTGCATTGTCCGTCTGTCTACACAAATCTTATGCCATCTTTAATGTTTATTTGTAAGCCTCTGCAATATTGAAATAAGGACATCATTTCCTCCTAGTTCTCCACTAGGGCAGTTAAAATGGAAAATAACTACTATCTATAGAAGTTCCGCTATTGCATACACCTATAAAATTCAAGCCACCTCCCCTAACAGTTGGTTAGTCAGTTACTAAGTTCCGAGATGATCTCTCAGAACAATAAAATTGTAATAATAGTTTACTTAACAAACGGACCTTGACTAAAATAGTAATTAAAGCGAATATAATTGCTCAGTTAACTTCATATTGAGGATGCGATATGTTTTCCTACAAGATTATTAAAATGTATGAAGGACTTAACTTAAATAATATGCTATTTTACACGGTGTAGTAGTCACTGTGGCTAGTTTGTGGAGCAATCTTGCGAAATCATTATACGTGTGTATTGTATTGAAAGAGGCATAGATCATAACGCAATTCAGGTCTAGTTTCATTTATGAAATAGATTATAAATGTGATAGTAAATGTGTTTTGAATACGCTTGTTAATACTGATGAAACAATGGTTACTGATATTTCTGATAGCAGCTTTATTAATATGAATGAATGTAAAATTATTGTCTCAATTATAATTGTAAGTTGAGATGGTTTTTTAGAACTCAATTGAAACAAATAGTGTGAAGGAAAAGTAGTTAGCGACAGAGCCACTTAACTAAAGACAGCACTAATAGAAGTACCTTATTACAGTGAAATTGCAAACATCGACTGGTTCTTGGCTCAAATAGAACTACCTAACAATGGTTATATCTGTTAGATAGATCATGAGCCTACAAATCAGAGCTACAACATTCGAAGAGTTTCTGCCGGTGCCAGTACTGACGCAAGTCGACACGGCTCGGTGAAAGTGCTCGGTGTCGAATGTCTTACTATCCAAGGCGAGTAAGTTAACGCTTTGTCAACTGTAATTGAATTTACAGATGGAATTCGACGTCAAGCGAAGTGAATGTTCTCTGTACCTACCCTGATACCTACTGCTGAATTTATGTTTACTTCATTAAAATGTTCAATGAACTTGGTGCGCGCGTTCTTGTGTTCAAGTGCTTGATAAACAGGTTGTTTTCGTTCTATTGCCTCCTATAAAGATTACGTTATGTTTAAAATATTAGAAGGATGACCATCGCCTTATATGCCAAGTGGCTTTGTTAAAAAAAAAGTGCCATGTGTTACTTACGACAATTTTACATAATGATTAAATGTTTTTGTCTACGTAACATCGCGCATTTTCAATTCAGAATCTTACTCATGATTTGGAAAGTTAAATGACTATGGTTAGAGATGGTTTACGATTTGTTTCATAGTAAAATAATTGCTTCAGAAACTCATTTGTGGCAGTGCACGAACTCTTGCAATATGTACATTGCGAGCAGAGTAGAGTCTGAATAGTGAAACAGTTTAACGTGATGCCACGAACGACGTAGGTTAAGATTGTAATGAAGCATATGACTGTATATTCATTTGGCTAATCTGAAATATATGGATGGGCCCTTAGATAATCCTTTTGGGTTATGGTGAGTGGCGATGAAACATTTTAACCGACTTCAAAAAAAGGAGGCGGTTATGCAATCGGCGAGATTATCTTGTATTTTTTGTATGTACACGAATTACTCCGTCATTACAGAGCTAATTTACGTTATTCTTTTTTGATTTGGTAGAGGAAGCTCACAAGGTGGTCATAATATAAATGTTGCTTGGGTAGTTTATGAGTAAGCTTCACGGATATCGATATCTATGGTAAGCTTCAATAACGACGACCACTATGTGTATGAAAATGATATTATAATAACTTCCTGTCACCGTTACTTATGTAGCAAATAGTAGTCTATGAATTGTGTCAGGTAGGTACTACAACTAAAAAGTTAAAAATAAGAAACAGTTTTTATATTACTTTGAAAATAAAATCGATTATATTGTCTAAAATATTTTTAGATCTTTAATGTGTGTGTAGTCAATTTGATTTTAATAATAGATAGATATAAAGTATAAACATTAATCAATGAGCGACCTTACTAACATTGCCACCCGCATTTAGATCCGTTTGCATAATAGCAATGCAAGTTGAGGTGGTTTATTATGTAGATAAAAACATGCATAAAACAGTGGTATCAAGCAACTGAAAAGCCGACCTGGCTTGCTTATAACGTGAAAACCATCGTAACATCCTTTATAACATCAATTCCAGAAAGCTTTTATCATTAATTTGGTAGACACGTCCCATGCGATGCGTATCAAGTGTTTATTAGTTTTGCGCATTACGGGCATGTTACTTTAGATCTGAATAGTTTGGAGCACGCACCGGTCTATCAAGTCCTGACTAATTATTGTACTGTGTCGTTATACCGATGCACGCGATCCTAACATTTACATGAAAATTGTCATAACACGGAACGTCCAATGCTAATGTTTTGTAATTTAATGTTTCGTCGTAATAAACACTTCTTTGTTTTATTTTACTATGTGTAGGTAGGTATATGCTTTTTGTTACATTTTTTTAGTTCGTTTTTTCTTGGTTTTGTTTGGTCTTCATATTACGTGTTCTGCATTTACTGTTAAATAACCGATTATATTGGAGTACCTATTTAAAATCAATTTCTTTGTCCCAAAACCATTAAATAACTGACTCAGATTCACATGACAAAAATAGAGTTGTTCTACTTTTGTGTAACATAATGATGAACAAAGCAATCGTATTGGTTGCGCAAGCGCTGTCGTTGACTGAATAGAGATAGGTATAGCACGTAACGTAGGTAACATTTTTGGTGTTATTTAGTCGCACTTAAATAGAGTTGCACAATATCACATTTGAACACTTTCGTCGTTATCTAAGTGTGGTGACGGACAACCATAGGATCGTGACATACATTCTTAACTAACAAATGTTTTAGTGTAACGATTAGTAATATTTACTCATTTTGTAACAAACCAGTACCTACATACAAAGGTGTAACGAACGCTATTTAAAATAGCTGAAACTGTAACGAGTTACAAAAACTGTTTCGACAGTCAATAAATATTGGAGAATATCGGACAACTGGACTATAAGTTAGCTTACTGATATAAAATGTTGTTCTTTTCTACATAGTCTTTTGTAAGAACTGAATATCACACTAATATTATAAAGGCGAAAGTTTGTGACTGTGTGTGTGTTTATTTTGTTATTTCATCACGCTCAAACGGCTGGACCAATTTTGATAAAATTTTGTATGGAGGTAGCTGACACCCTGGATTATCATATAGGCTACTTTTTATCCCCATGTTCCCACGGGATCGACATTTACGCGGGTGAAACCGCGGGGCGTAGCTAGTTTCTAAATAAGTTCGAGGACGAGACCAGCGGAGTAGTTGCATAATTAACACACTATCACCAGCAAGGACTTTTATTTTGACAGTTCAACAACATTCATAGCGTTATTTACATTGCTGAGCAGACACATTTTTCGAACATATGAAGCATTGGATTAGCTGCAACATCATCATTCAAAATAATTCAGACTGAGACTGTTAGCGTGTTACGAAATTAGGGTGCTAGCTAGTTATTCAAATGAAATGTCTATTTTTGTATCAGAGACCGCGTTAGTGATCAATCGGTCAGTGGATTAGACACTCGGAAGTATTCTGTCTGTCTACAGGTTACGGTACGTTGCATGTTGTCTTGTCTGTCATCATTACACTTTTATCTCCGTTGAAGTAATTGTAGGCTAAAGTGAGAGGCCCCAGTAAATTTGACATAACATAACGCCTTGTTTCCCCAAAGGGTTAGGCAGAGGTGTACTCATAGTAGATTAGGTACCCTGTGTCACCATCATTTCGTACGTTGTGTTTAAGTCACATGTAATAGGTCGGCTAGCTTAATTGCCATCAACCGGGCACAAACTCCGGGCTGCTTCTGAGAAATTCCTAAAGAAAAAACCCAATAATACGTTACCCGTCCTGGGTGTCGAACCCAAGACCTCAAGAGCTCCCAAGACCCCAAGAGCTCGGCAGTCGCGCTTGCGACCACTACACGAACGAGGCAGTCAGTAGTAATAGAGGTACCATTATTTTCATTTTTAAAATCGTACTAATTTACGTTGCGTGGTACTCCGCGCGTTTGTGCTAGGCCCACAAAACATCAGCAAATGTAATGTAAAAGTGACAAACATTCTTGTAGCGTATGCGCAATGTCTTTCACTGTCATTTACTGCAGCCATTATGTATATTATCATTCGTTCGCAATGACGATCAGACGCCATTACAGATTCTATGTACCGGGTTATAATGATTGTGACCTCTGACTTTTAGATCTTTAATGAGTTTTAGAAGCCTTCATTTCTCTTAAATTGATTGATCGCTGTTTTTATTTTCGTGTAGTAACGCCTTTATGATGGATGAGTCGGATTTGATTTTATAAGAATATTTTTATTCTTCTCCCTATTATTATAGAGTAGGTTCGGATAAAGTCAGATGTTGCTAAGTGAAGTGAAAAGGAGGAGGGAGGGTACCTAATTTTCTAGCACGTGTAGAGAATTTTGAGTTTAAATGAGTATTTAGGTACCTACCCACAGTACTCACTTGATTTGCAGTAATGTTTAAGAGCGTTTACACCGTACGGCATGCGGCATTTCATACAAATTTTGAAGCCCTTATTTTTCGAAATGAATGAAGCGATTTTAATGAAACTTCATACGCGCAAGCAGGATACAAAGGTCTAAAAACTTAGTAGAGAACATTTTCGAAAAATAGTGCTACAGCCAAATTAGACCGATTTTAAATTTTCCATAGAAACAGAGATTTCCAGTAATCTTTTATTAAATGAGATATTTCGAAAATGTTCTCTACTAACTTTTTAGACCTTTATATCCTGCTTATGCGTAAGAAGTTTCACTAAAATCGGTTCATTCATTTCGAAAATAAGGGCTTGAAAGTTTGTTTGAAATACCATACGGCGTAAACGCTCTTAAGCAACTCGTAGTATTTTAAAGTTGAGTCTGACTTTATGAAACTCTGCATGCCTAGTAGGTAAGCAAGGTCGGTACCGTGCCTTAAATGTTTAGGTAGATAATGTTTTGTAGCCATAGTGATTCACTAGAAAGTATGTTTGTTTTAAATTATTGATAATTGTCTTTCCTAATTTGGTAGTGGGTTATAAACGAAGGCATGAGTCACTCAGTAAATGTTGCCACATCTAGCGATAGTGACTTATTTTGAACAAAGGAGTTTTTTCTATGTATGCCATGTTGAAAAAGTAAAAACTCATTGCTTTCCTACGATATAGAATGTGCATGTTTAATAAAGGAAATATCGAGAGTTTAGAGGATGGAGCCTTTAGGTGCCTATTTACGGAGTATTTACGAATGACTCCTTTTGTCTTTGATTTGTATATTAAGGGGAAGCGCCAGGTTCACCCGCGAAATCCAAATTTTCTTAAATTTTTTGCAAGTCTGGTTGTATGTTGAACCAAATGTGATCGACTATTTCATGATACCTGTAGGGCTGAACCAATAGGGTTATATAAACTTAAGAGGGTTTTATTGATGATTTTAGTTCTGTAATACATTCTTGTTACGGTCGCAAATCATATTTTGTTCAACGTAATAATAACCTGACACTTAACTGCTAATTGCAAAACACGTAAGATAATTTGAATTTCGCGGGATACCCTGGCGGTTCTGTTGAAAAATGAAGTTCGTTATTGCTCGTAACATAAGTATCTACTTACCTACCATTTTGCCCGTAGCAAGACCCCTGTGCTCGTACCCAACTATTTTCCAATCATAAAACAAGATAATATGACGTCAGTTTAAATTAGATTTCGTAATAACTTTCTAGGTTCAATTTTAGTTTGAAAGACAACTTCTTTGATTAGTTCAGTCAAACAGTGCGACAATGACACGGATCCTGTCTGGCTGACATTTGGTAACGACCTCGGTGCGACTGACCCACACGCTCGCTCTTTACATTCTAACTCTAATCTTCATAACTTCTATGCACCACATAATAAAGCCCAAATTCATATGACACGCGACTCGTGGTAGACCGCACCTTGTACCAAAGACCACTTATCGTGTGCAATTTGTTTCTATGACGAAATCAGGTAGGTACCTGGTTTTCTTGATAGTAATGAACGGTAATGTAATGATGTATTATAAAGGTTATTCCAATGAAACCACTCGCAAACCGATGTAACAGTAAAAGGTATTTATTGTTCGATTCACAATAACAACTTAAACTACACACTAATGAACACAAGTACTACAACGACCGTAATACTCGGTACGACCGCCCGATGTCGGTTCCGAGATGGATGCCGACCGTGCAAGCCAGAGAGCGCTCAACTGCCCGAAACCGTTCCGAAGGAAGCGTGTCCGTGCGAGCCGAACTGACGCTCCGATGCCGCGTAAGCCCTTATATACTCTCCGGCCGCGGAGTGGTGGCGGCGGCGTGCGCTTGAGTGGGGCTCGGTAGGAGGAGCGTGCTGACGTATGCGGGCGCGCTGTGTGGTCGCGTTACAGTCTCCCCCTCTGTCTTCGAAGACGCCCCGGTGAGGAAGACAGGACTTAGGTAGGCTGCTGCTTCTTTGGCGGCCTCCCACGGGGTCGGGGCTTGACTGTGGTTGTCTGGGCCTCCGACGGAGTTGGCTTGTTCTTCCGCGGGCGACCTCGCCGGCGTAATGGTAAGACCGGCTCGGGCAGGGCGGCTGATGCCAGCCCTTGGTACGGACGCAGGGCTGAGGAGTGATACAACCCTGCAGTCTGGTTTGGAGTGGCGGGATCAGCAATCTGAAAAGAAGATGGTCCATGAATGTCTTTGATAAGGTATGGGCCATCTCGGCGAGGTGCTAGTTTAGCACTGAAACCTTGTGACGATTTGCTTAAGGCATGAACATCAACCATAACTTGATCGCCAGGCTGATAGTTAGGACATGATTGACGTCTCTTATCAGCGTATTCTTTTCGCTTCTCCTCTTTCATCTCCTGTATTTCATGGGCTCTTTTCAATGTAGTAGCCATCATCAATAACTTCGGTGTTATCTCGGGAACAAAATTTTCATTTTGTACTATGTGTCGCAGATCATGATTTATGTCGTCGATCGTGCGAAGATCTCGGCCAAAAGTTAAGTAGGCTGGCGTGTACCCAGTAGATGAACAGACAGCTGTATTCATGGCAAAACGTATGCTTGGCAAATGTTCTGACCAGCTGTTATGGTTATCTCCTACTAGTATTGCCAACTGTGTTTTTAAATCTCGGTTGCGCCTTTCGACTGGGTTGGTTTCAGGATGATAAACGGGAGTAAAACCGTGTTCGATGTCCAGACAGTATGTCAATTGCTGCATCACGCTGCTAACAAATTGAGACCCGTTATCGCTAATAAACCGTCTTGGTGTGCCATACCGAAGGATGATCTCATCCAGTAATACTCTAGCGCATTCCTCTGCAGTAGCTTGCTTCAATGCGAATAACTCAACCCATCTACTTGCCAGGTCTTCTACAATGAAGATCCATGTCTCATCTTTAGCCGTTTTAGGTAAAGGTCCGAACAAATCGAAGGATACGACTTCAAATCTTTGGTTAAGAGCCGTAGTTTGGAGCAGGCCCGCTGGTTTGAGATTGCTTGGTTTGTATCGCTGACATTGGATACAATTCCGGATATAACTTTCTATTTGGGTTCTCATCCCCTTCCAAAAGTATCGCTTGGCAATTCGTTCAATAGTTTTCTCCACTCCATAATGACCAGCGGAGGCTTCATCATGATACACACCGATAACTTTTGCTTGCTCATGCTTGGGTACAACTAGTTGAGCATTTTCATTATCATGTTCTGATTTGTACCTGTAGAGTAGCCCTTGATTCATAAGATACCCTTTTGTACTCCAATACCTTCCGTTTTCATATTGGTTTCCTTCTAGTTCGTTAATTATTTTCTTTATGTCTTTGTCTTTTAATTGTTCTTCTCTTATTTCTTTTGATTTCTTCCTTGGCATATCAATTACCATACTGCATACTCCACAGTCTTTTTCCATTGTAGGATCGCAATTAGGACGTGACAAGGTGTCGGCGACAACATTCGTTCTTCCGTTGATATATTTAATCGTCAGATTATAGGGTTGCAGTTGCAGGGCCCAACGAGCTAGTCGACCGGTTGGGGACTTCAGCGACATAAGCCACTTCAGGGCTTGATGATCGGTCAGTACAGTGAAATTCGTTCCCTCGATGAAACCACGAAATTTGTTCACAGCCCAAATTACAGCTAGCGCTTCTCGCTCTGTTGTTGAATAGTTCCTTTCAGCCGGAGTAAGGAGGCGACTAGCATACTCAACTGGATGTTCCTGTGCCCCCTCCCCCTGCACCAAAACAGCACCGATCGCGTAGTTACTTGCGTCTGATTTTATTGTAAAAGGTTTGGTGTGGTCTGCCTGCACCAATACCGGCGCTGTGACTAAAAGTTTCCGCAGCTCGTCAAACGCTGTTTTCTGTTCATCGTTCCAGGTCCAAACAGAATTCTTTTTCGTCAAACGAGAGAGTGGTTCGGTGAACTTTGCGAAATTAGGAATGAATCGCCTGTACCATGAACACATCTGCAGAAATGATATCAAATGCTTCAAGTTTGTTGGTGTGGCCATATCCATTATGGAAGCAACTTTGTCTGGATCCACTTGAAGACCATCAGGTGTTATATAATGTCCAAGGTATTTGACCTTAGAGCAGAAGAATACGCATTTGTCCTTGTTTGCTGTGAGATTGTACTCATTTAAGCGATCAAATACGTCTTGCAGGTCCCTAAAATGTTCATCTAGACTGGTGGACATGACTATTAGGTCATCTAAATATATGAGGAGCTTAATATGACTAAGGGATATGCGAAACCTGTCCATAAGGCGCTGAAAAGTAGCAGGTGCATTTCGTAGACCAAATGGCATTCTCAAAAATTTGTACATACCGAAAGGTGTGATGAAGGCTGTCTTTACTTGGTCTTCATCCTTAACATGAATCTGCCAGTAGCCGGCGCGGAGGTCTATGGTGCTCATGTAACGCGTAGGCTTAGCACTGTGTAGGAGATCGTCGATACGTGGCAGTGGATACACATCTGCGGTCGTGATCGCGTTCAACTGGCGGTAATCAACACAGACTCGCGTACTGCCGTCTTTCTTCGGAACTAGTACGACTGGCGCTGACCAAGGTGAGGAACACGGCACAATAACTCCTTGCTCACACATCTTCTGTATTTCTACCTTCAGGGTTTGCATCTTAACTGGTGATAGCCTGTATGGTGGAACAGATATAGGCTTGTGTGATCCCGTATCAATGGTGTGTTCAGTCTCCGTGGTTGGCTTGCCATTGGATACGAATACCGCTTTATTTCTCTCAAGGAAATGTTCTAAGCGCTTGGTCTCTTCCTCCGTCAGTAGGCACTCATGGCTGCACATGGAAACCGAAGAGATCTCAGTTCCTGGGAATAAACCAGCAGAGTCTGGTGACAGCTCGACGTCGGCGTTATTGATGTTCCTACGCGCATCCTCGTACAGGGCATCAATAATTGGAGAGTATCCATCGAATAAGGTAGTTCGTGGTCTCTTGGGCGGAGTCGAGAATCCTATGGGTATTAATGGTCCATAGGGTCGTACCAAGGCTTGCTCTGTTGCTCCAGGCACAATAAAGTTACTTCTCTGAGGGGAATGTGGAGGCGTCATCATTTGCATAGACGGTTCCTCTTGCTGTTGCGGAATGAATTTTGTCATACCAACAGGCGATAGTCCAGGGCTGGGTGTGTTCATCATTGGCGATTCCATTGCTGGCAAGCACACACTGGATAAAACACCCGCTATGTCCCTTGATTCATCCAGACTCTCTGGTTTTAGGTCGTACTTCTTCTGTGGTTCATCAACAAAATGACAAGTTCGTTGGGGAAGGTCTAGGGCCAACATAGCATCCTCTATAAATCCTACCCCAAGTAGTGTCCTATTTTCTCGGGCGTCAGGAAAAATTATGAAGGACGTGGTTATGTCTCGGCCATAGAGATTGACAGTCGTCTTGACTGTAAGGACGTCCTGCCTCCGTGGTACTCCATCGGCGAGGGTTACGTACATTATCTCCTTCCCAAAATTTACGCCGTTTCGTTCTAGACGTGTATATAGTTGGTAGGAGGCAACACTCGACTTTGCACACGTATCAATATACGCTATCCCAGTCATTCCTTCGACGGTAATAGGTACAGTAGGACGTGGTCGTACATCAGCAGTCATATTGGCTGAGCAGAAACAAAAATCGACTGCCGTTAGAGACTGCTTGGTTTTGCATTTTGGACAGCGACTGCGTATCACACCTGGCTCACCACAACCATAACAGGCAAACTTCGGTTTGTCTTCGTTTTGGGTGCTCGAGGTAGTTTCAGCCTTCACAGCGACAACATTATGCTTATCTGCTTCCTCTCTTGCCTTCTTTCTGCATATCTCAGCTGTGTGACCGGGAAGACGACAGTAACCACAGCGTGTCTTATTTTGTTTTTTATTATTTTTATGTTGTGTTGTTGTATCTTTATCGTGTAAATACTCTGATTCCTCTTTTTGATTACTTTTCTCTACCAGTGTTCTTTCAATATCCCTTGCCCTTTTTAGTAGTTCATCAAAAGTTTTTATAGAATCCCTACAAATTTTCTCCCTTACGGCGAATTTAATCTGGCCAAAAATGAGGCTGATCTCTTGCTGTACCGTATGTGGTTCTGACATCTCGGCAAGAAGTGCCCGCTTCTTGGCAATGAAAATCTCGGTCGGGGTCTGGTTATCTTGCTTGACACCAACTATTTCCTGATAGATTACGTAGTCCAATTTCTTTGGAGCAAACGTATGGCGTAAGCGTTCCTTAAAATGTTCCCATGTCTTCACGCTGCTTTTGACGCCTTGCCACCAAATCGCTGCGTCACCGATCAGAACTAAAGGTAGGCCTTCAAGAGCGTTCTCGTCAGATATCTTTTCCACTTCCTTAAACACCGTCACTGCCGCTAAGAAAGCTTCAACTTCCACCTTTGATCCTCCAAATTTAGCTGGGCATTGTGCAAAGGTACTCCTCCCTCGTGTGCCGGTGGTGATTGCAAGGATGAGCTCCTTAAACTGGCTGTCCGACATGTTGATAGCCATATCTTCAGGTGAACTGCTTCCAAATCGAACTGGTTTGCGAGTGGGCCGTGGCCTTAAATATTTTCTATCTTCGGCCTCCACGTTGTGCGCCACTTATAAAGGTTATTCCAATGAAACCACTCGCAAACCGATGTAACAGTAAAAGGTATTTATTGTTCGATTCACAATAACAACTTAAACTACACACTAATGAACACAAGTACTACAACGACCGTAATACTCGGTACGACCGCCCGATGTCGGTTCCGAGATGGATGCCGACCGTGCAAGCCAGAGAGCGCTCAACTGCCCGAAACCGTTCCGAAGGAAGCGTGTCCGTGCGAGCCGAACTGACGCTCCGATGCCGCGTAAGCCCTTATATACTCTCCGGCCGCGGAGTGGTGGCGGCGGCGTGCGCTTGAGTGGGGCTCGGTAGGAGGAGCGTGCTGACGTATGCGGGCGCGCTGTGTGGTCGCGTTACAGTATGTTATTACTATGAGAGAGCCGGTTTTCAAACAATTTGGTGGTTAATTTTCTTTATGATAGCGACAATAGTGGATAATTTGCAATCACAAAGCGTAAAAATATTGCATTTTCTGCGACTGCGGTGTTCTGTACCCATATAATTATTTATCTAAATAGTAACAGCCGCACAGGTCGATCAATCAATCTCTCCTCTCTTAAGAGACCCCTACGTGCCTCGGAAAGCACGTTAAGCCGTTGGTCCCGGCTGTCAATCGTGGATCTTTGACAGTCGTTGCGGGTGGTCAGGAGCCCGAAAGTCTGACAACCAGTCTTATTAAGGGGTATTACCCAGTAACTGGGTAGTAGAAGTCAGATAGGCAGTCGCTCCATGTAGAATACTGGTATTCAGCTGCATCCGGTTAGACTGGAAGCCGACCCAACGTAGTTGGGAAAAGGCTAGGCAGATGATGATTATTTATTTATTTATAGCCTATGTTGTCCCACTGCAGGGCAAAGGCCTCCTCTTATCCTTTCTAATCCTCTCAGTCTTGAGCTTGTGTAGACCAAGCAGTCTGTAATGTATATTATAAGCTTTATGAAAATATATAAACATAATTTCAAAACCCTTTACTTAAGTACCTATGTTGTATAAAATAATATTTGGTGACGTAAATATACATAGAGCTACGCCTAGTCGCCTAAAACCTACAACGTGGAATGAATACGCTCAGCATTTTCACCAATTTATTAGGTATACGCTTATGAATAGTAACAATTGTTTATTCAGAACAGGCATCTTCTGGGCACGCTCGTTCCATCATAGCCCTCATCCATCGCTTTCCATCAGGCGTGATCGAGGTCATGAGCAGGGCCATTTAGTAATAAAAAAAAATCTATTTCACCATTCAGATATCCAAACGAACATTCATATTTTGTAAACTTAAAAAAAAAAACATAAACATAAAAAACATAATAACAGATTCAAAAACAGTTCAAAGCTTGAATAAAATGAAAAGAATATCTAGGTAAACTCTATGAAGCAACGCAAATAAATCGTAAACGGAAAAATAGCGGAGAGCCGAGGCTTCATAAAGCAAGACGTATCAAAAGGCATTATTCAGTATCAAATCACATCGATTCGAGAATCGGAACGTTTTAAAAACGGAATAAAACATGGCGGAGGGTCCAGACATGTATTGTTGTGACTTTGTTACCGTTATGATGTTGAAGGAATATTTAAGACTTTTAGATGAGAAAACTGGTTTGGGCTCCGCTCGCCCCTTGGATCTTGCCCCTAATTGCCTAAGTGTAACTACTTGCCCCCTTGAATATTAGATACCCCAAATCGCCCCCAATTGTTAGTAAATGAAAAGTACTGTCAGCACTCTAAATTATTAAAATTATCGCAATAAATATTTTTTGTTAAAACGTTAGTAGGTACCTAGTGCCTCTTGGGATTTATTGATGACGATTTACCTCTTTAGGCGCACTTTGCAATCTTTTTGAACAGTTTACGAAACTGACCCGTCACTCTCGAGTCGGTGACGCTGAATCGGATATACTCGGCTCCAGTCGGTCGGTGACGCTGAATCGCATATAATTATACTCAGCGCTGAATCGCGTATACTCGGTTCGTAAGTTTTCACTTCATGTCGTGTGCTTATAGCACACACTCTCTTTTTAAATTTACACTTCTTCAGAAAGCTTTGTAGATTTAGGTATCATGAAGTCCTATTATACATATCCCAGGAGCCCTATAAGGTCGTACCACAGATATAGGGTCGTACACTAACATCGGGCTAAAAACTTAACGCTTTTAAATATTAACAAACAATTTAAAAAGTAACAGTCTTCTGAGTTTTCAAAGTTGTTTCTCCTTGTTTATTCAAACTTTTTCAACTAAACTGTGATTCCCTAGTCAAATCATGAAATCACACCGCTACTTTATTTGCTTGCGTAACTTTTGCATTCTTTTAGAAGAATAAGAATTCGAAAATCATATAGTTGTGTATGAAAGTCATTACACGATTCTTCAAATCAATTATCTTTGTCCTACCCACGTATTCTATTGTTCTGTGGAACGTGGAGTCTGTCATTCCGTCGTGGGAATGTGTGTCTATGATTACAGGGCATTGACAGCCCGCCGGGACTCGACCCGACCCCGGACTATCCCACCGTTGTTTTGAACCCTCCCAAATATGAAATGAGCTTCGTTGTGATAGTCATCGTTGCATTCGCAATTATTGCCTATTGTTGGGTTAATGGCAGATTTAATTAAGCTAGTTGCGGAGTTACTGTTGTATATGAACAAGACTATTGGATAGCTGTTTTTTCTATTGGTTTGTGACGCGGAGGAATCAGGAAAATGTAATCAGTTAATTTATGAGAAACTTTCTCCATTGGCAAAAATTAATTTCCAAACATAAAAGTATTTACTACAAAAGTTTCCCAAAATACAGATTTTAGTCCAGAAGACAGTTTTTAATGCAATTTTTGTTTATATTTATCCAGATTTATATAATGTTTATGTGTGTCACATTTATATTTTATAACTTCTAAGCGCAATATTTGGGGGGTTGTTCTATTGAAAGAATCATCGTGTGCTTAAAGTATGGAAACATAAATAACTCCTATTACCTAATAATTTGTTATTAGTGGCATACAAATTGTGTGTAAGTCCTCTTTCCGATGTATCCTTAATAAGTATATTTTTATTCCTACGGCAATTTATTTTCGAAATAGGATGAATAGATAGTCTGCAAGGCGAGTAGGTTACGCACGACATTAAGCTATACATTTCTAGTATAAGCTGACTTCTCATTGTATGAAAAACCTTTACAATGCGAGGTTAGCCAAAACTGGAAATGTATAGCATTTTTTTTTTGTTTTGGGAAAAATCATATGAGGGGTCATTTTATTTGCCGCTTTGGGTGGAGCGGAAGGGAGTGTCAGACTTTACTTACTAAAACCCACCCGTGTTCCTTCCTTAGCCCTTCATGTTCCGGGCCAGCGTTACGTAACCCTTTCGGACAATCCCGCTGACCCGACAGGCTTCGGCCCTAAGGGGCCCCTTCCTCGATGCTGATATCTCTTTGAGGCGCGTGTGGAACACGAACGCGCCGTCCGGCACGGGCCTGGTCCTGATATGTCATTGTGTGCACCACAATAGTCTGCCAGGTGACCTGAAAAGTCCTATCAACAGTAGCTTCTAAATGTATAATAGGTAATGCTTGGTTAGTCAGACTGTAGTGCTGTAGGCATAACATACAGTTTCCTGTTAATTAAAATAATATGTATATATAATAATGTTTTTGTTCATTTCCAGTAAACACAATGTTTTCCTTGTAATTGATAAATTCACGTGATTATTGTGTTGAACAGGAAAATTATTTTTCAACAAATCCACTTTATCAGTTTTTTATTATGTAATACCGAGTATTAATTACATTTGCGGTCGTATTTGTGTAGCGGCTTATCACTATTAATTTCAATGTAAATACTAAAACCTAAAAGGTTAGTCTATAAGGATAACATTAATAAGTACCTACCTACTATTTAAAATCCAATGTGGCTTTACCATTGTTTCCATAATATTTGTACCTAATGGTTTTGTATCCTGCTGTGTACCGAAAAAAATGTTTCCCTATAGATACAATAATGTGTCGTGCTTCGATAAATTTATGGCCATATTAATTGTAGGGGTCCCACAGAATTATAGACGATGTCCTAGTTTTGGATTGTTTTCATTGTTTCCTATTTTAACAATAAGGGTAATGATGAAGGGTTGGTTTTCGATTACAATGTAACAAACGAAATAAAAAGCTGTTTATAAAAGTTAACGCTTTTCTAATAACACCAAACATATCGAAAACCTATCAAAGCTTACGACTCAAATATTTTTGTTCCATAGATTCCATGTAGTCCTCTTCACAGTAGGTACACTAATGTACCTACTGATAGACAATTTTATTTACCAAATCATTCACTTGACTACCAAGTTGGTGATATAATAAACCAACATTGGTTCCATGTAACTCTTTAAATACGTTCAACCGACCTGACCTAAAGAACAAAATTTAAATTTATTGCGGTCCAATGCGAACTACTTACAAATCCACGACGCCATTGTCGCATCCTGGTTGGTATTTATAGATGCCGGCCGCGAGTCCACCCGAACGATTCGAATTCATTAACTTAAATCCTCAACTCGAGTGTCCTGAAGTTTGGAATTCAATTAAGAGGTCATTTTTGAATTTAACCTCTTTCTTATTTGTTTCAATACTCAACACTCGTCGTCTCGTACAGTGGTGTTTTTTAACAGTTAATGAGGAAAAATATATTTATTTCTTTCGATAACAATTTCCTAAATAAAACATGTGTTTTAAAAGAACTAATAAATCCATCCAGTGGAAGTTATTTTTCCTACACAGTTCTATAAACAGATTGTAGAGGTTACGGAACAACAGTCGCTGTACCAACCCTAACAAAACTTTCCTCTTTGTTATATTAGTCCAGTATTAATAGCCTTGCCACAGGAAAAAATAGGGACTCTAGGAAATACATATACAACTTTCAGGAAAAAACATTATTTACAGCGGTATTTATTATACCATACTACCGTCTAATTTCGTCCAAAGGATTATCCACATAAATTCCCCAACATTTATCCGGAGTTTGGAGGAGAAAATTCTCAAATCTGTTTTACATGTAGCAGTTTGGTTATTGCTGGTGACACGAGTTCGGTCTTAATAAATAATGTCGCGTGCCCGCCCAGCGGTCGGGGTCGGGACGAACAACTATATTTTAGCTACATTGTATGCTCTTGGCTGTATTCGTATCGTTCGTGAACGTCTATTTGAATAAAATAAAATTGGGAACGTTTCTGATGAAGTTATGTCTCGTGATACAGGAGAAATAGAATTGGTAACGAGAAACAAAGTAGGTGAAAGCTTATGTCATATTTATTTAAACTTTTTGCACACAAAAAAGGTACAATGGCGAAGCATTAAGCATTCTCTACCAGTCAACCAAGGGTGGTGAAGAACTTAGATGTCAGATACTTTGGTTGAGAGGAACAATGATATAAAAACTGTTAAAAATATATCTATCAATAACTTATTGCGAAATAAATAAATATCAGACATAAACATAAAAACCTATAAAACTCGGAACAGTAATCAATTGAAATGAAGATGAACTAGTTCCGAACATTGCTTTTTTTTCTAATTAAATACGCAGCTGGGACTAGGTATACATAGCCCTTGATGGTAAACGTAAAAAACTGGACTTCGATGATTTTAAAACTACTCAGTAAACGCAGGACGCAGGTGTGGAAACTAGTTTAGTCGTCATATTTGGTTTGTATCCCAAACACATCCCCTATATCATCCGAGTCTGTATCAATGGGCTCTAATGGCGCGGACACAGCCCTTTGTATCCCCCGCTCCGGTACCCCCCTCTGACAATTTAGACTCGATGTTGGAATTAAGACCGGCGCGCCCTAAATTCACACCTCCGCAGAATTATCTCTATTCTTTCACTTGACTGTCTTATCTTGTAATTATGTCTTTTAGTTTTCTTTTATAATTTTCTGATTTATTCTCTTTTTAGGTGAGTTGTGGGAAAAAGTACCTTTTATTTTGAACGAAATCTTTGAAAGTATACGATCTGATTCTTTTTATGTTCTTATCTGTGTGTATGATTTTCTATTAATTCTAGGTTTACAAAGAATAATTAATATGATATCAAGGTGCTAATATTATGTTAGTAGAAGGATTATCTGTTACTGATATTATTCAGAGAAAGGAAGATGTGACTTACAAAATAAATGTTAATGGGTTAGCTGCCATTCAAAGTGAGTGATATTAATGATCAATTTGTACTAATGAATTTGTTAATACTTTGTTGTTTGGTTGTGCCAAATATAAACTTGAAAGATATAGCGTTCTCAGGAACACGATATAGCGACAAAACATTGAAATAAATTATCAAGCACCAAATATTGCCAATAGAACTCGAAGGGCTTTGTTAACGCTTGAAAAGGAAGAAAAAACTCTAATGTATCAAAAGAGGACAACTTTGAGTCGCGTTCCATTTCATCGAATAAGGTCCAATAGCCCACTGCTATTATTTCATGTCGGATGTGTTCAAATCTTGTTACGACCTGAATCCGAGGGTATCCGGAGCAGGAAATAGGTTATAGTTTATTTACCCATCAAACGTATTCCTAATCCTTATACGAAACAAGATTTGTTTTGTTAGGACAAGATATGTGTATTATGAAAAATGCCTTTATTTGTACAAAGGTCAAACGTAGGAGACACAAAAGAGAAATGATTGAACATGAAATTTAATTTGAGGTCATGCGCTACTAAAATAAAAAATGGAAAGCTTCACGAAGCGTGTACAAACTTTTCTAATTGAATACATAAAATCAAGTCCGAAAATGTCAGTGTTGTAACACAAAACGGCCTCGCTGATAACGAAATAGCTTTCGAACGTGATATTACAATGAAACGACTCGCATAAATAAAAATATAGGGCAAAAGGCAGATTCAGTGCTAAAATAAAATAAAAATGGGACCAAACATCAAGAAACCGGATCATAATCAAAACGGAATTAGGTTTAAAAGTGAATACTGTCGAATTCGGTAAACATCGCTGTCACGTGGTGCGCGCGTCGACCGACCGGTAGAAAGTAGCTTACCTCCTGTGCCACTCTTCATTCAACCACATTGAACAGGTTACAACTCGTTAAACGCACACAAACGCAGATCTTGCAGCTTCTAAAGTGAACTACACAAGCGCTTTCACTCACACAGCGGCGCTTTGTACACGTATTCAGTTGCGGGAGCGCAGGTCAACTTGGCATATCTTTTTTTCGGAACTGGTTTCTGGAGCGATAAAAGGATGACTCAGGTGTATCAGGTAAGGATATACTCACATTGAATTGGTTGTCCACATAACATCATTGTATAACATAATTCAACAACGTCCAAATTTTGAACGGCTAGTGGGCCGAAAATTATAAACTGGAATAACATTTTGACGCAAAAAGTGTCTAGGGAGTTGTGGGCTACAATGAACAATATGGAACAAATTTTAGATTTTATGCAAATGATAAAGTTAATTTGTTACTCTTTTCTACGTCTATAGGGACCAACCGTGTTAATATTTGAAAATAAATGTGTTTGTCAAGCAAGCATCTTTGAAATATGTCAGATTGTATTATATAGAAATCGGTATATAAATTTTGCGTATTTTGGATAATGCTGTTGATTTAGATAAATATGCTGACATTTTGTCTCTTTTCTAATTTATCCCCGAAGTAATAATATTCTATCTACACAGTGACATTGTGAGCTAGCAGTGATTTATTGTGTGAGCGCACGTGTGGTTGGGAGAAACATCCATGTGACAAGGGATGCCTTTACCTGCTATACTCTATAGGAATGGCCCCTACCCGGGAATGTATTGATAACCTTTATTCAACAGCTCTCTATTCATGTTGGACCTTCCTATGCTTGGTTAGTTGGTTTAGAATATGTGGTTCAAATTACGCCATTTGTAAAATCGTTCAAGCGGAGTTAGATGAATAATATAATAGTTAGTAGGTAATAGTAAAGTGAAAAGGTATCGAAAAGTTATAAACGATATGTTTTATGTAACTTTAGATTACTGATTCAATAATAGCTATTTTTATTTATTAATTAAATATAATTGTTATTTAATATGTACAGACTTCTAATACTAAATAAACTACAAATTATTAAAATAAAAATATAATAGCATAACCTAACTAAAACTATTAAAAAATTTAAATATTGCGTCGAAATATTCCTCCGCATCGCTGTCGACTGGTAATGTACCCAAGAGATTGGCGGCATTACCACGTTGTGTGGCAATGCTTAGCCTCTGGTCAAGGTAAAAGCCAGCCCTTGCGTCACGGGAAGTATCAACCAGCCCTTTAGAGATTTCATTGAACAAGCCATGAGTACTCGGACTCCACGGCCCGAGGGTTTCAACCCCAAACGGCTCGTAATTATAATTTTCGATAAGATTTCGCCGCATAAGGTTTTACGCAGCAGCAGCGCCAGCACAGCACGAAGAGTCAGGAAGATAATAGCTTAGATATATTCAATAATTATGTTAATAAACATTTAATTGTCGTCGAACGAAACAAGTCGCTAACTTAGAGTTAGAATAACATTTGAAATGCCTGAATTAAATTTGATTTTACCTTATAAATTTACATTCGATTGAACTTTGATTGGAGATAAAACACCCTCGAACTCAGCTTAACTGCTTAAATCTCTCTGATTACGCTAAAGTTTACGGTAATGTCAATAGCAGTTTAGCTTAACAAAACACTTGGAGAAACAGATTTGTATCAGTTTTGGCGATTTGCGTTGTGTCATCCCCATCCGGCGGGTGTTTATCTTACAATAGCTCTCTACCTGCTGTGGCCCATTTTATTGTAACAATACGTAAGCACTCTGCGACTCATAATGGACGCTTTCAGTTCCCCCTGGTTTATTGTGAGGCTCGTTTCTCACTTGACAAGCTTCATAGATATTTCAAGGTTATCTTGGACAAAGCAAAATTCACTATTATGGGTATCTGCTACGCTCATTTGTTGTAAAATTTCAATTGTCCGCTATTGTATTAAATTGCTTACCGAATCGAATTTCTTGTGATCTTTTTTGGATTATCTTGGACAAGTAAGATTGTTGAGAGGTTAGACGTAATCCTTGACCCTGATTTTTAGTTTTATCAAGAAACCTGTTCCTCCAGGACGCCTTTCTTTCTGGTTGCAACATGTCGATACGTGTGAACATACACACATACATGTTTCACTCGCACGCTTACTAAACTTGGTCCTGAAACGAGACGAAATACCGTGAGCCTACCCACGCGAGTATCGTGGGAAACCAATGGAAACAAGGTGTCTGTCCTTCCTTTCAATTTATAGCTTATATGATTGGCCTTTGTTTCCAACCTGATGCGTATTTGTTCTTATTTTCGAATGATTATAAGGCAAAAATCAAAATACAATTTTATTTTCTTCTATTCCTTTTAATACAAAGCTTTTTACATCGTGATATAACATGAATCACGTTATGTAAATCGTTTTTCTCAGCGATTTCGTAACAGCACTGTCGGCGAATAACTAGGAATAAGTCTGTGGAACGATCACGCCTCGGTAGCCATGGATACCATTCAACGCCAAATAATGAATACCTATGAATACCTTTGTTCGGTTATTCATCTTTGATGTTTAAGAAAAAAAAATTGTTCAGCTTTAGCGTCACCTCGGGACTTTTGTCAAGTTTGGTCATAATAAAGAAAGGCTTGTTGATTTTTTAATGATCTAATGAACTAATATTTTGTAATTCTTTTTTTGAATTCTTCGAAATTCAAAGGAAAAATCACCGAAAACATTAAAAAATTATAATAATCAATGACTGTAATTGTCAGTAAATCCTGCTATTCTTCAGTAACAAAAACTGGCTTAGCAAAAAATTTAACTACTAGGTACAGCAGTGGGCAGCCTATATAATCTAATCTCGTAGTAAATAGTTGCCACCTGCCACGCTCACGTAAACAATTGAATCAGAGCGTGCATACATTGAGAAGTAGTGGTTACTATAAGATGCTAAACGAATGCGCGGGCGCAGACTGCAGCGAGTCTTCTAAACCGGTACTGGTGTATGGTGAGGTCGATGCTCGCCCGCCAGATGTCGCTCTGTTCGTTTGGACCACACCGGCGCTCACGCACGTTGGGTAGTGGACCATGTAACTAAATTCCGACTCACAACACTGTGCTAATAGACGCTTCCTTTATACGTTGAAAGTATGAAATATTTCCTTTTATTGAAAGATAAAGGTCACATTTGTGATTTTTTAAAATGCTGAGTGACCTATTTTATTTGCCCCCTTTTGCCATCTCAATCAGTAACTTATTTGACTGCGCCTTACCGGTTTATTTGCTGAGAAAATTACAATAAATAAACAATTAACGCTGTGTTTTAAGTTTTAATTGAAGAAATGGCCTTGTTTATCTTCTAACATGTTTAAAGCTTGCCTCATCGATCCGTCAACTAACGGATAGTAAAGTTGGCGATCACCAAACTATCCTGTGCCCGCATCCGCACTGTCAATGAACCCTTTTGTGTTCTACAAGCTTTTATTTCTCTTACTGCAGTAACCCAGTTTGCTTTATTAGGACGTTAAATTCGTCTTGAGAAACACTTTCGACGCTGTCGTATTTCACAAATCTCTTCAGCTAGTCTGATGGCAAACCTGTGTTCGTATTCCAAATAGATCCTATTCTTTCTATTGTTATGCGGCTTTTCAAAGTTTTCTATCGCGTTTAGAAACAGCGCAAATAGCGGCAAAGTGTATCGCGACACGAAGCCCGACGGAGCTTTGATTTGCTTGAAACCCGTGGGAAAATTGGAAAGAATGTCATGTCAAGAAGCGGCGCAACGAAAAGCGAGAGCCTTTAATCACGTTGCGAGCACATAAAAATCGATTTACATAAACACAAGTGAAATTTTCATAATTTGTCTGCTCGTTATGAGTTCGTGAAACTCTACTGCAGTTTTTTTTCAAACTGGCCCCTAAAAAAAGAGAGAAGGTCGGCTGTCGGCTGGAAGGTGAACGTGATTTGAATAATTCTGGAAAGCTCAGCTTAATTAATTATTTTTCTTGTTTCTGCAAATGGCACATTTTATGATTTACAACAGATGCGATTAATTATACACAAACAAAATGAAGAATAAAAGAAAGCTGCAGTATTTTTTCTCAGTTTGCAATTCCATTAAGTACATACTTTTGTAAATCCATAGCCATGTGTAAATCCTTTCTTGGTGCAGATGCACTCGTAAAACATCATGTTTAACGTGTAAACAGTAAACAATTTTAAAATGTTTGCGGAATACAAGCGGCGATTTGTGTGCTATTTCAACAGTGGCATGTATTCCAGATATTTTTCAATACTATGCGCTCACTGTGCGTATACATTTTGATTATAAAATATCGACCATACTCATTGTATTATTTGGTTACACGGTACACGTTTGGTTCATTTGTTTCAGGTATGTGATCGTGCAAATTAACCAGTTACCAATTTAATTGGAGAGAAGAGTACAAAATACAAATAATTGGTTAGTATGGCATTTTGATAATTAATCCATAAGTAATATTGGTTGGTTGGAAAAACGTTTATTTATCTTAATTATTAAAGTGTTTATCGGTAAGCTGTTAACAATGGTTGTTGTCGTTAGCAAGAATTTTCTCTGCAAGCGTGGCGAAGCCGAAGGCCGGTTAAAGGTCGTAATGTGGCGCACTGACTTAGTTTACTGCACAAAGGCCTTCGACTTAGCTTTCGCGAGCTTTTAAAAATCGAACGGTCAGACTATTCACTCTCGAATAAATTTACTAGGGGCAATTTTATGTTGAAATTGAAAATACAATTATGAAGAACTTATGAACGTTTAAACGTAACGGCCTCTACGTATCTATGGAATACTTTCATTGAAGAATTTCTTTATTGGTATAGCAATAAAATTGTGTAGAATATTTGAAATGCTTCTAATATTATGAATTTTCGACAACAGTAAATGCAAACATATTTTTGTTTTATTTTGTTTAGTCTCTCAGAAGTGTACGAGGTAGCAAAAATAACAAAAATCTATTCACTAAAATGACAAGGACAGTCGAAAACCTGCATAGTTGCAGAAAAAAAGTAAAACATACCGAAGAACTTTTTTCGTAAAACAACAGACTTGAGTTGAAAAGTTGAAAAATTCGACCGTTGTTCTTCGGAACAGTATTCCTCTTGCCGGATTTTATTTCGCTAGTTACTTTTTGTTACCGAAAATACGTAGCATGCAATTTCGACTATCCTATTGTAATAAAAAAAAAACCTAGATATTTTAGACGAAGCTCATACTTTTCAACGAGTGAATTTTGACGAGGACTTTGTATAAACTACGCTGACTTACTAACAAATCCTTTAGAAAATTCAAGTGCGTGGCAGTCACACCGGTGCGCATGTGTCAAAATAAAAAGATAATAATATGACAATAAAACTGGGCCTCAAGTCTGCTATTACAATAGTGTCAGAATGGTCTATCATTGATTTCATAATTCTTGATTTTGACAAGTTTGGTAATCTACTAATATAATGGTGTCATTATGACTTTCCAATGATCCACCACTGACACTCCATTGAAAGAAATGGCATAGAATGGTAATCTCGTACATAATGAAAAATGAATTACTGACTTACGCGGTAATCTGCAAAAATTTTGACAGTTCCTTTGATCAGTGATCTATCATTAGAACGTCATTGTGCAGTCAATGCTTTTAATTCGTTACGACTGTTACGAGTATCGTATAATTTCTATGCCATTGACCGACCAATGATCAACCATTATGAATTTAGCAGATTACGAACTTTTAGCAAAATTACAATGGGATGGTGGTGGGATCGTGTTGGAATGACGAATTTATAAAAATAGCAGACTAGGGCTCCTGGCGTGTGGTCGTCGCAGAGCGTAGCAAATTTGCTACGCCGTAGCTTCGGTCAACCCCGGTGCTACGCAAGACCATGTTACGTAACTTTTCGACTAATAATATTTTATTTTATAGATTACGTAATTAATTAAATAGAGTTTGATACGCCCCATAAGTCCTTTATTTAAAACTGTATTTGAGAGGATTTAAAATTGTAAACGTTAATCCCCTCAGTCAGAATTAAATTCATTTCAATACGCTATCATCCAAACTAATTGATACTATACAAATACAAACAAACATTAATTATTGAGAGTATTAAAGTTTTGCTATATATTTCTATAACATTCAATAATCTGGAGTCCGAACTTTACCCATTTATTAAGTTAGTTATTTATTAAGGTCAAGTTGGAGATAATAACAGTTATAGTTATGAATTCGGCGGAACTAACGGAAACTAATATAGCTATAAAATATAATATCACGCTGGAATCGCAAATAGAGTCAGCACATACTTATACATGATATTAGATATATTCGATAGGGACCCGTATCAAAGCTTCGATATAGCAAATAAACTTGTAAACGGATACGGCTGTAAATTGCCTCTTCAATAGACCACTACACAAACAATCTTGGCACTGGACTTGGTGATCACAGTGATATTACTATATTGATTTATGATCCTTTCCCCCGAATCTTCGAATGGTATCCTCTATTCGAGGAAGGCAGGAAGGCGCGTTTTGTCAGTCTCTTTTCGACTAAACCCACAATAAGGTTGTGGTTCTCTGCTTTAAAGGTTGCTACCTAGTTACCTTTTTGTGTTAAGCCTTCGCCAGGTGATCGATACCCCTTAATACTTTCAATATCCGCGAAGCAGAAACAAAGTTAAGCAATCATGCTGAAACAGGACATGGTTTGAAGAAAAAGCAAATATTAAACAAAAAACCCACAGAAAATCCCCGACAAAAGTTATGAAAAATACAGTATACCTCATGCGCTTACATACAAGGAAACGAATAAATAAAGAAACTATTGTTTTACGACATCTCTACAATATTACCATACTTGCATGTTGAACAGTCGTTTATTCGCTACAATTTGCTTAAACTCTTGCGCCATACAATTAGAGGAGTTTTGTTCGTAGATCGTTCGGTTAAGCAACGTTGGTTGCGACTGTACTTTGCCATTTGACCTCTGGCTGTCTCAAAAAGCACGAACCCGTCAGTCGCTAAATGATGAACGAGAGTAATTGAAGACGTAGAGGAAGATCTTATCTCGTATGTAGAACACGACTAAATAAGTGATCATAAAAGTACGATATTTATCTTAGTAGAACAATATAAAACTGTTGAAGATGTAGTACGGTATCTAATTTATACTGAACAAAACAAAGGGAATATGAAGCGCACTCTCTTACGTAAGACGGAACGGTTGGGAATGGCAGTGATCACAACAAGAAGAAAGCATAAAGCGGTTGCGATGAGACGCGGCTGACAAGAGAAGTCACGTACAACTCGATATATCTCGGTATATGTATATGCCACTTTCCAGCAGATGAATAATAACGGGCAAAATATACTCGCATCTCGCATGTCTCCTTCAAATGTGTTCCGTCAGCAACTGCGTTGTGCTGACTGTTAACGTGACGTCACAGCGCAAATCGCTCGGAAATGCAAGCTCTTGTGAACGCCTGCAATATTACTATCGACATACTTTTGTGTTATTATCACTGGAACAGTGGGAACATCTGTGATTTTATCGTCTCTTATAGTGCCTGAAAAGTACTATTTGTCTATTTTCTGTATTATTTGGTCATTGGGTTTGCGGCTAAGTAATAACAACGGCACGGGTCGATTGATCAGGTCAGGGTCGATTGATTGTTGCCGCGGTTGGTCCGTGGATGGGTGACCCTCTTTACATACCAAGACCCCTCCATGTCTCGGAAAGCACGTCAAGCCGTTGGTCCCCGCTGTCATTCGTGGATCTTTGAAAATCTGACAGACTGTCTTACCACGGGGTATCGTATTACCCAGTAACTGGGTTGTGGAGGTCAGATAGGCAGTCGCTCCATGTAAAATACTGGTATTCACCGGCATCCGGTTAGACTGGAAGCCGACCCCAACATAGTTGGAGAAAGGCTAGGCAGATGCAGGCAGGTGACAGGTGTTATTTGGTCATTGTTTTCCTCGAGAAACGTACTATGCAGCGGCTAAATTTCGTGGAAGTTACAAAATAAAGATTGCACGAACCAAAACGCAACATAATTTGTCAATTTGGAAGCCATTAAACGTTTTTCACTCTATTATCAACGATCAGTTTCTAAGGAGGCACAAAAAGCTCGCAACATATGCGTCATTAAAGTAATCCAGACCCACGTTAAGGATTTGAAATGGGTGCCCTGCGGGAGGCGGGCCCAATTACTAGCCCGTGTACCTGCGCTCTTACAATGCGCCGTCAAATCTAATAGTATTTTATGACGATAAACATGTTTATTGACTAGAAAAGATGATATAGGAGTGCGTGCTAGGTTGTAAAAGGGGCAATTATCTCTAAGGTACCTAATAAATATTAAGGCCTCATAACAACGTGGGGTAGAAACGCATTAGTCTGTGTACCCACATCTACCTTTATCCTCAAGGATTTGTCGCCAAACATGCGAAATGAACAATTAGCATAGCTCAGCTTTGTCTACCGCTGTAGTCTAAACATCTACGTAAGGACTAATCCCGAACCCACGTTATTAGAGGCACGTTCCCCAGTTGTGTTCACTGTAGATGTACTCGTTAATACGGTTTAATACTACAATTGGAGCGTCCCCAGCTTCGTGTAAAATGCTAAATATTCTTATAGCCAAGAAGCGTCTTTATAAATAATATCGACAAAGACGTTGAATATTTGACGCGCCAAACGTAAGCGTTGAAGGCTGGAGCACGGAACGTTTGCGAGGCGTCAGTAAATCCCGAGGGATCCAATTTACCCCGTCGACTTGTAAACGCTACGCCTACCGCGCTAAGCCTGCGCGCCACACGTTTTATACCCCTGCACTCAACGTTGTGTTCGATAAAGAAAAAGTTACAAGAAAGAGATTTAACACGAAACAGTAAGCATTTCTCCTCATCACAGCATTATGCAGATCGGATTTCAAGTTTTATTTTGTTTGATGTTCAATTCGTTATTTTCTCTTACATATTGTGGTATTTGCTCTGTAGCCGTTTGTGAATGTGTATCACTCTTTGAATAGTTGAACTCATGTAAACATGGATACATGATTTCAGTATCGCCAGCTGTTTAAATAACATCGGAAGCGACCTTCATTGTAGCTGCTGCATCAAATTACCCGCTATGTTGATAATTGAAATCTGAGCGAACATGTTGTTGAGTAACCGACAATTTTTTTGTTTGATCGTTTTACACGATATTTATTACTGTGGTTGTATGAAGGCGGTATTGCCTATAAACATTATGGTTGGGTTTTTTCGCCGGCATCTGGCGAAGTTTGGAGCTTGGCGAATTAATCTGTCTCCTTGATCTATAAACGTACACGCGTACGCTCCAAAGGAAAAACCGTGATTGCTTTATTTGATCTGGGTCGACACGGATTGCTTGTAACATAGTTGGTTGCTTTATTAAACAAATTATGCATAATAGGTATCAGCATTGTTTTTAAACTGAGTTTTAAGTTAGTTAAACTAATTTGGGAATGTAAACTTTATCGGTACAGCGTTTGTTATGTAGTTGTAGTAGGTACGTACTTAGTGACAAAGGTAACTATTAGAGATGAGTGTATATAGGACAGCCGGTTTCGAGGAGTTTGCCTACTGAATAGGTAATGTTGTTGGATGCAGTTAGGGTAACCAGATGAAAAATTTAGAAGTCCGGAGCAAAAGCCTGATGGCCTAAAAAAATCCTGAGAATTTGTCGCAATTTCAAACGTAATGTACCTACAATTTTAAAGTCATATTATTAATAATTTTGTGTAATGAGGATCTCGATTCTCGGGGTCATGCCCACACGAGTGCATTCGCACCCAGGTAGGTTAGGTATCATCGCAAAACAAATAGTTATGAAAAAACTGATTAAGTAGTTGAAAGTTTCATAGATAAATAAGTGTTGATTTTATTTGTGCAATTAACATGACCAAAGTTGATTTTTAATTAGTCACTATTTATGTATAAAGAAAATAATTTTCTGTATTGTACCTTTTTAATAATAAGATCTAAAAATTCAACTCTTTCTTATTGAAAATACTGAGATTTACAAAATCCGGCCGTAATCCTGAAAAGAGTTTAAAAATCTTGAGATCTCAGGACAAATCCTGAGATATGGTAACGCTAGATGCAGTTAGCAAACCGTAACTACATGGCAACCACGCAATCATTCGTTTTGCTAAGTTGTCATGCAGTTTGCGTGCATTGTGTCGCTGATTTCTAACCGATTCGCCCTTAAGTACCACCCGTAAGATATGTATGGGTAATAGATATTCTACTAAAATATTGTCCACTTGTATTTCTTTATTCGATCTTCAACAGAGGCTACACAATTTCATGCAATTATACTTAAAACGGTGAAGGAAAACATCGTGAGGAAACCAGCATGTCCTAGAACCAAAAATTCGAAGACATGTGACATCTGCCAACCCGCTCCCTCTCACCGAGAGGAGGCCTGTGTCCCAGCAGTGGGAACATTATAGGCTGATTATGACTTATGACTATACTTAAAACAAGGAAAAATACAAGTGTGCGCTTCCAATTATGGGTACACTACATAAATACGAAAAAAATTATTCCGACAGTCACAAATACGAATTCCGAAATTTCTATATTCCTATCGTTGATAATAATTACTATTCTCAAAATACCGAGTTTCAATAGATCGAATAACAAAAAGTCCGAATTAATGATAATTCGAAACATCAAAAATACGAATTCCGATTAGAATTCCGAAATAAAAACGCCTTGTAAAACTGAATAACAAGACAAATGTACGAGTAGAATAGCGAATTTCGACGCACAAAATATCGATTAATGCTAATACGATGCTACAAAATTGCGATGCACGTTACTGCGAAAGACCCTCTCTAGCTGCGACGCCACTACACTTCGATGCACGTTACCGCGATAGATCTTTACTGCGATACTACTTGACCTCGGTCCACGTTACCGCGAAAGATTTTAACTGTGATACTACTTGACTTCGATGCCCGGTAAAAGTATTTGTTTTGTCATTCGCTCGCTCTTGCTTCCTATGTCGACGGAGCCCCGCTTGGCGGGGCCCCTATTTCTGTGTAAAGGGCTTAAAGTAACCTAACCAAACCTAACCTCGGGGTGCCCTTCGCTCGCTCCTGCATCCGACGTCGCCTATCGACCGATCGCAACCATGCAACCCGAAGGGTTTGTTTTATCGCGTGTAGGAAGAACTGGTTTGACTTAGGCGAAACTAGTTCATCCTAAAATCAGGTCGGTAACATTGTATAAGGAGAAGAAGAAAACACAAAAAAAATATATTAATACACAAATATTAATAACAAAGAAGACGTTTTAAAATTACATTAAACGTTACATAAAGATTTTGAATTTATATACGTAACTGAATATTATACTAATAGAATTAGAATCCAAATTTTAGCAGGTTATTCGGAAAATTGAAAATCGGAATGTCCTTTTTCGTACCTACCGAGAACCCATCGCACATTTGATTCTTCGAACATTTATGAAAATCGGAAAACAAAAAAATCGCATAATATGACTTTCGGTAAAATAAATTTCGTGATTGTTAATAATAGACATTATAATTCTTAGGTATTATGAAATTCGGACTTTTGAAAATCGGAACATCGAAATTCGGAATAAAATATTTCCGAATACTTGGGGGCTCCCTCCAATTATAGTAGAACATATCATTCGCTTATAACTTAGGTAGGTACAGTATGTTTGACAAGATAAAAACAATAAAATAAATAAAAAATCATACAAAAGAAACAAAGTAAATTAGGTAACAAACCAATAATAATACAAATGAATATTATAAAATAAAGAATAACCATAAAAGACAGCAGACAAAAAGTCGGTTAAAAATAACGAACTATATCGACTTAGAAATTAAGTATGACTTGAATGTCTTTTTTGAACTTTTATAATTTGCAAGTAATATCCAATTGATTACGCTTCGATATTTCGTCATACTTACTGCCTACAAAGCCTGCGGCAAAGTACCTGAGGTTTGTTTTGGATCTCGGCGCATAGAAAAGGTTATAGTTGCGTTTCCGCGGCAGTATTCAACAAATTCCGGTGCCGTAACGTAAGAAGTCCATTACATTGATAATACATGATAATATGATCATTGTTTCATCATGATCAAATACATTATAAAAATCGAGCTACACTAAAAAGTCTGTTCTATATTGATACGAAACGTTTCATTGGTCGTAAAACAAGTGATCAAGGAACCTTATGTTGACTTGACCGTTTTACGGCATTTTAATTATTTAGACGACCTAAAAGAAGTAGAAATAAAGATGTCTACATAAACGCCAGTCATAAATAAAAATTACGATGTATCCAATGTTTTAGTAGTTTATATTTTATTTCCTACGTTAAAGTTTTTCTTGGTTCGCGTGTGGAGTTAAGTAAAACTTTCATAATATTACAGCGGGTTCTATGCTCTCTTTTGTTGCGATATTTAATTTTTCAATATTTCTCAAAGCAAGGATATGCCTAAGTAGATTTATTTTTAAATTGCTACCAGTGAAGCTCAGGTGTTTGAACCAACTTTGATTAATGAGGCATCATTCTTTTGGAAAAACTTTTAACGAGGCAAAAATAATCCAAATTAGAACAGTTCAATCATTTTTTTTTCCTTATTTTTCGTCGTTTGTGTCGTTATGTAGGTCTAACATTTTATTTTCTTTTTTAAATAAATAAGTATAACGTGTCTATGTGTGTGTCTATCTGTGCCATCGTAACTCCTAAACGGTTCACCCGTTTTTTTTTTTCATCTATTATGTTGTTTTTACTTACTTTACTTTATTTAGGTACCTTTGCCCATATAAAAAGTATCATACTAGTTTATATTATACTAGTTTATATTATGTTCTAACCCAGGTTATGGTCTATCCGTGTAGCAGATTTCATCTAAATTCGTAAATACTGTTAACGCGTGAAACTGACAGAGATATGCAGAGTTACTTTCGCACTTATAATATTGATAGATAATATAAAATATGGATGGATTTTAGTGATGTGATCGCTGGTTTCTTTAAAAGCATCCATTATCCACATAAATTAGTAACTTGACACCTGAAATTTATTAGTACATAAATGTAATAGTTTAAAATGTACACAATGTCTATTTCACCGCCTTATCGTTGAAAGCCACGCGCTCACTGACGCTTGTACTGCATAGAGTATCAGCCTTTAATGGCCTGTATTAAGTAACGACGTGTACGTCTATACAACACCTTGTATAACCCACCGTCCTATGTGAGTCAAGAGCGATGCGATGCGATACGAAACTATGACGTAACGGGACATGACGTAGTCTAATGACACGTAAAAACTATTCGTGTTATATCCAGACATTTTCGCGAAAATCTAAACCTCTGGAGAAAGGTGTGCAGCGATGGAAACTTTATGAATACACTGTGACTAGATAACAAGGTTTGCATCCATTATATCCACAACAATGAATGATAGTGAGAGAAAAATCCCATTGAAGCACATTGCATCGCCTCGTCTCGTGTGGCAGTACTACATAGGACGTTGTACGCCTGTGTACACTAATATAACATTAAATTGTTGACGCTGTGTTATTCGTGATTGTTTAACTAATCTGTTTATAATACGCAGAACTAAAATACAAGCTCGTCGGTTTATCATTAGTTCGGAAAATTAAACATGTCTATCTAGTCTAGATATTGTGCGAACAAACTAATTTGGAACTAGGTTATGTGCGTGTTAAATATGTAAAGGTAAATTAGTGATGCTGAAGTGTTTACTTCGACCAAACAAAAACAAAACGTTAAATAAATAAAAAAAAAGTTATAATAGGTATTTAATAAATAGGTACCAAATGACATGACTTCTTTGACTGGAAGTAGTTGATCGGGCTGGCTGTTAATTTCTTTGATTTTTTATTGCAATAAATAGCTAGTTATAGCTTTTATTGCAATAAAACATCAAAGAAATCAACAGCCAGCCCAACTCCGTATCTATAGCTAGCTACGGAGTTTATTCCAAATAGGAAACTCACAACCAACATTAGAATTTATTTTGATTGATTGATTCTTTGTAAGTTATTTAAACTTTATAGTTATACTAGCGGCGCCCTGCGGTTTCACCCTCATAAGTGTCGATCCCGTGGGAATATCAAGATAAAAACTATCCTATGTCCCCGGGATGCAATCTATTTCTCTGCCAAATTTTTTCGAAATCCGTTCAGTGGTTTAGGCGTGAAAACTTAACATACAGACAGACAGACAGAGTTACTTTCGAATTTATAATATTAGTAAGGATTATAGATTGAGCTTGCAAGCATCATAAATCATTGGTTTACGTCTTTATTCATAGGTGTTGAAGCTAAGTAAGCTTAAGGCGCTGCCCAAACGTAGGACATCGTAAAACGTTCAGTTTTTTGTCGCACAGTTAGGTGTATTGGTAATAGAAGTAGGGATTGACATTCAAAAATATTTCATAGTAAAAATAAAATAGTATCAAGATAAAACAATCGTCAAACAGAGCTCAAAAAATATTTTTCGTTGCATAACTCAAAATTTTGAACGTACTCGTAATATTTCATATAGTGATAATAAAGGGAATTCAATCAACTATAGAAATACCTAAAATATATTCCGCAGAGCCGCGCATTTTATTTTGGTATTCATTCGATTCAACTAACATCAGACGCATCGCTGTTTTGAACCTCATTTGTTGCCGCGATGCGCCATTGTCAAATATTGCTTCTTACCGCGCCTTAAGCGGAAGTTAAAGCTGCAAAGTAGTTTTAATACAGCTTTTATGATGCCATACAGTCAATGCGCGTATTCAAACCATACTAATTACCAGATCAACCTCAATAGAAACATCAAAAGGTTATTCACCACAAAGCGAACAAAACTGTCTCGTTTTGATGTCTAACCGTCTAACGGTCTCCACATCGAAAGTGAGGTCAACCGGAATCGCAAATTTGCACGGTGCACTGTGGATATGAACAGAGTTGAAACTTTGACCTATTTCGCCGGTGAGCTAACAGAACCGCAACTGCACTAATCGAACGATCCCGCGACTCAGGTTCATACCTTATAATGTCTATACCTAAGCCCGTATAACAATAAATAGCGGAGTGAAAGGCAAGCCACTACCCACGAAGTGAGCGACTCAGATCACGAGTCGCTGAAAGAATTTGAACTTTACTCTGTTCCTGATACGGTTCATTTCGATCGAGCCTCTTTTTTGTGTGCTGGAAAATGGCATTGGTGTGTTCACAATACTCTATACTCGGTCGGTTACTCTTTTGTTTAGCAGTTGGATCCTGCTTCGTATTTATCTAAAGAAGTGCTCTGGTACTTGAACCCTAACATATTACGAAATACGTTCACTAATGTAGAATTAACTTATTGCAGTGGCTTTGGTTCATATGGTTTGCGCCTGTTATGGTGAATGGTGCTCACATTAATCCTTTACTATATTATGTGCGTAGTAACAGGACGGTATCATGTCAGTGTCGGTTGAGTATTTTAGAGAACACCACAGATCTGGGGGCCTAAAAAGGCCACTTTGGCACAATCATAAAAGGATAACATTATGAATCATAATATGGCGAAGACAGTCCGTGTTTTTCTTTTTTCGCTGCACTACGTAGGTAGGTATAATCAAAGAGACTGGGATTGGATTGATTGGTATTTTAGCAAAGACAAAAAAAAATACTGAAAAATCCTTCGACAATGGGATTTGATACGATTAACTTAACAGTTAACTGTCCATTATGATTCATAATGTTATGCTTTTATGATTCTGCCAAAGTGGAGGCTTATAGGCGCCCTGGTTGATGAATTTGTTCATAATTCCGCGTCCGAACTTTATAGGTCACACGTGGAATTTTGCGCTTGTTATTGTTTATGGTAATAGAGAAAGAATAATTGATCAGCGGGGTAATTGCGTAACACACTAACAGAAGCAATGGCTTTCATTTTGACAGTTGAACAACGTTATTTATGTTGTTGAGCAGATTTCCTTTTCGAACATAATGAAGCAATGGATTCGCGTGATTACCGTGTTTTACGCAATTTGGGTGCAGGTTTGTAAAAACCGGGGTTAAATAGATCCAAGAATTAATAATCTGTAGGAAAGAGACTTCACAAAATGGAATAGCTACATAAGTCAGTGGGCTTTAGATACATAGGCACAGCTACGCCCCGCAGTTTCACCCGCATAAGTTTCGATCTCGTGGGAATATCGGGATAAAAAGTAGCCTATATTTTAATCCAGGATGTCAGCTACCCCCAAACAAAATTTTATCAAAATTGGTCCAGCTGTTTGTGCATGAAGAAGTAACAAACATATAAACACACACACACACTCACAAACTTTCGCCTTTATAATATTAGTGTGATTTTATCGGAATTTACAAAAAGTGACAGTTAATTTTTTGCTAGAAAACTGGTTACCTAATTATCTGAATATCATGAATATTTTGTGCATTCTTCGCGTATAGTTTCTCTTTCTATTAATGACAAATATTGCCAATCATAGTAACCTTTCACAGGAAATTATTGTTTCGATTGTTGGTTTATTCTTTACAATAATTGGTTTTTTCAAAAAGGGCTCAGTTTCAAAACATTTCAGTGCAGATTAACTTGGCTACAGCCTGTAGTTTTAATAATTATAATAGTCGCAAAATAATAGGTAATTCAAAATATCGCCTACCTATTACAATATTGAATTAATTACGCGTACTTGAGCATTTAAAGTTGCCTATGTTAATTAAATTAATTCATGAATAACGTAGGTATTGATCGTAAACTAACAATTGCCAGCCTGTACGTAAACAAAGGTAATAAAAGGAATGCCTGATTAGATCTTAGAACGTTACTATAGCTATAGTTTCCTACGTACGGCTAACTTAGTGATAGTATCTACTTATAACAAAACAATACGCCATTAATGTCACTTACTATCCTATACATAATCTTCTATGTCTTCTTTAGCTATTCTATATCTATGATCTTTCTATACATATAATAAATCTGTAGACGAGACGTTTCTGTACATTGAACATACTTAATAATTCCAAAAAAAAAAAATGTTGAGGTGTTAAAGGGGAACCAACAGATTACATTTTTTTTTTTAATTTTTGTCTGTTTGGATATGAGACATTCTACATGAAAATATGTAAAAAAACTTTTTTACAAAAAAACAACCGACTTCCAAAAATACTATAAATAAAGAGAAAAATAACTTTAATTTCGGAAGTCGGTGTCTTTGGATTATTATTTTAGTTTTTGCCACCGACTTCCGAAATTAAAGTTATTTTTCTCTTTATTTATAGTATTTTTGGAAGTCGGTTGTTTTTTTGTAAAAAAGTTTTTATTTTTCACTTTTTAGTGGGTCAGTTTGTAATTTATCTAAGTTATAATAGCTTAATGTCAACTGCTTATCACCTTTTACAAAATATTGCTTTTACCGATGCAGTGACGTTAATTGTTGAGGAGTTCTCCTAGTAAGAACCAGGAGAACTGGAGCTGATTGAGAAGTCACCATCAGCTCCAATTCACCATACGCATTGTAATGAGCATAAATTGCTTAGCGGCTATATTAAAGTAGGTAATCGAATTGCAACCCGTGAAATATTTGTCATTGAGTAGTTCCGATGGCCATTTGTGGTCTTCATCATAAGCTCCACTTTACCAAATCATAATTTCCGAAAACAAATGCTCAAGTTACTTTAATAATAGACTTAGGCAAGAAAATTTTTGCTAAGAGCCAAGTTTATGTTGCGCTTAGTCGTGTAAAGACGCTGGATGGCATTGTATTATGCGATTTGGAACCTACCAAATTGTAAATAGACCACATGATGAAAAGGCATTGCGTGAAATGCAACGATTGAGGCTTTTATGAATCATCATCAGCCTATTGCAGTTCACTGCTGGACGTAGACCTCCCCAAGTTTGCGTCAACGTTCACGGTCCTCCGCTTCTCTCCCAGCCACTACCGGCAACCTTTGTTAGGATAATTATACAGAAGAAAAACTCTCAAAAGTATTTCACTTTAAGCAGTATTATTAGTTTTTAGACTAGATGCTGATAATCCTGGCTGCCGCATCAGGCCAGACTTATGTCAACATTGCATTGAACTTAAAATTTAGTCCTGTTTAAAATGAGCCCAAACACAACTACGGTGCTGTAATTTCAAGGTTTGTACTTTTTCTGATGCTCCTGGCTTTAGCATCAGGTCTCTATGTACTTCGGTGTTCCTCATTAACAGTACGTTTATCCACACATCGAGCCCTTTTCAATGAGCCTAAACACGATATATCTGCTGTTAGTTGTAGAGGAGTTAGGTACTCTGCAGACTATCCTGAATACAGCATCAGGGCATGACTTGATGATCATGAGACCAAATGTGGCAAATGCCCTATGAAACATCAAAACAATTTACTAAAACAGTCCTTTCCTGTTCGAGTAACTTCTTACTGTTAAGGAGTTGTACCTTCCATCATCAGCCCAGCTACCTGAGATGGTGATAACCATACGCAAATACACAAGATACTTCATAAAATATGCGAAAAACAATAAGTGAGCCTTTACAATTTGAGGGTTGCCCTCGATTTCTCTAAGATCCCATCATCAGATCCTAACTTGGTGACAGTGGGACCACCTCAGAACTATCTAGATTCGAACAAAAAAAGAATTTTGAAAATCCGTCGACAGTTGGCGGAGTATTCGATGAACAAACATACATAAGAAAAAAAAACATACAAACATCCGAACATAGTACCTCCTCCTTTTTGTGAAGTCGGTAAAAACTACCAAACCAACATGGTTAATTTTTATACTCAAATATAGTGTAGAATTCAATCACTATAGTGTAGAATTCAATCACTTTACTCTATCAAAAGATGTAATCAATTTGATGTATTCTAGAACAACTTTTCAATATAAATAACATTATTATGTGAAAAACCACGTCATAAAGGCTTACCTTTATGACGAAATAGCACAGACACTTATGTCCGTGATATTTAAAAAAGTAATGTTAATGATTATAATGTTATAAAAATCGCTTTCGATGGTTGATTAGCGGCGTTAAAAGAATCACACTAATATTATAAAGGCGAAAGTTTGTGAGTGTGATTGTATGTTTGTTACTTCTTCTTCTTCTTAAAATTTGATATGGAGCTAGCTGACATCCTGCATTAACATAGAGGATTCTTTTTATCCCGATATTCCCACGGGATCGAAACTTATCTGGGTGAAACCACGGGGCGCTGGTAGTTCATAATAATATTAAAAAAGCGAAAACTCTTTTTGTCTGCCTGTGTGTCGTTTACCTTTTCACGCCTAAACGGCTGAACGGATTTGAATAAAATTTGGCGCACGGATAAACCATGACCTAAGTAGGATATATAGTATAGGATACTTTTTAGCCTGGCATAATTTCCGACCTCCAGGCTAAGCTGCGGGCAAAAGCTCGATCATTGGGACGGTAGATTACTTAACTGAAACATGATTTATGTTATTGAGAAGGTACACACGACGATATATCAAGCTATACATTTCCAGTTTTAGTTGATCACGCATTGTAGGTATTATCAGGCTTTTCGTACATTAAGAAGTCTGCTTATACTGGAAATGTATAACCTGATATGTCGTCGGCCGTACGTATGAAACACACTTTATTATTTTTGTTGTTTGTTTGTATACAAAAAGCGTCTAATCGAACTTTATTATCGGCCGAATTATAAGACGAATAAAATGTGAGTTCACCAAATAACTGTCTCCAAACAAAATTGTGTCGTGATGGAATGAGTTCCGATGTGAACGAGGCTTTTTGTTTTAAGAGAGTTCGCGGAAATGAAAATCCATTTGGTACTTACATATTCGTAGTATACACGAAAACTTTCATGCAAAAAATGTATATTGCAAACGATGCGCAAATAAAATGTTTTATGTATTTTTAACATTGTTCTATATCCGGCGTTGAAATTCAAAGTTTGTGCAATACTGTCCGGGAAATGTTAACATTTCACACCGAGTGGCTTCTCCCGCAGCCTGTACGCTCTAGTTACTTTCACACTGACCGCCCCAAATTCTTGGTCGGAGCGTTTGAAATGATTTGTTAGCTTCTGCCCGCTCCACACAATACGCCATTCTTTTATAACTCGCTCCGTAAGTCACAAAAGTATTTCTCAACGAGCATTGCAGTGGGGGAAGTTTTAGCTGAAAATACGAGCCAAGTTTTCTCCTTTACCTTGGATGGCAAAAAATCCGTGCCTGTCCCGGCGGCCGTGCCCAGACACGATAAAATTTACATGTTTCGCTTTCAGCCTTTATTTTATTTTAAAGGGTGAAATAAGACGGCATTACGCAAAGAGAATATTCAATTAGAGACTGCTTTAAGATTTATGCAATAGGAAAGCGAAGCGCCATTCGAACTTATTTTCTGCTTTTCGGTGTGTCGTTTGTTTCTAGATCTTATTTATGGGTCAATATTAAAGGCATTGACTTGTGTAAGGAAATTACGCATTTTATTAGATAAGGTTTTAATATTTTCACTTTTGCTGGGTAGGTACATTTCTCAGTGGAAATGCTGGAATGATTTCATTTATTTAGCTTGATCGTTATGGGAGGTAAAATTTATGGTTATAAGTGGTTTGTTCGTTTTTGATGTCTACTCTAGTGTAGCTATTAAATTTAATGTTTTACCGGCAGTTAGACAACGCGGGTGGCTCGGGAGGCAGTTAATATTTTACCAGCTTGAAATGATCTGGAATTGATTTCTGTATTATTACCCTTCTTTTATGATTCTTAATTAAATTCTGTAATTTTGTTGAAGGCAAGCGCTGTGATTACAGCTGTAAAATAAAGTAGGCTCAAAGACTCATTAAATATCTCGTAGAACTCGCTTGTAATGTAAACATTGAGTGCAGAAAACGCAGAATATAATATACTTACCTACGAGAGCGCTGTGAAATCAGGTCGGCACTACCTTCTTAGTATTCAGAAGACTGATAAAAAAACGTAATGATATACCTACCACGCTCATCAATTGCAAACACAGCCAGGTAAGTAATTGAATTTCCATCAATTTATAAGTACCCTCGACCTGAATATAAAATTATGTATGACAAGGAATGGTAGAGTACGTTTATTTCTATGGTAATGTAATTTATTAGAAGCAGATGTGTCTGTCAGTCTCAGCAACTGTTCAAATAAGTGACTTTTATCGAGATCCTTTGATGTCTTCTGAAAGCAATTTTCTCGTGTTTATGTTCTAAATAAAGACGCGTTTTTGTACTTAGGACAGATAAGATGATTATGAAGCGGCGGTATTTCTGTGACATGTGTGAGCAATCAAAAATACATAAAGTTTAATAGTAGAATGTTACAATTTACAATAAATTATGGGCGATAACCGGCTTTATTTAAACCGACGACGATAAAGTATAAATTATTATGATGAATATTTTGGTTGTTAAAAATCTCTTAGTTAAGACTTTAAAATGCCTAGCTCTTATCTAAGCTCAGGGGTTATTTTGTCAGACGAGCTTAAATATAATATGAAAATTAAATGAAAATGGAATGGAATATTTACTTAACCGACTTTCCCGAGTTTACGTTGCTTTTCATCTCCGAAGTGAAGATAAACACAGAACACATACTTACCTTCATATCCACGGCTTATGGGACATCTATCATAATGACATCTAGAGAACTACACAGCACTCATGTAAATCGTCGGTTTGATTCTACAGTATAAATATTACGGAGCTCGTATAAACAAGGCGAGGAGCGTGGCGTACCGCGGCGTGCAAACAAATTATTGTCGTCATTGCTTCCCAAACTTCCAATCGCGTGTTTGTCTAAGCTCCAAGTTTGTTTTCCAATTATTGAAATTAGACTGACAGCTATGAAGGCTTCCTATGATTCATGAATTCGTAGGCGACTCAACATCTCAGTGAAGTTAAGCGGATCTCGACTTAACGATTGAACTGTCATTTTTCTTTTGAACTAAAACTGTCGACTTTGAAACTTAAAACTGCTTCCTTGGTCTAGTGGTCGTAAGCACTACTACTGAGCATGAAGTCCTGGGTTCGATTTCTAGGTCGGGGAAATTGTTATTGGGTTTTCGATCTGGAATTTCTTTGTAGCAGCCCGGGATCTGGATTTATGCTCGATTGATGGCAATAGGCTCCTTATTTATTACATGGGACTTAAACATAACTGGTGACTCTGCTTAACCCGTCGGGGAATACAGACGTGATGTCATGTTATGTGTTAAAACTAAAGAATTGTTCACAATTCGTGAGCTTTTTACACCATCATAACAAAACAATTTGTCAATTCAGCACGAGCAGTGAAGTTGTCATTCAAAATTTTATATTTTCGCCGCTAACAAAATGAACGAAAGAATTTATTAATACCGACTTTTCTGACATCATTCGGTCGTTTACAGTATTCATTAAACCATAATGAAAAATTACATTCTTCCCGCCTAATGAAATATGCAGCCGTTCGTCATTTATTAATCAAGATGGCTGGGATTTTTGTAACCTAATATCTCCAACGTTCTATTTTCTTCATAGAATATTTATTTTTGGGCCGTGCTTTGCAGCTAAATAACGGATGTGGTTACGAAATTGCCAGGCTGAAAAATAATAAAATTACGTCGGCTATTCCACGACTCGTCAGTTCTGATTGAATGAACGTAGTCTTGCAGCTGCTTGCTAGTTCAGAATGGAAGAGAATCATTTATGTACAGGTATGCAGATAAAACCGATTTTTTACAAATATGGTCTGGATACATTTTACCTTACGGCATGCAAAATTTTCAAATAATATGACTATAACAATATTATCTTTAACTCTTCTCCAACTGCTGCTAATGATGCACAAGCTTAAAGCTGAAATTTCTTTATAACATATTGTTTTCACAATATCCTGTAAATTCACAAGGATATTGGTACGATTAATTAAAAAATTAAATCGAATTCATATCCTAAAAAAACTTGGGTTGCGATTCACACTCATTAATGTATATTATAAACTCACACCAAATTGACTCAACACAGTAATATTAATACTTAGCTAAAACCTCTGCATCAACCTATCAACCAACGTAACTCACTCAAGCAATATTGAGAACCGCTGGCCCCGAGACATGAGGTGACGTCTAGCACATGTGGTTTTAATGGGGTGCACTCTAATGCAGAGACGCTCTATTTCACCTTTATACGACACCATTGAGCTAAGTGTCTTGGGAATCTCGAATGGTTTCACGTCTTACGGGTAATATTAACACGTTCACTGTCCACAAAGTAGACACAATTGGTGAACAATCAACATTAATCATTATGTGATTCATGGGACAGGGAATGGGTTAAGGATATTCAAAGGAGTTCTAATTAATTACACAGTTATTTATCAGGGAGGTGCTACGTATATTTCTTTTATTTTTTTTTGTTTGTTAGGTAAAACGAACACTAGTATATTAAAAGTAAACAGAAATAACTTACAAATATACTATCCATTAGAAAGAAGAAAAAGTAAGAAAGAAAATACATTTATTTACCACAGACTAATACACCAGGGCCTCAAGTCTGCTATTACAATAGTGTCAGAATGGTCTATCATTGATTTCATAATTGTTGATTTTGACAAGTTTGGTAATCTACTAATATAATGGCGTCATTATGACTTTCCAATGGTCAACCACTGACACTCCATTGAAAGAAATGGCATAGAATGGTAATCTCGTACTTAATGAAAAATTAATTACTGACTTAGGCGGTAATCTGCTAAAATTTTGACAGTTCCTTTGATCAGTGACATAACATTACAACGCCATTGTGCAGTCATTGCTTTTAATTCGTTACGAGTATCGTATAATTTCTGTGCCATTGACCGACCATTGATCAACCATTATGAATTTAGCAGATTACGAAATTTTAGCAAAATGACAATGGGATGGTGGTGGGATCGTGTTGGAATGACGAATTTATAAAAATAGCAGACTAGGGCCCCTGGGGCCCTAGTCTGCTATTTTTATAAATTCGCAGATGCAATGCATCAGATAAAAACTAAAAATAAAGATCAAATAAAAAATGAAATTTTCCACAGATTATAACTTAGTATTTACAAACTGAAGGCAAACTTAACTATAGTCAGGGCAAAATTAATTATGCATATGAACAAAATAAATTACCTCTAAATATAACAGTTAGTTGTTTGCGTTATGGGGCGGAAACACAACATAGCAACAAATTTCAGCTCCTAAAATCCAAGAAAAATATTCTCAGGTGTAGGTAATGGTCGTGAACGTTGTATAATCAAACCACCTGACGCCTATTGTTGAAAAACGTCAGCGACATCGATTAGTGCACGAACGTAACTATAAAGCGGAAAAATAAAGAGCACCCGAAACTAATTTAGTCCCACGACCTGGCGGAATGGTGGCTTCTCTACGTATTTTAATCAGAAATTCCTAAATGGATTTTTTCATTAAGTGCCTGGCTTCGGGTGGAATTGTACCTACCTTTTAACTTTTTTATGGTGAACCGAGATTCATCGAAACAACTGTGGCACTGTACCTGTTTAAGAATGCGCGGAATGTTTCCTTCTATGTGCACTCTACTGCACTAGCATTCAAATGGACTGAATGAAGATGCACGTGCTAAACTTATTGTTGTCTGTAATTACAAGAAATTTCTTTATTATTCACTGTAGCTATTACACCACATACCAAAGTAGTAGTATAGGAATCTAGAGAATATACAATTACCTACAATACTAGCATAAATACTCTATTATCCCACTTCTGGGTACAGGCCTCCTCCAAGTCCCCGAACTCTTTTCTCGCACCAGCTCAAGCCAGCCCCTACGGTACGCGTCCAGGTCATGCAGGCTAATAGAAAAAAAAAACTAATCAGGAGGACGCGTGGTGTCGCGAAAGATGGAAGAAGTGCAGAGGAGCCTTTGCCCAGTATAGGAAAGGGCAGGCTAGAAAATAAACTGATCAAGTGTATAGAAAGACGTTTTTCTAAATCAGCGTAAGATGATTAATAAAAAGTATTCTATCTATCCATCTGATTATTGTGATGGATTATTATTATAGCACATTCGCCCAAAACATTATACTTACCAACCACTAAAATCACGGTGTAAATATTCTATATTGAGAAGTCTTGGAATACGGTATAAAGTCCGTCGTAACTCTTATCTGTCATCACGCTTCATTGCCTTTATTGCATCGCAACGTTAAACGTTTATAATGGGCAGGCGACGATAGCGCCAATGTCACCAATGGCCGCTCAAATACAACTCATTGTCTACAGTTACGCTGCTCTTGATAATAATTTGCTTTTCGTAATTACAGTTACTTTAATTTATATTGTAATCTTGCTGAAGGAAAATGAGGGAGGTAAAGAAGGACTGGCTAGATTGGTTTTTGAGTTTGAGAGTTAGATATTGAAGTTCAGGCGTGTTTGGGTATGTTAAGAAACAATACTGATGGCCACAGCAAGAGAAATCATTCAAAATTTGAAATCAAAAGTCATTTATTCAAATTGGGCTGAGAATCAGCACTTTTTGAACGTTAAAATTACATAAGACAGTTCTGCAAAACACTCGACCTTCACCACTTTCTAGTGCTTAAGCTGGGAAGAAGAAGTGGCGTAACAAACTCCCCGCAGCAGAACAGCTGTCTGTTCAGTAAGATGAACTTGATTCTATACAATAGTAGGTACTAAGTAATTAACATTATGAAACACAAAACCTGAACTCAATTATTTGCCATAAGGCAGATAACACACATTGGAGGTAATATAATAATACCAGCCTATTAAAGCGTGGTCACTGTCGGACTGCATAGAAAAGAAAGAGAAGCGCGATGACACAACGCTGGTAATTTATTGCAAAATATCTTCGATCAGTACCTATTGATCGAAGCAAAATATGAAGCAATTATCTATTTACAAAAAATATATTGTTTGGACTAAAACATTAAAACACTAGTGCTCTTATGTTGCTTGTAGAATAATCTGACAAAAAATCTGAATGATTGTATGTATTGTATGATTGTAAGTATGGTTTTTATTGTAAAAAGAAAGTTTTTAGAGGAATCTTCATGATTTTTTGCCATCGTATCAAATTAGGTAGGTATTATGTTTTCAGGATCCTGAAGAATATCATTATATTTTTCTGATTTTGTTTATGATGTTTTAGTTATATACTTTTATTGCTTCTAAAACTTGCGTTTTTGTGTTTAGGTCCTGTAAGCCCCTTAAATTATTTGCCATATGACAACTAGCTCACATTGGAGGTAATATAATAATACCAGCCTATTAACAAACGCACGACGCCATCGCAGCAGGCCAAGGCGAAGATGGCGGGACGAGCTGGACTCCTACCGTAGGGACTGGCCGGACTCGCGAAAGAGACAGAATTATGTGGAAAAGGGAGAGGGAGGCCGTTACGGGCTAATCAGATTAGATTAGCCTATTACTGTCCCACTGCAGGGCAAAGGTCTCTTCTCATACAGAGAAGGAACGAGCATTGATCACCACGCTTACTCAGGATGGGTTGGCGATACTATAAATAGGTAACTATTTAATTTTTTGGGTAGACCTTCAGATATAGACACCTAGATAACGCAAGAGCAACTACTTCGCGTGCTTACGTTCCAAAATCGTAAGCAGCCACTTTTGCGCTGAGTCCTGTGTACTCTTGGCTGGAAAAGCGTGAGCTAGCGCCCGCGCCAGTTTGTGGCGTCATAGTCATCATCATCATCATCATTTCAGCCGAAAGACGTCCACTGCTGGACATAGGCCTCCCCCAAAAGGGGGGGGGGTATGCCATAATCGCCACGCTTGGCAGGCGGGTTGGCGATCGCAGTATGGTATGGAGGTGGAATGCATAGAGAACGCTGCTGCCCATTCTCCGGTACGCCCCTTAGTCGCCTTTTACGACACCCACGGGAAGTATGGGGTGGTGCTATTCTTTAAGTCCGGCACCACACAGACAAGGCGAAGACAGGCGTCATAGTAGGTAGTCAAAAAATGGCACGCTTGGTTTTCATATACAGTTCGTGATACTTGCGCTATCTAGGTCTATCTATATCTGTGGGGTAGACCATGAACTGAACTCAACTTCATCTATATGCAAAGGCTAATTGATGGTGATGAAACAGCGTTTAACGATTGAGACGATAACTGAATGAACTTTGCTTTTAATGGGTCTGTTTTCTTTTTGTCTGGTTATGTCATGTTTATCTGTTTACGTAATTTATTTGCGGAGAGATTTACTATTAAAGTAACAATAACAACAGCTGTGAATTAATTTCTGATCGTTTATTCAACGGCTTAAATGGCTCCTTTGTAAATTGCGTTTGGCACGTTTTCACCGCGTTTTGGCCCTTTGGGTTCGTTGGTGAAAGTATAAAGTTTTTCAGTAAATAGAGGAGTATTAGTAGATTTAGGTATACCTACATGGTGGGCATTGTCAATTAATTAATTTACTAGCTGTGTTCGCGTGGATGTCGGAAAACAATAATGTTTCTCTTTACAATTTTTTTTTTCTAAAATAAAAGTAGCCTACGGTACTCCTTATAACATCAGCTATCTGCCAGTGAAAGTCCCGTCAAAATCGGTCCAACCGTTTCGGAGATTAGACGGAACAAACCAACACACAGAGACACACGCAGCCAAAAATGTTAAAATGTGTTTCTTTGTTTTAAGTGCCGTATAAATTTTCGTTTGCATTTAGTAAAAAGCTGTTATTTTGACAAAGCAAACAGGCGCTTTAATTTATTTATCTGTATAAATGTATAGATTTTATCAACAGTTTCTGTCTACCGTCTTTTAAATTAAAACACAAACTAAACAGAACACAACTGAGACTGAGATAGAATTAGATTAGATTAGCGTAGAAGTGTAAACGGGATTTAATTTGTTGGCGCTCACGTTAAAGGAAGTCTCTTCCTAAACAGGGTTGGCGCTGTTAACTAATTTTAATTCTGGAACGAGTCGACTAACGACCGGATATTTTTAGTCGACGCCGTTCGGACGCGTCTAAAAAAAATAAACTAAGCTCTCTGCTCTCTTCATTATTTATGAACACCCAACTTTATCGGCCCACTAAATTATCCCCGCTCTTAAATTAATTCCTATTTTTCTATTTCTGTTCCGTTCACATTTGATTTGTTCATCGTTAAAATGTTACGAGTACTTATAGTGCGTTGTTCCTTATTGTTTGAGGAAGACATTTTTGTGTTCTAATTAAATTTTGCTTCATTTTGGAGATTTTGTTTGGAAGCGTTTCCTGCCACTTTAATTAGTCGGCCGGAATAAAATGTTTTTAAGTTTTAATTCTTTATTTATTTAGTATCTCCAACAAAAGATGTAAACAATACATGACATATAAAATAAAGGGTAAGATGAGGTATTAAGTAGGTGCACTTCTTCCTTTACGGACCAAGGATAAAAACATCAAAAACGTGCGTGAAATAAAGGTTTTTCCCCGGACTCTGTCGAAAAAAAAAAATCAACTTATTTATAGAAAATCAACTTAAACCTCAACATTATAAAATAAATGCTTAATTTGCTGATCAACTATATACCCTTCTCTATGTGAGAGGAATTCTGGCAACAAAAATAATTAGGAATACATATAGGAACGCTCTTCTTTTTGGCAAACATGAAAATTATGACGTCAAACTGTATCTTATTGAAAAATAACGAAGCGTTGGTGAGCAGGATGACAACGATTATTTACAAAAAAAAAATGTCCTTTCCATTTTATTGTGACCCTCTAATCAATAGTAAATTACATAACAATCACACTAATATTATAAAGGTGAAAGTTTGTGAGTGTGGGAGTGTGTGTGTGTGTTTATACGTTTGTTACTTCTTCACGCTCAAACAGCTGGACCAATTTTGATAAAATTTTGTATCGAGGTAGCTGACACCCTGGATTAACATATAGGTTACCTTTTATCCCGATATTCCCACGGGATCGACATTTACGCGGGTGAAACCGCGGGGCGTAGCTAGTACGTACGTTCACAACCTCACGAATTTGCAGGTACTTTATAATTAACAGCATACGAGGATTAACTAGCATCTGCCTGCGGCTCCGCCCGCGTGGATGTCGGTAATTATCGCACGGGAACGTGCTACCGGGACAAAAAGTAGTCTATGTCCTTTCCCAGGATGCCACCTATCTCCTTGCTAAATTTTATCGAAGTCTGTTTAGTGGTTTAGGCGTGAAAAGGTAACCTACATACATAATTACTTTCGAATTCATAATATTAGTATAGATGTATGTTAGATGAAACAGAAACGAAAGATGACGTTTGCAAATTAAGAGAGAGAGAGAGAAAGGGGAGTTAATAGTTATATATTTAGAAGTTATTATTATTATAGTTCAGTCTATCTCTCTGTGGAATGCGCTCCCCCAGGAAATCAGGATGGCAACCAACCGATTATGTTCGCGAGCACATTCGCAAGAAGCTGGCAGTATCATCACAATGGTAATATTATCTCATTGTTTGTCTTATTTATTTTTAGTATATTCATGTATATTTATTTGTGCTTATTTTTATATGTAATTAGGTATATATTATATTCATAGTTTAATAGGTTTATGCGTATCTTTATATGTATTTAAAATATTTATTCCTTAATGTTTATGATTGCACCTACCACTGTTTGTCTCTGCATCACCCAAAGGTTGACTGGTAGAAAATGCCTATGGCATTAAGTTCGCCTCTGTACATTTATTTGCTTGAAGTATTAAATAAATAAATAATAGCAATTGACCCATCGGTCAATTTAGTAGTGGTGGCCAAGTGTTTATGGCCCCGACCCACGAGTTGTAGGTCGTGGGTTCCAATCCAAGCAGGCGCTTTTTTAGGGTTCCGTACCCAAAGGGTAAAAACGGGACCCTATTACTAAGACTTCGCTGTCTGTCCGTCTGCCCGTCTGTCCGTCTGTCCGTCTGTCTGTCACCAGGCTGTATCTCAAGAAACGCGTTAGGCAGACAGTTGAAATTTTCACAAATTATGTATTTCTGTTGCCGCTATAACAAGAAATACTAAAAACAAAATAAAATGAATATTTAAGGGGGGCTCCCATACATTTTGTGTCCCACTGCTGAGTAAAGGCCTCCCCTTTTTTCTTCCAAACCTCATGTCTTGTGCAATCTCTGGCCATGTTGGCCCTGCAAATGATATTAGATCGTCACGCCACCTTCGCCCTGGTCTACCTCGACGGGCAGGCGCTTTAATTTGCGTAGATAAATTCATCACCACTGCTCTCAAAACGGTGAATGAAAACATCGTGAGGAAACCAGCATGTCCTAAAACCAAAAATTCGAAGACATGTGACATCTACCAACAAGCAATGGGCCCGCGTTGTAGATTATAGCCAACTCCCTCTCGAAGAGAGGAGGCGTGTGTCCCAGTGGGAACATTATAGGCTGATTATGTGACCCAACGGTATCGAGCAGGTACATACACATCAAGCTACCCGAAACTGTCAAATTTTCCCAATCAACATTGAACCTTATGCTTTAGCGATAAAGTTGAAAATCTATTAAAGAAATTTGATAGATTGTAGTAGCTTGATGTGCTGGCGTCTGTAACGGGACCGAAGTACTGAACATTAATAATTTAAACTAATCATTAATGTTATGGCGATGGGACAGTATCGCATTATTATTTATTCAGTATCGTGATACTTAGGGACCAGCTCCCAGTTCGAATTACGAATGATGTTAGGGACATGTTGTTTATAACCTATAATGTTTTGGTAAGGCCTTATGATATTGTGTAAAACACCAACCTACCCAAATGTCTTTGGTATTGTTCGTCGAATCGTTGAGCTCCTTAAGTTTTGAGTTGAGCTGCACGATTTTTGACAAATGCGTGTACTGACTGAACAGAATCTGTGTGGTTCTTTCCTCAAAAGACCATCTCAGACATCGATTTACATGGTCTTCACTTATGATCTGACCAAGATTAAGTCTGGACTTTAAAAGAGACTGTGACCCCTGAGTTTGCTTCGGCCTTTCTTCTCAGACTAGTCAGATAGGAAACGCCGACCACATCTAGTTTTTCAAATATGATTGATGTGTAAAAGTGTTTGTGCAAACCTACTTACAAAAATAAAATCTTTTACCATCATCATCATCATCATCATTCAGCCGAAAGACGGCCACTGCTGGACATAGGCCTCCCCTACCTCCACTTCTACCGGTTCTGTGCTTCTCGCATCCAACGGGTTCCTGCGGCCTTCACAAGGTCGTCGGACTACCTTGTGGGAGGCCTTCCAACGCTACGTCGTCCGGTACGCGGTCGCCACTCCAGATTCCAATTCATTTGTTTTTTGTTACGACATGTTAAGATATCGACCCACCACGTCTGTGAAGTTGCCCTAGCTAATTTAATTTGACCATTTAATTTAATTGGGATATCAAACCGTCTGCGGAGTTTCGCTGGCTGATTTAATTTGACCCTGTAGATTGATACGGTGTGTCTTAACCTGCTGCAGTCCAAAGACAAGGTATTTTGTTACTAGGTGGCGTTAATTCGAAAAAATAAACAATATTGCCAAACATATTTATGGATTTCAATGGGATTTCTAATGGCATTGACAAGTCACACCATTATCTAATTACTAACGTGCATGTGACAAGTCACATGCACGTTAGTAATTAGATAATGGTGTCTGGCTTAGATGCCACAGTAACTTATCTAAGAATAACCTTCTTCTTAGCGTGTCGATGGCAATCTACCTATATACAGTCAGAACCTAGCGTCAACCAACTCCTGTAGCGTGCAGACAACGTCTGGTTTCGTTTCGTTTTTTAATATGAGTGTTTATCAGCGGAAGCTTGTAAAATGGCCTTCAATTTCATATTGTTTAAGCACACTGTATAAGTTAGCTTATGTTTTAATTGAATAAAATAGTATTACAAACAAAACTGGCATACCTACAAAAAACAAATAAACAGCACTTGGCATAGCATTGTATATTCCGGTAAAAGAGGAACTACTCTCTGTACTCCCTTCTCGCTGCGTGTAAAACGTCACTTGACTGTTCAATTAGGTAAACTAACTTCTAGACCAGTTGAAAACGATGGCATTGTTTAAAGCATACTGCCATTTTTCATATAGGTTTGTACTAGCCAGCTAGTAGGTTTGTATTCTTCTGGGAATAGAGTTTTTAAACAGTTTTTTGCTTTTGACTATGTATTGAAGGAGTATTTGAAATGTAAAATAATATTTTAATGAGAAAAGATTTGATTTTTTGTATGTTTGTTTGTTACGCTTTCACGCCAAACCGTCTGAATGTATTTGGGTGAAATTGGTAGGCACATGGGTTGAACATGACCTGGATTAGGACATAGGATATTATTCCGATATTCTCACGGGATCGAGATGTAACCGTTATCCGGGTGTAACCGCAGGCCGCAGCTAGTTTTTAGATAAATTGGGCGCGTTAAGGCTCCTACAAACAGGCGCGACACGCGATATAATCACGCGCGACACAAAGGCACCGCTCGTTGCGCGACTTGCGGTGCCTTTGTGTCGCGCTCGATTTTATCGCGTGTCGCGCCTGTTTGAAGGAGCCTTTGTTAATTTTGTGTTGTGTTTGTTTAAGGTTTTTAATCAACTAAGGAATTAAACATACTTAAAAATATTGAATTGGTTGGTTTTGCATTTGTATACAAAGCCAGGCTAGGTTTTTGTAGTTGTTAAATTCCGGCACTGATATAGTTTTATTTGAACCTATTCAAGCTAAAACACGTCATCGTATCATAGTATATACAGTTTCTATAGCAAGATATATTTTGTAAGGAAGTGAAGTTATAACAAATTGTCTGTTATCTGTATCAGAGTAATCGAGCCAAGTGAAGCATGAACTAACTTTTCATTCTGTTAAATGGGTTTCGTGGCGGTTGTAACTAAACTATTAAGTTATTAGGAAAGCCGATATATAAACGCGGTGAGTCTACCAAACAACCTACCAACTAGTTATCTGAAAGGCGATACGATAGGCATTTATCAGCCGTGTAAACTGGTGCAATATTTACGATACAACGTAATTAATAGATAGTATAACAACGATGACAGATTTATATATACAATATGAATTATTAATATTGGGTCGGACAGCGTTTGGTCTTTGCTATAAATATCTTCCCGATAATTTTCAGTAGATGTTGCAATATTCCGTTTATGAAAAGACAGGAAACATCCTAATATTAGTTACTTATGTCATAACTGTGTTGTTTTTAAAGCATTTCCTTTCAGCATTTAGGGGGTGGCTAAGGAGGGGCTTGTAGCTAAGTAATAAGTTAAGCTGCCGAATGCCGCGGTTGATCCTTGGATAGGTGACCGTCTTTACATACCAAAACCCCTCCATGCCTCGGAAAGCACGATAAGCCGTTGGTCCTGGATGTCATTCGTGGACGTCAGAAGCCCGATAGTCTGAGAACCAGACTTACCAAGGGGTTTCGTATTTCTCAGTAACTGGGTTGTGGAGGTCAGATAGGCAGTCTCTCCATGTAAGATACTGGTATTCAGCTGCATCCAGTTAGACTGGAAGCCGAACCCAACAAATGTACTTGAAAAAGCTAGGCAGATGATCATTTAAGGGGTGGGTTTTTTGTGGAACTGAATAAATTCATACTAAAGTCGGAAGAAATACCTATTCAAGATATAATCCGTCCTGCGGTAAACCCACGATTGAATGAACACGCATAATATACTCAGCTTGGCTCTTAGATTGTGATCGTAGAATGTTGCTGTTATGTGCACATGAGGATACTGCTGCAGGTACTTACTTCCTTGAGGTAGGTACTGAAATCTTTATCCTTATGTATTTTAGCATTACTTATTACGAGTTCCAGGGCAAAAGATGGGCAGTCCGTGTTAAGTCGGTAACATAACAGCACGAAGTTCTTCTGTAGATTATGTATGTACTTATTTCTGCGCTGAATATTCCAGATTTTATTTTATTAAGTTACTTTTGTCAGTAAAATAATAAAAATGAGGAAAATGTCACGAGGAAAGTTTTTAGTAGGAATGTTGATGGCTATAAGACTAGGGGCGGACCAGTGAAACGGTGGATGGACTGTGAGAAAGGTAATAAGTCTAGAAAGGGGTTGATACTGAGATGACGACTAAAAGAGAAGTATCGAAGAAGAGGACCAAATAAATTGGTACAAGGGCAAGAGAATAATGAGTATTCTAAATATCTAAGTACATCCACTTTGAAAAAAACAACCCATCACGTAAAGCTCACAAGTCGCAATCTGAAATTACCCCTGACATCTGTTGCTCCATTGAGTATTTGAGTACCAAACAGTCGTCGGGTAACAAAAGTGGAGTTTTTCATTTACATACAAGTTAGGGCATGAATAGAGGACGTTGTGAAGGCTTTTTATGGACGCGGTAATGTAGTTTACTATTTAGTTCGGATTACAGCTGCGTAGAATGTGACGTGGTTTTAATGTTCGTCTTGTAGTAATTATAGTAAATCAGTATGTTTGGTATTTACTTTATTTTTTTATATATGGCTTGCGGGGTAACTGTTTAACACACTATCAGGGGCCCTAGACTGCTATTTTTATAAATTCGTCATTCCAAGACGGTCCCACCACCATCCCCTTGTCATTTTGCTTAAAGTTCGTAATCTGCTAAATTCATAATGGTTGATCATTGGTCGGTCAATGGCACAGAAATTATACGATACTCGTAACGAATTAAAAGCAATGACTGCACAATGACGTTCTAATGGTAGGTCACTGATCAAAGGAACTGTCAAAATTTTTGCAGATTACCGCGTAAGTCAGTAATTCATTTTTCATTATGTACGAGATTTTTAGAGACCATTCTATGCCATTTCTTTCAATAGAGTGTCAGTGGTTGACCATTCGAAAGTCATAATGACGCCATTATATTAGTAGATTACGAAACTTGTCAAAATCAACAATTATAAAATCAATGATAGACCATTCTGACACTATTGTAATAGCAGACTTGAGGCACAGTAGTAATGGCTTTACGTTTGACAGTTCAACAACATTCATTGTGTAATATACGTTGGTGAGCGGACACATTTTTCGAACATATGAAGCAATGGATTAATCTTAATCCTTCAAAATGATTCAGATTGAGATTGATAGTGTGTTACGCAATTAGGGTGCATATCTTCGTGTTATCAATATGTACTATTAAGGCTCCTACAAACAGGCGCGTCACGCGACATAATCGCGCGCGACACTAAGGCACCCCTCGTTGCGCGTCTTGCGGTGCCTTTGTGTCGCGCGCGATTTTATCGCGTGTCGCGCCTGTTTGATGTGTAACACCACTGTTAGCGAAATGAATGTAATTCTAAAATAGGTAAGTTATAGCAACCGCAAAGTAGACCCAGCAGAAGGCAATGTTGGTCCTAATTATGGGATTTAAGATAGATACTAATTGTAATGTCTCTCTCGAAAAGCAATGTAGGGCCAGAAACATTAATTACATATTTATCAAATTGACACACTACATCAATTTGCCGTGTAATAGTGATTTGATACAACATTAATTGAATGACAGTTGTGATTTGAATATACTTATAGACAAATTAAGCTCGTAACTATCTTGATAAATAATTAATTTCCCTTACTTTAGAATGAATTAACGCATACACACAAAGCAAAAAAGGCAGCACAAAAAGGCTTAAGGTAGATGACAACCCAATCGTGCATAAAACTATCCTTGAATTAAGACTCAACAAGCGCATCTTGGTTTATAACACTGGAGGTCTTAGTCTTATTGTAAGCGGTTTTTACTGGTCCGAAAAAATATATTTACTCAAGGTAGCCGGAAGTATTTAATTAAAAGAAAATATAAGGCTTTGTCAGGCTTCATTGCTGCAAATATTAAAGCTAAACACCGCCATGGTCGTCTCCGTCGTTAAATAAAACTGTGGCCTTAGTGTGAGTTTTTTCACTCACGTTCGATTGAGAGCGCGTTAGAATTTTATATGGAAAAAAGTTATAGCGCCACCTGGTGGTCACTAGGAGAAACCTAATGTCCCATACAAAATTCTAACCCGCCTGCCAAGCGTGGCGATTATGGCAAACCCCCCCTTTTGGGGGAGGCTATGTCCAGCAGTGGACGTCTTTCGACGGCTGAAACGAATGATGAAGGCCACTGGATAAGCTTCAATATAGCCCGGTCGATTGAAGGTAATTAAGCTGCGCTTGCCGCGGTCGGGTCGTGAATGGGTGACCTGACTTTCCATTACACATATCGAGACGCCTCCCTGCCTCAGAAAGCACGTTAAGCCGTTGGTCCCCGCTGTCATTCGACCCCAACATGGTTGGGAAAAGGAAGATAGAAGTTTCAATATAACCAACAAATCTACGGAAAAAATACTTAGTCTTAGACTCGAAAACGACGTATTCCACATTGGGCACCCGCTTAAATGGCCCAATGTGGAATACGTCTCGATTACGTTCGCGAATTTCTAACAAAACCCTCTACTGGATGCTCCTTACACTCTTGATGAAACCACTTTAACGTTGCATAAACTTAGTTTTGGCATGAATTGCAACGTGGCTTATCCAGTTGGGGATCATAAGCATGCATGTAAAGTATGTGGCGTTTCCTGAATAGAATCTGGCTTAAACAGTTGACTTTATCGTAAAGAAAATCGCTATCCATATTTTGCATAGGCAGAGAGCCAAGTAGCCAACACTCTCTCTTTACACCTGCTTTGTACTCGACTCGAAATTGTGCTATGCAATTCTATATTGGAGGGCGAGGTAGTTTCTAATATATTTAACAGCCTATTTGTATATTTAGAGTATTTCATAGGAGATAATGTGATCTCTTATTTTTGTGAGCGGTGGTTGCTTTGTAATTTCAATATGCCCCTGGTCTAGTGGTTGAGAGTGCTATTGCTGATGTGCCTAGGTCCTGGGTTCGATTTCCAGGTCGGGAAAAGGCTCGCCCCCTATTAAATGAGAATTGAAAATAATTGGCAATATATGGGAGTACTATAGGTACACCTCTGCCCAACGCTTCGGAGAAACGAGGCGTGATGTTGTGATGGTATGATGTTACTTTTTATTTAATACAGTTTGTACAACACTACAGACACTGAAAAGCTTAGCTGTAGCGCTGGCCAAAAAGGCTCATTAGAAGACTATGTCGCTTCACATAAAGCCATATAAATAATACAATGACATATCTATGCATGTATGGCCAATATTGGCCCAACTTTCGTAGCACCAACACAACTGTCTAACCATATGGCAACATGGCAGTATGGCCAACATTGGCCAAACTTTAACAGCACTAATAAAAAAACCCAACCAGCCAGCTTTTCAGTACCAACAAAAAAGTTATTAAGTTATGAACATTATCACGCCTCCTTAACAGCCCAATCGTCTTAAAAAGTAGCGTACAGGCGCGAATTGTAAGTCATTTTATTAAACGGGCCAGTGAGACCTGCATACATATTGCAAGTTAGTACTTCGTTAACAGGATACAAAGTAATTAACTGTGAAGTCGTGTTCCTTACATAAGTCCCGGGAAACTCCGGGAACTCTCCCGGAAAATTTATTACTCTTATTCTTTTACGAGCAAAGTAAAAAAATCTATTTAATTATGGAGAAACGATTTTCTTAGCGCGTTAACGCTGTAGTGTTAAAGTATCGCGGGTTATTAACGGCAACGAAGTATTTTAATGTTAATTATAAATGTCTTATTTAGATTTTAAATAAAGTTGTAATAAAATTAATCTTGAAAGGAGCTTTTAATTTCTCTAAGCTTTGGCCCTGAACGCATCATAGAGCTTAAAAGTAGGTTCTTATGAATGGTTAATCTATGCATTCAGAAAATCTATGAATTTATTATCGCTCTTGACTTGACTCAATAAGAGTTAAAAATGAAAATCGGTCATTACCAAACTTTAAATAGTAGAAAACTTCAATCATTCTGTCTTGTGGGTTTAACAGATGTCATTAATTCAATTTGCATTGATTCAAGCCAAGTTTGGATCACTTTCACTATCATTTACTCCTCCGTAACAAGTTCGAAATTCGAAATCTATAGACCACAAACTAACCGAATGGACATAACCATTGAGGTTGAACGTTTGTCTCTTTATGGTAACAGTAATGAGCGCTCAAGATTCGTGATCGCAAGCTGCCCGTACTCGGTATATGTGTCATGGCGATGTGGAGGCTATCCACTGTCCAAGTACTTTAGTACTATTAATATGTATTTGTTTAAATTATTCTTGACTAGGCAAGCCTTCTTGGGAGTGTTTGTATTAATTTTAAGCTTGGAAGACGAGAAAAAAAATGTTTATTTGCTGTTGTATTCACGGTGCTCATTCAAAACTAATGTTCCAAAATTATAAGGTTCGGATTGGTTTAAAATTTTTATCTTTGGGTCAAAATGGAACCTCTTCGGGGCGGTTTTTTGATCCGTAGTTAACTCAACCAATTGTTAAAAATATTACTAATGGTTAAATTTTGGCAAAATGTGTTTTTTGATCAAATGTTTGTCTTTGAATTGTCAATTAATTAACTATTAGTTGACCCAGTTGACCATTAGTTACTATGTTTAACAATTGGTCGAGTTAACCACGGATCAAAAAACCGGCCCTTAGTGGCTACAAGTACCTAGGTATGTTATGACACTTATGGCATTAGCATTATGAACTTATATTTTGATAAATGCGTCTATTATTATTAGTTCGGATCAAGCAGAACTTCCTACAAAGATATCTCTTGAAGGTTCTGTATATACAGGGTGAATTTTCCAAGTGGGCGTGGATAGCCAAATCCGAAACTATGAGGAATAGCGAAAAGTACTCAAAGGAGCCGCAGGCTCGATTTTGATGAAAACTAAAACTGCATCATTGGATTTTGAAAAATCAATATTTCTAGCCAGAAATCGAACCCGTTGATTTTGATAAAACAAAACACATACTGTATTATTACACCACTCGATAGTGTCCCTAATAAGGATCAAATTCTTGGAAGTAATGACATACGCCAAACTTAAGGAAAATGTTGGATTTTAATAAACTGCTTCTTATTTTAAAGTATTCATACCGATATTACTCGTACCTGTACCTTGTTCGAAATGATGCTCAATACACCCGCAGCACAGTCACATTCACAACATTATGTTCTAAATTCAAATTTTAAATGCAGTACAATCCTTGAGACGTCGAATCCAACTATGTATTGAAAACAATGGTCATCATTTTGAACAATTAATCAGTTAAGGTTTAATAGGTAGGTAGGTACCTAACATAAGAAAACTAAAAAAAGGATTTTGTTAAAAATGCGCTCTTTTCTTTAGTTTCTCGTATGTCATTACTTCCCAGAATTTGATCCTTATTAGGGACACTATCGAGTGGTGTAATAATACAGTGTGTGTGTTTTTTAAATCAAAATCAACGGGTTCGATTCCTGGCTAAAAATATTGATTTTTCAAAAATCCAATGATGCAGTTTTAGTTTTCATCAAAATCGAGCCCGCGACTCCTTTGAGTACTTTTCGCTATTCCTCATAGTTTCGGATTTGGCCATCCACGACCACTTGAAAAAATCATCCTTTATAGGTATAAACATAGATGTTGGTATATGTCAGACTGTCAAACTCCAACACTATTTGACTGATCACCATGAAAGTCAGAACCTATACATACTTATATGTCTTTTTGCATGGAGACGATTGTTAAGGGTTTTTTGTTTCGACATCCACGCGGGCGAACCCGCGGGAAAAAGCTAGACGTACAATATAATACATCAACGACATTGAGTCCGTGGGCCCACTTTGATCGCACATCAATACCTATCTGTAAGTATAACTAAGTGCAACATACGCTAGTACACGCAGTACTGACAGCGGTACAGTGATTCATCTCCAACACCCAGTTTCCCACGCACGGTGCACCGAGCAAAACCGTGTTCAGAACTAGTTTACAGTGTAATTGCGTTGACGGGTATCATACTTTACTGCGTCCCTTTTACCCAACTGAGTGCGAAAAGGAGGGTAATGTTTTTGTAAAACGTGTATTTGTAATATATCTGCGAAGATATAATTTCACGCATGTCTTTTACCTGCGTTTAACGTTTTTACGTTTCATGATGCGTTTCGGGTCAGGCAAACAAACAAACAAAAAAAAAAAAGCGTTTTTTTTTTTTCAAACACGCGTCTGGCACTAGTTGTCTGGCATTTTTGCTGAACTGGGCCTATTTTTTTTGTTTTTATCTGATGTACGTATCTGGTGTATTGTTTGTTTTAGTCTGTGCTAACTAAATCTATTTTATTGCTTTCTTTTGTGATCGTATGTTGTAAATGGGTGGAAGAGAAGACACATTGTGTACACAACCACGTATAAATATCCCGCGTAATTTGGAAATACTTTGAATGCTGTAATTGGAAGTCGGGGCAGAACAAAATGGAGCAGAACACAATGTTGTCACCATTAAATATATTGCCATATTAGCCGGGAATTTGATGCGTACGATCTTATCCCAGCGACGAACATTCCCCCAACATACTCTACGATATCTTATTGAAACGGACTGTTCATTTTACTATTTTATGATGTCATGTAAATTATGAAGTTATCCGGCTACCGTTATTACTCTTGCTAACCTAATAATGTAAGTTTGATAGGTTCTCCGGCAAATTAGTTTTTAGTCGAAACGGTAGTTGGTCTGTTGGACATATGATAGAGGCTGTCCGAACAAATTCTACCGGTAAACTTCGCTCTGTGTTGACTATCACAAAGCGCGAACTATCGAGAAAGCTGATAGTATTCAGCTTTCAGACGTCCTTGTCCAAGATGTAGATAAGGTAACATAAAGGCTCCCGCAGACAGGCGCGACGCTACTCTAGTGGAACAATTTCTATGAATTCTTCGTGGAAATTGTTCTATCAGAGTCGCATCGGGCTCCTATCTACGGAAGCCTTTACGCGCAGCAACGGTAACAAAGTCAAGGCAAAATACGATAGCTTGAACTCAAGGAAGAAACTTATTCCTCATGCAACGACCGGTGGAACGGGTTTCAGAACCGCTCATTGTTTCCAATAATTGTTCGCTCTCACACGACCATCGTACAACTAAATTATACGTTAGAATGCAACGCATTTAATACTGTTTTATTATTCATTGAACATCACCAACATTTTGTAATATAGGTACTGTTCATAATAATTACTTTATTTCGAAAGCAGAAAGCCGAAAATCAATTACTTTCAATTACATCATTGTTCTCTAGAATCAAACAAAATTGTTCGGTGTTTATTATTACAACAGGTGGCGTTTAGCGTAACCTTTCTAAAATGGTATTGTTTTGAAAGTTTTAGAGAAATATATTTAAAAAATATTGGCATTGAAGAAAACTAATGGAAAATGGTAATGAGATGCAATATCCCTCCCCCATTTACCCTCTTAGTGGATATCTACTCTTCACAAAGAACAAACCCTCCAAATTTCATGTCTCTAGGACCAGCGGTTTACGCTGTGCGTTGATATATCAGTCAGTCAGGACTTTGAATTTCATATGATTTTAAATAGATATAGATACATTATACTGCGATGCGAAATAAACCATGTAAATCATTCAGTTAGGGTCACAAAAGCTCACAGTATATAGCTCTACCTCCCTAATCAGATAATTTAAAAGTAATATTTATTTATAAAATCTAGAATGCCCTAGAATGTAAAACATAGACTTTTGCATTGACAATGCTTTGACTACGTCAATAAAAACACATTTAAATCCCATTATTCAGGCTGAGATCATAGAATAAACATTCAGCATCCATTTCGTACGATTTAAACACTTATAAATACACTTATTTGTTTGTTCAGGCTATTGTCCAAAACTTTCCTTTCCGGTGAGAAGTCTAAATACACAAGTTTTGAATAAGAATGATTAAACAGGATACTATATGTGTATGTTGGCTAAGCGCCAATCTCACTCACTGTCGAGGATGTATGGCAGAGGATATTTTCTAAATAAATCATCTTAATGTTCTGAAGAATAAATCCTATTTTATTTTCACTTTCGTTTTGATTGTTGTTGGCCGTTCTAATAGTTATTATATTTGTTGGTTTATATTAACTTATAAAATAACTAGTGAACCGGCCATGTTTCTCACTTTTTAGGACTTGACAAAACATAGAGATTTCTTTATTATATCTATGTTAAATATTGTTGTATTATACACATGAATCTTCTGGAATCAATTATCTAAAAGATAGTGAAAACCGCATCAAAATCTGTTGCGTAGTTTAGAAGAATGACGCGGCCACACGTACAACTTTGTATTCATACCTATTATTTAATTTTCCATTTAACTAAATACTTACATCATTATTTCATTAATTAAGTCTATAAAAAAAAATTAAGGAATCTTCTAAAAAATCAAATCCTAATTGAAAATGGAAGTCTTAGAAGGATTTTTAATATCTCTCAAAGAAATTAATTCTTGATATTCCAAATATCCACCGTCCTTGCAAATCTTTTTTACCTATAAGCGTTTATTTCTTCCAAGAAAGATAAAAGGAATCTGCTCAATAGAAAATCAAAGCTATCATTTATTTTACGGTACACGGGTCCAAAGTGTTCAGAATAAAAATACCTATATATTATTACTACTACGGTTAAGGGAACTACAGGACCTAAACGCAAAAAAACGCAAATTTTATAATGCCTAATTTTTTAACTGATTTGGGTTGGGACGGCTCCACTCCTCTATTCGTGATTCTTTACATTTTGTTGCCTTTCAAAATGGTTCTATTTTGAGATCCAAATAACATAAGAGGTAGGTACGACGGTTAGTGAAAAGTGTAAAGAATCACGAATAAAAGAGCGTAGTCGTCCTGACTCAGATCAGCTAAAAACTTTGAAAAATGAGATAGGACTTTTAGTCCTGCGAGCGACGTTATGATCGACTACAGTAAACAAAATCAGAAAAATATATTATATTCTTCAGTATATATCCTAGGTAGACAGTGTGTTGAAAACATAATAAAAAAAAAACATAATTATACATACAACAATCATTCTGATTTTTTCTCAGATTATTCTTCAAGCAACATAAGATAAATGCTTCATATTTTGCCATAAATTACCAGCGTTGTGTCATCAGTCATCACGCTTCTCTTTTTTTTCTATGCAGTTCGACAGTTAACTCATATTTTTTTATGTTATTTCTACCTTTATATCTGTAATTTGTATGGTGTACATAAGCAAGAGTATTCCGTTTTATTCTATACTCTTAGTGTCACTAACTTCATTCAATAGAGATCAGAACCTGAAATCTTATTCTAAAGAAACTGCTTATTGTGTAGATTATACAGAATCAGAAATCCAGTTAGGTACCTATCTAATATTAATTATTCTGGTAAACAAAAACTATTTTCTTTTGTAAATTATGTCTTGACACTGGGTGGTCTGGTCAACATGACATATTTACCTAAATATGGGTTTTGTTAACTTTTTTTACACTTCCTGTCTTGTATCATGAGCGCCATATTGTGTGGTTAGTTGCCCATCCATATGTCCGCAATCTTATAGATAAGATAGATAGCTTTTTGACACTTCCCTTCCTTCAAATAAACAATTTGTGTAAATAGTTAATTGGTCCTTCCAAAATAGAGATATTTTACTGTTTACTAATTGTTTATTTAAATCATTATATTCATATTGATTATTCTTAAGGTATTCATAAAGATTTGCATAAAGGTACGGTCAGACGTGCTCATTACTAGCACGAAAGCATGCTTTTATTGAGCAAGCGCTCATTAGTAGCACGTGTGTCGCAACATTGCCAGTAATGAGCATGCTTAATATGAGCGTGCTAAAAAATCAACCGACGTTTGATTTTCGAGCATGCTACCTGAGGCGCGGGTAGCAGGGGGAGTGTTCCGAGAGCGTCTGAAAAGGTTTGCTTATGAAATGAGCTTGCTATTATCGTACCTATGCTTAAAACAAGCATGCTTATTGCTGGCAAATGTGAACAATTGCAGAGCATGCTAATTTTAAGCAAGCTTATGAGCATGCTTTTTTTGAGCACGTCTGTCAGTACCTTAAAAAACATTATTCAAGCCGCAATCTCATCTCAGCGACAGTCAATGTCAAAAACTCGTCAAAGGTGGTAAGTTAATTCCAGTTAATTCATGGTATTTTTGACATACTTATAGATACTGAAATCAGAATGCGAACGTTTGTAAAAATATCCCTTTTTTAAACGTTCTCATTCTAATCTCATTAGGTATTTGATATGGTTTTTAACCCTTAGTCTGCCGGAACGTAGATCTACGCGAGACACAATGACTTTTTAATTGTGTCTGTAATTACGGCACACAAGCGGTTAACCGTTGATTTCACAATACTATGATATCTTCTGGTAAAACGGAGTATCGTAAAAGTAAAACAACTTTAAATAAAAACAAACAACGCCCCCGAAGATTACAAAACATAGCAACACAACGCACATTTAATTGGAGAGGATAATTATTCAGGCTATTCGTCCAAAACAAAAGAAAATGGAACAAAAATGTGCGAATAGTTAATGCAAACGGAAGGAGTCGGCGCATCACGGAACATGAGACAATGGCCACGGAATACACCACTGCAAAATGGATTCACCGCGAATGCGAAACGCGACCCAGTTTCACTAATACCAATTCTGTGTTGTACTTTTAGAGAGCTGATTTATAGAATCGAATGCACACGTAAATGTGTGAAGAGGATTCTATAGTGCTTTACATTGTAATACATTGTCACCTTAAACTTTATAGCGTTTTCAAGCGTATTTCAAACTGGGATTGAATTTGCTGTTGTTGCCTTTTATGTTTATTGCAAAAACAAAATTAAAAAATACAAAAAAAAATATTCCATAAATCAATTTACTGTTAAAGCTTTGAATTATTATCAAATGAATCGGCGAGAAAATTATTACTTGGAATAACTGGGTCGAAAAGGAAAAAAAAATTCAATTACATATTAAAAGAGCTTTCAGTTTCTCATACAGAATAAAATATCGTAAAAGCATCCTGTAAAAAATACCAGTAAGCAAATTAAAAGTAGACGTAAATCTATGTCAGCTTTGCCCAAAAAAAAAAAACACAAACCGTACATTTCCAAGAAAAAAAGATATCAAAAAGATACATGTATTTAGGGCCAGCATTGACGGATGGCTAAAAACCGTATCAACTCCAGTTGTTCCATATTACACACACACAGTTCGCAGAGGTTAAATACAAGAAGTATAGTTACCGCGATTTTGTGTAAACCCGTTTATATAATTGCTGAGTACCGTTCGGCGCTCGCACTTGACCTGGAAACATCTTGCTCGTCGACCAGATCAAACTTATGATGTATATGTACCTTGTTTGGTATACCTGCACTTTTGTTATTGTTGTAATAAAAAAATTAAGCTGTGAGCATGGGTTATTATTGTTCTATCGCAGGGATGGTGAAGCAGGTGAAGCTTAATAGGCCGACGTGCCTTTTTTTACAAATTTATGTCATTAATAGGTGACATTGCGTCCAACACTAGAATCATTAATTCGGGGGCTCGTAGCTAAAGCCGGATTCATATCACTGTGTCGTGTCGTGTCGTGACGCTTTCTGACGCAGTGTTAGCCAATCAAAACTCATTGAGATTTGACGTAGTCCTGGACAGATTCGTTTGATTGGTGCATCCCGAGTCACGACACAACACGACACAGTAATGTGTCTGTGGCTTAAGTTAAACGGTCGATCAATCAAAGTTTACGCAACACTCACAATAAACTTTGACCTCAAAATGTTAACGAAAAGAAATATTTGGATAGTGAACGTCAATTTATTTAACAGCATCTAGCAATTTAAATTATGTCAATTAGAACTTCAATGTGCTCACGATAACTTTTAACGATGTGTGTGAGTTATTTGTCCATATAAGGAAATAGCACGTGCAGGCATAGATCACCGTCCCTGCATTCCCTGCTCTATCATGCTGTTAAAGATCAAAGAAAACACTTTACACGCAAGTAAAGTAGTCAGCTATAAACATTGTATGATGGATTGAATAAAGCTGATGCATTAAAGCAATCCGTTTGATGTGTTATATCAAATATTATGTTTCATAGTGATTCATATCTGTCATCCTTCTTGTTGGAAGGATTCCATATATAGCAGTTATTTATATTGCATGTCCTAATAGGATGCACAGGTGTGTTATGTAAAACAATGCATATTTCTTGGATTCATTTATGTTAACACACACAGAACATCTGGTTTCACACCAGATTAATTTATCATCAGATTAATTTATCACATTTAGAACATCAGATTAATTTATGTTAACACACACAGAACAACACTGTCTGTGTGGTGCCGGACTTAAAGAATTGCACCACCCCTTACTTCCCGTGGGTGTCGTAAAAGGCGACTAAGGGTCTTACCGGAGAATGGGCAGCAGCGTTCTCTATTTATTCCACCATCATATCATACTGCGATCGCCAACCCGCCTGCCAAGCGTGGCGATTATGGCAAACCCCCCCCCAAAATTGGGGGAGGCCTATGTCCAGCAGTGGACGTCTATCGGCTGAAACGACGACACAGAACATGATGTCTCTCACCTGTTATCCGCGTAGGTTTAGGCAAAGGTAATGTCTATAGTACACCCTCATTTTAGCAGTCATGTTTAAGTAACATGTCATAGGGGGCCTATTGCTATCAACCCAGACTCCGGACTGCGGGGTGGTATTCCTCGAAACGCACCAAATTAAACGTCTATCGATATCATTTATTACGAATCCATCATGCTCTTCTCTATGTTTCATCGTTGATGCATTTCGAGTTATAAGATTCATTCATCATTCTCCTGCCCTTATCCCAATTTATTTGGGGTCGGCGCAACATGTCTTTTTCTTCCATACTTCTCTATTAGTCGTCATCTCGGTAGTCACCCCCTTTCTAACCATATCATCATTCACACATTCCATCCATCGTTTCTTTGGTCTTCCCCTACTCTTATAGCCATCGACATCCATACTCAAAACTCTCCTCACGACATTTTCCTCATTTCTACGTAACACATGCCCATACCATGACAACCGATTCCCACGCAACTTTTCAGTTACCGGTGCCACTTTCAAACTTCCTCTTATGTACTCATTTCTTATTCTATCCATTCGTGTAACACCACACATCCCTCTTAGCATTCTCATCTCTGCTGCATGCAATTGCCTTTCATTCATCCCTTTTGTGGCCCAACATTCTGATCCATACAAGACAGCAGGTCTAATCATGGTTTTATATATCTTCCCCTTAAGTTTAAGGGGAATGCGGGAGTCGCAGATTGTTCCCGTGACCTGCCGCCATTTCATCCATCCAGTGTTAATTCTGTGCTTGACCGTCCGATCTACTTCGCCATCGCTTTGCACGAGTGAACCGAGATACCGAAAGTCGGAACAGACTGGGAGAAGTGCACCATCAAGTGCTATAGCTCCAGAACTGGAGAGACCGCCGAAATCGCAGAACATATATTCGGTTTTGGTTCTGCTGATTTTCAAGCCAACATTCTCCAGCTTCTGTTGCCATTTCTCCAATCTGCTCTGGATCTCAGGTCCATCTTCACCGACAAGGACAATGTCATCGGCAAACAACATGCACCAGGGAGCCTCCTCCTGGATTTCCGACGTAACAGCGTCCATAATCAACAGGAAGAGGTAAGGACTTAAAGCCGATCCCTGGTGCAAGCCTACAGCCACACTGAACTCGTCGGTAATGCCGGCAGCCGACCGCACGTAGGTACGAGATTGACTGTACATAGCACGAATTAACTCTACATACTTCCCGGGCAAACCTTTCTCTTTCAAGGCCCACCACAGCACATTCCGAGGTACCCTGTCATACGCTTTCTCCAGATCAATGAACACCATGTGCAAGTTCTTGTGTGCACGCCTGTACTTCTCGCACAATTGGCGGAGTGCAAAAGTGGCGTCCATTGTTCCTCGACCTGGCATAAACCCAAACTGGTTTGGGGTAATCTCACTCTCCTCTCGCAATCTTTTCTCTATTACTTTCTCCCATACCTTCATACTATGTGACATGAGCTTTATCCCGCTTTATTCGAGTTATAAGATTATAATATTTTTATTTTGATTAATTTTGTTTTTTTGAGGAATACTTTTGGTGCGTTTCGAGGAATACCCCCGGACTGCTACCGAGAAATTTCAAATGGGACAACCCAATAACACCCGGGAAATAATGATACACGTAGTAAATGATTAATAATGTTTGTTAACGTAGTTTGATAGCGTGATTGCGTGATATCCGTGATAGGTAACAATTAATGATGTTGACTCTTAAAAATAGCAATGCTTTATACGTGTCATTGTTTGACGACCAACTTGGTAATTTAATAGAAAAATAGAATGGGGCCTTTCCAATGAGCTAATACCTACTAATGATCAGCGGGATTGTCCGAATCAGCTGGCCCGGAACATAAAGGACTAAGGAAGGAACACGGGTGGGTTTTTGTCAGTAAGAGTCTGACACTCCCTTCCGCCCAGAGCGGGAGGGGTCATTTGATGATTTCCCACCAAAAAAAAAAACCTACTAATGATTTAAAAGATGTTGTTTTCAAGATAGGTACCTCAGTTATTTAACAGTTTGACCGCCACACGTCGAAAAATCAAAAACGTGTCCTCGGCGTCAGTCTGTCATGTAGTCGAACCGTGGCGTGCTGGGCACATTTTGGTTTGTCATCTATACATGTCTGTGGCGGTCAAAAGGTTAATACAATTTTATACAGCACGGCAACCTTTTACCATAGATTTAGTACGTTGAAATGTTTCATAACCGACGAAAAAATTCTACGTTTTTTTATAAAAAATGGCATCTCGCAGTTCAACCTGAGGGGTTGTCGACTGCTTAACCGGGCTTTCCTGTGGATGCCTCAAGAAATTAAGGCCTCCAGCCAGGGCATAAATAAACTTAAAAACTAAGTGACTAAACGCTAAGGGCACCCCCTGTGGGGTACGGACCTCGGCTTAGGGCGTCGCTGGGAGAGGGCAGCAAGGGACAGGCTGGATCGGAATTATTATTATTTTTGGGGACGAATTTAAAACTAAAGGCTCAGCGGCGCGGGCTGGCTCGAGCAAGGGTCGGGGCGGACACGGGGTGTCGCGACGGGCCTCGACGGCGAGGGCGGAAGGACGGATGATGGGTCTTGTGTTTTTTAAGTGTGCTGGTGGTCTTTCTACTCTCCTGGAGGAGGGTAGTGGCGTCATCGGAGGTGGTAAAAAAAAAATTCTACGTTTGTGGTCTAGAATAATATGTTGAACTAATGGTTTCAGTTTGCGCGTCGATTTCGGATGCCACTAAAATTGTATTAAACAATTGAGGTGTCATGCAAACAACTGAACATCTTTAAAATAATTTAACAATTATGGGGCTGGCGAAGCATGCGTAGTTCATACAAACGTAATACCAAAATAATTTGTTAATCAAACATATTCTTAAGGTAGTGTGCATTTATTCCGATTGGATTACAGAATATCTAGGTTCCCAAATATATATTTTGAAAGGACACTGATATAAAGACGAGATATTAGGAATTTCAAATTCCTATAGAAAACATATTTTTCTCATAACTCGTCGTTTAAGTCCATTGTCCAATGTCCATTTAACACCATTTAACACATTTTACTACCGTAAGAATATGTTTGATTTACAAATTATTTTGGTACTAGCTGCGCCACGCGGTTTCACCCGCGTATATGTTGATCCCGTGGGAATACCGGGGTAAAAAGTAGCCCATATGTTAATCCAGGATGTCAGCTACTTCCATTCAAAACTTCATCAAAATAGTTCCAGCCGTTTGAGCGTGAAGAAGTAACAAACATATAAACACACACACACACACATACTCACACACTCACAAACTTTCGCCTTTATAATATTAGTGTGATTACGTTTGTATGAACTACGCATGCTCCGCCGGCCCCTTAAGTAAGTACAATTATCTAATTTCTAATTACGAAACATAACTTTTAGGAAATACTACCTTTAAAAGAGCTGCCACTAGTAACCTCGATTTATCTTATTCAATATATTCTATGAAAATCATCATCTGCCTACCCTTTTCCCAACTATGTTGGGGTTGGCTTCCAGTCTAACCGGATGCAGCTGAATATCAGTATTTATAACCCAGTGTACCAGTGTTTTTTTTTTTTTTATATGTCTATGAAAATACAAAAGCTAAACTAAATTATCTATTTAATAAATCAAAAGTATCAATCAGGAGGTCCATTATTCAAATGCTCGGTTGGTATTGATCGCACGTAGAGCTGGGGACGTGTGTTGAATGAGCCGCCTGTCATAGCCAGCCAATATTATGATGATAGTGTTACAGGGTTATTGGAAAAACAGTTACTCGTTTAAAGAATCATTTGCGTAGCCTTTTCCCAACTATGTTGGGGTTGGCTTCCAGTCTAACCGGATACAGCTGAATACCAGTATTTTAAATGGAGCGACTGCCTACCTGATCTCTACAACCCAGTTACAGGGTAATAATACTAATACGATACCCCTTGGTTGGACTGGTTGTCAGACCCTCGGGCTTCTGAATACCCGTAACGACTGTCAAAGATCCGCGAATGACAACCGGGACCAATGGCTTAACGTGCTTACCAAGGCACGGAGGATTCTCGGATGGTCACCCATCCACATACCAACCTCGGCAAGCGTAGCTTAACCTGATCGATCGACTGTTATTATTTAGCCATGAGCTCTGTCTTACTCGTTTGAAGAATAATTTTATTTATAACTAGCTTCTGCACGCAGTTTCGCCCGCATGGATGTCGAAGTATACCGCGGGAACGTGTTACCAGGATAAAAAGTAGCCTATGTCTTTCCCCAGGATGCTGTCATGCATGGATCTATCTTCTTGCCAAATTTTATCGAAACCCGTTCAGTGGTTTAGGCGTAAATAGGTCTATACTTACATATTGGTCTTAAATTTTTTGCGCGGTACCCAAATTCTTCTTCATATGTAAAAGTTACTCCTTGTAACATCAGCTAAGTGCCAGTGAAAGTCTCGTCAATATCGGTCCACCCGTTTCGAAGATTAGTCCTATAATTAAGACCTTTATTTTATTTGTGTATAATACGGAGAGTTCCTTTGCCATAGAGTAGATAACTATGCTAAGGTACCAACTCTAACTACCTCCAGTTGATCAGACGATCGATCGACGAGCTATCAATGAAAACTCGCACAGAACCAACTTGTGCCAACAATGAGACTGTGCATCGATCAACAAAATGGTAGCAAATGCCAGCTTCAAACAAAACCCTTTCCGCTACGTTAGGCATTCGAGGTGATTCTTTTTTTCCATAATCTTAGCTATCTTCCGCTTTAAATAGTCATGCTCTCATTACCATGCTCAACCAGGCCTTCATCTATGATTAGGCAAATTTTTGGTCACGTATTGAATCATAGTTCCAAAGTTATGCTATTAATGGCATTATATGTCGTAAACTCAAACCGCAATGTGCGTATGAGTGTCCTATTCATAACATGATCTATGGACAGAAAGACAGACAGCCAGATAAACAAAATATCACATGAAAGCAGTCACAGCAGAACTCAAGAACGTTTGAAAGGTAAAACTACCATGATGCCTAACAAAAGATAATGGATCGGAACTAAACCCTCCACAAATGTTACATCAATTTATATTATATACAAAACATATGTCTCGTTTTTGCGAAACAAGACAGCCGTGCCTAATCTACACGAAACTTCGTATTTTTTCGACAGTTAGTAATTACTTTGTTACTTGAGCCCGCGGAACAAAGAATGCAACGAAATCGAGAAAAAACCTGAGTCAGTTAAACGTTTGTAGGCTTTAACTAGAAGTTATGTAGGTAATTATCGTTTCGATAGTAGTCGGTTTAGTTTAGAAATTTGATTGTTTTTTTTAATTTATCGACTCATCTGCCTAGCCTTTCCTAACTATGTTGGGGTCGGCTTCCAGTCTAACCGGATGCAGCTGAATATCAGTATTTTACATGGAGCGAATGTCTATTTGACCTGCACAACCAAGGCTTCTGACGATCCGTGACGACTGTCAAAGATCCTTGAATGACAACCGGGACCAATGGCTTTTTTTTTCGGATGGAAAATCATCAAATGACCCCTCCCGCTCTGGGTGGAGCGGAAGGGAGTGTCAGACTCTTGCTGACTAAAACCCACTCGTGTTCCTTCCTTAGCCCTTTATGTTCCGGGTCAGCGGTAACCCTTTCGGACAATCCCGCTGACCCGGCAGGCTTCGGCTCTAAGGGCCCTTCTCTGCTTCTGACATGACATCTCTTTGAGGCGCGCGTGGAACACGTGTGCGCCATCCGGCACGGTCCTGGTCCTGATCGGACGGTGAGCTACCCCTCCGTGCCTCTTGGTATTTTAAGATGGTTACCCATCCTCGGACCAACCGCAGCATGCGTAGCTTAACCTGATCGATCGCCCCTTGTGGCTGTCATTACTTAACCACAAACTCCTGTTATTGATTGACAATGCGCATGGTAACCGAGAAGTCATATGCCCGTCTTGTGCTCGAGTAGTGTTGTTTATTTTTCGGTTGGATGCTTTGGGATCGGACAACAATTAACATAATTGGATACACTGCCCTAACCTAGACTATAGATCAATATTAATGATATTATTAATATTGGAAATGGCGCGTAACCTTGGACCGACTACGACGGCGGGTCATAGGAAGTTCGACGAGTATAATGCAGATAAAATTTTGAAACTCAAGAGAAGCAGGCATATTATTATGGTTAAAATCCATACTAATCCATACTAATATTATAAATGCGAAAGTGTATCGGTCTTTCTGTCTGTCTGTTACCTCTCCCGGGGAAGGATACACAGGATAGTTTTCATCCCGATATTCCCGCGGGATCGACACTTATGCGGGTGAAACCGCGGGACGCTGCGGGGTGCTGCGAAAACGCTTGCTCGTTTTACTCGTTTTACTAGCAGCGTCCTTATTTAAAATATTGTTTCCAATCGATTTTATTTCCACATTTAAACAAATGTCAACTTTATTACAGTGTAAATTAAGTTGATTTCAGAATGTTCAGAACTATTGAAAAAGTCAGAAAAATGTTTGAAGGTATTTTTCCAAAAACACATATTTTGTTAACACTTTTGGAAACAAAATTCCGAAAGCAGTCTAGGTAGATAGATGGAACAAATGAACACAAACAATGAGTGTTCTCAAGTAGGTACGAGCTCTCGCGACAAGATATTATTCAAACATAACAAATGAAACTGGAACATTCTCTCCAAGTGATAGTGGTCTAATTAAATATTATACTTGGAACGAAGTGAAGCTCCTTTGTTGAAATTATAAGTTCAATAAAGGCTGTGATTGCGTTGCAGCTGTCTTCAAACTGTAGGCATAAGTGTAGGTGGACTAATTTAAACTGCGAGCAGGATATTGCACCTTATTTGCTGCTTGAAATTATTAAGTTATTTGTTCTTTTGACGAGTTAAAAGCTTCCAAAGTGGCAGATTATTGACCTAAGATGCTCATACATTAGTACCAAAATGTTGTTCAAAAAAGAGGTCTGAACTCTGAAGAGTTCTTAGGCTAAGTGATAAATAAGTTATCTATTGTGACTTGCTAATACACCTGAATAATTGTCTTGAAGTCTGTACTATTACATATTTTAATATATAAAGAGTATATATTTTAATATATAATATTATAAAGAGGTAATATTTGTAAGTTTGTATGTAGGAGAACTTATTGTATACTATCGAACTAGGTACTGACCTGAATCTGAAAATTATTTCACTAATAGAAAGCTAGTGTTGTTTAGGGCTGATTTTTCCACCGTCAGATAACTTTTATTCGAGGAATAAAATTGACGTTAGACAGTTTCTATATGAAATAACTGTCAAAAATTTCAAAATTATTCCTCGAATAAAGTTATCAGATGATTGAAAAATCAGCCCTTAGTGTTATAAGATATATTTTATGTTAAAACAAGAACGCGGACGAAGACACGGGCAGGAACTAAATAGTAAAATAATAAAATAATAATTGAGTAAGCTATTATTACATCTATTTGAAACATTTTAACATTATTTCACCTTCATAAAAAAATAAATATGATGGATAGCCCATTCTTTTACTCCGCCCCCATAAAATAAAAACAAAACTTTATCTACTTGCCAGTGTTGCCAGTGAGTGATCACTAATAACTAAGTAGGTACGGTAATATTGCGTAACTCACACCTACCAAGTTACGCCCTGCTGACTTTATACGTAATTATTATTCGTACCATAGGCTGTTATGACTCATATCTTCATAAGTCATAACCATAACTTAAAAGCAAACTAGATTGCTTTTGAGAGTTAGTTTTCGTAATATCAAAAAATTAAGTTGATTGTGCGATCTTCAGTCGGCCTTACCAAGCCTATATTAAATTCCAATTTCTCAATCAATTGTCAATGTTGGGACTGATATTATCAGTCGGTTACTAGGATATTAAAATTTAAGATACTTTGTCTAGTTCTTTTACGACCAATAAACTCGGGACATTCGTATCAAAGTTTTTTTCGAACCCAAGTCGGCCGGAGCAAAGCCAATCTCTACAGATGGGGGTTCATCGACGGCTCAGATCTCTTGTGTGTATGGAGCATCTCCCCACAAACAATAGCCCACCTTCCATCTTGCGCCTTATGCCCTGTCACCTGTGCACTTCATGATCTTATAACTGCGTCAGTGAGCGGTGTTCGCATAGCTTAATTTTGGACCAAACATGTTCGAACTTTTGCCATCGATACGCTATGAAAAATAAAAGTGTATTGTCGAGTAAAACGTTTACTCATCAAAATCGATTGAAAAAAACCTTTTAGGTATATCAATGTTGTTGTATTGTCAATAAAGGTGTCTGTTACTTGTCTAGTTTCCGGTTTCAGGGGACATTTGAGCTTGTTGTTGTGTACCGTCATTTTAGTCTTTGAAACTTAGCTCGTTCTTGTGCATTATCCGGGTTCAGTTTGCCGGCAGCCTTATCGGATTTCACAGCACTTTTCCAACCCTTTGTGAATCGCCTGAAGTAGCACTTAGTGCTGTTCATGATAAATAATTAGAGCTAAACATAGTGTGAGATAGTTTTTAACGTCTTATTCTGGATTCGTTCCCAAGTTGGGAAAGTGATCTTGAATTTTATTTGTTTCTAAATCCAAACTAATATCCTACTAATTTGAGTTTGTCAGGATGGATAGATGTTTGTTACTCTCTCACGAACAAACTCCTAAACGGATTTGGATAAAATTTGGCACACAGATAGTTTATAATCAGGACACATAGCAGCGCCCCGCCGTTTCACCCACGTAAGTTTCGATCCCTTGGGAATATCGGGATAAAAAGTATCCTATGTGTTAATCCAGGAAATGTTCTATCTATGTGCCAATTTTCATCCTAACCTGTTCAACGGTTTACACGTGATTGAGTAACAAACATCCAAACATCTTCACAAACTTTCACATTTATAATAGGTATTAGTAGGATAAGTCCAGATTTCCTCGCGTGTTTTTCCTCCACCGATGTCAGTTATGTCAGTGATAAACTCAGAAAGTACATATGAATTGAAAAAGTGACATTGGTACTTGCCCGGATACACGACCTCTTGCATGAGAGGCGAGGCCTAAGCCACTGGGCCATCATGACATTTTTCGACTTGCTTGTTGACAAATCCGGAAAATTCTGACATAATTTTACGTCATGAAAAATAATCAAGTACCATTCGCACTCGCAATGTACCAGTTGCGTTTATGACTATTGAAAAACCTATTCCACTTTTTATGGGCAACATTAAAAATATATTAACAACGATTTTATTTGTTTCAGGTACGTATACACATACGTTTTATCGCCTAATCATGGAAACACGTAACGGAACTGCTATAAAACGTAGGACCTACACGAGGTAACGCTATTTGCTTTTATTTGATTAACACAGGTACACCCTGTACCTACATAGACCGCATGCAAGTGCTTTAGCCATTTACTCCGAACATCTTTACGTACCTACTGGTATTTTCAGTAGCAGTTTACAGAATGTCTACGCAGTGTGTCCAGTGTGCACCCAATGTGTGTTCAGTGTGCCTCTTGGCAAAGGAGAGCAGTGCAGCAGTTGTGTGTAGTAACAGCCGCGACTTAGGTCGTGGGTTCAAACCATTTTGTCACTTCTCCTTCTTCGTAGCACTCTTGTCAGATCGGTCGTGGTCCTCATGTAGTTTCTTATCTAGGGGCTGATGTGATTCGCCTCACGATTTCTCGCCACCCACTCCGATTTCTGGTGTTTTTTGTGCACTCATGGGTACCCACTGCGTTTTGTCACTACTGCACTCAAAAGGTGAACGAAAACATCGTGAGGAAACCGGCATGTTTTAGAACCAGAAATCATAGCAAAATTCGGCTTCCCATTTTTATACTGCGTTCCCCTGTTCCTTTTACTATCTCTTATACTCCCTGTACCTACATATGTAAGTGATGTAGCTATAAGGTTCTATACTCTATGGACTTAAATTTTAAGATTGTACTTAGTCTTGGGCCTGCTTGCGTGGTGCAAGCAGGCCCAAGACTAAGTACAATCTTAAATCTTAAAATCACTGAATTTATTTAGCGGTAAACATTGTTTAAAACATCATACTGTGTCTTTCATTTTCAAACGATTGAATGAAACAGGGCGATGTTTAAATATGTATGTTAAGCTGTAAACCTATTTAGCGATTTACATCAGAAATCACTAAACATGTAAAAATGAAGGTACGAATATAACGAAACATAATAATGTTATAGTATATACGTACAGTATTGTCTGTTGTACAAACAAAAAACCATAAAACCATAGAGTAAAATTGGATAAAGAAACTCGAATCAGCTCGATATCGAATGATAATAATTTTCTAAGACAGGGTATTTTCTTTTCTTAATAAACTTCCTTTCATTGCTATTGGCTTGTCTCCATAGGGGCCATAATATGCAAGTTGTTGTCTGGACATAAACTATACCACAATCATAGTAATATTATAACGTAGTGTACATATCCGCTGTCTAGTCTCTTTGCGGTTGGAATAACACGGCATACCAACCTAACGGCATAGCTCGGGATTGCTCATTAGGCCGTACCAAGGGACCACGGGAAGGCTTTATAATTACCATCAGGTGATGGTATGGTATGGAGGGTAATGTTACAACCAATAAACTAATTGTTTAATTTAGTTTCTGTTTCTTATGTAGAGTATAGTTTTTTAATAATTGACTATAATTTCATTAAAAAAATAAGCCTGAAAATGCATTTAATAACCTATCGGGAGACTTTTCAGAAGTTTTTTTTTTTAATGAATTCCCTTTTATTCACAATTTTAACACTAAGTAGGTATGCTATGTCTTATCGAGATGCATGACACGCAATCGATTAAATACTTTGATCGAGTATCGATTAATATCCTTGCCCCGCATTTCATATCACATTACAATGCAGCGTACACCTCCATCTGAATAAGGAAGTGTGAGGACACTTGACTCCGATTGTTATAGGTTAAGGTCGAATCAAATGGTTGTATCGTTACGATTGTTATTCTAATCGATATAAACATCAAACGTTGTTGTTGTAATGATCGCACCAATTTAGGAACATGCATGGTAGAGACGTGAAATGAATTTAGAATTTTATCGATAGATGATAATGATATTCGTTCGTTATTAGTTATGACAGTTATTGTATTGATAATTGGGTACCTATTGTATAGTAGGCAAATAAGCCGAAGCCATATACGGGTTACGTATTAAAGGAGCTCTTGAAATGCGTAGGAGTGCCATTCAAGGTTTGGTTAAGATTTGGTAGAAAACCTACTCTTTAAATGCCTGAAAAACCATAGTTAAGTATACAGTGATTTCAAAAACTCATACTATAATGAAACAATTAGCAATGGTAAAATAATTAGTGAATCTAAATAATATAATTAACAAAAGAGCTTAGATTATGCTATTACTAAAATTCAAATTTTATATAAGAAATATTATGGCATTGAAATTTAAATAATAATAATGTTATATGTTATATAATATTAAATTCTAAATTCTGTAAACTTTAACGGTGTGAACTTCTGGTTGTTGTTACCTACACGTAGGTACCTACATATAATTTACTTGTATAGTAATCTGTGGAAACTGTTTCTGGATTGTGTTGAACTATTTGTATACATATATTTGTTATTGCATCTGTTTGTTTCCCAAATAAAATAAAAGTAAAATAAAAAAAAAATTAAATCTCATATCTTCCCCGCCTTACTAATGGATTAGTCACGACAATTGTACGGACAAACGAAAATAATGGTTTTACGCAAAACATGATGTTTGCACGGAGTAAATCAAAAACAAAACACGTGATACCACATTTTACATATTAATTTAAATGCTGGCCAAATAATATTAGTGGAGGGGTCAGGTGACCGGCTGGATTTCATTCAGTTATAAGGGTAGAATTTACATATGCTAGAGATAAGTCATGGATGTATAAATTAAGATAATTTTCATCGTGGCTACACGTATAATTTATGGGTATAAAAACATTGGTTTAGGTTTATTAGAGTTCGTTACCTATTAAAATTTATGTTAATTTGTATGTAATATTGATTTTATATTCTTAAATTGCTAAATAGTGTATGCAATGGGTAGTTTTTTGAGTTACCATATCCTAATTGTAAGACCTATTGTATCACCAAAAAACACACTAATTAAATAAATACTTTGACTTTGACTTTGAAAAAGGTACGTAAGGTCTAGAAAACAATATTTCTAACCTAACCTAATCTAATCTAATTTCTAATTTTCAGTAAAACAAGCTGAGGCATAACCAAACCACAACCTAATCCCAAACAGAAATAAATCTTAAATAAAGTTTCATTACCTAAGCGATTACTGTTTCGTTACCACAGAGTAACAAACACACCAGTATATAATAGTTACACGCTATAAACAATTAATCCACTTAGAAGGCGACGACGTAATCTTCAATCCACTTACGATTATTTGTTTAGGTAACAGGCTCAGAAGAAATACGTCAGCCTTTTCAATCGTGACTGTTACATCAAGCACATAGGTACACCTTTTCATCTGAAAACGGCTCATTCACTTCAGGAAGTACTTCCGTGTACCATCAGAGTGATTCGTTCCGTTCGTCCATTACGTAAGACAGAAAAGAAACAAAATAAAACCATGTTATAATAATAATAATAATAATAATGGCTGGCAACACCAATGTCAACAAGTCGTCATTTCTAACAATTTTCTGAAATTTATTTTTAAAAGCATTTTTGATTGTTTGTTTGTTGTGTTATTGAAATACTACAGCCATAGCCCAATATAATATCATTTTATAAACAAAACAGTACTTACAATGAACCATATTTGGATAAACTATAAACAAAAACTGCCGAACCGGAGGTGACATCTGTCATGTCACCTCCGATAAAAACGAACAAGAAAAGGAAATGTTGACAAGACTAGCCGCAAAACGTGCACGCCTACTACCTCCGGACTCTTCGCTCAGCTCCGCCTCGCCGCCACCGGTACCCAGCCCCACTGTGAGCGCTGTGATGACACCGGCTGCGGCAGTTGCGTCGAGCTCGAGCGACGAGTATTTCTCTCCGCCCACGACGCCACCACCTGCTCGTCGACGGAGAGGACGCCGGCCGCCGGACTGCTTAGGACTTCGAGGCCCACCGGCCTCTGATAGGGTCCCAGCTCCCGGCGGAAGTGTGCAGCGCATGAGATGGACACAATCCATCAATGAAAATGTCATGCGCTCATACTATGGGGCTACAGAGGGGGGAAACATTCTGACCGCGTACCGTGTTCGGATGCTCTCTCTTTTTCAGGTGCTTGAACCAGCTGTAAACGTTTCGGCACAACGACTATCGGATCAGGTGCGGGTCATCCAGCGTAATCATATGTTGGATGACACTGTACTTGATCGCCTGCGAAGTGAAATGCAGAGTAGCCATGTCATCGCCCCCCAGTCGCAGACCGCTGTAATATTACCGCAGCCTAATATAAGTCATGCTGACGAGGGGAGTAATGATAGGGCTATACATGTAAGTACCCAGTGCAATGAGGAATTGAGGAGCGCTTTGGAGGATGCGATTCAAGAATATCGCTTCATGTCGCCCGAACTTAGGCCACGCTTACCTCGTTTGCCCATGCATAACAAAAATAGGGCGCTGGTGGCCGCCCTGGATTCGCAGTTGTCAAAATATTTTGATACCTGCGAAGACCTCATCGATACTCATTCGATTCTGTACTGCGCGGCTGTAGCGGCATGTCGTGTAGCTCACGTCAAATTTGCCAACGATTCTAGAGCTACACGACCGAAACAAGCCGTACCAGCTTGGCAGTGCAGGATTGAACGCCGTATTGGTGGGGCCAGGACGCTCATCGGCAAACTAATCTGCTTCAGGGAGGGCAATACTCGCCCTAGAGTGATGCGCTTTGTGAGACGGGCGTTCTCGGGGACTGATATCAGTCCTCAAGACTATATGTCTTGTGTCACAGAGCGCATCGACTTCCTGAAGCAGAAGGTGTATGCATGGGCAAACCGTATTCGTCGGTATAGGCGGCGAGTAGAGCGATACACTCAGAATCGCACCTTCCAGAGTGATGAAAGGTGGGTTTATAGGGGTTGGGAACGACCGGACCAAGGTGTGGCTGAGACGTGCCTACCAGATGATGATGCCATGTGTTCCTTCTGGCGCAATATCTGGTCGGTGCCTGTCAGTCACACCGAAGGTGATTGGGCTCGAGAAGTCGAGCGAGCCTGCGACCTAATACCAGAAATGGGGGCTATCACCATCTGCCCCCAAGATGTAGCTCGTGCAGTCCGTCCGTTGCCTAACTGGAAGTCTCCCGGGCCGGACGGGCTGCATAACTTTTGGATCAAATGGTTTCCAGGGTCGCACGCTCGCTTGGCATCTCAGTTCCAGACTGCTTTGAAGTCTGGTTCGCTACCCCAATTCCTAACGACAGGAATTACCCACCTGCTCCATAAATCAGGTAGCACCGCGGAACCCAAAAATTATAGGCCGATTACGTGTTTACCGACGGTCTATAAAGTTCTTACATCCATTTTGAGAACTAAAATTAACAAACATATAGACACCAACTCCATCATGTCTGCCTCTCAAAATGGATGTAGGAATGGGTCCCGCGGTACTAAGGAGCTACTCCTCATTGATATGGCCATTAGCCAACAGGTTCGTCGTTTCCGAAAGGATCTGTCGACATGTTGGATAGATTATAAGAAGGCCTATGACTCGGTGCCACATACATGGCTCATGAGGGTGTTAGAGTTGTATAAAGTAGATACAACTCTACGCACCTTCCTGATGTCGTGTATGGGGCAATGGAGGACGGTCCTTCGCTATCCAGGATGTCGAAATATTCAGAGGAATAGCGAACCGATAAGGATTGAGCGAGGCATATTTCAGGGCGACAGTTTGAGTCCGCTTTGGTTCTGCTTAGCCTTGAATCCTCTAAGCACGCTGCTGGAGGATTCAGGTCTAGGCTATCGGCTGAGGAGAGGTGGTCAGGTTATATCTCACCTCCTTTACATGGATGACCTAAAACTTTTTGCCCCCAACAATTTTCAACTGATGGAGCTACTGAAAATTACTGAAACTTTCAGTAGCGCCATCAGGATGGAATTTGGTGTGGACAAATGTGCGGTCATGCATGTAAAGCGAGGGGAGATTGTGGAATCCGTGGGAACCCAACTCTCGGATTCCACAAACCTTAGAGCCCTCTCCGCATCCGAAACCTATAAGTATTTGGGTATGTCGGAAGCGTTAGGGATCAATGTTACTGACATGAAGCAATCGGTGAAGGAGCGCTTCTTTGGCCGCCTGAAAAAAGTGCTTAATAGTCTTCTATCAGGCGGAAACAAGGTGCGCGCCTTCAACGGTTGGGTCATGCCAGTTTTGATGTACTCTTTCGGCATACTCAAATGGACTCAGACCGAACTCGACGCCCTGGATAGGAGGGTCCGTACACTGCTGACTGCAAATCGAATGCATCACCCACGGTCATCGGTAATGAGGCTGTATATCCCGCGAAAATGTGGAGGTCGAGGGTTTTTAAACGCTAAGACGCTCCACAATCGCAAGATATGCAGTCTCAGGGAATATTTCCTAGAAACCGACGTGGGGATGCATCGAGATGTAGTCATAGTGGACAAGGGCCTTACCCCGCTCTCCTTGGCTAAAGAGAACTGGCGCAAACCAGTAGTGCTTGACACTAAAGATCGCATGGAGGTATGGCAGAGTAAGGAGCTTCACGGACGCTTTCTCCGGGCCCTACGTGGACCCGATGTAGATCTACAAGCGTCCGTAGCCTGGCTGCGTTTCGGTAACCTCTTTGGAGAAACCGAAGGTTTTGTTTGTGCAATTATGGACGAAGTTATGATGACGAATAATTACCGGAGATTTATTGTCAAAGACGGTACGGTTGACATCTGTCGGGCATGCCACCGGCCGGGAGAATCAATCAGACATATTATCTCCGGGTGTTCTCGTCTGGCTAACGGAGAGTACTTGCATAGACACAACCTTGTAGCCAGGATAATCCATCAGCAGCTTGCTTTGAAATACAACCTTGTGGAATCGGAGGTGCCGTACTACAGGTATGTGCCCGACCCAGTTCTCGAAAATGGTAATATCACATTGTACTGGGATCGATCCATCATCACTGACAGGACTATTGTTGCCAATAAGCCTGATATAGTGGTGGTGGATCGATCAGAGCGGCGCGCAATGATTGTTGACATAACCGTCCCGCATGATGAGAACCTCGTGAAAGCCGAGAAAGATAAACAGATCAAGTATCTTGATTTGGCTCGCGAGGTTGTCGACATGTGGGATGTGGACACTGCGATCATTGTGCCGATAGTCGTGACAGCCAATGGGTTAATAGCCAAGAGCCTCGACCAACATCTAAGGAGGCTCTCGTTGGGCAGCTGGATCAAGGGCTTGATTCAGAGAGCGGTACTTCTGGACACGGCCCGCATTGTTAGGAGGTTCCTCTCTCTGGAGCCCTGACCGCCGGTAGCTTGGACCCTGTTCCCGATACCGGTGGGCTACTATTTTTTATATTTTTAAATGTTTTTATATTTTTTATACTAATATTTAAAAATATAATTTATATGTATTTAGTGAAATGAAAATAAAATAATAATAATAATCATTTTATTTCGGACAACTATAAGATCCATAACTTTTTAGTAACAGTTTTGTACTTAAAATACTATTGTTAGTAACTTAAACTAAAGACGAAAAAGTACGAAGACCATCCAACACTCGACACCCAGAAACTATGGAACAAGTCTTCGCACAAATTGCCTTATTATGGCGGAGGAACACAGCCTTCAGGATGCTATTGCGACTGCCTCTTATTCTGCTCAGGAGTGTTATGTCACTCGCACAATGACATTATTTACAACTAGCGTCTACCCGCGACTTCGTCCGCGTAAAATTTCTTGTTCCCCCGACCCACCCCGTCGCATTGCATCGCCTGCCCGCGCTATTAGTTCATTTTCGCTCGGCTCCTAAGATTCCTAGCGTAATGTCTAATAGCCTATAGCCTTCCTCAAAAATTGAGCTATCAAATGAAAAATAATTTCCGACTGGTAGTTCCAGAGATAAGCGAATTCAAACAAAAAACAAACAAACTCTTCAGCTTTATTGATTTATTCTTCGTTCGTCCCGAAGTTTTGTCCTACATTCCAAAAAAATATGGTTCGTCCCAAACAATTAGTATAAGATTACTTTATTTTTCACAATTTAATTTTGTTTTGTATACTAAGTATATTGATAGTTCGCTACTCTTATTCAATTAAGTATTCTGTACATTATTAAACATCCTGGAAAAAAATTCAGATGACCCAACTCAGGCCCCCAAGATACAGGCGTTGCCTGGTTTGGGGACCACTGTTCAAATAACTAAATTAATATTCTAGTTACAGTAAGCATACATTATAATTATTTTTTAAATTTATTTCGTAACAATGGACTAAGTAATAAATTATTCTTACAGTGTTGTATAAACGCATTGTGGACTTACAAAACAGGTGCGGACCTTAAAAATAACCTTATGCGGACTTACTCTAAATCACCACTTTCTATCTCCTTTTTAGCTTATCTAAATACCGCGGAAAACAACAAACGAATTTTAAAGTTGTAGCTTATAAAAATATTTTAGAAAGCGACACAACGTGTTTTACGTGCAAAACATTCCCAAATTCGTCCGATTCGTCTTTCTTCATTTGTTTTGAAACTTGATTCGTGAGCTTGTGCTACCGATTAACATTTATTTAAGCAATTGTAAATGTAAATGTAAGATTTAAATTTCTATGCATTTTGATGACATAAAATATGCAAGTGTGTGCAAGGCCTTTATGAACCTGGTCCTTATTTAAATTTATGTGAAAATGAGGCTTATAAACGTGTAATTGAAATACTGTGACATCGGAAATAAAATAACAAAACGATGGCATGTGTTGGCGGGAAAATAAAGAAAATTAAATATATTTCCATTTTCATGTCGATACCAGGGATGGGAGATGGAAATTACTTCCTGCTATCGATGTTATTGAAATATTACGAAGCCGGTTTAAAACAAAACTATAGCAAAATAGAAGTGCACCACACCAGTTTAGAATAATAATCAAGACAATCCGATGCCAACCACCTACGTACCTAATTAAACTAACACATTTGTGTAACAACAGACAGCGCCGTGTGTGTTAAACCGTCATTACCGTTAATCACAACACGCGTTTCATTGCGTACTATAATTAAGGACACTTAAGCAAATGTCGTGTTGTCAGTGAACACCGCGGATTTGTCAATGGGACATTATCCGTCCAAAGAGCGGCGCAACGATCCAGCGCGGAATCACGCTCGTGACCGCACTGATTGCGAACCCGCGTCATTTGCACCGTCCGAACCTAATAGGTGGCTCATTAAAGCACTCATGTCTATGTCATGATAGCACCGAACGTCCAAATGTCAGTTTGACACACACAGCACTTCAATTACTCTGATGCCGAAGCCGTTGTCAATCGATCTGCTCATCAGGTACGTTACAAATGCCCTTTACAAATAGCCGTATGTTTCAATCAGCTCTATATCCTGTTTATTAGGCACAAAGCAAGTCTAGGTCTCCATATCGCTATGTAGCAACTGCGAGTGGAGCGCGTGCGCAGTTCAGTCACGAGCATGTCGCAACTATCACGTTCGAATAGTTCTCGCAATAACGCGTGGCGAACCTCCTTCGGAAATGGACAGCCTTTGTTCCAGCGGTTGGGAAACATATGAGTGATGAGGCTCCCCTATCTCCACAGAATAAAATGGGAGAATAATAACCCCTTACTTCTCAGATTCGTAATTTATTTACAAAAGTGTAGCGAATTTTTTAGCGATACCGATAAAGAACGGTTTATTGCAGTGTGTTAAAGGAATTCCCTTTCACCCGAATTTTATGGACTCGTTTTATTTCTCCGTACAGGGTGCATTTACGACGTCATGCGCGAACATAAATTTTATGAGATTTTGGACTCCGTTTTAATGGAGTTGGGTTGGCAACTGACCATTTTGCGTATGGTTAATAAAATATTGATTTCAGATATTTATCAGTGGATTTTTGATCGTGTTAATGGGCAGTTTGTCGGCAAGGTAATTGGCGTCCGTGTGTGAATTCGCTAGTCGGTCTGGGTCAAAGTTAATGCGTGAATACGCATCAGAGTACATACCGATATATGTGCTGATTAACGGCTATTATTCATGTTATCGTAATGGCTTTAAGAACAATGCACGTAATAACTGAACAATGTTAAGACAAGGTACGTTATTATCTCACATTAATTATTTGTAAGCAACGCCTGTTACATTTGAAAGTCTTGTAGTCTTGTTTTGTTTGTCTTCACTAATGGAATAATGCATCAAAAGTATTAAACTTCTTTTAGTCATAGTTGTAAGTAATTTAACTTTAGTTGCTAAATTAATTAAAAGACATTTTCAACATTTATTTGCAAGGTCGCCGGTCATCTGTAATTCTTGTTTATGCAAGTGCATGATGGCTAACTTACCTCGAATTTTATGGTTGTGAGCGCTTACATATACATGTTAATTTTGACCGTATTAAACGACCTTCTTGTATGAAATGCAAATAAAAACCAAATATTGCTTGAGTAATTACAGCGTAATAAAGCACGCAAGTTCTATGTAATTGTGTATGTAGTGCCCTTAGATAAATTGCTATTTTTGTGTTACGCCAGCGTTACAAGATTTTCGTTTCAATGTTTTGATGACGATACTTCGTAAACAATAAGCTCTTAACTAGAATTACAAAATTAGACGTTCTCACAGCATTAACCAAACTAGACATCGAAATACCAAATTCGGGAATATGAGTGACGAAAATTCCTATTGCGTGCTGAATGTATGTTAATAGCATATAATATAGATAAATATCAGAAGGAAATACTACAAAAACGTCTCAACACGTATCGTGACATCAAGGTCGGGGCGTTCACACGGCAGCAGCGCCTGCGCAGCGCAAAGGTGGAGTTTTAAAACAAGCACCAGTCGGAACAACCATACAGTAAGGGAAATTAAACTACGTAGCTAGGTTAACGATTCACACGCTCGTCTAGACCTTTGACTATGGTTTGATTGTGCTTTATTGTCTTTTCTTTTTGTGTTGGGTTTGGACTTGATTTGACACTGCTGTAAAAACTTTTCTCATTCGTTTTTTCAATAAAAAAATGCTAAAATAGGGAAAAAAGCTCGAATTATATTCGTCATAAATTAAAATAGGTACCTACTTAATTCGAAATATGCGTAACCAGAATAAAAGCTCACTTTGTTACATCAATAAAACTGAGAAGGTGTAAAGTTAAATTAATTTTAAAACACGCAAATAAGTTGATCGCTTCAAATTGCTTTTCCATTGCCTGCAACAAAGAACCATCAAATTTTTTATTAACTTTTGAATTACGAAGGCGAGCATTGTAGATGAATACATTGGAATCGTAACTCATTTTTTTCTCAAAAGAATCATTGCTCTGTAACGCAATAAAGGTACGGTACTTAGATTCACCTCGCTTATTGCTTTTTGTCGCGACAAAAACAGAAGTTTGACAAAATCCGCGTTACAAAAAGTCGCGAGAAAAAATATCAAGATCACTGCCAATGGCGAGCGAAGAATCTGTGACCACGACTAAGGTCAGCGGTTACGGGTGATACCTACCCTGTATTATGTTAACAAAAACTGTAATAATACGTGACATTGCATTTAATAGCTTCGTTAGAGATGCAAGCGTTTGTTGTTGTAATGCAATTACGTTATGTCGCTGAAGCTATTCGCTCCAGATTAGAGTTAACGTAATGTGACGATATGCACTAATGTAGTCTAATGAAACATCTATTTATGTTGCAATTGTGTGTAATATTACAAATGTCAAACAGTACAGTAATAATCATACGGATGTTAGCGAACGATCGATCAATACCTACTGATGGTGTACCTAATTTCGTTATAAAAAAGATCGTGGACGAACTTCTCATAAAAGGCAAACATGACTGATATCTTTGGAGTGATATTTCAGAATATCACGTATAAAAAGATAACCGTTCTTCTTTGCCAAGGTGAACAAAGTTAATGAATTTCATTTCCAACCATCTGTCAACTGGAAATTAATATATTAAATTCCTTTAGTTTCGGGTGTCGGAAAGCACCAGTGCCCTCCCGTTAATAATAACATCGTAATCCGGATTCCCAAGCGTGTTGATTGTGACATTATCTCCAAAGCCATTCATTGTACGGATCAAGGGCGTATTTTCAGCCACCATGTATCAATATCTAGACAGGCTTACGACTTACCCAATATATCAAAACATAATTTCTCCTTCAGAATATATTGTAGGTACCTAACCGGCTGAAATAAGACCTTTTTGCTGAATTACAAATTTACCAATACTTGTAACAAATACTCGCCATTCATCAATATAATGGCGAATTTGAGTCTTGGTTCATTCTAGTGACGTAAGGGATGCCATAAATCGAAGCTATTGAACAATGTTAGTTATGTGGACAATAGCATATCGGTGTCAAGATCGTTAGCCCGGGACTTACCGCTTTTGTCTTCTTTTGAGGGCCGAATATCAGACACATGACGACAAAGAGGCGAGTAAAATATCACCTACTTTACCGAGGACAATGTGACCTTTAGTCAACAGGAAGTTATGTATATCTTATGTAATTGATCTAAAAAATAGATTGTCTTATGTATGATAAAAAAGTTGTACATGTCACAATGGAGTTATGAATGACTCAGGTGGGTAAGGCTTAAAAAATATGCCTTCATTGTGGAGCTAATATTTTTTGCTTGGGTATTTAGAGAGAAATTGCGCCAGAGGTATATGCGACCCATTCAATGTGGTATTTTGTGAATACCTCATTTTGGGAAAACGTGTCTGCACACCCGGTGACCTAGTTGTACAACCGATTACAGAAATGGCGATGATTTCATCTTATACTTATAGAATCTATGTAGAAATGAGCTGAACTTCAAAATAGCTACCTACATACTTTATAAATTATGGTCCTGAGTAAACAGAGAGGACAGCACTAATTGAAGCAATCTTAGTAAAAATAAAACTCTTGTAACAGCTTCCATAGTCATTCGTTTCACAAATTAAATTATTTATCAAGCTACGGTTTCACGTGAAACTTTTTAACGTTGCCTTTATTAAAATTTTCAGTAGTTGGAAAAGTTGTAACAATATTTTATGTTCTTGCGGCATCAGGTATTTATTCACGGCTTAATTTCGAATCGAAACTTGGAGGCGACAAATTGATTGATGAAATGACTGTATTCAATCAATCAATCAATTTCGTCTTCATAAATACAACGCTAAATGAATGTCCTTGTAATGTAAAATGTCACGACTGTTTGCTTCCAATTCTTCCTGACTTGAATAACACTGAAGGCCGGTTTCATTTCGATATCACATAAAGACTGGTCTAAAAAGATGGATGTACCTTCATAAAGTAAACCATTGGACAGGTTTTGACAAATGAGGTGTTCATCGATTGCCCTAAGTGACGTGAGTGGTAGGAGGTTCTAGAAAGGGTATAGAAATAGACATCGAACTTTTCCTACCGGTTTCTATGATTTTATAATTCGTGCTAAGTATAACTAATAATTATGAGAGCAGTGTTTGCCCAGTGGTAACAGCTGCGACTTACGAGTTGTAGATCGTAGGTTCGAACCCAGACAGGGGCTTTACTATGTGTAAATTATGTAAATTATTTAATCACCAATGCTCTCAAAAGCGGTGAACTAAAACATCGTGAGGAAACCGGCATGTCCTAGACCCAAAAATTCGAAGACGTGTTACATCTACCAACCCGCACTGGGCCCGCGTGATGGATTACGGCCTACTCCCTCTCACAGAGAGGAGGCGTGTGTCCCAGTGCTGGGAATATTATAGGCTGATTATGCTATATTATACCAAATGTTGTTTTAATTAAATACTTGCAATTTTGTAAACAAGCCCATAGTTTAGTTTACAGTTTTTAGTTTTACTTCACTTATTTTCATCAGCTAAGTTTAGATATACCTATGTATGTAGAGTAGTTGCATAGTTTTTGAGTTTAATTTAGGAGGTACAGTACGCCTCAAAAGTGCTTAGGCGCGCTATGGTTGAAATTTCTGTGAACATGCTTCGCACCGTCCCCGCGCCCGCGCCGGCGCCGCAGGCCCGTATTTACATCTGTGTGTGTACACTTGCTAACGTCAAACGAAACAAAACATATCGTCATCGCTTTTTCACACGCGCGGCGTAATTACGTATGACCTTGGTTGGTTCATACCACTGCTAAAATTCACAACTTCATACCAAGTGCTGCTAGCGGATAACGTAGCGTATAGGATTAGTAAACACGTAGGCCTGGGTTCGAATCTCGAGATGGAACTTTGAATTATCTTTTCAACAATAATCTTATCTTTTTTTATTATTCGATAAATTAATACACGAGAATAATAATGTAATATTTGTTTTATTTGTATTATTATTGAAATATGCGGTGTAAAAATAAAAAAAAAAATAAGTGAATTCAAAAATTTTATTCGTTATAATTTGATAAATAAACTTTTAAAACAGTTTATTTTCTCATAAAGAACAATTTATTGAAGTAAAGCAGGTAATCGGTGAGCTACGACCATTAGACTTAAAATATTGTAACTATCTTAGTAATAAAATAATATTGTGCTTTAATTGCGGATATAGCTTAAGTATTCATTTTCAAAATTCATTTTGAAAAGAAGATTGAAACTATAAACCTCAAAATAATCCTTATTACGGATATGACACAATAATATTTTATTTAATATTACTAAAATCAATTTGTAATTTATAACTTAATACGTTGTATAACCCCCATTATTATCCATGCTATAGTAAACGCTGGCGTATAGATCCTGTAATGTTTAAACATATATCTTCATATTTCCTTGCAATGCAACTTCATCTGGTAGGTCACTGGTTGGTTAAAACCACTTGTTTCTTATTCACTGACTGTACTCTTCCTTATATCTTTTGACCCTCCGACTCACAGTAGGTAATTTCTCTAAAACAAAAAAGGAATATTGTAAGGCTACTAGCAAAATTATAAAATATTAAGTAGATACCTACTTATTACTTTTTTAAACAAAAGTATTTTGAAAATAGTTCAAATGTTACAAAATAATTATATTATAATTTATACATAATGCTATATTCATCATTCCAAAAGTAAATAAATAAACTCTTGGAAATATTATTTTTTTCTTCTATTTAGACCCTATGGTAAATACAAAACGTTTAATAAAATAACTACAAGGATCAGCAGTTAAACTTTAATTAGCTAAATGTTAGATAAAATAATTAAATCATAATACTCACAGTCAGTCCGGTTTCATCAATTATTTGTGATATAATAATATATTAAAACCACTTTTACGCTGCGCGATAATATCCGCTTTCATCTCAAAGCTTACATTTCAAAATGAACTATTACACAGCTATTATAATAGATTAAACACACGTCACTAACCCACAATATCAAAAACCAATCAAGAACGAACAACATTCTATTAGGCGCGGTGAATGAGCCGTAAGTTACCTGCATCTGTCTACCATACCTAATTTATTTATTTAGATTTCTGTGGGTATACTCAAAAGTTTTACGAATTATGTGAACAAGACGAACATGACACGGAACTATATTCAAAAGCGTGATTATTCGAGTAATATGCGGGTGTGTGTGTCAAATTACTCATTAAAAGAAGGTCGTAAGTCAAACTAAACGTTAAGCAATTAGTTTTGAAGTTGCGTATGGACTTTTGGCGTGGATAGTATATATGTTGTTGTAGCTCCATAATAAGCTCCGATATTAATTGTCATAGAAAATACTAAGGTACCTACTTCATATTTTTTTTAAAGTCATAAGTATCTATACAGGTATACACCCACTTCCCATTAAAGCTTAAGCCTATAATTATTATATAAATGTTTCGAAATATAATGTGGGGAAGTTGGGTTGACATCCGCGTGACCAGGTGGCGGGAAATGGCGACCCCGTTACCACAAAGCAGATGGTACAGAAGTGCAGAAGGCAAAGTCCTTGTAATAATAGTAGGTGCACATTACACTCATGAATGCTACGCCTACCTATGTCAATCTAAACAAAAAAAAAAAAACAGGATGACAGGGACCTCGATGCGCAAACTGAAACCAAGAATTCTATACATGTTTCTCGATCTAGACGCGTAGTATTATTTCGTCAGTTATTAAAATAAAAATCTGCTGTTTTATAGAAAAGTGCAATCCCTACAAAACAGCAAATTTTCTTTGACAATTTTTTTTAATCCATTTGGTTCAGAATCGTCCTAAATCATCATCATAAACATGATTACATCATGGTATATGCAATTTTCATATTATTTTGTGCTGTAATTGGGAAGTGAAACGGAAAATGGTTTTGAAATTGACCCAGTTTCGAATTTATTTTTCATAGAGTGAATTAAAATTTATCGTATAACCGTTAATTTTCCTCTAACAAGGATGCATAGATCTATGACATATATTTTTTTTCAGAACTTAAATACACAAATTTGGCCGTTTAAAATTGATTCTTAAACAAGCAAAGTTGGGTAACCCCCCGTTATGTAGTGAATCCATGGTAGCCGTTTGCACGTCAATGTCCCTCCCAACCCAACCTGTATAGTTTAGTGTATCAAAGTGCTTTTTAGGGGGCTGTCTTTTTTAACTTATAACCTTACTTATATAATCTTCAATAAGTGTTGATTCTCAGCCAAATTTGATGATTTTGGAGTGATCTAAAAGGCCAAATAATCATCTAAAGTAATGTTTTTCATAACGTGTAAAAATATCATTATGATATTGTGCATCTTTCACAATATCATTATGATAGTCTGTCACAATGACGAAATAAAAGATTTCTGTTGCCTTCGAATTAAGTATTGTTTTTGATGTGTTTCTTTGTGTCTTGATCTTAGCGTTATCGAGTCTTTTTTTCCCCCTTGGCCTTCTGAATCTTCTGAACATTATCTACCTACGTTAGTACGTAGACCACTAGGTGGGCTGTTATCGTTCCGTATCGACCCTGGGGCAAATCACCTATTTCGCTGGATCAACGCACACGGTTCTAGCATGTCTGCGGTCTCTTGTCGATATTGGCTTAGCTTTCATATCATGTACAGTCAACAAAGGAGATAAGTATACAGGATCGTCGGATATAATTGAAGTTTAGTAAGAAACCGATGGAGGTTTTTGCCTCTAATTTAATTTGATAAATGAGCTGTTTGTTTTCTATTAATAAAATAAAATTTTATTCGAAAACATCCGACATATATCCGACGATCCTGTAAACTTATCTCCTTTATTGACTGTACCTACCTTCCCATCTATTTGCTGTGCGTTATTAAACAAGCTGTTGCCGGCGACTTCATTTGGGTGTTTTTTGTGTTTCAGAGAAAGAAAGGAAGTAAAGAAAAATTGGTATACTTGTCACAGAAACTCGTGCATATAAAACAGAACTCTTATAAAAAACAAAACATAGCATTCATAATTTTTTAATTCAAGCATCCAGGGTGAAAGTTATCTCGTTCTTCAGGTCCCAGGATACCTACCTATCTGTCAAATTACATAACGATCGGTTCAGTGATTTTGGCTTGAAAAGGACACGTGACAGTTACTTTCGCTTTTATAATATTATTATAAGTGGAAAGATAGATGAGAAAACATAACTATTCCTTATCAATATGGCTTATAGAAGAACTGTTGTGGTACTACTAGGTAGCGCTATTAGATGAAAATAGCTTAACAATGTTTCCCATAGGTACCTACATACAAAAGATACCTAATGCATTAAAGTAGATGTATCTCAAATTATATAAGAAAGTTCATTATCCATACTTCCATACTATAATATTATTATGAGTGGAAAGATAAATGAGAAAACATAACTATTCCTTATCAATATGGCTTATAGAAGAACTGTTGTGGTACTACTCGTCGTCGTTTCAGCCGATAGACGTCCACTGCTGGACGTAGGCCTCCCCCAATTTTGGGAGGGTTTGCCATAATCGCACCGCTTGGCAGGCGGGTTGGCGATCGCAGTATGGTATGATGGTGGAATACATAGAGAATGCTGCTGCCCATTCTCCGGTACGATCCTTAGTCGCCTTTTACGACACCCACGGGAAGTAAGGGGTGGTGGTATTCTTTAAGTCCGGCACCACACAGACAGTACTACTAGGTAGCGCTATTAGATGAAAATTGCTTAACAATGTTTCCCATACCTACATACAAAAGGTACCTAATGCATTAAAGTATATGTATCTCATTTATATGCTAAAAGTTCATTATCCATACTTCCATACTATAATATTATAAATTTTAATGCGAAAGTGTGTCTGTCTGTTACCTCTTCACACTTGAACCACTGAACCGATTTAGATGAAATTTGGTATAGAGATAGTTTGAGTCCCGGGAAAGGACATGATCTGAATTCTGCCCTATAAACAGTTTTCAAACTCCATCTCTATCTTGACGAAGCACATTTCCCCATATAAGAAGCCTAAACCAGACCAAGCCTAGCCATGAAAACCTAGTGAATGTACTCGAAGGTGCCTCATAAACAGAAACAAATACCTACACCAACATCTTAAATTATCATTATTAGTGTAGCATTGCCGTCATTGGATATGGATTTATGTGCAGATGTAATATTTTTATTGCCATTACTTTCAGAACAATCTTTGCTCGTAAATAATTATAATATTACTAGCAGCGCCCGACGTTTTCACCCGCGTATTTTTTGATCCCGTGGGAATATCGGAATAAAAACTATCCTATGACCTTTCCCAGGACTCAAACTATCTCTATACAAAATTTAATCTAAATCTGTTCAACGGTTTGCGCGTGATTGAGTAACAAATATCCAAACATCTTCACAAACTTTCACATTTATAATATTAGTAGGATTTTATTTGTGTTTTTATTACTTTTGTAGGAAAAGAGCATTGTTATGGACCATGGGCATTCGAATTACAACTCGAACATTGAATGTATTTATTTTTCGCACAAAACACGATTGGATTTTACGTAAACAATAGTTTTCCGATGCTGAAAAAAGGTTGTCAGTTGTTTCAATGTTGAAAGCTTTGTACTAGGTACTAAATAAAAGTACTAGCAACTGAAACCGATGAATTCATCTGTATTGTGGATTGGCGATTTGCTTGTGTTTTGCAGCTGCGTTGTTTATAGAACACAAATGAAATGGAACGAATGTGTGGAATGAAAAACTTTATGCGATTCTCTATTTTAAGGCCACGATACCTGCGTCCTGAATTCCAATTCCCGTAATTAACAACGTTCAAAATCTAGTCGCAATCTATCAATCAACAATCAATCACACCAACAACAACAACAACAATCAATCACATTCGACAATCAATGTCAAAAATTTGTCAAAAATTTATGAAAAGTAGTGGTCATTTTGGCAGATTGAGACTAAGATTAGAATGCGAACGTTCTAAAAAATACGGGAATTGCCCCTTTGATCTCTTTGTGATCTTTGTTGATAACACTTTTAACTCTGTTAGTCAAATTTTTTCAGAGAAAATTAAAAGCGACATACCTACATGAGAATTAAATGCTAAATATACACCGTGATAAAAATTCAAACGTTTTTTTTTACAATATGGGCACGAAAATCTCGCAATTATGCTATATTTATGAAACACAAATCTTTCTCTTATTTTTTTTAATAATAAAATTAGTAGATAATGTCTTCAGAACGCACGTTTATTTCAATCCAGAGACAAGGAAAACGTCAGTCACTGCCAATCAATTTCCCTCCTTTTCCTCGACAAAAAGATTTCCTCATCAATCTCTTGTTACTGGTAATACTTTAATGTTCTAAATCTAAGCTGGTTTACTAATGGACCTTCAGACGCGTCCCGCCTCGTTACAAACGGTAATGGCCGCTCTTTTATATGAGTTTTGTTTTGTGGCCCAAAACAATGCTGTTCAACCACGTAATGTGCTGCTTAATGACCAAGTGTTTATATTCATTAATAATTTTATTGTGGCCTTTACGTTGTGAAGTATAATAATAAAAATAAAAAAAAACATTTGAGTGTTTGACTTTTTTTAGTTAAATAATTTTCTATGAGTTGACGAGTTTTATAGGTTAAAATATTAGGTATCAAATTACTTATTAAAATCGATTGTGGGAACTGATCAGTAAAAAAAAAAGTGAAATGTAAGAAATGTACCAAAGTATCACCCTCGAAAGCTTGTGCCTAAATCACGATGTATTTTCTAATAGTAGAAAATATACGTTGTGATTGTGAGGCACAAGTTACTTTTTGGCCAACATATAGATGTGGGCCAAATAGTAGCCAATTTAATATTGTTACATAAATAAATAATGATAAACCGACACAGAAGCTAGCGAACATAAAACCCAGCCCAGCGTCCCCTACTCCCGTCCTTGGACAAAAACAACACAAGATTTTTCAATTTGGCAAAGAAGGTAGCCTCTAGAGGATTGTGTGGGTTTTAGCTTGTGGTATAACGGCATGGCTAGGTATAATCCTCGGCATCGGTAGGATTACAGACTCAGAACCCGTCTAGTGCCGTACAGAGCGTCAATACCTAGCGGGATGATTAATAGCATACCGATAATCCCTCGGGTTGCTGATATCGTTTTGCTCAACGCTCCGAGTCGTCGCTCGTTTTCCTCATCGCGATACTAGAGTGCCCACAAACTCCACAAACATGGACTGTGACCTCCTCACTCAATTAAGGCCACCGCTACCCGTCGCATTAATTGTTTTATATTTTAATTCAATAGCTCATTTGTATTCATATCCCGTTTCACTTTCTTTTTGGAGTAACAGATTAAACCACTTGTAATCGTTTTATGATCCTATCTGCCTGAACATGGATAAATGTTTCGGTATCTTTTTTTAAGATAACGTTCTTGATGATGAAGCTATATTATCTTTTAATTAGGGTGTTGGTAAGGTAAAAGCGATTGCTTTGTCACCCTTTTGTTCTAAATTCGTCGATCAGCACTTTAGAGTGTGATCTCGGCACTGCCGCACCAATTAGTCTCTTGTCAGCGGCTCTTTGAATCATTCACTGAGTTCATTCTCGCTGACATCACTATCCATCTCTATTTTAAACTGGAATTAACAGAATGGGTGAAAATCCTTCTTACCTGTCTAAAACAAAGTTTTGGAACGCTATTTTCTTGGCGTTCATAATGAAATGATGATATTATTCATGACTGAGAAACGAGACGGCGAATTTAATAAGGCCCAAACAAATTCTTAGTCGTAATTAAATTGATGAAGTGCGTGACGGTGGTATCAAATTCATAATTTGGAAGGGAAATTTTTCATCACCCCGAAGCGTTATGTCAAATTGAATCGAGAGCCGCGAATATCCGGATGTCCCGACGACACCCGACTGCCGACGATGTTGATTCTGCCATTTCTCCCGACGCACTTAAAATACCTTCCATTTTGTGACATTGTCACAATTCGCTTCACGAAAATTGGATATGTCTAAACGTAGTATGAATTCCAATGAACTTTGTTATTTCTATCACTGAGATTTTATGATGCTGCTGCTTGATAAATTGGATTAATCCAATTTAAGCGATTGCTCAGTTTCGCTGAGCTGTTGATCTGATTGCTGGCTATTTTCCATTTTAATCTACGGATCTTGGTTTTATACATTTTTCTTTCAATTATTTTATCCCTGCTCACTATCTATTACATTCATTTTATTTATTTACATGGAACTTAAGCATAACTGTCGAGATGTAGTTACATACTATAGAGGTACACCTTTGCGTGATATTATGTTAATATGCTACGTTATTTGTACGGGTTGTGTGACCACGATACACGAAAATGTCAATATTGAGATGAGATAGATGTCAGCTAGTCAGAGGTGGATGTTGTCAAGAGAAAACGACCTTTACTAGCGAGTGTCTTTAATTCACTGATCATACACAATTTACATGAAATGATGAAATATTAAATGTAGGTCGCGCATGAACTATGTAATGCTATGTCAAAGACTAATTATGTATATAAAATAAATGTACGTTTGTCCGTACATTATTTATCCTCGAGGTGACTTCATTCAGGCTAGAATTAGATCAAAACTTCACCTACCAAAATACTCCTCTAGTTTTATATGAAAACTATAATAACTCCGAGTGGAAAACTATACCGCCCGCTGCTTCATTTAATGCATGAGCTACCATATAACTGCCGCACGTGTTCGCGACGTATAAAACTCCTGTAAACAGTATTACCTTGCCAAGTTTTCGTATGCTCTATAAAATGTATGTTGTGCACGTTCAGAACTTGGTGTCATAAACATCGGTGTGCACCCAGCATCTCAATCAAACGTGTCTGAGTGGCCGGAATTTGGGAACTGTTTCCACTCAGCCGGTATTAGATCGAGGACGAGGGTCTGTCAATTTCTCGACACTTATACGGACTACGGACTGCGACCGTCCATCGAAACGTAATTTACTTATTTTTAACTGCCTATAAACCGTTTCATCTTTGTCTCCAATTTTTGCTATTCATCTGTTTACTTTACGCGTCGGATATCGATTAAAGAGATTATTATAATAATGCTTTTGGCGCCATTCTTTGTTGCAAAATCATACGATTATATTATTAAAATTAATACTTAACGTACTACAGCTGTGAAGAACTTCTGACATCCCCAGTATGCCCTCCACTTAGAAAGTTCTATCTCATTACTAACTTTTCACAACGTAAACAGACAATAAATAGCCTGTAACCGAGATTTCGTGAACATAATAAATCATTTGGACACATCTGGTTCTGTTCATTCAACAGCTGGGCTATGCGTGTAAATTCGTACAAAAACCAGCCACGGGGGCCGAGCTTACTACATCCCTAAAGGATCCCAATAGAACGCCACCCCCGGGTTCGATTTGAAAGGCATTGAAGGTATACCTTTTTTTCGTTGTCATGTACGCCCACAAAGACAGCTAATATAAAAGATTCTACCTGAACCACTCGAACGTACACGATACCTTAATAAAATGTTAGCAAAATGATATGGGTAGACAAGGTTCTCAATGTTATGAATTATTAACATTGTAAAATGTATGTTACACAGTTTCTTTTACTTTTTGTTTTCCTTGTGGTTATATCAATGATCTGTTTTAAATATTACATACCTTTAACCCCAATAGGTATGGTTTCTAAATACAGTAAGATTTTCTTTTACCGGTACCCATGAATATGAACAACTTTCACTATGGGACCAACTCTGAATTCACGAAAAACTATATCAGCTGTTTCATACAAAAGTTCAATACCTACTTGACCAAAATGTATAAAACAGCAGATTTTTTTTTGTGATTTCAGAGTTGGTCCTATAGTGAATGTTGTTCATATTCATGAGTAGAACAACCTGTAAAAATTTGGAACCGGTAAAAAAATAAACAAAAAGTTATGAACTATCAGTTATAAGTATGTTTATAACTTTTTCAGTACCTATTACGAATGAATGACTTCTTCTCTATTTTTAGCGAGATAGTGGTTAGGATTATTATTAGGATCTTAGTGCTATTAAACGAATCACAAAACCAACCTTTATTTTCAAACTTCAGTAAATGCATACGTTTTGTTTACATGGTCCCATATATAATGTAAACCGATACAGTACCGCAAGAAAAAGGCGGGATAAACTCGTAAAGTCAACGAGATGTTTGTTAAATGTATCCCCAGTGATAGCACGGTGAATTGAGTAGAAAACAAATATTTCTATCAATAGCGAATATCTCCCATAAGAAATTCAAATGCGTTTCACCCTTCCTTCCTATGGAAATTGACGCGAATGAATAATAGAACCCGTCCCATCCAACACTTTATTCGATACAATATTCAAGCTACCAACTACGTGTTTGAGGTCAAATTTTCAATTTGCATAAACATTTTATCATTAGAGTTAATGGCATCGGTTGATGCTAATTTGGATATCGTCCAATCATCGCTGTCAGTGAATGTAACTGCATTATTAAGCCAATCGATTGGCGGGGATGAAGCTGCATTAATGCGATATGAGTTAATAAACCATAGAACGTATATTGCAGTAAACAATCGCTATTATCATGTCATGAGGCATTAGGTACCTACGTAGGTATAACCCATGCTTTGCTACACGATCAAGTAAAAAAGATAAGCGTCCGTTTCTATGTAATCTTGTCGGTGTCGTGTAAACGTGGAATGAAACCAAAATGAAGTTTCACTCGAGTGAACCTCTAATTGTCTGTGTGGTGTCGGACGTAAAGAATAGCACCACCCCATACTTCCCGTGGGTGCCGTAAAAGGCGACTAAGGGTCGTACCGGAGAATGGGCAGCAGCGTTCTCTATGCATTCCACCACCATACTATACTGCGATCGCCAACCCGCCTGCCAAGCGTGGCCATTATGGCAAACCCCCCCAACTTGGGGGAGGCCTATATCCAGCAGTGGACGTCTTTCGGCTGAAATGATGAACCTCTGATAACAGCTTTAAGGTGTTGTGGCCCGATCACACGTACCACAACCACACCACAACGACAACACGGGGAGGGCGCTAATTTGTATGAAAATGAATAGTTTATTCACACGGACCACATTTGGCCGTCAAAATAAACCGTGTGGGCGATACCGACCACATCAAGGCCACGTCGCAGCTACAGCGCTACTACATCGCAACTACTAACGACAACGCAACTGCAAGAAGTTGCAGCGACACTATTCACACGTAACCACTACTCGCCCACATTATGTCGTTCCGATGTGATGCGGTTGTGGTAGGTATGTGTGGTGGCCCTTAGAGAAATAGAAGTGAATTATCGTGAGTCAACAGTAGACGTTCTATGGTGGTGAAGCAAGAGTGGTTAAACTGTTTCTTCACCATCATAGAAAACAAAATGTATGCATTTTGTCCAAAACTGATTTTGCCACACGTTACGCCAACTGAAGAGGTAAACAGTCGTGTATGTAAACATCCTGTGACTAATTGTACGCGAACCTCAAGTCGAGACGAAACAGACGTACTTACTACATCCAACTAATCTATTTACAAGATATTTTACTCAACTTAGTTACCGACATGAGTTCGGGAACAGTTTAACTATGGTTAAACTGTTGCTTCACCATCATAGAAAACAAAATGTATGCATTTTGTCCAAAACTGATTTTGCCACACGTTACGCCAACTGAAGAGGTAAACAATCGTGTATGTAAACATCCTGTGACTAATTGTACGCGAACCCCAAGTCGAGACGAAACAGATGTGCTTACTACATCCATCTAGTCTGTTTACAAGATATTTTACTCAACTTAGTTACCGACATGAGTTCGGGAACAGTTTAACTATGGTTAAACTGTTGCTTCACCATCATAGAAAACAAAATGTATGCATTTTCCTAATCAATTTTGAACCCTTAAGTTTCAGCAATAAAATTGAAAATTTATTAAAGTTTGACAGATTGAAGTAGGTTGATGTCTGTACCTAGGACGCTGAACAATATTAAATTAAGACCTACATAGTTCTTCCTATGGACTCCTGTTTCAAGAATTCACGATGCGATATTGTTTGGTAGCTTTTTGTTTTTTCCGTCATGCCTTTCAATTACCATCTACTTTACGAAATTTCAAAACATGACAACCTGTTTAATTCAAAATAACACAAACGAAATGTAAGTATTAAAATACAAGTTACATAACAATATATAACAATAAACATTGTGAAAAGAGTTCTAAATTGCGATTTTTGACATGTGTCACCCCAGCACACATCCACTCAGGGTTTTGGGCGGATTTGGCCAAATAGGCACACGGCCGGCACGTGATTTAGCCAGGCTTTGTATTTTTATTTAGGTACGACCCGTCGTAAAAGCTAAAAAAGGTTACAATATTCGCAATGCGAAAATATTTATTAATTTGTCACCCTCTGGCACTTTTTGTTTTTTTAGACGTGTTTCAATTGCAACACAGGTTACTACGTACATTAAATAAATGAAAATAACAAAATGTCGTTTTCTGCGATAAATTAGCAACGACAGAATATAATAGATACTAAAAACTTCTGAAGAATAATCAACGTCATGAATTTGCTTATCGTCGAAGGACAGACTCGCTTACAGTTCGATGACATCCCAAAGAATAAGGAAATAAAATATAAGAGAAGGTATCAAGATGAAGGGCATGTCACACACCTATTATCGTGTAGGTACATCACAAAATGTTCGCACTGTACCCGTCATTGCGTACCTAAGCCATCATTTTTCACGGCCTAATCCGTACAGGGCTCGTCAAATCCTGAGCGCTTATCGTGGCCCCAATTTATTTCCGAGGGATTGCCACGTAAACCTTGTCATAGACGTCGTATTTTCTTTGAATTACACGGTGATTGTCAGCAACCACAATAAAAATGTGGTTGTCACTGGTTGTTATGAGTAAATATTTACTGAGAAAGCAAAACAAAGAGAAGTATTAATCACGATGACGTTCCAATTGCGGGACGATTGCTAGCGGAATTTAGCGGCTATTTTAGCAGGTATTGATGTTTGTCCTCCATTCACGGATTTAAAAACTGAGTTATTGGCAAACGAGAATTTCTAAATAGTGCAACTTGAGAGCTCTGGGATATCTTGGGCTGCGAAAAACAGACTGTAGCTACATCGTGTAGTTATCCATTTACTTATTTAGTAAGTAACTGCACTCTATAATCTAGTCGTAAATATATGTATAGTAATGGAACACCACTTTATTAATAGAAATAAAGTTTTAAGCAATAGTTATTCGTTTTCTCCTCTACCTATCGTTATTTCTCCTGACAATATTTATTTTCGTTACATGTAAGTATCTATCTATGTACCTATTAGTATTTGTTCTTTTTCAAGTTATCTATATCAAGTTTTGCCTCTGCTCCCTAAGGTTGACTGGTAGAAAATGCCTTAGTTATAAGTCTTTATTACATAAGCATAAAATTTGAATAAATAAATAAAATAAATAATTAGCGTTTGAACGTTTAATTTTATAAGTTCCGGAGCCAACATTTCTACTAGGAAATGTTTGCCAAGCGTCGTAAAAAGTCTTCTTCCTCTACGTCTTAGCTGTCAGCTAAATAAACCCTTTCAATTCACTTTCTGACATTTATGAACAATAGGAACGGTAGTGCCACATTCTAACAAATATTATAACTGTTCGATATACGAGAATAAAGCGAATAGGGCACAATAAAACTAGTGGCCTATTATAAAATAATAAATAAACTCTTTGGAGCGGAACGTGTAGCAGTGAAATCATAAATAACAGTTCATTGTTCTCCAGATATTTGTTTTACATGAACTATCGATTTGTATTGTAAAGTGTGCAGTTGCATCGAAAAAGCTGCTAATTATCGTACTGTAAAATTGACAGGACGCACAAATGTTTGTGTACCTAAACTATATTAAAATTGTATACTAAAAAATCGGTAACATTTTTCGAACACTTTTGTAGTTCGCCAGTGTACGAAAACTACATGTCAACACCCCTGTTGCAAATTATTGTAAGTAAATTCTCGTAATTTTAAGAACGTCCACGGTCAGAGGGGCTTTTCTCGTAATTTTAAGAACGTTCACAGTCTGATCTCAGTCTCAATCTGTCAAAAATACCTCTAATTTCCCTACATTTTGACAAGTTTTTGACATTTGTTTGTCGCCGAGATGAGACTGTGACTAGATTTTGAACGTTTCATATTACGAGAATTGGCCTTCTGTCTCAATCTGTCAAAAAGATCACTAACTTCCCTACATTTTGTCAAGTTTTTGACATTTGTTTGTCGCCGAGATGAGAGTGTGACTAGATTTTGAACGTTTCATATTACGAGAATTGCCCTTCTGTCTCAATCTGTCAAAAAGATCACTAACTTCCCTACATTTTGTCAAGTTTTTGACATTTGTTTGTCGCCGAGATGAGAGTGTGACTAGATTTTGAACGTTTCATATTACGAGAATTGGCCTTCTGTCTCAATCTGTCAAAAAGATCACTAACTTCCCTACATTTTGTCAAGTTTTTGACATTTGTTTGTCGCCGAGATGAGAGTGTGACTAGATTTTGAACGTTTCATATTACGAGAATTGCCCTTCTGTCTCAATCTGTCAAAAATATCTCTAATTTCCCTACATTTTGTCAAGTTTTTGACATTTGTTTGTTGCCGAGATGAGACTGTGACTAGATTTTAAACGTTATTAATTACGGGAGGTTAATTAGGTTTTTTCGAAACTAGAAGAATATAACAGCACTAGACGAGATCTTATCCAACAGTAAATCGAATTGTACTTCACACAAAACAACAGCAGCAAATCGAGAATGCAGATCTACACATCCTTAAGCAACATAGGAAATAGCTGGATCTATTAAGGTGCTTTTACATCCAGTAGCGACAACGCAAATGACACGTTGCTAATAGTGCGAACACGCGTGTGAACGGATCGTCCAAGTCGTGATCTTACGCTTCCTCTTCCTCATATGTATACACCCACTATCACAACTAGAACAAAAAGTTCCCTTCGGGGATTATGTACTTAACTGAAGGCCGTGTGAACTAGTGTTTTATGTTCGTTAAAGCCTCAACATTGTTGTCGACCTGAGGCTGACGTGTGCACTGAAAAAAATAAGCTGTACCTAAGTACAAATGAAAAAACGTTTATCTGAACTGCTTTACACGGTTCCATAAGAGACTAACGTTCAAAACAGTATTTTTTACTGATCCGAAAACAGTTAAAGCTTGAGGCAAAATGACAGTAAACTTTAACGTTTTAAGTAGCCAGGTTACGAAATTAACTCTTTTATTAATTTGGTGATATCGTTCAAACCATTGAAATTTACTTACATTACAGTACCTAAAGGTGGTTTTCCTTTTTTGCTGTTTTTTTCAGTAAATAGTATGTTCAATCAAAAAGTTATCTTTTACCGTTTTACAAACATTTCTTCTTACCGTATAATGTTAGTAAGTCTGGTAGTAAGAATTTTTTTTTCAGTGTAGGTAGGTATCGACGTTGGTATTTCGTTGAAACTTTGAATACTTTCTCCGAATAGCCATATTTATTATGTTTTCGTAGTGTTAAATCGCAGAATATCTACTTCTCCTGTCAAACTAATCGAAACCGATGATTAGCATCATGATTTGTGTAGTCTACAAGAGAATGGGTTAATATTATATAACAGATATATATGTACTACTTTATTACATCCAATAAACAAGGATATCTAATTATTCCGAGCTAATTCCCAACCCCCAATTGTTTCCAAATGACTACCTATTCAATAATCTCGCTTAGTAAGCGGTAATAATATTACACGTATATTTGCAATTCGATGGTACACCGGTGTTCAATCGCTCGTCACTCATTTTCCCAACCTACACACTTAATATCCCCTCGGGTTTAATTACCCAGTTAGAAAACGCGATCGTTTTCTATAAAATATGGAACGTTTCATCGTGTTAAAATATTAAACACTTTTCTCATTAATATCGGCTTCAATGAAACGAAAAGTTTCATAACCGCAAAGCTTCACTTCAGTTTTAAAGCATTTTAGAAATATATGAATTTTGATCGTCAGCCGCTTTATAAGTAACCATTTATTGGATCCGTAACACTGTGTTCGTGCAAATGTGGATAGCGTATTGTTAGTTTTTCACAGTTGTTTTTTATTCTGCATTCGCATTTCGTTGGCTATGATTCGAAATGTGTTTATGCTGTAAAAAATAATAAACGATGTTTTTTAGTATTTGCCGCCATCTGCAGCCCATTTTTGCAAGCATGACGAATTATGTTTATAGAAACCCTCTGCCATACAAAAGTCAACCACACACACAGCTAGGATGTGTAAACTAGATCCGAGCCCATCTCCTGAGAATTCGAGATAGTGGAGTAGAGTACCCTATCTGTTCCGCCGGTGCTAGGTTTTCACAAAGGGACCATTCTCGGTAATTCCATTGAATATCGTCGGCGATGCGATGCACGGAGCCATGGACCCCGTACACGTGTAATCGGTAAATCGATGCCTACTTTGTTGTTGGTGTTTGCTGTGTGTGAGTGAAGCAAGTGAAACGCAATAGCTACATGAATAGGTGTGTACTAGGGATGTGTCTGTGTGAGTTATATAGGCTTGATCACGAAGGCTTGATGGATTTTTTGTTCGATGTTAAAAAGCGATATCTTTAACGATAGATGGTTTTGTGAAACTTAGTTTTTGTGTATTTAGTGAGTGATTTCGGAGTTAAGAGAACACCATTTTATTGTAGTGATGTTAATTTAAATACTTAATCCAAGATTTAATAATAAGTAGGTTTTGTCACTTTTCCCAAATGCCGTTGCCTTTGGCAAGAGAGACAATACCAAGCCAACCAAGTAACCAAAGATGAAGCTTCATTTCTCAAAAAAACTCGTGTCACGCTGAGCAATTGGAGGACTGAAAGTAGAAAATCAGCAAACTAGACAATAAACTACATATTTCAAAACGACCACATGACCCACTAAAACAGTTATCTACTACTATGCAAACGAAAAACAGACAGTTCCTAATCCACAACCATTTATTTGCCTCAAAGCTTACCAGATAGCAGAGTGTTGCAATATCGACGTCGAATCAAATGTCAAATAGCTGACGGCAGGGTGCGATATGTTTGAGCTAGGCACGCTTGGTGGGGCACCCGGCGCACCGCTCCCAGTCACCCACAGGATGTGGGCCGAATGACAGACGTCGCGATAGCCGGCCGAGCGTAGTACGGGTTGCAGTATGTAGCTGTAGGATTGCCAGAAGTGACAGGCAAGGATAAGGTGTTGGGTAACGTCGATGTATCGAATAAATGGGTTGTTTCCTGCAAATTTCTTACATCGGACTTTACACAAATTTTTATTTGATCTTTATTTTTTGTTTTATCTGATGTAGGTGTGTATCTGGCGTATTGTGTGTCTTTTAGTCTGTGGTAAATAAATGTATTTTCTTTCTTCTTCTTTTCGTCAAAGTATAAGTTGCCCCTGAATCGTTCAGAGAAATTGCTAAAAGTTTTGAGCATAGTTGGAAAAAAGTCAGACGATCATCATGAGCTTTTAGCTAGGTATGTAACAGTTTCTTCCAACTAGGTATCTAAATCTAAATCTAAAATTAAAAATATCTAAGGTATAGTTACCAACTCACAATATCTTTCATATTCAAGCTTGTTTCCCTTCCCATAGAAACAAATTTTACCTAAAATATTCTAAGAAACAACCAAACACCGTACCATTTCCAGCACAATATATGCCAGCGATGATTAGGTTTCATACGTTCCAAGTTTGATGGAGCGTGGCTCATCCAGTCTGGCTTGCCGAGGGGCCACGGTTGTTTGTTCACAAAATTGCCATTTTTATGGCACGCAAGGCGATCATATTGTGGCATTACTTGCTTGACGTCCCGCGTCGTGTCACGTCATACCGCAAATATGTGATATTTGCTTTGCGGAGACATGATGTGATTTTATTTGGATAGTTACCATGCTTTTAATTATTTTTTGGGGTCAATAGTCAATAGTAGGTACTACTACTACCAAAACCTACTAACGTACCTACAGGGTATACCTATCCACCCTGGGTCATGTCTCTTACACTCTTGTGGGGGTTTTGACAAAGGTTAAAGTTACTTATTCTTAATAAAAAAATTAATATTATTGATACCAATTCAGGGAGCAGCTAAGCTATACATTGGTGGTCAGCGGGATTGGAAAGGGTTACCGCTGGCCCGGAACATAAAGGGCTAAGGAAGGAACATGGGTCTGACACTCTGGAAGAGTCTGACACTCTCTTCCGCTCCACCCAGAGCGGAAGGCGTCATTAAAATTTGATGATTTCCCACCCGAAAAAAAAATGCTATACATTGGTATACTTATGTAAAACATTTGTGATATGTACGCTTCTTTTAAATAAATGCTACGGATATTTAGTCTAACAAGTTAATTGCGCATGTTGCTTCTATTACAAGCACTGTTCGACATGATCATAGCAGTTTCTCCGCAATTCGTCTTACTTAATCGGCGCACAGCAAAAGTTGTTAAGAACCAACTTTAAAAAAATCAACACTTTTTTTTCGAACGCCCACTTACTCGTTCAATCAAGAAATCTCTTCGAATCTATCCCGGTTCGTCACGCATCACTGACGAATCTTTGTTCATCGTAATTGCCCTCCGTGACGACTCATAGCCGTGCTATATGGAGAGGCTATTAAACTGTCAATGCCAGAGGGTCATAATCCGGAGTACGCACCGCAATATGGGCAACATAAATCAGCTAATTAACCCTCCTAGCCCTATGTTCTATGTTCTATGTTACGGGTTTGGTTTCCGCACTTAGTCCTTCAGTGGACCATTGTGCGTGGGCCATGGCGGCCGTCGGTGGTTATTCCAACCAGCCCACCTCCCTCCAGAAGCTGATCAAGTCTCCTGGTCTGTTTAGAACATCTGTGTACGATCTGGGTGTCCCGAGGGTTTCTGATCTTATCTGGCTAACGCCTGTGCACTCAAAGAGCACATGCGCAATGGTTTCATCAGTCTCCATGCAAGCTCTGCACAGGGGACTGTCTGTTATGCCCAGTGTGTGAAAGTGTTTATTTAGCGAGCAGTGTCCCGTGATGGTCCCCGTCATCAGGCGCAGGCCTTTCCTGTCCAGTCGTAAAAGGCGCCTGGTTAGCCTGCCGTCCAGTGACGGCATGGCTTCTTTGGACTGCCTGCAGCCTGGTGACGACGACCACCAGCTTTCTGCTTGTGTGTGGGTGTGCTCCTGTAGCCACCTGCGTAGTTGGTTGAAGGGGATGGGCACGATAGGTTCCGGTCCACAAACTGACATGCTGGAAGCCCTTCTGGCCAGCTCGTCAGCTGCGTCGTTGCCTAGCGATCCACTGTGTCCTTTTATCCATTGTAGTGTCACTGAATTGCGGTTCGATACAGTAACCCGCTCAAGCGCATTGTGACATTCTAGTATTAAGTTCGATGTGATGCATTTTTTATCTAAGGATTGGAGGACCGAGGCGCTGTCGGAGAGTATGCGAACATGGGTGTTCGTAACTCTCCTGGCCGCTATGGCATAAGCCGCCTGCAATATGCCCACACACTCTGCTTGGTAGACCGTGTTGAGCATTCCCAGCGGTTTGGATATTTTTATGTTGAGATCGTGTGAGAAGACTCCGACTCCAGTTCCGCAGTCGGTCTTTGAGCCATCGGTGTAAATTCTCAGTTCTTTCGGTCCTGAGTGATCGCACTGCTCCTCTTCAAGCACTATGTTATAGTGCTTTTGGAGGCAGTACTGTTTCGGGGCTTTGTCGCAAGGTGATGCCATCATTGGCTGCCGTTTGATCGCATCTTCTTTTAAGCGTGTGTGTTTGACCCTAGAGTCATTGCTCAGGGTCCCTGATTTGGAGAGCCTAAAGGCAGCCAGGGCCGCCTCCTCCCGCACTATGAGGTGTAGAGGCGGCAGTCCAAGCATAGCTTGTAGGGCAGCAGTGGGTGTAGTTCTCATGCAGCCAGTGATTGCCACACACGCGAACCGCTGCAGCTTTTCAAGGTCTTTTTGGGCTGTGCTCAGGTCTGTTCTGGGCCACCAGACTAGTGAGCCGTATGTAATTATCGGTCGGATGACTGTGGTGTATAGCCAGTGAGTGACCCTGGGGCTTATCCCCCAATTCTTGCCAAGCATTCGCTTGCATTGCCACAGGGATATACTGGCTTTCGTAGTAATGTAGTTGATGTGCTTTGCCCAGTTCAGCTGTTTGTCCAGAAAGATGCCCAGGTATTTAGTTTCAGTTGAAAGGCTTAGGGTTGTACCAAAGAAGCGTGGTAGTTGTAATGTCGTCAGTTTCCTCTTTTTTGTGAAGAGAACCAATTCGGTTTTTGTGGGGTTCACTGATAGTTGGTGTTTACCACACCAGTTTTCTATTATTTTCAGGGCCTGGCGCATTAGATTGCACAGGGTGTTTTCGTGGGTGCCATTTATTATTACGGTTATGTCGTCGGCGTATCCTACGGTATGGTAGCCTTTGTCGTTGAGTTCTTTTATTAGACTGTCTACAACCAGGTTCCATAGAAGCGGCGACAGGACGCCCCCTTGCGGGCAGCCCTTCGCCACTATGGCCCTTGTGGTGTCGTTTACGGTCACTTGTACTGCCCTCCGTTTGAGCATGTTGGTGATCCAGCCGCTCAGGGACGGGTCTATGTTGTGTCTCTCTAGGGCCGTGCTGATGCTGTTGAAGGTAGTTTTGTCAAAGGCGCCCTCGATATCAATGAAGGCTGCCAGTGCTGAGCATTTGTGGTCCACTGCGCATTCAATTTTGGATACCACGCTGTGTAGCGCAGATTCCGTTGATTTGCCTGTGGAGTACGCATGCTGTTGTTTGTGGAGTGGCTTTGCCCGAAGAGGTCCATCTCGGATGTGTCGATCACAGAGCCTCTCTAGGGTCTTTAGTAAAAAGGATGTGAGGCTTATGGGTCTGTACGCCTTGGGTTGTGTCTAGTCAGCTTTGCCCGGTTTTGGTATAAAGATGACTTTCACTTCGCGCCAGGCCAGGGGTATGTACCTGAGTGCTATGCAAGCCCGATAGATTTCTACCAGGCTTGGTGTGATGAGGTCAACACCCCATTGTAGTAGGGCTGGGAAAATGCCATCTAGTCCTGCGGACTTATATGGCTGGAAGGTGTTGATGGCCCACTTTACTCGGTCTTCTGTTACCAGACTGTGGGCGCTGGACCAGTCTTGTGCCGTTGGGGTCCAATCTGGCTCAGTATCCCAGGTCCTGTCCTCCAAGAGTTTGCAGTCCGGGAAGTGAGTCTCGAGTAGGACCTTGCTGGTTTCATGGTCTGTTAGTGTGTATGAGTTGTCGGGTTTCTTCAGCGCGCCAAGGGTTCGGTCCTGATCTGTTGATAAGATCTTCCTTACTCTTGCGGCTTCATTGTTGGTTTCGATGGATTCACAGAATTTCCGCCATGCTGTCTTTCTGGCAGTTCTGATTTGCTTTTTGTATGTGTATTGGGTCTCTTTGTATAGCTCCCAGTCTTCCGGGAGTCTGGTGTTTTTGGCTCTGTTAAATTGCTTCCGTAGTGTGTTTCTGAGTTTACTAAGTTCGGCGTTCCACCAGGGATTCCTCTCACTGTTGGTTCGTGGTGCCCTTAGTTTGCAGCATGCATGGTATGCTTCGGTTAGGTATTCTGACAGCTTTGTCACAGTGTATTCAAGTTGTGCAGGTTCTCTTATGGTTATTTGTGATAGGTGCCTAGCTAGTAGGGCGGCAAGGAGGCGCTTGAACCCGGGCACATCGGTGCGCCGTGGGTTTCGTCTCGATATGGGTTTCCTTATATTGGTAGTTAGAGTGAAGCGGATTCTTCTATGATCTGAGCAAGAAGGTTCGTCCGATACGTGCCAATTTGTTATAAGATTAGTCGCGTTTTCTGTAGCAAGTGTTAGATCAATGATCGTTTGTCCTCGGACTGTAACCCAAGTGGGTTCAGAGCCTCGGTTAACGATGTTAAGGTTAGTAGAGAATAAATAGGTGGATAGTACCTCTCCTCTGGAGTTTGATGCGTCGCTGCCCCAGAGCGGGTGATGAGCGTTCGAATCGGTGCAGATGATCAGGTCTAATTTGGTGCTCTCGCAGTGCTGTACCAGGTCGGCCATTTCTTTCGGCGGGCAGTCTGTGTCCTCGCCCGGCATGTACACCGAGGCCAGTACAACGTCTGGGAGTTCACCTTCGGTCTGGAGCCTGACAGCTGTCAGGTCTCTGGAACAGAATTGAGTGAGTAGCGTGGTAGGGATATCTTTGGGTATATAGGCGCAGGATCTGGGTTTGTCTGAGCTGTGTGTGTTGAGAATTAGCTTACCTCCGATGTTACTGAGACCGCATATCCTGTTGTTCCTGATCCACGGCTCTTGGATCAGTGCAATCGTTCGGGGGTTAACCTCCAGTGCCCTGCGTAAGCTAGCCGTAGCAGTTTGGCTATGTTGGAGGTTAGTTTGGATAATGTTGAGTGTTGAAGATGGTGATGAGGGGGGGGGGGTTAGTCGGTGATGGATCCATCGGACAGAACCTCCGCCTCCTCTCTGTACTGGCCTTCGTGATGTTCACCCGGCGACGATGCTAATAATTGCTCGTTCCAGCCGGGAGATGCGGGTGGTATACTGGCTACGTCATCAGCCATCGCCGCGCGGGCCATGACCTCCTCTAGTTGGGCGATGTCTGTGTCGTCCGTCTGTGTCACTGTCGATGTCGTCGTCGTCGTCGGGTCCGTCTTGTTGTCCGAGGGCTGGGTCGTGGGCCAGAAGCGCACGTATATCGAACCCAGCAGGTAGGATATACGTCGCTCCCGCCCCATGACCTTTTCCACTTCCTCCGGTGGCACACCTAGGGTCAAATAAGCACCGTAGTTGTCACCACCGACGGTAGTTGCCCTGTATAAGGACCATCTGGCAATGTCATACCACCTGTTCTGTCGAATCAGTATGCTGTGGAGCTTCTGTATATCACCTCTATAGCGAGGGACGAAGAGGGAGGCTCTGACGCGGGTGGGCACGTCTGACTGCCTGAGCACTGTCAGTGTACGGTCGGTGTTGGGGATCTTAAGGAGGGGTACATTTTTGGTCAACCAGGTCAGGGCGTCGTCGTCCTCGCACCATATTTGTACTGTGCCCTCCGCTACCCGTGGGTATCCGCGGAAGGCAGGGAGTGGTGCTGTCGAGTCCGTGTCCATCATTAGGTTTTCCAGGCCTGCTTTAACAAGCTCGGCCTCGTCGTTTGTCAAGTCTCTGGAGGGGGGAGGGAAACAGATTGCTACGGCGAGCCGCGCAGGAATGTCCTTTGTGGCCCGCGCGTAGGTCCTCGGCTCCTCCTGGGCGGCGTGGACCCGTGCACATTTGGCATCCCCCTGGAGCGTGCTCGGTGAAGCCGAGTCATCGGGACGCTCCCTCTTCGCCGGCCCTGTACCACTCGGTCCAGGTTGCTGGTCTGGGTGCACGGATCCACCTCGCTTACCTCTGTGATGTCTGGGTCGGGAAACGTCGTGGGATGTGTCAGTGTTAGCGTGGTGGGGTCGGTTGGCGCCCCCGGCAGACTCTGTCGTGTGCAAGGGTTTTTCGCGCCGGGTTTCCCCTTCGCGGACTTGCCCCTCCTAGCCCTTATTAACGACATAAATTTCGCGCTCCGAAGCACACCACTCGAGACGAGATGCGGGTTTATATGCGCATAACACACTCAGCGCCATGTCTGCCGGTGGAATTATGTCAGTAAGTGTTCGAGGCCTAATGTGGCTTAAGTACAAGACAATGTTAATCTGCGTTGTCCTTACAGTTACTGCGTAACTTGATGTAATCTTGAAAACGTGAGACAATAACGTGCGCAAGTATCTAGTTGACTGAATGAGTCTTTCGTCCTTTGATAATAAAACGGTGTAGAATTATTCAACATCATCATCATCATTTCAGCCGAAAGACGTCCATTGCTGGACATAGGTCTCCCCCAAAAGGGGAGGGGCGGGTTTGCCATAATCGCCACGCTTGGCAGGCGGGTTGGCGATCGCAGTATGGTATAGTGGTGGAATGCATAGAGAACGCTGCTGCCCATTCTCCGGTACGCCCCTTAGTCGCCTTTTACGACACCCACGGGAAGTATGGGGTGGTGCTATTCTTTAAGTCCGGCACCACACAGACTAGAATTATTAATATGCACTAACGCATAATATTATCTGACTACGTACACACTTATGTAATGGAAAGTCAGGTCATTTATGATGAAAGTGGACATTAAAAAACAGCACACACAGAAACTACTCACAATGCTTTGTGAGTTGTGATTGCGACATTTCAAAACCGTAACAACATTTTCCGACACACATAAAGGTTGTAAAAGCGATAAAACTCCGCACATAATTACAGTACCTACTACAGCGAGTATTCCCGTATCGCGTGGCGAGGGCTATTACAACGGACATAAACTAGTGAGTCATCTCTTCCCCGCTTATCGAGGCGATCTCCGGCACACATGGCGTCATTCGATGCACTTTATTGTATTGCCATGTTACAAACTATCTCATCTGGCACGCGAACTTTTTCATTTCATCCCACTACTGCGATGCTATCGGGCGGATAAACGACTCCGATAGGAAAATGAGCTTGAAATATACCATAATTTATTATAATACATCCGTGAGCTTCAATAAAAACTCGGATGCTATGAAAGGTCTTATCCAGCGAAGTAGAAATGTAAAACTTGTTTTTCATCGAACTCTACGGCGAGGTCGACGATGACTAGTCGAATTAAAAAAACAGAAGAGAACCGCGCGAGCGACGGAATGAATGTTATTGTACCAATAGTAATTTATCAAAATGTCCGTGGTCCGTACCGCCCGACAACTATCGCACCGCTTGCTTTATATACGAAATTTAACCAATGAAAGCGTTCCAGTCTTATTGCTTTTACACTTGAGAGACGGATCTATTAGGATCACGATCACTGCTCTGGAAAAGATAAAATGTTTTGCCTTTGACAGCTCGGCTTTCCATTCTTAAGTAAGTCAAATCACGCCGACTGAATACTGATGTTGGCTTTTCGTGGGCTTCTGTTGGCACCGATTGTTTTTGTTAAATAGAAATTAATGCCTATTTGACAACGGATCAATAGGAGTTAGGAATGCTTAAATATGAATGGGTTCAAAGTTTCGTTTGTGAAGCGTGACAGAGATAAAAGTGAACTTTTATCTGTATGTGCGTCGCTATTAGCTATTAACATTATAAGAACCCTCTTCCTTTAGGGGTCAGACGATGTGGGGTCGACAAACTCGTGTGCATTCAGCTGTGATCGCTCTCAATGGCGGTCGTTAATATGAACGAACACACAAAAGATGGATTTAGAGTTGATGCGAAGTCATTATGTAAAGATGGACATGCGTTCGAAAGTATTACCATAGGCAACATAAGTAGCCGCTTAGATAGCATAGCACGGTTGTAGGCGAAGAGCTCCGAATTAATTTATGATGTCCAGTTCCTGGGTGTGCCTTTAAAAAAGTTAAAAGTTCGCAGTGGTGTTGAAAAATGTCAGAAAACATAAAAAGTCCATTAGCGTATAAAGGGCAGTGTAACCGTGTTCAAGCTAGGCCTAATTGGTGGGGAGCCCGCATTTGGCGTAGGAACAGGAGTGCAATTTACATATCTAACTGCCCTGCTCAGCAGCTCAGCTCCACGTCAGCCTCAAAGGAAAATATATACATTTATACAGATTTTTTTTTTGTCTCTGTGGTGCCGGATGTCTGTGTGGTGCCTTTTAAAGAATACCACCACCCCTTACTTCCCGTGGGTGTCGTAAAAGGCGACTAAGGGTCTTACTGGAGAATGGGCAGCAGCGTTCTCTATGCATTCCACCATCATACCATACTGCGATCGCCAACCCGCCTGCCATTATGGCAAATGGCAAACCCCCCCCCCAAAATTGACGGAGGCCTATGTCCAGCAGTGGACGTCTATCGGCTGAAATTATGATGATGATGATACAGATTTTTAGAACAAAACAAACATCAAGTTACTTGTTGTAAGCTCAGCTCACCAATACCAAGCCAAAGTTTTAATTAGATAACGCAAAACCGTAACCTACTTATTAAACATAAAAAAAAGTCGCCTGAGAATACTTATTAAACATATTAAGCATATAAAAAAAAAAAATCGCCTGAGAATACTTTTCCAAACAAAATGCTTACTTTCAGCCTCTTGGTCGGAAGTTATAATAAAAAGTCCAATCTAATTTCAGTAATGGGGGCCTAGATAGTGAGTCGTCACTGGTTTAATGGTGGTTTAGAGTCAGTAAGCCTCATATCATGTGAGAACACGGCTGTTACCGCCATGCATAATGCAAGGCGACGCGAGCCAGTTACCGCGTTCATGACGACCCGCACTATTTAGTGATGTTACTAGCTAATGACAAACTAAACTAGGGTCTTTATTTAGATTTAGATAACCTTTTGGCATAGCGTAATAGCATTCAGCCTATAATTTTCACACTGCTGGAACACAGGCCTCCTCCGTGTGAGAGGGAATGGGCTATACTCCACCACGCGGGCCCAGTGCCAGTGCAGTGGGTTGGTAGATGTCCCATGTCTTCGAATTTTTGGTTCTAGGACATGCCGGTTTTTCTCACGATGTTTTGCTTCACCGTTTTGAGAGCAGTGGTGATGAAATTAAATACACAAAGTAAAGTGCCTTTCTGGGTTCGAACTCACGACCTAAAACACGTAGGTACTTAAGTCAGGGCCATACCACCTGATACCACTGGTCCACCTCTGGCGTGATTACACGAAATAAGGATGTTTCTATCGAGATCTTCGAGAAACTGTTGAAGTCATTGACATTGCTGGCAGAGAACCAAGCTGAAGTGGTAGACGGCTGGAAGTGCCAATCTTAAGTGATGTCTGGCGGAACAAAGACGTCTCTCGGAACATATACAACTCTTAGCCAAGATCGCGAATTAATAAACTTAGTTTTTTATGTATTTTAGTCAGATGGACATAAATGGTCTGGAAAAAGTATGAGTTAGAGCAGTAGGGTCTAATAGCAATATCTTATCATGGACAGGACTGCTTACATAACCAGTGGGTTATGTTAGCAGTTCTGTTCATCAAACAACAATTAAATATAACGATTTCACAAAATACAGAATCACAGAGACTTCTAGATCGATAATAGATATTTGAAGCGCTTTTATTGGAAGCACTGTGAAGTAGTTCGTCAAACTATAGTTTCCATTCAACCTCAAGCCAGGCTTTTCGCTTCCCCGAAACACCACTACTTAGTAGGAGCGTTACACTATTTAGTACATTTTCGAAAACACTTGCACAGCACTAGCAGTTCGGTAGGTATAGCTAGCTACGTTTCTGTTGCCAGTTGCGTTAACTAGAAGATAAAGGCTGTACAAACGTTGAATGAGCAATAATAGGGTTATTTAGAAGCCGCGGCGGAGCAGGCCTCGTTGTCCCCGAGCAAGCCGCAAGTCCGCAACAATATCGCTGTATAAGTAGCTTCCCTTCAGATTGTTTGCGTTTAATATTGCTTGCGTCTTTTGTTTTACTTAAGAAGTTGACAAGATTGCTTTCTTGTTTAGCCCTTTTTACATGAATTTGATGTATGATAAGATAAATACTTAATTTAAATCAAGTCGACTCGCTGTGGATTTTACTAAGACAGTTTCAGTACCTAGGTAGGGGCTGAAACTGTCAAAAACAGTTGACTTATTGAAGTTAAGTTGCACGTAATTCGTTGCTTGCATAATATACCTGTATCATAATTATATAGACTACAAAAATGCTTTTGTTAATACGAATTTTCCGTCAGCATTAAAAATTCGTCGGCATTATCGCTATTAAAAAGCTCGAAAAGGGGAATCAAGCACTTTCGTGATTTTAATTATGAGAGTAACAATCAACGGTGCCTTCATTAAAAATAAGTATTGCAGGTGACAGAGTATACCTGTATCATAATTATATAGACTACAAAAATGCTTTTGTTAATACGAATTTTCCGTCAGCATTAAAAATTCGTCGGCATTATCGCTATTAAAAAGCTCGAAAAGGGGAATCAAGCACTTTCGTGATTTTAATTATGAGAGTAACAATCAACGGTGCCTTCATTAAAAATAAGTATTGCAGGTGACAGAGACCAGGTATATTCTTTGATTTTGTTTCTTTTTAAAGGTGGCTAAGATTAGGTTATTTTTCTAGCAACCAAACTTGTACATAGATAAGCTTGTTTTTTTTTAAATCAATTCTTTAAAAGCAAATTATATTGCTTTCGGGATGAAAAGGACGTCGAACCTATCGACAGATGTGATGGTCTGTATAAGTCTAACATGAGCCTCTCTTTACTGTATTTATGAAACAAAACGAAACCACAATCTGCTCTCAGTATTACTTTAATGTCATTATTAGTTACCTAACAACAATGGGTTGAATATGGACAAAGAAAAGATGACCAATGTATTGAAATCCATGTTTAAGACAAGACCGAAATTTCAAATTAGGCTTAGTTTGAATTTTAATATAGGTACCTTAGATCACATAAACTCCCACCGCACCGTCAAGATTTCATCACTAGTTCAGTCTCTTAAAATTCAAAATGGCCATGCCATAAAACGGGAAATGTATTTTCTTAGCGAATGTTCCACTTTATTCGAACGTTACTTTAACAGCATATAGTTAAATTTAAAATTTTAGAAAGACTAAATGTCACCTCACCTCGCTGCCATTACGAAAAACCAAGTTTCTCCGTAATTAATTTTTATGGCAACCGCTACGCATGTAAAAACACTTTTTCTATAAGAATTTTGCCTCAGCTGCCCTGATTTTGTAACTTTTTAGCTGAAATAAACGGTAAGCTCGTAAAAAAGGGGTCTGAATATGCACGGTGCTATTTAATGTGACTTTTTGCAGTACATAAAATATAAATGAGCGGTTTTTTTGGAAAAAGTTTATACGCCCCGACGTGGATGAGGCTTCACGTTATGAAGCTATCATTACAATGGTATACCCTCGCTTTCAGTTCAAATGGAACCCTTAAGGGCTTGTACACAAAACTGCGAATCGGCCCGAAGCGAATTCGCCATGCAGAAAAGTGCAACACGAGTTGTTGCGATGCGACGTCGCATCGCAGTTTTGTGTACAAGCCCTAAAGCCTCTCTTGAATACCTATCATGGAGGTAATTCATAAAGGATTGGAGTGACTATTAATTGAATACTATCCCATACCGTCAGTTTACCATAATATTATCCGGGTAATAACTCGTAAAGCTTTGCTGTAAGCATCATGAAAGGATGACGTGTCTTATCGACTAACTTCTGCCCACGACTTCGTCCGCGTGAAATTTCTTGATCTTGATGAGTCGGGGACGCACCCTGTAATTTTTTTTTAAATTAAATTTTTTAGTACGAAGTAGTGCTGTGTCAACGCTTATTGCAATTTACGAATGGAAGCTATGCCAGAGGTGGTAGTAATAAATAGTACATGAACAAAGTAACGCAACTCTGATATTCGATCACTGATCGAACATCTCCAATTTGGTACCAAATCCGTATTCGCTGCTGAACCGGATCTATACCTGAGAACACCAATGATCTCACTTTAAAATTCTGTGCTGACGATACCAATGAGGCTAGATATTACATTACTTTCTTTTTTGTTTCCAGATCAGGCAGAGGTGCGGCCTACGCCTGTTCCGAGGGTGAAGGGAACGCACCCAAGTCCTGTTGTGGCAGGCCCCCGCTCCGGCTCTGTGTGCTGTTCCTCGGAGTGGTAGGGGCCTGTCTGGTGGCCGCCGGCGCTGTACTTGGGGCCCTCAGGCCCCACCCTCGAGCCCCGCTCACATTACTCCTACTCATGATAGGTAAGGTCTTTTACGTAGGAAATAAGACAGAGGCTTTGACAAGGGGCCCAAATATTACATTACCTTGTTTTAAACGAGTAGGTACCTAGTTAGACAGATTTATTTTAGTACGATAAATCTCTCTTCAATCATCTTCATCCTATAAGTCCAAGATGATTAGGTATCCTATCGGGACAAGGAGGATATATCACACTAATATTATAAAGGCGAAAGTTTGTGAGTGTGTGTGTGTGTGTGTGAGTGTGTGTGTGTTTATATGTTTGTTACTTCTTCACGCTCAAAAGGCTGGCCCAAATTTGATAAAATTTTGTATGGAGGTAGCTGACACCCTGGATTAACATATAGGCTACTGGTTATCCCGATATTCCCACGGGATCGACATTTACGCGGGTGAAACCGCGTGGCGCAGCTATAGGTCCAAAGGATATATAAACTAAATAAACTCAATCCATCTGCCAAAATATCTGAGGGTTATAAAGCTTTAACAAAAAATTATAGCTCGGTGACAAAACCAATAAATTAGCTCACTTCATATTACGTCTTTGCAGATTATAAAAATAGCCCGTTGTATTCGCTGATTTTAACGAAACCCTTTATAATCAAAGTCTTTGATCGTTTAACAGTTCGGAACTCATTTCATGCTAAAGCGTTTTTTTCTTCGTAGCTGATTTAAATTATCCGGTCCGATGAGCGAACCGACGAAACGAAAGTAGGCGAGATTCATCGGTGCCTGCAGATGTGCATAAAATTTAATGTCCACGTTCTAATATTCATAAATACGACAGAAACGGTTTCACACGGCCGACATAACTGACGTAATTAACCGTGAAACAATCTGCGGTGGCTCATTTGTTATTCGCTGTGCATATGACAATAACAAGTCTGGCCGAACTCATTACATCATTCACATCGCCGCTGGAGTTTTCAATTAAACTTCTAATGAGTTTTAGAGTAGAATTAATTGGATTTGCATTAGCGTTAGGGACAGATAATATTGTTACAGGCAACCGATCTATTGTTGTGCCGACGGGCCAATTTGTACGCGTCACTCACCAGCGACGCGCCATCGGCGAAGCTTCACGCATCTGCACCCACTGTTTTAGCTTATGGCGATTATCGACCACCGCTGACTAAATTAATAGTGATAGGTACATCCGTTTGGATTTGGAACTCGTGGAAATAATTTAAAAATTGACCAAGTGCGAGTCGTACTCGCACAAGAAGGGTTCCGTACCACAAGGCAAAAACAATGAACGACGTTGTTTGGGACAACGTTTGTTGTATGGGAGCCCCCTTAAATATTTATTTTATTATGTTTTTAGTATTTGTTGTTATAGCGGCAACAGAAATACATCATCTGTGAAAATGTATAACGGTTCATGAGATACAGCCTAGTGACAGACAGACAGACAGACGGACAGTGGAGTCTTAGTAATAGGATCCCGTTTTTAACCTTTGAGTACGTAACCCTAAAAGGGGCTGCATAAGATTCCAAATTTCAAAGTTAAAATTAAGCGGGTAGCTATTTCTTTTTTTTTCTTTTAGCTTCGCAAGGATTGTGCACTTTGCCAGTTTAGTTTTCAAAAAGGACGCGTTCACCATGTTAGAAGTTTCCGCGCTTTTTTCCGGGTATAGCTTTTGTTTTCAATATTTCTAATACATTACACGCTCTCTTTTTAAAACACCATAAAAGTGCGCTTTGTTTGGTTGTCTATTCATTTAATAATCGATTTCAGAAAATTCTATTTTCAATTTAATTATGGCTCCTTCGTTAAGTCTGCTTTATTGTTCGTTAAAATTAATGAAACCCCACGTACAAAGTCAGTGGCGCACCGGAACATATTGTTCGTGATCGCGAGCACGAAAGTAATTAACAACAGTTGCTGGAGCGTCAGTTGCTGATTATCTGTGGTTAATTTCTGACAGCTATAATGTCTTTAATATCCATTGGTAAGGTGACATCTGGCGCTCATTGATTGATAAGTTTTCAAAATATTTATTAAGGTGTCGGGTAATTGAGACCGCGAAATTCAAATTTTCTTACGTTTTTTGCAATTTGCAGGTCAGTGACAGGTTGTATCTTGATGAAAAATATGATTCGAGACAATAACAGGTACATAGAGAATTATAATCATTAGAATCATTAATACATCTTTCTAAGTTAGATTTCTACCACTAACAGTTTTTATAAGAGATTGGTGGTTGGTGGTAGAAATTATAATTTCTACCACCAATAATTTAATAATAATTATTATTAAATTATTATTATATAAATAATAATAATTTGAATTTGGGGGAGGCCTATGTCCAGCAGTGGACGTCTATCGGCTGAAATGATGATGATGATAATGATTATTAAATTATTATTATATAATTTGAATTTCGCGGTCTACCACTATCCATTCACCTCAAACTCAAACTCAAAGCATTTATTTCAATTAGACCTTGTACAGGCACTTTTGAATTGTCAAAATTAAATAGTCTGTCAGTTAGTCCGAAAGTTGAAGCTATTTGCCCATTCCAAAACGTAGATCTCTATGGAGAAGAACGGGCAAGAAACTCCATGGACACTCTTTTAAATCAAGATATTACAAAATCCTGGGTACATTATTCTTGTAGCTTCTATATGTGAGAACAATGTAAAAAAAAAAAAAGACAAATGAAGAAACAATTCAAAATATAAGATTAAAGACCGTAAGGTATCACGCGTTATGTATTGTTTTTGTAAACAAACGATTTGAGGCTTGGAATGGCGGTAAATTGCGTAACACACTACACTACAGTGGCAATGGGTTTAATTTTGACATTTCAACAACATTCATTGCGTTTTTTACGTTGTTGAGCAGACAAATTTATCGAACTTAAAAAGCAATGGATTATCCATATCCTTCAAAATGATTCAGATGGAGATTGGTAGTGTTTTACTCAATTAGAGTGTCTGTATGTTCTTCAAATTCCATTAAAGTTCTACGATACCTACCTAGGTGGTTGGTATAGTCGACCTCGTATTTGTGTTAACACTTTTGACAACAATGCTGCCGTCCTTACGAAAAGTGCAATAACTCGAGTTTTGCCCCAAATTGAATTAAGTACCTACATAATTGGAATCTGCAGAATGAGATATTCTTTTTAGACACTTTTTACGTATTCATGACGTAGCCGGTTTTAATACTAAGCATTATAGTGATAAGATACAAACAAAACAAAAAAAAAATCTTTAGCCGCGTTTTTCTCTATTTAACTGTCACATAGGTAAATCGACCTTACCTATCGTTTTATGACCTAAACGTTAGGCCCTTTTTAAACTACGCTTTATCGCTTTATTATTTTTCACACATACACACACTTGCACGCCGCATTTGGCTTGGTACACGCCGAGGGTGCATTTACTGAAGTCGTACCGCAACGTCAACTTCAAGGCGTTCGTGGTCGCGTGCCGAATTATTATCTGCCCGTCGTCATGGAAGAAGACTTCTGGCCGTAGGACATGGTGTTCCGACAAGTACCACAGAACAGCACAAGAACAAGCTAGTGAAATGAAGTAATATTTTATAATAAAAATATGTATGTTTAGGTTAAGGTATGTTATCTACGGGATTGCGTCGCCTGAAATAAATGAATAAATAAATAAAATAAATTTATTCCCCGTGTGTAGGCACGGTTGTCAGTGTTGTATGGTGGATCACTATGGAAGCTTGTTGATAGACACATTTTTCTACGGCGCGGTTTATACGCCGCCGTACTGTAAAGAAACCGTGCCGCGTACAAAGGGCCTTAGGGTGGTCACGCGTTTACAAGGTCGACTATACTTAGATATATTATGGTCTTGAATTTTGTGCTGTCAGCTGCCGCAGCTGTCAATCTCAAGGACCAGTATTGAGCATTATACAGGGTGGAAAAATCAATGGGCCCTGAAAGGAAACCACTTTAAATCCTTAAGATAGATTAACATTCCTTTATTTTTAAAAAGAATCAAAACTGTATTAACACATTTCTCGACAAGCTTTCCTAAACCGAATCGAACCAGCTAAATATTTAAAAAGTGTTTATTTTTGAGCTGGTTTGATTCCCGGTTTAGGTAAGCTTGTCGAGAAATGTGTTAATACAGTTTTGGTTATTTTTAAAAATAAAGGTAAAATAAACTATCTTAAGGATTTAAAGTGGTTTCCCTTCAGGGCCCATTGATTTTTCCACCCTATAAACAATGGCCAAGGCAAGGTTGATGCTTGACGAGTAATTTGCATAAGAATGCAGCTTCGGAAATTAGCATTGCTAAAAACACTTCAACGATTACAATATTTTTTCATAAAATTCTCACAAAACTTAACAAATACTGAGTATCTATCATAAAAATGAAACATGTAGGTAACGTTATCAGATTATGTCAAGGAACATTCATCAAACAATCACAAATTAGGAAGTCGTTGAGGCAATTCCTGCCTACATTTACAAAGATAACATAATCAGCCATATCGTTCCCACTGTTGAGACACAGGCGTCCTCTCTGTGAGAGGGAGAGGGTTATTTTAATAAATATAATCACTTTAATTCAGACATATTTTGCCCATAATATTGTTAGTAGGTGGTACAACTTATAAACTATGTTAAGTACATTAAAAAGAAATAAAACAAAACAAATAAAAGAAAAATAATAATAAAAGAAAAGAAAAATTAATTTAAGTATTTACCGCCCCCTGGGGGGGGCACACGCACTTGTGCTTGAACCCAGATTATATCCATACTAATATTAGAAATGCGAAAGTGTGTCTGTGTCTGTCTGTTACCTCTTCACGCTTAAACCGCTGAACCGATTTAGATGAAATTTGGTATAGGGATAGTTTGAGTCCCGGGGAAGGACATAGGATACTTTTTATCCAGATATTCCTACGGGATCGACACATTTGCGGGTGAAACCGCGGGGCGCTGCTAGTTTTTAATAAAGCCAAAGCCCCTTTGGTCTAGTGGTCGCAAGCGCTACTACTGAATACGTGGTCCTGAGTTCGATTCCCAGGACCGGCAAAATGTTGTTGGGTTATCCGAAGTTTCTCAGAAGTAGCCCGGAGTCTGAATTTGTGCAGGTTAATGAAAATAGGCTGGCTCCTATTACATGGGTTTTGACATATGGGGTGGGTCTACCTACTAAGTGTACACCTGTGCTTACCCTTTGGGGAATTACTGTCGTGATGTTATGTTATGTTTTTCACCAATAACTGTGTCAAATAAAATGTATTCGGTCCACGCGACACAGTTTTAAGGCTATCTATGCAAATTATTTAACGTCCATAATGCTAATGTGTCTAATAATATACAGTGAACTTACGTAACACTGCGCTCTGCCACTTCTTAGACCCAGATAATGTTTGACCCAAATGAAAGTATTGCACGGTCTGCAATTCATTATATGACGTACGGTTATGCGGTTTGGTTCTTCAAAGGTCAAACTGCACTCGAACTAAGATTACCTAAGTATGGTAAAAATAAGAGATAGAAATCTTATAAAGTTTTCTGAATATTTTTGGCATTATGTCCTAGGCAAAACCAGACGAAACAATTTCGTGCGGATCCAAATGGTAAATATCAATAAACTCTAAGACATTACGTATGTCTAGTATATAGCCTACTAACGTAGTGTAACGTCTGGAAGTTTTTGGCAAATATCCTGCAGTACGTACAGTCACCGAAAGAGATAAGTAACCAGGGTCGACGGGTAATGTTGAAGTTTAGTAAGGAACCGATGGATGTTTTCGAACGAAATTTAATTTGATAAGTGAATTGTTTGTTTTCTATTAATTCATTTAATTTTATTGGAAAACATCCATCGGTTTCTCACTAAACTAAGTATAAGTTAAAGTGTAAGTGTGTAAGTGTGTGTGTGTAAGGGGGGGGGGGTGTGTGTGTGTATAAGTTTATATCACTTATAGTGAGGGGCTTGTGGCTAAGTAATAATAGCCGCACAGCTTGATCGATCAGGTTAAGCTTCTCTTGCCGCGGTTGGTCTGTGGATGGGTAACCATCTTTACATACCCCTCCATGCCTCGGAAAGCACGTTAAGCCGTTGGTCCCGGCTGTCATTCGTGGAACTTTGACAGTTGTTACGGGTGGTCAGAAGCCCGATACTCTAACAGCCAGTCTTACCAAGAGGTACCGTATTACCCAGTAACTGGGTTGTGAAGGTTAGATAGGCAATCGCTCCATGTAAAATACTGGTATTCAGCTGCATCCGCTTAGACTGGAAGCTGACCCCTAAAATAGTTGGGAGAAGGCTAGGCAGATGATGATGATGATGGTGACATTAGGTACCTACCTAGCCTGCTCATATGCGCATTGAGAAGATGAGGTTGGTAGCACTACACCAGTAGATATTAATCATGTTCTTTGTTCCCAGGTATAGGAGTAGTGTTAGTAACGGCGGCGGGGCTAGCGTGGCGGCTAGGAGCGCGTGACGCCCCTTGCGCCTTGCTAGGACTGCGCCGTGCCTCGTGCCGGCGTCTAGTGCCTCGGCTGCCCCCGAGCTACGCGCGACCGCACCACCCTTACGCAGCCATGCTCTACCCTGAGTTCCACTACAGGCCGCCACCCCCCACCTATCAAGCCTCAATGCAAGAATATAGACTCAGGTTGGTGCCAAAATACCCCCGACTCTTAGCCCTCGTACCCGGAGTGATTTTTAACACGGCCATTTTTTTCGCGCAGTTGATTATTAAAGCTCTGTTTAGGGCCGAGGGTTTAAAATCCAACAGTGTGTTCTTTTGACGCGCTGGGATGCACTGTTGGATTCTCAATGCTCGGCTCAACACAGAGAGTTGAAAATCGAGTGCGCGACAAAAAATCGTCGGGTTGTAAAACTGTCTGAGCAATCCTGGGCTTACTGTCTAGGCCAGAAACCTGGTCTCCTAAAACACAAACTGTAAGGTATGTATCAATATTCTCCTTTTAATTTCGTAGTAACGAGGTCTGGTGTCCTAGAAGGCAAAATAGAAGAAACTTTGAAGGCAGTCCCAGCTCCGCTTTAAGACCTGTCAGCTGTCAGGCCTCAATGCAAGAATATAGATTTAGGTTTGTAGAAATTTTCTTCCTTGTTTGCCACCAAGAGCTGGTGTCCTAAATGGCTAAATATATGAAGGTCCCCATGCTTGGGAATGGGCTCAGGTTAGTAGCAAAGGTCCCTCGCTTTCTCTAATGCTGGCTTTTATTAAACCTTTTGAATATCGGAACATTTGAACTTACGCTGAACAAAAAACACATGATACAAAATGACACAACATGCTATGAAGAAAACAAGTTTTCCCCCACCTGTAAGGAGCTTTAGGAAATTCAAAGGAAACCCCACGTATATCACACATGCCATATAAGTCATCATCATCTGCCTAGCCTTTTCCCAACTATGTTGGGATCGGCTTCCAGTCTAACCGGATGCAGCTGAATACACTGGTATAAAATACTGATTTTACATGGAGAGACTGCCTATCTAACCCCTACAACCCAGTTACTGGGTAATACAATACCCCTTGGTCAGACTGGTTGTCAGACTTTCGGCCATGCCATCATATAAGTATATACGTCAATGCCATATAAGTACAGGCATGTATTTTTGTGGGGTTTGGCTTGTCAAATCTTGGACCACATGCAAGTCCATGTGGTCCAAGATTTGATAAGCATAACCTTATTAAAGGATGGACAGGTAATATCCTTCTATAGGACATAATTTAACTGCCATTTATTTATGTGAAGACATTTAAAAACTCATTAGTCGTGGCCAGTGAAACAAAAAAGGTTTTTTCTAATCAGTAATTACAACTCATGATTTCATTTTCTTTGAAACAGATTGTTCTTACACGTGTCTAAAATTCACAAGTAGGTACTTAGCTTGACCTTTCAGCAAAGTTGATAGGTACAATTTCATTTTCAATATAATAAAGTATTCTAGGTTGCCATCACAACAAAAAGCTTCCAGTAATGAAAAGCTAAAAGGAAAATGACAAACACTTAACTACCCACGTAGTCGTACCGCAGCCTCTGTGGGAAAATCGAAATTTGATTTATAACAATAGATAAAGTAATTGTGTTTCATTAATAGAGATCGGATATTCGGATGCATATTCACCTAAAGAAGAGATGCTGGCTAATATGGAATGCGCTTTTGTATCGATAAAATCGCGCGGTTCCAGGATCGACATTCGCATGCATACAGGTACACCTAAAGTGAATTTGTAGTTCTGATTATAGAATCGGATGTATTTTACTTACTTTCAAATGTTGGTTTATAAGAAATGCACTTTTGTACCGATCGTAAAAATCCCTCGATTCCGGAATTTTGTGTTTTTTTCTGACTATAAAATCGGATGCATATTATCTACCTACCTAATATTGTAAAGTAGGTACCAAACTGCAATAGCAAACAACGTCAAGATAAGATAAAGGACTAGGTACATATATTTAGAATAATTTCCTTATGTAGTTCCTTCCTACTATACTATAAGCACACCCGACTAGTTATGCATTCCCGGTGTTCCTGGCATCCCTGGATGTTTTTACAGACAAAATATTATAAGAAGCTGCTTCCAAACTTTCATAGCTAAAAAATCACTTTAGGTGTACACCTATATGCATCCGAATATCCGATCTCTACTCATTAGTCACAGTTGACCTCATAAAGAGGATTTTAGCAATTTCAACACACTTTCAATCAGAATCTTAAGCTTGACCTTTGAGGAACCGCATAACCACAGATCATGTAATAAGTTGCAGATATGCAATACTTTCATTCGGGCCAAACATTATCTGGGTTGCCAATGAGATGGCCGATGGGGCCGAAAGGTTCTGGAGTGGCGACCGCGTATCGGAAGACGTAGCGTTGGAAGGCCTCCCACAAGGTTGTCAGACGACCTTGTGAAGGCCGCAGGAACCCGTTGGATGCGAGAAGCACGGAACTGGTCGAAGTGGAGGTGCTTGGGAGAGGCCTATTTCCAGCAGTGGACGTCTTTCGGCTGAATGATGATGATGATTATCTGGGTTTAAAAATGGCTGTTAGTATTACATTGAACTTGAAGGATATTGAAGCAATCTTCACATGTTCAAAAAATTGGAGTGCTCAACAACGTAAATAACGCAATAAATGTAGAACTGGCAAAATGAAAGCCATGCTGTTACTGTGTTACGCAATCACCCCACTGACCTACGACACATTTTAATATCATTACGAGGCAAAAAAAAATGATGCATAAAAAGATGTTTTCTTTAGCAAAATTTACAAAATTACAACGCGGTCACATTAACTCGACGCATCTATGGAATGCGAGGCCCGAATGCCTTAGCTCGCCCAGCAAGTGTTAGGCCTTTGTCTTTGTCTTTGTTACCGATACCTACGCGCGTCGATAATTTGGCTAGTTTTCTTTTGTTGTTTTAATTATATTTTTTATTAGCTATGTTTAGGTATATTACCAAAAAACCAAAATGACGTCATCAACGCCAAGCGTCGAGTTAATGTGACGTTGTAATTAAGTAATTAAGGCTTAAATTGTCATTTCATCATGTTAGATGAAGTCACAATTTAAGTCTTGTTTAAATCTAACTATCTGACCCAACAAACGTTGTCTAAATTTCAATTTCAATTCAAACAAAAATCCCAAAGAAAAAAGCACTTCACATTTTCCGGAATTTCCAATTTTTCAGGCAAATTAAAAAAATACCTATATTTCCTTAAACATCTTATTCAGGCTATTAAGAACATTTTTATTAAAACACAAAATAGCGAGCGACCAGCATTTCTTTTTTATCTTTATGAGATAGATATAAGATACAAATTTTCAGGTTTTTCTTCACTTCATAAAAAGTGCTCACGTGCTCTGTACGTGTTAGTACTTCAACGAGAGGACACATACCGCAATATACGGATCAGATGCAGTACCTTTGTGTAAGACCAGATTCACACTAGGCTGACGTGTCGTATATTATAATTTTGTATAGAGAGCCGTGTATACTACCCTAATGGCACATGACGTGCATCACGTCAAACAGAATAGTGTACTTACACGCCTCTGTACAAAATATCCGGCGTCGATGGGCTTCTAACTAATGCATCACCATACGAGGTCAGCCTTGTTTGAATCCGATATTAATAGAAGGTATCCAAAATGACAGCTTTAACGCTAGTGATAGACGCAAGTCTATAAGAAATGGTGCAAGTTTCATCCACTTTTCAAACTGACCACTATTTTAAATTCCAGGTTACTTCTGTTAGACAGAAGTGCGCCCGCCGTGTCGCCTCCGCCGACCTACAGATCAAATTCCGCCAGTCTAGTCAGGTAGGAGCAAAGTCAATACAACCGCCACCTGAAACCTATCTCCAGATTGTTTCGTCTTCAAGCGCCTTTTCTTATTGGAACGAAAATATATCGATCTGTTATCAAATACGAACGTCCGATGTGGACGTTAAAACACATTGTTTTACGTTTGTTTTAAAGTGGTGGAGAACCGAGGAAATAGAAACGAATGGATTGAAACAGAGAATAGTGTTTATGTGTGAGAGTCAATATACTTTTGCGAAACTAGAGTTGGAATCTAAAAAGTTACTGCATGTGCAGCAATTGAATACTATTGAGTGGAACTAAAACTATACAAAACATACCAGCTCTACTAATAGTTAGTTGAGCAAATCAAATAGGAAAAAATCTACCTTCTACGAATATTCACAATGTTCACCTATTGTTTCCATGTCCCCAGCAGAGGATCAACGGGCGCAGCGTGGTGCGGCTCCGAGTACAGCGGGCCGCCATCCTACCGTGCCCCCCGCGCAGACCCCCCCGTCGTCGTCACGGACAACCTGCCCACCATCACGCCAATAGACCTCAAATACGGTGACAACACCATCGAAGCTTTACCCAAACCCGAACAGGAGAAAGACCCAGACGAACATCTCGTCACCATAGTACACACAGACTCACAACCCGTCATCGTCACCGTGTCGGGCTCCCCCGCACTCAACGACACACACACACAGCCACCTTCAGAGATCGACATACTAGCACACTTATAACGCATCAAACATTAGCACAATATACGAACTTTACGTTCTAGAAGGAATAAACTAGACAAACCCGATCGCTATGCGGCTACACGGACATTCCTGATTGGGAGTTTGTAAGCAAGCGCTCCGAAGGCTTGTGATTGTAGCTACGATCGACGTGATTGAAACGATGTACTAGTGTACAGAAAAGTAAGCGAAAAGTGATTTAATATAGAAGTGAAACTGTTAATTATAATAACATTAATAAGTTAGCAAATGACCTTAAGCGATTATTTTCGAGGGCATGATAATTTTGTTTTGAATGACATCGAAGTGTGCATTTGAAATTACATTCACGTCTAGCTAAACTAGATAATGAAAAGTAGACGATTTCATCTTTAAAAAACATATTCTCGAGATAATTTATGTTGTACTGCATAAAAGATAAAGCTTTAAGTGTTCATTCAAAACAAAATTGTCTTTTATGTTTGTGTATAACTCTGTTTTTAAATGTAATGGTTTGAAGAAGTACCTTATTTTATTATAATAAGTATTCTGTAAATATTTAAAAGCACTGACGTATTTTTCGTTTGAATAGTGTTGTTATATTTAACAAAATATGTGCCGTGTATATACAATTGATACAAATTATATTATTATTAGGATTAAAATATGAGTAATAATGTAGTTGAGAGCAACGATCGATTTATTATTGAAACCAAATCCTTCACCGAGATGTACAACTAAGGAACTTGTTATTCATGTAGTGCCAATGGTTGTTTATTAGATTTTTTTGTAAATAAAAATAACCACTTATTATCTTTTTCTATACAATTTTGCTTGAATACTAACATATTTAAAACTGAGAGGCAGATGATTGTTACTTTTCCGCATCCGTCTATTAGCATGTTCTTTTCAATAAAATTCTAGGTTCACGATCTTGTCTGACGTCATAAGAACCTACTTAGAAGTGTCGTCCTCTATATCGCTTTCTATCCACAATAACTGTTCGAGAACAATAACCCAGTTCTATTGTGACATCTCTGCATTGACAACTATACAAATAATGTAGGTGTCCTATAAATTCATTTCTGTAGTAATTATTCTTCTATTTTATCACTTCTCTAAATCTTCATTCGCTTAGTTTAAGATTCGTATTATTTCGTGACCGCAATATTATAATTTATTTGGTACTAGCAAGTTTTAGACGACCCTGTAAAATAAAGATATTACAAAGATAAATACACAATGGTAAAGTTTACAACACGAGATAGATAGAAAAAGTAAAATTCGGAAAGAAAAACGTGACGAAAAATTCATAAATACTTTTTTTTTTTAATTCGTCAGTAAAATGCGTACAAGTTTCTGGAATAAACTTTGATACACACAAAGTTGATAATAAATTTAAATAATTACGAGCGAATGAACAAAATATACGTGTCATACATATAAAATGAGAAAATAAGACACATTTTCATCTTATAAGTATCATCAAGTAAGTACCCAGAAATGTTTTTAAACTAAACCATAAATTAGCAGTGATGACATAGTACTGTGTAAAATACTATTAGGTTAAGATATTGTAACGATAATAAACATAATTGTAAATAACGTTATTTGTATTATAAGAAATAAAGATCTTTAGTGAAACCAAACTGTGTTGTTCTTTTTAAAACCTACCTATAAGTGGACAAACATAGCTGATCTACAAGCAGCAGGGTATGGTCCAGCATATAACAGATGGCAGTTAAATGGAATACAGTCTTTTTTAAACTGTAGCAAAAAGAATAGGCTAATGTCGTGGGTACACTTACGGTAAACGTCAACTTACATCGAGTCCTCGTTGACAGTTTCCTACTGGCTTCTTAGTTCTTATGATGATGTATAACTTAAGGAGCCGGCGGAGCATGCGTAGTTCATACAAACGTAATACCAAAATAATTTGTAAATCAAACATATTCTTAATGTAGTGTGCAAATCTGATTGGATTACAGAATATCTAGGTTCCCGAATATATTTTGAATGGACACTGATTTAAAGACGAGTTATGAGAAAAATAAGTTTCCTATAGAAATTTGAAATTCTTCATATCTCGTCTTTTTATCAGAGTCCTTTCAAAATATATATTTGGGAACCTAGATATTCTGTAATCCAATCGGAATAAATACACACTACCTTAAGAATATGTTTGAATTACAAATTATTTTGGTATTACGTTTGTATGAACTACGCATTAGCATGCGCAGTTCGCCGGCCCCTTAAATATACAATGTGTCCGGTCATGGACTAGCGATATTCTAGGTACTTATATAACAACTATTCTAGTACACAAATACACTATACACTAGGGTCCAATTCACTAAAATATTAATGTTAATTTAATGTTGTATTGTAACTTAGCTCAAAATCTGTCGATCTAGGAAAAAAATAAAAAGGGTCATAGGGGTTGTTTTTGCAGTAATTTACAATAATTTGTTCATTTTCCGAGTAAAATCTCCCGGATACGTTGTCTCCGAAATGCGGAAGGATATAATTATTATGTTGAACTAGTTCATCATTTCAGCCGAAAGACGTCCACTGCTGGACATAGGTTGAACTAGTTATTACCAACAAAATACCTCAGGACAGACTGTCATCAGCATATGGAGGACTCAGAGCTAGAGCTTTCAGGATTCTGAGCTCCTCAAGTATTGGGAGAGGCTTATGTCCAACTGCGAACGACTATTGGGCCACCAGACCAACTCAAGGAATCTAACGAAATAGTTCATGACGGGTGGTCGTAAACTATTTCGACAGGTTCCTTGAGTGGGAGCTTCTGATCAGGCTATGCCCCATTTGCTGGAGTTGCTGGAGTGTCCTATGAGGCCGTTACCTGCACCTCGGATGACCTAAAGAATACCACTGATGCAGATGCCCCAATCACCGTGGCCACCTACTGGACTCAAATTAAGGAAGAAGTTCATGATAATATTATCCTCCTATTTCACTATGGAAAGTTACCGACCAGTTCCCTCACAGTTCAGATCACAAACGGTTGTTAGTTCGTCTTAAATAATGCACGTTATGGTAATATCTATTTATTTGGCGACAGTGTGCGAATATATATGGTAATTGTCTAGATCTCACATTTGCTTAATCGGATTTTATGGAGCACACATTCACTTGGTGTTAGGTACTATTCAGATTATAGAGCCGAGTCACCACAATATTGAGATAATAATTGGAAGATCTTCTGCAGAAATATATATAATTATTGTTTGCAATCATACTGTCTTTATTAATTACGGGATTTTAAAATAAAATTGTCTTATTAGCAAATCTTCTCTATACGTAGGGTTTACGAGTATGTAGGTACTGCCAAATGATAAAGGACGTAGGCATATATATTTTCATGTCGTTTGGCCAGGATTGAAGGAAGAATTAAAAGTTTTATTTTGACCAGAATTTCACCGAATCCCTACAATAAGGATAGTGATATACCCTATCACTATCCTTATTGAGTATATACCCTTTAAAATACCATAACTTGAATTCCCAGAATGCAGTAGGAAATGGCACAATTTCATTACTAATGAAACTATGTATATAACAATTTCTAATTTTGTCTCGTTCCGAATATAAATCGAATCGCAGCCAGGATTCCTGAACAATAGTACTCTGTAATTATACTGTAAAGCAATTTTGTCGCGACACCCCACGACGACGCTGCGAAAATGAAAATCGGACCGGTATTAATACCGCTCGGTGTAATGCCTGGCATAAAGCAAAAAATTATGAACGATTTAAATTTATTAATATAATCCGGTACGCGATGATACATATGGAATTTAATATTGCTCGTAGTCGAATAATGCGACGGAACATTTAATTTTCGTTAACGCTCAAAATGAGATGCAGTAAAGCTTTTGCGAGTTTAATTATTTTTACGTAAAAGGAAAGGGTAATGAGAGTGTGTTTCACATTGTTTTAACTAAAGTAGAGATCAAATTGTACCTACATTTAATGTATACTGGCAAATATGTACATTATTTTAATTGGTATCTACTTAAGTATTTGTGTTTCCTGATGAATGTTGGGATGTACTCGACTAGTCGAATTAAAAATAAAACTTTTGCATTTGACAGCTCAATTCTCGAAAAAGGTTGTAAGGTATTTAACATCACGCTATGATCCTCAGGGGGGCCGAGCAAAAAGTTAGAAAGAACGCTAATCGAAAACGAAGTTATAGCGTAAGCGGGCGATGCGACGCGACGCGACGTGGTGTTATACAGAGTTATAGGTAAAACATTAACAACCTCTTAAGAGGTCATTATACTCATCATTATGAACAACTTTTACTATGGGACCAAACCTGAAATCGAAAAAAGAATCAGCTGTTCCCTACATTTATGTTCGTAGGTATAACTCTTCAAAATGTAGAGAACAGCTGATTTTTTTTCGCAATTTCAGGTTTGATCGGATAGTAAAAGTTGTTCATAATGATGAGTACAATGACCTCTTAAGAGGTTGTTAATGTTTTAACAATAACCCTGCATAAAATTGAACAAAACTATCATATAACTGTAATTAGACTATTATTTAGTCTGTGTAATGTTAAAGGCACTGAGTATTATAATTTTGTTCCCACATCATGTTTCCAATATGTAGTTAATACATAATACCTAAAGCTGCCACCACGCATATTGGATTAGACAGAGTTAATCCAGTTAGCGTTTGTTTATTGTTCAGATTATATTGGCAGTTTAAACGAACGAATATACATATTACTATATGTAATCTATGGGGTATTGTGTTATCCAGTAACTGCGTTGTGGAGGCAAGATGGCCAGTCGTTCCATGAGACCTCCTCCGATGTTCCTACGAGTTACTGCAGTGCTATTCTGTAAAACTCTCACAGTGAAAACTTAGGTGAAGTGAGCGTGGAGTGAGCTGTCAATAGTGTCAATCCCTAGCGGTGCTATTCTGTAAAAAATCTCTCCGTAAAAACTTAGGTGAAGTGAGCGTGGAGTGAGCTGTCAATAGTGTCATGTCCTAGCAAAAACAAACTCACTTCACCTAAGTTTTCACGGTGACATTTTTACAGAATCGACCGGCTGCTATCAAGAGTACAGCAGGGTTTTAACATCTAAAAAGTTACAGTGAAAGTAAATATAAATGTGGGGCGATTATTTACGTGGCAAACCCTCTGTCACACCGCAAAACGTTATGTATCGAGACATGCGGGCAAAAGATCCGATTACCAGATACTAGGTGATCGATTGGCGTTCTTTGCTGCGACGCAAAGCAATAAATTCAGATTTGGTTAGTTGCTTACCGGTTAGTGGGACTAAAATACTGAGCAAGCGGAAATTGGTGCCTAATATTGATTTACACAAAGTTTTTCAATGGCGCCGAGTCTGTTGTTCACAAACTAAACTAAATTTAAGTTCATGCATCTTTTTCTTTCTATTTCATTAAGAAAAGGACAGAAGATAAATATTAGTTTAGTCCTGTCAAATAAAGATACTCCATAGACAACTTTAGACGAGATTAAAAAATTGCCTATTAAAAATACGGCAATTTACGTCAGGCGCTGACTAATTTGACAGGACTAAACTAATATTTATTTTGCCAATGACTGACTAATTTCTATGGAGCTTTGATGTAAATAAGTTTAGATAGCACTTACTAGAAACTTACGTTACGTTTTTTTAATAAGGGAACTGAAGAAAAGTTAATGGCCCTTGCCTTTTTAGATAAAGCCAGGCTGGTAATTTAATAATAAAGACATCTGACCTGAATATATTCTAAGAATGATTTGAAGTGAACTTACTTCGCTTGATAAAACTTAGGTACCTACCTACTAGGTAATCCAAAAAGCACTAAGCAAGATATAGATTGAAGAAAATAGATTAAAGTTTTGTTACTTATGAAGTTCATCACGCCTGAATTCCTCGCAGGGTAAGGTAGAGGTGTACCCTAGTACAATGCGTTTCAAATAAGAATAGGATCGACTTAGCGCCATGTTGTGACGTCATAGCTGTCAAATCGAATAAATTGGGTAGGGTAAGCAAAACAATATATATTTTTAATAACATTAATTATTTACGAATTCATTTTTTTTTTCAATTCCGCTCATGTCTGCGTCACTGTTTGAGTGGTCATCGTCAACAAATAACAACAATAACAAATTTAACAGGAAACAACCACGTAACAAAGATTTAACGAAAGAAACAGTACCTAACACTCCACAAGCACTCAGTGTCACGAAGAAGCACACCAACAACCACAGAGCATGTAACACCCAACAACGACATGATGGCGGCTGGCATCTTCTTTACTTTCTGGTGAATTGTTGTCAACAATGAAAATAAGAAAGAAAGTAGCATAATTTAAAAAAAAACTAATTATGACTATTTTTTTTGTTTTTTTCGCTTTGATTTATCTAAGGCTAGGTTAAACAAAAAAAAAGTTATTGATACGCAAATAAGTTTTCTTTGCAAACCGTACTTTTCAATCAACATTTGACAGGTAGAGGTCATTGACGTTCCTATTCTTATTTAATCGCATTATACACAATTTGCCAATTATGTTTAAGTTTAACCAGACTCCTGAAAATAACACTTTCCTGACCTAGGAATTTTATTACTCTTACAAAATCACTTAGACTGAACAATTTCCAAGCATATTGAGGATCTAAATCCTACCTAATAACAAAATATGCTCAAAGCGCTATTCCGGAACATTTGTAGTAAAATTTCAAATATTACTTGCGAATGCAACTCGCTCCCCGGAGCGTACCTGAGCGGCATCCATGTGGAACTTTATGCATATCCAATACAATCCCTAGTCACATCTAGCGCAACAAACTTTAATGGTTTTTGAATAGTTCACTTTCCACTTATGTTGGAAAACCTTCTTTGTGTGACTTATGAGTTAGTTTTCTATCTACCTGAAAGTGTGACCCCGTTGCAATATTTAAGCATCCCATATAGCCTAGGCGAAAATCTACATTCACTACAAAATATGCCGTACGGCATTTATGGCCCTTCAATTTCAGATTTTATAGAAAAATTACGAATTTTTGGAAATTTTCAGAAACAAATTTGTATATATCCTCAAATCATTTAAATTGCCTGTATTTATAGGGCGCTTAAATGTCTATCACGTCCTAGAAGGACGTTGACTAACAAGTCACCCTGTGTAATGATCAACATCAATTTGTACCTAAAAATTGCGAGGATTTGAGGATATGTCAAAAACCTTAAATGTTAATTTTTATGGTCATTCTACATTTTTCAGGAGACAACTTTACCTTAGCTCGTGTAGGTAACGACTAGATACGAGGAGAGCTGCAGTGGTGATATAAGGCAACCCTTATGTATGGCTAATCTTTTCACCACTCACTCTTCTCGTATCTACGTTGGTTGGTAAGGGGTCGACTGCCCAAGGTGCACTGAAAGCGCCGATAACGAAATTGGGCAATAGAAGTCACGGTAAGTGTTACCATAGCGTTATGGAAATGCGAAAGTAAGAGCCTTGTGCATACATATTAGCGCTATTTTCAAAGGTTTAGATGTCCGTGTGTTGGATAAACTTTAGAACCTACTGAAATAGATAACGTAATTAATTATAATATCGATACTTAGCCTGTATAAAAATGTGATACTAAATTTCACGAGAGCGCCAATTCTCGTGCTTAATTTTTATGTCGTAGACTACATAATTTTCCAATTCCTTAATAATAAATTAACTTTTAATAGCTTGGTAAATAGCTCCATGGAAAAATGTTAAAAACTTACTTCATTTTCCTTAAAAATCACAAGAATTTCTTCTACATTTTCATGTTGCTTCTTTCCTAGAAAATGTACCTAATAGAGAATTTTTTCGCCCTTTATGAAAGAATAATGTAATCAACCTGAACCTCTCTATTTAAGTGTTTTAAAAGACGTAATTTCAACTCTGGTACAATAATGTATTTTCTTTATAAATATAAAAATATGTAAAACTTATTTCTTAAAAGCAAAATGTAGAACGAAAGATTTTAATATAAGTATGAGTAAGTAGATGGACCGTCAGATAAACTTTCTTATTGTGAATAGGTGGCGCAGTGGTAACGGCCGCGACTTACGCGTTGTAGGTCGGGAGTTCGAGCCCTGCAGCGTGTCCTAGAACTGAAAATTCTATGACATGGGACATTTACCAACCCGAACTGGGCCCACGTGGTGGCTTAAGGCCCACTCCCTCTCACAGAGAGGAGGCCTGGGTCACAGCAGTGGGAACATTATGGGCTGATTATTGTGAATAGGTTCTAGAAAAAGTTCACAGCACATTAGGTTATCTTATGTTTAGACCAAGTTTTTCATCATCATCATTATTCTCATACATCAATATAGCCGACAAGCAAGGTTTTATTCTCCCAGACTTTACTTAGGTGCCCAAAGCCTACTCATATTTGAAAAGCGGTGATTAAGCGTCGAGCGAATAAATCGCTATTCAATAGAATCGATAAGAGATGCCGATGCCGAGAAATGATTTATTGACTTGTCGGCTCCTCGCCGGGCGGCCTCACTAATGGTGGCTGAATAAGCGCTCGCCACTGCCTCAGTTGTTTCTTTTTTTCGTAGACGATGATAAATAAAAGAAAATTATGCAATCACGATTGGAGCGAAAGCAGGAAATTGGGTGTATTGTCGGGAAATGCGATAAGTACTTCATTGTTCAGGCGTTTTAGAACGATTGACGTTGATGTGACTTTGTGACCTTTAATAAAATTATAGTCTTGAAACCATGTATTCCACATTACGTAGGTATTTTAAACATCTAACTAGTCTGTATTGTCCCTCTGCAGGGCAACGACCTGGGATCTCCCTTTTCCACAGAATTCTGTCTTTTCCCTACGGCAGGAGTCAAGCTCGTCCCGCCATCTTCATCTTGGCCTGCCGCGAAGGCGTCGTGCGTTTAGTGGGACCCAATCGGTTGTTCTCTTAGCCCAATTGTCATCTGACATGCGGCAGACATGTCCGGCCCAGTCCCACTTAAGTTTAGCGGCTTTCTGGGTAACGTCTGTTATTTTGGTTTTGGCGCGCAGTATTGTGTTCCTTATACGGTCAGAAAATCGAACCCCCAGGGTACTGCGCTCTATGGCTCGCTGGCAAACCTCGAGCTTGGACTTTAAAACTGATTTTTAAACATACAAAATTAAAATAATTAATAACAATTAACATTCTAGCCGTGTCACCTTCTTTTTTGTTCAACATTAAACTTAATTTGTGATTATTTGGTAACAATACCATAAAGTTTGTGTTGAATTTTTGATACCATCGCCCCACGCGTGTCTACTAGCCTTATTATTTATTTTATTTAAAAAATCAGTGTAATATTTTTAGTTTTTTTTTATTCAGTTTAAAAAACTTGTAATAACCGCTGTACTGTTTAATGTGTTATCCTAATCGGCACTCTCTCTCACTATAGGTACTGAGAATACTATACCTACTTACTCTCAACTTTTCGTGTAAGTAGGTATAGTATTCTCAGTTAGGTACTAAAAATATTTCAAATGGATTTTAGTATTTTCTATTTATGTTCGAAAATAAAGTCTTTACTTCGCAAACTTATAATACAAAAGTAAGAAACGTGATCTACTTTACTTTACTTTACCGACTATTGCGATAGGTATATTTTTTTTTAATCTACTAATCTAATTTTCGTCAAAGCTAAAAACTTTTAGAAGAAGCTGAAAACTTTACGTCGTTCAAAATTAAATTGTGTCAAATAGAAAATATAAAACGAAATATGTCAAAGGTATCCATTTCTATTATGAGAAACTTGAACTCCATATCAAAGGCGAGTTCTGGAAGTTTTCCCATTTGCATAAGTGACTTAACCTTCATTCATTTTATATTCAAACCGGGCAGATTTGCCTGGGAATGTTCAACCCACTCAGAAATATTATGTCTGCCCCAACTCTATGCAAACTCAGCGATTTTTTCATCACTAGCTTCCAAGTAATTGTGAGGCCATTTTAGTGATTTGACAGTGGAAATTCATTTGTAATTAGGAACATTCGTAATTTTATTTTAGTTGTGGAAGTGAAGATTATTTGTTAGTTTTGTGATTTGTATGTACTACCCATGCACAGTGTTTTATTTTATCTCAAAATGACCACCTCCCTGATTATTAGTGAATCAGATAGAGCTTTTTATTCTAATTGCGAGAGTAAAACTCCCACGAATCTATCTTAACTAGTTTAGGAGATATCCGGGAGTAAAACTTTTTACCCATATATTGAAAAAATTATTAAAAAAATATAAAAAAAAATATTTCATCTAAACTTTTACAGTTGCTTTATTTTTTTTAATAAAAATGAAAATCACAAAATCGCTGATTTCTCAGTTCCTACGAGGTCTAGAGCAGCCATAAAGGACTTGTAACATAGATAAAAACAAGACCTTTTAAAATGTAGTTAAAAAAATGAAGCAACTGTAAAAGTTTAGATGAAATATTTTTTTAATAATTTTTTCAATATATGGGTAAAAAGTTTTACTCCCGGATATCTCCTAAACTAGTTAAGATAGATTCGTGGGAGTTTTACTCTCGCAATTAGAATAAAAAGCTCTATCTGATTCACTAATAATCAGGTGGTCATTTTGAGATAAAATAAAACACTGTGCCATGTAGAATTGTAGGTAATCATCATTATAATTTCATAATTGTTTATTTGCTAAGAAAGTAGGTACATAAAATAAAGGTGTTTACAAAACTGCGATCCCTGTACAATCTACTTTAAATTAGGCATGCAAACATTGATGAAAAAAATTTTTAATAAAAAAATGAACATGTCAGTCAAATTACAAATGTCAAGAACAATAAATTAAACCAAGCGTTAAGTATAAGGAAACACACAATGTCAAATATTACATCTAAAGTGTAACGTGTGTAGTGTAGTGAAGTGTGTACTGTCGATACCTTTCTTATGCCTATTTTTAGGCACGTATTTTTTTAGGGCGATAAACGTATAACCATGATGAAATCCATTAGACATAAAAGGACAGAAAGGGTCATTGTATACCATTATTTATTAGGAACATGTACTGCCACCGATACATATACCTAGTCTCATTACTATTTAAATGGACTATAATTGACTATAAGTAAAAACATATATGTGTGAGTTAAGTAGCATAAGCATAATGTCCACTCAGGGCCGTCTTACCCTTATTGGGCGCGCCGGGGTGCGAAAATCAGCTTGCGCCCCAATTTTTGTGTTTTATTTTTTATTTAATACTTACTCTACAATAAAATTAGGTGCATTTTCAAACACCAAATTTAATTTTTCCGGCTTTAAAATCGGCAATCTTTTTTATGATATCGTCTGTTTTGTAATCAACTTTCAATTTGATAGGTATACTATAGCCATCTATCTTGACTTGAGTCATAGTTAATGATAAGTAGTTTTTTATTAATTTCAATCGCGGGAAGGTTTATGCATGGTACGTGTAGGTAGGTATAAGGATTGGCTTGCGCCCCCTAAGACCCTGCGCCCGGGTGCCACGCACCCCTTGCACCCCAGGGCAAAGACGGCCCTGTTCCCACTGCTGGGACTCAGGCCTCCTCTCTTCGAGAGGGAGTGGGCTATAATCTACCAAGCACGCGGGCTCAGTGCTGGTTGGTACCCATATGTCACATGTCATCGAATTTTTGGTTCCAAGACATGCCGGTTTTCTCACACTGTTTTCCTTCACCGTTTTGAGAGCAGATGTGATAAAATAATTTGTACAAAGTGAAGCGCCTGACAGGGTTCGAACCCATGACCTCTGTGTCGGGGCCATTATCACTGGGCCACTACTGCTCATGAGGTATGTAATGGATGTAAAAAACGTTCAGTTCCTTCAACTGATAAAAGATATCTTCATACAATATAATAATATCTTACAGTTACTTATTCCATATTTTTAGCAGCATAGTGTACACGGTACAAACAGTGAGAGCGGAAGTTTAGCTTCAGCTCAATTAGTTACCTAGAGTTCGAAAAGGAACAAATAAACCCTTGTGTACACTGAGTTACGGGTTCATCTCGCTCCAGCCGGCTAAACTGACATCAGCTAAATCAATTTGTATATTATGTACACAGCTTTAGGGTATTACATGTCGATAACGTTGTTATTACATTGAACCATAACATAATTTAGTTGTGTACATTTGACCTACTAAAATGTAATTAACTATTCTCCAACTGCAGGACAATTAAAATCTTGTAGGTACTCAAACTAACACTATGAGATAAAGGATTATCTCTGCGCTTCATCAAAAATAAAGAATAAATAGGTGTCCGGTGTCCCCATCATAAATCAAAAAACTGGCCAAGTGCGAGTAGGGTTCCGTACCACAAGGCAAAAACGCCGAAAAAAACATGTTTGTTGTATGGGAGCCCCCCTTAAATATTTATTTTATTTTAATTTTATTATTTATTATTGAAGTTAAAATACAACTGAGTATTTTGTGAATATTTCAAGTGCCTACCTGTTGCCATTTTTGATATCGAGCAAAAAAGGGCAAAAAAATCGCGTTTGTTGTATGGGAGCCCCCCTTAAATATTTATTTTATTTTGTTTTTAGTATTTGTTGTTATAGCGGCAACAGAAATACATCATCTGTGAAAATTTCAAATGTCTAGCTATCGCGGTTCTTGAGATACAGCCTGGTGACAGACAGACGGACAGACGGACAGACAGCGAAGTCTTAGTAATAGGGTTCCGTTTTGTACCCTTTGGGTACGGAACCCTCAAAACAGGCTCTTCTAAAAAAAAAGCTAAATCTAAAGGCGAAGACTAACTTGCAACATTTGTTTTGTAATGTGTCGAGTTTTTGTAACGCGTTACAGTCGTCAGTGCAGCGAGCCGAGCCTCTCGATGCGAGCCCTTGCGAGCGCATGCTTACAAACAAGCCAGTGCAGGTCATCCAATATCGTTTTGTTGTTTTTTTCTTCTTCCACTAACAAAAACTAAATAAAAGTAATGAAGCAAACATAACCTCTACGTTCGTCATTCTGAGTAAAAATGGAGCACGTTTGAGTCAAGTGCTCGAAGCGAGCGTTCGCCACGTTTAGTGTATCGCCGTTTTGTAATCAAGCTCGCCTCGAATGTTACATTACAAACAAACGTTGCAAGTTAGTCTCCGCCTCTTAACTATTAACTTAAAACTTTTTATAAGTACTTGCAAAAGAGAGCCGGATTTATAACACCTTCGTTTAGGTGTTATAAATCCGACTCTATCTCTGGAAGTACGCATGGATAAGCAGCCATCCAATAGGAATCATTTGAAGACCGATAGCATCGATTTTGTAAAGACGTGTCTGAACTCTATTGAGTTAAATTAAACTTTAATAAAATTTAAGTATCTGTTTTTATTTCAAAATAACAGCTTTTTACTAAATGCATATGAAAGTATATAAGGTACTTTAAACACTATTTAAAAAAAAATGTTTGTCTGTCAGTTTGTTTCGGCTAATCTCCGAAACGGCAGGACAGATTTTGATGGGTATTGGGATACTTTAAACCTTTAGGAAGGACATATGCTACATTTTATCGACATACCACGCGGGCGAATCCGCGGAAACTAGGTAAATCATATATTATGAAAAAGCTCAAAGGCATCATGGTAAATTAGACAGTCAGCTAGGATGGCAGTGCCTATGACAGCTTAGGGAGTGCCAGTCGTAACGCATTAAGGAGGCTCTTTTCATCATCATCATCATCATTTCAGCCGAAAGACGTCCACTGCTGGACATAGGCCTCCCCCAAAGAGGGGGGGGAGGGGTTGCCATAATCGCTTCTTTATGCTTCTATATTCCCTGAATAGGATATACATATAGAAGCATTATTAATGCTTCTGAGTTATTCTTATTTTATTTTTTTATTGCTGATCGGGCCCACTCTTGACCTCGATCACGCCTGATGGAGAGCGATTGATGAGGTCTATGATGGAACGAGCGTGCTCAGAAGATGCATAAGGCACTGGAACTCCCATGCATCGACGAAACACAGCAGGCTGATTGACGCCGGACTCCGGTGGGGTAATTCGGTTTCTTGTCTGTTCTTCTCCATACTACGCTGTTGAATAGGCAACTGGCTTCAACTTTTTGACTAACCGATTACGTGAAACCTCCCGGAAAGTTTTAATTCTGTTTTGCCCGGCTCTCGGCCATTTAATTTATCTATTATTTATTGCGCGGCAGGAAACTTAGACACTTTATTTATTAGCTATTCAATTAGATTGCATGATACTTTTATCCTCCAAGGTTTGTTTGTGAACTGAGCCGCTGGTATTTGTTCGGAAAGCTTGAAGATTTCAACTTATTTGTACATTTTGTAGCGAACTTTTACTAGGTAAGTACGACTTAGACTTAGTAATCTACTGATTGGATCCCTGTCTATTTTCATTTCAACGACGTAATTATATATTGGTTTCTCATTAATTATTATAATATTGGTTTCGACCAAGCACAATTTACCCGATAGGTTCAAATACAGAATTTGAATGAGATTATCTTCCAGAAAATCTTTTATATATTTTTTTTATCACCAAAGATAAAACAGTCGCAAAATATGTAGGCACAAAAAATCCTTTTAATTTCTTACCCGTACAAAATTTACTTCACTAGTTTTTTCAGTTGTTGTTTCTGTCTTTTGTTTCTTATATATTATATTATATATTTTTTGTGTATTATATTATTACTATATATCTATAGGCATAGGAACCCCTTCTCGGGTACAGGTCTCCTCCAACTTATTCCAGTTTCATCTGTCTGGGTCTTCTTTTGCAAATTGTTGTTGCTATTGCTTTATATCATCTATCGAGCGCTTCCTAGGCCGCCCTTGTTGTCTCTTACCTCTGGGTCCTGTCCACCGGGTCGCTTCTATAGTCCATCTCTTGTCATTACAACGGGCCAGGTGTCCGGCTCATTTCCACTTGAGTTTAAGGGCATAACGCAGAGCATCAGATAGCGTCGTTTTCAGGCTTATGTATTCACTTCTGATTTTCTATATTTTTCTTATTTTCAGTAGTTCCTTTCCATAGCTTTTTGGCATATGTTTTTATTTTTGTGCTGGGTATGCACTGACCTCTATCATACTGTATAATACAGATCAGTGTGGGTATGACAACCATATGTGAGAGACGGTAAGATACATTAATTATCGAGCACAACCTTTTTTGGTGAAAGGAGTTGTCGCCTTTTACGATTTCTTTGAGTGCCCAGAATTTCTTCCAACTCAATTCCACCCTTCGGGCCTTCGTTCTACCTCGTCTTTGGTATTTTTAGTTTCTAAATGATAATTGTTTTCCTAATTACACATAGCCATTCACCTAATATACTAGAGCCATGCCGGAGTGATAGGGTAGGCATTGCTGTTCATCGTTATTTTGGTCGTATCGTACCTATCCTCATTTATTTTTAGGCCTACTTTTTCACTTTATTCACTTAGTGCGTGAATAATTATTGTTCCAACTTGGTCCTTGCCTCTGTGAAAAGAACAATCGTTTGCAAATCTAAGGTGACTTATGTGTTGTCGAGCTACTTCAATACCTCTACCCTGACAGTTAAGTTTTATGAATAATGCTCTGCTATGAAAAGTTTTGGTGACAGCGGATTTCCCTGTCGTACTCCTCTTCTTATTGGAATCTCCGAGCCACGGCTTTCCAGTTTGACTCTACTAGTACTGTATTTGTAGATGTTTTTCAGGGTTTCTATGTACTTTGTATGGATACCACATTTGTTGAGGGCTCTCCGGATCGAATCGTGTGATATACTGTTAAACGCCTTGGCGTAGTCGATAAAGGCAAGGTACAAATGTCGATTGAACTCGTTATGTTTCCATCCATCACTTGTTCTATCACATGTATATGGTATATTGTGGAGAAACCAGAAGACGAAAAAGACTGATTCCAGTTTGTTGTAAAATGTTTGAACGTTTTCATCAACAACATACAAGAACTTGAAAAAATAACTTGTTCTTGTATGCACAGTACCAGATTGACTGTATATAATTTATTTTCTACCTCTGTTTTAAGAGTGTTGGGGGGTGGGTTACCATTAGTGGCTCTTGTTTCCTGTATTTCCTTGTAAGTGAATAGTGGCTTTGACCATCCAACACGTGAGTTTCTTGTGTAGGATGGTCATTTTTGAAACGAAGGAGTTCTTTAACGGAGCTTGCAGTAGGAGTAAACTGTGAGAAATCATCACGTAGCGAAAAAGCGTTATGCCCCCTCCATGCGACTTTTTATTAGGTACTAACAAAAATAATCGGAGAGAGAGAGGGATAGTTTTCAAATAGTGAGGGCAAAATGAAAATCCAAGATGGCAGATGCACAATTTTTCAAAGTTTTCAAGGGTGCTGAAGCCGATTCTAAGGTCAAAATGAAAATTCAAGATGGTGGCTGCAACAGTTCTAAATTTTTTTCTTCATGGCCGTCGTTTTCATGGTTTTCGAGGGTGCTGAAGCCGATAGTGAGGTCAAAATAAAAATCCAAAATGGCGGCTGCAAAATTTACTTCATGAGTGTTGTTTTCATGATTTTAGAGGGTGCTGAAGCCGATAGTGAGACCAAAATGAAAATCCAAGATGGCGTCGGCGAATTTTTTTTTATTTTTTGTCACTTTCTTATATTCGCAGCAGTCACCTTGGATTTTTATTTTGAACATCGTTCTTGCCGGAGGTTCCCCGACCACACACGTTTTTTTTGGTGCTGATTTTGCAACTGAAGATGCTCAGTTATCGTAAGTGGAGTGGTAGTGTGGTGGTGGTAGTGGATCGTGGTGGGTCGTTTTACCTGAACAGCACGTTCAGGTGAAAATGCAATATTGCCCTTGTTCCTTTCATCTTCTAACTTTGGTTGCAACTGTTTTATTATTTCTAATACTTCTTTAGTATAGTCCTTTTTCATAAATATCTCCTCAAGTAACTTCTTTTTGTTCTTCAATATCCCGGTTTTCTCCAGGTAGTTGTGAAAGAAATCAGGATGGCCCGGGTTTTATTACCTTTGTTGCCAATTCGATAAGCTTTGTGTATTTATTTTTGTGAACAAGGGCAATATTGCCCTTGTTCTTTTCATCTTCTAACTTTGGTTGCAACTGTTTTATTATTTCTAATACTTCTTTAGTATAGTCCTTTTTCATAAATATCTCCTCAAGTAACTTCTTTTTGTTCTTCAATATCCCGGTTTTCTCCAGGTAGTTGTGAAAGAAATCAGGATGGCCCGGGTTTTATTACCTTTGTTGCCAATTCGATAAGCTTTGTCTATTTCTTGCTCGTGGGTATTATTTTCGAATATAGAATTAAGTTTTCCTTTTATTACTTTGATCAAATTCGGTTCTTCTTTTTATCCTAATTTATTCCAAAAATAAAAGGCTGTTCTTCGTTTTATCCATTTCCAGAACTTTTACTTTTTCTTTCAGTTGTACAACCTCAGTTTTCAGCTGCTTATTTTCTAAAGTGACGCACTTAAGCCTGTCATCTGTGTGCTGCCTCACATTGGTTGTAACGGATTCTGTTATAGGTTTTGCTTGTGTATCCATTTGATCTTGGATGTTTCTTACAGTATTTTCATTTGACTATTCCTTGTTTATTTGTATAAATATTTCTCACTATTTATTTTCTAAAGGAAGGACTTTCAACTTTGAGTAGGCAGATGTACTTCGAGTATGCAGGTATAATTACGATAAAAGCCTCACAGTCTCAGGAATGTGATTAGTTCTGTGTCCACGGTTAATCCGGCAGATATTTCCTACCCAACACCGACTTTAAGTATAGAAAACACTTCGGATTTAGAAAGTGGACGAATCTTATAAATGGTGATGGCACATCCTTGCTTTTGAAGATGTTGACGCTGCAATCTTCATCTCACTGTTCAGTCTCCATGAAACTGTCCATGTGAAAAGTCTACATTTCACAGACACACTACTCATTTAAAACTTAACCCACATAAAACTGCTGGTCTAAAATCCCGCACCAATTAATACCAAGTATACACCCAACACGACCACGTAATTAAACACCGAATTTGTAGCTGGGTTCAGCGTTCACCTATTGATTAAGAACTCTCGGACACTCGGACAGGCCACGTTCAAATTACTTTATGTTTTATATGCCACGAGCACTATGTTACGTTTCTATTTACCGCACTGAACTTTGTTGCGAATATTCCGTACGGAATTTATTTTCAAAACTACCCCCATTCCACCGAATCTACCTGCGTGGTAATAAAAGAAGATACTCGTACCGTCACATTCCATGTTACTTTATGTTTGGCACAAAATGAAAATTTTGCAATGCAAATGGGAAATTCGGTTTCAATGAAGTTTTACGTCTGTAGGTATACGTGCTTCAGTCAGTAACAGCTTTCGCTACTTATTTATGTAAAATAAAATATTCCAAAACATTGAAACACACATTTTAAGTTCCGACAAACTGTACTGCAGTTTGACAGGAGATTATAATGTATTACCAACTTGTACTACAGTATTGTATCTCAATAAGCGACGCGCGCTTTATTTCTGGTTACCAAGTGTGCAAACACACTGTGAATGTGTGTGTAAGCGTAGGAGGAGGAGGAGCTCTCGGTACCATCCGAGACATTGGCGAAGTCGGAAGTTTGGGAAGTTTGTGGACGCTACTACCGTCTACGTCTTCAAGTATACATTCACAGAGTGTTTGTACACTTAGTTACCACAAGTAAAACGAGCGTCGTTTTGTGAGATAAAAATACTATAAGTAGTAGGTACCTACTTCTTTGGATAAACGATTAATAAAGGTAATAATGTTTTAAATTTTCTCCCTCATTTCTTGCCCGAAGTATTTATATTTTTACTAAATTTTTACTCCTAGAATTCTAATCGTAAATTCATTAAACCCTCACAGACCATGTTGATGTGCTGAAAATTGTTGCACATTACCCTGCAGGCTGCAGGTTGACGCAAATAGTCACAATTCCTGCTTGGATCAAAATATTTCGCCTACAGCAATTTGATCCGAAACTCGGTGTTTGATCCGTAACGGCACACATGGTACACAATCCACGACGACATGGCTTTCAAAAAATCTAGCCTCTAGCTATGACTTTTATTAGGTCAAATGGATTTGGCCTGGAACATCTATTCTAGTCATATTAGGCGTACCTACCAACCTACCCAGTCGATGTTCTACTGTAGTAGTCTCATCTGGCCGGCAGGCTTAATTTAGAAAATGTGCATACTAGAATTAACTTTTTCTTATAATATCCTACTAATATTATTTAAAACGCGAAAGTTTGTGAGAGTGGATATATGGATGGATCTTTGTTACTTTTTCACGCAAAAACTACTCAACGGATTTTGATGAAACTTTACAGTAGGTAATATAGCATATACATCAGAATAACATATTGGATACTTTTTATCCCGATATTATTATTATTATATACCCGCGGGATCGACACTTACGTGGGTGAATCCGCCGGGGCTCTGCTAGTCACCAATAATTTATCTTGTCAAGCTTGGTGCTTTTGAAAAAAAAAACCGTATTCATATCATCTTCATCTTTGAGACGATTGATTTCACTACTTAGCTTTAAAGTTTTTGCTTCTGTAGCAAAGTTTTGAAACTACCACAAACGACAGACTAAGTAGACCTTACATAAAGACATGCTAATAACTCTTACTATCAAAACATTGTAACTGATACGAAGATTTTCAGATTAGTAATAACTTTTCACAGTACGCTCACATTCGCCGTCCGACCGACTGGTTCAGGCCGACTGGGAGGTGTATGTTAAATTAGCATAGCATTCGATGGCCCACCGCGGCGGCCAGACCTGTAATGAGAATTTACTGCTTTACGGATGCCCCCGACGCATTTAGATATTCTGGCACGTACTCGTAATATGTTGGGCAGTCAGACAATAAGTTGGGCCACGCTAGAGAGCAACCTATGGGAATAAGTGGGTTCACTTGGTAAACCCTTTTTGTGTTAATGTGTTTCTTATTGGATGTTTTGATGTCTGTGTTTTGGGGTCCTTAGATGGATATGATAGAATCTTGAACTCAAACTCAAAGCATTTATTTCAATTAAACCTTGTGCAGGCACTTTTGAATTGTCAAAATTTAATAGTCTGTCAGTTAGTCAGAAAGTTGAAGCTAATCCAAAACGTAGATCTCTATGGAGAAGAACGGGCAAGAAACTCCATGGACACTTTTAAATCAAGATTTTACAAAAACCTGGGTACCTACATTATTCTTGTTGCTTCTATAACTGAGAATAATGTAAAAAAGACACAAATGAAGAAACAATTCAAAATATAAGATTAAAAATAAGCTGGCAGTTAAGAGATGACCAGTGTCAACCGACGGCGCCCGTTCACGAACATGACGCGTGGATCAGCACCATCCAGCTCAACCATTTTGTAGGGAACCGAATGATCCAACACACGCGCCACCATCGGTGAGACATTTAAGTGAGCATGACACGTTCTCAACTGCCATGCTCTTTCAAGTCAACATCAAGAAATCATAATACAAAACTTTAAAAAAGTGCTTCTGAATTATACAAAACTATAGTTTGCAATTTATTTATGAGATTAATAGAATTTTACTACCAAACAGGAAGGGATATTTAATTTTGAAGTGATTGAAGTATTCGATTGAATAAAAAAAATATGTTCGTAAGTAATGTCAGAAACACAAAAAAGAAAAAGAGAAGTACCTGTTCCAAATATTGAAATTTTAACTAGTGAGCCCAAGTGCACGTGGAGCAGGACCAGTATTAAGCCAAGCATTTTTATCTACGACATAATCATCCAACTTGTAATATGCTTGTCTACATAGTGGGCGTTTAATGCATGTTTTAAATTTCTTCTCATTTAGTTGAAGAATATCGGGTGGTATTTTATTATAACATTTTATACAGTAACTATGCAGTAACCCATAAAAACAGTTTTTACTTTAGACAATCTGAAACGCGGTTGATCTAATTTGTCCCTATATCTTGTGTTAAAATTATGCCTGTCACATATCTTACTAAAAAGATGTAGATTTTTTAGAGCGTACATAATGTTTTTATATATATTGACAAGGAACAGTCATGATGTTATTTTTTTATAACAGTTCCCGTAGAGATTCGCGTCTGCTGAGCTTGTAGATGGCTATGACAGCCCTCTTTTGCAGAATGAAGATATAATCAATAAGTATCTGCAGCCCGTCCCCACAACAAAACTCCGTAAGACATGATGCTATGAAAGTAACTAAAATAGACCAGTCTCGCGGTATCCACGTCTGTTAATTGGCGAATTTTCCAAACAGCGTAGCTTTGAGTCAAGCGTGATCCCCAGGAAAACCGTATTTTCGACGAATTCAATGTATCTCCTTATGCAATACAACATGACATTCACTACTTCTAACTTGCGATAAAGCGAATCTAATGCATTTATAGTTTTTTTTCTTATTTAATACCAAATTATTTACAGTAAACCAATTATGGATCATAAGCATACCCTTATTTACGTCGTCAAGCTCCTGTGCACGTCTGCTTACTTTAAAAATCAGTGATGTGTCATCAGCAAATAACACCATTTGTGGTCGGTTTTTCATTAAATGAGGTATATCATTACTTTTTCAAATACCTTGCTGAAAACCGGCAAAACCGATACGGGTCTAGTGTCTTTGCTGTCCCCAGGTTTGAAAAGTGGAATAACTTTATTGAACTTCATTAAATCCGGGAAAACCCCTTGATCTACACACAAATTAAAATTATTAAAGTGTCTAACATTTGTTTGTGGAAGGGCAGCTATGCACATTTTTGTTTTTTAAGTCAAGCATTAGCGCTGGTCTTGATCCATAGGACAAGTTAGAGTCTAGACAAAATCAAACTGGTTGCTAATTTAATTTTACCAAAATCGTAAATCGGAACCATTATGGTGAGACTCAGTCTGTCTGTCTGTCTGTCACAGCTGGATATCTCAAGAACTGCTAATGCTATCAAATTGAAACTTGGAACAGTTTTAGATAACGTTTGCCAGACTATTTTGCAAATAAGAAAGAAATAAAAATATATATGTAGGTATATTTTTTGCAACAGGGACTGAAAAGGGATCTGAAAAATTCGAAGTGTGGCTACTAGGGCATGTGGGGGTATCATATGAAAGAGCTTAGTTTGCACATTCTTAAACTTTTTCTCTTTTTTTAGGCCGCATAGTTTTCGACTTATGATGAAAAATGTCAAAAAAAATACCGGTCCCCCCTCCTTATCTCCGAAGTTTGCAAAGTGAAAAATCTGAAATAATTCTATTGATAGAAGTTTATGTGAAAATTACAGGAAATATAAAACGATGTCTCTAAATAGCACACTTTTTCAGAAATCGTCAACAAAAGTTACACGAGTTCCACTCAAGAGATGGCGCTCAAGAGATGGCTGACTTAAAGCTGCAATATTCTACACCGCAGTGCGCAGTGTTAAAATTCTCTAACGAATATAGACCTCGCCGGTGAATAAAACATATGATGGTACGGAACCTTCGGTGCGCGTGTCCGACTCGTTCTTGCCCGGTTTTTTTTGTAAGTATATTCTGACGATCAAAAGTGCCTTTTATTTACCTATTTCTATTAAATGATTTGACTTGAGAATTTATTAAATTTTTCTCTAACCATAAGCGTGCAAAGGAAGTAAACAGGAGACAGTCTGAAGCAGTGGCAACTTATCTAAATCCGTTCCTACCACAAGTAGCATGATAAGCAAATCGCATTGTTAGGCGCAGTTTGTCGCACGATAACTACGACCGTAACCAGATCCTCTCCTAGTCTCCTTCCTTTTATTGTATGGTGCTGTGCCCCCACGTGAAAGTCATAGTTTTGCGGTACAAAAAGAGACGAGTGGATTTTTTAGGTTCTAGCTTCAGAGATAAGCTAGAACCTTGCCCACCAAAAGTTAGTTGACATTTTTCCACTAAATAAAATTTTTGTTTCAAATGTTTGAACTGTACCTACATTAGGTAAAACGTTTTTGTTGACCTATAACTTATCATAGAATAATTAGGTGATCACCTAGGACTACCTGATTTTTTTTTAATTTGAAGTCATAATGTGGCTTCGACACCTAGGTAAGGTTTAAAAATGTTAATTCAACTAACTTTCGGAGGGCACTGTAGGTTGACTGCATAATTGAAAAACTTTTGTATTTTTATTAACTAAATAAACCTTTCTAAAGAAATAATAAAATTAATTTAAAACACATCATATGTTCGCTTTTATAATATAATTTTTACTTACAAAAATATCTACCTACCTATCTGATCTGTGAATGATTGTTTCAGCACCAAAGAGTAATAAAATTTTACTCAATTTCAACTCGGTCCGCCAATTAGTAGCCGAATGAATATTTCGAATATCAAAATTAATATTTGTGAAAGAATATTGATATTTTGAGGGATTTTACAGACACAGACTGTAATAAAGTATACAGTCACCATCTAAATCTTTCTCTACTTCCAAGTTTTTCTTGTAGATACAGTCCGGCCGTCGAGACAATGCTTTCCCGACACCATGTCAGTGTGACAATTCTAGTAACTAATAAAGATCAAATTCGCAAAACAAGTATCCATTTGTATGAAACTAACTGGTGTCAGCAACGCATTCCATCGATGGCGACTGTAGTAAGTTCGCACTTGTTTTGTAGATTATGTATTCAGATTTTCCGAGGCTAAAGTAAGTATAAACACAACTGAATTTAATAATGCAAAAGGAAAGTATATTTAAGACTGTCGCAGCTCGTAACCTCACCTCACTTCAGTTTTACAACGCGCCTTTATAGGGGTTAAAGGAGGTCCTAGTACTAAACCCGGTTAGGTACTAAGGCGCCATCTCCACGGGCGAGAGAATCGCGGCGATGATGGTCTCGCCGCGATGATATCGCCGTGTGGAGATTGCTCCATACAGTTTCTATTGAATTTGATGTCACGGCGAGACATGGCGATGGCACCTAAGGTTGAAAGAGAGATACTTGCCTTAAAATTGCTGAGACATCATCTACATAGGGATCCGCCGATAGGGAACCGAAAACCGATAGGGAACCGAAAACCGATAGGTATTATCTACGATTCTACGTTTTAGATTTGCATCTACGTTTACCTCCATCAACCTTCGTCCAACCCTACGTGCTCCCCTATGCTTATCGGCTGGCAATTTGACTGCACCCTTGTGTTACAAAAATTGAGGAGCCGATATCTTACAGCCGCGTTAGGGTTTACACTTTGTAATGGAGTACTCCCGTAAATTCGATCCCAAAAGCGTTCCATTTGGGGAAGGCGTGATGGATAGGTATTAGGGTTGGTTTAGATTCTCGGGTTTGAGGTATTGGCCAGTATGTGTAAGTGGCTTGAATAAACAAATATTTAGGGGAGATGGGTGAATAACAAATAGCCTGGTAATTGTTTTGTGGGGAGAGCACCATTAAAATAATGTGCGCGTGTCTTCGATGCATCCAGATGGGGATTAAGTTAATACTGATACGCATGAAAAACATTTTGTTTTTTTTTAGAATTCTCATTAAATATGAAAGCAGGCACTCTACGTTACTTGTTATTATTTATTGGTTCTCAGAGTGCCGTAATTTCTACAATGGAATGGTTTCATCTGTTTCACATTTTCGATTCATACAAGCACTTTGGGATGCGATTCCCTTTCAAGAGCCTGGGGACCTCCTAGACATATAAGATTAAGATACGCTGGGTACACATAAAAAATGAAATATGTATGTAGGTATCTACACAGAATCCTAGTGAGTCACTATCAGGAACATACCTACCAAACCATTATATGGATCTACCTATGAACATTATCACGAAAACCTTCTACATGTACCAAAATATTTTCGCCTCAATTTTCCGTACAGTTTTCTACAGTGTTTTATCATGAAAATATTGTCTACTAAAGAACTTTATGTATGCGCATATTAAGTAAATGATGTTAATATATCCGAGTCACACGAAATCTGAGGGAAGACGACCGAGCTGCGAAATTTATGTGCTTAGTAATAAGCGCTTAATATATTAGTCCGGACTCCGGAGGCGAAATAGTGCGGTTAAGTACATAATTTGTAAAATTAACTTGTATTGACCTCACCTTCCCCTACGTTTCAGGAATAATATGTAAGCCACTTAAATTACTTACTTATCCTATCTTCAATAAGTCTAGGCTGAACTGAATGCTAGGCCCACACTTTTCTGCAGTTTCCGACCTTAGAGGTTCTAAGGAGCGCTATACACTTTTCCGGGGCACCTACGAGCATTCGATTCGGTAGTACCTACTACCTAGGTACCTAAGTGTTCAACAAATAAAGCCGAGCCGAAATAAAGCCGATTATCTATGTGTAATTACTACACATAAATAATCGACTCTATTTCGGCTCGTGCCACTCGACAAACTCCGTTCGGCATATATTTCTCTATACGTCATGTTCGGGTTGGCTCAACACAATTCTAAGCCAAGCGGCCTTTTCCCGGACATAATAATATTCTAGATACATACCTAATATTTGATTTTGCCGCCCGGGAGCTATGCCGAATTATGGCGACCCGAATAATTGTGTAGCGCGTCTAAGCAATGCTTTAAACTGAACTGACTGAAATTAGAGGTTCTAAGGAGAGCTACACACTTTTCCGGGGCACCTACGAGCATTCGATTCGGTAGTACCTAGGTACCTAAGTGTTCAACAAATAAAGCCGAGCCGAGCCGAGCCGAAATAAAGCCGATTATCTATGTGTAGTACAATTACTACACAAAGATAATCGACTCTATTTCGGCTCGTGCCATTCGACAAACTCCGTTCGGGATATATTTCTCTACGTCATGTTCGGGTTGGCTCAACACAATTCTAAGCCAAGCGGCCTTTTCCCGAACATAATAATATTCTAGATACATACCTAATATTTGATTTTGCCGCCCGGGAGCTATGCCGAATTATGGTGACCCGAATAATTGTGTAGCGCGTCTAAGCAATGCTTTAAACTGAACTGACTGAAATGCTAATTTGTAAACCTTATGTATGTTTGTACTTATTAGCATTTGCCGTAACGGCAACTCCTTTGACCTTTGACCTCTACACAACCCCTAAACAAATGATAAAACTACAAAAAACAGCAATAGATTAGGTGAAGTCATACGAGGTCACGGATAAATATGCGCATATATCTAGGAGTATCGTACGACGCTATATTATCCTCCCAGGGGATAATGATGCGTGAACTATGGAGTTTTTTGGTATTTTCCAGTTGCAAGACAACAGAACAACACAGGAACAGAAGGCGCGTGCCAAAAGTGAATGGTCTATGAACTTAGATAAAGAAAAAATAGCGCACTAGGTTTTTGGAAACCAGCACCCTAATTGCACAAAACACTTTCAATCACAATCTGAATAATTTTAAATGGTATAGATAATCCATTGCTTCATATGGTCGAAGAATTTGTCGGCTCAACAACGTAAATATATAACGCAATAAATGTTGCTGACCTTTCAAAACGACTGCCATTGCTACTGATAGTGTGTTAAGGTACTGACACACATGCTCATTACTCGCATGCTCAAACCAATCGGAGCACGCGAAAATCAAAGTCACGTGAGTTTCGCGTGCTCCGATTGGTTTGAGCATGCTAGTAATGAGCATGTGGGTCAATACCTTTACGCAACTACACCGCAGGTTCCAATTAGATTATTAGATCAACCTGAAGAATTCGGAGGCGCTTGTAACGGATTGACGTTAGAAACAAAGATAAACTCCGAACTCGTAATTGTAACGCAGCTTCGTTGTTGCAAAGGCAAGCGGCTGGCATTGAAAAGGATAAACGACATCACGGCCGCAACGTTTAGGCCGCTCGCCCACGTCCGATAATCGGTGACCGATTTTTTGTAGGAGAAAAATAGAACACACTGATAGCAATAGTGCAACGCACACTTCCTGCAAAAAGTAGGTCAGAAATAATGAAGTAAACTAAATCGGCCCGATTATCGGTGCTACAAAAAGTCTGACGTGGGCGGCCAGCCTTAACATGCAAGAAATCATGCGTGATGAGCTAGGTACCATACCTACAGGGTGGCAGGGATAGCGACGCGCAACCTGTTCCATGGATTTAGTAGGTATCTACTTGATTCTGAATTTGAAATTTTTAGTCAGTTATAAAAAAAAACTGGCCAAGTCGGACTCGCACACGAAGGATTCCGTACCACAAGGCAAAAAAGCCGAAAAAAACACGTTTGTTGTACCTATGGGACGCCCCCTTAAATATTTATTTTATTCTGTTTTTAGTATTTGTTGTTATAGCGGCAACAGAAATACATCATCTGTGAAAATTTCAACTGTCTAGCTGTCACGGTTCATAAGATACAGCAGACAGACAGACGGACAGTGGAGTATTAGTAATAGTTAGGTACCATTTGGGTACGGAACCCTAAATAAAAATAGCTTTCCATAAATTTTGCCCAGCAGCTTCTATGAAACAGCAGTTTTTTTTTTTGATAACCTACGAAAAATGTCTACGCTAGAATCATGTAAGTACCTACTGAATTCACGGTTACCTACCTACAGTTTGCGCGCAAAGAACACTTCTCACGAAGTTTTATGGGTAAAATCTTAAAATAAATGTGTTTTCATAGCATGGACCGTGAAAACTAGCGATAACTACAGAATTTATGTGAAAACTTTCCAGATCGGAATGGAGCAATCAGTCACACCGCTTCCGATTCTCTAATCTCGTTACTAGAACCCATCCAACTAAAACGATAAGTTGGCTACAGTATATTGGTAGGTACCTAAGTACCTACCTACCTTATCCTAGTATTTTTTCTTTGTACCTACCGACAAATAATATGCCAGACGTTTTTTAAAATGCATTGCCATTGGCATTGCCATTTTGCAGACCCGAAATTTTTAATTGGATAGATAGCTAGGACCTCTATTTAAGAAACTCTCACGTACCCTAGTAGCATTTTTGGTAGGCTTTTGGTTGGGCCACATACATATTTTTTGTTGGACAACGGTGTGAATTGGCCGCTTGTGTTGCTGGAAGGCCAACAACTAAGGGCCTATATGAAAACTCCCATACAGGGCCACATACTGTATTTCTCCGTAGGGCCTTTGTATATAGATCATACGATCATCCAACGACTGTATTTCTCCGTAGGGCCTTTGTATAGAGATCATACAAGTAGCCAATGTCGTCGGGTGCTGGTTAGGTACACACGACTACACATCAAGCTATATATTTCCAGTTTAAGCTGATCTCGCATTGTACAGAAATTTTATACAATGTGAGATCAGCTTATACTGGAAATGTATAGCTTGATGTGTAGCCGTGTGTACCTAGGCGGTAGGATGGGTGCTTCTAAAATATGCCACCACTTCAAGGGGTGCTTCTACTCCTGACACTGAACAACTTTCCCCATGGAAGTCATGGAACCCATAGTCAAATTGGAAAAAAATTGGATTTCCCATATTATGTTGACCAATCAGCTGATCGACTTTAGTATGGCAGAGCCAAACTATTTTTTGCGATTTGACTATGGGTTCCTTGGGTAAAGTTGTTCAGTATCAAAAGTACGTGAGAGAATTAGGTATCTATGTCGAAATTTAAAAAAAAAAGTGAGTCTTATACAATCAACATTTATTAAAATTAGATGCTATTTAACACTTAGATGTGGAACATCCGATGTGGCCCGCGAAATTCAAATTTTCTTACGCTTTTTGCAATTTGCAAGTCAGTATTAGGTTAAATGTTGATTGAAGTTTGATTCGCGGGCGTAAGAAGTATGTATTTTCAGAATTATAATCATTTAAGTCAGCAATAAAAGTCCATATGGCCAGGAAACCCGGAAGAATGACAATTTCATGAAATAGTCATTCTTTCGGGTTTCGGGAAACTTCAATCAACATTTAACCTAATACTGACTTGCAAATTGCAAAAAAACCTAAGAAAATTTGAATTTCGCGGGCCACATCGGAGATTCGACCTTAATTAAAATTGTTCAATAGCACAAGTTTCTGTTTACAAATGGAATGCACACATTTTCATCATCATAAAAAGTAGGTAATAGAAAACATTTTTTATTTAAAGTCGACGAGCAGACAGTGACTTTCTTAGAAGAATTTACTTTTACTTTATGTATACCTAAACGATTGCTTTCAATAGGTATTTTATAATAGTCAGTCTTATTTAAAAAACAGTCACAATCTAATGAAAAATAACTACTATTTTCAACCTCTTTTATAGTTTTTATTCTTAAAATATCTCCATCTTTGGTATTGAAACAGGAATTAATACTAATATTGCAACCATTAATTAAAATTACCTTAGTTATTACATTGTTCTTCTTTATTATTTTCGGGGTTTGCAAATTTTTTGGCAAATATTTAAACTCTCCCATTCTTTTGGCTACTTGTTGTAGTGGATGATTGTGGGAGCGAACCATTTTTTTAATTTTGGTCATAAAATTTTCAAACGGAAAAGCAGAAAAATTATCTAGTTTTCCAAAATTCTCAACATCTGCTGTTAAATGTAAGAGGTTATGGAAATTGTACACAAGAAGTTCATTTCCATACAACACTGGAATGTCACGAACAAAGCAATTCAATAATTTATCAGCATATACTCTCCATTCTCTATCATCACTAAGGTCACTACATAATATATGAATAGCGCAATGCAGAGTTAAAAAATGTTCATAAATATTTTTCGAAACAATTCCATGTATAACTACAGGTCCTAGATATAAAAGGAAAGCTCTGAATTCTGTTGCCTTCCAATATTTAAATAATTGAATAGACCTAGGGCGCCTGGAAAATTCCGAAGGATAATTATTATCACTAATATCTAGCAATCTTTCTGATATTTGCATTATTTTGATAACATTCAATTTACATTTTTTTGGTCCACTTTCTACCCAAACTCGGATAATTTTCTTTACCACCCCTAAACAAACTAAGTGCATGTAATCCAAAGGGACTTGTGTAACTAACCCAATTTTAATTTCCGTTAGAATAGTTTTACTTATTTGGTGATCTTCATATTGTTGGTTGTGAAAATAATCATCATTTCTAAGATTTAAATTTGAAGTATATTGCCATGTTGTTCTACCTATATAAGTTCCTTCTTGTGTACATTTCTCGCAGCCATATAAAGAATTGTGGGATTTTATACATTTAAGAAAGGCTCTTGCTGGCGCATCAGCTACAATACAACTTACTCGAAAAGCATACTTTTTGCCACTAAATATTATACCACTATTTTCCAACTCAATGCATTCGTCTACAAAAGGACGCAGGTAATTATTAACACTATGTGGTTTGGAATTTCCAAAGTACAATCCAACAATAAATGGTTCTCTATTAATACTTTGGTCTAATATACATAAAATTGGCCAGAACGAATTAGTGGTACTGGCATGAACCGGGAGACCATCCACATTGAGTGTAACGGATAACAAAAAGATGTCATCATTTTCAAGCATTTTTGTGTCCATTATCGGGTAGCGGTTTTGTGTAAGTAAACCAGATGAGGCTTTTTCAACAATATTAAAAAGAAGTCCAAAATATATATATGATCCACCATCGCAATCAACAACATTAACATGCTTTGGTGTTTGCAATAGCGTCCGTGAGTCTGTCGGCAGAAAAGAATGAAAAGGATGTAATAGCTTCAACAAACCATTTAAGGCAGAGTGAGTTATATTGTGCTGTTGAGACCAATTAGCAAGAGATGAAGTTAAATTAATATTATGGTCAGATTGAGCTTTACATTTTTCCAAATTAACATTTGCATTGTTACTGGTACTACTGGTAGTAGCACAATTTTCATTACTTACATTGCTTAAAAAGTACCATTCATTTACACCACTTGATGTCAAATCAGATGTTAAATTATTTTTAGGGATAATGCAATCGTCATTCACATCATCAATCCTTAACTCAGATATTATTTTGTTTTTTGTAGTGTTTCGATGTCTCCTTCTCGTTCTAATTGATGTACCAGAATATTCTTGTCTAGAATTATTGACTTCTCCTTGCCCGTCTGCTATCTCGCCCTCCATCTCTGTCTCTTGCAAATCTAAACCAGCTTGTCAAAACAAATATAATCTCAGCATCTGTTGCCTTTTCAGCCAACTTATTTTTACGAACTGCATCTGTAAAAAATAAAACAGGAATTAGTTATTTCATGTAAAACACAAACCACAAATGCCTGGAATACCAAAACAAACATACTTACTTATAATTACTTGTATCAGTTGTAAATTTTTCAAGCTGGTTTTATTATTTTTGCCAGTCCAGTTGCACTGAAGGGCGAGTAGTGACGAAAAAACTCTTTGTAGTATTCTTCTTGTGATTGTTGCAATGTTGTTACCGCCAATAAAGCTTAAATTATTAATCTGAAAACAAAATGTGAAATAAGCAAAATACATGTAAATAAATGGTAAGCTCTTACTAAATACCACACCTCTTCAATTGGGTTAGGCAGAGACCGCATTCTTCTACTTGCTATGATCCTGGCTTAAATATTTGACTTCTTCAACATCCATCATTTTTTTATACATACTTGTTGATTTAGAGTACCTACTTAAAACTCTTAGTTAACACATACCAAATTTTCTTTGTTTTCGTCGTTTTCGAGCCAGGTTTCGATGTTATCCAGATCTTCAACAGATTTCAAAGGCAGGGCTATCTCTTCAGGTAAAGCGATCAATACTGCAGATGATGATGAAGTCAATCTTGATAAAATATCATTTTGCGTAGCCTTTACTTCTTTGATATCACTCTGGATAAATGCAATGTACGTGGCAATCGATTCTAAAGGAATAAAATATATACATTAAAGTGACAATCATATGACTACCATGTGTCCTATTTTTTATAGCAGGCCAAGTGCGAGTTTGACTTGCATACAAAGGGTTCTGTACATTGTAGTGTACGGAACCCTTTTGTATGCTAGTCAAGCCTTTTGTGACCCGTTGGCACCCTTTGGGTACGGAACCCTAAGAAAAAGATCTAGTTACCTAAAGAGGCATTAATTTTATCGACTGCTGATGGTTTCGGCTCTGTAGGAGTCACACAATGGCTTCGGGAAGACAATGGGGTATCTATAAAAAATAGCAAGATGTAAGTATAACAAATATTTAAACTAACAATAGGTATAGGATTTGCAGAACTACAAACTTCTACAAACTTGCAATATTTTATTTACCGTGCCCCATACAAAAAGTACTGATTGTAACTTACCAACATTGAAATTTTGAAGTAAAAGCCTAGCATTGGATGTGTGGGCAGTACTTGGTGAATAATTATTTGATTCTGTTCTGGGATCAGTCCTAATAATGGATGGGCTTCTCCTTTCAAGTTCTATCTGTTCTTCTACTAAAATTATAACAAAGTATTATAAACTTTAATTTTTTGTTCTGAATAAGTAAATAAAATATTTTTCGTTGAATATCTATGCTACATTACCTGCTATGTTCCCTGATGTAAGGTTATGGGTTGAGTTTTCGTTTGATAGTGGAGAATGGGGCTGTGGACTTGGTGTGTCAATTCTTGACTGTTGATCAATCTGTATTTTATGTATTTCTGCTAAAAAATAAAAACATTTATTGATATTATTAAATACTGTTTGAGATGGTGGTTATCTCTAATTAAACTATAAGTGGACTGTATAAATGCAGCTAGTAGTACATACATATAGATATTAAACACCCAGACACAGAGCAAAAAAAGTTATTTAAAAAAATCAAAAAACCCGACTGCGGTAAAAACTTAGGTAAGTTAAAAGAAACTGAAAAGCTAAAAACAAGCCCATTTTAAATTAAATAAAAGTTGGACCCATTTGAATTTGAAAATACAATAAAAATGATGTGGGTCCCGCCTGCTTCCAACTTTTATTTAATTTAAAATGGGCTTGTTTTTAGCTTTTCAGTTTCTTTTAACTTACCTAAGTTTTTACCGCAGTCGGGTTTTTTGATTTTTTTAAATAACTTTTTTATTTCCAGCTTTTTAGTTTACAAATTTGAAAGATTTCGCAGACGATTTAGTTCTTGGTAGGCGTTTTTTTGCGATTTGTCACTTCGAATTGCTTTTAAGTATATATTTTTGTAATCACCTTTTAAAGCCCTTTATTTTGATACCCCACTCGATAGGTATTGAAAAAAAAAAATAATAATAATATGGCGTCCTGTAGTCGCCATATTGAATTTTCACTAACGTCATGTCTTTAGTGACACTCGCCGGACTAAGAGGAATCGATTAACGTGTGAATCATTAAAATCGGCCCAGGCGTTTGGTCTGTATAGTGCTTCAAAGGAACATATAAACATACATACATACATACATACATAGGCTGATGAACACATTACCACTCCTTTGCGTCGCGCAGTCGGGTAACAAATCTGCCCATCACACAAATTTTTACCCGACTGCGTCAGAAGGAGGGTTATGTTTTTCGAGTGTATGTATGTATGTATGTATATTTCTTTGGCACGCTCTGTAGCCTAAACGGCTTGATCGATTTCAGCTTGAGAGGTGCCGTTAGATTCGTCTTAATTGTGAGAGTGACACTGGGTATATCAAAATTGAAAAAAAAATTAAATGGCCAATTTTTGGCGCAATATGTCTTCAAAAAAAATTTTTTTTTCTCTTGAAACCTATCGAGTGGGGTATCAAAATAAAGGGTTTTAAAAGGAGATTACAAAAATATATATAACTTATATGGTTAAAAGTAATTCGAAGTGACAAATCGTAAAAAACACGTACTTACCAAGAACTAAATAAATCGTTTGCGAAATCTTTCACATTTGTAAACTAAAAAGCTGGAAATAAAAAAAGTTATTTAAAAAATAAAAAAACCCGACTGCGAAACTGAAAAGCTACAAACAAGCCCATATTAAATTAAATAAAAGTTGGAAGCAGGCGGGACCCATACCATTTTTATTATATTTTCAAATTCAAATGGGTCCCGCCTGCTTCCAACTTTTATTTAATTTAAAATGGGCTTGTTTGTAGCTTTTCAGTTTCGCAGTCGGGTTTTTTTATTTTTTAAATAACTTTTTTTTAATATTATATCTTACCAGTTGTCAATGTTTTCTTTGAATCTTTTCTTGACTTGGACTTGCAAGTTGATAGTCCTAGCTTAGGTGGTTCTGGGTATTTGAAGTTAATATAGTTTTCATCTTCTTCATCCTCAGTGTCACTAGCAACTATATTACGCTTCCTTTTCCTCTTCTTTTTAGATTGCTCCGAATCCGAGACTAGATCAGACTCACTTTCTGCTTTTTTGCATTTCTCCCTGGCTAAATGTAAATCATCTGAAAGTGTATGTTCGAAGTAGAACAGAATAGAAATATCGAATGATTGAATGAAGAATGTTTAAGTATTTTATCATAATAATCCAGCCAGGTAAGTATCAAGGTTTGTTTCATGTAGGTACAAACAAACAAAACAACTAGCATACAAGTCAGACAGAATGTAAGTGACCATAATGTGTATAACCGCCTTTCTGTCCTACAAATCGGGTTATGTTAGGGCGTTCACTACGCGTGTGTGCCCGCCTCGCTTGTTTGTATTAAAAGATAGTATGAGCTAACCCGCCGAACGTGTTTGCGCTAGTTAGCGCTGCTCCCCTACTCATACTATCTTTCACTTTCAATACAAACACGGCAGGCGGGCACCCGCCACGTGCGCACGCTTAACGTAGCGAACGCCCTTAGTAGATATTACCAATTAGTTTATAAACTTTAAATAATAAAGGTTAACTCACCAGTTTCATACATAACACGCTTTACAGCGTACAGCGGCCAATTTTCATCAGGTAGCTCTTGTGTTAGCAAGCATTTGTTGAATTTGCTAGCTATTTTATATGGCGGCCACAGACATTCTTTTTTGCGCGGCGTCAGCCAAGTATTTCTTACTATGCCTAGGGCATTGTCCTCAAACTCAATTACAAGATACATTTTTTACACAACGAAACGTAAATAATTCACAGATTTTCTTCATCAACACAAAACGAACACCGTAACGATACATCACAAAATGGCGGATTGGTTGGTAGGGATGGCGTCATGGCGATCTGAGATCGATTAATCGAAGAATCGATTTTTCGGGCCAAAAAAATTGATATGTAGTACTGAATCGATATTTCACCCTTAAATAATGATATTTGATTTTTAACGATTTTTAACCGTTTGGATCCCAGTAGACTTGGCTGACTGTTGTTTTTAAAAAAAACAATATTAAGCATTGGGAACTATAAGCTATAATTATTATCTATTTCCTTAACTTTTTAATGTAACAAATACTTTTAGAAAATAAATGTTTTCTTTTATACCAGAGGGCCAATTCTACTAATTTTAAGAACGTTCACAGTCTGATATCAGTCTCAATCTGTCAAAAGTACCTCTAATTTCCCATACATTTTGACAAGTATTTGACATTTCTTTGTCGCTGAGATGAGACTGCGACTAGATTTTGAACGTTTTAAATTAGTAGAATAGGCTAGCTGATCTGAGGGGCAATTCTACTAATTTAAAAAACGTTCACAATCTGATCTCAGTCTCGATCTGTAAAAAATACGTCTAATTTCCCATACATTTTGACAAGTTTTTGACATTTGTTTGTCGCCGAGATGAGACTGCGACTAGATTTTGAACGTTCTAAATTAGTAGAATTGGCCTTCTGATACTTTGATAGGGTAATAAAAATAAATATTTTTATCAAATTACCTAATTTTACTGATAAGACATCGTTTATTATGATAATTTATGGTACTTATCTTTTTGTTTTTAATAAAATGAATTTATATTTACATTGTAAATGCAAACTTGAAAAAAAAAAAACGATTATTAGGAAATTAATCTTTTATTTTAGACCTTGATTTTTTTGTGAATCGATTCATCAGGTTGTGATTCGAATCGATTTAAAAATCGATCTTTTTCGGATAGAATCGCCATTCCTAGCGGACGCACGGCGGGACATCATGCGTTGAGCCACGCGCGACGCGATGACTCTCCCCCCGCCCGACCCTCCAAATTGGTTGCTTCAATTTCTTGGGCCAACTTAGGTCCGCAATAATAAATGCATCTCACAAGACGGAGCGATGTTACAGACCGACAAGAATTCTAAGGAGCGTGGCCAAAATCGGAACTAACACGACTGCTTTGGAGACTGACAGCCATTTTGACATACCTATTTGAATGGATTAATTTATCTTCGGTCGGCATAATGTATTTAATCTTTGTTGGGCCACCGGCCAATACTATTTGTGATTTCACTAACTATATTCCAACAATGTCCCTACCGTTGGCCAGTTGTATTTAATTTCTGGTGGGCCAACTTTTATTCACTGCAGGTAAACCAAGGCTGTTTAGCCAACGGTAGCAAAAATGCATGAAGGCCCACTGTTGGTAATCAGTTCGGCATAATAACGATATTAATCATCATTGGGCCTATGTAAGTTCCATGTGGGTGATTTAACGAACCATATTCCATCCATGTGCCTACCGTTGGCCAATCGTAGCCAACCAAAAATGCTACTAGGGTAGGGCCTGGAACCGGTACCAGAAGTACCTACAGGTAGGTACTGTACCGGTATTTATCCGTTCTTGCCATTTCGGTACCGGTTCCAGGCTGGTACCGGTAGATACCAAATCGAGGTAGGTACCACAAATCTCGTACTTATTTAAATAATAATTGTACCTTGAAGTTATTTTTGAATGCATATAACACTATGCTTTTTACTTACTAGGTAAATAGGTACTTAAACTACGTGTTTTTTTGATATCCCATAACTCTAGGGGGTCATTGTACTCATCATTATGAACAAATTTTACTATAGGACCAAACCTGAAATTGCGAAAAAAAATCAGTTGTTCCCTACATTTTGACGAGTTATACGAAAATAAATTTAATGTAGGGAACAGCTGATTTTTTTTTCGCGATTTCAGGTTTGGTCCCGTAGTAAAAGTTGTTCATAATGATGAGTAAAATGACCCCCTAGAGTTATGGGATATCAAAAAAACCACGTTGTATAATATCTGTTTTCTCACTCTAATTTACGAAAATATTTGTTTGGTACCGATACTGATTAGAAACCTATAACCTACGTCTGGTAGGTACCGGTTCCCAAAATTACCGGTATTTCAAACTCTACTCACACCCTATCATAGATCTATGCTCTCACTCGTCACCAGAGTAGGAAAAAAATATGCCTTTATTCTAAAGGGGTAAACAGAAGTGTATTCAGAGTTCGGGTTCCGAACATTTTGTACCCACCCAATTACCAAAAAAAAAAAAACAATTTTCTTTTATACGAAAAATAACACTCAACATTTTTAACTGTTACAACGAGAATAAGTAGCAATCCAAATAAAACTTCTGCTGCTATTTAATTTTGAAAATAAGTAAGTACTTACATAAAATTGTAATTAGGTAGGTACTTATATTGACTTAAAATAATAAGTGTTAGCTACCTACATTAATGTTTCGGCGAGAAACAACCTAGCTACCTCATCATCATAATTTCAGCCAGCAAGCATCACTACTTCGACCGTTTCTGTGCGTCTCTCATCTAGAGGATTCCTGCGATCTTCCAATCATAGGTCTGAAGGCCTTTTAACGCTTCGTCTTCCGGTACGCGGTTGCCACACCAGAACCTTTCGGCCTCATCGGCCATCTGTTCTGCGAGCAATGTGCCCTGACCACTGCCACTGCAATCTCCCGGTGAGATGGCAACACGCACTGGTCATGACGTACGCGTATGTGAGACGAGAAGATAATATTGCGTAGCTTCCCGAACGCTGCCCAGCGGAGTCGAATTTGACGATTGACCTCTTTCTTGAAGTTGGACTTACCTACCTGGACAGTTTGGCGTCCTTATTAAACATAATCGTCCACAACTTCTGAGTGTAGCCTTCGATCTTCGTGAGGGTGGATGTTACATGGGCATTATTTTGACATGAACCTAATTCCGTTTAAATTTTATTTAAGACTTTCTCTTTCGGAAGCTCTTCTAAGGTCATTGAGCATTGCACTGAGGTCCTCCAGTCTCATCTATGACTACTATATCGTTGGCAAACCGAATGTGAGTGACGTACTCGCTATTGATGTAGTACCTACCTTTAAGACATCCATCCTCCAATGCAGCGGTGAACAGTTTTGGACAGATAACATCTCCTTGTCTCACACCTCGCTGCAGAATGATAGGTTTCGAGGTGGTCTTCTAGTCGGACTGACGTAGTAGTGTTTCATACACTTCAACAGTCAGCACCTCGGTTTACCGATAGTGAACCTGGCACCGTTGACGAGACTGCAGTTCAGCCCAAGTCTCGATCGAATCGAAGGATTTGTTGTAGTCCACAAACGCTAAGCAGGGGCAGGTCATGCTCTTCGATCTTCTGTATAACCTGCCTGAAGCCTTAACGAAATCCGGCTTGTTCGGGAGGCTTGAAGTCATCAAACCTGCGCGCGAAACGTTTCATGCGACTCCAGTGGCCTTAGTGTGAGTTTTTTCATTCACGCTCGATTGCGAGCGCGTTAGAATTTTATAGGGGAAAAAGTTATAGCGCTACCTGGCGGACACTAGGAGAAACCTAATTTCCAATATAAAATTCTAACGCGCTCGCAATCGAACGCGAGTCGAAAAAACTCAAACTAAGGCCACTGAAAACAGCTTGTAGACATACCTTAGAAGTGAAATGTGCCTATAATTCTTAACAGGGTATTCGGTCGCCCATTTTAAGAAGAGTATCACTACATATCTGTTCCATGTCTGTGGCGTTTTACCCTCGAGAATGACGGGATCAAACAGTTTACCTGCTATTGCATAGTAAAAATATTTCTCTCAATGTTTATATCGTTAGTTTTTATCATACTTTAGTACACCTAACGCTCATGTCCATTTCTACCATGGCCATTATCTGTTTGCATCTATAAACAAATTTCCAAAATATTGTTGACACAAATATTATAATTTTTGGTACTTATTTTCAAACTCGGATAGCAGCCAAGGGGTTATTTGTAGATTTGTGTTGTAATATTACAAAATATTCAAGATCTTATTTCCTTAAATCTGGTCCTTTCAACTGCCTACATATTGCGGTTCGTGATATACAGCCTGCTGACAGACAGACGGACGTCCAACGGAGGCTTAGTAATAGGGTCCTAAAAATTACAAAAATGTGAACAAAGTAGTTAACAATACGTGTCTCTAACAACGTCAATTAAATAGATGTATGTATGATATATATTTTTTAACATAATTATTATGACTGTGTTATAAACATTTTATATATTATATATTTTTTGAAGTCTTTTAACATAGTCGAAAACCAGTTTCATATCTTTTAAGTATATGGGTGTAAACGCGGGGTTAGGTTAGGTTAGGTTAGGTTACCTACACGTAGCGCAGGAAGCCATGATAGTTTTTGACTTAAATCCATGACACACTCTAATTTTCCTTATAAGAATTCTAACTTTGAAGAGATCAATTGGTATAGTCGAATTAGACCTAGCTCACAAGAAAACGAAATATTAGAATAATTTTCAATTTTTATTAAATAGATACACATTTGCTTTATAAAAATTGTCTAGTGAGACTATCTAACAATTAGTCCTAAGCAAATTCATTTACATTGCTTTATGAAATTCTCATGGCTCAGAATAAAGTACCTAAATATATCTAGATAAAGTTCTATTATTGGGGAATTTGCTAAACAGTCACAAGTAGGACATACGAGTTTTCCTACCAGAAAATTTCATAAAGCAACTCGTTTTCCGGTGGAATTAAAAATAACTATGTTGACCCTTCATTATTACATATTTCATTATACGTTATATATTTAAATTTACATATTCATTACTCAGATTTACGACATTCCATTGCGAAATCGTTACAATATTGCTGTTCAAATAATTATATGGAATTGTAACATTGACGGAATTAAGTAATTATGGCATATAGGTACATAACATTATGATTGCGATGTCTTCATAAATGTCTACATTTGGATGGCATGCAAAGGAAATATGAACTATAAGAAGTTATTGTTAGCGCATGTCAAGTCCATGACAGGACTTCGTCAATAAAACAACACTCTTATTGCATCTGATATAGCGCTACTACCTTTATTTAGAATGTAGACATTTATAAACCATAATAATATCATTAAAATTAATGCTGCTCACATCGTGTAAAATATAACATTTAATTTACCTAGATATATAAAAACAACAAGACTACAATGAACATTCACCACATTGGTGTAACACACTTGATTTTCAGTTTGCAACTTTTTTAAACTCTTGACCCAGAATTTGATGACCAAGGCCGTCAGAATTGTCAAATGAAGAAACAATAAGATTTTACAAAATAAGAAATATGTCACAGCTAGGGAAGCTTCACGAAATCAGAGATGTAGAAATATATTATGCATTATGAACGAACAATTCCGTATGCAAAAATTTGTTTAAGATAAAAGATCACAATATTCAATAGGAGTGTGATTCGGAAAGCCACCTAGCCTGAGATTATGAGCATGCGAAACTGCAGAACGGCACCTCATCAGCTCAATAGTCTACCTGAAATAAAAAAGGATAAAAGCTTGTAAGTATACAATAAATATTTAATTGATACTTGTAGGAAAATTATATCATTCTTCTTTCCTGATCCTATAATATCGCTGTCATAGGATCAGGAAAGAAGAATTAAGTTTTCGAACGATAACGACGAAGTCGTCTAAGACATGTGTGGCTCAAAATGCTCTAAATGGTGTCAACTATCACCCCCTTATGGCTTTGCATCCAATTGAATTTAAAAAAACGAGGTTTTTTGTTTATAGGAATATTTGCGTGATTTTAGTATCAAATGAGAGAATTAAGTTTAAGTTTACCATTTACCGCACGCCAAGCTCGCGCTTGGCGTGCGGTAAACGGTACCAGTGTGTCCGTTTTGGGGAAACTAAGTGGAATTGGGATCAGTCCCAATTCCACTTAGTTTCCCCAAAATGGACACTCAATTTAAAAACAATTTGCCTATGACATTAAGTCCGCCTCTGTACATTTGTGCTTGAAGTAATAAATAAATAAATTTGGCGCTAGCATCGCACTCAAGAGCACGAAACGTCACAATTCCAATGTCGATCTATCGGAATTAAATTCAAGAGTAACCGCCCTGAACGGATCGATTAACTTCCAAATTGCTCCTATAAAAAAAAAGCTCACTGAAATTTGGAATGACTAATATTAGAAATATTCGAACAATTATAGTAATTTCAAAGAAGGCATAGTAAAATGAGATAAGCGAAAAAATCTATAAAATCGGTGGAAATATGGAGAAGCTACAAGCTTTTAAAGTTTTTGGAGGGCATTATTTCCGTCCTTATCGCGCGGTACGGACATGTATGGCGCTACTAGCGCCGCGCTAGTCAATCTGCCTAGCCTTTTCCCAACTACATATGTTGGGGTCGGCTTCCAGTCTAACCGGATGCAGCTGAATACCAGTATTTTACATGGAGCGACTGCCTATCTGACATCCACAACCCAGTCACTAGGTAATACTATGGTATTACCTAGTGACTGGGTGAAGTCTGACTGGGTGGTAAGACTGGTTGTCAGACTTTCGGGCTTCTGACGACCCGTAACGACTGTCAAGATCTACGAATAACAGCCGGGACCAACGGCTTAACGTGCTTTCCGAGGCACGGAGGGGGCTCGGTATGTAAAGATGTTCACCCATCCACAGACCGACCACAACAAGCTATTGAAGTTATATAGTTGTGACGTCACATCTACGATAGTGCCATCTTTGTCTAGTAGTTATTTTAAAACGCTTTATATTTTAAAACACTTTAAATTTTTTAAGCTTTTAAATTGTTTGTAGGTAATATTGTTTGCAATATTTTCAAACAAATATTTTTTTGACTTATAAATAAAAAAAATTAAATTAAATAAATATTAAAAAATAAAAAAAATAATATTTATAAAAATTTGTTCACATGTCGCGCGTTCAGGGTATGTACCGATATCAATAGAATTTCTATTGTGTCTGCTAATTGGACATGCAACAGGTTAATTAAAATGAATTATAGGTTAGTTACCTCTTTTTAGGTGTTTCATCCTTGGCTTTCTTCTCAGCCTCTCTACGCTTTGCGGCCTCCTCTCTCTGCTGGCGGATAATCGCGAGCCTGGCAAGGTCAGCCCGCGCTTGATCGGTTTTACCTTCCGCGTGTAACTTCTGGTACGCCGCCGCCGCGCGTTGTTTCTCTATCTCTTCCCGTTCACGCCTGTAACATATCGTCATTTATTTTTAACATAACTGATCTCATGTATTGAAGTAAACTATGGCAAGCGTAGCGTGGTAACTCCCTCAGCTACATGGAGCGACAACTTTATCAGGTGGCTGGGATAGTCTGGATGCGAAAGGCGGAGAAACGGGTGTTGTGGCGCAAATTGGGTCAGGTGCAATTATCCATAATAATATTATAAATTCGAAAGTAACTCTGTGTGTCTGTATGTTACCTTTTCACGCCTAAACCACTGAACGGATTTCGATAAAATTTGGCAGAGAGATAGATTGCATCCCGGGGCAGGACATAGGATAGTTTTTATCGACATACCTCGCGGGCGAAGTCGCGGGCGGAAGCTAGTGTCACATATGCCCACGGTAATGGACAGTAATAGGATTAATTGATTTAAATAATTAGATTAACAATTATGTAACAACTAGAAGTAATCTGACAAATGCGTGCACTGACTGGACAGGTCCTCTCAATCTGTGTGGTTCTTTCCTCAAAAGGCCATCTCAGACATTGATCTACATGGTCTTCATATAACCTGACCAAGATTATGTCTGGACTTTAAAAGAGACTGTGACCTCTGAGTTTGTTTCGGCCTTTCTTCTCAGAGTAGTCAGATAGGAAACGCCGACCTCATCTAGTTTTAAAAAAAACATGATTGACGTGTAAAAGTGTTTGTACAAATCTACTTACAAAAATAAAATCATTTATCATTTATCAATCAGAAGACTGATTATTAAATAGACAAATATTTTACAAAAAAAAATTGTGTGTGTGTTTGTGGATTCATTATTTGTTGAACATAATAATTTAGTCTTAAGAGTTAGTATTTATAGCAGAACACAGAAATAAAACCATCCTTCAACAATAAAAAAGAAGTTTAACAATACCTTGATAATTGAGGTTTCTCTCCTTCGCCTAAATTGTCCAAGTTGGTCAATTTCTTGTTTTTCTTTACTACACGGTTGGGATTTTCTACTTCAATGAGGCCAGATACACCCTTGGCTTTGGATGGTCTCTGAAAAAGTATTATAAGATTTAAAATTTGGTTTGTCATCTATACATAACTGTTGCAGTAAAAAGGTTAAAAGTTGCAGTATCCCAAACAAAAAGCTTATCATAAAGTTTAGTCATAAGTGTCTAAATTCGCGCTAAAGCGTTACAAAAGGCTTACTGTGTCATGAAATTTGAATGCATGCCTACTAACCAGTGTATTCCATAATCAGCCTATAATGTTCCCACTGCTGGGACACAGGCCTCCTCTCGGTGAGAGGGAGTGGGCCGTAATCCACCACGCGGGCCCAGTGCGGATTGGCAGATGTCACATGTCTTCGAATTTTTGGTTCTAGGACATGCCGGTTTCCTCACGATGTTTTCCTTCACCGTTTTGAGGGCAGTGGTGATGAAATAATTTACACAAAGTAAAGCGCCTGTCTGGGTTCGAACCTACGACCTACAACTCGTAAGTCGCGGCCGTTACCACTTGGCCACCACTGCTCTCCAGTGTATTACATGTTAGCAAATAAATAAAAAAATAAATGTCCACTTTTCGTAATTCTTATTAGAAAGCCCCAACAATATGGTGCTTTGTTAATTTTAGATGTTTTTACTGTAAAATTTGTTATCACATACTCTTTAAGGACGGAAAAGACATGAACAGTATGAAATTCAAGTCAAAACTAAGAACATACAAAACATAATTACATCATCGTCAGAGTCGCTATCAGAATCACTGCCGGAGCCAGATTTTTCTTCTTCTGATTCCTCTTCACTCGAGCTTTCCTTTCCATGCTCTTTTCTCCACCTGGAAAAGTTAAACACAATTTATAAACATAAAAAAAATCATTAAGTATGTATGTTTTAGGAAATCTTAAAATTTAAGACTACATTCTGGGATTAAGAACTGATTCTTGATTTTAACATATTTTATTGACTTCACTCAACATTGGTCCAAGAAAAGTTGTTAATAAAAATCTCCTTGACTTAGGATCTCTTTGAAACCATCGTAGGATTCATCCATGTCTGCAAGGGAGCAGCAAATGCATCCATACAAAAATTCCAACCGACTTCCCTAATACAACTTCAAAAGGGGGTATCATAGCAATATTTCATTATTAATTTTAATATGTTAACAAGATTCCACTCAAGTGTTTAGAAGAACAACCATTCTCAGAATAGCTTGCTGCAAAGATTGAGTCATAACAAAAAAGATGACAAAAAATGAGTAAGACAAGCTGGCAATCCAGTACACTGTTGATGAGACTTGTTCCCGCCAAATATAAAAATACCTTAATATTGTATTGAATATGTTAGTGAAATACTCAAATTGTAGTACACGCACACAACCCTGACAATGTGGTGTTTGCAATGCAGTTTGTAAATAAATGATTAGATCAGTTTTCATACTATCAATTCAAGTGAATGATCTTAGGATGTACAACAAAATAATAACTTTCTTATCAGATCATTCAAATGATAGTTAATAATTTACTTCACAATTAAAGTTTTCCTACAACTACATTGTGTTAATTATCTGACTAAACGCTTAGGCGTCGAATCGGAGACGCGTTAATTGCATCCATACGACAATAACACAAATAGTTAATGAATCACTAACTTCTGCTTCTGTTCTTCTTGTTTCCGCTGCTCTTCCAGCTCTTCTGGACTGGTGAACTTGCGGTTACGGCCCTTATGGTTCGTGAACTTACCTGTAACGTTACACAAACAAAATATTCGTGACAAAGGTTAGGCCAACTAAACAATCAATAGTATTGAAAAAGACTAAATAGTTGTAGACTTCCTTCGAGGATTCATAAAGTAATAACTTATTTTAACAATTCTTATTGTATTTCTAGCTGGGCAGCAAATAATCTTTGAGAATTTTTGATGAAAGCACATTCCCATAACATTGGACGACATTGAGAAAAAACAACACGTAAACGATAGACTTACCGCGTGGCATGATAGAATTTATATATTAGCGACTTTTTTTAAGTTACTGTAGAATAAGTATTTGATTGTAGTATTAATCTTTGACGGAAATTAGTAAGCAAAATACTAGAAATTGGATAAATTTAGGGTTGACGTCTCGTCGGAACCGGAATTCGAAATCGAAACGTAGTCTAGATAATAAAATAAGGTTGCCAGATGGAAAAAACATATTAGTCGATTTGACTATAAAATCACGCCTAAAAATAATTTATAATATTGTGAGGGGACCTTAGACGATCAAACTGGCATTTGTTCAATCCAGTCAAACTGATTGAGAAAACTAAAATGTATGAGAAATTCGCGTCAGTCATTTAGCACTACACATGTCATGACCAATTTGACATCAGTCTAATCAAAATTGTGGAACTTAATCGATGCCAAATTATTTATTATGTAAGATCTCCCTCTTACTCAAGCTCAGTTCATTAGAAGAAAACTAAAAACTTTTGCTAAATGTGCCGCTAGTATCTCTTGAATAAATGCCATTACACTCCATTTTGTTTTTGATTAAACATTTAAATAAACCTTTTTACAGACTGTTCAACTGATTTTGACTTCTAATCCGTAGGCATAAAGTTGGCATTAAAAGCAAAAAAGTGGTTACAACACCAACTGTTTACTGCAGCTGCCATTTCTCATGCCAGCAACGCAATAGAAGTCAAAATCAGATGAACGGACTGTAAAAAAGGTTTATTAATTTAAATGTCTAATCATATTATTGATCGAAGCTTAATTCAAACGAAAAAAAAATACTTATTTGCCTCGCCCTTATAGCAAGAAGCTGTCGGAAGAATGGCAGTCGTCTATTTGATTAATTTTCAGGTTTTGGGTTTGTCAACAGCCTATAAAGACTCTTTTTTATTTATTTATTTATTTATTATATTTTACAGAAAGCTTACAGACTAATAACACAATTAAAAATCATTCGTAGACAGGAAAATTTTGCTAATTACAAGCTTCCACATATAAACATCTAGTTACAAATACTTTGCGTTGACAATATTCGTTAACAGCGATTTGTAAACCAAGAGAAAGAAAAAAAAAATTTTTTTGATAACATTATTGATGTTCGTTTTGGTAGGAGGCGTATCTAACGGTTGTGAATAGCTAAGTGCTGTTTAGCTTTTAACTGTAGTACAGTCCACATTGAAACATTGTTCGTTTACTAATCAAATAACACACGCTAGTTCCTGAAGTAATAATTTAAATCATGAAAAACATTGCGACTCTTGAGATAAAACTGAAAGTGTGATGGTATCAGTAAAGTGACTAGAAGCACCACCTTCATATTTTTGCGTTTTCTTGACAATTAAATTGAAGACAAATAAAACCACCAAAAAAGTTATACCCAGTTATTTGACTTACATATTATTTAAGATTTTTGGTTCGATTCGTTGTCACAGTAAGATCGACTAAAATTGATTAATCACATTAATTGGCAACATTCTTTTAGACCTGGAAAGTGGAACCTTTACTTCAAAGAGTAAAGTAACTATAGAGGCACTTTACTTCTAAAAGTTTTTTGCCTGGAACACAATCATTTACTACCTAACAGAAATTCAGAAATACTAAGGACATGGCGCGTTGGGTATCAAAATAAAACTATCAAAAGATGAGACTCTTCTGGCTTGTTCTCCATTATAGTCGATCATCTATATTTCCCTTACCTATTTTGATGATGATCAGTATGATCACAGACAGACGTACGTCCACACAAACAACCACACGTACAGTCACGAGCATAAATATATTACCTACTATGAACAGCTCTGCAATAATATCTGATTTCATGATTCGTCCTAAGTGATTTTAGATATTTTTGATCACAATATTCTTCTGAATTTAACTGAGTAGGCAGATGTAACTTAATTATTTTTGAAGTCGATGCTGCATTCTACATTTGGCGTCGCTAGTCTCGTCAGATAGTTTTGGTGTCCATTCGATGTTTGTGCTATGTGTGCCACTTGTATAATTATGTCTTCCACAAATTATCACATATTTACTGTCATCTTAAGTTCAGATATTAATGTATGAATCATGAAGTTAGATATTATTGCCAAGCTGTCCATAGTAATATATAATGTACAGCCACGAGCGGACCATACGTCGCCGCGTCGGTAGAGATCGTTTCAAATTACAAATTCAATAAAAACGCGTTACGTCGCGCGGGTCATTTGGCTCCGTTTCCCGCGCCCCGTCACGTGGCGCGTTGTAGTGTGAGATCCGCGTTGAGCAGATCTTCGTCTAGGTATTTTACTAAACTTTGTGCTCAATGTCATTAAATTTACAGAACTTTAAACTAAACTACCTAGGTCTACTAGGTATATGTACTTAATAGTCCAGCATCATGTCCATCAGCAGTAGTGACCAGTGGCCCAGTGGTAACGGCTGCGACTTACGAGTTGTAGATCGTAGGTTCGCAACCAATTAGGTTAGCCGTTAGGTTAGTTAGTCAGTTAGGTTATTTTCATCACCCCTGTTCTAAAGAAACGGTAAAGGAAAACATCGTCAGGAAACCGTCATGTCCTAGAACTAAAAATTCCTAGATATGTGTCATCTACCAACCTCTACTCTCACTGAGAGAAGGCCGGTGTACCGATAGTCCCGAGATTAATTAATAAATAAATAAAATTTTATTTCGCAAAAACAAATTTTCAAGTAAAAAAATAAAAATAGAACATTCCAGATAATAAGTGTATCGTTGGTGTCTGTTACTAATGAATAAAATCATTCTATTACAAACACCAGAATTAATGATCAAACAACAGATTATGGGTGTCCGTCATATTAAACCGAAAGCTAAGTTACCTACCAACCAGTCCTATTGGTTATTTTATTCTGTAATTAAGTATCCAATAAATTAGACTCCTGTTAAAGTGTCCACGTTTATGCCACTATGGAATTGAATCTTAGTTTACACGCTTGTTAGCTGCGCTTGCAACTAATAATATTGACCAGTGGAGATTCATCCGGTCAACAATTAATGACGTCCTTTTTTCAATAACAAAATATTATTGTTACAATTAATTTCATGTTGTTAATTAATTTGCTACTACCTACTCTAAAAATGTGTTAACAGCATAACCTAACTATAAAATCACAATGGCTGGGTTCACCATAAATTAAAATCTTATACTTGGACTTATACTGTAGGTACTTACTTTTAAAATATTATTGAGCAGGCGATGTGGGACGTGTTATGAAATCACACTATTTAAAAAAAACTGGCCAAGTGCGAGTCGGACTCGCACACGAAGGGTTCCGTACCACAAGGCAAAAACGCCGAAAAAAACATGTTTGTTGTATGGGAGCCCCCCTTAAATATTTATTTTATTTTAATTTTATTATTTCTTATTAAAGTTAAAATACAACTGAGTATCTTGTGAATATTTCAAGTGCCTACCTGTTGCCATTTTTGATATCGAGCAAAAAAGGGCAAAAAAATCGCGTTTGTTGTATGGGAGCCCCCCTTAAATATTTATTTTATTTTGTTTTTAGTATTTGTTGTTATAGCGGCAACAGAAATACATCATCAGTGAAAATTTCAATTGTCTAGCTATCGCGGTTCTTGAGATACAGCCTGGTGACAGACAGACAGACAGACAGACGGACAGACGGACAGACGGACAGACGGACAGACAGCGAAGTCTTAGTAATAGGGTCCCGTTTTTACCCTTTGGGTACGGAACCCTAAAAAAGAGCACTCCGGGCCAACAGAAGTGAAAAAAAAACACAAATAGAATAGGTACTTTGCCACCACTCACTGACATATCGGATATGCATTAAAACCAAGTACACATCCCGAGGACAGCTGAATACATCCGACGCGGGTATTAAGCGGCGGTACACGCGCGGTGTCGCTTACGGTAACAGTGGCGCGAGTTCAATGGTTTTTTCCCATGTCAAAAAATGCCCAACGCGCCTAAAGAAGTTTTCATTTCAAAAAGTCCTATTTACTTACCTTAAAGCATAATCAGGCCATTTATGTACTTACCCTTAGCTCTAAACTATAGTTATGATGTTTTTACACAGATATAGAATCTATATTTGTGTGTTTTTAGGTTTGTGCTACTTACGTGAGTCATAAATTCATTGGCAAAGTTGCAGAAAGATATTCATAATCAAAAATGTTAACCTATTATTATTCTAAGAACTTCACCCTAATTGCGTGACACAATTTTAAAGGATACTAATTATTGCTAATCCCGGAGGGGCCCGTGGCTAAATAATAACAGCCGCACAGGTCGATCGATCAGGTTAAGCTACGCTTGCCGCGGTTGGTCTGTGGATGGGTGACCATCTTTTCATACCGTGACCCCTCCGCGCCTCGGAAAGCACGTTAAGCCGTTGGTCCCGGCTGTCATTTGTGGATCTTTGACAGTCGTTACGGGTAGTCAGAAGCCCGAAAGTCTGACAACCAGTCTTACCAAGGGATATCGTATTACCCAGTGACTGGGTTGTGGAGGTCAGATAGGCAGTCGCTCCATATAAAATACTGGTATTCAGCTGAATCCGGTTAGACTGGAAGACGACCCCAACATAGTTGGGAAAAGGCTAGCCAGATGATGACTTATTAAATATGACTTACTAATCCCTTGTATCATTATTCGAAAATCTTGTCTGAACAACTGTAGCGCAATGAATCTTGTTGAAGTGTCAAAATGAAAGCCATTAATTCATACTGAAAAGGGTGTTACGCAATTAACCTGCGGGTTTTATTTCAAACTTCAAATGTCGGCTGCCGGGTAAAGTTAATTTTGTGATTAAATGTAAAGCCTCCTCTACACGTCGACAGATTCATCAGCAGATGGCCATCTGCAATTGCCTCCGCTGACGTGTAGACGGGGTAATTTGCTAGTCTGTGGTAGGTATTTAGCATCTGCCGACGTCAAATACCTACCACAGACTAGCAAATTACCCCGTCTTAGAGGAGGCTTTACAGACAGACCTACAGACAGATACCTAAATATACAAGTTACTTCTAAGTAAAATAGGTGTCCACTGATTAGAATAATCCGAAGTAATCCGTACACGTGGTAAACCTAGGTACACTGTGGCCGCGCCCTATAAACGTTTTGCGAGGTCATCGACACGCGTTTAAGTGTTCGCGCGGCAAAACGTTATCAAGTTGATTAATATGCTCCGTTTACCATCACCCGTTAAAACTGCAACCACTAAGTAAGTATAAAGCATCTTAAATGGGTCAAGCGTTACTTGGAGACAATCTTCTTCTTTTATCAGCTGTTTAATTTCTGGTGTTAAGTCTTGGGTCATACGTGACGTGGCATGACATGATGGGAATATTTATGTAGGATCTAAATGAATGCATGTTTGGAGCACTTGAGCATCTTGTAAGTATGACAAGCGAAGAAAACAAAGTACCTATATCGTGGTATAGTCGCCCGGTCATCGGCGGTAACTCTTTGATCTTTGACTGACCTAGCGTAGTTACAGTTCGGCAGGCGAGAGAATGCGTTGCTGACAGGTGTCAATAAGACAATTCTAGTAGCAAATTTATATCAAATAGACAGAACACGTATTCGTTTGTATGAAACTGACAGGTGTCAAGAATAGATTCTCTCGTCGGCCGCACTATAGTAGGTATGTATACGGAATTTCAGTAAAATATGAGGCCAGATTATACTAGTATTATTTGTTACTACTGACGTGCTGCCTATTGTACCTACCTTATGGCTTCTTTAAGGTACCTATTTGTACGCACGGCTACATCAAGGTAGAGGCAGTATAGGTAGGTACATTTACCAGTATAAGCTGACGGTCATTCAGTGGTTCGTCTTAGGGTTTTTGTTAGAGTTGGAGTATACGCTTAGGGGCAATATGAGCAGCAAAGAAAACAAAAAAAAAAGATTTAATTTGGAAAAATATTTTTTTTGGGACAGTAAATCCTGATTTTTTTTTTCGGAAATCTGAGTTTTATTGCAGTTTCGGGTTAACCTTAACCTTTCGGAAAAACCAATACAATGCGAGGTCAACTAAAACTGGAAATGTATAGCTTGATGTGTAGCCGTGCGTAGTCTGCGTACCTACTACGCAGATGGATAGGCAGGTTATGTGTAAAATTGTTTTGATTTGTAGGTAACACCATGCATCAACAATTAATTTGTTACGAACAGAGACATGTTAAACTACCCACATACCTACGCAAGAACCTACTGAGAAAATTGGCATAGATTATTTTATTTCCTTACCGTTTCCTTATGCTACTGCATAAAATCTAGGCCGTTTATGTGAACAACAAACCTATTGGCAATGACCGTAATTTCTGCAACACAGGTAAACGATAAACCGAAGTCGGTGGGTGACCACAGTAGATACCAACTTACTCCTTGATACACCTGGGACCTACTTCTCAGCCCGAAGTCTGGCGAAAGTTACATTTCATTTCCTATTCCGTATCACTTACGGACGTTAGAATAGTTCGGGGCACGAACTAGGAATGAATGACAACACGATTTGACAGTTGTCCCTACTCCCGATGAGTGATTACCCGTCCGAAAAATGTAATTTGACACTGGTTTTCAATTACGGTCTTTGTCAGACGGGCCCGTATCTTCGTTGACGGGCTTTGAGAGTAGACACCCAGGCTGACTGATTGCCAGCAGTGGTCACAGTTGTAGTAGATTTAATGGTTGCTGAAACAGACATCGTTACCCGTAACTGTAGCGTGAAACTCCAACTGTTTAATGAAGTGAAATGACTTGAAGAAATCAATAGGACGTAAGACCTTTACTAGTCGGCGGCGACCTCTCGCGTCCGGCCCTGGTGCAAGCCATGGTCCGGGGCGAGAGGGAGTGGGAGGCAGTCACCTCCTTCTGCGAAGCAGTCATGCTAGCGAAGGAGGTGGCGGGACGGCTCAGGGAGAGAGCCTCCCGTCCCAGCCGCCGCGGGAGACGCTCCGGGTGTCGGAAGCCGCGTGACGACTCCCAGCCACCGTAGGCGTGGGCCTGCGGGCGTAGAGTAATGGTAGCTCACCGTCCGATCAGGACCAGGCCCGTGCCGGACGGCGCGTACGTGTTCCAAGCGCGCCTCAGAGATGTCAGCATCGAGGAGGGGCCCCCTTAGGGCCGAAGCCTGCCGGGTCAGCGGGATTGTCCGAAAGGGTTACCGCTGGCCCGGAACATAAAGGGCTAAGGAAGGAACACGGGTGGGTTTTAGTCAGTAAGAGTCTGACACTCCCTTCCGCTTCACCCAGAGCGGGAGGAGTCATTTATTGATTTCCAATTCGAAAAAAAAAGACCTTTATTAGCCTGTAAGTGCAAGTTGTCATACTGCTTCCGAGGATCGACTTGGGAAATGCATCGGCAAATATATTATTGGACCTCTCCATCGGAACGAGTCATAGGACAGAATAATCAGCCTACATTTTTCCTACTACTGGGATACAGACCGCCTGTCTTTGAGAGGGTGTGGGCCGTACCCAGTGCGGGTTGGTAGGTGTCACATGTTTTCGAATTTTTGGTTCTAGGCCATGCCGGTTTCCTCACGATGCTTTCCTTCAGAGAGCAGCGCTTTAGCTCTCTATCAGTGGTGATGAAATAATTTACACAAAGTAAAGTGAGAGCTCGAACCTACGACAAATAACTCGTAAGTTTCATCTGTTTGCACTGCGCTACCACTGATCTCTGATCTCTGATGAGAGTCGTAGGACATTATCGCTCATTTCGTGGTAAGAAGATTTACTCAAGTCAAAAAGGATGTACGAAGGCTGATTGCTCAGGGTGTGACAGACGTTATAAATAATAAGGTGCAGTGGTGGATTACGATTGGCTGATTCGATTATTGTACCTACCGTAGTCAAGTTGACACGGTGGCCGGATGACCTTGTGAGGGCCGCAGGAATCCACTGGATGCGAGGCACACAGAACATGTCGATGTGGCGACGCTTGGGGCAGGCCTATCTGCAGCAGTGAACGCCGCGTCTTTCGGATGAAATGATATTGAAACTGTTGTAGTTGTACTCCAATCCACATAGATCTGAAAGTCAATTTCCCGTAATTAAAATCGTTCAAAATCTAGTCGCAATCTTATCTAAGTGACAATCAATATCAAAAACTTATCAAAAATTTAGGCAAATTAGAGGTATTTTTGACAGATTGAGACTAAGATCCCTCTGTTCTTCGTTTTGGTCCTTCCATGTGAAGTCAAGGTCCAAAAACAAAAGAATGCTTACCATAATGGTAATTATCCTATAGTATCCTGTTATAGAAACTAAACACGAATCATTCACCTCGATATTGAGAGGTTATTGTCAAGTCAAGGTTGATCAGCGTCTTACTATGTAAGACACATGACCGACACACAAACCTAATGTTTTTGACGAATTGTCAACAGTGAGTCATCGTGGACATGCTGTTCGTGTAAACAATACTTACCTTTGGACCACTGACCCGAAAAAGCAAGAAAAATTAAGATTCTTGGTTCATTTCTATTCCGCAAATATCTGTTGCCTACTTAAAGACAATACTACGGATCTATAAAGTAGATCTCCTCATAAATTTCGACGTTTTCATTTTTGTGTATTATTGAATATATTGAATTTTAGCCATATAGCTCGGATATCTATGCATATAGCCTTATAACTAGGTCCACGAAATTCAAATTTTCTTACGTTTTTGCAATTTGCATGTAAGTGTCACGTTGAATGTTGATTAAAATATGATTCGCGAGCTTAACAAAATATGACTTTACAAAATTATAATTGTTAAAATCATCAATGCAACCCTCTAAGTTCATATAATTCTATTGATTGATATTTCATGAAATAGTCATTCAATTGGATTTTAGGAACTTTCACTCAACATTCAACAATCTCTGATCTGCAAATTGCATAACACGTATGAAAACTTTGAATTTCGCGGAATACCCTGGCACTTCCCCTTCCCCTTTCTGGCGAAGGTGATAAAGATTAATTTATTCTCAAATCTCATTGTTAAATATTCATCTCAATAAAACTCTTTCATCGTACAAGAAAAGCTAAATCTATTTTTTCGATCAGTCTAGTCTGCGGTTTACGACAAAGACGGTGCTTCAATCATTATTTTTTTAAATAATTACTCTCTTCATCATGGCGTGTTTTCGCTGTAAGTCATTAACTACTTACATCATCCAGGAACGTTACATTTTATAGCACTCGGTCCTTATTCGGGAGAAGATTTTGCATTCCTCGCGACAATCATTTTTGGTCTTCCAAAGTTTTATGTTCATAAAGAAAATCAGGGTCTACATACTTCGTTTAATTTAAGAGTTTAAATCATCTGCGACGATCATTTAACGTAGTTATCTACAAAAAATAGAGTTCAACTCAGCGTATCTGGGTCCACTGCTGGTCATAGACATCTCCCAGGCTGCGCCATAACAGCCTGTCCTCCGCCTTCCGCACCGTCTGTCCCAGTCACCTTTTTAAGGTCGTCGCTCCATCTTGCTGGAGGGCGTCCCACACTACGCTTGCAGATACGCGGTCTCCACTTCAGGACTCATCAGCTCCACTGGCCATCGGTCCTTCGAAAAATATGGCCAGCCGACTGCCACTCTAGCTTGCTTACTCTGCAGCTGTGTCAAATATACAAAAAAAAAATGAGTTATCTCATTTTAATCACTTACGTACTTCTTTTCTTGAGTTAGTCATAAGTTAACCGAGGAAAAGACGCCAATAATTAGATGTTAGCACTCACTTAATATTTAACTAAAGCCATTGAGCGTAAAGCAAGCGAACATGCTCTTAGAGTTGCGTTATTGCGTATAAAAAAGATACAAAAGGTCCCTTGTGGTCAGACATTAGTGTCGGCAAAGTATGTGCGTCAGTCGCAATTTAAAAATATTTCTGCATGGTGCAAATAACGTGGACTTGGGATGTTTATGGACATCATCAAGAGGCATGCTATCTCAGTCGGTTTTTTTACAGACAAGAAATAGACATCTGATCTAAGGTAGACATTCTTTTTGTCCATAACTGTGAGAACTTTCAGTATCCACCAATACTAATTTAACGTTTTTAGAAAGTACATTCTTTGGTTTGCAAGGAGCGTGTCTATACAGTTCTACAATCCAATTACGGGGTAATTAATAACGAAAACGATGCCTTCATTAAAGTCAGGTCGATTTCTTAACGTTCGGGCTCCTACGGGAGTAAGTTCTTGAAACGATAGTCAATAATAATTAGGACCTAAATGGGCGAGATGGATGATGTTAAAATAGATGGGAAACCCATTCATCATGTAACTTAAATATACACAAAGATTTATTATAGGTGTCCCTATATCCGGTTAAAAGCTCAGGTAGAGCTTTGGGGACAAATGTCGTGAATTATTGATCACATTTTTTAAATATTCAATATTTATAAAAAAAAAGTATTTGACAAATCGATTTGACCCTTAAAAGGTAACTGCAAACCACAATATCATGTTCAGTTAACATTTAATAACAATGATATGAAAAATTGCTGGCAATTATGAAAATTTAATAACGCATTTTGTATACCACGCTTTTTGTATATTGTTTTTTTTGCATATGCTTGCGGCTCGCGACAATACAGATTACGTAGACATGATCACATAACGGTTTGCGGTATAAAACGTTCATCTTTTTAGCAAGTGTCGCGGGAGTTCCTCGGTACAATCTGTTTCTGATGACTTAAGCGATTTTTGATCTTAAAACATGACAGTTCGTGCCTCCGAGGTTACGTCTCTGGCCTATGGGAGTCAAATCGGCTATAAATAGTATTCCGATGTTTTATTTGAATTAAGAAAGCAACGAGGTCTAATTTGACAAATACTGTTCGCAGCGCAGCGGGGATTATTAGCACTGTCGCTTAGGGCTGATTTTGCCAAGGCCAGATAATTTTATCGGAGGAATAATTTTGAATTTTTGACAGTTCTTCCCTAAAAAAACTGTCAGACGTCAATTTTATTCCACGAATAAAAGTTATCTGTCGATTGAAAAATCAGCCCTTAGTTGTTAGTCTAAATTCGGGGTTTATTTTTGTTTTACTTTTAAATGTTTAATATTCAGATTTTTTTGAGCCATGAATTGTAGAGCCATAAAACAGTCAACACTAAATTCTCCGTGACTTATGAGCTGGGGGCTTAAAAAGGTCACTTTAGAGAATCATAAAAGAATAACATTATGAATCGTAATATGGCGAAGACAGTCCGTGTTTTTCTTTTTTCGCTGCATTACGTAGGTATAATCAAAGAGATCGGGTTTGGATTTGGATCGGATTGATTGGTATTTTAGCACAGACAAAAAAAAAATAACTGAAACATGCTTCACTAATGGGTTTTGATACGATTAACTTAACGGTTAACTGTCCATTATGTTGTCCTTTTATGATTCTGCCAACGTGGCCTTTTTAGGCCCCCTGTTATTCTGTAAAAATATCACCGTGAAAACTTTGGTGAAGTGAGCGTGGAGTGAGCTGTCAATAGTGTCAATTCCTAGCAAAAACAAACTCACCTCACCTAAGTTTTCACGGTGAGATTTTTACAGAATCGACCGGCTGTTCTATCTGCCAGCCTGTTTCTGGTTCCTTCTCCGGAATATCGTTTATATGGAATTTACATATTTATTAATTAAGCATCTACTAAATTAGCATATTTAAATGGACACAAAAATATTATTAATTCGAACATCATTATTAGACCAGATATATACTTCCCCCGAGCAACTCAACAACGACAAGTCCTGCACTCCCTTCCGCTCCACCCAGAGCGGGAGGAGTCATTTGATGATATCCCATCCAAAAAAAAAAGGTCCTGCGTTGTCCTACAGCCAGTGTTCATTATTAATTCCTCAAAGGATGCATAGCATAATCTGCCTATAATGTTCCCACTTCTGGGTCTCAGGCCTCCTCTCAGTGAGAGGGAGCGGGCCAAGTGCGGGTTGGTAGATGTCACGTCTTCGAATTTTTGGTTCCAGGACATGCCGGTTTCCTCACGATGTCTCGTTCACCGTTATAAGAGTAGAGGTGATAAAATAATTTAGGTACAGATGCCAGCACATCAAGCTACTACAATCTGTCAAATTTCTCTAATAGAAATTGAACTTTATCGCTAAAGCATAAGGCTTAGAGTCGATTGGGAAAATTTGACAGTTTCGGGTAGCTTGATGTGCTGGCGTCTGTACATAACTTAATATAGCGCCTGACGGGGTTGGACCTATGACCTAAAACTCGTAAGTCGGGGCCGTTTCCACTGGCCCACCTTTGCTACAATACATAGTAGGTATCAGATTAGCAGTAGGTACAGCTGTAGATTTATACAAATTCTTTTATAATCATATTCATAGGCATGTCAGTTTATGATATTTGATTTAACAATCTCGTGACTGCATATTCACTTGTTTAAAGGATGAGCACAAATTACTGCTGCATGACTGGTAATCGTGTTTTATTATTCACGTTGGGTCAATTTTATATGACGTCATAGGCTGAGTTAGACACTGAAGTGGGTTTCTGAAAAAACATGCTTTATGTGCCCTTACCAACCTACCTACTTAGATTTATAAACGATGATTTAAAGCTAAGTGACGTTTAAAAAAAATGTATGGTTAAACAATCGTTAATCAATACTGAACTTTAAGCAACTTTTATGAGTAAGGGTAAGTTGCTAGTGGCCTACCATTGATAACTCTAAAGCTAGCAACTGAAAAATAAATATGCTTTATACCTAAAAACTTATACCGATCCCCCATTTGCGTGTGCGGTATCGGTAGGTGTCACGTCAAGCAAAACGATGGGTATCGTGAGGTTATTTGTATTCACTTACACATTTGCATTTGGTACTTAGCAACTATGAATAATATGAATTTCACATAATATAGGTGTAATCTACTCACATTTTCTTGTATGTTTTGCACTGCCGCAACGTCACTGAGTCAAACGGTTGTTTCGATCGATACAGATCGTAAGAAACATGACACACAAAAAAAATCGGTTACCGCTGCAACGAATTCCGCTGGATGCATGCAGCGCTGGACCGGTCGTCGTAGTAGGTAATCTCGGATATTGATCATCATCATTTTAGCTGAAAGATGTCCGCTGTTGGATATTATATAGGCCTCCAAGCGTAGCCACATTGACCAGTCCCGTACTTTTCGCATCCAGCAGATTCCTGCCACCTTCACCAGGTCATCTCAATAAGCCTCATCATCATCTGCCTAGCCTTTTCCTGACTATGTTGGGGTCGGCTTCCAATCTAACCGGATGCAGCTGAATACCAGTATTTTACACAACCTAGTTACTGGGTAATACGATACCCCTTGGTAAGACTGGTTGTCAGCCTTACACACATTAATTATGTTGCCATGAATAAAAGCTTTATAAAGTATTTCCCTTTATTACTCTCTCTCACTTAAAAAAATATAAAGAATAAATCCTCCTAAAAATCTTTCATTTAATCACTGGCGCCGCGCATTTCTTTACTGCTTGCATAATTTTAGCTTTGCTTCGTAATCCCCGCTGAGTTGACAATGTACAAACGTTTATAAGTTAAATTCCGAGTTTATCACATTTAAATGGTAATAAGCTGGTAAGGTCAGTGATTATCCCGTTTTTAATACATTTATAACCGTAATACTTGTAAGCCCTTTAGGGTCAGAGAGAAATGTTTATGTTGTTCGCTGATGACGTTATTACTCGCAAAATACGCGTGTGCACATGGAGTTGCAGACACCGGCCCGTAATACAATAGGTACAATACTCGAACGACCGATTCTATCAGGCAAATCAATGTTTTGTTCTGAATTATACAGGGTTATTGGTAAAACATTAACAACCTCTTAAGAGTTCATTGTACCTACTCATCATTATGAACAACTTAACTATGGGACCAAACCTGAAATCGCGAAAAAAAAATCAGCTGTTTCCTACATTTTGACGAGTTATACGAACATAAATGTAGGCGGCACAGCTGATTTTTTTTTCGCGATTTCAGGTTTGTTCCCTTAGTAAAAGTCGTTCATAATGATGAGTACAATGACCTCTTAAGAGGTTGTTAATGTTTTACCAATAACATTATTTTTAGCAGTGACAGGGATGTCAGTAACATGAATCGACATAATTAAAAGATGATAGTTTAATAGGCGCAGTGGTTCATTGGTTAGAATTTTCCCAATGCACCTATTCCAGGTTCAATTTCAGCACAACATTGATATCCTGAAGTTGTACCGACCGGGGCTGGGTGTTTGTATAAGGATACATATTATGAGAAAAACTCGTGGTAAAAATAGTTACTGTCCAGGGTGCATCAAACGTATAACTATGGCAATTATGTATCGCCACTATTGGAGGCTATTTTAATGTACTGCCACATCAAGAAATCACTGGAAATTGGTACAGTTTGATAGTAACAAATTCTATTTTTTTTTAAAGAACACAGAAAGAACAAAGATTACATTTAAATAAGAGAATGGTTTGGTTTTAAGTGTTTTGTTTTCCCTTCTACTCTTACACAACTTCTCTAAATCTCTTTTTATGTACGTACTCTCCTATCGCAGGTATGCTGGAAGAGATATTTATAGAAATAATAAGCATCATCTTTGTACCTACTTACGTATTTCTCTGTTCCTTTCTTATTATCTGTTTGCATGTGTGTACATAAATTGTTAAACAAATAAATACATACATTATTGTTTATTCTATACCTGTAAATATCCAGGGAGTAGCTTAAAATCTATCAGGGAACTTAGTTACCTATTACTGTACAACAAACTTGCAGCTTTTTCCTCTAGGTAAATAACCGTGCAATTAAGTTATAATCATCTAATTATTTTATACGTATAGTCGACAAATTAAAGAGATTAAGTATGCAGGATCGTCGGTTATAGTTGAAATTTAGTAAGAAACTGATGGATGTTGTCGGCTGATTTTTTTGTTTTATTAATAGAAAACAAACAGCTCATTTATCAAATTAAATTTTAGCCGACAACATCCATCGGTGTCTTACTAAACTTCAACTATAACCGACGATCCTGCATACTTATCTCTTTTGCTGGCTGTACCTGTGTATTAATTATGTACACTGTATTGTGGTACAAAATACCCACATTGTTCTTCAATCAACTATAAAAAAAACCCTTGAAGTTCAATGAATAGGATTTCCATCTTGTAATTTCTAAGAAATGAAATCATTGGTCATCAAAAATAACACGCAACATTTAAGTTCTAACTTAGACCTCCAATGATATAGATCAAAACACCTTTTTTCCACCAAGCAACTCTATATACAAAAAAAAATTCAACAAGTTATTCAAACTCATTATAATCCCATACTAGCGATGACTGTGCACACTCACCGAATCGGTAATCACTATTTAATCGCGATCGCTTTAGATGTACTCACTTACACAGGTAGTAATCGTAAAAAACAAAACACTAGCGGAGCCCCCACAACGGATGATCATGACGCGTTTAATAGTATCGATAAGAGTGCCAAGTGTATCATGTGTGCTGCCCATACGCACGTATAAGAGGCTGAGGAGCCGCGCCGCGCATCCACACACAGCCTTATACAGCCTTGCTGAGACCTTGCTTGCCACGCAAGGACAATTGCAGCCCCTACGAACACTAGCCATTTTCACTACAACTCCTAACCGAGAAGCTCACTTCGAGAACGATCTTTTATTTTTAAATTTAACGCTAGTTCCGATTATTCTGTAACAGAATAAGACTGAACTTTACAGTGTCTGTGATATTACTGAATAGTGCTGAAGGATTTTTTGGGTGAGTACCAGTGAAAATATTTTATCTAAATAAGTTTATATTGTACAGATGGAAGCTGGTTTTAACTCTTTGGAGGACGTGAAAAGCCATAAATTAAATTAAATGTGTTTAAAAACGTGTAACTTAAAAAAACACAATAATAAGTACGCACTTACCGAATAAGGAACATAGCCTCATTAAAATATTTTTTTAAATAAAAATAATATAAAAATACACAAAGTGCGATCGCTCGTTGAAGTCTAACTTAGGGACAATAGTTATCAGCTAACAGAAGCATTTATACTCCCGAATAATTAAACAATAATTTTATTTTAATTGACGTATCTTTGCCATCGATTCTTAAATCCCGTTAAGAAGTGATTGGAGGCGGTAAAAGGACTTGATATTTGAAAATTGTTTGAAAGAGTAGGCTGTGTTCCATTATGCATGCATGCATCGGTCGTGACGAAGGGTTTTGTAGCAAAGGCGATTTATTGCACAATGTTACTGGTCGAAAACACTTGGGGCAAACCCTACAGAAGTTTTACAACGGGACTTCTTATTTGAAATTAGAATTTTTGGATTTAACGTCACCTAAGGACATTTATAATTATATTTTTATTTATTTATTTAGTTGCAACCTAGAATTAAAAATGTATAACTTTCCTTTTTTAGTTGTTAGTCATTTTCGAAGCCTTTCTTATATTATTCACTATTGTGTTTAAATTTTATTCATTCTTCCAAAGTTGACTAAGGTCAAATACGTTATGGACACTTTCTTGTTTAAAAACAGTCTTTCTTTGCGACTACAACCTCAAAATTAAGGACTATGTGAGGATCGCAGCAGGTTCTGTAGTTTCTGCTTACCCCTATGTGAAGAAGACGTTAGTTTATATACATTAACTCACGTTGAAGACCTCAAAATTAGCGATTGTAAAACAGTGACAGCAAGTACTTACATAGGATCCTAACTGATGAATACACCCAAAAAAATATCTTATCCATACAACGCTTCGGTGATTCCAAGACAAAGTATCACACTTTGTCTTAACATAAATAAGTCTTTGTCTAATAAATTGCTAAAATTTAATCTAAGAGAAAAATCTAGTAGTTGATGTAAGGCTAGGGTTATCAACCGTCTGAAATTTTCGACGTCAGGGATTTTTTTTTTAAGTAAAAATAAGTACAAAAGATTGAAAAGTAAAATGTCCGGATTATTTGCAAATGTCCGGCGTTTGTCAGGAATTTTCAAATTTCGAAATGGTAACCCTATGTAAGGCCAACATTGTTAGCAGTGTAGCGCAGGGCTTGTAAGAAGATTCGCCGATATGCTGCGCCCGCGCACGGCTCATGCTAATTCGATCGATACTTCGATAGTGACCGCTGGTGTACGTACTAGCTAGATAACTAAACTGCTTGTAATGGATGCCTTAACTATTATTTGTTTATTGGAATTTGTTGTTCTTTATTCGCCTTCTACTGGCGAAATGTGATCACTAAATACCTCTGTCTGATGCAACTTATTCAATTTTAGCGGTTGTCGGGGGGTAATTCCGTAACACACTATCAGTAGCAATGGTTTTCATTTTGACAGTTCAGCAACATTCATTGCGTTATTTAAGTTTTTGAGCAGACACATTTTTCGAACATATAAAGAAATGGATTAGCAATATCCTTCAAAATTAATCGGATTGTAGTTGAGTGTGTTTTACGAAATTAGGGAGCTGCTCTATTTAATTTCTGAGACAGATGCGTAGGTACCTACTTTACTTAACATCATTACACCTGACGTCCATGAAGGGGTACGCAAATGTCGGTGTAGGTACACTGACATTTCGTCAGTTTTGTTTAAGCCTGTAAGTCTCATTATTATAGTATTTTTTTTGTCAAAAATAATTTTGTTTATTAAACCCTGCTATTTGTATGAAACACTATGTAAAGAAAATAGTAACATAAAGACTAGGTAAATAGGTTGCAACAGGATTCTCATTGAAAATCCCCTTGGGAAGAAACTTGATTGCAGATAAAAAGAGTTATAAAAAGTTATATAATTACTTATATGCGATTCCTAATCACCACAGATGAGATAAACAATGAATACTGACAATGGCGTAAAATTATTTCCATTGGTTTTTCTATCATTATTTACTTAAATGCGCTACTACCTGTTTTTAATCTGTCTTTATTCAATGAACCGTATTTCAGTTGACAAAATAGCTATAATAGCAGTTTTTGTAAGACTGACTGTGTATTCATTGAACGATCTTTACCTGTTCATAATTATTTTGGTAAATTATTTGCATACACTGTTAAGACAACATGGATAACCTTCAGACTTCCGAGGAAGGTAAACAATACACAAACAAAATAGATGAATTAACTTTTTTTTTGGTCGCTTTAGCCTATAAAGTCCCACTGCTGGGTAACGTCTTCCCTTACCTCATTCTACTTGTATGTTTTTAACGGCCATCAGAGGCCAGTCCTATTAATAGCTCATCACCTCCTTCTGGACCGGACGTGATCTTTTTTGAGCATCTTCTAATTGGGTTTTAACCGAGGTCATCAAGAGCGAATCCATTCCATCATTTCCATCACAAAAACGGTGATCATACAAACTTACCCAGCCTGGCTAAGTTTGTATGATCACGTTTTTTGTCTATTTTTGTTCCTATTTTGTGAGTGAACCGAAATAAGCTTCCTTACTCCCCTTGGGTATATAATTTTAAAATTATGGTACGGTAACTGATTTCTTCTTGCTAGAACAATGCAATGTTCAGACATGCAAAAAATGCCCACAAAAACCCGTAGCAATCATAAAAATAGTGTAACATCCTGTAATATCTGCAGTAATAGATTATCACAATCGTAAAGTGCGCGATCGAACACGTCGATAAGTTTAGAAAAAAATGAACAAAATTTAAAAATACCTACTCAAACCAGTTAACTCTTATACTTGTACACAAAAAGGCATAAAGCTATAGTATAGTAGCCATTCAAATAATAAAAAACCAAGCAAGCGTTACCGCTTCAATTGTATTTTCGAACCCAAGAATATTAGGATTTTGGCAAAAACGCATTGAATTGTATACCTAAAGCTCTTGCACAGCACGCCAAAAGTATTCTCCAATTAGCTTTACCAAAATAATAATAATTCATTTTAAAAACGTGTCCTCTCTATCCTTTCTCGAATCGCAGTTACACCTCTTTTAAGAAGCCCGCTCTGTAATCGTGTGACTATTACGAAGGCACGTGATAAGCGCCATCGATTATTATTATTATTATAGATATAGGCCTTATTTGTACACTCGTCATGGCACCAGGATCATCGTGTATGCCACCTTGATGATAGATGTGCAAGTAACAATTGACGATCAGCACTTAGATATGAAGATGCGTTTACACCAACAAACGAATAATTCATTACTGCACTAAGTCAATATAGTGAAAATGTTGTTGGTGTGACAAGAATGGATAAGAGAAGGAATGAGCATTATAAAAGAAAGTTTGAAAGTAGGGCTGGTGACAAAAAAACCTCAATGAGGAGTTTAGCGATGAGAGATTGTCCTTGGTGGACAAGTGATTCGACGGAATGAGGAACACTTTTATTTTATTTAGTACGAGCTGTTGACCGCAATTTCTGTGATCCAACATGAAAAGTAAAGCCTATGACCATCTCCAGGTCATGGTCTACACATATGCCAAATTTAATCCGAATTTTTACAAAAAATCTAATCTTTTCTCTTTATAATATTAGTTTAGGTGAAAAACGATAGCTGGGGGATATCACAGAAGACGCAAGAGCTAGAAAAGAACGACTCACTAAGATGACGGCTAATAGATATAATTAAGAAGATAAAGTACCATACTGTACCGACCCCAAATAAAATTGTATAAAGGCAGTGCTTCAAACCACGTAGGTACCTAAGCCCTAATATATAAGTCAATGCCTAAACCTTACAAAATTGATTATGCACCACAATTTTGTATATCACATCGCCGTGTGATGTGATAAGCACTATTCTTTTGAGCCACCTTACCTTCAATTCCTGTCATAGTTTCTATAACAGGGTATTAAAGGATAATTACCATTATGGTAGGCATTCTTTTGTTTTCGGACCTTGACTTCACATGGAAGGACCAAAACGAAAAACAGAGGGATCTCAGTCTCAATCTGTCAAAAATACCTCTAATTTCCCTACATTTTTGACAAGTTTTTGACATTGATTGTCGCTGAGATGAGATTGCGACTAGATTTCTAAGGTTTTTAATTACGGGAATTGGTCTTCTGATCTCAGTCTCAATCTGTCAAAAACACCTCTAATTTCCCTACATTTTGACAAGTTTTTGACATTGATTGTCGCTGAGATGAGATTGCGACTAGATTTCTAAGGTTTTTAATTACGGGAATTGGCCTTCTGATCTCAGTCTCAATCTGTCAAAAACACCTGTAGTTCCCTACCTTTTTGACAAGTTTTAGACATTGATTGTCGCTGAGATGAGATTGCGACTAGATTTCTAAGGTTTTTAATTACGGGAATTGACCTTTCGATCTGTTTGTCGAATATAAAAATGACGGTGGAATTTCCACGCGGTCGTGAAAAATTGCAACCATTGGAGGAAGATCCCTTTTGCGATTCCGATGGGCTGTGAAATGGTTTTCTCGGATACAGAGAAATAGGTTCACGTATTCACGTATGTTAAGCTATCTCTAGATCTTAGCACCGGTTCTAATTTCCCATAGATATCTATGGCAGACATTTTAACTGTCACTGAGGTCCAACCAATGTTTATTGTAAAACAATTTATATTGTCGCTGCATAGAGATCCCTGTTCCAGCTGCTGTTTTGATTACATTCTGCGATCAACATAGAAAATACTCGCTAGATTGTAGGGAACAGATAAATAGCTTCCCACTTGATAATTTTACGTACGTGCATTTACAACCGGATGATGGTACCTTCAACAAAAACAACTTGGTCCTTGCAGCTTGGAATCTAGACTCATCCTGTAACAGCTTAGGGAGAGTTACTTTATTGGTTATGAGAACTTTTTTTTATGTGATCTTGAACTAATAGGGCGAACGACCAAACCTTTATATATATCTATCTCAATAGCGATACGCCTTGCTTCGCATGGTTTTTACAACTTGACAAAACATTAAGATTTTTTGGAATACCTAAATGATCTAAATGGTGGTGAAAACCCCATCGAATTCTGTTGCATAGTTTAGAAGAACAACGCGGTCAAAGAGACAGACATGAAAAGCGACTTTAAATTATAATATTTAAGATAGGTTTTATCCTATATAAAATAGATAAGACTTATCCTGCGAATAAATTTTGAATTATTGACAGTTTTTTCATACAAAAACTGTCAGATGTCAATTCCACAGATAAAAGACACCAGAAGGCCAATTTAGTGCCAATTAGGTAAAAATATTCAAAATTTGGTTGCAATCACATCTCAGCGACAATCAATTTCAAAAACTTGTCAAAAATGTAGAAATTAGAGGTATTTTTGACAGATTGAGACTGAGATCAGACTGTGAACGTTCTTAAAATTACGAGAGTAGCTTTGAACTGACTTTGGTACCTACCTAATAGTTCCATACGTTGTATACATCAGCCCATAGTCAAGTCCGGTCGTAGATATTTCATAACACGCATTTACTCTGTGAGGGATGAATCACACCTCTGTGATTTGTTAGTCGGTATCAGTTAATGTAATATAAAACCTACATAGCTGCGTAGGATTCATAAATAAGACATAGATATGTATGTATACTTAAGTACTTACTCGTATCAGAAAATAAGAAACTTGTTACAAGAACAGCTTACATTAAAATATTAAATAGAATACCTCGTCCAAGAAACCCTTTGCAAACATGACTTATCTTTTACAGGCCATATTTGTCGATCTTTTTCTTTTATTTTTATCCGGGATATTCTTGAGCATTTTATATTTACTTGTCTCTTAAAAAGAGACCTTGTAGAATATTACTAGGAAAGTTCTAAAGATAACCGAAATATATTCGAAAGGTCCAAATGTAAAATAGTTCGTTCCCTTGGGATATTTCCCGACTAATACGCGGGCGAAACCGTGAGTTAAAAAAAAAAAACACCTAGACACACTAGCACACACACACAGCTAGTTTTAAAAATAAAAACATCAGCAAGAAAAAAGGAAGAAGAGAGTTATCCCGATTGTCCGTCGATCGATCATCATTGAAGTTTGCAAGTGTCTCCAATGCAGCTAAGTAGTACAAAAGCAATCGTGAATAAGCAACAACCTAATACGCAAAAAACTTAATAAACAGTAATATAACAAATCACCTGTTATTAAAGTATCAAGTTATAATCAATATGCGATCTAAGACTTGAATTATACTTCGAATCAAAATATCAAGTATCAAAGATGATTAATCGTATCTTTAATCGGCTTACCGATGGCTTGATTTTATCTTCAGCCATTTTATTTTATGAACAGGTGCAATTCCGCGCGATATAGAATTGCATAAACAAGTACTGCACTTTATTTATTTTTTGTCGATGGTAAGTACAATGTTTTCGTTGGAGCGTACAATAAAACCTGCAAGACGTAATCGGACCTCGTCAATAGTGCAAACCAGTTCGATCGTGAGTTACTGAACCACATTGAACTTGCACCTAGGCTGTTTATTTATACTCGTTTTAGACTCGTAAATATTTTAAGAAAACAATATTGTAATGAAGTCATATTTTTTAATATTTTTACTAAACATTTTTGATAACTTTTCTTTCATACACACAAACCCACGCGGACATAAAATAGAATAGTATTATTTACATTGAACCCCCCTCCACCCCCTCGATCCCCTGCTATTTTGTCTGTTCTTTTAATCTCTGTCTTATCCAGCTTTTTTGACAGGTAAGTACAGTCAAGAGAAAAAAAAACGTTTCATGATTTACAAAATTAAATAAATAAAATGAAATAAATGAAGAACATTTTACAGAGGGTGATACAATGGGCTTCATTCCATGTGGGTAGGCAGAAACTACCGAACGCCTCCTTACTTACTTTTTACCTTTAGCTTAGTGCTTTCATTTTCAACAAAAAATATTTTGGTTCAGAAAAAAAACCCCAAAATGTCGAACTATTTTGGACTATTTTTACTCAACCTCGATTAAAGTCAAAGCAGTTGGATAAATAATGGTAAAAAACCATTATACAGAGCAAGATAATGTACCGTAAAATGTTGCCATTTGTCCAATTACTTAACACATCATTCAGATATAGAGCATTTTCAAAGTACTGGGTAATATTATAAGTTTCTCGACCCATAAGTCTGCTGTAACTGTTCTTACACAAACAAATAAGTACTCAGAAGTGCGAATTTCCGTCAGAAACTAGTTTATTGGTTTTGGACAAATTGAATAAATATGAAATTTTGGTAAAATCTTTATGTACAGTCAACAAAGGAGATAAGTATACAGGAGCATCGGATATAGTTGAAGTTTACTAAGAAACCGATGGATGTTCCGGACTGAAATTTAATTTAATAAATGAGCTGTTTGTTTTCTATTAATTAAATTAAATTTTATTCGAGAACATCCATCGGTTTCTTAGTAAACTTCAACTATATCCGACGCTCCTGTATATTGATCTCCTTTGTTGACTGTACATTTAGATTTATAAAAGGCTTTTGCCCGTGACCCACCCTGTCGCATAATCGCATCACATCGCCTGCCCGCGCTTATTACTTACTTCGTTTTCGCTTACCGTTCTTTATGACTGATTTTCTTTCTCAAAAATTGGGCTATCAAATCATTGCAACAAAAAAAAACTCTTCAGCTTTATTATTAGTAGTAGATCGTTGGCCATTAGCAAGTATTTTAGAATTGGCAAATTATGAAAGTACACGTCTGCACTTATTTAATAATAATTTGCATTAAGTATGCTCCTGAAAACGCTCTTTAAGGACGACTGAATGTTTACCTCTTATTATTCGCTGTAAAAGATCATAGGAAGCCCCTAATCTAATCAGTCCAAAATGAACCAAGCCTACACAACCTCGTTTATTATTCCCGATAACCAATCATCAACTCGATTCTAATATTAAACTTACATACGTTTAGCCTGAATCTGATCTGTGAAATCATCACATGAATAGATTGTATGTCTCGATCTGAATCCAATCCATTTTTTGCTCCTTAGGTAGGTAAGTATTTCTTTGACGAGATGATCTAATTAAGTGAAGTTGTTATGTCGGGCCATTGTGTAGACGTCAATGGACGAGACATGGAAGTGGTCGTAAGAAACGGTGCCTGATGGTATTTGATGGTTTAATCCTATTAAGGCTTTCACAGACAGGCGCGACGCGACTCCGGTAGATCCATTTTCATGAAGTTTTCATAGAAATTGTCCACCACGGTCGCGTCGCGTCTGCGCGTCGTACCTGTCTGAGGGAGCCTTAAAATTGAAAAGTCTAAAGTGCAGCAGGATCATCATTTTTTGTAATAAAAATCTACCCAAAGTTGCTTATATTATTGTCAGTTTATCATACATTTAAAGGCATTTTCCTCTTAGATTTTATTTGTCGTAGTTGTTGGGAGACCTGATTAGCATGATCTGCGTTGAACGGTTCTTATACAGCGCCAAAAAATTGGTCCCATGGAGAATATGACACACCCACACTTTTCTGATACCTACTGTATATATGTATAAGTTAATTTAGAAGTTAACATTGTAAAGGTTCGCCATTACTTACTCAAAAAGTTGGCCAACGAATATTTACGGATTCAAAGTGTTAGGACCGGTAACAACCGCAAACAAAGATTACAATGTATTCGGCACATTTGGCGGGCCGGCCAAGTGGGTTGGGATCTCAAGTTCAATGCCAAGAATCCGTTTGATCTTCCTCAATAACAATATATTATGCTACTATTCGGAACGCGAAGTTTGTTGTCCTTTTGGCATCAATGAATGAGACCGTCATAGTCAATCTGAGTTCGCAATTTAGTTTCCAAATATGTAGACAAATATGAGTTTTTGGAAAATTAACCTTGATACCTACATAAAGTTCAGTTTGCGGTACAAGTTTTTTTTTTTTGTGACTTTTTTAATAGAACGAGTTATTCTAAAATCAACTTAATTTATACTACATATTGTCGGTTGTTGTTAAGTAGAAACAACATCAATTGGAAACAAGGATTTGAATAGACCTTACATTCTTGTCGGTTCAAGAATTCCAATAAATTGTGATGCGGTTTGATTGATTCTGGCCTTCCCTGCGACAATGGATCGTTAGGGAAATTATATCGTCTGTTCGTACGATGCCCATCGTCCTCATTTGAAAGAGCCTTCATGATAATGTCCGGCGCACCCTGGGCATTTTAAACCTGTATCCAATCCTGCTAACAACGCAATCTTTTTACCAGTTTATGTACAGCTTATGTATGACTTAGTCACATTCAAAGATCTCAAAACGAAAAATAGTTTTTAGAAAATGTTTTTTTAGGATACATAAAATAAAATCTATTATGTCTTTGAACATTCAATTAATCAGAATTTTGGATTTGTGGATAAAACAATAATCTAGCATATAATCTAGCATTTATCTCCTGATAAATGCTAGATGTTTAAAAAAAAGTTTAACATTAAAACTGTCAAAGGACAATGCGTAACAGTAAAATAATGAACGGGATCTACAGACCACAGGTGACAGGGTACTGAACTACTGACTAACGATGCGAGATAAAGGTGCGCTGGCGCTGGTCGCGAAAGTACAATCTGCATCAAAAGTTAACAAATATTTAGGGAATTGAATATTCTAATTATAATAATAATTCTAATTAACCCGTCAAGATCCGCGCGAATCCTATGTAGTACGATACAATAAAAAAAACAATTGTCTCATTAGCGGAGCTTGAGAGGTCACACAATTAATTTCTATACGACTCTGGTCCCGATACCGGTGGGTTACAATTTTTTATATTTTAAATGTCTTTTTATTATAATATTTAAAAATATAATTTATATATGTACCTATTTATTGAAATAAAGGAGAGATTCCAAACTATTTTTTCTTTATAATTTTTTTTTGAGGAGGATTCTAATTAGATACATAAATAATGCCTTTCATAGATCAGTTAGTTTTCATAATAAGGAATCCCAATTAAAGTGGTTAGACTCAATGGCTAGCAATTGGAAAAGCCTACATTGGCTCGACCTGATCCTCACCTCGAATCCTTCTCTCGTTTCTTCCCACGGTCAACATGACGCTCCTGGCTTTTCTCATCACGACATGATTTTCCTTTCATATATCCTGAAACCTCCCAAACCTAAGCCCAAGGTTCTGTACAGGCGTTGTTTTGCGCGCATGAACGTCGAGATGCTTAAAGAAGATTCATCTGTGGTCGATTGGGAGCCTATGACGGAAGCTACTTCAGTTGACGACAAGGTTGCCATTTTCAATGAAGTTGTAGTCAACCTTTATAACATCCATGCCCCCGTCAAAAAGGTTAAATTAAAACGCCCACCTGCACCATGGATGACTAGAGGTATACAGATGGCAATGCGACGTAGGAACCGCGCGTTCCGTAAATTTAAAAAGGACCGCACTGATGAAAACTGGAAATCATTTAAGGCTGCAAGAAATAGATGTAATCAGATGATACGCAATGCTAAACGCCGCCACATTCTTGATACTATCAATTCTTCCTCTTCTGCCGATATTTGGAAATTTCTTGGAACTCTTGGTATCGGCAAATCGCGACATTTAGATCTTCCTAGTTCAATTGACTTGGACGATCTCAACCGACATTTCTCCACTGTTTCTACCATGGATCGTCTAACCAAGCAACAAACTCTTTCTTTAATTTCTGGTCTATCGCGTCCTCATACTAATTCTTTCAGTTTCACTCCAGTTGAACCGGGAGAGATCAGAAAGATCATTCTCTCCATCAAATCGAAAGCGGTGGGATGTGACAATATCACACGTGGTATGATCATTACTATTCTGGATCATCTCCTACTCGCGATTACCCACATTATAAATTTTTCCTTGTACTCCGGAGTATTCCCTACCCTGTGGCGCAAAGCCTATGTTCGTCCATTACCTAAGGTTTCCAATCCTTCTCATCCTACAGATTTCCGTCCAATTTCTATCCTTCCCTTCCTATCCAAAGTGCTCGAGGCCTGTGTCCACAAACAATTCTCCAACTTTGTTCATTGTAATTCAATTATTAGTCCTCTCCAATCTGGGTTTAGGCCTGGGCACAGCACTGTTTCCGCACTCCTTAAAGTGACTGGTGATATAAGGGCAGGAATGGAAGACACCAAAGTTACTGTTCTAGTGTTGGTTGATTTCTCAAATGCCTTCACTACCGTCAGTCATGACATCCTGTTAGCCATTCTGTCCTACATTATGGTCTCTCCCGAAGCACTGGAATGGTTCTCCTCTTACCTTCAGGAACGTCAGCAGTCCGTTCATGCTGGGGATTCTTCTTCTAGCTGGTGTAATTTGGAAACTGGCGTTCCTCAAGGCGGTATACTTTCTCCTCTTCTGTTTTCAATTTTTATTAATCTTATAACTTCCGAACTTCAGTGTGCGTATCATCTGTATGCAGATGACTTGCAGTTGTACTATCAAGGGAAGGTTGATGAATTACCTGACGCTATCGACAAGTTAAATAAGGACTTGATAGCTATAAAAATTGGTCCGATAGATTTGGCTTAGCTGTAAACCCTTCGAAGTGTCAGGCGATCATCATTGGCAGTTCTCGTAGTATTAGCAAGGTAGATATTACGACCTTGCCGCCAGTTCTATTCAATGGTACGATCGTTCCTTTTGGTACCGACGTGAAGGACCTAGGCTTGCACGTTGATTGTACTCTGAACTGGCGGACTCAAGTCGCTAAGGTGAGTCAGAAGGTTACTGGAACGCTGCGGGCTCTGTACCGTTTGAAAAATTTATTACCATCAAGTACGAAGACAATGCTTGTACAGTCCCTTATTTTCCCTATCATCGATTATGGTGATGTGTGCTACTATGACCTGAATGCAGATCTCCTCAACAAACTTGACCGCCTTCTCAATAACTGCATTCGATTCGTTTTCAATCTGCGTAAATATGATTATGTCTCTGCGCATCGGTCGCTTCTAAAGTGGTTGCCCATACGCCAGCACAGAGAGCTAAGGGCGCTGACCACCTTGTTCTCATTTCTTGATTCTCCGTCTTCCCCTGGTTATCTAGCCCCCCACTTTCAGTACATTTGCGCCAACCACAATAGAAATCTACGTTCATCACACAATCGTCTTCTCCAATGTCCCACTCACCGCACAGACTTCATTAACTCTTCCTTCTTCGTTCAGTCTATCTCTCTGTGGAATGCGCTCCCCCAGGAAATCAGGATGGCAACCAACCGATTATCCTTTAAAGTTAAGGCTCGCGAACACATTCGCAAGAAGCTGGCAGTATCATCACAACGGTAATATTTTCCCATTGTTTGTCTTATTTCTTTTTAGTAAGTATATTCATGTATTTATGTATATTTATTTGTGTTTATATTTATATGTAATTAGGTATATATTGTATTCTTAGTTTTGATAGGTTTATGCGTATCAATAAATATTTAAAATATTTATTCCTCAATGTTTTGTCTTGATTGCACCTACCACTGTCTCTGCATCACCTAAAGGTTGACTGGTAGAAAATGCCTATGGCATTAAGTCCGCCTCTGTACATTTATGTGCTTGAAGTATTAAATAAATAAATAAATAAATACATAATGCTCATCGTTGGACTGGAAAGTCTACAGAATTTATTTAAAGTATTCAAAGGTTGGCCCCATACTTCCCGTGGGTGTCCTAAAAGGCGACTAAGGGGCGTACCGGAGAATGGGCAGTAGCGTTCTCTATGCATTCCACCACCATACCATACTGCGATCGCCAACCCGCCTGCTAAGCGTGGCGATTATGGCAAACCCCCCTCTTGGGGGAGGCCTATGTCCAGCAGTGGACGTCTTTCGGCTGAAATGATGATGATGAATGATGATTCAAAGGTTTTCATTCCCTGCAGTGGGACATAACAGGCTAATATTTATAATAATTCAAAGGTTGTATTCGTAATGAAACCTTAAAACAACAGTGCTTATTTTGTTGTTGACTGTACCTATACATGTTTCAATGAGTGCGTCATCAATAGATAGGTATCAGTCATCAGTATTGAGGTTCTTATTAACAACAATGGTTAGAGATGATTTGGCGAAATATTGACCAGATAACTTTGTCGATCTTTTTACTTTTAAATATCGTCCTTTTTATTCCTATGACTGTTGACCTTTAGAAGAGTAACAACCACAGTTTTTATGGCTACAGAAAAACCTATACTAATAATAAAGTTGAAGAGTTTGTTTGTTTGCCCCCTTACGTCTGGAACTACCACGCAGATTTGAAAAAATCTTTTTGCATTTGATACCCCAATTCAGGACCCTTAAGAGCTGATCAAAAAGAAAAAAATTAAAGCAGACGATGCGATGCGACAGGCTGGGTCGGGGAACATGTTGCAGGCAGAAACCAGTAATTTATTTTAGATTTTTTTTTTGCAAATTCTATTTTGAGTTGTAAAGATTGTAGTTGTATCATTTTCATTCTTGAATTAATCTATTTAAATGATGCAAGTTTCTTGCATACAATAAAGTTGAAGCAACAATTGACTTGCATCCTTTTATTGTTGTTTCATCTTCTGGTATGCCACAGATAATTAACTGGCACCGTGTAAATCATACTATTGTGTACCTAAAGCAAAAGCATAATCCGCCTATAATGTTCCCATTCCTGGGACACAGGCCTTCTCTCTGTGTGTGGGCCTAACTTTACCACCCGGGCCTAGTGTGGGTCAACTTGTGGTATGCCACAGACAATTAACTGGCACCGTGTAAATCATACTTTTGTGTAGGTACCTACACTTTTCTGCTGAAAAGTACACATGTTGTTATAACAAGGGATTCAATGGAAATAGCAAATAGGACCCATCGTTAATACCTAAAAAAAGGGATTCAAAAGTGGGATCCAACGAAAATATGGCAGCAAAAGCATAATCCTCTTATAATGTTTCTGTGTGTGTGAGCCTAACTTTGCCACAAGGGCCTAGTGCGGGCTGGTAGATGTCACATGTCTTCGAATTTTTGGTTCTAAGTCATGCCGGTAACCTCACGATGTTTTCCTTTACCGTTTTGAGAGCAGAGGTGATGAAATAATTTGCACAAAGTAAAGCGCCTGTCAGGGTCCGAACCTTTCAGGGAGAGAGCCTCCCGTCTCAGCCGCCGCGGGGGACGCGCCCGGCGTCGGGAGCCGCGTGACGACTCCCGGCCACCGTAGGCGCGGGCCTGCGGGCGGAGAGTAATGGGTAGCTCACCGTCCGATCAGGACCAGGCCCGTGCCGGACGACGCGTACGTGTTCCACGCGCGCCTCAAAGAGATGTCAGCATCGGGGAGGGGCCCCTTAGGGCCGAAGCCTGCCGGGTCAGCGGGATTGTCCGAAGGGGTTATCGCTGGCCCGGAACATAAAGGGCTAAGGAAGGAACACGGGTGTCCCTTCCGCTCCACCCAGAGCGGGAGGAGTCATTTGATGATTTACCATCCGCAAAAAAAAAAGGGTTCGAACCTACGACTCGTAAATGTACCTGGATGAAGTGTAATACGATATTATTTTTCTTATTCTCGACAAGATGCACGGAAATCGTCTATCATTCAAATCTATGTATACGTCTCGAGGTAAATAAAACACGAAGTCAAATTAAAATATTGTGAAGTTACAAAACTAGAGTATGCATTTTGATTTTATAATTACATCATTAGCATGTCATTTAAAAAATAATGACGGTATTTGGTCAGTTAATTCAACATCTGGTTTATGTATAAAAACTACATAACTGACTATTGTTAAGTAGTACAATTTTATTTAGAACCGTAAAAAGTAGTTGCTTCCTTACATATGATATAATATATTGTTGAAGGTTATGTAGAGCGGTCGATAGCTCTACAGTCTCTCTTTAAATAAGTATGTCCTACCTAAGTCCCTCCTTGTATTGTGGACAAGTAAAAACTGAACGAGCTAGTAACAGTGGTAACTGAGTCGTGGGATCGCATCTAAGCAGGCGCTTTACATTGTGTAAATAATTTCATCACCACTGCTCTCAAAACGGTGAAGGAAAACATCGCGAGGAAGCCGGCATGTCCTAGAACCAAAAATTCGAAGACATGTGACATCTAGCAACCCGCACTGGGCCTGCTTGGTGGATTACGGCCCACTGCCTCTCAAAAAGAGAGGAGGCCTGCGTCTCAGCAGTGGGAACATTAACCTTTTGAACGCCACGGTCGGGTATAGACGACAAACGAAAACGTGCCCAACACTCGTTTTCTTGTCGGCTGTAGACGACGGTGGCATGTTGGGCACGTTTTCGTTTGTCGTCTATACCCGACCGTGGCATTCAAAAGGCAAAAAAGGTCGTTTTCTTGTCGGCTGTAGACGACGGTGGCGTGTTGGGCACGTTTTCGTTTGTCGTCTATACCCGACCGTGGCGTTCAAAAGGTTAAAGGCTGATTATAGGTACTAAGTATTGGGTGGTTGCGCGAATTAAGCTGGCGAAACATAAAACCAATCTTTAAAAGAATCTCTTCAAAGAGTGAACAGGCTTCTTCTGGGTAAGCTCACTCCATCGTCGACTTTGTCTCTGTCACCTCTGACCTAGACTAAAGTCTAGAGCAAACCCATTTCAAATAAAATAAAAATAAAAAATCTGTCAACAAACGTCGAAGCCTCGTGAGTTCGAATCCAACCAGCGCAGCGGGGTAATTGCGTACCTAACAGCAATAGCAATGGCTTTGATTTTGACAGTTCAACAACATTCATTGCGTTATATACGTTATTGAACAGACAAATTTTTCGAACTTGTGAAGCGATGGACTAGCAACATCCTTCAAAAAGATTTAGTTTGAGATTCGATTGATCGTGTGTTACGCAATTTGGGTGCTGGTGCACGCCACTCAAGCACTCTGGGGTGGGTTAATGTAATAACCGTTTGAAAATATAATAGTTAGAAGGTGTTCTGTGCTAAGCTATCTTTCTGTCCCAATCATATCAGTGTCTTTACCTTGATGTTGATATTTTGAGTTGATATTTTGAATACAGATTCTGAAATGCCTCCAAGAGAACCTCCCAGAAGTCAGAAGGTTTCTAAAAATAGCAAATTATTTACATGATTCATTCCTTAACAACCTCTAAGAAAATCTTTGACATATTATGCTCACATCTAACGACTCTAATTATCCATACGCATCTCAAAGGGTCAATCACAGAGGAAAAGCTCATTATTTTCGGAATTCCATGTAAAAAAGGTGCTTATTTCTAAATTTTATAAACAACATCCGAATTACCAGCTTAAAATTGGCCAAGATTTACATAATTTTTGTTACAAAGTTAATCTGGGTTTAATAAAATTGTCTTTGATTTATGCTTATTTTCGTCAGATATTTTCTTTGTTATGCTGTGACAGGGCCATTGAACTGCTTTGTAATCCTCAGATATAATTACACTAAGATTGCTATCAGACTTCGTACTAAATGAGGATGTTCTGTTTCTTATGAGGAGAGCGAAACAACTACAGTTTTTTATCCTACCAAATTAAGCCTCATATTAACAATAACGCTTTGTTATATCATTGTTACCAACGGATGTAACGCATAATGGTATTAGTTTTATTACGTCTTGAACTTACAGACAATTCTGGGTACGCCATATATGATGTATGTACGAGTGTACGTATGAGATGGTTCAAAGTGTTCAAACTAAGTTCATTATGTTCATTACCTTTACAATTCGTTGTGACGCAAGGCCGCAAGCTTTTGTTTTTATTTGAATTAAACAATATTGTTGATACAGGTAGGTACCTTATCCTGCAGATACTATAGGTGCATACCAGTAGTCATCATCTGCCTAGCCTTTTCTTAATTACATTGGGGTGGGTGTTGGCTTCCAGTCTAACCGGATGCAGCTGAATACCAGTATTTTACATGAAGCGACTGCCTATCTGACCTCCACAATTCAGTTTATTCTATAAAGATTTATTGAAACAAATAGAGTTAAAATCATGAATCGTTCAGGTGTATGCCACTAGCTAGTAATGCTGGTAAATACATTCAGAGTTGTAATATCTACCTAGATTGGGATTAAGACGATCAAGCAAAAATAATTGAGAATTGTTTTTTTTATATTCTCTATAAAAAAAAAACAATTCTGTTTTCCTAATGCATAAAACATCACGTACATAATAATTAGTGTCATGTCAACACTCAACTTAGATAAAATCATCGCCAATTTTAAAGTTTTCTTTGTTTTTCGCACCACGATATGAAACTCATTGAACTGGGATACTCTACTTGTTATGTTGTATGAAGAGTATTGTCTTTACATTTACGAGACCGCATTGTTCGTAAAAAAAATGGTGCTTTATTTAAAAAAGCTTCAGAGCAAATTTTTCGATCTAGGTACTCGTATAAGACCAAGATACCGACAGGAATTATGCCTAAGAAGATCAAAAATCGCCCTTATGTACAAGAGCATACAATGCATGGGTCCGAATTTTTTTTATTAAGCTACCAAATGACATAAAAGATTTAAACTTGATTAATTTAAACGCAGCCTAAACAAATTTTTAATAGATAAATGCCATTGACGAATTTCTTGCTGACAAAATTTCTTGTGACTGATCCTGTATTTATGATTTATGATGTACACCTTATATTCCTTTCAGACTTTTAATTTATTATAAATGTTTTTATTAATTTCTATTATGGGAGATCGAGGTGTTTCGAAACTGTGTAATTATTAACTTTGATCACCATAAATCAATGTTCCTTTAATAGAAACTAAAAAAAGTTAATAGCTGTGCACGGATACCATACCATTTCTAGAGTTTCATACATGATATTGAATGAAGGATTCGCATTTGTTTTTTCTAATATCGAAGTAACAAAAAATTATGTTTTAATTTGTGCCATGATTGCATTTCATTAGATCTAAAAGGCCGAAATATTCCTGAGGTCAATGCCATCGGTAAGAAATTATTACTATCGCCGTTTATATGAAAATTATGCTATAAATTAAATACGGCAAGTTCTCCATCTTACTCATTGATGAGGCATAATGACGGAGTGAACGGTGCTTGATTATTTTTTATTGTGTATGTGGAGTATTTCAATAACTATGACATTCTTTGACACAGTTTGAAATTAAGCTGATCAGAAAAAACAATCGCGTGACGCATTTTACTTTTTATTTCATTTTACGTTCAATAAGTTAGTATAACTTTACTAGTTTAATTTTAGCGTTTCCTGTTCATTAGATTCTCCAAAATATTGTAATAGAAACCGAAAACTAGAGCACTAAGTTGCTTTTCAGCACACTGAAACTAAGCTAAGCATTGATTTTGACTTCCTTACATAAAACAGTTAGTAAGTAAACGTATGATCAGGAAATCATGAAAGTTTCAGCGTTTAGTTTAGTCCTCAAGATGCTTTAGCTTACTGATGTTAATGAAACAATTATTGAACCTTACTTTGAATTAGTTAACTATACATCATAAATAAACATAGCTGTTTTACGAACATTTATTAAACTTGCAATACATCACGAGATAGTTGTGTAAGTACGTCATTCTTGACAGGTGAACGACATTACTGAGAAAATCAAGTTCTTGGTGCAATTAGCGGTAATTAACTTTATCGTTTATTATTAAAAATTGGATATCAACGAACTCATAGCATTGATGCTTTTAGGGTTCCGTACCAAAATGGTAAAACGGAACCCTTATGGTGATACTCAGTCTGTCTGTTTGTCACAGCTGGATATCTCAAAAATTACTAATGCTATCAACTAGGAATTTGGAACAGTTTTAGATGACGTTTGCCCAACTATTTTTTGCAAATAAGAAAGAAATACGAGGCCCGTGTCTCAGCAGTGGGAACGTTATAGGCTGATTATGTATGTAAGAAAGAAATAAAAATATATGCATATTTTCTGCAACAGGGACTGAAAGGGGTCTGAAAAATTCGAAGTGGGGCTACTAGGGCATATGGGGTATCATATGAAAGAGCGCAGTTTGCACATTCTCAAACATTATTTTTTTAAGCCCCATAGTTTTCGACTTTTGATGAAAAATGTAAAAAAATACCGTTCCCAAGGGGGGAACGGTATTTTTTTTTTACATTACGGAAAAAATAAAAGTAAATCTCTAAATAGCACACTTTTTCGGAAATCATCAACAAAAGTTACATTAGTTCCACTATCGGTCAAGTGATGGGGCTGACCTAAAACTGCAATATTCTACACCGCAGTGCACAGTGTTAAAATTCTCTGACGAATGTAGGCCTCGCCGATGAAAAAAAATTAAAAACACGTGAGTCCGACTCGCTCTTGTTTTAACTTAAGTTTTTTTACCACAGACGGGTTTTTTTATTTTTTCTAACATAAACGTGGGATAAAAATAAAGTGATTAAAAAAATTTGTGTGACTTTATGGTTGAGTTTACTTTTTTTAAAGATGTAGGTCGGGAGTGTTCGTAAATTTATATGCAATTAATCTTTATTACAAGAGTTAGTTACTCCGTCATAATAAATATTTTGACTCGTTAATAAAGCGGTACAATTTCGTTATAAATGAAGATGCAGGAATTAATCTAAATGGACCCGATGTAGATTTACTAGCGTCCGTAGCCTGGCTGCGTTTCGGTGACCTCTTTGGAGAAACCGAAGGTTTTGTCTGTGCAATTATGGACGAAGTTATGATGACGAACAATTACCGGAGATTTATTGTGAAAGACGGCACGGTTGACATCTGTCGGGCATGTCACCGGCCGGGGGAATCAATCAGGCATATCATCTCCGGGTGTTCTCGTCTGGCTAACGGAGAGTACTTGCATAGACACAACCTTGTAGCCAGGATAATCAACCAGCAGCTTGCTTTGAAATACAGCCTTGTGGAATCGGAGGTGCCGTACTATAGGTATGTGCCCGACCCTGTTCTCGAAAATGGTAATATCACATTGTACTGGGATCGATCCATCATCACTGACAGGACTATTGTTGCCAACAAGCCTGATATAGTGTTGGTGGATCGATCAGAGCGGCGCGCAATGATTGTTGACATAACCGTCCCGCATGATGAGAACCTCGTGAAAGCCGAGAAAGATAAACGGATGTATCTTGACTTGGCTCGCGAGGTTGTCGACATGTGGGATGTGGACTCAGCGATCATTGTGCCAATAGTCGTGACAGCCAATGGGTTAATAGCCAAGAGCCTCGACCAACACCTAAGGAGGCTCTCGTTGGGCAGCTGGATCAAGGGCTAGATTCAGAAAGCGGTACTTCTGGAAACGGCCCGCATTGTTAGGAGGTTACTCTCTCTGGAGCCCTGACCGCCGGTAGCTTGGACCCTGTTCCCGATATCGGTAGGCTATTGCTATTTATTATATATGTTTTATTTTTTTTATATTCTAATATTTAAAAATATAATTTATAATATGTTGTATATAATGAAATAAAGGAAATAATAATAAAACTTTTATTTTCAGGCTACTTACAGACTAACATAATATATATTATAAAGTACAATGTGTGTTAGTGTATAAACTTAAAACTATGTTAGTAAAACACTTCACTCGAGCACTGTCTTTGTACGTTCGGGTGGCACTTGTCCGCGGAAGCGATGGAACATTACACCTTGCGGCCAGAAGTCCTCTGCCATGACGAGGTGCAGGTAGCATGTAGGAACTCGCACCACGAACGCCTTGAAGTTGACGTTGCGGCGCGATTAAAGCAACTGCACTCTCGGCCTGTACTTGGTCCTTTGGCAAACGTACTCCACGATGTCCTCGGCCTTAGTGGTATAGTGTAGGCGGGAAATATATACGGGAGTATTCGGCTGGGCGGCTCGAACAGGGATGTCGGGCTTGATAGGAGCTGTGCCGCAGCGGTTCTTGTTGGTTCTTTGTCGGCGTTTACTTCCTCGGCACCGTCACAAAACCATCATCATCAGCCCGGTTCGATGCCTTAAAATTATTACCTACTTAGGTATACTTAGGTGTACTTCTTCCAGATGAGAACAAAAAAAACAAAAACAAAACTGCTTCAAACAAAAAACAAAATGGCTTCTAACAGTTGCTAAGTGTTATATCAATTGCAGATTTAATTCACATTGTTTTGATACAAATGAAGTCAACTTGACCTTACACCTTGTTCTATTTACCTCCCAGCTTGCCATTGAACGTTTACAGTCCATATAATTAAGACAAAACAATAAGAAAGTGAATAGATTCCAGTAGATACCGTTGTGCAACGATAAAACTTCAGAATCGCCGGATGGCCGATACCATCAAGGAGCCGTAGTCCGTAACGCGGGTTGCCAAACTAAATGATTTTGTACTGGATTGATTTATTGTGCCTTAACTCCTGTATTGTTTAGGAGAATGGTGTGATTATGGCTAGCTATTTATAGGTAAGTATTGGCTGAAGGCTGTATAAGGCCGTCTGATGTCAGTTTATGGCAGTACTAGTTGAGAGGGCTTTGCCCTTACTCTCCTTACTCGCCTTGTCCGCTCAGACAAAAATATAGGCTCATTATAGAAACAAGCTGTTCAAAACTCAAAATCGAATACTTATAAAGGCATCATAGGAACTTCATAGTTTTCATTTTTTTTTTCGAACTCTAATATTATACGTATGTCAATCGATATTGTGTAATTCCGACCGTCATAGGCTGCACGCCGAAGTAAAGACCACTGTCTGTATGATAACCATCGATTTAGATGAAATGAGATGAGATGTAATGTGGGTGTAGGTACTTTAGGCATGTGTAGGTTCTTCGGGGATTATAGGCGTGATATTAAGTGTGTGTGTATTGTAACTCGAGATCACCTGAATAAATTTGTTACTCTAAAAACATCCATCAAACTATATCAGTGGTGGCCTAGTGGCATCGGCCTACAGTTACGAGTTCTAGGTGGTGGGTTCGAACCCAGGCAGGCACTTTGTGTAAATAATTTCATCACCACTGCTCTCAAAACGGTGAAGGAAAACCTCGTGAGGAAACCGGCAGCGGCATGTCCTAGAACAAAACAATTCACCTGTAGGTACCTTAATTTAACTAAATGTATAGGTAAGTAAAGGTAGGTAAACCTATAGGTACCTTAATTTAAAACTTAATTTACGCGGCCTACCTAAATATCCTTTCTTTGGTATTGTTCGTCGAATGGTTGAGCTCCTCAAGTTCTGAGTTGAGCTGCACGATTTTTGATAAATGCGTGCACTGACTGGACAGGTCCGCTCAATCTGTGTGGTTGTTTCCTCAAAAGACCATTTTGGACACCAATCTACATGGTTTTCACGTGATCTGACCAAGATTTTGTCTGGAATTTAAAAGAGACTGTGACCTCTGAGTTTGTTTCGGCCTTTCTTCTCAGAATAGGTCAGATAGGATACGCCGACCTCAACTAGTTTAAAAAAAATTAACTGACGTGTAAAAGTGCTTGTACAAACCTACTTACAGAAAATAAATAATTTATCATTTATCACTTATACCTACTTATGCTTAAAAATATTCGCCGGAACGCCACAGACGTATAAGTATGACACTAGTTATGTATCCAAGATAATTGCCGACAGGATTCCGTCGGTAATGACGCTGTGAAGTCATCATAATGATCGTTCATGCCGACCCGCATGAAAATCGTGATTGTGAGGGAAAATTTACTTGTCTATCAGATTATGGTATCCTAGGACCCATTCGAGTCAAGGTCTTGTGTAGTTTTTGCAAACACCAACCCTAATATAAAGGAATTTTCTTTGAAAAAAGAACAGCATGAATAAGAGTTAACAATAGAGTAGTAAGTTAAAAAAACCTGTTCGGTCGGAGGACCCCAGTCAGGAACGAGGTTTCAACAAGACAATCGCACGCACACACACTCGTATATAGTAGAAAGAGACAGAGAGTGGGAGAAAGTCGCGTGGAGGGCATAACGCTTGCCAGGTCAGCGGGATTGAACATAAAAGATTAAGGAAGGAACATGGGTGGGTTTTAGTCAGTAAGAGTCTGACACTCCCTTCCGCTCCACCCAGAGTGGAAGGGGTTATTTGATGATTTCCCACCCCAAAAAAAAAGGCATAACGCTTTTCCTTGCGTGACAATTTCTACCAGGCAACTCCTACCTACCATAAGCCATAGAAAGCCGAGGTATTCTTGAAAAGCACGTTCGTTTTGAGAGCATAAATTGAAATACCATAGCATATTCATCTGAATGTTAATGAAAACATACAATAGGTGCTCAAATGAATACGTTACATATCCAAAGAACAAAAATTATACTTTTCATCAACTGTCGGTCACTTTCAAGCTTCATGTTAAATTATAAACACCTGTGTGAAGAATATTCGTTTCATGCATGCCTGCATTTAGAACAGAAACATTACCGTTTATTGCGATGTTATTAATAAACGTGGAAAAAAAACACCTTTGTGATATCACATCATAAAAACATTACAGGAAGTTTTTCATGCATAATATTCTTGTTACAGCCTCGTCTTCCTCACGTACAAAATAATTGTTTACAAAGATACAGTTAAGATGAAAAAAAAAGGCTAAGTGTGACTTAGACCTTCGTATTTTGTTGGGTTCCGTACCATTAAATAGAGCAGGAAAAACGTTTTATATTTATTTTCAAATTATCTTTGTAGGTTGGTAGGTAGAGACCACTGACTGGTTACTTACAATGGCATCTCTCATTACAGTTGATAATAAACATATTCTATAAGTTTCAATTGACTACATATTAGTTCAGCGTTTCCCATTTGTTGGGTCGTGTCCCGGTACCGGGCCATCTAAATTATCTAATAAATTACCTGGTCGCAGCACTAAAAGATCGATTCGAGACAAGATCACTATAAGATTTTTGGTTATCTTGTCGTCAAGAATACACAAAATTAGCTAATTAAGCAATAACTTTTTAATGCCTTTTGTCACAACCTGTAAATGTTAAGCTGGGTTTTCAACACTAGTTTACCTTAAAAATAAATATAGAAACCGACTTGAAGTGAAACCAGACCTCAGGATAAAAACGTTCCTAATTTGCGGCAAACTTGGATTCTTTGGTAAAAAATAAGCAGCGCTCTCTATGCTTCGCACTAAATAGCCAATACCGAAATATAGTCGGAAAAGTTATAATAAAAACATGTTTAATTGTAACACATATATCGTAATATATACGTACTTCTGATAACAATAAATGTGTATTATTTTACTTAATGTAACCAGAGGCGGGGTTTTAGAACTATTGAATGGATCACGAAGGGGCAGTATGAAAATTACCAGAACATGGCAGAACAATGTTTTGGAAACACTGTATTAGTTTATGGATAAGAAGATACAACACTACATATATCAGACACATTGCAGTTGATAATAAACATATTCTGTAAGTTTTAATTGACTACCTACTAGTTAATAAGATACAACACTATATCAGACAGAGGGCGTAGGTAAGGTGTAGGACTAGCAATAGAGCACGTTCGTGAGCACTCTTCGGGTACGGAACCTTAAAAACATGATTGTAATGTTATCTTCTTCATTTTAATGTGCTGCCTATATCATTCTGTTGGTCAGTAGTGTGATATATTTAATTATAATTGATGTACATAATTAATTCTTCTATGAACTCATTTTCTTGAATATGTAGCAGTTAGTCATGTGTTGTGGTTGCAGAAAACTTTTAATTGAACAAAATTGGTTATTTACTGTATAATTGTAGTGGGAGATTACGTTACTGCAATGGCTTGCACGTGTATAATTGTATAAATATTTAATTTGAAATTGACTGTCGCTTTATGAGTTTCAGATTATCGAGACATGAATTAATTACCTACCTATAGGTACCAATGTGTTGGTATTTTTTCAGATGAGATATGGGTTTTTTTTCATGAAGTTTTTTGTATAAAGTAGGTCATATTTGTTACCATGAACTTTTGAAGATGACGCAAAATAATAATTAATCAAAAATAAAATAATCTATACAAATAAATAAAATTGAAGTGTCTGTATACCTAAGTATATCGAAATAACAGCATTTAACTAAATGTATATTTATGCATATAAAAATGATAGTTTATACGCTACTTATAACAAAAAAACATTTATTTTTATTTTTGTCTGTCTGTCTGTTTTTTCCGACTTGTCTCGGAAACGGCTAGACTGATTTTGACGTTACTTTCACTGGCAGATAGCTGATGTAATGGAGTAAATTATAGGCTGTTTGTCCCGTTAGCATATTGCCGCGGGATAATTTCTGCAATCCACGCGGGCAAAGCCGCGGATATAAGTCACAACATGGTCTCCAGTCGCAGCTCCTACTTAGGTACGTAAACTCTTAGGCCTGAATCACTAAGACTACAAAGGGCAGTCTTTTGATACTAAAAATACAAATCTGACATCACCTGTCGCCGCGGAGGAAGTAGTTCAGCGATAAAAACTGAGGAAGGAAAAACCTCAATAGTTACGTAGTTGATCTGATCAATTAATTGCGTAAGTGCATGCATAATCACCATTGACAGCCATCAAGTTGTGTCGCAAATGCAACGATCTAATTGTTTGCTCAATGAGGTACATCCGGTGGAACTGAACCGGTCTTGGAGTCGATTACATTGTTCAGACGAATGAAAAATCTCTTCTACTTCCACTTTAAGTCTACCGTCCACTGCTACGTAGGAGGTGCAAAGATTTCCCACGATAACTGCGCGGTTCATGTGCTTGAAAGTCACGCATTCGTGCGTAGCTTAGCTCTGGGTCGCAGTGGATGAGCCCTTCTATAATATCATCTATTTCATACAAAGTGGTGCAGCGTCTTAATACTGGAGCAGCAGTTGTTCCATGCTCGTATGCTAGAAGCACGATGTTGATGGACTTACACTGTTCTGGTACGGCTAGTGTGCTTCCAACATTTGTAACGATTTTTTGTTACTTTCTAACAACTAACATGTATGCCAAGAAACTCACCACCGCGCTTGGCATTCACTACACTGGTGGTGAATGCGCAATGTGGCATAAATCCGTTCTGTTAGTAAGTAAAAGTAGGTTTGTAGAAGGGTCAGCAGCTATGGCCTTTATCCTAGGTTTAGTAGATAAATCTTTTGGATCTAAACATGATGTAATTCATTCATTCACCATACTTCACCAGTTCTCAGCTTGAGCTTTTGATTCCGTACTCCCGAACGAACACGAAGGCTCACCGAAGCTCCCATCCATGCACCATCTTATTAATCACCTCACCTCACCACCTCACCTCACCGCACGGCACCTCATGATAATCTTCTGTCACTTTTATCTGAGCCAGTTACATCGTTAAGTGGCGAAACCAGCCGTAATTGCCGCTTCGGCAGTAGTGAGTAAACACGATACGAGCCGTAGTCGACGTAACCTTGGCAGTGGACTAGATACAAGGTGCTGTTGCGGGTCAAGTTGCATCAGCCAGAATTTATTCATTACGCTAGCAAAATGACGCCTTTAGTACCTGCTTGTGGGAAAGTTTGTTTCGCTTGCCAAATGAATCCTGATCCTGAACGAGATAATGAAAATAAATATTTTATTTACTCCTGTTTCATGATTATTATTCTTTAGAAAATATGTAGGTATATATTTATAGATCAGTATAATATACTTTATGTACCTATGCATTTATTGTATTATGTAAATGGCACACCACAAACTACCTACAGTATTGTCTTTCCTTTCCCTTTTTAATCCATCCTAAGGTTGTTTATAAAAGATCACTCTTAGCGATAAGACCGCCCATTGTGTCGCCCTATGTAAAATTTCAAAATTTATGTCTGTAATTTATATGTCATCATCTGCCTAGCCTTTTCCCAAACATGTTGGGGTCGGCTTCCAGTCTAACCGGATGCAGCTGTATTTCAAATTGAGCGACTGCCTATCTGACCTCCACAACCCAATTACTGGGTAATATGATACCACTGGTTGTCAGACTTTCGGGCTTCTGGCTCATATACCTACTTAGAGCATTTTAGAACCATTATTCGATTAATTTTAGTGAGCGTATTCATGTATATTATCATTATGAATAGGTACCTTATATTATTATCTGTTACTAGTGGACCCCACATACAATTTCCTGTCCACTACACCAGGTAACTTTTCCAAAGTTTCGGTCAGTGGGTCGTCGGGTTCTTTCCCTAAAAATATTATTCGGACTATTACGAACATCAACATCTGCCTAGCCTTTTCCAAACTATGTTGGGGTCGGCTTCAAGTCTAACCAGATGCAACTGAATACCAGTATTTTACATGGAGCGACTGCCTATCTGACCCCCACAAGCCAGTTACTGGGTAATACGATACCTCTTGGTAAGACTGGTTGTCAGACTTTCGGGCTTCTGACTACCCGTAACGACTGTCAAAGATCCACGAATGACAGTCGGGACCAATGACTTTACGTGCTTTCCGAGGCACGGAGGGGTCACGGTATGTAAAGATGGTCACCCATCCACAGACCAACCGCGGCAAGCGTAGCTTAACCTGATCTATCGACCTGTGCGGCTGTTATTATTTAGCCACAGGCCTGTAATTTATATGGTGTACATAATAAAGAGTATTCTAATCTAATGAGGGATACACCCTTAGTTCCAGATCCCCAAAATACTATTAAATTGCATTTTTAGAAGTACCATTTCGCAGTTTTGGGTTGGAAAAAGGTCCGTAATGCTAGAGTAGACCCATGCTATCAACCATTTCAAACTACTGAATCCCAGTATTCTATTTCGGTTTTCGGCTTGATCTTTGAGATGGCTATAATGGCAATTGTATTGCAGATTTTCACCATTTAACATCAGCGTCGGCTTGATTAACATCCAAGTTTTTCTAACTAAACAGACAATTGTGCTGCTGGGGTTTTTTTGCGCCACTTCTTCTCTTCAGCGAAAGTACTATAGGAAGTGGTTTTATGTAATTTTGACGTTCGAAAAGTGTCAGCCGAAATTCTCGGTCCTATTGAAAAATTTACTTTTTTCTTTCTTTTTTTTATATATAAATTGTTCTTTATTTATTCTGTGAATAATATTTACATAATCTATGCTAATATTTAAAATAATAATAATATGTAAATTTATGAAATAATAAGTAAAATAATCATAGGGCATCAAAATATTCGTCAACAGGAACAGTGCCTAAAAGGCTGCCAGGCTGGCAGCATTGCCACGTTCAATGACAATGCTAATTCTTTGGCCAAGAAATAGGCCAGCCCTCTGGTCATATTAAGAGTCGACTAACCGCTTGGGGATATGTCGAAAAACCAAGTGGGCACTCGGACCCCATGGCCCTAGTGTTTCTACCCCAAACGGTGCGAACATAATAATATAACTCACAATCAGGTTGGAATATTTTCGCCATTTGAGGTTTCTGCAGCAGCCGCCCCAGCACAGCACACTGTGCTACGAAGATGGGATGGCGCAAGGGTGTCAACACATGTTTTGCATCCCACACCAAAGGTCTGCCTAACTTCCAGGGCAATATGGTCATCACGTCTGGTCTCTTCCCATCGTCGCGTGCCAGGCCGTAGCCTTTTTTTTCAATGATTTAAAGATAAGCAGCCTACGAGTACCGCTGTCTACTGCAAAATTTTTGTGTCCTTGGTCCTTAGCCCATTTAGTTATGGTCGCCTTCTGTTTATGTGTTCCCTTCGTAATTTTACAGTTATTCTCGTGTATGTATGTAGACAGTATAACTCGTTGTATATATTTTTAGCTTGATACTCGTCTTGTTGGGAAAGTAAGTCGGCCGACTTGGCATCAGAGCGTGCACCTGCAACGGCAAGTTCAAGGTCCTTGCATCGTAATCTTTACGCATTCATTAGTGGTACAAACATTTATTATTATATGCCACATACATTTTCATGGTATAATTTTTTTTTTGTCTTGTGGTACGGAACCCTTGGTGTGCGAGTCCGACTCGCACTTGGCCAGTTTTTAAGACTAACACTAGCAGTGTGGGTTGCATTTTTGGGCCCTAATTTACAGCTAATCACGCCAATTCCACGTTCATTTTGCCCGGTTACGTTCATTGTGTCATAGAGAATCGGCCCCCTGTCTACAGTAAGTAATTAGGTAACTCTTCGCATACGACGGAGGATGACGCAACGGAAGGCAAACTGTGGCCTTACCTTTTTTTTTTGGAGGGAGGGAAATCATTAAATGACTCCTCCTGATCTGGGTGGACCAGAAGGGAGTGTCAGACTTTTACTGACTAAAACCCATCCATGTTCCTTCCTTAGCCCTTTATGTTCCGGGGTAGCGGTAACCCTTTCGGACAGTCCCGCTGACCCGGCAGGCATCGGGTTCACTAATGCTGACATCTGTTTGAGGCACGCGTGGAACACGTACGCGCCGTCCGGCACGGGCCTCGTCCTGATCGGACGGTGAGCTACCCATTACTCTCCGTCCGCAGGCCTGCGCCTAAGGTGGCCGGGAGTCGTCACGCGGCTGTGACGCCCGGAGCGTCTCCCACGGCGGCTGGGACGTGAGGCTCTGTCCCTCAACCATCCCGCCACCTCCTTCGCTAGCATGACTGCTTCGCAGAAGGAGGTGACTGCTTCCCACTCCCTCTCGCTCCGGACCATGGTTTGAAACAGGGTCGGACGCGAGAGGTCGCCGCCGCTGCCGATCGCCTTTACGAAGACACGGCGGTGCTCCGCCGACGTCCCTGATGACGTCAGCGTAGGTCGCGGAGGTCGGCCCGCAGCACCCAGTCGTAACTGATGTCCCACAGGAGCGGCCCCAAAACCAATCCCTGTAGGACACCGCACGACATCTAACAATGGCCTTACCTTGCTCTCCAGTTTGACACGTTTAGCTGGCTAGGCCGTGATGTCGTGGTTAGGCTTGGTCAGTATTAAGTTCACAGTTAATTTTATCCTCTCATTTTGCATCATAGTGACATTTATTCTCTTCAGCATAAGGTTTATGCCAGAGTTAAAATAACTGTGGATGGACTTGTAATTATGGTTTGACAGCCTGTATTATGACTCTTTTTTTTGCATTCCCCACTTTTTCCTAACTCTATCACACTAATATTAAAAAGACGAAAGTTTGTGAGTATGTGTGTGTGTGTGTTTATAAATGTTTGTTACCTCTTCACGCTCAAACGGATGGACCAATTTTGACAGAATTTGGTATGACATCCTGGATTAACATATAGGCTACTTTTTATCCCGATATTCATTATGACAACATCTTGGAATAAACTTGGCGGGTTATTATTTATGTGATGTGAAATATGTGAATCCAACCCCATGTACAGTGCTTCAAGGATCTTTTAATCAGGAGGCCAGTTCCCATAATTAAAAACGTTAAAAATCTAGTCGCAATCTCATCTCAGCGACAATCAATGACAAAAACTTGTCAAAAATGCAGGGAAATTAGAGGTATTTTTGAAAGAGTGAGATCAGACTGTGAACGTTCTTAAAATTACGAGAATGGCCCCTCTGCTCAAGGAAGGCGCTTGAATGACATTGTACGGGACGTTATAGGTAAACATTTTCTGAAATAATTTTATTAGATTGTATCTATTGATAAAAAAGATGGCGGCATTAGTTCCAATTTATGCAACATCAACATCAACTCAGCCTATCGCAATCCACTGCTGGACGTAGGCCTCTCCCAGACTGCGCCACAGCACCCTGTCCTCCGGCTTCCGCATCCAGTCTACCCCAGCCACCTTCTTTAGGTCGTCCGTCCATCTAGCTGGGGGGCTTATGCAACGCGCAAGAAGATCCTTCTGACGCGTGGCAAGCACACTACACTTCATCAATCGACACTGATCTACAGTAGTATTTCTATATTTGTAACGTAAACATTTTTTTTTAATCTGCAGTGATTTGCATTAATTTTTTCCTCTAGAAGTCTGGTTCGTTGTGCCTAAAGCAAAAATAACAATGTGTTGTGAAAAGTACAATGTGGGAAGTTGTGGATAGGTACAGCATGTGACTAATAAGTTAAGCTATACTGTAATTAATTAAGTGATTAGGTACGTGATTAAGCACGCCATTGAACTGTTACCAGATAATGATGATGACTTGTGAATCCTGACCATAGCTCGGATATTAAGGAAATAATAAAGGAAATCGATGAGGCACGCTCCCTTTTTGCCTCTAACCACACGATGCTGATAGGATGGTCTTCGACCGCAAAACTGGCGTTAATCTTGTATCCCACGAAGTACATAGTGCCGACGCTCCTTTGTTTATCTGGAATATAAAGCATAGTCTGCACTGCTACAGCGGCATCTTTTATGTTCTGCAAATACCAGTAAAAAAAACGTTTCAGATGCTCATATACTTAGAACATTTTAGAACCATTATTCGATTAATTTTAGTGAGGTTATTCATGTATATTATCATCATTGTATATTAAGATCATGTTTAGGAACTTCTTATTATTACCTGTTACTAGTGGAACCCACAGACAATTTCCTACGCTACCTATTACGAACATCTTAAAAAAAAAACAAATCGGTTCAGCCAATCTCACGTGATGCGCTCACCAACAATACTAGCATCTGCCCGCGGCTTCACACGCCTGGATGTCGGAAATTATCCCACAGAAATGCGCTACCGGACAAAAAGTAACCTATGTCCTTCCCTAGGATACCATATTTCTCCTTGCCAAATTTTATCGAAATCCGTTCAGTGGTTTAGGCATGAAAAGGTAACATTCAGATCGTTTACATTCCAATTTATAATATACATATACTGGTAGTGCCCCGCGGTTTCACCCGCATAAGTGTCGATACTGTGGGAATATCGGGATAAAAACTATACCATATCCTTTCCCGGGCTTCAAACTATCTCTATAACAAATTTCATCAATCGGTTCAGGGGTTTAAGCGTGAAGAGGTTACATACAGACAGACAGACATACTTTCGCATTTATAATATTAGTATGGGTAGGATGACTTCACTTATATCTGTTGACTTACGTTCCCAGCCCACAGTCCTGAAAAATCAACCTTACTTACACACAGGTGGCGCTGCAGCACAGCTAAATCATAAGATACATAGTACCTTGATAGGATGCGTGGGTTGACTCGTAGGTAATAACTTTAAAAGTAAGAAGACAGTACTCGCTCTTTGTTTCTACATCGAGAGAAAAGCAGCTAGCTAAATCAAAAGCATGAACATTTCATAATCCCGATAGCAAAACAGGTGTAGCCTTAACTTTCCTCTACACTTAAAGTTCGATAAACGTACACAGTTTACACTGGCTAGCCAATTTATTTCTAGACATAAATATCGGGACTCAATCGAGTTGCAGCCGCAAGAATGCAGCCCCACCACAACTGCTGGAAAGGGAATCTTCAAGAAACCAGTTTTATATTATTGCGCCCTTCAATACGTTGTAATAAAGTATTGGCACCGGTTATTTTAAGTCGTCTATGCAACTTACTCAAGTGTTTGAAAGGAAAAGTTTATTATCATTTGCATTTAATAGATATGCTTATGTGAAAGGCGTTTAATTAGGACAGTGTGTGAGTCGCACTGTTAATTAGATTCCTGATTGTATGAAAATGTATATTCGATGGATATTTTCAGATTGTGAAGCTACGCCTAGGGGTATAATCGTATTACCCAGTAACTGGGTTGTGAAGTTAGATAGGCAGTCTCTTCGTGGAAAATACTGGTATTTAAGCCGACCCCAATATAGTTGGGAAAAGGCTAGGCAGATGATGACTTTTAGATTGTGCCTGATTACGTACAAACAAAGCTAGATACTAATTTGACAAAAAGCTATTTCAATTATTTTACCCTATCATTTTTTTGCAATGTGACATGAACTGTAACATCAACGAGGCGAATTTGTTTCAAATTTTGTAACATTTCACGTTATGTTTCATCAATTTATACATAACACACATAACTAGATAAACCACATATATTACACGTAAGTACTTATAACAATCCAATTAAGTATACATATTATGTAGTTATGTAGACACAATATTTTTTTTGTCGCCACCGCTGATTATTCAGCTCGTTTGCTTTGCATAACTCGCGTCACACAGCCGCGTAATGACAGTGCCCAAGTCCATGGAAAAAGAAACTTGCCCTCGCCGTATCATCGTTTTGCCTTATTTTTAACTCAGGAGTTGTAATTATTAGTGCCAACGAACTACAGTCCAACGATCAATTTGTTCTTATGAAGGCTACTTGGTTATTCACTTATGACCTTTAGAAAAATGCCCGAGGAATCGTTGGGAATTCTTTGCGAATGAGTACTAGCGGGCGTGCTACTTTAAGGCTTTTTTTTTGTTAGGTCTTCTCATAAAAAATTCTCGGTAAATAATACTGAGATTATAATTATATGGTAGCTTTCATAAATGTTGTCTAAGAATTAAAGTAATAGGTGGTATTAGTTTTTCTATGACTGTTGTTTTAATATACAGTAGCTCAGAATTAGATTAAATATTCTAATAATACGGTATTTTTTTAGTAATTATCTGTTACCAATCGGTAACAAATACCAATAGCAATTACGAAAATTCTTTAAAAAACTTAGGTGAAGTGAGTTTGTTTTTGCTAGGAATTGACACTATTGACAGCTGAGGGGCCCGTGGCTAAGTAGCCGCACAGGTCGATCGATCAGGTTAAGCTATGCTTGCCGCGGTTGGTCTGTGGATGGGTGACCATCTTTACATACCGAGACCCCTCCGTGCCTAGGAAAGCACGGTAAGCCGTTGGTCCCGGCTGTCATTTGTGGATCTTTGACAGTCGTTACGGGTTGTCAGAAGCCCGAAAGTCTGACAACCAGTCATACCAAGGGGTATCGTATTACCCAGTAACTGGGTTGTGGAGGTCAGATAGGCAGTCGCTCCATGTAAAATACTGGTATTCAGCTGCATTCGGTTAGACTGGAAGCCGACTCCAACATAGTTGGGAAAAGGCTAGGCAGATGATGATGATGACACTATTGACAGCTCACTCCACGCTCTCTTCACCTAAGTTTTCACGGTGAGATTTTTACAGAATAGCACTGCTGTTATTCTATGTCAGATTACCTATGATTTTCCCACTGCTTCCGCCACAGGCCTCCTCTCGGTGAGAGGAAGGGGGCCGTAATCTAACACGTCGGATTACTAAAGCCAAAATTAAAATGGGGTTGACGTAAATGTTCATTATAAAACCAGCGCCCGACAGCTGCCTGGCATTAATGCTGAAATGGACCTTTTTGACGCAGCCGTGAGACAACACATTATTTCACATTTTGCTTTGCACTTTGTGTTTGACGAACAGTTTCCAAATTAAACGCAATTTTTCTTTACTTTGTAAATAATTCAGCGGGATCGAACTCACGACCTTTGACAAGTCCAATGTACTGCTGTTTATAAATGGCGTATCTCTATCTCTGAAAGCCATGTCCAATAAAATTCTATAACTATGAGGGAATTTTATTATAGCAACATTAAGAAGGTAAATATCTTACCTGTGGTTATCACCCACGATCTTAGTGGTAATGTAGTAACCTGTTCCACAAGGTACCGTCGTAGATACCTAGGTGCTGTATACAGGGTGTCCCTGGATGTATGGATCAAATCGAATAGGGGCGTGGGCAAGGTCATTTCCAAAGTTACTAACCCTGAGAATGTCGGTGAATTGTTTTACGGTTGAAAAGTTATGACCAATTTTTGTTTTTTTTTTTCAATCATTTCGCATAGCGCTCAAAGTTAAAAATATAAAAAAAAGACTATCAGGGTTACTAAAAAAATTAAATTGATAGCCCTGGTGGTTTATTTTATGATTTTTACTTTGATCACTATGCGTAGACCGTAAAAAAATCACTGACATTCTCAGGGTTACATTAACAACTTTGGAAATGAGCTTGCCCTATTCGATTTGATCCATACTTCCAGGGACACCCTGTAATATGCACTCCTTCACAAGGTGCACTGAAGTTTGCCAAGGAGTACCTAATCCTAATCACAAATAAATAAAATTAAAGACTGTAGTGTCTATTTGTAATGTTAAAATAACCACTTTATAATAAATTCATATGAAAGTAAATACGGTAGGTACTTATAACAAAAAACCATTTCAATTTTTTTTCCTGTCTTTCTGTTTGTTCCGGCTAATCTCCGAAACGGTTGGACCGATTTTGACGGGAGTTTCACAGGTAGATGGCGTTATAAGAAGTAACTAAGGCTTACTTTTATTTTAGAAAAAAAAAATAAGGTTCCGCGCCCATGAAACCCATGACATCCAATTTGTTTTCAATCATGCACGCGAATGAAGACGCGGACACAGTTTGTTGTGTTTAAAGATTTTTTTTCTCATATAGGACTACAGTCACTTGCAGGAGAAATACAATACTGCTTATTAACTTATTACTAGGATTTTCGTCGTCCGTTTTTTTATTATTATTATTAAATAAAATCAAGAGCGCTAGTAGATTCATCCTAACGTTATTCAGTTTTGTGTAATTACAGCTTTAAAAGAACTGGATACCTTATTGTAATGGAATTCTTGTATCCGTAGTCAGTACCTATAGCAGTAGGTACCTACGATGTATTTATTGATGTTTTGTCTGTACACATTTTCATGTGTTGCATGACTGTAGCAAATTTTAAAACAACAATGCACCATCAAAGTGTATGGCCTTATATCTGATCACACAATATCACGCCATTGACTGGTTGTTATGCAATGTCCAACATAGTAGCCAGTAGGTATATATTTCATTAAACAATTAATTTACTTACGCTTTTCTATGACCATCTTAAAGCAACTGTGAATTTTACAATCCAAAATCCACCACCCTCTAACGAACACAATTATTTTCTTCGGCATCATCAGTTTAGGCTGTTCTGTTCTTCTCCATATGAACCTACGCTTTGGAATGGGCAACTAGCTTCATATTTTCTGACTGACCGACTTCTTGACAATTCAAAAGTGCCTGTAAATGGTTTAATTGAAATAATTGCTTTGAGTTCGAGTTTGAGTTTTCAGTCAGTTCTTCTAAAAGAATGAATGGACGATGATTATCTAACAAGTACTTCATTTCAGTGGTATTCACTGTACCAATACATGTTTCAGTACCCGTAACGAAGATCAAAATTCTTGTGACTCTATTTACATGGACCTTGAAACGTCCATTCCGTTTCTATATAAATACACGCTACAGCAAAAGAGTATTAAAAATAAAAGAAAAGAAGATGGATGGGATTATGTGCATTGGGAATAAAAATATCGTTAACTCAGGCAGAGCTCATGTTGTATTTTATATTTAAAAGTCTCGCTTTGCAATTTCAAATGACATATAAGATGAATGTGTGCAATTGAACTACATAACTGCGTCGGTGCCAATTAAAAACTAGCACGTACCGAAGTATTTTACGATCACGTCGAGTCCAAGTTATGATTCATAAATATCGATGGAATAATTTTATATTTTTTTAATTAGCACTTTTTTATCGCATTAGTCAGCCTCTTCGGTAATAGTTGACAGACGTGCAGCTGTACATCGTGGGAATATGTCTATGATCGTGGGATTACCGAGGCATTACCGTGTAAGGTTTGGGTGAATTGTAATCAATCGTTGAATAGTTATGCAAACATGTGAGAAATTAAATACCCCGAAGTTTGACTCTTCGATTTAAATGTTTTATTCAGCACGATGATCTATTTAATAAGATTTAAATAATTACTATGAACAGAATTGAAATCCTAAGCTTTGTTACCTACATCATCAATACTGAAATTCTCTCTTAGAGTACCTACTTACAAATAATATGCTCTGCTCTGCCAACTTATACCCATGCTACAAAAACAATTCCTGGAAGCTCGATATCACGTATCTTATGAACTTGCTATCGATTCCGTAATTTATAAGATAGATTTCTTCCTTCACATAAGATTGAAAACCAAAACACTGCAGAAGATTAGTATGGGTAACTTTTGCCATGGTATCGTGGTGTGGTTTTGCGTAAAGGCAGTAAAATCGGTAAGTACCTACTCGTATATCCATTCGTGGTTTACGTAAAAGGCGTTTGGGTTCAAAAGCAGATATTAGAAGGAATGGGATAATGCTCTCTCAAAACCAAATAATTAGTAAATCGACACTTTAATTTACCTTTTTGATAATCCATACTAATATTATAAATGCGAAAGTGTGTCAGTCTGACTGTTGCCTCTTCACGCTTAAACCGCTGAGCCGATTTAGATGAAATTTGGTATGGAAATAGTTTGAGTCCCGGGAAAGAATATAGCATAGGTTGTATCCCGATATTCCAACGGGATCAACACTTGTACGGGTGAAACCGCGTGGCGCTGCTAGTATCTTATAATATTGTAATGTCAACAGTATAATTAAGGTAATAAATAGTGCACCAATAACTAAATAAAACCGGCCAAGTGCGTGTCGGGCCACGCATAGTGTAGGGGTTCCGTAGCAGCCCGTTATCACAATATAGTACGATTCTGTTGTTCTTTATTCTGAATATAAGTAATGGTAAAGATATAAGGAGTTATAATAACAACCAGAGTCAAACAAAACTTTAACACATAACGTAACCACGGAGCTCATTCCTTGCAACACATGGCATCTGTTATCGAATAGCGATACTAAACTAATGACAAAATGTTGATTTGCGAAGATAATTATCACATTAACTAATAATAACCACTTTCTTCCTGCTAAAGCTAAAAAATAAGAGTATGATTGCTGCCAAGTTATTATTTCAATTCACAAAATTGTAATTCGAAAATTAAACAAAGTTCGTTTTTGACTTATAAAGGTACTCGAATGAAAACGTAACCCGTTGGTACAGCGCCATCTAGCGGCAGTATTGTGAAACTTATGATAATTTATCATGGTTTTTTTAGTTTTTTATTTTACATTTTGTTTTTCAATGCAAGTCTTTACCCGTTATTTTAAACAAGCAACTACTTCATCTTAGTCACTTTAAAGGATTAATGCTAAGGATTTTGAACATGGCACAAAATTATCCAACACCCAAGTTCAACGACTATTACTGCTAAACTAATAAAGTTATCTTAACCGCTATAATTTTTATTTAAAGCTCATGAAATGCACTATCATCGTGATTTTTCCAGATTTTTTAAGCCAGCAGTTTAGCTTTTAGAGGGAGGGGAGGGACAAAAATTTGCTTAAATTGCAAATTTTTGTCCCTCCCCTCCCTCTAAAAGCTTAATTTAATATTAAGTTTAATATAAAGTTTAATATTTCGTAAATTGAGCATTCAATCGAAAAATAATTTTAGCAACCCCCAAGTCATTTTAGAAGACTTATTCAACGATACCCCACACGATGGGGTAGGCGACGAAAAAAATATTCATCTCCACTTCACATGTAGGGGAGCTACTCTAAAAAAAAATATTTTCCTAAATTTTATTGTACCACTTTGTCGGCGTAATTGATATACACACTCCTACAAAATTACAGCTTTCTAGTACTAACGGTATCTTAGCAAAACCTCGGACAGACAGACAGACAGACGGACATGACGAAACTATGAGGGTTCCTTGTCAGAACTACGGAACCCTAAAAACGTAAGAATCAAAATGTTCGAGTACCTTTGTTTAATTAAGCAAAATTGCTTTTTATATACGTGTTTAATCTTTCTACTACGTTAAATGATTCATTGCGTTTGATGACACATGGAAAAATTACGGAAATGAGAGTGTGACCAAGCACACACCACCTTTAATGAATTTACAATAAGAATATTTATAAATTTTTATACAATAACATTGTTTTTGTTCCAGGTAGCAACAGCAAAAATGTTCTGCAAGTTATAGCCAGCACCAGCACCAAATTGAAAACATAATGGACGCTACTTTACGAAGATTTTGTAAATTATTTACAATCGTCCTTCTTGTTTTCATTGTTGAGGCAACGGGTAGTAGGAGCAATGGTGGGTATTTTAACGGTAAATCAACAGTAGCTATTACCGATATTTCTTACACGACATTTAAAAAGAATAACTAAAATTATTTATCATTTCATGTAGCATGCGAAATAAAAAAAAACTTTTTGTTTCTTATTAATATAAGATAAAATTGCAGATACGTCACATGAACGCCGACAGTCTCGAGTCACCGGTAGAATAGTTAAACTTTACTCGGGCACAAGACCTGCACCCATCTTGTGTGCCGGCGAAGGTTTTCAAGCGGATCCTCACGACTGCGCAGTATTCTACCGCTGCATGAAGTCAGGAAGTGGCAAATATACAGTGTTCAGGGTAAGGTGATGAATTTTGAAACTGGGGCTCTGTTTTAATAGTCTCAACCAAGTTAAGTATACTAACAAAATTTATTATATTACAGTTTCAATGTGGACCTGGCACTATTTATGATCCAGAAACTGAAGTCTGTAATCACCCTCGAGGTACAAAGCGCTCAGAATGTGGAGGTCTATCACCGGCACCAGCCCCAGCAGTTGATCGACTAAATAATAATGAAATTGAGGGAACACAGAATGAGATACCATCTCCAATAATAAATAAACCTATGCGTATAGAAAGTACAACCGGCACTAAGGCTACATTCACAACTGTTTATCCTTGGACAGCGTCTGGCTCAACAATTCTGGCTCACTCTTCAACAAAGCGTCAAACACCAGTTTCCACGGTATTCACTAGTTCATTCCCATGGGGATCAACGATGGGTCACACTAACGTGGACTATACAGTTAATCCGTTGATCTTACCACAAAATTCAGTAACTCAGAATCAACAATTTACGATGGTATCCAAAACTACTTCTCCACCAGCTACGTCCGCTAAACCTCAATCAAACTCACGAGATAATGTTTGTACTTCAGACGGATTCATGGGTGACAGCGAGAATTGTCGAAAGTTTTATAGGTGCGTGGGTAATCAAAGGGGAACTTACACTAGGTTCGAGTTTTCGTGTAGCGAATCAACGGTATGGGATGATGACACACAAAGCTGTAATCATGCTTGGGCAGTAAAAAGAAGTAGATGCGGTAGAAGTAACCAGGACAGCAAATTTACAACGAACGCAGAAATTCCTCAAAAAGACAGCTCTACAGATAAAACTATCCAACAACAGCTGCAAACAAGTTTTGGCTCAAAAGTGACTCAGACTCAAACACAAATAAGTAACGGATCAGTAATACAAAATCAAACTCAAATAAACTATGGTGATCGGTTAAATCAAAATAAAGGCACAAAAGCTAAACAAAACCAGACTCAAATAAGTCATGGATCGGCGGTTAGCCAGACGCAGACTCAAATTGATTACAGTGATAAAGGCGTACAGACACAATTACAGATCGATCATTCCCAGCAGGCCAGTCAAACGCAGATACAGGTTCATGAATCGACAACAGTGAAACCCTCAACGTCTACAGCTTCTTCTACGAGTCATGACAGTACACAGGAAGGTAACAGATGTGAAAGGTCAGGTTTTATGGGTGATACAAATGACTGCAAGAAGTTCTATCGATGTATTGACAACGGTAGAGGCGGGTACACTAAATTTGAATTTTCATGTGGTGAAGGAACCGTTTGGGATCAAAGCATTGAAGCCTGTAACCATGCTTGGGCTGTCAAAGATTGTGGACGAAAAGGTTCCGCAGAAACAACAAGTACTACGCAAGCAGCTATAAGTACTTCTCACTCTACACAAAATTATTACACTACAATATCAACTGATAATCATCATACGACCTCGGAACTTATTGATACGGAAGATAACGAAGACAGTGGTTACGGTCATCAAAATCAAAACCCCACAACTTCTTCAACAACTTCTAGCTCAACAACTTGGAGTTCAACCACTTGGAGTTCAACAACTGTGGGTTCAACAACAGCAAAATCGCCCTTTAATGGGAATTGCCAATCAAGTGGGTTTATTGGTGATGCTAACGACTGCAAAATATTTTATAGGTGTGTCGAAAATGGTAGAGGTAGCTTTACAAAATACGAGTTTAAGTGCGGTGAAGGTACTGTTTGGGATCCCGATCTAGAAGCATGTAATCACGCCTGGGCTGTAAAAAGATGTGGTGGTACTGCATCTTTGGATATTAATAAAGTAGATACAACGACAGAACAACAAAATACTCTTTCTACTGCCCATACACAAAGTCCTATAGTTACTCCGTCACCTACTGAATCGGCTGCAACACAAAATGATGACTATGATACCGGTTATGGATCTGCAAACAATGATTTCACTTCATCGACGACGACGACCACGACTAAACAACCACCGAACCAAGAACCTAGTATGGGTACTGTTTGCACATCTAGTGGCTTTATGGGAGATGAAAATGACTGCAAAAGGTTTTACAGATGCGTGGATAACGGCAATGGAGGCTATACTCGTTATGAATTTACTTGCGGTGAAGGAACAGTATGGGATTCCAAGATCGCAGCTTGTAATCATGCCTGGGCGGTGGGAAAATGTGGTGGATCATCAGTTGACCATCAGGAAGCTACGACTCAAGTTAAGCCCACAACTACTCATGAAGTCGTCGACAGTAGTACAACAGAGGTTGCTCAAAGTACCGGTTCATCTACACTTCTGCCGAGTACCATATCAAGTACTTCAACTGTAACAGAATCTGTATCTATGACTAGTAATGACTGCACGAAGAGCGGTTTTATGGGTGATCAAAAGGACTGTAAAAAGTTCTATAGATGCGTAGATAATGGAAAAGGATCCTTCACAAAATACGAATTTTCTTGTGGTGAAGGCACCGTATGGGATCAAAAAATCGAAGCTTGTAATCATGCATGGGCAGTAAAAAAGTGTGGTGGTACTGCCGATTCTTCTACCAGTCAGCATGAAACTACTACGCAATATCATCCTACGATGAGTGATGAAATTGATAATGGCTATCCTTCCAACATCGATACTGGTTCCGAGATAACTACGCAAAGCACAACAACTCATTCTACAACTGAAGGTTCAAAACAACCAAGTGAAGGCAACAATTGTATAAATAGTGGTTTTATTGGAGACAAAAATGATTGCAAAAAATTCTATCGATGCGTTGATGATGGAAATGGTAAATATATTCGTTATGAATTTAGCTGTGGTGAAGGTACAGTATGGGACCAAAGTATTGATGCATGTAATCATGCTTGGGCGGTCAAAGATTGTGGTAAAACTGGAAACAATACAGCGCACCCATCCAGCGAAAGTCCGACACAAGGTACGTTAACTATGGAAACCGAGGAACAAGGATATCCTCAAAGTACTGAAAAAACAAGCACTTCGATGGCCAGCAGCTATCCAGATAGTGGATCAGGTGAAGCGTGTTCCAAAGAAGGTTTCATGGGCGATAAAGGTAATTGTAAAAAGTTTTACAGATGTGTTGACAATGGTCGTGGTGGATTCACTAAGTTTGAATTCACTTGTGGCGAAGGTACTTATTGGAGTCAGGAAATATTGTCATGTGATCATGCCATATCTAACAAAACTTGTGGTGAAAAGGAAAGTGGTTCTAGTACACAAACCTCTCAACCGGAACATGATGAAATATATTCGGAAGCAACAAGTATGTCTAGCTCGTCAACGGAAGGAAACATCAATGAGCATCAAACCCAACAACCACCTGCTTCCTCTGGGACATGCACATCAGAAGGATTTTATGGCGATCAGAATGATTGTAAAAAGTTTTATAGATGTGTAGATAATGGAAAGGGAGGTTACACTAAATATGATTTCACTTGTGGAGATGGAACTGTTTGGGATCAAGAAATACAAACATGTAATCATGAATCGAGTAACAAAAAATGTTCAACTGGTTCCCCACCAATTGCTCAAACGACAGAAAACCAGCCAGAGCCTGGAAATGATATTTCTATGACCACAGCTACACAGATACAACATTCAACAGAGAAAACGGATACTTCATCTACCTCTACCTCTAGTAGTTATCAATGTTCATCTGAGGGATTCTTTGCAGATCCCAATGATTGCAAGAAATTCATTAGATGCGTGAGTAACGATAAGGGAGGATACACAAAATACGAATTCACTTGTGGTGAAGGAACAATTTGGGTTCAAGATATACAAGCATGTGATCACGATAATGGCGATGCCATGTGCAGTTCTCAAACAACGAATAAACCTTTAACAACAGAAGGACATCAGCAAACAACCGAAAAGAATGAAGTCGGTACTTCTACATCAGAACCACAGACAATAGATAAACAAGAAGATGAGTATGATAACGGAAATTCCAACAAGCCTTCTCAATCAGGAAGTGGCGTTTGCTCATCAGAAGGATTTTACGGAAATGAGAATGATTGTAGACAATTCTATAGATGTGTGGATAATGGTCAAGGAGGATATACGAAATATGATTTCACATGTGGTGAAGGCACAGCATGGGACTCCGAAATACAAAATTGTAATCATATAGATCAAGTCAAAACTTGTAATGGAGCTAGTGAAACACAACCTGTAATGCACGACGAAGATAATAGTCCATCCACAGAATCTTCTAGTACATTATCTTCTAGTACGACGTCTTCTGGTATAACGTCTTCTGGTACGACGTCTTCTGGTGCAACATCATCAAGTTCAACGTCATCCAGTACAACAGCTTCTGGATCTAATCAAGACACAACTTCAGACAATAAAGATACATGTGACAGTGAAGGTTACTTTGGGGATTCGCAAGACTGCAAGAAATTTTATAGATGCGTAGACAATGGAAAAGGAGGTTACACGAAGTATGACTTTACTTGTGGAGAAGGTACAATATGGGATCAGGATGTTACTACTTGTAATCATCCACAAGATGTTGTTAATCCGTCTTGTAATCAAAATCTAGACGGAAGTACTACATCAACGACAGCGGCTAGTTCATCATCCAGTGGTGAGTCTTTATCAACCAGTGAGTCCTCGTCATCCAGTGATTCCTCATCATCAACGTCATCGTCATCTCAAACTACAACAGAAAGTTCACAAGGCTCATCAAATTGCTCTCAAGAAGATGGCTCCAAAAAACCCGCAAATCAAAACATTACTTGTGATAAAGCAGGTTATTATGCAAATCCTAACGACTGTAAGAAATTTTATAGATGCGTAGACTGGGATGGCGATGGTAAACGATTCTCTGTATATCACTTTGATTGTGGTGAAGGTACGATATGGGATCCAGCTGTTGAGACTTGTAATCATGAAGAGTCAGTATATCCACCACGAGATTGTAGTGGTTCCCAATCGCAAAGTGAAAACCAACCAGCCACTGAAGGGACAACTACAACACAGCAAGAAACAACAAGTTCCCAAGACAATACTTCAACCCAAACTACATCCACGACTCAATCGAGTACTGAACAAACAACACAGTTAACCACTTCTGAACCAACGACTACTCAACAGTCGACCAGTACCGAGAAAACAACGACACAGCAATCCACAACTTCTGAACAAACAACTACACAAAAATCAACAACGTCAGAACAGACGACACAACAGTCTACCACTTCAGAACCAACCACTCAACAATCAACTACTTCTGAACAAACAACACAACAACCTTCTTCTTCTGAGCAAACAACGACTCAACAGTCTACAACTTCGGAGCAAACCACCACACAACAGTCTACAAGTTCAGAACAAACAACTACACAACAGTCTACTACTTCAGAGCAAACCACCACACAGCAATCGACTACATCAGAACAAACAACGACGGAACAATCGACGACATCTGAACAAACCACGACACAACAATCGACCACATCTGAACAAACGACGACACAACAATCAACTACTTCTGAACAAACAACTCAAGAGCCTACCACCTCCGAACAAACGACTCAAGCATCTACAACTACCGAGCAATCGACTACAACAGAACAATCTACAACTAGTGAATATACGACAGAACAATCTACTTCGACTACCCAATCTTCCACCACCGAGCAAAGCACGACCCAACAATCAACTACCACTGAACAATCTGAACAAAGTACAACCGAAGAATCAACAAGTAGTGAAGGAACGACCACTGAACAATCCACTACACAGCAGTCGACAACAGAACAAACAACCGAAAGCTCAACAACAGAAAGCAGCACTGATGAAAGTACATCAGAAAAGAAATGTCCAGACACTGATGAAAACCAATCATTGTTTGTATGCCCAACATCATTCAAACGACATCCCAAATACTGCAACTTATTCTATCAATGTGATGAAGACGACGACACACATGACGTAAAAATTGCAGTATTCACTTGCCCCAACAACACTATTTACGATGAAAGTCAAACCCGTTGCGTGGAAGAAAACAAAGCCGACAAAAAGTGTGATGGGAAAATAGCACAAAAAAGGAGATTTAAGAGATTGGACAGAAATTACAAAGAACCAGTAAGTAATTTTATTTTGCTTTAGGGCAAGTAATATTTAATTATTCTTATGGCAAATACTAATGAATTTATTTTCTCTTTCAGCTTGTGGTAACCAAAGAAAGTCACGCATGTCCAAGCGCCGGATACTTTTCGTTTGAAAAAGACAGCGAATGTTCACCAGCTTTCCTTAAATGTAAAACCGACAAAACAAATAAGTTAAAAGGTGTTGTGTATCAGTGTCCATCGGGTTACGTTTATTGGTCAATTAGTAAACGTTGTGAGCCAATAAATAGAGTTAGAGACTGCAAACGATCGCAAAACAACTGGACTGGAAGATGGGAGATACCAATTGAAAGAAGAAATGTAGCACCATCGTAGAAAGCGCAGTGTTATAAAATTAGGTTCTATGAAAGTAAGCCCCGGCATTTCTTTGTGATACAACACATACTGTGCATTTGTGCAATATGTATTAAATATGTAGTAAAATAAGTATAAATAAGTATTTGAACATTTTGAAGTATTTGAACATTTCACATAATGAGCAAGACATAAATAACAATATTTGGTGAATAATTTCCACATGTAACGAGAATGTACAAATAGTTTTGTTAACAACTCTACTAAAGAGCTGCAATTTGCATAAAAGAAGTGTCATCAACTCGTGAACGTTTGTGCCTACCCTTTCAGACGTGTTAATGCGTGTGGTAATCCTGTTTTTTTCTGAAAGTCATACTTAAGTTGTATCTATTTCCAGACAAAATGAATCTATCATTACTCTTTCTATATTATTATGATTTACGAAATATCTAGTCTATTAAATACTTTCTATACAAACAATACTTGCTGCCATAATATTAAGAAGAATGAAAACTTGTGAACCAAATATTGTGAACTATATTTAAAAAAAGCAATATTTGAATCACGACTTTATTAGTAATTAAGTGATGTAATTAAACGAGCAAGGAAATAAATTATTTGCAAATAATGTTTTTTTTCTTCACAACCATCTCTAGAATACAATATTGAATGAAAAACAATTAGCACCATTATTCTCATCCCCCTGCCCTTATCGCCAATTATTTGGTGCTAGCGCAGCACATCTTAAAAAAAAACAATACATAAAATCATATTAAATAATTTAATGCACATTCCTAAAACAAGTAACAATAATTAAAGTTATAGTAAAATCAAATCAATACCCATACACGAAGATAAAAGTCCTTTACAAAAAATTGTCAGTTCAGCAATTATAAAATCAGTTACACTTTCCTCCTCACTATGATGGACTGCATTGCTAAATATAGTACCTAAGAAGGCATGGCACGCTGTATCAGTTGCTATAATTTTCCCTCTTAAATCAATGGTGAGTCGATTTTTCTCAAAACTGTCATCTGTATCTTTATTGGGGTTCACTGTAATAGACTTGGCATATTCAGATTTATTATAAATACCTGCCGCTGAAATAATGACTGGTTTGTAGGTATCAGCAATTTTTTTTCCATTGGTATCGTGCGTTGACAAGGAACTTTTAACATCCTCAGATTGAGGTACTTCTATCACACGCCTGCGTGTTCTGTTAGTTGTCACGGCCTCTGTAGGGTTTTGTTTAACAGTAAGTTTATTATGAAATATGAATTCTAAAAATAAAGGTAGCAGACTCAACTGAGTGGTATTCTGACTGTCATCTAATGCGATGGCCGATTCAGTACTATTATTCACCCCAAAATGGTGTCTTGTTTCTGTGGTGTTACTTTCACTTGAGGAATTTATATGAGGGCGAATTTGTGTTAGATTATACGCCTCAGTATTCTTTTCGAATTCTTTTTTTACAGCGGTGTCTGTAACAGTAGTTAAGTGGCGTTGACTTCTTGTTACAACAGATCTTATGTTTTCTGCCTCAGTAAGAGTTTGCTGGGAAAAAGCATTAATAGGATCATCATCATTTTCCAAAGCATTAATTATGTCTCGAATATTATTTAATTTCCTTTCTTTCTTTGTAGTCGTGTTGGGTTTGTTCATAATTTTAAACTCGCTACCAGTTGTATTAATGTCTACATACTTGGTAAGTAGTTTGTGTAATTTCTCTTTATAAACAGTATGCTGTGTTCTAGGGGTCAAAATAATAGGATCAAAAGCAATTCCTCCTTTATCCCAAATGGACACAGAACGTGCTAAAAACTCAATAAGATGATGAGGCAATGTCTTCCAATACTTTTTTAAAGGAGAGTTTTCCATGTAGCCTGATAGAGTTACATATTCAATAGCAATATTAGATTTTGTTGGTTCTATTTTGGGGTCTTTTTTCCAAAGCGAATTCAGAGCTATTTCATTATTTTCTTCAGCACTCAACCAACCTAAGTTAGTATCGTTAGCCACTACGATTAAATGATATTTTATGTTATCATATTTATTAGATATTTCTTTAATGTAAGGCATGTATTTATTCAAGTCTATATCTTCATATTGTTTGACAAAGACATGCATAAACACGTCAGGTAAAGTTTTGGGTGATGATTTGACGTTTGTATTAGTCAATATCAGACTTGCAGGCTTTAGGTCGGCAGTCGGTAACATAGCAAATGCAAACAAGCTGTTATAAACTATGAATGTCGTAAAACTAATCATTCCGAGACCTATCCACCAGTACGCAAGAAAAGATGACCAGTGATCTGAAAAGACAAAAAAAAATGAATGGGCGATTTGCTGAGATAACAACGTCAAAAATTTACTATACTTTCTTGTGCCTGATCAAAGGCAAACTAGTGTATTGGAGACAACCGCGACGGTCTAAATAAAATGCAATAAATTATTGGACTGCGTACCTGGCCAACGCGTTATAATTGAAGCTGCTCCCTTCAGGTTGGGTCTGGCTCGGCCCCTATAGCTCGGAAGTCGCAGCCTCCGATGATATCGAGGGCTGAAGTGTTCGTCTTCTGAAATCTCCTCACATAGCAATGGATGTTGTTCCTTGTAGTATTCACTCATCACTTGCCATTGGTTCTACTATTAACAAAAACAAAATAGAAATCGTACTGTTCTAACACGAAATCGACGAATTATTCACAGCTAATTGAAAATTACTAGTTGTTTAATAATAATTTGATAAATTCACAAATGACGTTTGTTGTGAATTGATTACTCCAAAATTTTAAGGCCATATGAAGTTTTTGGTTTTACGAAAGAGGCTGAATTAAATTTATAAATACAATAGATAATAATTTTGATTTGAGTGTTGTGTTTGAGATTTTTCGGTAATAATAATCTAATCTATACAGGATGAATTTTCCAAGTGGGCGTGGATGGCCAAATCCGAAACTGAGGAATAGCGAAAAGTAGGTACTCAAAGGAGTCGCGGGCTCGATTTTGATGGAACTTATACTGCATCATCGGGTTTTTGAAAAATAAATATTTCTAGCCAAGAATCGAAACTGTTGATTTTGAAAAAAAAAACACTGTATTATTACACCATTCGTTCATACTCATAATTATAAACAACTTTTACCGTAAAAGTTTTTATAGTAAAAGTTGAAGTTGAGAGTTGTTGATATGATGTTGTTTTTTTTTTCGCGATTTCAGGTTTGGTTCCATAGTAAAAGTTGTTCATAATCATGAGTACAATAACTTCTTAAGTGGTTGTTAATATTTTACCAATAACCCTGTATAAATACAGAATATAATATCGCGTTTATAATCCCGGAACAGTTAGGCAGACGAATTATACTAAATCATTTCTTTCATCATATCATTGTAATATAGTATGGGGAGGTATTGTGACTGTTACTTGCGGCTTTATAAATTCTAATGGCAACAGTATACTTAAGATAAAAAATTGTGCATAAATAAATAAAAAATAACCTACCAATAATAAACCTATCAATAATCCTATCAATACTATAAATATACCCATGACAAGTCAACAAGTAGACGACCAATTTCTTAAAATAAATAATTTACTGGATAAATTATGTTGTAAGTTCAAAATATAGTCAACACGTCCATTTCAAGTACTTGGCAAGTACGGTTTACTAATGTTTCACCAAAACTCCATTGACAAATTTTTAGTTTACAACCAACGTTTCGTACACTTACTATTTATTTCACATGCAACCTATTCCGCAAATGTTTTATTTTATAAACACTCTCTTTACGAACATTTATTTGGCGAATGCTTCTCTTTACAAATGCTTCGGTTGATATTTAATCATTTATAAAATTTTCATTTAATATTTAGATTATTTTGGAAAAATCACGTTTATACAAAATATAATTCTAAAATACTCTAGTAACTGCATTAAAATCCGTTGCGTAGTTTAAAAGATCTAAGCTTACAGACAGCGGGATCGACTGGGAATTTTTAACTGCACCTCTATTTAGAAATTTTAGCAAACAAAATTTCTCCACTAATAACCTACTGCATATCAAATAAATGACTGTACTACAAATTAACTACACTACACACTAAACCAACATAATATATAAAAGTAACACATTTGTAATGACAACTTAGGATGCAAGAGCGAGCGAAGCGAGCTAGGGACTCGGACAGGTTAGGTTCACACGAATCCCCTTCGTGTTAGGTTGCTTTAAACCCTGTAGACAGAAATATTGGCCCCGCGAAGCGGGGCTCCGTCGACTACACCTGACCACATATTTTTGTAGATAAAAAAAACTTTGGGATTTTGTTTCTCGGCCACTATGATTTACTTTTAGTTAACAGATAGTCATTCAGTAAAACAGTTAAGCTTTAAAGATCTAACAGTATAGTATAATTGATTTATTTGATGAGCAAATTTAGTGTGCAATTCAGTATTTTTGGTGGTAATTTCGAATATTTTGATTGAAAAAGGGGATTTACAGTTAAAGTATTAAATACCACCCTTTGTTTTATACTATGTGCTTAACGATTTTCTAAACCAATCACAAAGTGATCATGACGGTATTTTCCATTTGGGTCAAATAATTTACAGGTAAGTACTGAATGAAGTTCTTTAATAGTATTTTCTATAAACCTAGTCGTTTCTGGCACTCGCCGGCCGCTGCCGGGGCACTGCTCGCTTCGCTCGCTCGGCTCGTGCGCAGGGGTCACACGTTTTAACCTAACCTAGCCTAACATTTTTTTTTTAATAATTTAATCTAAGTAGTTCGGTTACGGGTAGCCCAAAAAAAAATCTCTTTTATCCTATTAGCGTAAGTCGATTAAAGAATGAGTCAAATTTTTAGGAAATTGCGTATTATTGAAGTCAATATATGTAAAACGTTGTTATCCCAAACGTTGTTTTAAGAGACAAATTGAATAAAAAATGAATTTGCTGTCAAATAACACGTTATTAAACAAAAGTTTATCTGGTAATTATTTTGTAAAGTGAATTATTTGGCACACCTGTTGCTGTATAATGATGAAATGACAAATCATGTTTTTGCCAATCGTTGCTTGTCAAGTAATAATTTGTAAATTATTTTTGGTGAACTGACAGTTCACCGGCAAGTACAAGACCATTGAAGAGGGAAGAACTATAATCAACTTGATAAATTGGTAAGTACGTACTAACTAGCACATGGAGATGTAATGCACGTTATTTTTTACAACATCCACGAGAATAGAGAAGATGATAAGATGCATTTTTTTTTAAATGAAAGCTGTAGCATTATTCTGCATCCTTTTGATTACTTTTCGTTTGAGTTGCATGATTATCAAAGTTTGTTATCACAAAATAATGTAAACACCTACCGTCATTTATATTTCCTGAGTAAAATCACTTGTTTGTAATAGTTTTCAGTAGTCAAATATGATGTTTTGTTTTAATCACTGACGCGCGTGTTCCTTCCTGGCACTCGATGAGTTACATTTAACTGAATATGCACGTAAGTTCCTATATTATATGTGACGGTGGCACGTTTATATTTTCCGCCATAATCTTGTTGATTCAACATCAGATTCGTCTCACGTACATTCGCCTTGCAGTTACGATTGTTACTGAATTTTGTCGACTTTGCACTTGTGAAGGTGAATAATTATGACATTGTTATGAAAATCTTTTGTTATTGTTCGTTAAAAACAAATGCTCTGTTTCGGCGTATGTTTGTAATAGAGAGATAGGTCTATTTGACAACACTGGCAATGTCAAATGTATGAAAACCAAAAAGTTTTTTTTTGTTTTTAGGGTTCCGTACCCAAAGGGTACAAAACGGGACCTTATTGACTTCGCTGTCTGTCCGTCTGTCTGTCACCAGGCTGTATCTCAAGAATCGCGATAGCTAGACATTTGAAATTTTCACAGATGATGTATTTCTGTTGCCGCTATAACAACAAATACTAAAAACAAAATAAAATAAATATTTAAGGGGGGCTCCCATACAACAAACGCGATTTTTTTGCCCTTTTTTGCTCGATATCAAAAATGGCAACAGGTAGGCACTTGAAATATTCACAAAATACTCATTTGTATTTTAACTTTAATAATAAATAATACAATTAAAATAAAATAAATATTTAAGGGGAGCTCCCATACAACAAACATGTTTTTTTTCGGCGGTTTTGCCTTGTGGTACGGAACCCTTCGTGTGCGAGTCCGACTCGCACTTGGCCAGTTTTGTTTTTGCCATGAGATTCTGGTAGACATTCATGCAAATACAGGCCTGTCAAACTACAAGTTAAAAAAAATTATTATCATGCAATCTTTCCCGTATATAATCCCGTAATCCCGTATTTATTTATTTAAGGTTAGCCAACAATTGTTTTACACAATACATTTTACAAATATTTTCCTAAATAATACATTTATAAGTGCAATAATTACTTATAGGCTAACACAACATGCACCATTTACGGTTTTATATACTAAATAATACAAATCAAAAATCCCGTATTCTTGCGACCTTCATTATCATCATCATGATCGATCATCGATTTACTTTGTGACGGGCCTACACAACACACGCTGCGCCTTTCGGTACTACAAGGGAGCAATTCCAGAACTTTTCTGCCATCGCTAATCGTTTTAGATGCGAGAATCACAGGACCGGTATCGTCGATGTGGCAATAGTTAGGGGAGGCCTATTTCCTAAAGAGGACGTGGTTTGACTGAAATAAAGGTACCTAATGATCAATGATTTCAAAATTACGTAACATATTATAAGTTAATGATGATGATGAATCGATCGTACTTCGACTAAGGAGTATTTACTCAATCACATGAAACTCACGAAAGTGATTACAAAATAAAAACAAAATTGACGTTTATTTCAAAATTGGAATGTCTACAAAATTTGTTGCTAATGTCGTTCTCCGGGTTTTAAATTTTCGCATACGTTGATAAATCGGAGTTTTAAATTAATAAACCTAAACTAATAAGGAGGCTAACGTAAGTATTTTGGTTCCATTTATATCTAGTCAAAAACAGACATAAATTATACTCCAGTATTGTCACTAGTTTAGAAAACAGCTCTTACCATTACTTCGGGCATACTTTACGATCTTCAAGATCGAATCGATTTTAATCTCTGGATCAAATGATGGAATTAATCTAGACCAACTGATGACGTTTCACAGTTCACTTATTTAAGCTATCAATAAAAGTAATACATCACTTACAGGACAATATGGTGGAGCGTGCTCCACAGATAAAACGTGACGAACAGTATCCACTGCTGAAGGTGGATGGAGGCGGTGGGGATGGCGGGTTCCATCAACAGCCGTCACCAACACTCGTCACCCCCGGCTGGGGGGTCACTTCCTCCCCTAAGCAATCCTGGATTGTCCGCTGGCCTGGTTAGCAATTCTAAGATTTATCTGTACTTATCCAACTGCTATTTGGTATTGGAAAATCTTTCTTTTAAAGTTATGTCAACCTCTTCTTCTTAGCGTATCGATGGCAAAAAGTTCAAACATCTTTGGCCCAAAATTCAGCAGCAATGAACTCCGCTCACTGACACAGTCTTATGGTCATAATGTTAACTTAAGGTTTACACTAATTAATGGGGGTAACACTGCAACTCAGAAATCCTCCTACATCACTTCCGTATTTTGTATGAACCATCGCAGACTAAAGGCGCGCTGCACCGGGCTTTTTGTATTAGAATGCGATGCGCTGCGGCCCGCTGCAGCTCTAATATGCACTAGCCTCAATGATGAATGTCAAATATCAGTTATTTTTGGATACACATCTCGCACGATAAAGGCAGTTAAGGCTGGTTTTCATGCGTGAAATACTCATTTGGTTTGTCGCGGTGACTAACTAAAGTGCGGTCAATAATGACCGGTAACTACTATGATTATGTTTGGCAGAAGGTATTGTGATCACAGTTTGTAAGTATATAAGCTGGAAATCATTTTTCTCTCAAGGTCACCCTGGTCACATTATACGACACCTGCGCAGAAATTTTGTAATATACGACTGGCTGCTAGTAATGATGACTATACTTAGTAGAATTGCTGCTCTATTTTGGACTCTCAAATTCATATTCACAATGACCTAATCTACCTACCGGCTTACACTGGCTGCATAAGGGCTCGTGCACACGTACCACGTCCACATCACATCGACAAAATGTAGGCAAGCAGTGGTTACGTGTGATAGTGTCGCTGCAACTTCTTGTATGTTGCGTTGTCGCTAGTACTTGCTGTGGTTACGTTGTGGCAGATAAACAGATCGTTGTTTGCGAAGTGGCCGGCCGATAGTGCACGGTGTTGATGGTGGTTGCGTTGTAGCTACGACATGGATTTGATGTGGTCGGTATCACCCACACGGTTGATTTTGACGGCCAAATGGAGCACGTGTGAATTAACTATTCATATGCATACAAATTAGCAGCCATCCACGTGTTGTTGTTCTAATGTGGTTATGGTTATAGTGTGATTGTGGTTGTGGTGTGATAGTGGTGCGTGTGATCGAACCCTAAGACACTACTCTAACCAAAGGCTCGATGTTCAAAGATAGTGATAACGTGCTAAATATTACTTACAAGCAATAACAGCACCAGCAACACAAACAGCGGCAGCAGAAGCCAGACCTCAACCAGCCCCTTGCACCATGTCCACTACGCAGTTCCTGGCGTGCGGAGGAGACGGAGTCCCAGGCGTCAGGCTGCGAGGAGTCGGTCTGTTCATGAACAGAGAAGGAGAAAGGCTGGGCATAAGCTTCTGTATAGGCTCAAGCCGACCTGCGGCCCGCATACCAATCTCACCAGGCCTTGCCGCCTTGATCAACGGTAGCACCTCCAAAACGAGCATGAAAGGCAGCAAGTATGCTGCACTGCCTCAAGTGGAAGTAGCCACTCACCGATGCCGTCTAGTGCGATCCAAAGGGAAGACGATCGCACTTTTCGAGTGGGGGGAGGAGACTCCATTTGCTCAGGCGAGCTCACTGCTACAGAAGATCAGGGAGGCAGGTGACTGCACGACAGTCACGGCCCGTACCATAAGCGTGGACGCGATGGCGGTTGGAGGAGAGAGAGGAGACGTCGCAGACCGCTTTGGCTGTCTAAAGGCCTCAGAACACCATGAGGTAGTCGTCTACGAGGACAGAGGGGAAACCCTGAGCTTCCTCAAAGCCCCTAGACAGCCAACAGCCAACGCGGCGAGCCCCAAGACAAATCCGACCAGCCAGAGCGGTTCGGAGAGGGTCCAGCAAAAGGCAGCCGCCGAAAAAGCTGCAAAGGAGCAGGGCAAAACCACCAGCCCGGAGGACCGGGCAAAGTCGAGGAGTCGCCTGAAGGCCTCCGGCACTTTCCTCACCGCTCTGCTCCCAGGCACCAGCCGCGATTCACCAACCCACAGACAGGAAACAGCAGTGGAGAGGTTCTTCAAGAAAAAGCCTAAAGAACCAACCCAACAGAAGCCTACGCCCACAAGAGCCGATAGAGGGCAAGTCAGCCCGCCGACCCTCGCAGTGAATTTGGACAGCACGGACCACGTGAAGAGCGCCTTCCTTGAGTACGTAGCAATCGTGAGAGCGACCAGGGAGGTCAATCTCATGACATGCAGGAAGATCCTGCAGACCTTCCAGAGGAACACAGAAGGTCTGCTAAGGGTACTACTCGAGGAAGCAGGGGCAGCAGTGTATGACAACGTCAACTCTCATGTCATCAAAGGGGAGATGACAGGGTCGTACATGGCAGCCTACAGCGCGAAGAGCGGTTTCGTGGCCCTGGACGAGGAGGAAACGGAGCGCTCAGGCAAAATAAAATTCAGAGCACAGGAAGACGACCCGATACTGATCACCGCCAAATGTACCAAAATCATGCTGGACGATAAGATCCTCGAAATGGCGCAATCCATTTTGGGGACTTCAGAAATCCCAGCATCTCAGGAAAGTTGGGCGGTGCCCAGGATCAGGTGGGTAAACGGAGTTCCGGGTTGCGGTAAGACAACCTGGGTGGTAAAAAACTTCGATGAGGAGAAGGACGTTGTAGCCACCAGGACAACTGAAGCTGCCAAAGACCTCAGAGAAAAGCTTGCGCTCCGCTTAGGAGACCGAGTCAAGACAAAGGTGCGCACTATGGCCTCAATCTTAGCCAACGGGTTCAGGAGCCAAGACAAATGCTACCGCCTCACGGTAGACGAGGCTCTAATGAACCACTTTGGGGCCATAGTTATGGCAGTAAAGTTGTCTGGAGCAAGCGAGATTGTCCTCGTCGGAGACGTTAACCAGCTTCCATTTTTGGACCGAGAGAACCTATTCGAGTTAAGGTATACCCGTCCAAACCTGGTGGCTGGTATCACCCAGGAACTGCTTTGCACGCACCGAAACCCAATGGATGTGGCTTTCGCGCTGAGCGAGATATACTCCGGTATATACTCCTCCAAATCGTCGCTGTCGCGGGTCCACTCCCTGAAGGTGAAAGGTTACACGGGAGCGCAAATACCGAAAACCGCCCCAAACACCCTATTCCTGGTTCATACGCAAGAGGAGAAAGCCTCTCTTATGAGCGAGGGATATGGGTCCGGCGAAGGGTCGCGCACGTTGACCATACACGAGGCTCAGGGATTGACCTACGACAGCGTAATTATCATCAACACCAAGTCCAGGAGGCTCCAAATCCATGACAGCGTCTCCCACGCGGTAGTGGCGGTGTCGAGGCACACGGCCAGTTGCGTCTATTACACCGATGACGCCGACGATGCCACAGGCCGCTTTGCAAAGAGGGCGATGGATGCGCCGACAAAAACGGTCGTCGAATACAATCTTAAGACGGCCATGCAGCATCGAGACGTCGTGGTCACTGAAGCTCTCCTAAGGCTGGCGAAATCCCTGGCCAGTAAACCCCACTAAAACATTTTAACCTACCCAACAAACAAGTCCACTCAACTCCAAAACCAAACCTAATCCAGCATCAATTTAAATGAAAACCAATCCCGAGTTACTGCAATAATAAGTAAAAATATGTAAAACTGCGCGGCAGCGCGAGTCCGTCACTCTCACGTAAATGCCCTGCCGGCGGCGGTGCTGCCCATCTGGTCGTTAAGTTCCCTAAGATATGGTTGAGCTAAACGGCGCGGATGGGCACATCATGTCCGTGAACGGACGCCGTCGGTGAGGGCTGGTCGGCTCTTTCTGCCGCGTAGTTCACACAAAGTCTATCTCTGTTTCAAGTTCAATATTGAAAAAAAAAATAAATAATAATAATAAACATCTATTAGTATAATTGTAATAATTTAAAAAATTAAAATAAAATTGTAACGTCTGTGTATAGCATATACTTGCAATAAAAAAAAAAAAAAAAATTAATAACAATATAAAAATAACCAACTAATACTCATAATAAAATAACGCACAAGCATGCCTTACATTTATTAAAAAAAAAAAATATATGTATATTTTTAGTATATGGATGGACCCACGTAGATCTTAAGTTTAGTTATAAGCTTAAAATGTGTCCGACGTAGGAGCACGTTAATTGTAAACAATTCAAAATGTCATAAGCAATAAAAATATGTAAGAAAAGGCGCGGATGACCATGTCCGCGGTAGTAGACTCATTATAAAAAAAAAAAAAAAATTACTTACATTTATTATTTTTTCAGAATACATCTCGGCATGCTGGATGACTTTGATCCTGTTGGGAATATCATTCCTCGTGTTTTATACATTGGGCATAGAGGCATATCGAAGAAAGCCTATTTTGATCATAAAATGCAACTCTTCTAAACCCGCAAGCGATGTCTACTACCATCACATCGTTCAACGAGGCAGCTTTATTCCTTTCATGCTGTACGCTGATTATCTCTCGGACATGGCCGTACAGTATCCCTCACTCCATTTCCACGTATTCTTCCTTGTGGACGACTCGCTCCAAAGTGCATTCCGAGGCCCGAGGCATACAAGATTTATCAATAAACTGATTCCCTACTCTGCCGGCAATGTGTATCCTTTCTCTAAAATTGATGATAATGGTAAACGAGATATTGCAGACTTCGAAACCAGATATCAAAACGTAAACGTTACAATTATGTCCTTAAGTAAGTACATGGCGATGACACCGCTGAAGTACAAGTGGAGAACTATACCACTTGCATACATAACGTTTTACGCGAGAGTTTTCTCAGTCTGGCAAACCGGAGGAGTGGCCATGGACTTGAACAATTTCAACAACAATTATAATAATCGCAAATGCGTTGATCGTAGGATTTCCGCTATATTAAAACAACATAATGATGGCATTCAAGTTGAAGAATACACGAATGCTCTAAACAAAATTGACCGTGAGGAAGAAAATGAAATTTTCACAATATTCTACGGTTTAATGCATCAAATTTTGAACGAGACAAGAACATTACTATCAAAAAGCTTTCCTTTTCCTCAAATTACTACCGAGAAGATTGTATCTCAAAACGAACCTTTGATTCGTACAAACAGAAACAAACGGGAGATTGCTGCGCCGCTAAACGATAACAATAATAAATCTGAATCTATTTCTAATGTTTATGAAACTATAAACGCGACAAACGATACAGATTTGAAGAAGAACGAATATCAAACTTTGCCCAACTCCGACGTCAATCTAGAGAGATTAAAACTCACTATAAATGAAGGTTTTAAAGCCTTGGAAATTAACAACAGCAGTGTAGCTAACGGCACAAATAAAACGGAGGGATTAAATAAATCTAAAGTTCAAACTGAAATGATGAACAAATCCGATAACCCTCAAGTGGTTTTGTTTTACGATTTTTCAGTGTTTTCTGATGGTGTCGCGCCTTACATGTTGCCTGAACAGTTAATTCGCACCGATTTTAGACAAAATGCAAAAACCGAGTTTGGAAAACCTGGAAAAGACGGAAATAGTGGGACTCATTTTCTCTCTATTGACTCTAAGGGAATGTTTGTGTCAGCTTCTTCGAGACTGCATCCATTTTTAGGACATTTGATCTCTGCCGGTTGTCAACGTATGCAGCCTAAATACGCCATTCAAGACACACTTTTAACACAGTGCTCCGTAATGTTTAAGGAAGACACCTACTGCAACAATATTTATTTACTTTAGTTTTAATTTCTTGTTTTTCGTTAATGTTATTAGTATTCTTCTATATCTTGTTTTTTTTCAATTGTTTCACTCGGCAAGCATGGAAAAATGTACTCATTTAGACAATTTTAGTATTAAAATGTTCTTATTTTAACAAGGTATTGTTTTAATTGTACATAAATATAGGTTTGAACTGCATCTTGACACTTCTTGAAAGACGAATTTCAACAAAATCGGTTCAGTTGTTTTTGAATTACGATACTAACATACACAGACACATACATTCATAGATGTATGAACACTATTAAACATTACATTATATTATTAATTAACTAGGGTCAGCCGACAGACGTCCTGTTTTTGATTCGAAAGTCACGTGGCGCCATCTATTATCATAATAACGTTGTTTTCCTCGGGAACAGCAATTTTTTTGTGTCATGCTCTGCAGCAGAGCCACCATTCTAGAGACCGATCAATTATATCTTAAAATGATGTAAGTCAAACGTACATAATGTACGTATTACCGTTATCGCTGTACGTGCATTAGGTAATGGTAAATATAGACATTGATTGTGGCTCTGCTGCAGAGCATACTCCCTAGCAGAGCTACAAAGTACATGTACTCAGGAAAGATAAATGCCACTGTTTTTTTAATAAAAATGTTGTACGAATAGGGTTTATTGCGTACGTGTTAAAAAATATCATTATTAGACAGTGGTTTTATTTATTTTAGCTTACTAAAATTTTCATAGTAAGCGCCTGATTATTTTGTGTCAGCAAAAGTTTGTGTCATGCTCTGCAGCAGAGCCACCATCCTAGAAACCGATCAATTATATCTTAAAATGATGTACGTCAAACGTACATAATGTACGTATTACCGTTATCGCTGTACGTGCATTAGATAATGATAAAATAGACATTGATTGTGGCTCTGCTGTAGAGCATACTCCCTAGCAGAGCCACAATACATGTACTCAGGAAAGATAAACACCACTGTTTTTTAATAAAAACTGTTGTACGAATAGTGTTTATTGCGTACGTGTTGAAAAATATCATTATTAGACAGTGGTTTTATTTATTTTAGCTTACTAAAATTTTCATAGTAAGCGCCTGATTATTTTGTGTCAGCAAAAGTTTTTGTAGACAATCTGTTACCGTCAGGATGGCTGGACCAAACGAGATATGTACACGAGACTATGTGCACTATTTAATACGTGTCATACTTTCTATCGGTGAAATGACTTTGTACGAACTTCAGTCTAATCTCTACAATATGTACGAAAAATGTACGAAATTATACGCTAAATTAAAAAAAAATTCTATAAAGACATATATGACGGAGAAGGTAAAGTGTGTCTCGTCGTCATCAGCCATATTCCAAATACCGTGGGCGCACTATGGGTAGAGTTGGTTATTGCGCAATAGAATAACCGTTTGCACTTCAAATCAGATTATAGTTTACGAACAACTGAATCACACTCGCTAATCATATACTGTAGGTACTTACACGACACATCCAGATACACAGCGAGATCGTTACCGGGCTGGCTAACCAAACTGTACCTCGGTTGACTGTCCCTCAAGGAACCTCTCTCTTCTAGCGGAGATCTCACTGCTCCTCTTTTCCAATTTTCATCATAAAACTCCTCCCATCCTGGGAAACTCCGGGGAAGCACGTGTGTCTCGTTTTGTCGTTCTGTTGGCTGACTTTTCTCAGTACCCTCCAAAACCAGTGTTGCCAAACTAAGTAATACCAAAACCAGTGTTGCCAGCTCAGTTACGAGCTCACTCAAGCGATTCGCTTCGTATCCGAATGAGGCGATTTCCAAACTAAGCTCTATTGTTTAAACCGACTTAGGCCTGAAACTGCGTTAAGCGGACGCCCGCGCGGTTTCATACAAAAGTGCTCCGTCGCGGGGACCTGCGCGGGCGTCCGTCACGGGGAGGCGCGCCCCGCACCCACGCAACGGGGCCCGCCTCCGTGCGACGTTAACCGTCGCGGGGGCACGCGCGGTGCCCGCCAGCGGTAACACGCACGGGCTTGTTCAGTCAAGAACACTAGGTGATACAGTCAGGTAGACTGTCAGGCGTCCAACGCTGCAGGACTAAAGTTAATAGACTGCAGCGGAAAATGGCCATTCGTATCGCACAAGGATACCGAACGATATCCTGAGTCGGCAACTCTCCTGGCGCGCTTTTCGCCGGTGGACATCCTGGCGGATATGGACGCGAAGGTCTACGACAAGATTCGCGATATCCGCCAAAGCGGGAATAGTGTGCCAGGAAGCGTATTTGTAAGGCTGAGGCGGCGGGAACGGCGACACGCGCTCGAGCGGTGGCGCGAGCGGCTACAGCAGCCGCAATATTCGGGCAAGCGCGTTGTCGAAGCCGTTCTGCCGCACTTCGAAGCCTAGCTGAAATGAGGGGAGCGTATCTCCTTCAGGCTCACCCAGATGCTCATGACATGGTTGCTTCGATGAGTACCTGTACAGAATTGGGCGAGAGGCCACAGCAAATTGCCACCACTGCGGAGACAGCCTGGATTCCGCACAACACACGCTCGAGGACTGCTCTGCGTGGGCCTCCGAGCGGCGGGTCCTGGTTGCCAGGATCGGGCGAGACCTGTCTCTGCCGGCAGTAGTGAGGGCTATGCTGGCAGAGACAGAGAATTGGACGGTAGTAGCCTCCTTCTGTGAGACCGTGATGGCCAAGAAGGAGGCCGCCGAGCGGGATCGGGAGAGGGCTGATCCTGCTCGGAGAAGGAGGTGTCAGGGTGGCCACCGCCTTGGCGCCTAATACGCCGAAACCCGCTTACGAAACAAGGTAGGTGGACCTTCGAGGTCGCGGGCGCACAAAGTGGGGACTCTGTCCGCCCACCAAGTGACCCCAGGGAAGACGATGGCACAGTGATCACGTGCCTTGCATAGCGAGGCTCAGATGAGGCCTCTTTACAGTCTCCCCAGGGATGTGCCTTTCAGGCGTTGCACGGGGAGGTTCCGGAATTGGTATTTTAAGAGGAACTGGGACCACCCTTATTTGCTGATGGTGATCACCGGGGTGGTTTTAGTGAAGTGAAAATTCCACACTCCCCGACCTCCCTCCCCAGAGGTCGGGTGCCTTTGAAGGTTTCACCCCGACAAAAAAAGATGGTGATACGGGTCGCACGCACGCTCGGAGAAAAATTCTAGTTCTCCATCGACACGACTATAATATACATGCACACCGTTAAAATTGAACTAGCGACACTGCGTAAATAAAATAATCCGGTCTCCGCGACGGGTACCCGCTACGGGGACCGTCGCGTTCCAACGGAGCCCACCCGCGTGTCCACGCGCGTAGACACGCGACGGTTGCCCGTCGCGGGCGCCCGCTTAACGCAGTTTCAGGCCTTAAACGTCAAAACCGAGTGACGTCGGTCATCGTGTTCTGACAGCTCGAAACTTCGAAACAAACAGCGCCAACCGCTTCACGCGCCGACATATATTAATTAGTTAATAAAACATTGGATTATAAATATTTACTTTTGAATCACCTTCCTATGTATGTACAGACGCCAGCACATCAAGCTACCCGAAACTGTCAAATTTTCCCAATCAACTTTGAAAAAGCTCACAAAAGATTTTGTAGACAATCTGTTACCGTCAGAATGGCTGGACCAAACTAGATATGTATACGAGACTATGTGCACTATTTAATATGTGTCATACTTTCTAGCGGTGAAATGACTTTGTACGAACTTCAGTCTAATTTCTGAAATATGTACGAAAAATGTACGAAATTGTACGCTAAATTAAAAAAAAGTACTAAGACTTCGCAGAAAACAATAACCAACGTGTCACAGCCAGGAAGTATTCTTTCTAGCGGCGCTATATAATTCACTAAGTAGTATTAACATTCACTTTTAGACTTTGTTATGGGCCAAGAAAAATGTACGGAAAATGTACAAAATTGTACGCTAATTTTAAAAAAGTGTAGGTACTATAAAGACATATAATATCTTAATTAGTTAATAAAACATTCGATTATAAATATTTACTTTTGAATCATCTTCCTATGTACAGACGCCAAACGCAATCAACTTTGAACCTGGTTTAGGGGTCGTTCGGCCCACTATGGAACTGGGACCGCGGACCACCCCCGCGGTTTTACCCCTTTTAAAAATTGATAATGGTTAACTGTGCCCACATCTGTTTTGCATTCAATCAAGCGAAAGGTGCGAATCGTAGATATCTCGGTTCATAGGAAGCATTGTTGACAGAGATCTCTGTTCATAGATAGTACTTGTCGCCGGAAACTTTGTTCATAGAAACAACTGTTTCCAGATACCTTAGTTAAAAAAGTGCAACGTAGGTTGCTAGAGCGAGCGAAGGGCATCCCAAGGTTAGGTTTGGTTAGGTTACTTTAAACCCTTGCGGGGGCTCCGTCAACATAGGATGCAAGAGCGAGCCATTGGGAATACAGCTTACTTAAAAATAATGATCTAATTTTTCCACACGATATTTTTCCTTCATCGATGTCAGTAAAAGATAAATCCAAAAAGTACGTAAAAATTTAAAAAGTCACATTGGTACTTGCCCGGATTTGAAAACCCACAACGTCGTGCATGAGAGGCGATGCCATCACGGCATTTCTATTTCTAAAAACTACTCAACAAATACGCTTGCGGCCAATAGACACCAAAAAGAAAGAAAAGAAGAAGAAAATTATAACATTGGCGCGACACACCAGTCGAAATAATGCAACCAAAATTCGGCAGGTTCGTAGCGTCGCGCGTCGGGCGGCGCGTAGCCGTAGCACCGGCGTAGCACCAACCCACGTAGCACTACCGTAGCTTGACGATTATTTTAAGGAAAGAAAAGAAAGATAATTCTACCTTTTGGTCGGATGCAATAATCCCAAAAAGGTTCAATGAGTGATTATCATACTCTTTGAACTCTTTTGATACTTAAATTGACAGTTGCATTACTGTGATTGTGACGTAAACAATTGTTAGCAATGTTGTAATAGTAGATTGTTTGCCAAGGGAGCAAACAACTATTTTGAGGGCGAGAGATTCAAAGTACGTCACTCGAGCCTAAAATAGTGTTGCTCGCGGGGTGGACACTCTACTTTTTATCACCCTCTATAAAAAAAAAAAAATTTTTACAAAACAAAAAAACAACCGTCTTCCAAAAAAACACTACAAATTGAAAAATAACTTTAATTTCGGAAGTCGGTGTCTTTCTTTGGGTCCGCATTTTCGTTTATTGACACCGACTTCAGAAATTAAAGTTACTTTTCAATTTGTAGTGTTTTTTTGGAAACGGTTGTTTTTTTTTGTAAAAATTATTTTATTTTTCACTTTTTAGTACCATACAATAGCCTAATGCCAACTGTTCAACACCTTTTACATAATATTGCTTTTCCCGATGCTGGGACGTTAATTGTTGAGGAGTTCTCCGGTAAAAACCAGGAGAACTCCTCAACAATCACTCACCATACGCTTTGTGACGAGCATAAATTGCTTAGCAACCATATTAAAGTAACTAATCGAATCACAACCCGTGAAATATTTGTCATTGAGTAGTTCCGATGGCCATCTGTGGTTTTCATCATCAGCTCCACTTTACCAAATGATGATTTCCAAAAGCAAATGCTCAAGTTACATTAAAAATACCCAAATCGCTTTAGGTTTGCCTATCAAATTTGAGGGTTTCCCTCGATTTCCATATTATCCTCTCATCAGATTCCAACTTGATGATAATGGGACCACCTCGAAAGTACACCTTTTCAAATAAAAAAATAACTTTTGGAATCGGTCCAGCCGTCTTCGAGTAATCGGTGAACATACACAAGGTAGCTACTGTAAACTGTTGAGGAGTTCCCTTAACTGTCCTTCGTCTTCATCATCAGACCCCTAATGATAGTCACAACCCATCTAGGTGTAAAGATCACACCAATACAAATTAATCAAGCCGAAACACTGATAACTGCTGTAAATCGTTGAGGAGTCCTCTCGGCTGTCTTTCGGCTCCATCATCAGATCGACTCCAGGCCTTCATTAAATTGTAGTGCTTTAAAGTACTTAATGAAAAAATTAACAAACGCACTAGTTGCTCCTACGATTTTCGAATGTTCCCCTCGATTTCACTAGGATGCCATCATTAGATCCTGGTTTCCTTATCATGGGACTACCATTGGCACATCTCCTTTCCAACAAAAAAAGAATAATCAAAATCGGTTCATAAACGACGAAGTTATCCGCGAAAACAAATTAAAAAAAAAAAATGTACAAATTAAAAAAAAAAATGATCGAATTGAGAAACCTCCTCCAAAAAAAAAACTTGGAAATAAAAGTTATGACTTATGAAAAAACATTCTGCAAGAAGAAGTCACCATGTCCAGATTGTTCAGTCATCATTCATCATTTCAGCCGAAAGACATCCACTGCTGGACATAGGCTCCTCCACTTCGACCGGTTCTGTGCTTCTCGCATCCAATGGGTTCCTGCGGCCTTCATAAGGTCGTTGGACCACCTTGTGGGAGGGCTTCCAACGCTACGCCTTCCGGTACGCGGACTCTCCAGAACCTTTCGGCCCCATCAGCAATCTGTTCAGTACAGCGGCACAAATTGATGCTCCCTTCACTTTCCTTGAAGACCATCGACATTTGGCTTAAGGAAACTTGAGGAGCATCGACAGTCGTACGCTGAATCATCGACTGTGGGAAGAAATTTGCACCACGCTGAATGCTATATTATTTTTACTTTTACTTTAAATAACAAATTGAAGATTAGTTCTAGTTGTTTAGTATTGTAAAAACATATTTATTTCTAATGATTGTATCAGTGTTTCCCTCTCTCTTTGTACCCTCCTCAAAGTACCTATCTGTGGCAGATGTAGCAGGCTGATATCTACCGGGAGTTCTCCGTTTCAAAATCATCTTGGGTTAACCCTGGAGCACTCACCTCGGCTCTTACGCAAATATTATGCAAAACACAGCAGAGTAATAATAATATAATAATAATAACGTTTATTTGGACTCAATAAAATATAGTCTAAATACAGTTATATTCCTAAGAACTAGGATACAATTAATGTAAGTAAATAGACTAAAACTATATGAACTCCTGAATTCCAAACTAGGTAAAAACCTGTCTCTTGGAAATCAGTGTTCTTCCGTGGTAAATTAGGTGTGAAAACTTACAAATCATACAATGACAATTCCAAAATTAATTAGAGTAACATTATTCTGCTTGCTCTATCTGCATCTTAGTGCAACTCCGTCGCTGCCAAGAGACACCGCCATCAACCCTTGAGTATCCCAAATATGCGTTCAATGGTAGAGCGGACACGCTTGTGCACAACCTCAAACCTGCCTTCTGGACTGTCCTCAACATTACCTACAGGTGTCAGAAGATATTCTCATAACCTACAATGAATCACCTGTCGAAGCGAAATATTAAAGGCCCACAGTGACTTGACAGCTGCCCCGAGCGTAAACATTCAAGGCAACAATAATAAGACTGATTAATTGTTATTATGTTGCTAATAATATGATAGTTATAATAGTACAAAAAACTACTGTCTGCTGTAGTGGATGGCAGGGGCGCGTCCGGCACCCACAGACGTCGTGGGACAATCTCCAACTATTGTTGATGTGCGCTCCCTACTCCAATAGTCTAGAATCTCCGCTGGCGGCACACGTCACAACGCACCCTTGTGTAGGTATATGTGTTGTGAGGTACAACCCACAAGGTCCTCGGGGAGAGGCGATGAAATAAATGCAGATTTTCTTGCTTGAATCTTATCCGCAGATTTCGGCTTGTATCTTGATGTTGCCTTTTCGATGGTTGTGTTGCGACTGACTAAGTGGGTACTTCTTGGATGTCGCGACGCCGACTTAGGGGGTGCGGTGAGCGTTCATAAAGCTTCGCCCTTTTGTCGCGGACGGTAATACGGAATACGGTGGTCTTTTGAGACAGTTGTTCGCCCGTGAGAGTGATATCTATTTTGTTTCTGTAGGCGCTCCACGACGCTGATTCACAGCGCCGCTTTCTTCACGACACCTTGGCCTAAGAGCGTTTACACGTGGCGCCGAAGCGGCAGCGTTTTTCGCCGCCGCGGTATCAAGACCGATCAAAACTCCGCCGCCGCCGCGGCGCCATGTGTAAGGGTTCACACAAATCCAAGGGTACCTAACTAATACAGCGGCACCGCTGCAGCTACGGCATAATGTGTCAACGGCCTTCCCCTTGTCAAACTCAAATTATCGGTCAGTTTTTTCTCGTTCAGTGTAGGGTATACGATACTACAAGTGTCAAAATGAAGCTCAGTCGGATCCGAACCTACCAAACCAAATAAAATGAACTTCGTAGTAGGAAACGACCGAACATTCGGCCGATACGGTAGATTTATCGCTTCGGACTAGATCCCCAGGAGAGGATGTGTTTTGGCTGAAATAAAGATGATGATGAATCGATCTTACTTCGGCCAGGGAGTAAGAAAAAAATACTCAATCACAATGAAAGAGATTACAAAATAAAAACAAAATTGACGTTTATTTCAAAATTGGAATGACTACAACATTTGTTGCAAATGTCGTTCGCCCGGTTTCAAATTTTATATAGGTACGTTGATAAATCGAAGTTTTAAATGAATAAACCTAAAGTAATAGTTATTCTATTTCAAAGGCGAACGTAAGTATTTTGATTCCATTTATATCAAGTATACAATAGACATATACTCCAGTATTGTCACTTTTCCATTGAGTTCACTAGTCTATAAAAACAGCTCTTACCTTTAATTCGTCGAGCATGCATACTTTAGATCTTCAAAATCAAATCGATCTTAATCTCTGGATCAAATGATAGGAATTCATCTAGATCAACTGATGACGTTTCACAGTTCAAAACCACTTATTTAAACTATCAATAAAAGTAATGTATCATTTACAGGACAATATGGTGGAGCATGCTCCACAGATAAAACGTGACGAACAGTATCCACTGCTGAAGGTGGATGGTGGCGGTGGGGATGGCGGGGTCTATCAACAGCCGTCACCAACACTCGTCACCCCCGGCTGGGGGGTCACTTGCTCCCCAAAACAATCCTGGATTGTCCGCTGGCCTGGTTAGTAATTCGAATATTTCTCTGTACTTAACCGTCTGCTATTTGGCATTAGAAGTCGTTCTTTTAAAGTTATGTCAATTTCTTCTTCTTATCGTATCGACGGCAAAAAGTTCAAACATCTTTAGCCCAAATTCAACAGCGTGAACTTCGCTCACTGACACAGTCATAAGGTCATAATGCCAACCCTTTCGGACAATCCTGCTAATGTGGCTTACGCTCATATCAGCGGGATTGTCCGAAAGGGTTACCGTTCTGGCCCGGAACATAAAGGGCTAAGGAAGGAACATTGGTGGGGTTTAGTCAATACGAGTGACACTCCTTTCCGCTCCACCCAAAGCGGGAGGGGTCATTTGATGATATCCCAACCTAAAAAAAAAAAGGCTTGCGCTCATTAATTTATGGGGGTAATAACACTGCAACGCTGAAATCCTCCTACGGATCTATGGAGATAAACGGGCAAGACACTTCAAGGACACGCTCTTTTAAATCATGGTGTTACAAAATCTTGGGTACATTATTCTTGTTGCTTCTTTATGTGAGAACAATGAAAAAAAAGACAATTCTAAATAAAGATTAAAGATAAGCTTTGGCAGTTAAGAGATCATCACTTTCGTATTTTGTATGAACCATCGCAGACTAAAGGCGGGCCAAACCGGGCTTTTTGTATTGGAATGCGATGCGGCCCGCTACAGCTTTAATAATTATGCACTAGCCTTCATGATCAATGTCAAATATCAGTTATTTTTGGATACACATCTCGCACCATAAAAGCAGTTCAGGCTGGTTTTGATCTCCGGCGGGATCTCATGGCGACATGGAGAGTGCGACTGTTGCAACCCAGTGCTGAGCACGCCACTATTGCGGCGATAAGTCCCCTCTTTGAGAAGTGGCTGGAGAGGCCGTTCTGATGTGGTTATGGTTACGGTGTGATTGTGGTTGTAGTGTGATGGTAGTACGTGTGATTGAACCCAAAGACAGTATACCACTACTCTAACTAAAGGCACAGTATAAAGATCATACAGTATTTCGACTTCATACAAACGGGCGAAACGCGAGCTATACCTACGCGCCTCGACCTCGGCATGCGCTCGGCATGCAGACAGTCGCGACTGTGCCGCAGTGACGAACGGACGGTGTGTTGTTTTTTCTAACAATAACCGCGCGATTTTTTCACTAAAAATAAGTTCAAGTACATATTTAATATGACGAGTAGGCTATATTGTGCTACAATAAGACTACAATAAGATTATACTATGATTAAGAGATACGGACTACAATAAGATTAATTCGCAACCTTTTTTTATTGTACCCAGCGATGATTTTGTGGAATATATAGAAAAAATGGAGGAAATATTCCGAACTTCATTTAAAACCAAACATATAAATTGTAAAGTAGCTGCAGGTATCTATAACCAAGTAAAAGATATTCCTTTTTCTCCACCTTGTCCATGTTTCTCACAACAATTTTTAAATAAGCTTTATACATAATATAATGCGGATTTTTTATACTTTTAAATTGAATAATAAAGCATTTCGTACGTCTCAGTCGAGGCGCAAATATTTTTCGGTCGCAAATTTATAAGATTTGTTATTCAAACATAAACATGGATTTTTAATTAAATCTACCAATCAAAAAACAACACGCATTTTTATTAAACACTTCCTATTGAATTCACAAAGTATTTTATTTGTTTATATAAAAAAAGTATATTTATTTATTTATTTTATTATTTATGTATCTACACAGAGTAAAATACAATAACAAAACTAAATGGAAACACAAAGTAGGCAAATGTAATTAAAATGCTGGAGGCGGGCAGCCCTATCGCATGTTCACGTACCGCGCGGCTGTAGGCATTTATTTCAAGGTTACGGCCGAGTTACAATACTGTATGATCTTTATACTGTGCTAAAGGCTTGATGTTCAAAGACAGTGATAACGTGGAAAATATTACTTATATTTATTCTTTTTCAGAATCCATCTCGGCATGCTGGATGACTTTGATCCTGTTGGGAATATCATTCCTCGTGTTTTGTACATTGGGCTTAGAGGCGTATCGAAGAAAGCCTATTTTGATCATAAAATGGAACTCTCTTAAACCCGCAAGCGATGTCTACTACCATCACATCGTTCAACGAGGCAGCTTTGTTCCTTTCATGCTGTACGCTGATTATCTCTCGGACATGGCCGTACAGTATCCCTCACTCCATTTCCACGTATTCTTCCTTGTGGATGACTCGCTCCAAAATGCATTCCGAGGCTCAAGGCATGCAAAATTTATCAATAAACTGATTCCGTACACTGCCGGCAATGTATATCCTTTCTCTAAAATTGATGATAACGCTGAACGAGATATTGCAGACTTTGAAACCAGATATCAAAACGTAAACGTTACAATTATGTCCTTAAGTGAGTACATGGCGATGACACCGCTGAAGTACAAGTGGAGAACTATACCACTTGCATACATAACGTTTTACGCGAGAGTTTTCTCAGTCTGGCAAAGCGGAGGAGTGGCCATGGATTTTAATAATTTTAACATCAATTATAATAATCGCAATTGCGTTGACCGTAGGATTTCCGCTATATTAAAACAACATAATGATGGCATTCAAGTTGAAGAATACACAAATGCTCTAAACAAAATTGACCGTGAGGAAGAAAATGAAATTTTCACAATATTCTACGGTTTGATGCATCAAATTTTGAACGAGACAAGAACATTCTTATCAAAAAGCTTTCCTTTTCCTCAAATTACTACCGAGAAGATTGTATCTCAAAACGAACCTTTGATTTGTACAAACAGAAACAAACGGGAGATTGCTGCGCCGATAAACGATAACAATAATAAATTTGAAACTATTTCTAATGTTTATGTAGAAACTATAAATTCGACAAACGATACAAATTTGAAGAAGAACGAATATCAAACTTTGCCCAACTCCAACGTCAATCTAGAGAGATTAAAACTTACTACAAATGATGATTTTAAAGCCTTGGAAATTAACAACAGCAATGTAGTTAACCGCATAAATAAAACGGAGGGATTAAATAAATCTAAAGTTCAAACTGAAATTATGAATAAATCCGATACTTCTCAAATATTTTACGATTTTTGGATCAAAAATTGTGGAAAACCTGATACATACGGAATCAGTGGGGTTCATCTTGTCTCTATCGATTCTGAAGGAATGTTTGTGTCAACATCTTCTAGAACGCATCCATTTTTAGGACATTTACTCTCTGATCATTGTTGTCAATCTATGGAGCCTGAATTAGCTATACAAGAAACATATTTATTACAATGCTCAGTGAGATTTAAGGAAGACACATACTGCAACAATATTTATTTTAGTGTATTATTACTTTTTTTTTCAATTGTTTTACTCTGCAAGTATGGAAAAATGTTCCTAATTAGACAATGTTAGTATTAAAATGTTCTTATTTTAACAAGGTATTGTTTTAATTGCACGTAATTATAGGTCATCATCAACTGTTAAGACAAAATCTGTTCAGTTGTTTATGAACTACGATACTGTTGCGCGCCACAACTAATTCCTGGTACACGGAGACATTAGTTACCACTAGCGCCATCTAGTATTGAGTAGCGGAACTAGTAGTCAAGGTCCTTCTAGAGAAATTTCGATGCGAGAACTTTATAGAACTTTCTCGAACTATCGACATCTGGTCAGTCGGGACCGACATGTACTCGAACATTCTAGATGTTTCTACAATGGAAGGTTCTAGAACTATCTTCGGCGCTTTAAAATGCCGAGACGCGCCACGACCGACACAGTTTGGATAAAGCTATAGAAGCGAACACATTGAAGCGATCTATATGTGCGACTTAGAGCGATCAGTAGTGCAATTATTGTGGTGTATAATTAGTTTGTTTGAATTGTTATTTGTGTTGTTGATTAAAGTGTAATTTTTTTGGTTTACTGCCGATTTAAGGCAGTTTTTATTGTCACGAACCCGAAGCTCGTAACAATTGGTGTCAGAAAAGAGGATTAAAATGCCGGTTTTACCCAAAGACGACACGGAGGGTATCCGTACCCGGAGTCAACGCCAGCAAGAGACGGACCAGAGGCGATTTGGTGGAGCTACGCCACTGAGATCGGAAGGCCAGCTACCGACCACCGAGGCCGGCCCGTCCACAGCTGCTCCAGTATCATCAGCACCAGATTTGGCTGCTCTGATGATGATGCTGCAGGAGCAGGCTCGCCGACAGGAGGAACAGGCTCGTCGGTTGGGGGAACAGCTCCAGCGGGACAAGAAGGAACAGGCCCGTCGACAGTAGAAACAGGCCCATCGACAGGAGGAACAGGCTCGCCGACAGGAGGAGCAGGCTTGTCGGTTGGAAGAACAGCTCCAGCGCGATAAGGAGGAACAGTCCCGCCGTCTAGAGGAACAGGCCCATCGATTGGAAGAACAGCTCAAACAAGATATGGAGTAGCAGGTTCGTCGCCAGGAAGAGCAGATGCTCCTCATGAAGGACATTCACGCAATCTTCGGGAAAGACATGATGGAGGTGAAGGAGAAGGTTGCCCAGCATGACAACCGCCTGTCAGAAGCTAAAATTCATATCAGCAAGTTTAATAACGTCATTGCTGATGTGAAGCAGGAGTTGGGGAATCTTAAACTTGGGGATGGAATCGCAGCTCCCATAGCTACAACACCTTTGCTACGTGGATTCAAAGTGCCACCATTCGACGGAACTTCTTCCTGGTCAGCCTACAAAATGCAGTTTGAGGCTGTCATGAAGGCGAACGGGTGGAATAAAAGTCAGGCCATGACTACTCTCACCCTAGGCTTGCCCGACCAGGCAAGACTGTTCTGGAAGCTCTCGGTAAGGAAGTGACTTACGAGCAGCTCCTCGAGGCACTGGAGGCTCGGTATGGCGACGCTCACCTGGAACACGTGTTTCGTGCGCAGCTCAAGGATCGCGTGCAACGCAGTAACAAAAACCTGCAGCAGTGGGCCCTTGAACTGGAGAAGCTGGTTTGCAAAGCTTACCAGTCCGTACCTGCGCTTATTAATGGGAACCTGGTGCAGGTATTCATTGACGGCATCCGCGACCTTGAAGTCAGAGCTGCTGTGAGGCTCGGTCACCACGGGACGCTTAAGGACGCCTTGGCCCACGCACTGGAGGTGGAAGCTGTGCGGCAGGATCATCGTTCCCATCGAGTCAGGAAGGTTGCAGCGGCTACAGTTCGCGACTGCATTAAAGGATACAGCCCTAGGTGCTATGGCTGTGGGGAAAGGGGCCACCTTCGATCCAGTTGCCCAAAGCGAACCGCAGAAAGAGAATACGGCCGATCTCGAGAGGGCAGTGCGGCTAACAGCACCGCCCAGCACCAGCAGCAGGGAAAGAAGTAATAGCCAGGACTGCGGGGCGGGTGCTGGCTGATGTTCAATGAGCCCCAAGGGTTTCGATCACACAAACCCATGACGGGAACAGCCTAATCATCAAGGGCGAGGTCAACAGAACGCCGTGCAAGCTGACCATAGACACTGGAGCTTCTCGCACGATTGTCAGTTCCCAACTTACAAGTCGGTCCCTTGGGGACTCCGCATACAACCGGGAACGCATTAATTTGGTAACAGCCACCGGTCAGCGTATATCCGTCCATGGAGAGAAGAAGATGGAATTGAAGCTAGGCAACAGAACCTACCTGCATAATGTCATCGTGGCTGATATAATGGACGATTGCATCCTGGGCCTTGACTTTATGAGGAAAAATTGTTGCGAGATTGACGTCAAGCAAGGTGTTTTGAAATTTGGACAAGAGGAACTTTTCGTGGAAGGGGCGTTACCAGGGAATGTGTACAGCCTTAAGAAGATTGTTCTTCCCCCGAGATAGGAAACGATTGTGCCGGTTAGTCTTCCTCGGAATCCTGGGCAAACACATCTTTGTGAGTACACAACCACTTCCACCCTTTCCACGAGTACGTGGAAAGGGTAGACAATGACTTTCCATGGAAAGTGGCACGAACTTTGGTCAGAGCCACCGACATCTCAAGGGTACGTGTGCTGAACCTTTGTGATAAGGAACAGGTTATAGAAAAAGGCACACTAGTCGGTACTTGCGAGGTAGTGGATTGGTTGCGTCGATGCCAATATCTATCGACTGGGACCCTCAGCAAGGATGCACAAACAAAAGTGACCACACTTTTAAAAGTCTGCCGCAGCGCTTTGTCCCAAAATGAAAGGGTCAAGGCGAAGAAGATGTTATTCAAGTTCGCCGATGTTTTCTCGTCAAACGAGGCTGACATCGGGAAGACTAGCTTAGTTCAACACAAAATAAACACAGGAGAAGAATTGCCTATCCGTCAGCGGCCAAGGAGATTGCCGGTAGCACGTGAAAAAGAAGTGGAAACTATGATTGGAGGAATGGTGAAGGATGGTGTTATTGAACCTTCATCTAGTCCAGTCATGTCAAAGATACGGCTCGCGGGCCGAATCCGGCCCTCGGGCCATTTCGATACGGTCCGTGATTACAATATACCACAGATAAATGAATCTTTTTTTTAGAGATTTTAGACTGCTCCCAATGCCTCTACGCAGATTTAAAAATATGCGCGCTTTACTTAAAAGTAATTTCAAGAGTAGCGCCTGACAAGACAAGTGAGAGAGTGTTAGTTATGCTTTTCTCTCTCTCTCGTGCGCGCGCGAAGTCGTCTTCTATTTCGTCCGTGCAGCTAACGCATACTGCGCCCCTCCCTCACCCTCTTTCTTACTTTTGGTATGATTTGTAACAACTATATATAACTAAATAAATAAAGATGATAAAATAATTTAGTATGTTTTAGTACGTATTTTAATTTGAAGCTGGCCCGCCTACACATTCTAAATCCAATATATGGCCCTCTGCAAAATTGAGTTTGACACCCCTGATCTAGTCCATGGTGTTCACCTGTAGTGCTGGTAAGAAAGAAGGACGGCAGCATGCAGTTTTGTATTGAATATCGTAGTCTGAACGACGTTACAAAAGAAGGACAGCTATTCTTTGCCAGGAATTGATGACACGCTGGACATGCTTACTGGAGTAAAGTGGTTTAGCACGCTGGACCTGAAAAGTGGCTACTGGAAAGTCGAAATTGATCCTAAGGACAAGGAGAAAACTGCGTTCTCGACAGGAAAGGGTCTGCGGCAATTTAAAGTTATGCCGTTTGGATTGTGCAATGCTCCGGCAACATTTGAGAGGTCGATGGAACTTGTACTTACCGGACTAATTGGCGATGCCTGTCTGGTCTATTTGGATGACATCATCATCGTAGGCCGTACGTTTGAAGAACATCTTCAAAACCTGGAACGCGTGCTCATGAAGATCCAGAGTGCCAACCTCAAGTTAAGTCCGAAGAAGTGTTCACTATTTAAACGACAAGTTAGCTTTTTGGGGTATGTAGTGTCTGAAGAAGGTATCCGCACGGATCCAGAGAAAATCGCCGCTGTCAAGGATTGGCCAATTCAAAAGACAAGTCGCAGGTCAGAGCATTTCTGGGTTTGTGCTCCTATTATCGGCGATTTGTCAAGAACTTTGCAGATATAGCCAAACCCCTGCATAAGCTAACCTAGGAGAAGCGACATTTCTGCTGGGATGAAGGTTGCGACATCGCATTCCAGGAGCTAAAGGACCGTCTGTGCAAAGAAAAAAGCGACGTTTTAGCAATGGGTTCGATCACAAAAATGGCCCAATGGGACAGTTTGGTGATTCAGGATGGAGTCCTGTGCCGTAAATGGGAAAACGCTCGGGGAGACAGCTGTCATTTGCAAATGATTGTCCCTAAAGCTCAAGTACCGAATGTTCTACAGCTGTACCATAATGGTTGTTCAGGAGGTCATCTGGGAGTAAAACGGACTCTACTGAAGATACGAGAACGGTTTTACTGGGTCCACTGTCGGGACGATGTCGAGGACTGGTGTCGCAAATGTACAAGTTGTGCAGCTGTAAAGGGACCTCAGACTCGTAGTAGAGGTGCATTGAAATTGTACAATGTTGGTGCACCATGGGAGAGGATAGCCCTTGAAGTTGCGGGGCCGTTTCCGGAAAGTGAAAGTAGTAACAAGTATTTCATGGTTGTGATGGATTACTTCACTAATGGCCGGAAGTCTTCGCCATTCCAAACCAAGAAGCTTCAACAGTTGCAGATAAAACTGGTTCATGAAGTCTTCTGCCATTTTGGAGTACCCTTGGAGATTCACAGCGATCAGGGAAGGAATTTTGAGTCCCAAATATTTCAAGAAACTTGTCGAGTAATGGGTACTCATAAAACGAGAACAACTTCTTACCACCCACAATCGGATGGAATGGTGGAACAATTTAATCAGACACTGGAGAGGTACCTAGCCAAAGTTGTGGAAAATCGGCAACGAGATTGGGACAAGCACATACAACCGTTTTTGTTGTCATATCGAAGCGCTGTTCACGAAAGTACATCGGTGACACCAGCTTTCGCAAACTTTGGAAGAGAATTACGGCTGCCTGCAGACCTGATCACCGGAATACCACCTGATGCCCCACGCAGTATAACCGAGTATGCGAATGACTTGCGGAACAAAATGAATGACATTTATGAGCACGTCATACAATTGGGCCAGCAAATGTCTGAAAAGATGAAAACCCGTTATGACCGTAAAATGAACAATAAAGGGTTCGACGAAGGTTCACTAGTGTGGTTGCACAATCCAGTCCGCAGCAAAAGGAAATCTCCTAAACTTCAAGCTAAATGGGACGGACCGTACCGGATTGTGACAAAGATCAATGACGTAACCTACCGGATACCGAAAGGTGCAAGGGGTACTCTTAAGATCGTCCACGTGGATCGACTGGCGCATTATTATGGGGCCGATAATGCTCGGGACGAGCATGTCTTAGGAGGGGGCAGTGTTGCGCGCCACAATTAATGCCTGGTACATGGTGACATTAGTTACCACTAGCGCCATCTAGTATCGAGTAGCGGAACTAATAGACAAGATCCTTCTAGAAATTTCGATGCGAGAACTTTATAGAACTTTCTCGAACTATCGACATCTGGTCAGTCGGGACCGACATGTACTCGAACATTCTAGATGTTTCTACAATGGAAGGTTCTAGAACTATCTTCGGCGCTTTAAAATGCCGAGACGCGCCACGACCGACACAGTTTGGATAAAGCTATAGAAGCGAACACATTGAAGCGATCTATATGTGCGACTTAGAGCGATCAGTAGTGCAATTGTGTTGTATAATTAGTTGGTTTGAATTGTTATTGTCGGACTTAAAGAATTGCACCACCCCATACTTCCCGTGGGTGTCGTAAAAGGCGACTAAGGGTTGTACCGGAGAATGGGCAGCAGCGTTCTCTATGCATTCCACCACCATACTATACTGCGATCGCCAACCCGCCTGCCAAGCGTGGCGATTATGGCAAAACCCCCCCAAGAATGACAAGCACAAAAATCACTAGGCCCCTAGTACCCGGCGGCCCGCCTACCCTTGGTTACGGTAGCGGCCAAGGCCACGGTGAGGCAAGGGGTGCTAAGAATCCCCGGAAGAGATCCGGCTACCACAATCACCGAAAACTGGACCTGGCAACATACAACACGCGTACACTCCGGACCGACGAGAAGATCACCGAACTCGAGGAAGAATTGAGCAAGATACGATGGAGTATAGTGGGGTTATCTGAAGTCCGAAGAGAGGGGGAGGACTCGATAATCCTTAAATCCGGAAACTTGCTCTATTTCCGGAAGGGCAACCAGCAGTCCCAAGGTGGTGTCGGGTTTATCGTCCATAAGTCCCTTGTGAGCAACGTGGTGAAGATCGAGAGTGTGTCGACCAGGGTGGCGTACCTTATACTCAGAATATCCGAAAGGTATTCGCTGAAGGTCGTACAGGTTTACGCCCCGACCTCGTCACACCCCGACGATGAGGTGGAGACCATGTATGAGGATATTTCCAGAGCCATGCATGGCTCTGAAACTCACTTTACCGTTGTCATGGGGGACTTTAACGCGAAACTGGTCAAACGTAACGATGATGAGCTGCGAGTGGGGCAATTTGGAGTCGGATGCCGGAACCACCGGGGCCACCTACTGGCCAGTTTTATGGAGAAGGAAGGCCTCTTTATGATGAATTCCTTCTTCAGAAAACGTGAACATAGAAAGTGGACCTGGCAGAGCCCGGATGGTACAACTAAAAATGAGATTGACTTCATTATGTCGACGAAGAAGCAAGTATTCAATGATGTCTCTGTGATCAACGCGGTGAAAACCGGAAGTGATCACCGTATGGTAAGAGGCACATTGAACTTAAATATCAAGCTGGAAAGATCTCGACTGATGAAGTCTACGCTCCGTCCAGCACCGATCCAGATCCAAAACCCCGAGAGCTTTCAGCTCGAACTCCAGAATCGTTTCGAATGCCTAGGGAGCTCCGTGGACGATTATAGCGATGGGTTCGTGGAAACTGTCCATACGGTCGGGTCTAAGATCTTCAAGACCCGCCGTACGAATTCAAAAAAGAAGCTCTCTGATCCTACTTTGCGGCTCATGAAGGAGAGGCGCGATATGATCCTTCAGTCTACGGATGATGCGCTTAATTACCGGCAACTCAATAGACGGATCTCTAAGGCCTTGAAAAGCGATCTTCGCCGTTTTAATACAGATCGTATTAAGGACGCGATAGAGCGAAATAAAGGCTCCAAGGTCTTTGCTAGAGATCTGTCTATTGGGCAGAGTCAGCTTACGAGACTGAAGACCGATGATGGCAGGATCGTATCCGACAAACCTGAGCTGTTGAGAGAGATCAAGAGGTTCTATGGACAGTTATACACGTCAACAAATAACCCCGCTATGAATCTGGCAAACGACCCAAGAGCTAGATTGACCCGGCACTATACCGAAGACATCCCGGACGTCAGCCTGTACGAGATTAGGATGGCTCTGAAGCAGCTCAAAAACAACAAGGCACCGGGTGATGACAGAATTACGGCCGAGTTGCTGAAGGCCGGCGGAAAACCCGTTCTGAAGGCCCTTCAGAAGCTGTTTGGTTCCGTCATACTCGAGGGCAAAACACCACAGGCATGGAACAGGGGTGTGGTGATACTTTTCTTTAAGAAGGGCGATAATGCCCTCCTTAAGAATTATAGGCCCATCTCACTCCTGAGCCATGTCTACAAGTTGTTTTCGAGAGTCATCACGAACCGTCTCGCGCGCAGGTTTTGACGACTTCCAGCCTCCCGAACAAGCCGGATTCCGTAAAGGCTTTAGCACCGTAGATACATACATACGCTGCGACAGGTTATACAGAAGACCGAAGAGTATAACCTGCCTCTCTGCTTAGCGTTTGTGGACTACGAGAAAGCCTTTGATTCGATCGAGACATGGGCTGTGCTGCAGTCTCTTCAACGGTGCCAGATCGACTATCGGTACATCGAAGTGCTGAAGTGTCTGTACGAAAACGCCACTATGTCAGTCAGACTCCAGGATCAGGCCTCGAAACCTATCCTTCTGCAGCGAGGTGTGAGACAGAGAGACGTTATCTCTCCGAAACTGTTCACCGCTGCACTGGAGGATGTCTTCAAGGTTCTGGACTGGAAAGGGGCTGGCATCAACATCAATGGCGAGTACATAACTCACCTTCGGTTTGCCGACGACATTGTAGTCATGGCTGAGACTATGGAGGACCTCAGTACAATGCTCGATGACCTCAGTAGAGCCTCCGAAAGAGTGGGTCTTAAAATGAACATGGACAAAACGAAGGTCATGTCAAATGCCCATGTAACACCCACTCTCATAAAAATGGGAGACGCTACACTCGAAGTCGTGGACGAGTACGTTTACCTAGGACAAACCGTCCAGTTAGGTAGGTCTATTTTCGAGAAAGAGGTAAATCGACGAATCCGACTCGGCTGGGCAGCGTTCGGGAAGCTACGCAATATCTTCTCGTCCCACATACCGCAGTGTCTCAAGACGAAAGTCTTTGACCAGTGTGTGTTGCCAGTGATGACTTATGGAACGGAAACGTGGTCGCTCACAATGGGCCTTATAAGAAGGCTAAAAGTCACCCAAAGGGCAATGGAGAGGGCTATGCTTGGAGTCTCCCTGCGTGATCGAATCAGGAATGAGGAGATCCGCAGGAGAACCAAGGTAACCGACATAGCCCGAAGAATTGCCAAACTTAAATGGCAGTGGGCAGGGCACATTGCTCGCAGAACAGATGGCCGATGGGGCCGAAAGGTTCTGGAGTGGCGACCGCGTACCGGAAGACGTAGCGTTGGAAGGCCTCCCACAAGGTGGACCGATGACCTTGTGAAGGCCGCAGGAACCCGTTGGATGCAGGAAGCACAGGACCGGTCGAAGTGGAGGTGCTTGGGGGAGGCCTATGTCCAGCAGTGGACGTCTTTCGGCTGAAATGATGATGATGATGATGAGGAATTGTTATTTGTGTTGTTGATTAAAGTGTTATTTTTTTGGTTATTAAATCGGCAGTTTTTATTGTCACGAACCCAAAGCTCGTAACAATACTAAAACATACACAGACACATACATTCATAGATATATATGAACATGGACATTAAACTTATTACCTACTGATCTCTAAGTATATAGTTAAAGAATAATTATCCTATAATGTTCCCACTGCACACTGCATGGCAACACAACCACAAAATAAAAATTTGCAAAGATGTTTGCCAAGCAACGAAAGAGTGGGATTAATTTTTTTGTTGTCAAATTGTTTGCAGATAGTTATCCCACAACCTCGTGCATCACCAAAAATAATGAAAAGATAAAATTGGCGCAACCACTGACCTCTATAATACAAGTATGTATTATAGAGGTCAGTGGGCGCAACACACCAGCCGAAATTATGCGACCGAAATTCGGCAGGTCCGTAGCGTCGGGCAGCGCGTAGCCGTAGCACCGTAGCACCAACGTAGGACCCACGTAGCTCTACCGTAGCTCACAGATTACTATATATATTGTAGTCTGTGGTAAGCTTGACGATTATTTTGAGGAAAGAATAGAAAGATAATAAATTGTACCTTTTGGTCGGATGAAATAATCCCGAAAAGGTTCAACGAGTGTTTTTGATACTTAACTTGACAGTTGCATACTGATTCATGCATTAAAATTTAGTCTGTGCTGTGATTGTGACATAAACAATGTTGTAAAAATTTATAGTTCATTAATTATGTTAATAACACAAATAAATCCACTGCTAGACTACAGATATTTACGATGAAGCTTCCGTTCAACTTGGTTTTGGCTCCTATATTAAAACCTTACTTGGGACGAACACGAATGTTCTGCCATCACCCAACATTTAGCATGAGCATTTACTACACATACATTTATGGAGCGCTTGGATTTGTGAGTTTTTATCACTCTTCCTTAGTGCTCAGTTTCATTAGACAAGGAACTCTTGTGCAAAATTTCGTGCTTCTAGACCCAACCGTTTAGGCTGTGCGTTGTCTGTCAGTGAATTAATGAACCTGATGACTTTATTAGGTAGATTTAAGACTTTTAAAGCAGATTTCATCATACACACCATTATTTTGTAAGTGCCAGGTATTGATTAGCGTAGATTTTGCTTCAATTTAAACACCTTGCAGATTATAAGCGCAAATCATTTGAGGAAACATCTGGGAGAATCACCTCCCCCCGAACACGAACGCCATGTGCGATCAGACCCAGAAGTCCGAGATGATATGAACTTCATGCTAATTCACGATTTGAAGATCATCGCTACTTCAATGGGATTGGTGCAATATGCTTGTCTGATTGTCGGATGCATGACGGTACAATATATTTAAATGATTTATTAGATGGTCCAAGAAAACATTACCTACCTGAAACAGTTGGTCCTTCTAGCTGATCCAGGTAGGTAATATTTTCTTCAAACTTGTACATCACCTGTTTACACAATTATAATTCGACCGATGCGACAGGAAATTAAACAAAACCCAGATCGGACAATTTTTATAAGTTACCCCATAATACCATTAAATTTTTCTGATCCATTATTGGGGAACACCAAAGAAGCGATGGATGGACTGTGTGAATGATGATATGGTTATATAGAAAGGGGGTGACTACCGAGATGAGTAATAGAGAAGTATGGAAGAAAATGACATGTTGCGCCGACCCCAAATTTTGGGATAGGGGCAGGAGAATGATGACGATGATGATATTGTATGTACAGTCGAGGGTATACATGTGTACAGTAGGCCGCACATACACAGTGGTAACAAAACTAGCATACACTGGCCTATTTTTCTATTGAAACTCCGTACTACGATAGGCCAGTACAAGGGCAAATTGTTACTACGTAAGGTGACTGTACGAACCATAGATATATGATTTACAGAACTCATTTTAATAATTACAGGAAAATCCGTCTCTATTTATTCCGCATCTCGCTGGTCAGTTACTCGTGGTCACAGTGAAGATTCTCAATGCTCTCCTGCTGTTGGTCCCTATCAACACCAAGGCTATCAGCCAGCTGAGCCACAAAATACCTGCCATCATCCTGATGGCGTTCAATTGGCTTCAAGAATTCTGTGTATTTCGACAATACCTATGTATATGCGACTTATGATTGGTTCTTTTACGTACATATACATTGTTTGTGCAGTATTTAATTAAATCGTGTTTTGACGGTCAATGTAAATATTTACTTATTTTTTTATAATATTTCCTGAAAAATGCTATTGATTGTGATTCGGTGTATGTTATTCGAAGCTTGCTATAACTTTGTTTACATCTGTTTCGATTGGATCTTCGTAGGTGCTGTTTAATAATAGGTGATAATAGATGTCTGATGCCACACGACTTTCACTCTTCAGGACGATATCGGACATTAATAACTACCAATGCTGCATTGTATAGGCACAGTATGGGGTCGTTAATAAGGCATATTTTGATACTGTAGTGTAATGAAATACAAGTCTGGATGACAACTGATTTAATCATAAACGAACATAGACAATCTACAACACCTTCCCCTTAAATAAGATAAAATAATAATTAATAACAAACTTAAAATCCATTAATTCCTATTATAAGATAAACTAAAAATAATAAACAAACTTAAATTAAATCAATCAATCAACAATCAAACTTAGTTCTAGGTACATTATAAAAACTCTTAGTTATACAAATTGTTTCTAAGTCTTGCTACGAGTATGAGGTGGCGAGTAAGATGACGATACATTTATTTTGGTGCTTGGCACATAATCATCATCCCTATCATCCCCCGAAAAATACTCATCATCAATATCAGACAAAATATTGTCTGCAGAATCCTTTACAGTGTCATACTATCTAGCGGTGACACGACTTTGTACGAACTTCAGTCTATTTTCTGAAATATGTACGAAAAATGTACGAAATTGTACGCTAAATAAAAAAAAAGTACTATAAAGACTTCGCAGAAAACAATAACCAACGTGTCACCGCCAGGAAGTATTATTTCCAGCGGGCGCAATATATTTCACTCTTTTAGACTTTGTTATGGGCCAAGAAAAATGTACGGAAAATGTACGAAATTGTAGGTACGCTAATTTAAAAAAAAAACCGGCCAAGTGCGTGTCGGGCCACGCACAGTATAGGGTTCCGTAGTAGCCCGTTATCACAATGTAGTACGATTCTGTCTCTCTTTATTCTGAATAGGTAAAAAAAAAAACATATTTTGCTTTTCAATGCAAGTCTTTACCCGTTATAAACAAGCAACTACTTCATCTTAGTCACTTTAAAGGATTAATGCTAAGGATTTTGTATTTGGTACAAAATTATCCAACACCCAAGTTCAATGACTATTACTGCTAAACTAATAAAGTTATCTGAATCGCTATAATTTTCCTTTAAAGTTCATGAAATGCACTGTCATCGTGAATTTTTCCAGATTTTTCAAGCCAGCAGTTTAGGTTTTGGGACGCTCTACTGGAACAAAAATTTGCACTTTAAAGTTTAATATTAAATGGAGCATTAAATCGAAAAATATTTTGAGCAACCCCCAAATCATTTTAAAAGACCTATTCAACGATACCCCACACGATGGGGTAGACGACGAAAATAATATTCATCCCCACTTCACATGTATTATCACTTTGTTGCCCACATTCAATTCAGGTAGCAGTTTACAATGCTGATCATAGAAACTTTTAGTTTTTATTTGTTTTTCCAACATTTTTTTTATGTTGAAGTTATCACAATTACTTTGTTTTAATAAATCTAGTAAACAATTTAAACGCCGGCCCATCATTAACTGTGCAGGAGAATTCAATATTCCCGCGGTGTATTCCTGTAACTTGGCAAAGGACATTGACAATCTATGTATGGATGTTGGACCAAGTGCTGCCCAGAATTAACACATAGTGCATTTTGTTCCATACGTCATTACTAACTTATAAACCGAAGCGCTCCAAATTCTGTTCAGGGAGTCAAGAGAAAAACAAGTTTTTCGTTGTGAATTATTTGTCGACCAAAAATGATCTAAAACCAATAAATGGACTATTTTAATCATTATTGATAATAAACTATTAATAATAGCTGTTATTAATGATTTTTAATCATCACTGACAATAAATTATTGGTAATCACTGTAATCTATTAATACTAAATAAACTGTAAACTGGTAGTGTGTTATGTTAGTCATTAAGGGATAGGGTAAGGTAGGTATAGCAAACAAGCCAACGTTCGGGCAGGCCAACATCTGCCGGGTCTACTAGTGTACCAGTTCCTGTAACGTGCAACTGACAGGACACGCAGGACAAAAAAAATGATAGATTCTAAAAGACTCAACCGAAATAGAGTTTCTTTGTTTTTTCAAGTCCTCACAGCTGAAGAATTGACTTTATTCGCAGTAGGTTCATACCAATTAAAACTCGCTCCAAGTTATTATAGCGAGCATATATACATTAATGGGACATTTATAATACAACAATATAGCGGAACCCTCAACGATTTATCTGCATTTAATATGCCGTCTGATAATATTCAACTCTTTAGAATCAACATAAAGAGTAGACATACATCATCGAAAGTATATCGTTGCTATGTATTAGTTGATGTAAACAGTGATGAACTATAGGCCATAAAAAACTACTGTCGTTCATGTTTCACGGGTAGGAGGACAATTGGTTGCATGCGCATACTATGTATCTTGTTTGGTTTTTAGGATGGGCTATAAGGCACCAAGATGTGTAAGTCGCCCTGCGTCATTCCTTGACACAATTATATTAGATGACGATGAAAATGATTAAACTACTTTCCTTTTTTACTGTACACTAGTAGACCCGGCAATGTTGGCCTGCCCGAACGTTGGCTTGTATCTTACCCTATCCCTAATAATGACTAACATTAACACACTACCAGTTTACAGTTTAGTTTGTATTAATAGATTACAGTGATTACTAATACTGTCGTCATAAAGAAAAAAGGCGCAACTAACATTTTTTCCAAAATTGAGTAAACAAACTGTCATATCCGCCTATTTTTTTTTATTCTAAATATGTATATAACTCAATTTTGAAAAAAATGTTAGTTGTGCCCTTTTTCTTTATGACGGCAGAATAGTTTATTGTCAGTGATTATTAAAAATCATCAATAACAGCTATTTTATTAATAGAATTTCATCAATAATGATTAAAAATAGTCCATTTATTTGTTTCAGTTAATTTTTTGTCAATAAATAATTCACATCGAAAAACTTGTTTTTCTCTTGACTCCCTGGACAGAATTTGGAGCGCTTTGGTAAAATGCACTATGTGGTCATTCTGGGCAGCACTTGGTCCAAACCCTGTCAATGTCCTTTAAATAAAAATCGGATTTTCTGTCTAATGATTTTTTCAATATATTTTTAATGGTTTTAACGGCTCTTTCACTCTTGCCATTAGATTGAGCATAATACGGAGATGAAGTGACGTGTTTAAAACCCCATTCTAAAATAAAATTTAATAAAATTACGACATGAATATTGTGGATCATTGTCACTGATTGTATCCGGTATAGCATACCGTTCAAAATTTTCTTTCATAATACATATTGCTGAGTTTGACGTAGGGTCTCAAATATGCGACCTCAATAAAACCAGAATAACAATCAATTTATATTAAATAACTTTGCTTTCCATACTCAAATATATCTGTTCCAATTTTCAAAATTCCATAGCAATTCTGGTATAGCTACCGGAATCATAGGTTCCCTACACGGTTTGTTTGTTGTTTCCTGACATATTTAAAAGAAATTACATGTAAAGCAGTACATACTGATCAATCGATTCTCCGACTTCCTGACCTCTTGTGAAAAAATTGTACCTTGCTAATGTAATATTCTGTTTGACTCGAAATATTCATCAAATTTCGTAAGCAATAGGTTCACATCATCCTTATCGCTCTCCTTGTCAAAAGAAAATGTCTCAAAGACTTCAAATCCTTCAGGTCCGATTAAATGTATCATTAAGCTGGCGTGAATACCAGTTTCTTCTTTTTGCACCCCTGATGCATTTAAAAATGGGTGGTATTTAATACTATAACTGTAAATCCCCTTTTTTCAATCAAAATATTCGAAATTACCACAAAAATACTGAATTGCACACTAAGCTCATCAAATAAGTCAATGATACTATACCGTTAGATCTTTAAAGCTTAACTGTTTTACTGAATGACTATCTGGTAACTAAAAGTAAATCATAGTGGCCGAGAAAAAAAATATCAAAGTTTTTTTTTTATGTACAAAAATATGTGGTTAGGCGTAGTCGACGGAGCCCCGCTTCGCGGGGCCCCTATTTCTGTCTACAGGGTTTAAAGGAACCTAACACGAAGGGGATGACGGGGGCTCGAGTGAGCGAGCAAAGCGAGCAAACGAAACCTGTCCGAGTCGGGGTGCCCCAAGTCCCGAGCTCGCTTCGCTCGCTCTTGCATCCTAAGTTGTCATTACAAATGTGTTACTTTTGTATATTATGTTGGTTTAGTGTGTAGTGTAGTTAATTTGTAGTACAGTCATTTATTTGATATGCAGTAGGTTATTAGTGAAGAAATTTTGTTTGCTTAAATTTCTAAATAGAGGTGCAGTTAAAAATTCCCCTTTAAAAATAACATAAATTGCGACCTCCATCACTGCCATGCGTCAGCCCGGCTGACGGAGCTGCCCTCCAAACACAATTCTGTTGGTGGTCGCGCGTGTTCCATAGCGCTCTTGAACCGTCTCTGATGGTTTTACAGTCGACAACGTGCCTTTATAACCGACTTAAACCATTTAAATGGTTACACATGTTCTGTGATTTAAATCAAATAAATCCCACCGCTGTCACCATGTAGTGTAATGCACAGAGTACTTTTTGATAGACTGGTGTAATGAAACATTCCATAGAGAATCGTGGTAAAAATCCACGACAACATCTAAATCAAGTAACTTCTCTTCTGTCTGTGTAATGAAATATGTCTGGATCACAGACTAAGAAGAGAAGTCTGGATGACAACTGCTCACTGACCTCTATAATACAAGTGTATTATAGAGGTCAGTGCAACTGCTTGTCTATCAAAAAGTACTCTGTGGCTTTAATCATAAACGAACATAGATAATCCACAACCGATACAGACAGGAAGTGGACAGCACCAAATCATCTTCATCTTCTTCCTTCAGCTAAGTCATCATTCGTCAGTCATTACATTAGTATGAGAGGTTTTTCTTTTCAGTATTAAAAAAAAAACATAGTTTCCAAGAACCCTGAAGATGGCGTTGAACTGACTACGTTACTAGATGCCAAAGTCAAAACGCTTGGAAAAAAAAACATTGCGTCACGTCATATACGCTCTTAGACAAAGAAAAGTATAGACGGCGGGTATCTCCATTTCATTTCCACAAGAAAGGGATAAAGTATTGAGTTATTATAAGTAACAGAAAAGGATAAAGCTATACTATTTCCGTCTCTCACTGCGTGCCAGTTTTTTCAAGGCAGCTACTCATGTAGCCTATGTTAGTTAAGTTAGTTTTTTGTCTCATGTGCGGCCACGCTACCCGATGCTCTATAGCTTTCTTACTCTAAGTATACGCTCGTTGAGTGACAGTTTCGTTTGCTTTCGTTTTACGATCTCAAAATTACATCCAAGTGAATTAATAAAAAAATTATGTGACTTCCGTTCCTTGCAGTAACTTACCAAGTTCAACGCCATCTATCCAGCGACTAGGGAAGCGTTAAAAAAAAAATAAAAAGAAAATCCCTCATTATAATGACTTTGACTTCAGTGGGTTTGTCAACCATGATGGTTTTGGTAGTTACCCTTTTCGCTAGCATTGTAGCACTCTACCATTCATTCCACTCTTCTTCTCTACCGGTCATAACCTCACTTTGTAATGTTGTACGGAGACAAATCTCCTGTATGCTAATCTTGAATCACATAATAAATAATATAACATATACCTACTTAATTTTGTATCGTAGAGGTTATTATGATAATGTGGCTCTTTTTTCAAAGACTCTGGAAATAGAATGGTCTTGCGTAATGGGAGCGAGAGCGAGCCTTCGACCGCGGAAGCAAATACTACAATATAATGCGGTGTGCGGAAGCATTACAGCCGGGAGATCTTTCAAACATTTGTTTAGTAATAAATTGGTAACCCCTTACCAATTTATTACTAAACATTTTAGGTTTGATAAAATACTTATTTTTATTAAAAATAATTTATTTTGACATTTACCACTGACAATGGCATTGCAATGAACATTCCGTACGCCATCCGGCTGTCATTTACCAATTCTTACTTCTAAATGCGCTGCATTATGTAATAACGTTTAATAAACTCCCTTTGGCGTGAAAATTCGTGTGGTTACTCATGGAATGTACCTTCATTAGAATAGTTTTTCCGTGACAACTACCAGGATGATTTACAGTGTTTGAAATGAAACAGCATGGAAACGGAGAGTAATGCTTTCTTGAATCAGCTTCGGCTCAAGCATGAGAATCACGCGAATGTTGTAAGTTTATCTGCTCTAGAAAACTTCTTGCTTATCTCCTGTTTGATTTATTCGTAGAAGAAATAGGATTTTTGAACTAAACTACCCTTACGTAGTTGACGGTACATTGATGGTCCAGAAAAATTAGAAAAGTGCACGGCACGAGCTCTCACCGAGAGGAGGCCTGTGTCCCAGCAGTGGGACAACATTATCGGCTGATTATGCTTATACACGGCAGTATTTCTCGAAGGGTTGGGCAGGTGGTGAGTGACGCCCATATTTAGCCTGTAATGTTAGAGTATTGCATAATAGGGGTGAGCCTATTGCCACCATCATCAGCCTAGCCTTTTCCCAACTATGTCCCCTTTGAGCCTTGTAACCTTAATAGTCTTGAGTTGAGCTGCACGATTTCTGACAAATGCGTGCACTGACTGGACAGGTCCTCTCAATCTGTGTGGTTCTTTCCTCAAAAGACCATCTCAGACATCGATCTACATGGTCTTCATATTCCCATTTGACACAGTCCACTGGCACGTCTGCCACAACAAAATCCTAGAAGCATACCCTATAGCCGGGCACTGCCCCTTAAGATACAGGCCTAGCCTAGTTTAGGGGACAGGGTTGAACCTATTGTACTTATCTACCTAATGCTAAATTAAGATCTTTAATCTGTAACAGTGCAATGTACTTGAACTTTGTGGTAATAAAAAAATTATTATTATTATTATTATATAACCTGGCCAAGATTATGTCTGGACTTTAACAGAGACTGTGACCTCTAAGTTTGTTTCGGCCTTTCTTCTCAGAGTAGTCAGATAGGAAACGCCGACCTCATCTAGTTTTAAAAAAACATGATTGACGTGTAAAAGTGTTTGTACAAACCTACTTACAAAAATAAAATCATTTATCATTTATGTTGGGGTCGGCTTCCAGTCTCACCGGATGCAGCTGAATACCAGTATTTTACATGGAGCGACTGCCTATATTGCCACCAATTGGGTACAAATCCAGAGTAAGAATAATTATGACTGGGTATCATAAAATGCCTGTGAAAACCGCAACAACATTGTTAATGACAATTATAAAATGTTCCAGGGCAAATAATTGATGGATAAAATACTGTTTAGTAAACAGTTTCTCTTGCTTTTCCAATTCACTTTAGACCTTGGTAGAATGGACGACATCGTCTTTACTTGCCATAATAAAAAATATAATAGAATTTATCTTACTCAATTCTCTAGCCTAGAATGTTTTGCAGCTAACCCACATCGGCGGCGAGAATTCGGAAGGCCTTAAAATAAAGTTGCGGGCATTGCTGGTTGCACTTCTTGGCGTATCCATGTCGGCATGCGCCTTTGCGTCCCAGCCGGTCGAACTGGAGTTAGACGACGATGAGGTCGCACAGAAACTTAACAACGTTAGCTTCGCTAGGAGGTACCACATACCTTTACATATCGTCATCTGCCTAGCCCTTTTTCCAACTATATTGGGGTCGGCTTCCAGTCTCACCGAATGCAGCTGCTGAGTACCTACCAATATTTTACATGAAGCGACTGCCTATCTGACCTCCACAACAGAATTACTTACTAAGTAGTAGGTAATACGATACCCCTTGGTAAGACTGGTTGTCATACTTTCCATGTTCCTACTCATGTTACAGAATTACAAAGCCAACAATTCGACTTGTGATGGGTTATGGGAAGCTCAGCGCATTTGTCACCGCAACAACTTCATTGCTTTTATTAGTCGCTGTTATGTCTAAGGTATATTATTTCAATTTTATATATTTGTATGGTTCTAAATACCTTGTTACACTATGCAAAATTAAGCATTTGACCGTGTATTTCTGTCGAAGCAATCGTGGTGGCGTCGAGGAGCTCGTTGGTTGGCAGCTCCAGCGTTGCTGGTGGCCGCTTTAGAGACGGCGTCGGATGCCAGCGATGCCATGCTTGCTGCACTGCTCCGAGGCTCGGCTGAACCGGGCCGGGTCGTTGTACAGACCGCCGCCACTGCTCTGCTTATCACCGTTGAGATTCTAGTCTGGTAGGTTATAGGGCCATACGGGCTAGCCGGGTGAATCATTAGGTAGCTATGTAGCTACTAATCAATCATATTATTTGCTACAGGTACTTCATAGCGAAATTTTTCGAGTATAATCCGCCACAGTCGGCTGAGGAACGAGAAAAAGAAAATCGGATACGACCAATGCCAGAATAAAATAATAACGTTTCATCACACACACAAATATCTTTTTGTATTTATAAATCGCTTATCTAAAATAATTTTTACAAGACTTTTCTTTAAAATCTACGAAACTTGTAGATAGAGAGCTTTTAATAAAACTAAAAGTTAAGTACAAAATAAAACTTACGTCAACTTAAGTACAAAATAAAACTTACGTCAACGTAGAATTTTCATTTTAATTGTATGTTTACGTAAGTTATATTTTGCACTTTTGAGTTAATTAAAAGCTTGTTTTTAAAAGGTTTTAACTTAAAATTTTATTTAGAAACCAAATGGTGACGCAGGAGTGTGTGAGAGAATACCTATACGCGAAAGTTTGGAGGGTTGACAGAGAAAGTTGTTCAGACCAGCCATGTGAGCCGTATTGTACCTTGGGTGCGATGCAACGATTTATTACATATATACGATTACGATTTACGATTTATTATATTTATTTATTTTTTTTATTTACGTTTATTTATTTAGATCGTTTAATAAATAAATAATAAATAAATATACGATCTACGCATCGCTATCTCTATTCCGAGAATATAACGTATTAAGTCTTGCGCCTACTCATGGGTGTTAACATTGTTGCAGCAACATGTTTGGGAGCGCGACCACGAGAAACTTTTGTATCCGCAACTAATTTGTTTCTCACATCAAGTCTACGGGTTTGTATGAAAGTGCCCGCTTGTAGCGACGCGACAGCTGCAAGACTTTTTGTCTGCAGGTGGAGGGCTTAGACAGGCCAGCGACGCAACTATCGCCCGTCCCGTCTTTTGGTGGCAATGCAGATACGCGCATGGCGACAAAAAAGTTGCCGGCTAACCAAAAATTTTACGAAAAAATTGCGTTGCTGTCGCTCCCGTGTGCGCATTATTCAAACCTCGGTGAGGAGGCAGCGACAGAGACAATTGCTCGTAGGCACAGAACAGCTGTTCTGTGGCTCGTGGGCGTCTCCCTTACAGTGTTGCTGGAACATGTTGCGTTGCAGTATATGTATGAAACATGTTAGGAACAACATAGTGTAGTATGTAACGGAAGAAACGTTGTTTAGGACATAAGAGAAACAATATATTTTGTTAAAACAATGTATATTATTGTGAAAACACATTATTGCATAGGACTTACAACTATAACTGTTTACTACATTTCATGATAACGTAAATACGTATTAAAACAATAATTATATTAGAAGCACAACAAGTTGGCCAGGTCACTTATGTTTAAAAAAAAGATTAATATCTTGAATCGCCGTCACGGGTGCGTCATTTTTGTATCAAAAGTAATATAACTTCTTAAAAAATAAATAAAAAAATAATAAAAATGAATATTAAGTACAGACGCCAGCACATCAAGCTACCCGAAACTGTCAAATTTTCGCAATCAACTTTGAATCTTATGTTTTAGCGATAAAGTTGAAAATCTATTAAAGAAATTTGACAGATTGTAGTAGCTTGATGTGCTGGCGTCTGTACCTACCTACGAAATAGAAAAATTAAAAAATTATTCGGGGAACATTAAGAATCATTCATGTAAGAAGGCATATTAATAATAAAAATTAATCACTAAATACGTAACCAATATTAACAAAAAATTAATGATTTTAAAATACTGAAGCTTGGCAAAAAAAAATATTACCCACACCCAATATTCAGGTTAAACAAAATATTATGCTAAAACTTACTATTTATTCTACTCTTGAATAAATTATCTAAGACACGGCTAATATTACTTTTTGTTGCGATCATAGTGCTTTTCACGAAAGAAAGGATGCAGATCCTGCAATATAGCAGTACCTACGTCGTAACTGACACTCCACCGAGGCGGAGCGGAGAAAAATTTACCGAAAGGCTCTTACCCGTGCAACGGCTATGAATGTTGAGCGGAGAAGAGTAATTTCGTGGAGTGTCAGCCTAATGTTTGACAACCTCAATCGTTTTAGTAAAGCCCATTCACAGTTACTTTACCTCTGATGTTGCATCACTGTCAAAATCAAAGTGATCTTTGTTCTCGTTACAATAAGGTTGCTTTTGGGTTACTGACACTAACAAGTCTGTCAACATAACAGTGATCTTTATTATGGTTACAATAAGGCTGCTTTTGGGTTACTGCCACTAACAGGTCTGTCAATATCACAGTGATCTTTATTCTCGTTACAATAAGGATGCTTTTGGGTTACTGCCACTATCAAGTCTGTCAATATCACAGTGATCTTTATTCTAGTTACAATAAGGATGCTTTTAGGTTACTGCCACTAACAAGTCTGTCAATATCACAGTGATCTTTATTCTCGTTACAATAAGGTTGCTTTTGGGTTAGTTATTGCCACTAACAAGTCTGTCAATATCACAGTAATCTTTATTGTCGTTACAATAAGGTTGCTTTTGGGTTACTGCCACTAACAAGTCTGTCAATATCACAGTAATCTTTATTGTCGTTACAATAAGGTTACTTTTGGGTTACTGACACTAACAAGTCTGTCAATATCACAGTAATCTTTATTGTCGTTACAATAAGGTTACTTTTGGGTTACTGACACTAACAAGTCTGTCAATATCACAGTAATCTTTATTGTCGTTACAATAAGGTTACTTTTGGGTTACTGACACTAACAAGTCTGTCAATATCACAGTAATCTTTATTGTCGTTACAATAAGGATGCTTTTGGGTTACTGCCACTAACAAGTCTGTCAATATCACAGTGATCATTGTTCTCGTTACAATAAGGTTGCTTTTGGGTTAGTAACTGCCACTAACAAGTCTGTCAATATCACAGTAATCTTTATTGTCGTTACAATAAGGTTGCTTTTGGGTTACTGCCACTAACAGGTCTGTCAATATAACAGTGATCTTTATTCTGGTTACAACAAGGCTGCTTTTGGGTTACTGCCACTAACAGGTCTGTCAATATCACAGTGATCTTTATTCTCGTTACAACAAGGCTGCTTTTGGGTTACTGCCACTAACAGGTCTGTTAATATCACAGTGATCTTTATTCTGGTTACAATAAGGCTGCTTTTGGGTTACTGCCACTAACAGGTCTGTCAATATCACAGTGATCTTTATTCTGGTTACAATAAGGCTGCTTTTGGGTTACTGCCACTAACAGGTCTGTCAATATCACAGTGATCTTTATTCTCGTTACAATAAGACTGCTTTTGGGTTACTGCCACTAACAGGTCTGTCAATATCACAGTGATCTTTATTCTCGTTACAATAAGGATGCTTTTGGGTTACTGCCACTAACAAGTCTGTCAATATCACAGTGATCTTTATTCTCTTTACAATAAGGATGCTTTTGGGTTACTGCCACTAACAGGTCTGTCAATATCACAGTGATCTTTATTCTCGTTACAATAAGGATGCTTTTGGGTTACTGCCACTAACAGGTCTGTCAATATCACAGTGATCTTTATTCTCGTTACAATAAGAATGCTTTTGGGTTATTGCCACTAACATGTCTGTCAATATCACAGTGATCTTTATTCTCGTTACAATAAGGATGCTTTTGGGTTACTTCCACTAACAAGTCTGTCAATATCACAGTGATTTTTATTCTCGTTACAATAAGAATGCTTTTGGGTTATTGCCACTAACAGGTCTGTCAATATCACAGTGATCTTTATTCTCGTTACAATAAGGATGCTTTTGGGTTACTGCCACTAACAGGTCTGTCAATATCACAGTGATCTTTATTCTCGTTACAATAAGGATGCTTTTGGGTTACTGCCACTAACAAGTCTGTCAATATCACAGTGATCTTTATTCTCGTTACAATAAGGATGCTTTTGGGTTACTGCCACTAACAGGTCTGTCAATATCACAGTGATCTTTATTCTCGTTACAATAAGGATGCTTTTGGGTTACTGCCACTAACAGGTCTGTCAATATCACAGTGATCTTTATTCTCGTTACAATAAGGATGCTTTTGGGTTACTGCCACTAACAAGTCTGTCAATATCACAGTGATCTTTATTCTCGTTACAATAAGGATGCTTTTGGGTTACTGCCACTAACAGGTCTGTCAATATCACAGTGATCTTTATTCTCGTTACAATAAGGATGCTTTTGGGTTACTGCCACTAACAAGTCTGTCAATATCACAGTGATCTTTATTCTCGTTACAATAAGGATGCTTTTGGGTTACTGCCACTAACAGGTCTGTCAATATCACAGTGATCTTTATTCTCGTTACAATAAGGATGCTTTTGGGTTACTGCCACTAACAAGTCTGTCAATATCACAGTGATCTTTATTCTCGTTACAATAAGGATGCTTTTGGGTTACTGCCACTAACAAGTCTGTCAATATCACAGTGATCTTTATTCTCGTTACAATAAGGATGCTTTTGGGTTACTGCCACTAACAAGTCTGTCAATATCACAGTGATCTTTATTCTCGTTACAATAAGGATGATTTTGGGTTACTGCCACTAACAGGTCTGTCAATATCACAGTGATCTTTGTTCTCGTTACAATAAGGATGCTTTTGGGTTACTGCCACTAACAAGTCTGTCAATATCACAGTAATCTTTGTTCTCGTTACAATAAGGTTGCTTTTGGGTTACTGACACTAACAAGTCTATCAATATCACAGTGATCTTTATTCTCGTTACAATAAGGATGATTTTGGGTTACTGCCACTAACAGGTCTGTCAATATCACAGTGATCTTTATTCTCGTTACAATAAGGATGCTTTTGGGTTACTGCCACTAACAAGTCTGTCAATATCACAGTGATCTTTATTCTCGTTACAATAAGGATGATTTTGGGTTACTGCCACTAACAGGTCTGTCAATATCACAGTGATCTTTGTTCTCGTTACAATAAGGATGCTTTTGGGTTACTGCCACTAACAAGTCTGTCAATATCACAGTGATCTTTATTCTCGTTACAATAAGGATGCTTTTGGGTTACTGCCACTAACAAGTCTGTCAATATCACAGTGATCTTTATTCTCGTTACAATAAGGATGCTTTTGGGTTACTGCCACTAACAGGTCTGTCAATATCACAGTGATCTTTATTCTCGTTACAATAAGGATGCTTTTGGGTTACTGCCACTAACAAGTCTGTCAATATCACAGTGATCTTTATTCTCGTTACAATAAGGATGATTTTGGGTTACTGCCACTAACAGGTCTGTCAATATCACAGTGATCTTTGTTCTCGTTACAATAAGGATGCTTTTGGGTTACTGCCACTAACAAGTCTGTCAATATCACAGTGATCTTTATTCTCGTTACAATAAGGATGATTTTGGGTTACTGCCACTAACAGGTCTGTCAATATCACAGTAATCTTTGTTCTCGTTACAATAAGGTTGCTTTTGGGTTACTGACACTAACAAGTCTGTCAATATCACAGTGACCTTATTTTCGTTACAATAAGGTTGCTGCTGTCAGAGGTAAAATAACTGAACGGACTGTAGTTATTTCTAACGTATTACAGTCATTTACAGTAATTTTACACCTGACAGCACCAAACCAATAGCAACCTTATAGTCATGAAAACAAGGATCACTGTTATTTCTAGACTAATTAATGGTAGCAAGTTAGCAACCTTATTGTAATAGTAATAAAGATCACAGTGCTTTTTTCAGAGGTAAAAAGTTGTGTGAAAGATCTCCACGTATTGCCACTTGACTTCTTGTATGAAAAGGAATTTACATTATAAACCTGTTTCGTATAAAAAAAAATACTTATACTAAATTAAGGCACTGTCAATTTTCTCTTTCATAACTAACTTCTTAAAAACCTATTTGATTTATATCTCATGCCCATTTTATTTAGAATAGAATAGGATACACTTTATTACGCACACCATATAAATTACATCCATACTAATATTATAACTTCGAACCACTGAACGGATTTCGATAAAATTTGGCAGAGGGATAGCTTGCATCCCGGGGAAGGACATAGGATAGTTTTTATCCCGATATTCCCACAGGATCGACACTTATGCGAGTGAAACCGCGGGGCGCCGCTAGTCCATACTAATATTATAAATTCGAAAGTAACTCTGTCTGTCTGTCAGTCTGTCTGTTTGTATGTTACCTTTTCACGTCTAAACCACTGAACGGATTTTGATAAAATTTGGCAGAGAGATAGATTGCATCCCGGGCAAGGGACATCGGATAGTTTTTAACGACGTACCTCGCGGGCGAAGCAGCGGGCGGAAGCTAGTCTGATATAAGTGTAGAAATTTTACATAGGGTGACACAATGGGCGGTCTTATTGCTAAAAGTGATAAGACCCGAGACCGCCATTGTTATTAATTGTCTAGTTGAACTCTTCCCAACTATGTTGGAGGTCGAATTTAAGTTGTAAATAAAAATGTTAATTTAATTGACTCTTGTGATACCTGAACTCCTAGTACAAGAGCCAGGGCAACAAAGATCTACACAGGTCTTTAAGTGAAAATAAACAAATAAAATATAATGCATAAAACGTAGGTAGGCACTTACCTAATTTTTAGTTATCTTACTTATTTGGACAAAATCTTATACCCTTGCATTTTACACAAGTGTATTGTCGTCTAACGCGTTGACGATCACACCACTTAATAATTTCCGATTTCAATGAAATAACCATGCACTCGTCAACAGTTGGTGTTACCGTAATATAATCGTCAAATCTATCCAGTAAGTAAATAGAAACCCTCATCAATATATCTTCATCTGGATTTATAGCATTTAAACGGCGGACCTCGTCTTTACTTAAGGTTTCTATGATTTTAAAGCATAGTACCATAAACATATCGCATTTTTCCTGAGAATAGTTTACAAGCCCCTGTTCAAAGTTATCTACCGTGTTTTGTTTCACCAGGATCGTATGTGGCCCAACAACAAGCTCTTGTCCAATTCGCAGTGTTTTGAAACCGCTAAGATAATCGCGCATGTATTCATCTCCCTCATCCCAAGTTCTGTTATGAGCATATCTTTCTCTCTTCACATTTTCAAAGTAATCCATTACTTTTTCCTTCAGTTTCAATAATGTTTCTTTGTTAATTCTGCCATCGCGTATGTACGTTTTAAGGGTAGCCATGAACAGACTGTCCTTTTCGTCGTCGACTATTTTCGACTTTAAGTACTGAAATACAAAAGATACCAAGCGCCTCTTCCAGTCGGGCACAAACTCATTCAAGAAGTCTAATTCTGAAGGTATAAATGAAATTATAAGCTCACTACAGATTAACAAAAACGCATCATGAAACACTTGACTTAGGGTCGATAGTAGCTCTAGAAGGAAATCTTGATCAGCCGTGCTCAGATGAATAATAAATGCCGAAATTTTTATAATCTCTTCAGGGCGAATATTACTTAATACTAAGTCGTTCACTGGTACTTTTGAGGAGCCGGCGACCTGGTCGGATGAATATATTCTTGTAGGAGCATTTTTAGTGGTCACGTTGGCAGATCCATATCTTGCAAGTAGTTCACTGCGGCCCGCCGGTCCCATCCGATACATTTTATTAATATTAGCTGAGTGTTGATTGTTTATTAAGACTTTGCCATCTGAAGCCAATGATATCCTTACTTTATTTTTGTTGAATGATTTATTCAGATTTTTTAATTTTCCGAAAAATTCATCTTTATTTTCAATCGTTTTAAGAGCTCTTATGACATCAGTGTTGCCATCTATGGTGCCCTTTACTCTTCGGGTTTCAGCTGTGATTTTATCGAATATTCTCCTGAAAGTTAAGATTGAAATACTATTAGGTAATATACATCGTAGGACGGTTGGTACAATCGAACAACCTATTTGGAAAATAGTCAAAAATATTTTTATTTTGCTTAAGTTTTTAATCTGGCATGGTTAAAGTGATGTAAAAGATTTGACTACTCAGCACACTTACACCATTGTGTAAAAATAGTTGAAAATTAGCTGACTGTGTACCAAATAGGTTGTTCGACTGTACATACTACATACAATAAAATCATGCAGGATGCCTGACCTACCAAACTTTCTTAACAACAAAACCATGATAACAGCCGGTCTATTCTGTAAAACTCAGGCGAAGTGAGTTTAAAGTGAGCCGTCAATAGTGTCAATTCCTAGCAGGCCTCACCACCATTTTCATTCCTTCACCTAAGTTTTCACAATAAGATTTACAGAATAGGCGGATACGATTTGGTTTCTTACCTTTTATTGTTACTGGACAATGAGTCTCTGACTTCATTTATTTTGTTAGCTTGCGCATCCTTAACGATTTCCTGCGCGGTCTGGTTAGACATCACACCAATCCCAAGGAACAGGGCAGATGTGGTGAACTGGAACACTTCAATCGTTGTTGGTGTCTCTCCGTACTTAGCGAACTGAAAATTTAAGAAAACAATAGCAATTCCTTGACAGCTACAGAAGAAATACAACTGTTGAAATCTACCTGATTGGTACTGTGAAATAAAGAGAAAAGTATGCGACAGCCAACTTTCAGTTATGTACCCACTTTAGAACAATGTTCTGTATGTGTGTTGTGAGTCGTGAAGTTTTTTTACATCATTATTCGTGATTAAAGATGCAAAACGGGTTTTTACCGTTTTAAAACATTTGGTTTTAAGCCGACTTTTTGGTTTAAAACGATTTAAACTGCACTAAGGCCCGCTTACATGATTAGTCGGTTTATATGAATAACTGTAGAGATTGTAAACTCGGAGTTAAGTAATTTCTGTCTGACTAATCCTAAAAAAGAAGTATAAAAGTATAAAATGGTGAATGATTTTAATAAGCCTTAATTTTTGAAGTAATACGTAATCAATGTACGGCCCACGTGGCCTTGGTTTTAAACAATACGGGTTGGATTTTGTTTGAAACGCATTATTTACAACTATATTCATGACACATCACACAGTGGTAGGAAGATGAATACTTATTGTTGCCTGCATACCTAACTCTTTTGCTGAGTGTACTACGAACCTTGTAAATCATGTCGCCCAACCCGTTGGCAACACCTATGAATCCCGTTGCAAGATTCGTAAACTTCAAAAAGTCCAACGCGCTCATCAGGATCTGAAAATTATTTGTTAATTGAAATAAGTCTGCATTAGGAATAGGTACCTATTCTTTTTTTAATTTATAAGCAACTAGCTTCAGCCCGCGACTTCGTCTGCGTAGAAGTCAAGTTTACCATAAACATATATTACTGTGGCACTCGGCAATAGTGTAGCTGTCTACCAGTGATAGAATTTTTGTATAGGGATCAGAACTTCTTATAAACAAACAATTTTTCACGGTAATATTAGTTTAGATTTAATAATCACTTTTAATTATGTAACATAATTTACGCAAGACCTCATACACCCCAATTAGAGTATTGAGCTAAAAGCATAATTCAATGACCAAAACTTTATTTTTAAGGTATATTATTAGGTATTAAGAAAGTCGTGTTGACCCTAGCATTACTTTATGCATTTAAAATTGAGCCTTATTACCTTGAATTAAGATTTAATTTGCTTTGTGTCAATCGGCTGTCAATATGGCAAAAACACAATTTTAGAAAAAATACCTGTTAAGTACACCTTGTACATTTTCGGGGTGCGAGATTATCGATTTTCATGGGTCATAATGAAAAGTCCAAAAAGTCCGTACTTTCAAGCAGTGTAGGGCGTAGTTAACTACTATTTTGTAATCAGTAGCTCTACCATGAGTTTGCACATCCAAAAGTCGCTAGCGTCTACGTAAATAATATGTATGAAATATTGTACAGCGCCTCTAGCGGTCACCGAAAGAATTAAAATTCGTACCATGAGAACTATAGATTTCGATAGGTAAGAAACCTAACGTAATCTATTCGATAGTCACTAACGTTTTTCAGCTGTCGCCATACAAAACGGCACCATGAGTTAATAATTTGACAGACGCTATCGAAAAATACGCTTACGATAGTAGTTACGTCACTCACTAGCATTTTGACGCGTGAAACATACGTTTACATTGAAATTATATACGTTTTCGAGTATTTTGAGTCAAAATAATGTCTGGAAGAGCTTATTTAGCATGGAATATGTTGGCGGCCGCTGAATTTGAAGACCAACGACGTAAAGAACGTGTATTTCAAGCCAAAATTACAAGAAAATGAAATTCTCGCTTACCAATGGGCGGGACATTTCGCAGCTACCTAGGAGGCTTTCTGTGATGAATATTAACTAAAATTTAAATAAAAGACATTATGACCTTTTCATTTATTTTATTATTATATGGGAAACATACATAAGTAACAAAATAAGGAACACAAAAATTGACATAAAAACACATACTTGTTACCAAAGACTACAATATAATGCGGTGTAATAGACAGGAAGCTCTCTTCATTTTGTGTTGACAGCACAATTCGCCATCTAGTGCTCAAGTTTCTAAAACTATTAGTTACGGCGAAGATGGTAGATGGAGCTCTTTTATATTATTATTGTGTTGGAATTTTTACATTGTCGTATAGATTATTGTTTACTACCTATTAATGTTTTTTTAACAATTACATAATTATTAAAAACACACTAAGTAGTAGTAAACAATAATCTATTCGACAATGTAAAATTCCAGATTATTACCTGAATTAGGAATAGGAGTATGAATGAAAAGTAACTCTGAATATTAAAGATAAACTGTTTATTCTTATAAAAACACAGCAATACATACAAATTAAACATTTACTAATATATTAAAATCAAAATCATGTAGGCTGAGAATCAGCACTTTTCTTTCCTAGTCACTAGACATCCAGGTACACAACAAGAGTTTTGAGACATGATGGAAGTGCACTCAGTGTTCAGTTCACTATTCACAATAATAATATTATGGGTCCAAACTATAAATACTTAGTGCCTATGCTCACTAGCGAAACAACCAGAATTTAATTTTATTGCAAAAGCAGAAACTGAAACTGACACTCGCGCTGACAGACATTTCAATTAAAGTGTTACCAATGCAACAATAACAAATTCCCATTATTTAAATGAAAAAAAACACCTTTCAGAACCGTTTAACAAATCACTATAGACTTGTTACACTTGGTTTAGGCTTAATATTTATTTTTGTTGTTTAATGTCCAATATTTTGAGACAATTATTTTATGTATGTGTTTGTACACACACATCTCCCGAACATCTCCCGGTATCATCACTAAATATTTTATATTGTATCACAGTATTTTTCGTTTTGCTACTTGTTCGCTAGGGGCGCTAGGAGTAATAGTGTTCTATGTGATGTTCCAAGCTGCCATAGCATGCTTGTTACCTACTAACTACACATTTTTTTCTTTAAACATTGGACACTAGGATTTCCCCTGTATCGTGGGTGCATTTACAAACACAAATATCACATGCACAAACATCCAGACCCGGAACAATTAGGTATCTTTCTTTGGAAGATTGGATCACACAACTTTTTGCTCCATGCGACAAACGAACCGGCGATTCTTAGCGCAGAAGCGACAGGCAGTTAAAATTGTGCCATACTGGTCCTCATTGTATTATTGTCATTCTGTAAACTTATTTAACTGAATTTTATTAAAAAACGCCGTGAACACAATGTCAACAAATACAAAATTACAAATTGTAAACGACACTCGATGACACAACAGTGACATATAAGGAATAAAATTTCAACAGCCACTAAATACCTTAAGAATTTCACTAACCGCCAACCATTCTATTTAGTCGGATTATTGCCTATCATAACATTTTAAGCATATGCGATAGCACTACATTTTGAGCATAATTATGCCGTTCTCTCTCCTTATTACTGAGAAAGAAAGAAACAAAACTTAGGAAGTGACGTTACATACGACATGATCTATCGAGTTTACCTTAGCGCCTGCGTAAGTCTCCGTAAAACTCATGGTGCAAGCATTATCGAAATCTATTCGATCCACGTTAATACGCTAGCGAGTTTGACGCTAGCGAGATTAGATTAGATTAGAATGAATATAAAAAAATGTCGATTGGGCTAATCATTCAAATTAGCCTTCAATACTACTCGTTTTTCGAACATTTCATCTGACAGCTTGTGGGATTTCGGATGATTTATCATGGTGGCGTATGAAAATAGTCTTTCCCATGCTATGGCAGCTTGGAACATCACACAGAACACTATTACTCCTAGCGCCCCTAGCGACCAAGTAGCAAAACGAAAAATACTGTGATACAATATAAAAATATTTAGTAATGATACCGGGAGATGTTGTGACGAACAAACACATACATAAAATAATTGTCTCAAAATATTGGACATTAAACAACAAAAATAAAAATTAAGCCTAAACCAAGTGTAACAAGTCTATAGTGATTTGTTAAACGGTTCTGAAAGGTGTTTTTTTTTTATTTAAATAATGGGAATTTATTATTGTTGCATTGGTAACACTTTAATTGAAATGTCTGTCAGCGCGAGTGTCAGTTTCGGATTTTGCTTTTGCAATAAAATTAAATTCTGGTTGTTTCGCTAGTGAGCATAGGCACTATTTATAGTTTGGACCCGTAATATTATTATTGTGAATACTGAACTGAACACTGAGTGCAGTTCCATCATGTCTCAAAACTCTTGTTGTGTACCTGGATGTCTAGTGAATAGGAAAGAAAAGTGCTGATTCTCAGCCTACATGATTTTGATAAATGTTTAATTTGTATGTATTTGTGTGTTTTTTATAAGAATAAACAGTTTGTTCTTGTCTTTAATATTCCGAGTACATTCATTCATACTCCTATTCCTAATGCAGTTAAAAATCTGGAATTTTTACATTGTCGTATAAATTATTGTTTACTACTACATTAAGTGTGTTTTTAATAATTATGTAATTGTTAAAAAAACATTAATAGGTAGTAAACAATAATTTATACGACAATGTAAAAATTCCAACACAATAATAATATCATAGAGCTCCATCTACCATCTATATCGGTGACTATTAATAGAGCTCCATCTACCATCTTCCGCTGTAACTAATAGTTTTAAATACTTGAGTCCTAGATGGCGAATTGTGCTGTCAACACAAAATGAAGAGAGCTTCCTGTCTATTACACCGCATTATATTGTAGTCTTTGGTTTTTCCACTGGAGCCGAAGAAGGTAAAGGGGTATTGTATTTTATAAATACTTTTTTCACTTCTGAGGTATCTATGAAGAGCATTTAAATCTTGTTCCATATCTGATAAATAATAGGAAACTATCATATCGGCTTTTGACCTCTGCACTCGGTATACGTCTTCCTCAGTATGTGAAGAAGAGCTATCAAATTGAAAAAAATCAATTTTATTTTGATTTTTTATTGCTGAACTAGAATCAGTATTTTCCGAAACTTCTTTTGCAATAGCTGCTTTGAAAAATGTTTTCAATCTTTGATGCTCTTCTGTGGGAATACACGAAAACCATTTTGTTTTAAATCGTGGTAAAGACATTGCAGCGATCGCTGCATTTTGTGCTTTGGCGGTAGAAAAATCAAAAATGTCATTAAACCGGTTATTTACGCTTTCCAAGTGCGTTCTTGCCAAACTGTTACAGTAAACAAAGTTTTCATTGCACAATTTTTGTAATTTTCTTCTCAGAGATAATAAACAAGGAAGTAGTAAACCATAATACATATCCTTTTCACCTTGCAAAATGTCAAGTGCCTCTGCTATTGGTTTAGAACATTTTAAGTATTCTTGGATGTAATGGAATTCGTTTTGCCGCAACTGACCACTGCCACTGATTTTTAAAGTTTCATACAGCGGAATGCTTTTATCTTTTATAGCATATATTTGTCCTAGTGCGTCGTAAGTACTATTCCACCTAGTGTCTCCTGGCCTTGATAACGTGTGTCCTAAAACCGTTTGGATTATTTCTGCTGATTTTGGCCGACCAGCAGCATTCCATAGTTTGTTGCATTTATTTATTACTCGCTCATGCGTTTTAGATAGACTGGTATTTTGATGTCGAAGCACTTTTCCAGCATCTGTGGTTGCACACAAGTTAAGTTTATGAGCAGAACATCTCAGGTGAGCTGGCAGTTCAGGACACACATGAACATTTTCAAGAGATAAGGGATCGGTTTCAGACTTGTCATGCGACGTTGTACTACTAACTTCTGATTGAACATCATCTTCTGAAGCATTGAAAATGTCTTCAACTTCTGAGTCTTTATCTTCAAATTCAACTATTTCGATCGAATCAATATACTCTATTTCTACACCAAACTCTGCGAAAGCCTTTACAAAATTACTTCCATTATCAGTGATAGTAGATAGCACTTTTCGCGAGTCAAGTCCAAATTCACTATGAATATCTTCTAATAAAACAGCAATTCTGTCATAGCTATGCGTTCCTTTGAATCTTCGACATGCCAGTGTCTTAGATTCTCTTTGCAAATCAGACGTAATCCAATGTGCCTTGACTCCTATGAAACTTCTTTTTTTTCCAGACCAAATATCTGCTGTGGTACATACATATGAAGTATCTTGAAGCACGGTTTTTATATCATGTATTTCTTTAATATAATAATCAATAATAAAACGTCCCAAAGATCGTCGACTCATTAAGGTTAAGCCATTTTGACACATACCTGCATTTTCATAGGTTTTTTTCAGGTACGGATCCTCAATTGCTCTGAGGGGTATCAGGGAATGTATGAAAAATTTGACAATGTTTCCATTAAATTCTTCTTGTGATGCCTTAGCTTTTGACTGTGACTGAGTTTCTGGAGTTGTTTTCTTCGTTTTTTTATTACTGGCAAAATATGTTTTATAGTCGTTGAGTGCACTTTCTCCATGTTTTCTTTTTAGGTGCATAACAAAGTTAGACGTTGAAGGTAACGTTCCAGATATTTTGACTTGTTTTGGCAAGCACAACGTACACATTCCAACTCGTTTGCGATCTGTAGACTCTTCTTTACAAAATTGAAAGAACTTGCCATCAAGAATATGCGGCAAGTTTTTGCCAACATTTTCCACTACGCTGTTAGAACTTGAAGTTGAAGCTTCATTACACAGTGGTAGAAACTCATCTGAATCGTTCATATTGCACAACTAACTAGAATCACAAGAAAATAACAAAGTGGCGTACGCGCAGCAGCGTTTTAAAAGTACAATAAGTAATGGCAAACGGATGTACACACTGTTAGACGCAATTGCATACACTGCCACCAAAAAACGACTCGTACCGACATGCAACGAGCGAGAGTGACAGCGCGCTATAGCAACAGGTAGTGCGCTCTCGCTCTAACAGTCACGACATCACACTAACTACCTAACTAGCAAACGACAAGTCGGTACATGAACGCGTTTGATTATTTAAAATGTGTAAGTAGTTATAAAAATTAATCTCGTAATCGTGATTGCAACTACAATTTGTAGTTAGTAATCAAAATTTTTAACTACTTATTACGATTATTTAATGTAATTTGTAGTTTTGATTACTAACTACAACTACATATTGTAGAATATGTAGTTGTAGTTAGTAATCAGTAGTTAGATTTCATTTTGCCCAACACTGCTTTCAAGAAGCTCATGTAGGTATATCCTTACCTTGACATTTCTGCCGGACGTAGCAGCCCACGTTAATAATTTTCCTGCTGTAGTGAAGGATAAACCGACCGTTGATATCATTATATTTATCCAGCTAGAGCGGGCTTCCATGTCCTCCAAGCCGATACTCTGAAACAAATATATAAAATTTCTGATACTCATCAATTGACTCAGGCCCCGTTCACGGCCTCCTGGAGCTGTGCGACTTGCGTCAAGCGACATGCGCGCTCGTCACTTGTTTCCGTTCGTCACAATGCAAGTCGCGTCGCGGTGACTCGTGGAAAGCTCTTGCATATCAGCCTATAATGTTCCCACTGCTGGGACACAGGCCTCCTCTCTTAGCGAGTTAGTGGGCTGTAATCTATCATGCGGGCCCAGTGCGGGTTGGTAGATGTCACAGGTCTTCGAATTTTTGTTTCTAGGACATGCCTGTTTCCTCACGATGTTTCCCTTCACCGTTTTGAGACCAGTGGTGATGCAATTATTTACAGGAAGTAAAGAGCCTACCTGTTCGACTCCACGACCTACACCTCGTAAGTCGGGGCCGTCACCACTGGGCCACCTCTGCTCCTGGCAGGCTCATAACAACTTCATTAATTTATTGTCCCTTTAGTCGCTGTCGCAAGACGCGTGTCGCTTGGGCGTATACTAAGCTCTATTGCTACTAAATTGTGATTAAAAAATAGAAAAATTCAGTACTGTGGCCACTAAGATAAACGGCGTTGGCTTAGTAATAGGGTCGGACTTGCGCACCACCATTTGTCGTTGTTACACTATAATCCGGTTAGGCGGATCACACATTACAACGCACCATGCGACGGGCCGCGGGTAACAGCACTAGTTAGGAATAAATGGTGTGGAAAAATCAGTGGTGTGACAAACGAGAAAAAAAATCCTGTTTGTCATACTGGTGTGATAATCTGGTGTGACTACGAGTCGGCAAGGCCATATTCCCCGCGCCGAAGCGCCTTTTTATTGAATTTGTATTTTATTTTATTTTACTTCTGCACGATTGAGAGTAACAATAAGAAGGACAATTACAAGTTTTCAGACATTGAATAAAGCAAAAAAAAAATTATAATGCTGACAGCGATTTGAGTATAATAATAATAATAAGTTTATTCAATAATTGTTTACAATGATACACATAATTATCTTTGAGGCTATAATTTCTTGTGAAAAATGAACTAGACATCTGTAGCCGAACTAAGCGAAAGCCTGTATTTCGGCTATCAGCGCCCAAACCCTCAAATAGCAAACACTTAAAAATAGCCATCAAGTAGAGATGTTAACATTTTATAGATTAAAAAATTTATATAGGTATTGAAAAAGCGACAATAATAACATAATAATTTGATACAATAATATAATATGACCATTAAAGGCAATATTATTTTTAGAACTTGCCAAAAATAATAATAAAAAAATAAATTAAATTAAATTAATAAAAAATAAATTAAATTAAAATCCAAAATAAATCTAAAATAAAAACTGAACAGTGTATGTGTCCTCTCTTTGTGTGATATGATTATGTGTGTGTTGTGTATGAATGTAAGAGGGTGTGTGTTTGTGGTAAGCAGTAAATCACTGTGGTATAGTATCAATTCAGTCTCTTCGTAAGTAAGTTTTTGTAAATATTTTGTTACCTTTCATTTACATTGTGTTTTCGTTAAGGGGTAAATATTTATTGCTCTGTTTATATTATTATACATAGATGTAAGGTCCAATGAAGTTGGTAAATCTTGAGCTAAATTTAGTTGTGCTTATTTCGTTTCTGACGCATACCTTATCTTTTCTTCGTTTTTGTAGGTTTAGCGGATTATAAGTTTGTTTGCTGTGTTGTAGGAGAGAAACATTAAGTAGGTATAGTTGTCTCACAGTCAGACCCTCACAGTCCTTATACAGTTGTGCAGTGGGGAAAAAGATCCGTGTAAAAGTACAAACTTTGAGTACTGCACGTTGGGCGATCTCAAGACTCTTTAAGGTGGTTTTTAAAGCCCCTCCCCAGGGTGAAATACAATAAGATAATAGCGACTGACAGAGCAAAATAGATCTGTTTCAGCAGTTGTGAATCAGCGACAAGCCGTAAATTTTTAAAAATAAATATTATTATTATTATCAGCCGTTTCTGTCCCACTGCAGGGCAAAGGCCTATCTTCCCTTCTTCCTCACTGCATAGGATTCCTCACTGCAGCACTGGATAGGGATAAAAATAAATATTAATTTGCGAATTCTTCCACATAGGAGTTTTATGTGTTCTTTAAAGTTGAGACTGCTGTCAATTGTTACACCTAAATATTTAATCGCCTGCACCCGTTCCAATGAAGGGCACGAGCACATAGATCTCGATTGACACTCGTGTGAGACGATTTTCTGGCTCCTAGTGACTCCGCTTACATTTGTAATGCCAAAACAGATAAATTTCGTCTTGTCTACATTTAAAGTAAGAATGTTACTCTGCAGCCACTCCCTAACCATATCAAAACCAAGCTGAGCAGCACTGAAAGCCCCATCCCAGGTATTGGCAGCAAAACAGAGGGCAGTATCATCTGCGAAGGAGATTATTTCGCCCTGGAAGAGCCTGAGATTTGTGAGTTGGTTAATGTAGACCAGAAATAACGTGGGCCCCAAGGTGCTGCCCTGCCGAACTCCATGTGTGATTGGGAGGCCATCACTTTTGTGAGCATCAAGTCAGACACATTGAGATCGCCCAGACAAATAGCTTTTGAAAAGCTTGTGCTGCGTGCCTCTGATTCCCAGATTTTCCAGCTTATCCAGTAGGATGGACACAGAAATCGTATCAAAAGCGTTTGCTAGGTCTAGGAAGACAATGAAACATTTTTTCCTTCTATCTAGGTTTGAGCTAACATAATTGGTTAGTTTATTAACAGCCTGCTCAGTCGACATCCCTGCCGAAATCCATATTGATTGGTTGATAGCAAGTTATTTTTCTCTAAGTAGTCTTGGTAGACATCAGGCTGGTGCCCGATGTTAATAATTCTCTCTAGTATCTTCGACATAGCCGGCAAAATAGATATTGGCCTGTAATTATTGATACGAATTCTGTCGCCACTCTTATGAATGGGACAAACCTCAGCCTTTTTTAGAGACTCCGGGAACACACCCGACTGCAGGCAGTTGTTAAATATCTTTGTTAAGGGTGGAATAAGAATATTTTTATAAGTTTTTAAAAAATCACTACTAATATGATCCCACCCACTGGCACAGTTTGATTTTAAACCGAGGATAAGGCGTTCTACCTCATCCTTTGGCAGACCATATATAACGATGTTTTAAATTCGTTTAGCGCTAAATTTAATTAGTGTACTCAGTAATTTGTGGTGCAAGCGGACTTCAGCAAGACCCGACGACCCTTAACGAACCCTCTTTGGGTACAGAACCTTATAAAGAAATACTCGTACCTGTTCATGTTGAGCTCTATCAACTAAAGTTCCGATGGATCTTCCGATGCTGTATATTCCGGAGACAGACGCTACACCTACGGCTGTCGTGATCATCACCGGCGCCACAACAGGGGTCGCGAACGCAGCTCCCACGACAGCTACCAAAGCGCCCACATTCGCCACTGTAAAAGCCGATTTTCTGAGATGTCATTAATGAATTCAATAATAATACCACCATATTGTCCCATTGCAGGGCCAAGGCTTCTTCTCATACAGAGAAGGCATGTACGTAAATTACAGTCACAATTCCACTGTGCACTCAAAACAAACCAAAATTGATGAAGTACCTACTTCGCTAGACCCTTATAAGTGTGCGACTATAGAGGTGCGTAGATTTGTAATGTGGCTATAATTTACACCCACAATCATTCCAACTAATTTAATAAATACCAAAACAATGTTTTATACATAACTAGCTGAACCGGCAAACGTTGTTCTGCCATATAAATTATTTCTAGCTGCCCGGCGCTACTTCGTTTGTGTGGTGTCCTACCCCTTACCCTACCCTACCCTACCCCTACCCTACTCCTACCCTACTCCTACCCTACTCCTACACTACTACTACCCTACTCCTACCCTACTCCTACACGACTCCTACCCTACTCCTACACTACTCCGTCTCCTACCCTACTCCTACACTACTCCGTCTCCTACCCTACTCCTTCCCGACTCCTACCCTACTTCTACCCTAGCCCCATAGATATATTAAATTTTTCTCTGCGTAAGAGCCATCCTCGTACTTCTAGGAACATTTTTAGCGAAATCGGTTCAGTTGTTCTCGAGCGCTTAGCAACACTATGTATTGTGATTACAACATAATATTCTAATTGGGGTGTTTGGTGGTGTGCGTTAATTCCGGGATATGTTGTATAACTAACTTGGTCACCTGGTCCCACTTGCAACTATGTACTTTAAATCAGTGCTGTCACTGCAGTCAGTATTCTTACAATGATGGCACTACTGTACAATGGATGCAACTTTATATGACTGCTGAATGTAGGGAAACAAGTGATAAACTACATTGTCATACAGGCCGCAATAATGTCTGGAACCTGTTGCTGGAACTATTATTTAATTTTATCGAATGGATATGCATTGTTTTTGGGGTTCAGAAGGAATCAAGGAATCCTTATAATTTCACCATGTCCGTTCATCTGTCTGTCTGTCCATCCGCGGCTTAGCTCAGAGACTCTTAGTACTAGAAAGATGTAATTTGACAAGGGTATACATAATTAATCACGATGAGAAAGTGGTAATACAAAATTTGAAAAAGTTTTTCAGGTCACACGTAAAGTGGGGATCCTTTTTTTCTCATCTTTCCCATGGTATCGCTGGAAAGGTCGTTCAAAAATATAGCGGGTGTGTGTAACCTATTTTTCGATACAGGGATTCGTTTGCACTCGATATCCGAGGTTTGCACAATATTAAGCTTAAGTGCTAATTTTAAGTGGCGCTGCCCGCTGGTGTAGTATTTAGTCATGTCTTTGGCACCAGAATTTCATATGCCAGAATAAAAATGAGCACTGATGACGTAGTAGAAATGTGAATACTTTTGCCTGCATAACTCTTTCATCGACTGTATAAACGTTAGGAAGTTGGTAGTTGGTAGTTGACTCGTAAGGTCTTATAATATAACTGTTCGCTGTTCCTTAACAAAAGCGTTCCAAAGGACTCATACCTGTGCTTACGTTGTCAACGACATTAATCACCTTCGCAGCAGGACCCAGCTCTGGTGAAGCTTTTATGGTCAAATTCACTTTCAGCATTTCTCCGTCCTGTAGACGAACAATAATTATCAAATTATATTATTTACTCCGAGGCCACGAGCTACACGCTCAAGCGACAGGCATCTTGAGAAAGTGACTGCGGTCAAAACAAATGAAAGAAGTTGCTTAGCGCATGCCACGAGTCACCGAGACGCAAGTTGCGGAGTGACGGACGGAAACAGGGGATGTGCGCGCACGTGTCGCTGGACGCAAGTCGCTTCGCCGTAAAATTAGCCTTAGGGCGTGATTTATGTGGCTGGTTGGAATAACCACCGACGGCCGCCATGGCCCACGCACAATGGTCCACTGAAGGACTAAGTGCGGAAACCAAACCCATAACATAGAACATAGACCAAGCGATCACACAGACAGACACGAAGTGCGACTTCGTTTTGGATGCTAAGCCATGAGTGTAGTATAGCGTTTTGAAAGCCACAGAAAAAATTAAAAACTTGCTGTATCAAATATCTACCATATTTGATCATGCGGTTCTCAAGGCATGTACCTATTAGACTTTTTATAGAAAAGGAGTAAGTCAAGACTTATAATAACTTATGTGCGTGTGGTGTGAGGGCCACTTTGTTAAACTCTTTGAAAATGTGCTTAGGATTTAGTGAACATTCCCAAAGAATTGTGAAAGTTGGAATTAGATTTTGTGAAAGTCTAATAACCGAGTTATAGACTGTAAAGTTGGGCCCTCAGTTCTCACATAGAGGATTGAGGGCCCACCTGAAACTGATAAAGTATGGACACTACAGAAAAAGTCTTTATGCCAAAATCTAAGCTAATGCCAAACAAAATTTGTGAAAACAAGATATTATCGCAAAACACTGTCCTACTTTGTATATCTTCGTACAAAATGGGCCCTCAATTCTCATACACGTAAAAGTTTATTACGCAATTATAATGAAATCATTAACTTACAGCTACTGTTTGAAATCCTATATGCTACTAAATAAATTGTGAAAATTTACAAAAGCAAGAACAGTAGCTCTACCATGAGTTTGCACAGCCAAAACTCGCTAGCGTCTACGTAAATAATATGTATGAAATATTGTACAGCGCCCCTAGCGGTCACCGGAAGAATTAAAATTCGTACCATGAGCACTATAGATTTCGATAGGTAAGAAACCTAACGTAATCTATTCGATAGTCACTAACGTTTTTCAGCTGTCGCCATACAAAACGGCACCATGAGTTAATAATATGACAGACGCTATCGAAAAATACGCTTACGATAGTAGTTACGTAAGTCACTGGCATTTTGACACGTGAAACATATGTTTACATTGAAATTATATACGTTTGTGAGTATTTTGAATCAAAATAATGTCTGGAAGAGCTTATTTAGCATAGAATATGTTGGCGGCCACTGACTTTGAAGACCAACGACATAAACAACGTGAATTTCAAGCCAAAATTACAGGAAAATGAAATTCTAGCTTACCAATGAGCGGGGCATTACGCAGCTACCTAGGAGGCTTTCTGTGATGAAAATTAACTTAAATTTAAATAAAAGACATTTTACTTAAACAACCTTTTCATTTATTTTATTATTATATGGGAAACATACAGCATATTTATCAAAATAAGGAACACAAAAATTTACATAAAAGACGTACTTATTATCTATTAAATACACAATTTTTTCTTTGAACATTGGACACTAGGATTTCCCCTGTATCGTGGGTGCATTTACAAACACAAATCTCACATGCACAAATACCCAGACCCGGAACAATTAGGTATCTTTCTTTGGAAGATTGGATCACACAACTTTTTGCTCATGCGACAAATGAACCGGCGATTCTTAGCGCAGAAGCGACAGGATTGGTGTCAAAAAATTGTGCCACACTGGTCCTCATTGTATTATTGTCATTTTGCAAACTTATTTTATTGAATTTAATTAAAAAACGCCGTGAACACAATGTCAACAAATACAAAATTACAAATTGAAAACGACACTCGATGACACAACAGTGACATATAAGGAATAAAAATTCAACAACCACTAAATACCTTAAGAAGTTCACTAACCTCCAACCATTCTATTTAGTCGGACTATTGCCTATCATAACATTTTAAGCACAGGCGATAGCACTACATTTTGAGCATAATATATGCCGTTCTCTCTCCTTATTACTGAGAAAGAAAGAAACAAAACTTAAGGAAGTGACGTTCATACGACACGATCTATCGAGTTCACGTTAGCGCCTGCGTAAGACTTCGTAAAACTCATGGTACAAGCATTATCGAAATCTATTCGATCCACGTTAATACGCTAGCGAGTTTGACGCTAGCGAGTAAGTTTTCGATAACAACTCATGGTAGAGGTACAGGTCACCATCACCACTTTTTGTTGTTTGAAAGTTATCCCTCAGTCCTCCATTTCTTTTGTTTTCGATTTATTACGCTTATCGTATGAAAGATAAGACAAATACAAAATTGTCTCTTTTTGTGTCAAAATTGTGCAACAAGTTCGATACCAGAAAGAAATTAAAAGACCCTTTATTATATAAGAAAATCGAGTTTTATTTTTGTTATCTAATTTGCAAATAGGGTGACCACAATTTCTTTTAGATTGCAGTAAAGATTATTAAATGTAGAGTATACGTTATAACTTTCTTCGATTTTTCGCTTATTATCGACATAGCATTTGTACTCAAGTTTCGTGATAAAAAAATAATAATTTCGGAATTCGAATGATCACAAAAAAAAATACTGTTACCCAAATCATTTTTGCTTGAAATATCGTTCGTTCTGAAATAACTAATAACGATAACCAAATAATTTATTTATTATTTTTATAAAGGCTTTTGCCCAGCCATGGGACAATGTAGGCCAAATATAATCCTAACTAATATTATAAATAAAACTAACAACTAGCTAATATTATATTAAAAAATATTAAAAATATTATTACATGTATTATATAATTATTGTTTACATATATGCACAATAGTTGTAATATTTAGTGTAGTTACTAAACAATAATTTATGATAGTGCAGCGGAAGTTGTAGGTAATAAAGCATTAAGGCGAGTTTTATAAAACAGTTGTAGTGAAGAATAAAAATAATAATAATTTTTTAATACGCAAACACATCTTCGGTCAAGACACTCGATCATCTTCGGTCAAGATATCAAACATTCAAGGTAAGTTTGTTTTGATACATAGGTACTTATAATTTTAATAGTTCGTAATATTTTACTAAATAGTACTTAGATAGTCACTCTAAGAATTGTTTAATTCAATTTCACCTATTTATAAATTGTAAAGTTTTTAAAGTAAAATATAATTATTTCATACTCTAGAAAATATCTTTGTTATTGTGCAAGTACCTACCTAGGAATAAAAAAAACATCCAGAAACGCACTGCTTTATTAGGTACTAGCTTCTGCCCGCGACTTCGTCCGCGTGAAATTCGAAAGTCACATGGCTCCATCTATTATCATAAAAACGTTATTGTTGTTTTCCTCGGGAACAGCACTTTTTTCGGGATGAAAGGTTCAGTGGTTTAGGCGTGAAAAGCTAAGAAACAAACTTACTTTCGCATTTATAATATTAGTTAGGATTATATTTAGCCTACATTGTCCCATTGCTGGGCAAAAACCTTTATAAAAATATTAAATAAATTATTTGATTATTGTCATTAGTTTTTGCGGAACGAACGATTTTTCAAGCAAAAATGATTTGGGTAACAGTATTTTTCTATGTGATCGTTCAATTTCCGAAATTTTTTTTTTTTATCACGAATCTTGAGTACAAATGCTATGACGATAATAAGCGAAAATCGAAGAAAGTTTATTAAAACCTATGACTCTACATTTACTAATCTTTACTGCAATCTAAAAGAAATTGTGGTCACCCTATTTCCTAATACAGAGAATAAAAATAAAACTCCAGTTACTTATACATTAAAGGGTCGTTTAATTTTTTTCTGGTATCGCATTTGTTGCACAATTTTTTTCACAAAAAGAAACAATTTTGTATTTGTCTTATCTTTCATACGATAAGCGTAATAAATCGAAAACAAAATAAAATGGAGGACTGAGGGCCCGAATATTATCAAGGTCATAACTTTTAAACAACAAAAAGTGGTGACCTGTTCTTGCTTTCATAAATTTTCACAATTTATTTAGTAGCATATAGGATTTCAAACAGTAGCTGTAAGTTAATGATTTCATTATAATTGCGTAATAAACTTTTACGTGTATGAGGATTGAGGGCCCATTTTGTACGAAGATATACAAAGTAGGACAGTGTTTTGCGATAATATCTCGTTTTCACAAATTTTGTTTGGCTTTAGCTTAGATTTTGGCATAAATACTTTTTCTGTAGTGTCCATAGTTTATCAGTTTCAGGTGGGCCCTCAATCCTCTATGTGAGAACTGAGGGCCCAACTTTACAGTCTATAACTCGGGTATTAGACTTTCACAAAATCTGATTCCAACTTTCACAATTCTTTGGGAATGTTCACTAAATCCTAAGCACATTTTCAAAGAGTTTTAACAAAGTGGCCCTCACACCACACGCACATTATTTACTTTGGTTGAACTGAATAAACTTTTGTGATTCGATGAGCCTTCAATAATGGTCGATGATTCTATTCTTTGGCAAAATAACCTTTAAAACAGCCAGATCTCTTTCTATTCCTGAATTTAGCAGGCCCCTGTTGGTATTTGCAGGTTTTTTTTTCACCGGTTGTTTGGATTCCCGAAGGCAAGCCCGACCCGTACCCACCCGACCTCATACCCGACGTCCTAGAACCTCACATGCTTACCTTAACAATCCTTCCTGTATATTCTCCATTTTCAGGAACCACCATCACACATTTCGGTAGTTTGTTTTCTGTCAGATAGTCGCTCCAGGTTTCATATACTCTCGCGTCATGGTCTATGAATACTTTGCAACCCTTCACTGCAATTTTAACGGAATACCATTTTAACGTAGAATTGGTCGCAGTTATACTATTAATCATCCTCAAAACCCGTTGTGTAATCCACTTTAGAAAAATTAAGCGGTCACACAGACAGACACGAAAAGCCTGACTCTGTTTTATACCTATTATTTACTAGCAGCGTTCCGCTGTTTCACCCGCATTACTGTCAATCCCGTGTGAATATCCGGATATAAAGTATCCTATGTGTTAATCCAGGGTGTCAGCTACCTCCATACAAAATTTTATCAAAATTGGTCCAGCCGTTTGTGCATGATGAAGTAACAAATATACAAACACACTCACAAACTTTCGCCTTTAGAATATAAGTGTGATAGATTCAGGTAGAGCCTTTCTGTATGGATGGTTCTAATTATTGCTCATCGGCAGATGCAACTGCAACGTGCCGCGGTGCCGCTCGTGTTATACAACACCATCAAACACCCCAAATAGAATATTGCGTTATAATCATATTACATACACTGAATTATGAATTATGATTAAGTATAAAACATTTTTTATTTATTAAATTTGTTATACTCATCATCATCATCATTTCAGCCGAAAGAAGTCCACTGCTGGACATAGGCCTCCCCCAAAAGGGGGGGGGGGGGTTTGCCATAATCGCCACGCTTGGCAGGCGGGTTGGCGATCGCAGTATAGTATGGTGGTGGAATGCATAGAGAACGCTGCTGCCCATTCTCCGGTACGACACTTAGTCGCCTTTACGACACCCACGGGAAGTATGGGGTGGTGCTATTCTTTAAGTCCGGCACCACACAGACAGTCCGTGTCTGTATACTAATCGTGGAAGAAAACTGTGGTCACATTACAGATCTACGCTCGCACGCAGTCGCACAAGTAAAAAGAGTCTAGCGTAGGTAGGTAGTTTGTCCATTTTGGTTTGTTTTGAATGTACTGCGAAAGTGTGACCGTAATTTACGTAAGTTTTCATTACTTTTGGGTTATAAGATACATATACCTACCTTCTTATTAAAAATTACAGAAATAGATTCAGCGGTGCTATTCTGTAAAAATCTCACCGTGAAAACTTAGGTGAAGTGAGCGTGCAATCTATCAAAAAGTACTCTGTGTGAGCGAGGAATGAGCTGTCAATAGTGTCAATTTCTAGCACAAACAAACTCACTTCACCTAAGTTTTCACGGTGAGATTTTTACAGAATCGACCGGCAGTAAACGATTCTGAACAAACTACTGTCATAATGTACAGTTCGCTGCAGAGAAACCGTACCCCCCTTGGTATTGACATCAAACCTATTTAAGTTTTTGGTAATGTAATGTAAGTGGCGTGTTGGTCTAATGGATAACACTGTGGCTTGGCAATGCGATGGTCACGAGTTCAAATCCGCAGATGAGAAGATTTTTTTCTTTTCTTTATATTATTTATTTATTTACCCTTTTTTTTTAGTTTCTTTAATAGATGATTTTCGTTAATTATTAATTAAGAAATCAAATGGAGGTTTGTAATAAAAGCTAGGCATTTTGATATACAATATTTATTTATTTTTCTAATTACATTTCTAGGACTTCTTGGAATCCACTTCCTGGTTGAGTATAGTTTTCTATCTGTGTTAAATTGGGGTTATGTACTTAGAATATTAACTAAAGACATAATAGATACCCTGGATGAGGTTTAGAACGTTTAACATTAGATAACGGTTCGTTTATAGATATTTCTAGAAACATAACTAAAATAATATTTATTTATTTAAAGTTGTGAAAACATACATTTTTTTTACAAGTTTCTCTATTTGATCTTATCAGAAAAAAGCCTGGTTAAAAAATGAAATGTTGTCATTTGTGTCTGTGAATTCACAGACACAAATGACAACATTTCAGAGAAAGAACCAACATGCTAAACTATAATAGTATAGCAATATACATCTTTCTCTTTTATCACATTTTTATTTAACACAACATTAGAAAAATATGTGAGGTCAGATGGTGCATCGTTAACACATTACAAGACTACTTGTAAACAAGAATAACTGGATTGATAATTATAAAGGTTGTTTGTTTTTGATTAACTACGAGATAATGATCCCACAAATATTGGGAATTATTAACACTTGCTCATATATGTATGTTCCAATGCAATTTTATCAGATAAGTTACACAATCAATCCGCCGAGTAAATTGCCTATTAATAACGGAGAGGATGTCACTGTCTAACACTTCTTGAAGTCAGGTATGTATGCACTTGAACGCGTAGTTTTGAAGGGTGGCCTGAGTGAACTTTCACAATATTACGTTGTCGCTCCATTTGTATTTACTTTGACCTTGGCGATCAAATTTCACATCACCCGTCGCTTGATACCTTTGTATCCACCTACGAACTATTTTTCTCTGTGATGAAAATAATAATATTAGAAAAAATAATATTAGAAATTTGAAAAAATCCAACTTGTAAGTAATAATGCTTTCTTCTTGTTCCCAGAGAACAACACTTTTATCCTTCAAAAACCTTGTTAATCGAACCATTAACCATACCATCCGTTAATAGTATCAACTGGTTAAAAACTTAATAAATTGGATAATATTACTACGAAGACAATTACACACAAGCGGATCGGCACGAAAACGAAACCATTTGAAAAGTAATTTATACCCTCAATCACAGTTTAGTAAATAAGGCGAAGAAGTATTCTAAATTCAACCTTAACTCGCAGTTCATACAGCAGTTAAGTTTCTGAAGTAAAATGACGGTAGTGCAACAATCGGTATCAATCAACACATTCTATTCAACCAAACAAGAAATCTATACTAATTTCAACCTTATCTTTTAGTTAATTGAGGATTATCGTATTGCATTTTGTAAAACAAGACAGTAAGGTATTAAATATAACACGGAAGTTAAAATTTAAACCTTAATATCTAGAAGATTAGACCGTTAATAACCTTGTTCGATAAAAGGAGTAGCCTAATGCTATTCCAATTTCGTTGAGGTTGATAACTGAGCCAATAGCCTAGTGGTATAACGCACGGTCTAGATGATCGGCTGGCGCCTAGTTCGTATCTTAATCGCGCGCAAAGTGTCTTTTTGTAAGTTATTCTTGGTATTACGGTTCGGCCAGAAGGAAGCCGAAAAAATACCATATAAAATTATTTACTTGCAAGTAATATATGAGGCGGATCGGTGGATGCGCTCGGGGAGAGATGGCTGCGACGGCGGGGGAGAGAGCTGCTCAAGGCTCACGTGACGCGCCCGCCGCCGCTCGAGCGACGAGCGACGGCGGGCCCGAGCGTGCTCGGGCGATAATCTTTAAGTCTTGGGGGGGTTCAATTTCTCTGACGGCGACTGTACATTAATTCAGTTACACTTTGTATATGAGCACTTATATACTACCTATCTGGGAAGAACCTTAAGTCTCTAGTTTTAGTTTTCGTGTCTGCGCTGGATGTGACTGTTTGTGTTTGAGAATTAATAATAAATAATTAATAAAATTAATAATTATATTTTTTGTGAAGACTTATGTTCGTAGGTAAACTCACCTTTAGAATTCATTGAAATACATTTCCTTATACTGAACACATGAAATACTAAAATATGGACAGATGCCCCTTTTTTGTTGTGAAGATTGTACCAATAATCATTTGGAGTTATTTCGAAAAACCCTATTTCTCGGCTTGGAATGACACACACGACCCGAAGGACGGAAATGATTAAATTTTCACCGTTGTGTGAATATTTCGCTGAAAAAAAAAACAGACAAGGTGAGTTCACGAGCTTATATTTAACGTTCGATGTACCTCTGTAGGCATTAAATTTAAATAGGTAATCAGAAAGTCAATGTAAAAGCAAAGAAAATTGCATTTTTACAATAGAATTAATGCATCTATTAAATCGTTGGTTTAGTGGTCGCAGGCGCTACAGCCGAGCCATGAGGTCCTGAGTACGATTCCCAGGTCGGCCAGAGTGTTACAGAGTTTTTCTATCAGGAATTTATCAATAGCAGCCCGGAGTCTGGATTTTAGGCGTGATGTTACGAGCATTATGTAATTGGTGCATCAATATTTTAAAGTTCAAATACTCCGCTCCGCATGCTATTAATTTGAAACTAGCCGGATTGCAGTTATTAATTAAATAGGTACCTTGTTCTATAATCTTGTCAAACACTTTCATACACGTGTCTTCGTCACGAGCGTCGTACCCCTGCAGCTTCAGTCCAGTATCGTTGCCTTGCACGCAGGCCATCAAATTCCCCTCGTTGCTAGGCGACCCACAAAGGGCCACGGCTACCTTTTGTAGTAGAAATCTTCTGTCTTTTTTCTCGTATCTGCAGAATTTAGTTGCAAAAGTTATTGCTTAGTAATTAATATCTGGGGGCACGGGAGTGCCCCCACCAAGTCGAGCAAAAAGGGGCACGGCCGTACCATCCTTTTCTCGAAGCAGTTCAGGTCATTTTCGACACCCTATAACTTCGTTGTGGATAAAACTAGAGACCTGAATTTTCAGTAATCAAGCAGGCGTTGTATAAACACGCTATATTTCAAATTTCATTCAATTTGAACCCGTAGTTTAAGAATTATAACTAGTCAACATTTCTTAATTTTGTCACTCACTCACTGACTGACTGACTGACTGACCGATCATCAAAACTCTAAGGCACTTCTAGCAAACATAGAAGCTTCAAATTTAGAATACAATTAGTGTTTGGTGTATAAATCAAGGAAAAACTAAAATATTTTGCAATTTCGTTCCACTTTTCTAGATACACCAACTGCATAAATAACTTTGTAATCCTATATAAATATATAGTATTACAAAGTTACATTTGCAGTTAATGATTCAGTGTACCCTGTTTATCACTGCATAGTATAAAACAAACTAGCTTCCCGCTGTCTGTGTGTCCGCATGTATGCTTAGATCTTTAAAACTGCGCAACGGATTTTGATGCGAATTTATATGTATAATACATGCATAATATAGTAGAGAAACACTGATAATTTTAGAGGTTTCTAATGTGATGTCGTAAATAAACACATTTTTTGCGCTTATATTGCAAAAGCTAGCTGAACCCTACGAGATAGATCAAAATAATGTACTACAGTATTGTACACCTTAAAAAGGTCTACACCAAAGTCCCCGATGGTATATGTCTATCTCTTAGGGATAACCCACAATAACCATTTTTTATCCTTTACTTTTTACGAGAAATAATGGCTTATTTACGAAGCGATTTTAAGCAATACAGCATTAATCCTTATCCAATTAAGTAACTTAAATAGATTGTGCATTTAATATAGATCAATTTGGCCCTTACAGCATGTAATTTAAATGAATATTTTCGAAGATATTACAGATTTCAAATGTAGGGACATAGCGGTAGCGCTGGTGAGTTTACTTAAGGCAACCACAGGATAGTCCGGTTAAGTAATCACGACCTCTCATCGTTTGGGGTGGGGTGTCCATCGAGCACAGCAACTCCCCTAAACATCTTGGTGTTACCCTTGACAGGACAGCAAAAACTGCAAGAATATCAAGCGGACTACTGGACTGGCGCTATCTTTTTCTGCGGGAGAATTCGCGTGCCCTATGTGGAGCCGTTCTGCTCATGCAAAGCTGGTGGATACAGCTTTGAATGAAACGTGCCGGATCATCACTGGCTGGCTAAAACCAACCCCGGTACAAATGCTGTATTCACTAGCAGGAATAGCGCCACCAGTGCCTCGCAGAGCGGTGGCAAGCTCCAGCGAAAGAGTCAAAATGGTCTCCGACACACAAAACCTTTTGCACGACAACATCCTTGTGCCACAAAGGCTGAAAAGTCGAAACAGTTTTTTAAAGTGTGTCGTTCCACTCACTGGCGAACCATCACAAGAGAGACTGAAGTTGTGGCGAGACAGTGCTTCCTTACCCAAACCGTTCGTCCCACCTGCTGACCTCCCACCTGGACATGAGTTTCCTTTGGGTAACCTGAAAGTCTTTAAACAGACTCCGCACCCAGGTTGGCCGAAGCAAGGAAAACCTGTTCAGGTGGAGATAATCGCACTGTGGGATACATTGTGTTTTCATGCGATGGCCAAGTCAATCTATGTATTTTAAACATAAAAGATTTTTAATATTGATATGGTCACTACAAGATGTTGTTAGGTTAGCTAATTACGTAATAACTTAAGAGAGAAGGTCCCTTAAGTAGGGACTGAATAAATTAACCGACTTGGTATTACATGATCTCACAACTTTTTATGGTAGAAGAACTGAGTTGCGAGACTTGGTTTTTTTTACAAATTTTGTTTTTGATGGCATAATATTTTCATGTCGTATACCTAATTTTATTATAAACTTAAATGTGATGTAAAACTAGCTGGATTTATTTTTCTCACAGCCATTTATTTTATGTTAAAATAGTGTAGGTAAAGTCAAACACTCTCATGGCATTTTTCAGGCTCTGTGAAGTCGACCAGTTTGCGAGATCCCTTACATATGACGAGGTGCCTTCATATTACACGTACGACAAGCAAAGGGTGTATTTAACCGACGTCGACGAGGAGGTGCTGTGGAAAGTTTTCCGGGAATTTTCAAGGACACCGCATTGGGTAGGGTTTATACCGTGCATCCGAATAATGGCGAATGCTATTTTCTGCGATTGTTACTTCACACTGTCCGAGGCCCAACGTTTTTCGCCTTTCTGAGGACATTTGATGGCGTGGAGTATCCCACTTACCGCGCAGCCTGCGTAGCACGTCACCTTCTCGACGGTGACCAAAATTGGGATGACACCCTCGCGGAGGCGAGCGTCAGTGACAGTCCCAGCCGCATGCGTCATCTGTTTGCCGTCATCTTGGTGTTTTGTGGAGTCGCGAACCCGGTTGCTATGTGGGAGAAGTATCGCCATCATCTGTCTGAAGATTTTCTACGAGCTTTGAGGCGTGCTACTGGAGACGAAGTCGAAGTAACTGATGAACGCTTGCTGAACACCTGTCTCAGTTCACTTCAAGATGTGGTCATTTCTATCGGCGGCAATCCACTGATCGAATATGGGTTACCAGCTCCCCAATCATCACCGCATCAAGACCGTGGAAATCGGGAGTATAACACTGAGAAAAATTACGATCCGGGCGAAATGACCACCATAAGAAATGACCATGTCGCTTTGTTGTCTTCAGAGCAAAAACAAATTTATGACACCGTCCTTGAAAGCGTTGGGCAAAACCAGGGTAAAATGTTTTTCTTGGATGCTCCTGGTGGAACAGGAAAAACATTTGTTACCACTGGCATACTTGCAAAGGTCAGGAGGCAAGGCAAAATTGCTATTGCTGTAGCGTCGTCGGGAATCGCTGCCACTCTGCTTCCGGGTGGCAAGACAGCACATTCCATGTTTAAAATTCCCATCGATTTAGAGAGCGCCGAAACGCCTGTTTGTGGTGTGTCACGTAACAGCGATAAGGGACACGTGCTCAAGGATTGCTCTCTGATCGTATGGGATGAGTGTACGATGGCCAATAGGAAGGCAGTTGAGGCCGTGGACAGAACCTTGCAGGACATCCGCAGGAACGAACATTTGATGGGTGGTGTCACAGTTCTGTTCAGTGGCGAATTCCGGCAAACGCTTCCCGTGGTGACGCGGGGATCGAGGGCTGACGAGGTGAATGCTTCGTTGAAACGATCTTCGTTGTGGCAACGAGTTCGTACGCTGCGCTTGACCATTAATATGAGAGCTCTGCTCGGCGGCAATGCACGTGCTCAAGAATCCTCCGATGTCCTTCTAAGTCTTGGCGAAGGTACTATATCAGAAGAGAGAGGTGGACAGGTGGTGCTTCCAGATTCTCTCGGTAGAGTGGTATCCAGCTTAGAAGAACTCATTCGCTGTGTGTACGGGGACATCAGTCGTATATCGCACCAGCAGAATTCTTGGGTGTGTGAGCGGGTCATTTTGACGCCCAAAAATGATCAGGCTGCGGCAATTAACGAATGCATTCTCTCGGAAATTGAGGGGAATGAAGTGGTCTACACCTCGATAAACATTGTTGTCGAGCAAGATGACGCCACACTTAACCCGTGGAATTTCTGAACTCCCTGTCAGCAAGTGGACTTCCAGCGCATACCATCAAGCTGAAGGTCGGTGTCCCGATTATGCTTCTTCGGAACCTATCTCCTCCGAAGTTGTGTAACGGGTGCCTTAAAGTCATCTCGCTCCACAGACACACCATTGAGGCGGAAATTCTTACGGGTTGAGGCGTCGGCGAGGCAGTATTTATACCACGCATTCCCCTCATACCTCATAACTTCTCGTTCCAGTTCAAGCGCGTACAGCTTCCCGTGAGTGTTTGCTTCGCGATGACCCTCAATAAGTCGCAGGGGCAGACACTGAGGGCAGCGGGTGTCGACCTCAGGACGAGTTGCTTCTCACACGGGAAACTGTACGTCGCTTGCTCCCGTGTCACCAGTCCAGACCACCGCATTATATTGTAGTCTTTAGTCCAGACTCTCTTTACATTTTGGCTCCTGGCAGCTTAACTACCAACGTAGTTTAGAAGGAGGTGTTGTAAGGTATGATACCTTTGTACGTATTTTTACTCTTTTGTGTCCTTGAATGTATTCCTGCATTATTTTCTTTATTTCCTTCAGTCACATCTTATGACCGAACTTAGCAGGATTCCCATATAACTCTCTTCACTTGCTTCGCTTGCAAAAAAATTATATTTTAATGCTATTTTAAAAGTTGTTTACTTATTGCTATAGCGACACTGGCATCTTAGGTATTTTTGGTGCTGTAGAGCCTTCACGCAGATGACGGCGCGGGCAGCAGCTAGTTTAGAATAAAAAAGCACTCGAACTTTTGGTACGCGTTTGGGGATGCCCATAAAATTGAAAATTATTAAGTATTATGTACCTACCTACCTTATTAACGTAAGTAACCTACTATTAATAAAGCCTATGTTATGGATTTTAATTTTAAAAAAAAGCTAACCGTATCTAGGTACAGACAGGGCCGTCTTTAAACTATTGGAGGCCCTGGGCACATAAGGATCAGGGGGCCCCTGTAAGCATAGTGTAGTGTGTGAATAAGTGTAGATAAGTCAAAATTCATTTTCATTATGATCACTTGATCAGTTTCCAAATATTCTGCTAAAAACCAATAAAAGAAACATAAGACTAATATTTTATACGTTTGTATGTTGGTACTAGAAACTTATTGTAAATCACACTGCAAATCAATTATTTTGTCATGGAATCGGTACTAATAATGTGTAGAATGGAACGGCGGCGGCTGCAAAAATGATTTTTTCGAGGTCAGGCCGGGGCCCCCATCGATCGCGGGGCCCTGAGCACTTGCCCAGCGTGCCCAATGGATAAGAGGGGCCTGGGTACAGACCTACTTTACGTTATTTGGTGAATCCCCGAAACTTTTACTTTTCATTAGATTGCCACTTCGGGAAAGGAAATCTAATCCAAATTGTAGTTTTTTGTCGAGTCTTGTTGGGGTAAACTTTGAATCAGCTTACTTTCTAGTTTTGACAATAAATATTAATTGATATATACAACATGTCCCAAAATTCAACGATAAGCCAGCACCGGAGGATAGACCTGCCCATGACTACTCGGGGAAAAAAAGAAAAAAAATATATATCTCTTTTTTTTTGAAGTTATAAAAAAAAAGAAGAAATTCTTAAAAAAGTGAGACCTTTTATGATATTTTTCACTACCATGACCACACTTTTTTAAATATTTCTGTTATTTTTTTTTATAGGCAACCTGAATAGCACTGCTATCTACCACAATTCTTAAAAAATCCAGAATACCTCTAGTTTTTTCACGTAAATTAATGAAACTTAATTTATTCCCTAAATTTTTTGAAGATTTTTACTTTTAATCAACTTTAACTCATCGTGGTGTAAAAAAAAAGTATGAACACTACTATGGCAAGTTTTTTTATAAATTGACGCAACTAATCAAGATTCCAAAATGGTATAATACTCTAGGCAAACAAGTTAAAAAAAAAAATGTTCCTATTATTTCTAAACAGGGGCCAAATGACGGTCTGGTAATAAAAAGTATTAGTTCTTGGAAAATGTTTAATATTTAAATAAATGGTCAAACAATTTCTCATGTAATTTATTAACATTATAACCAATGTTCAAATTGTTTGCCACCAGCAATAATACATGCACGACATCGCCTTAAAAATGACCGTTTTATTTGTCTTGCATATCTTCTGCGATTAATATGATCCGCAGCCTGACTGATATTTCGACGAAGCTCGTCCAATGACGCAATGGGTTTTGAGTAGACCCTGTCTTTAAGACAACCCCAATAGAAGAAGTCCAGGGGGTTCAAATCGGGTGAACGAGGTGGCCATAAGATAGGACCAAGTCGCCCGATCCAACGCCCTGGATACTCTTGATTTAAATATTCTCGCACAGGGCGGGCATAGTGTGCTGGGCAACCATCATTTTGGAGCCACATGTTTTGGAGATCATTTAAGGGCACGTCGTCTAGCAATTCTTGCAAGTCATTTTGTAAAAAGTTTAAATAACTATTGCCATCTAAGTTTCCTTGTAACTCAAAGGGCCCAATTACTTTTCCATTTAATATGCCGGTCCATAAGTTAACCTTGAATTGATATTGGGATCTGTCTTGTCTCATCAAGTGCGGATTTTCATTGCTCCAACTATGTAGGTTGTGTAGATTTAAATATCCATCTTTCTTGCATGTTGTTTCATCCGACCATAGAATTTTGTCCAGGAATTGGGGATCTTCCCTGTGCCTTTGCAGCATCACACGGCAAAATGTGACTCTTAATGGATAGTCCCGCGGTAACAACGTCTGCACACGCCTGTAATGATATGGGTGAAGCTTGTGACGTTGTAAAATTCGATGTGCAGAACTTTTCGGGATTCCTGTAGCTTCTTCTATGGCGCGTACCGAAGTAGTCGAATCATTTTATATCTCATTGAGAACTTCTTCATCACGATCCGAACTAGGTCTTCCAGCGTTTCTCCTACTGGATGGCATACGACCCTCCGAAAACGCTTGATGCACATTAATAAACACTCGATAATCAGGATATCTTTGAGCATTTGGGTACCTTTCTCGATACAGTCTGCTAGCAGCGTTAGCATTGCATCGGGTTTCTCCATAGATGAGGTGCATATTTGCGTATTCCTGTGGTGTGTATGGTTGCGGCATGTTGATCGTTAAACAGTCCAAAATGCGCCAGAACTCCAAATCACAAAACTCACAATCGTAGTCACAAAACACACAATCGTAGTCCAAGATAATGCCAGGTCAGTTCAGTTTGCAGATCGATTCCAGTCCAAAAAGCCAAGCCAAAAGTCGTTAGTACGTACGAGAGCCACGTCAGTTGAATACGGAACGGTGCGCAGTAAACAAAGGAGCAGAGCGTACTGAACTGACTTGCTCTGAGAATAATAACAGCTTCTCTACCTGCCCTGTTGTTGTCTCTTTTTAACGTAAATATCTCTGTCTATCTATCTCTCTCTAACTTCTAAGGTATGTATGCCCCATTCAAATTCCTAGAAATTGTAACAAGAACCCACTACCTGCCCTGTTGTTGTCTCTTTTTAACGTAAATATCTCTATCTATCTATCTCTCTCTAACTTCTAAGGTATGTATGCCCCACTCAAATTCCTAGAAATTGTAACAAGAACCCATTTTGGGCACGCAGTGAAAGTGATTACTGTCAACTATAATTTAAGGAATTTGGTTCTTGTTTTGAACTAGTATGGATATAATTTTTTTGTGGTTGATTTTCCTAGAGTATTATACCATTTTGGAATCTTGATTAGTTGCGTCAATTTATAAAAAAACTTGCCATAGTAGTGTTCATACTTTTTTTTTACACCACGATGAGTTAAAGTTGATTAAAAGTAAAAATCTTCAAAAAATTTAGGGAATAAATTAAGTTTCATTAATTTACGTGAAAAAACTAGAGGTATTCTGGATTTTTTAAGAATTGTGGTAGATAGCAGTGCTATTCAGGTTGCCTATAAAAAAAAATAACAGAAATATTTAAAAAAGTGTGGTCATGGTAGTGAAAAATATCATAAAAGGTCTCACTTTTTTAAGAATTTCTTCTTTTTTTTTATAACTTCAAAAAAAAAGAGATATATATTTTTTTTCTTTTTTTCCCCGAGTAGTCATGGGCAGGTCTATCCTCCGGTGCTGGCTTATCGTTGAATTTTGGGACATGTTGTATATATCGTGATTATATTTACCTATCTGATTTCAATAAAAGTGCTTTTCCCGGGTCCACCCCAGACGGACAATTTTAAATGATAAAAAATGCTGTTTGCAGTTTAAATCCTTCACCTGCGTCAATTTATAAGTCTATAGGAACTACGTCGAGTCAGTTCCAATCCTGTATTCTATAAAGCACCTAAACGATCCACCTCTCGCATTCGCGATTCTACGGTCCAGCAACCGTTTCATACGAATATGAACTTAAAGGCTCTCCCCCACAAGTGCATTATTATCGGTCGATAATACATGAACGGTATTGCGATAATGCATCCCGATTCCTTGCCACACAGCTGCGTTTATCATAGATACTTAAGGCCCCCATATAGGTACGTAACGATCTGTCGCAAAGATCGATCTGAACGGTCGATCACCATCAAAGCAGCGGCCACACACGAAATGATTGGTCGTTAAGATCGATCGCAACGATCGACCGTTACGATCGAAAGGGAACGATAGAGACAAAAATCAAATTGTTGATCGCAAAGAACCATACACTGTCGATCCATCGTTACAATCGATCTGAAGCGATAATAATAAATAACCCCGCCGCCGTATCTCTACGTTGACGCCGTGGTGGGGCTTGCGCGCTCCGAACTCTAGGCCTATGCCGGAAGAGTTTACTTTGCTGGAACAGGTCTAAGGTGAGGAGCCAGACCAAGAGAGATACATAAATCCGCAGGGCAGCATGTGGCGAGCTGTTGGGCAGTAGCGACCCCACGGACCCTATCTTCAGGGAGAAGTCTTGTTCCTCACCTCTGGCTTGCCTTTATTGGCCGGCTGGAGTGAACAATGACGAGGAACAGAGCTCCCATCTCATTCTTGCCTTTATTGGCCGGCTTGAGTGGAGATTCGCAAGAGCAAACGTGCTCGGTGGAAGGAAGTATTCCAGTAAGATGCTGGTAGGGATCTTGACCGTACTTCCGGGATTGTCCTGATAGCCGTGGAATACCTCTCCACTCCTCATAAGCACCTCAGGACATGTTGCCCTCTTGTTGCACCGTCACTATGTGCTAGCGACCGTTTCCGGGGGCCCATTGTTGAGTGTACAAGTCACCCCCTGCCATTTTATCCGTGTATATATAAAACATTGATCAAGCAGGGGTCATAGTTATTCCATAGTTCTTGGTAACCAGTCCACTTTAGCCACCCAAACCCATAGTCCAACTTTTTATTTTTCCATATCCTGCAATAGTCCTACACCAACCGGGGGTTATCCTTGGGTGCACTTGCATAGCGCATACAGGGATAATCGTCGGTTGGTGCCGCATTTCATTCAAATTTCCTAAGGGGCCTCTGCGAGTTGGCTTCGGCCCCTCGTACGCCTTCCAAAGGACCGGGACCCAATGGTTCCGAGATATATAAATAAATAATAATAATATATTTATTTGCGTAAAACATGGTATAAAAAGGTCTTACAGTACAAAAATAGAGCAGACATGTTTTGCCAAGATTAAACATAGCATGCAAATATTTGTTATAACAATTTAAAAAAAAATATTATTATATTACAACAACACTATTTTCGCTCTAGGAATTGTTTTATACTATAGAAGTTGTTATCAATTAACCATTCATACAATTTATTCTTAAAAGCATAATTATCTCGAGTTTAACATTTTCAGATTACTAGGTAGTTTGTATATATCGTCTTCGATCAAGTAAATGGACATATACACTGTCGATTCGTCGTTACGGTCGCTCTGCAGCGACGGATCGTTCCGTATATGGGGGTCTTTATAATGGTTTTTATCGTCCGATATTTCTAACGTGCGCGACGGGCGTGTAGCCCACACTAGGTACAGGCCCCCCGCCTGAACTACACGGATCGTATGCGTCCTAAATACAAAGTGTTCTAAGAACTCATATCGGACGGAGGAACGCAAGCGTCCTACTTCTATTGCATCATTATTATCGCAGCCCTGTTATAAAATTATAGTTCACATTTGTATGAGACGCTCACTTAGCTAGTACCTATTTTATTTACGAAAGTAAAGTCAATGTACTGTTTTTTATTTTTTTATTTATTATAAGTTCACACCATGCAAAAAAACTTACAAAGCCCCCCAAAACCGTAGTAATGGTTTGTTTGACTGTGGGGTCTGAATGTGTGGTCTGTCTGTGAATCTTGCCCTAGTAGACAGTACCTACAGTTACTTTTTTGTGTTTGGAACTATGTCGCTCACTGGGGCAGATTGTGTACCTACCTACAGTACCTATTCACAGATTATAAAACAGAAATAAAAATAGAACTAAATACCTACCTACTCAGTAGTTTGTAAGTAGAGAGGTGCATATACCTACCTGTCTGCAATTTGGTATCTGTAAGTGATATGATAACGTTTCTAGATAGGAACCTAATTCTTTTCATGACGAACTGAAGTAGTGGAATTTATCTATAATAGTCACGAAACAGATATACTGGTATTCAGCTGCATCCGGTTAGACTGGAAGCCAACCCCAACATAGTTGGGAGAAGGCTAGGCAGATGATGAGTCACGAAACAGATAGCTGTTTTGCCAAGAACCGGATATCCGGCCATCTTGTAAGTATCCGTATAAGAGGTTCGATTTAAAAGAAAAAAATAGAGATGTATGTAGGTACCTACCTACTTGGGAATTAATAAGGGTAGGTGTGGATAAGTAGGTACTTACAATTCCCAGTCAGCATCGCCAATTGTTTCATAGTACTCCTGTTGTATATCGACCGCGGTCATGTCATGACGTTTGTTTGGGTCTTCCATCTTGATGACGACTAAAAAACAATCAATAATCAAATACTTAATATCTAGAATAAAAGAAAGGAAGAAAAACCATTTAAAATATTAGGCACAGTACCTACCAAGGAAGACATTTGAACAACATTAAAAGTATGTACCATAAAATTAATTAGTCTTAGTAGGATCATGTGTGCCTCACGGCCGCGCCCAATACGTAGCCTATTGCGGCTGAAATGAACCTATTGCCAGTAGGTTCATTTCAGCAGAGGTAATGCCAAACCAGACAGATGCTATCTGACCTCTGACTCCGGTCAAAATGAACCATCATCATTTAATTGAATCGAATTAAGTATGACATAAAATAACACTGTTATTTTCCTATTCCTTAACTATAGGTACCTATAGTTAAGGAATAGGAACAACGTGCCCTTACCAATAATTGAAAAGGCAAATTCTAAACAAGCAACTAACGATTAATTACTTACTTACTAAATTAAATAATTCCTAATAAGTACAGTTAGAATACAAAAGAATAGGTATACCTAACACAAACACATCTTCCTAATAGTCTGAATTCCAAAACATTCAGCGGCTAAAATTAGCTCTAACGTAAGTAGAATAATATACACAAGTTAAAACTGACATGGCCCAGGCGCCGCGACGCCGCCACCGAGCGCATCCGATTGATTTAGGCAAATTTTCTGTTACTCTCTATAGGTATATAGAGAGCAACAGAAAATTTGCGTACTTAAATAATGATCGGCAGGTAAATCTGCCCCCTTCTGAGCTTGTTAACTTTCTATATTATATAAAATAAAGTAATAGAAGAAACAAAAAAGGATCTAAAACAGTAATTGGACGAATAAAATGAAGTACGTCTTTCCCGTGTTTTCACTCAATCAATGGGCTATAAATTCGCATACGATTCGCAACAACCAATCACACTGCGTAGATAACTACTGCGGTTTTAACAGTGTGTTATTTATGTTATGAGTATGACACAGCTTCAAAACAATTAAATATAATTAGGTACCTATTTAATATTATTCATAAAATAAATACTTACCTTGTAATAAATTTAAAGAAAAAACACTCCAGTAACACAACCTGTCATCAAGACGCACCACTGCAGAATGCAATGCAATTACCCAAGCTTCGTCAGTCTTGAAGAATATTCAATGGCTCTGGGCACACTAGAGTCTAGCGACTATGAAAAAGAAAATCACCGACCATAGACAAATTTCGCGATAGCAGGGTTGCCAGGTTACACAGAAAACTTTGTTAGACTATTTTGATTGTTGATTCCGCTTGTGTGCCGTAATTACAGACACAATTAAAAAGCCATTGTGTCTCGCGTAGATTTACGTTCCGGCTGACTAAGGGTCTGCCGGAACGTCTAATATAACGTTTAATTATACCATAAAATAGTGAGAATAAATCTATGGTCTATACACAGTGAGTGATTCAGGGATTCCCATTTTAAACTCTGTCGATTGTTTAATTAGTAGCAAGTCACGCGGCCATTCGTGCCAGTTTGAACACCTCTATAGGTAGGTACATCGTACACGTTAGTTGATACAATTAATCGGCGCGAGCGAATTTCCCTTGTATCCCGGTTGCTCCCTTCAATTTGGCCAGGGTGTATGTTTAAGAACGGTATAGCCTCTTGCCATTACTGATATTCATGTTTTACTTATTGTTTATATAGCGGTCGAATTTTAATTTTTTAATCTTTTTATTTTTAAATATTTAAAACATCGGTATTTAACCGAACCTCAAATATACCCATATTGCTTTCCTAAAAATGTTATTGAGCACTCTAATATACTTAATGTGCCTCTTTTTCTGATCTTTTTAAACACATCATCACGCCTTGTTTTCCGAAGGGTAGGCAGCGGGGTACCCATAGTATACACTCCTATTTTTGGGTAAGCCAAGTATCTGGAACCAACTTGAATGTAGCGCTCGCCCACCGTTGCCGCGGCACTGCTCGCTTCGCTCACTCGGCTCGCACGTCTTTGGTAACAGTTCTGATCTAACCTAACCCATTTGGTAGAAAACCTATTTGCCCTAGCTTAGTTACTGCGACCAATTCGAATCGCGCGTGGTTGGTCAGTTCTAACCTAACCTAATCCGTTTGGTCGAGGTATTCTAAATTAGTTACTGCGACCAACTGTGAGAAAAGCCAGGAACTGAAAAGACATTTATTAAAAAAAAAGTGTGCATGATAAGAAGCCCAAAAAGTTCTTGAAAATTCATTAATTTCATAAAGTGTACATACAACATTAAAAGGTAAATAAGTTTTTAAGAGGACCAGTTAAATATTTACAATTTAGAACTGGAAGTACACTAGAACTGAGGTTGTTGTGTCCTTTACCTTTTTGTGTAGGTACAATAAAGAAGGGGATACGCTAAGGTAGCCCACGAAACATATTTAGATTAACATACAACCCGAAACCTGCAAATGGCAAAATAGGTACGTTAGAAAATTTTAATTTCGCGGGCTTCTTGAAAAGTAAATACTTTTTAGTAGGTAGTTATGTAAAAGAAAATGCATATTTTATTATCTATGTTTAACGATGAAATCATGCCGAAGATAAGGCAACACTTGAATCGAGGTCAAAATAATTATACGGATGAGTGATAAGACAGTTTATTGTTTTATATAACAATATTTAATATTTACACATAGTTCAATATGTAGCTTACTCTAATAACAGGTTAAAATCTACTCTTTGCGTGTAAATACATATTATTTCCAATCAAGAGATTTTTCACAATCCTAAAGGCACTATATTTTGTGCAATATTAGTTATTCCAATAATCTAAGAATAAGCAATCACTGGTGTGTTATCACAGTGCATAATCTATCACATGTTAATACAAATATCTTTTTTAGTATAAATTGGAACCGAAATTTGATAAAAATCTGTTTTACAAAAGAAGCCTTATTATCTTAGCTTTTACTAAATATTTGGACAATTTTGATATGTATTATTATTTTTTAAGTTACTTCTACGGATAATGTGGAGGAGTAAGGAAAATGTCGTAAGAATGTGGATGGCTATAAGCCTATAAGAGTAAGGGAAGACCTACGATGGATGGACTGTTTAAAAGATGATATGGCTAGAAACAGGGTGACCACTGAGATACGACTAATATGTTTGCAAGTATGGAAGAAAAAGACATGTTGCGACGACCCCAAATAAATTGGGATCAGGGCAGCTTATTCAGTTTATCCACACCAAGGTGGATACGCGGAAACGCATGTCCGAGAATCCACCCTAGGCAACTAGGCTTAGTTAGATAAACGAAATTTATAGGTGTTTTTTTTCGTCCTGGATTGGAAATCTTCAAATAGCAGGTCCGAGAATCCTAGGGTGAGAATGACAGGTTCGGGAATCTTAGGGTGGATAAACGGAATAAGTCATAAGGGCAAGAGAATGATGACTTTCTTCAGTCTCGGGATCTTAATCGAATCGTTATTGAAATATTGCTGAAACGGGATTACTTGCTATTTATGACAACAGTCACCATGGCATAGTTTATTAAAGGACTAATGTTATTTTTGTATTTCAATGTTCTTTTTTCGAAATATATATTAAATATATTCAGTCTAATGCAATAATTTGCCTCATGATAATTCCCCTTGGTGAGTGTTTACAATAATAATTATGAGTCAGATAGAAGCTATCGAAGTATACCATAATAGCAAGTATACCTACATCACAGCGGTTTACCAAGCATCTTGTGTCCATAATAACTATTTACCTAATTAGTCATTACTTCTAACGTTACCGAAGCTAAGCTAGGAATATTTATAAAAAAATCCTTTCTAGATAAATATAGACCTCAAAAATATGAAATTCTTAAGCATACCTAATGCCTCTACAAGTTTCACAAACAATTGACTTCTTGTTTGGGAACTCTAAGCTCCTACGATCCATTTCGCCTTCGACCCAGCCGAGCAAACGATCCTTCAAATACAAGATCGTTTCCTGACGAATCACGCCTTCTTGGAAGAATTCTTTTAAGACTATCGTGATGCCATTGTCATTCTCTCTACTTGCGTCGCCGAGCGGTCTTTGGTGTTTCATGTAATTGAACACAAACTTTACTATTTGGACGATCAGATCTTCTTCAGGGCTCAGCAGCCGAAGTCGGGCGATGTCTTCAGGTACGAGTTTAGACAACACGTTGAAAGATATTGTCATTAAATTGGCATAAACATCTTGGCTTAAATTTTCTAGCATGAGAGCCACATTTTCGGCGCCGGGTGCGCTGACTCGAACGAGAAGGGAACCGATTCTTAGTATTTCTCCCGGATGAATACCGACCAACGTATTATTTTCTTCCTCGCCTTCGATATAGCCGGCGACGGCATTCGTGGAGGGTACTATCCGAGTTGGCACGTTGTTGCTATTAATTGAAGCAGGGCCAAGATTACCGAACAGCTGTGCCCTGCCTTCCTTTCCGAGGTTATAAAGCTCTCCAGGGTTGAACTTATGCTGAGCGTTTAAGTTTACTCGTCCATCGGAAGTCATGGATATTCTGAGCTTGTGTTGGTTGAGGTCTTTGTTAATGCGGAGTACGTCGGCGAAGTACTGGTCTTTGTCAAAGATGTTCTGTATGCCTCTGATGACTTCAGTGTTGCCCTGCACTGCGCCTTGTATCCTCCTTGATTCAGCGCTGATCTTGTCGAACATTTTCCTAGAAAAAAAAAAGCAATTTAAAATACTTTCTGGTGCATCATAGTGTTATGGTAACTATTACTTGTAGATTGACCGTTGTAAAAATTACTACAGCGCTACATGCATCTTATGGGTGATGTTGGTAAACATTTGCGATGATTTTTGTGAAATTGTAAAGATATAAGATGGCGTCGTAAGTTCTGATTTTGGGCAGGTGTTTGAAGATCCTTGAACAACTGTATATAGTTGTAATGTATTTTTAAATCAATATTATTGTAATAAAACTATAGTTTTATTTGTTACTGACCTGTGTCTATTACTCCTGAGAGTGGAGCGATACTCGTTGATGGTTTTAGCCTGAGCGTCCTCGATAATACTCTGCGCGGTCCGGTTGGACACCACAGCATGACAGAAGAACAGAGTCGCCGACGCGAATTGGAACAGTTCTAGCTTCGTCGGCTTTTCTCCATGCTTGCGATACTAAAGAGAAAGGGATATTGTTAAAAGGAGGATCCAACAAAATACAAGATAATTAAGATTTTGCCGTGCCGTACACTTCGCCGTGTTTTTAACAAATTTTACCGACTTCAAAAAAAAGAAGGTTATATAGTTTTTTTTAAAATAAGTACCTACATATTTACTAACAAGTTGATGATGATGATAATGCTGGTTTACTACCAAGTATTTTTTGAAATGACAATATTTGTTTGCATATTAAAAAAACATCCCATTTATAGCTATCTTGAACATCCCAGCTATCTTGAAATATATTATACGTTACAACAAAAGGTCTCGGCTAGTCATCACTGAAATAATTCTTCAAGAAGCTTCTGGGCTTCTGGGCAATCAGCCACGCTGATTTTATCAAAAACAAAGGGGGTATGGCTTACCACAATGAAGTTTACGATTCACTACGATATGGCGATACGCACCTTCAGTATAATGTGAAACAAGCTGTTGACGACGCCTGCTCCTCCTGTGACCATGTTTGCGTGACGTAACACCTCCACCGACACTGTCAGCGCCTGTCCTGTCTTTAATAATAAGCTTGTTTATTAATTAATTCAGTGGACTGATAAATATGGCAAGGGAGTGAGTAAATTAACACTTTGGTGGAAAGATGCTTCTGTTTGCCAAGAAGTGGAGTATGACAGTTGTAAGTGTAGACGTTCCTCAAACGTATACGCTGCGTAACTGCGATCATAGTTTCTATGTAATCATATTCTCGACGCGACCCCATCGCAACGTTTACGCGGCGTCAACGCGGGGTCAGCTAGCCCCAAATGCGACGACGACCTCTAGAGGTTTTTTCAAGTAAGAGGGCAGTAGCTTTCTGAGGGACTTTGTTTGGCCCATGCTTGACGCCGCGATGTTATCAGTAGTGACGTCACTGATTCGTTGCTAGGTTAGGATACTAGCGATTATGGTCTGTTCAAAAAGTGTATGATTAAAATGTAAACAATAGATCAGAAAACATACCTGTGGGTTCCAATTTGTAGCACTGCCACTTACAAATTGAGTGCTTTGATTTGATAATTTATTGAAACAATAATTGTTGAAAAAAGTGATGATAACAAACATTATTATGTCTCCCAACAATTATTGTTTCAATAAATGATCAAATCCAAGCACTCAATTTGAAAGTGGCACTACAAATTGGCATCTAGAGGTATGTTTTCTGAATACAGATGAATGTGTTACTAATATATTAATTTTAGTGTAGATTGCGTAAGAATTTAACCTGGACCGGGTTTGTTTACACTTTCACCAAATCCTTTTGAATCAGACTATACTTACTTTGGTCATGTTGGTGCCGGCGGCGGCAGAGCGCGACAGCAGCGAGCTGGCGGCGCCGGCGGCCAGGCCCACGCTCGACGCCGCTATGTTCAGCCAGCTACCGCGGGCTTCGGCATCCGTCGGGCTAATGGACTGAAAAAAGGTTATTTTTATGTTTTAATATTGTATTTTTGTGCCTAAGCCCCCTTCCCCCCCCCACATTAGGCGTGCGCCGGGCGTGAGCGTTCCTCGGGTGTGTGACCGACGTGCGCCGCGCAGTGAAATTGACTACGCGCCACGCACGTCGGACACACGCTCGAGGTACGCTCGCGCCCGGCGCACGCCTAATGTGGGGGGGGCCTTATGTGAAACTTCCATCTAACAGAGTTTTTAAGTTATTTGTATTAACACGCAATGGGCCTGCGATGCCTACCAATCACACTAATATTATAAAGGCGAAAGTTTGTGAGTGTGTGTGTGTGTGTTTATGTTTGTTACTTCTTCACGCCGCACAGGTCGATCGATCAGGTTAAGCTACGCTTGCCGCGGTTGGTCTGTGGATAGGTGACCATCTTTACATACCGAGACCCCTCCGTGCCTCGGAAAGCACGTTAAGCCGTTGGTCCCGGCTGTCATTCGTGGATCTTTGACAGTCGTTACGGGTAGTCAGAAGCCCGAAAGTCTGACAACCAGTCTTACCAAGGGGTATCATATTACCCAGTAGCTGGGTTGTGGAGGTCAGATAGGCAGTCGCTCCATGTAAAATACTGGTATTCAGCTGCATCCGGTTAGACTGGAAGCCGACCCCAACATAGTTGGGAAAAGGCTAGGCAGATGATGACTTCTTCACGCTCAAACGGCTGGACCAATTTTGATAAAATTTTGTATGGAGGTAGCTGACACCCTGGATTAACATATAGGCTACTTTTTGTCCCGATATTCCCACGGGATCGACAATTACGCGGGTGAAACCGCGGGGCGCAGCTAGTAAAATATAATTATTATTAGAATAGAGAGTAAAACTTCGAACAGAATCAAATACCTATTTAAATTCAGTAGATAGTGTAACGTATTACACTTAAAAGAGACTTAATTATTAAGTGTTTGCTTACTTGTTCATGAGTGCGTCTATCGTGCAAATGGAGCGATGATCGCACGAGGCCGTACACGCCGGTGGCCACGGTAGCGGCGGCCGCGCCGGCCAGCACGACGGGCGCCACGGGCGTGAACGCCGCCACGCCGATCACGCCGATGGCGCCTATAGACGCTATTGTAGTCGCTGAGTCCACTGAACTGAGCACTCGCGCCTTTATACCCAATGTTGGTGATGGCGCTACCGTCAGTTTTACAGCGAATGATTCTTCGCCCTGTAATAATTGATATAAAATTATTAAACATATAATATGATGAATGTGGGGGGCCCGTGGCTAAATAATAACAGCCGCACAGGTCGATCGATCAGGTTAAGCTACGCTTGCCGCGGTTGGTCTGTAGATAGGTGACCATCTTTACATACCGTGACCCCTCCGTGCCTCGGAAAGCACGTTAAGCCGTTGGTCCCGGCTGTCATTCGTGGATCTTTGACAGTCGTTACGAGTAGTCAGAAGCCCGAAAGTGTGACAACCAGTCTTAACAAGGGGTATCGTATTACCCAGTAAGTAATTGGGTTGTGGAGGTCAGATAGGCAGTCGCTCCATGTAAAATACTGGTATTCAGCTTCATCCGGTTAGACTGGAAGCCGACCCCAACATAGTTGGGAAAAGGCTAGGCAGATGATGATGATAATATGATGAATGTCTGTAATGGATTTATGGTGTGAAATAGAGTTATTATAATTACTCGACTGCGTTTTAAGTCTGAAATCTAAGTATGCGTGTATGTAATAAACTAATAATGCTTTCCGTGTGGCTAGGGGCCTGTTGCAGTGGAACAATATATTTATACATTTTTTAATTCCTTCGGTTGATTGATACCGTTGTATCAATCAACCTATCTTTGCGGGATTAGTTCCTTACTAGCAGGTGCAAAAAAGATTAGATTTGATTCTAAACTATGAACAAATTCATAAAAACTCCACTCCACGACAACTGAGGAAGTCGTGCAGTATTTGAAGGTGAAGGCCAACTGGACTCTGAGGGTCGGAAGGTTCGAATCGCGACACAACATCAACTTTAAGTCATTCGTGGTACGAGTTCCAACCCAACATCTAGAGACCTGTCTGAAAGAGGACTTTTGGCCGAAAGGTGTCGTATATCGACGTTTCCGAGGACGGTTACGCGACACCACGCAGCGAAACACGACGCCGACAATGATACCTGTATAGTTCATAGTTTTAAGGTTTTTTTTTAAATGTAAGTATTAGTTTATTATTTTATAAGATTATTTTGTGTATTTTATGTATGGGCCTTAGTTGCCTGATAATAAAATGATTATTATTATTATAAAAACAAAAATGTAAGTAGTTGACCACTTTTCTCTAATTTTAATTAGGTATCACAAAAATTATTAGTTACCTCAAGAAGAGTTCCAGTGTATTCACCGTTTTCAGGCGCAATCATAACACATTTTGGCAGAGTATTGTCTACCAAATATGAATCCCAGTTTTGATAAACGCGTGCGTTTTCATCAACGTAAACGCGACAGGATTTCACTAAAAACAATTAAAAAATAACAATTAAATATAAATGCAAACGGAACCTTGGTTTAAAAGAATTTTCATTTATTATTACTTTTTTTTTTAATTTTTGGTTCCATTTGCCAAAAATCGAGTTGAATGGCGTGCAATAGGAGAGGCCTATGTCCAGCAGTGGACTGCTATAGGCTGCTGATGATGATCCTACTTTTTTTTTTCTTATAAATACTTAAGTAGATAAGTATTACAAATTGATGTTACGACTTGTTTATAGTACTTTAAACCACAAGTAAGACTTAAGATAATGATTTTTTTCCATAATTACAGTTCTTTGTTTTTTTTACTATTCACAAACAAAGTTTATTCTGCAGATTTACACCACAAAATACTAGTTCATGAAAGCACAACTAAGTTAAACACACAAAAAAAGTATAGTTTTATATACTTAGCTAATACTTACTGCCAACTGTAGTAGGTATACACCTCCTAACTCTGAATAAAGCAGTACACCATATGTCACTGTCCGTCTTCTCATGAAGGTCTAACCAGTAGTCTGATGGCTGCATCTGATAGAATTTCACTGGTTTCGGTTTAGCGCACACAATGAGAAGTACCGACATTACTATGTCATCATCGTTGTGTGAAAATTTACCTAGAAAAAATGTATAATGTTGATCATAACAGTTAAAAAGGCAGATCCTCCGCCCCCACCCCCCTCTTCTCCCTATATTGTCAGCAATTCAGCATGGATGGTACTGAATGTAAGAAATAAAAAAAGTTAACTGTTTTGAATTCTATCCATACCAATCAAAGGGGGAATTTAACAAGGAAATAATAATAAATATATGAACATATCATAATGTATCAGAGTTACAAAATTAAAAGATAAGTAAGTACAAGATTTATTATAAATTTATAATGCAAGATACTTACTTTGTTCACACAATTTTTCATAAACTCTCATGACTTGTTCCTTCTGCCTGGTTGTGTAACCTTCAAGGTGTGCATTCTGATCACCAACAACTTCTGATAATTCCCCTTCACGGCTTGGACCACCAAAGAGTGCAAATGCTACATTTTGAAGCAAATAGTTTCTATTGCTTTTTTCATACCTGAATAAAAAAACATAATTAAGTATTATTTATTTTCCTATAAGTGTTGTATGTACTTGTGAAAAAAAAATTGTGTGACTTTTGTTTAAATTATCATATTATGAAAAGGTTGTCTGAAAAATGTAATTTATATTGATGATGAAATGATGATGATGATGTTGAATTTTTAGAATGCTTTGCCATCCGGCAAAGCATTCTAAAAATAGCTACTATAATGTTAAGTACCTACATTTCCTGTAGTGTCTGATAAACAAATTCAAGTATTGAGCTACTAAAAGAGTTTTAAGCAAAATGTTTTAATAACAATTTTATGATATTTGTTTGACTGACAGCAAAAATAATGGCAATCAATCAATCTGTCTAGCCTTTTACAAACTGCAGCAAAAAAGAATGACAAAATGGAAGTCATCTTTTGATAGAAACACACCGCATTATATTGTAGTCTTTGATAGAAACTATATCTGATGTATGTATATGCAGTCAGTTATTGGCAGTCTAGCCCTGTGACATCATTATTCTCTCACGCTGGTTATATTAGGTAATAGGTTCTACGGGCTGGTGTCCGCAACTCCACGATTGACGTGGAGTTGCGGACACCAGCCCGTAGAACCTATTATTATATATATATATATTTTGCGTATGGTAATAGGTGCTGGTTATATTATTAGAATGTACTAGTGGACTCAGGGATCATTGTGCCGATAGTTGTGACAGCCAATGGCTTAATAGCCAAGAGCCTCAACCAACTCCTGAGGAGGCTCTCATTGGGCAGCCGAATCAAGGGCTTGATTCAGAAAGCGGTACTTCTGGACATGGCCCGCATTGTTAGGAGGTTCCTCTCTCTGAAACCCTGACCGCCGGTAGCTGTATGCCGTACCCTGTTCCCGATACCGGTGGGCTACTGTTTTTATATGTATTTTAAAATGTTTTTATATTCTAATATTTAATAATAAAATTGGTATTGGTAATTGGTATTACGGGCTGGTTTCCGCAACTCCACGTCAATGCGCGTATTTTGCGTACGGTTAAAATTGGTATGAGTTGTATAATGAATTTTAGAATGTACCTACAATAATTAAAATAATTATTTGTGATTAAATATGTGATGTTTTATTGTTACTGATTTGTTAAAAATTCATTGATTGCCATCTTTAATGGTTCCAATTTGACCTTTAACCCTTTGTATGCCGTAACGTTGATCCATGCCAGACACAATTTTACTTGTTTCTTAATTATGGCATTCAACCGATTATGGTAAAATATTTTGCACTATTTTATTATCTTACACTTCAGCAATTCAAACCATACTTACTTCACCCAGTCACAGTCCCCTAAGTTTTCATAATACTCCTGCTGTATTTGCACTGGAGATACCTTCACTGTAGCCTCGAAAGCTTTCTCTACATTTGGGTCATCCTCATTTTGTAATGTAACTGATTCCGGAAGTGTTTCAAAATTTTCCACTTGTTGTATTAAACCAGAGTGCTCTGTAGCCATTTTAGTCTGAAATACATAAACATTGCATCATAATTTGAAATTAAATGGATCTTTGATTACATGGGCAAGTAATTATGTAAATTTGAGATAAGAAAAAATAAAACATGAATAACAGATTGTACCAATGTGCTTTCTGTCCCTGTCCACACACTTACTTGCATCATGGAAATATTTAGGGGAACCGTGAGTCATTCGTCATCATCAAACACTATTACAGATCATGTTTGTATTTCTAAAAACCTAATTATTGTCTTTGTTTTTTATAACTTAAGTAGGCGAGCTCGTCTGATTAGTTGATTGTCGTGCTTGATTACGTTATTTTTATTAATTAATAGGTGCGGTGCACTTTATTTCACTGCACATAATTATTTAGAGTTACAATACGATCTGTCAATGTATAAGAACATCAAGATTTCTTACCTTTTCATATAAAACGGTTCCCTTGCATCTGTTAGCTTAGTTTATCACCAAGAAAGATCATTCACAAGTTCATTTTACGATAAATTCCGAGTTTTTATAGAACAACAGACTGATCGGAAAAGTACATAGTCCGCATTATATTGTAGTCTATCTATGTTCGTCGTAATTGTTTGTTTTGACATTTCACTGATAATTTTTCACCGTGACCACAGAGTACTTTTATATCTATGACCGTGACGTGTAATGTCAAAGACTTCATTCAAAGCAGCCACAGCATAGAGAATAGATCCCTTGATCTACTTAGGGCTGATTTTTCCATCGCCAGATAACTTTTATTCGAGGAATAAATTGACGTTTGACAGTTTTTGTATGAAATAACTGTCAAAATTTCTTAATTATTCCTTGAATAAAGTTATTAGACGATTGAAAAATTTGCCCTTAGATTGCAATCAGCTGATAACTTTATTCAAGGAATAATTTTGAAATTTTGACAGTTATTTCATACAAAAGCTGTCAAACGTCAATTTTATTCCTCGAATAAAACTTATCTGGCGATGGAAAAATCAGCCCTTAGCGAGGAAAGTTTAATTCTCTCGAATTAATATTTTATTACTATTTATAGGATTTATTGATATACTTAATAAAATCAATAGCATGGTAAAATATCATAAAGTTTGCATTGTCTAAAGCGACTGCATGACCTAAAGCGCGGTCTTTGTCGGACTGCATAGAAAAGAAAGAGAAGCGCGATGACACAACGCTGGTAATTTATTGCAAATTATATATGAAGCAATTAGCTATTTACAAAAAATCAATTGTTTGGACAAAAAAATTAAAAGACTAGTGCTTTATTAAGTTGCTTGTAGAATAATCTGACAAAAAATCATAATGATTGTATATAAATTAGTATGCTTTTATTATAAAAAGAAAGTTTTTAGAGGTAGGTATCTTCATGATTTTTAGGGTTCCGTATCAAAATGGTAAAACGGAACACTTATGGTGAGAATCAGTACAGACTGATTCTCACCATAAGGGTTCCGTTTTAACAGACAGACAGACAGCTGTCTGTCTGCCTGTCTGTCACAGCTGGATATCTCAAGAACTACTAATGCTATCTTCTTGAAAGGAATAGTTTTAGATGACGTTTGCCCAACTACTTTGCAAATAAGAAAGAAATAAAAAAATATATATTTATTTTGCAACAGGGACTGAAAGGGGGTCTGAAAAATTCGATTCTCAAATATTTTTCTTTTTTTAGGCTGCATTGTTTTCGATTTTTGATGAAAATTGTAAAAAAACAGTTCCCCCCCCTTTTTTTTTTTGCGGATGAGAAATCATCAAATGACTCCTCCCGCTCTGGGTGGAGCGGAAGGGAGTGTCAGACTCTTACTGACTAAAACCCACCCGTGTTCCTTCCTTAGCCGTTTATGTTCTTTCGGACAATCCCGCTGACCCCGGCGGCTTCGGCCCTAAGGGGCCCCTCCTCCATGCTGACATCTCTTTGAGGCGCGCGTGGAACACGTAAGCGCCGTCCGGCACGGGCCTGGTCCTGATCGGACGGTGAGCTACCCATTACTCTCCGCCCGCAGGCCCGCGCCTACGGTGGCCGGGAGTCGTCACGCGGCCCCCGACGCCTGGGGCGTCCCCCGCGGCGGCTGAGACGGGAGGCTCTCTCCCTGAACCGTCCCGCCACCTCCTTCGCTAGCATGACTGCTTCGCAGAAGGAGGTGACTGCCTCCCACTCCCTCTCGCCCCGGACCATGGCTTGCACCAGGGCCGGACGCGAGAGGTCGCCGTCGCTGCCAATCGCCTCTACGAGGACACGGCGGTGCTCCGCCCAAGTGGGGCAGACCTCCACCGTGTGCTCCACCGTGTCCTCTGGGCTATCCTGGCAATGGTGACACCCGGGCGTTTCCTCCCGCCTGATGATGTGCAGGAACCTCCCGAAACTTCCGTGTCCGGTGAGGACCTGCGCCAATTGGTAGGTGAGGGCGCCGTGGCGCCTCTCTAGCCACTCCTCAAAGAGGGGTCTTATCGCCGCTATCGCGGCGTGCCCTGCGCTGGGTTGCGACAGTCGCTCTTTCCATGCCGCCATGAGATCGCGCCGGAGATCCGTCCGCTCCGCAGCGATTTGCCGCGGAAGCGGATCCTCCCCCCGGCGTAGTGCCTCCGCGCGCAACTCATACAGGCGCGCGAGGACTATCGCCTCCAGATCCCATGGCGGCAGTCCGGCAAGGAGGCTTGCCGCCTCGCCCGAGATCGTGCGGTAACAGTTCCCCCCCTTATATCCGAAGTTTGCAAAGAGAAACATCTGAAATAATTCTATGTGATAGAAGTTTATGTAAAGATTACAGGAAAAATAAAACGATGTCTCTAAATAGCACACTTTTTCAGAAATCATCAACATAAGTTACACTAGTTCCACTATCGGTCAAGAGATGGCGCTGACCTAAAACTGCAATATTCTACACCGCAGTGCGCAGTGTTAACATTCTCTAACGAATATAGGCTTCGCCAATGAAAAATTAAAAACATGATGGTACGGAACCCTCTCGGTGCGGTAGTCCGACTCGCTCTTGCCCGGTTTTTTTTTCTTTCGTATCAAATTAGTTGTATTATGTTTTCGACACACTATCTACCTAGCTTACAATATGATCGACTACAATAAACAAAATCAAAAAAATATATGATACCTATTCTTCAGGATTTAAGCTAGGTAGATAGTGTGTCGTATTCCACCATCATACCATACTGCGATCGCCAACCCGCCTGCCAAGCGTGGCGATTATGGCAAACCCCCCCCCAAAATTGGGGGAGGCCTATGTCCAGCAGTGGACGTCTATCGGCTGAAACGACGAGGCTAAGAAGTGTCTTGGTGGAGTGGGATCACACACTCCTTGTACGCATGTAGGCAAGTAACTCCCTACCATAGACAACTCCTGTGCAGCAGACAATTAATTAGTATCCAATAACATTGTCAGTCACTGACTGTGACACTGCCACTGTGGTGCAGGACAATCTCTCGTTAGAGAGGTATATTCCTTGAGGACAATCTTTAGCCTCTTCATATACAGAGACGGTACGAGCAGAATACCAAATTAAATAAGTCAAATGATATTTTTGTTATTATTATTCCGAGTCCCATTAAAGGCCTACGCAGACCGGGACGGCATGGCAAGGGATTTTGCCATCAGCCAGCGCACACTAGCCGCTTAGATACCGCGGCATTCCAGTGGCTTCCCCGCTTCTACCCCCGCCGCCTCACCCCGCGGTATGTCACAACGAGCGCCGGAGTCCTTGGCATGACGTTGCCTATCGCAGGACGCCACGGCATCCCGCCGCGGGAGCCCGTGGCGCGTCTTTCAATGCCGTGCAATGAAATCCCTTTCGATGCCACGGCATCATTTTAAAGCAAACCAATTTATGTCGTATTTCTATATCCCTAAGTTTGAATGTCCATTAGTAAAAATTTAAATCCCTTGCCATGCCGTCCTGGTCTGCGTAGGCCTTTAGTAGGAGGTAACCTAAGCTAATTATTATTATTACCACTTTATCAAAATACAATTTGCGCATTTTGAACTGGAGGTTTAAAAGCCTAGTATCTAACCAATTGGAGAAAACGTGCGAGATTCATAATTGAGTTCGAAATTATATAAAATTAGCTAGCAAAACTCCGCAGACGTGATGGGTATCGAATTACGAACACGACAAAATAATAAAATTGATGATTTTTCTGGGGTCAACGACCGTTGCTTGTGTTGTTATTAATTTGAAGTATGAGTTGAGAAAATCTGTATTTTTTTTTGTTTTATCGTTTTTAGGGTTCCTTACCCAAAGGGTAAAAACCGGACCCTATTACTAAGACTTCGCTGTCTGTCCGTCCATCTGTCTGTCACCAGGCTGTATCTCAAGAACCGCGACAGCTAGACAGTTGAAATTTTCACAAATTATATATTTCTGCCTATAACAACAAATACTAAAAACAAAATAAAATAAATATTTAAGGGGGCTCCCATACAACAAACGTGATTTTTTGGCGTTTCTGCCTTGTGGTACGGAACCCTTCGTGAGCCAGTCCGACTCGCACTTGGCCAGTTTTTATATTTATAACGTTGTGCGTAGGTATTGTAGGTACCTTGTGTATTTGTTACCTCTATTATTAAGTTCCAACCTATGTTTATCGATTCTTCCTGATGTCCACTAATTGTTTGGCCACCACTGGGGGACAGCGAAACAACTTTTAAAAATTATTCTCGTTGTCCACCACTGGGACTGGGACTTCATGGTTTGAATAGGTCGAATCTGTTCAAAACCTAATCGGGCACCCCCGACTACACGTAGTGATCGTAGCTGCTACCACTCCCAAAGGGAGAGCAACCCCGTCCGCTGTAATAAAGCATAAGCATGGGTGCCTATCCTTTGTTACGTAAGGGTGGAGGGGTTGCACTTCCCACAGCGCCGGAGATGATGCAAAAGCAACTTCATAGTGTTTTGAGGTTAGGGTAGGTACAATAATTTGTCCCCCAGTGGTGGACAACGAGAATCATTTTTAGGGTTCCGTAGTTCCTACAAGGAACCCTTATAGTTTCGTCATGTCCGTCTGTCTGTCTGCCTGCCCGAGGTTTTGCTAAGAGACCGTTCACGGCTATGCCACATGGAGGGAAAGTACCTAGAATATTGTAGATGGAACATTTTACTGGAAGAAGACATTATTTTAATTTAAAAACACTATTTAAACTGCATTCATAGATTTTTTAAATAATTACATGGTTGAACCGGGAATCGAACCCGCTACACGAGAAAAAAAATTACCCTGTAGCTTTATCATACCGATCGAAAGGCTTCATCATAAGGATCATTTTTTTGCTAAATAACATAGTGTCAAAAATAAAAGGTGACCATGAATTTTAACATTTTTAATACCTACCTACAAAATTAATCACTTTATCAAATGCTCAAAATGAGTCCCATACCTACTGTTGAATACAAAGTCGCACTCTTTTGATTATTTCACTCCCTATCGATTTTTTGATCTTGTTGTGGTGGATATTTAGAATAATTATAATACGTCTAAGTTCTGTTTGTAGCTCGTGGACATTTTCATACTGGTTCTTGTAAACTAAATTTTTTACATAACCCCATAAAAAAATCTAACGGGGTTAGATCGGGTGTACTATGGTTAGATCTGGGGATCTCGGCGGCTATCTTATTTGTCCATTTTCCCGATCCAGTGACGAAAGTGTTCATTGAGATAGTCCCTTGTTCCGTGACTGTTATGTCTTGCTGAAAAGTAAGGTTTTGTCGTTCTGTAACCGGAAGATTATTTATCTCATTTCTTAAAATCTCAAGTATTTCTGAATACCTTTCCTTGTTCAAATGCCCTTCGTAAAAATGTACTAAGAGGACCCGGTTTTTACAATCCCACACCAACAGTTGAACGAAAAACGCACTTGATTATTAGTCTCGCGGATACGTAAGGGATTCTCCCTGGACCAAATGCGATTATTGTGTCGGTTGTACATACCATTATTGCTGAAGTTTGTCTCGTCTGACCAGATAATATTATTTAGAAAATACTGATCATCTAGGATGACCCTCTCCATTTCATGGCAGAAAATGAGTCGTCTTTCAGCATCACCTGGCAGTAATTTTTGTACTAATCGCCCTTCAACGTAACTTTTGAATTTGTATTTTTTCAGTAGGTACATGGTGTATTTTGCATTTCGAAATTTCGATTACTTCTTCACCTTCCCTCACTGAACTTTTGGGATTTGCCTCAAAGTATATAAAATTTTCGAGTTCTTCGTCAGTGTTTATCATTTGGTGCCGCGGTTGTGGTAAGCGATGATCGAAACGTCCCAAATTTAGAAGATTATTCACCAACCATAATAAATCAAGATGGTGTATTTCTATCAGGATATCTTTCGCGGTGCCATTGTAAGGCTAATGTTATGTTTTTGTGGTTGAAAAAGTATGCTTCCATTAAATCAAAATTATTTTGATACCTACGCCATGGTTACCTATCTAAAAAATTCACAATACAATGCAAAAATCCTACAATGAAAATCACAGAAACAAAAGAATAAAAGTTTGAAAATGGAACACATTTTTGAATTATTTCTTTATAATCAGCCAGCCGCATTGCGATGGACAAAATAATTTATGCGTTTTTCGGCTCAGTAGTTTGTTACATGACATACAACCAGGTACAGTTGCCGGCACGTAACTTGGCAAGAGTTTTTGTAGTGGGGGAAGTTTGCGCACGCACAATTTCATACATTTTTATATGCGTGAACTTCCCCCACTACGAAAATCTCTTGCCAAGTTACGTGCCGGTAACTGTACCTACTAATAACGTATCTCTTTGGCGGTTTTCACACTGCCCCGCATCATGCTGCATATTGCGTGTCGACGCACCTACGCGCGTTCCTGCGGGAGTGCAGATCTGCATCATCGTGCGGGTTTTTTGCGCACTCACGCGCGTAGGTGCGTTTTGTAGATTCACGCACGGCGGCTCTGATTTAATCGCCGTTCTCTGTCACACACGTCACGCCCATTGAAAATCACGCGCGGCACTGCGGGATTCGGTGTGCCATACCTTGCGTCTCGCCCTGCACCTACGCGCGGGGGTGCATGTCTCTCCGCGTGTATGCGCGTGATTCGCATGAACGCGCGTGGTTGCGTTTTCAGTGTGTTGGACTGTGCGTGTTTTCTATACAAACGGAGATACTTACAAGTAACGTTAAAACACGCAGTCACGCAACATGCAGCGTGGTGCGTGGCAGTGTGATAATCGCCTTTATCATTTTATCATGCACTAAAATTAGAATAGGGAAATGACGCGTACTTCTCAAGTGGGTACATTAATTAGTAATAGATACTTATGATAATGTCAGATGTATGTCCTTACGGCAATGTCAGCTTTTTATTTTTTTGAACAAAATTTCACATCAAATGTTAAAATTCATGGCCTTCCTTTTATTTCTGACAGTATGTTATTTAGCAAAAAATAATCCTTATGATGAAGCCTTTCGATCGGTATGATAAAGCTACAGGGTAATTTTTTTTCTCGTGTAGCGGGTTCGATTCCCGGTTTAACCATGTGATTATTTTAAATTCTATGAATGCAGTTTAAATAGTTTTCTAAATAAAAATAATGTCTTCAATATAGTCAAGGTACTTTCCCTCCATGTGGCATAGCCGTAAGACGCCCGGTATAATGTACTTATTCTTATTGGAATAAGAAATTTCACGCAGATGAAGTCGCGGGCAGAAGCTAGGCTAGTTAATATATGTATAGTTATATACCTACATACCCGTAACGAACGACATAAGTTTAGCCACGTGTAGCAACCTATAAATGCACAGCTAGATCTTAGTACAACATTTCATAATTATTTAAAAACGTATAAATTATTGATACTTACCTATATAATTTGACTGCGGTTCAATGAGAAATAGTACTTACCTAGTGCTCGATGAAGTTCAATGTTTATTTTACAATTTATTTTGATTGACGTCCTAAGGCCGCCTAATGCATTATTTAATTCTCATCGAGGTCTGAAGGCCAACCGTACATTTTATAGTAAAAATAATTGCGCGTGCGGCTACGCGCTATAAAATCAAAATCAAAATGTTTTATTTCACATAAACCTACATGGGCACTTATGAAACGTCAGAAGCTAGGTGCACGGTTCCAATTGGTCGTTTCCGGCAAGAAACTCCATGGTTACTCTTTTTAAAAATAATTGGCTTTTACAGTGTTTCCAGATTAAAGTAGGTATGGGAGGACAGCGCAGGCCTGTCAACAACTACCAAGTACTTGATAAAATAGAAAATGGTCTACAGATCTAAAGTCTATATGGCCTACAAAGTCCTCATATTTACAAAATAAGAATCTATCAAAAGGATAAATAATAAAAAAAGAAAAATAATAATAAAAACCTACTAAAACCAAGTGTTATGATTCCCATTAAAACCACTAATAAAGAGGTGAAAATTTTTTTAAACTGACTCCTCACTGTACGAAAAGCCTATACAATGCGAGGTCAGTTAAAACTGGATATGTAGGTACTCAGCTTGATGTGTTGTCGTGTGTCTACACGTCAGAGCAAAATGAATAATTATGTATCTTTCTTCTCTCTCATGTAACGAATTGTGACGCGTCCTTTTCACTCTCAATTCTCGTATATTATTATCGAATCGCCACCTGAAGTTCCACTTCAAAAATATAAATTGACGGCAGTTGAGCGTTGAGTCCTGAGTTCGATTCCAATTTCGGGTAGGTCCCAAGTTCAAAAGAGTCATCCCAACCATTAGACTGATACAGTTTTATACATATATTATTTTCTGTTATGCCAACACTATTGGAAGGTAGGTAAATTAGACAAAGAAAAGTATAGACGGCGGGTAGCTCTATTTCATTTCCACAAGAAAGGGATAAAGTATTGAGTTATTATAAGTAACAGAAAAGGATAAAGCTATACTGTGTTGTTTACTAACCCTAGCCTAAGCCTTTTACTAATACAACTATGGATTTTTATTGTCCGAAATAAAGAAATTTGAATTTGAATTTGAATTTGAATATACTATTTCCGTCTCTCAGTGCGTGCCAGTTTTTTCAAGGCAGCTACTTATGTAGCTCATGTTAGTTATGTTAGTTTTTTGTCTCATGTGTGGCCACGCTACCCGATGCTCTATAGCTTTCTTACTCTAAGGTAGGTAAGCTGCGCGCTAATGACAACATACCTACCTAATGTATCCTCAAGTCGTTTGCAAAACTGGTGTCTAAAGCATTATCGACACAAACCTATTATTGTAGTGAACTACAATAATAGGTTTGTGCCGCCCTATTTATTTAGACCCATGCGGGCTGATAAATGACAAACGTAGGTACTTAGTGTATTCATTGCCGAGACTTAAACTAGACATACCTAAATACCAGGGCCTCAAGTCTGCAATTACAATAGTGTCAGAATGGTCTATCATTGATTTCATAATTGTTGGTTTTGACAAGTTTGGTAATCTACTAATATAATGGCGTCATTATGATTTTCCAATGGTTATCCACTGACACTCTATTGAAAGAAATGGCATTGAATGGTAATCTCGTACATAATGACAAATTAATTACTGACTTAGGCGGTAATCTGCTAAAATTTTGACAGTTCCTTTGATCAGTGACCTACCATTAGAATGTCATTGTGCAGACATTGCTTTTAATTCGTTACGAGTATCGTAGTTATATGTTCTGTGCCATTGACCGACCAATGATCGACCATTATGAATTTAGCAGATTACGAACTTTTAGCAAAATGACAATGGTATCGTGTTGGAATGGCGAATTTATAAAAATAGCAGACTTGGGCCCCAGTAGTGGCGTAGCGTAGTAGGGGTGGCAGGGGCGGCCCGCCCCGGGCGGCACCTTTAGGGGGTGGCAAATTTTCACAATAAATAAAAATGATACTTATCTTCTAAATGTTTGAAACATTTCATACTTTTGTCACACCTACACCTGAAAATTGAAATTGATCAAAAATTATTTAACAATGAGTACTTTAAGGCTAACCAATATGTTGTATATTGAGCAAGAGGTGTGTGACGCTATACCTAGACATTGATATTATTTGATAGTTCAAAATAACACTGCTCTTAAAAAAAGTAGATGAATAAAGTTTTAGTTAAAACAGAAGTTTTGATTTTAGTTCTATCAAGTATGTATACCTATACATTTTCAGCAATCATATAAATATTAACAGAATCGTCGTAATTCTAACTGAAAGTCGATTTGCGTTTTATATTCAATTCGCTATTTCGTCAACGTATAATCATAAGTGTTCTTCTATACCTGTTATATCAATGTAAGTGGCACACGTGTAAGAATGTTTGTAATAAATGTGATTATTATACAATACGTCGCATCCAGTCACTCGTTTGACTATTCGGAACGCTAGCATCATCTGGTGCCGCTCGACAGTCTAGCCTGAGTTCGTGGGGAGTCGACGACAGCTCGACAGAACGATGTGGAGCGTGGAGCTCTTGGACATTGGACATTGTACGAACGACATGTGCTCAGAAACTGTCCTGCGTTCCGTATCCAGATATGTGTGTGTATGTATCTACAGTGTGTGAATCTGATTTGAACTGCACACGGTTTTTCTATTGCGCAATAACCAACACTACCCAATAGTACGCCCACACTAGTTAAAATATGGCTGATAATAACGACATACCTTCTCTGTCACATATATGACTTTTTTATTTGTAACCTGTACAATACACAATAATGATGCCTGTTTTTGCCGAAAAGTTCTTTAGGATTACTTTATAATCTTTTAAATTGAAATACCTAAATAAGAGGGAAGCAAAATTTTCTACACCCACGCGGCCACGCTACGCCACTACCTTACCAAGATTTTTTTAACCTTCATTGGACCCGGGAAAGAGACTGGGAGTCTGGTAATGTAGAAATCTCACTCCAGGCGGTCATAATCAGTAGTGGGGTATAGTACCATCTCATGAACCCCCCTGTGTAATAGTTCCTACCTAATTTCATGTGTATTTTCCTGTACGAATAATACGTACGGTTAACTACAACCTTTTAAACCTGGTACAATCGTAAAACAACGTTAACTTCATTAGGTACTTTTTTTTAAGACAATAAATTTTTATTAATGACTTAAGGTAAATTTTCGGGCGTTAAGTAAGTAGTTAGGTATCTAAGTTGATATTTACCTCACTTTCTCCCCACCAATAGAATCAGACTATAGGCCGACCGCTTAACTGAGACGTTGCCTGAGGTGGCTGCGCGGTGCGGGAGGGGTGATAGTTGTCACAAGTTGACCAATCACTGAGCTCTCGCATCACGTCACCACACCCCTCCCGCACCGCGCTGCTACCTCAGGCAACGACTCAGTTAAGCGGTCGGCATATAGATTAAACATTATCAATGTTTCCATTTCCACGTTATCTAAAACCAGTCATTGCATTTACAACAATAGAAATGTTTTTTTAATAGATAAATAATCTCTATCATAGAAAGGTCGTCCTCGGTCAATTTTAACTGATTTCAACACCATTGTTCGACCACTGCAAGTTTACATTTCGTTAACATTGTACGTCGGGTATGTTATAACAGAGGCGCGCAATATTTCATGTCATCCACACACATGATACCTTGTAGTATGGTTGCTTAGCTCATGCAGATACGCCAGTCAATACATTCGACTAAGGCGCTAGTGATAAACGTATCGTATTGTGACTTAAACGGTGTTTTGTGATAAGCAGTGCCACAGTTCGTATTATCGAAAAGTAAACTACCTGTAGTTAAACTTAAAGGCTAATTCATGTTTTAATGATTCATTAAAATAGATGAGCGTATCGGATTAAATTCAAATAAGAGGGAAAACTGTGTTTTAGTGATAGTTGGATATAAGTTCTGTAATGAAAACCAATAAGGATTTTTCAGTTACATTAACCCAATTTAACATTCCGAATAAACGTTCCGTGACAGTTATGTATCAGAAATAATGAATTTAAGTGAAAATGCGATATTGGAGTAGTGACTATACTGAATAAAAATATTAAGGACTAAGATTATCACCATGGTTCAGATCCTGGTAATAATACGAAGAAAAGTAACTTCAATGAAAGCTTTAATTTTCTTAATTGTATGTGTATGCATGATGATTCCCCTTGGATCTTATTTGCCCGATATTCAACATCTTTCGACCCGGCTTAGAGCGCAGGATCGAAAAGACTTGATGTACAGATGGCATTCTGCATCCGTGGACGGTTTTTTATCACTTCGAGTGGTGAGTATTTACGAGTGATATTTGGCTCTAAATACCTGTAAAATTTTATAATATTGTTTTCATCTAAATCGGTTCAGCGGTTTAAGCGTGAAGAGGTACTCGTAACAGACAGGCACACTTTCGCATTTATAATATTAGTATGGATGGATATGGATTGGGTGCAATTGCATAGAGCGAACAGGGATAACTATCCGTTGGTGCCTCATTTTATAAAAATGCTTCGGCCCCTCGTACGCCTTCCAAAAGACCGGGGCCATGGCCCCGAGATATGTAAAGACATAATAATAATAATACCATTATTATGTACCCATTTTATGTCCTATTACTGTGTCATTACATTTTAATGCAAAACCATCATTATACACCATTTTATATATTGACATTGATGAATATTTCAAACAAAATGACATGAATATTTACATTGTAAAGTATTTTTTTTCTTTCTCTGTTAGTTTTAACATTGGTTTGGGAGTTTGAATACTTCATGCGGCCTACACAAATGTCCTTTCTTTGGTATTGTTGATCGATTCGTTGAGCTCCTCAACTTAGAGTTGAGCTACACGACTACTGACAAATGCTTGTACTGACTGGACTAGTCCACTGAAATCCGTGTGGTACTTACCTCAAAAAACCTTTTCAGACATAAAATACCTACATTGTCTTCACATGATCTGACCAAGATTATGTCTGGACTTTAGGTAAAAGAGACTGTAAACCTCTGAGTTTAATTCGGCCTTTCATCTCAGAATAATCAGATAGGAAACGCCGACCTCATCTAGCTTAATTTTTTATATTTAGGGTTCCGTACCTCAAATGGAAAAACGGGATCCTTATAATATCACTTAGTTGTCCGTCTGTCAAGACCCTTTGTCTCAGGAAAGCTTGGAGTTATCAAGTGGAAATTAATATTAAATACTCAGAGCTGCAAACCCTTGAAGCAGTGAAAAAATCAAACTTTTAAGTTAACGCAATCAAAAGATACGGGCGTTTATGTTCCGTTTATGCCGCATATTTTGACACTAGCAATAAGGGAATCAAAACCTATAGAATAGGGTACTTCCAGTTGACCTAGAATCATAAAATTTGGCAAGAAGCAATGTCATATATCACGATTAGTAAAGGAAAAAATCCGAAAATCGTTTCGTAGTTACCTACATACCTACAAAAGGAACCCTCGGTGCGCGAGTCCGACTCGCACTTGGCTGGTTTTTTCCGATTGTTTCCGATATCCTATTTACGGAATAAAAAAAATGATTAATTTCGTTTGATATGCTACTTGTATTTTGTAGCAAGCATGATTTCTCTACTTCTCTAGCTATGATTTAAAATAAACATATCTGGAGCAGCACCCTAATTGCACAGTAGGTACAGACGCCAGCACATCAAGCTACTACAGTCTGTCAAATTTCTTTAATAGATTTTCAACTTTATCGCTAAAATATAAGGTTCAAAGTTGATAGGGAAAATTTGACAGTTTCGGGTAGCTTGATGTGCTGGCGTCTGTACTAACAGAAATAAATATTGATCTTTTAATTATACTATATTCATTTTTATTGTGTGCTTACTAACTTTTTAAAGTTTATGGGATAAAGAGAATAATATATAAATTAATTGATATCTACTCAAAACACTCACGACATTATTTTAAAGTAGTTTCAAGTTAGCTGGTTGTTGTAGCAGTGGTAATGGCCCAACTTACGGGTTGTAGGTCGTGGGTTCGAACACGGTTCGAACGAGGTAGGCGCTTCACTTTGTGTAAATAATTTCATTACCACTACTCTCAAAATTGTCAGGGAAAATATCGTGAGAAAACCGGCATGTCCTAGAACCAAAAATTCGAGATTATGTGACATGTGGGCACCCGCGTTGGGCCCTCGTGGTAGATTAATTATTAGCTGCCAGAGGAGCCCTGAGTCCCGTGCAGTGGGAACATTATAGGCTTATTATGTGGCATGTATGTTATTATGTGGTTGTATACCAAATACGAGTAGCTTGTTTGGCTGTATCTATAAATTAATTAATTGATTGGCATATAAAGTCTATATAATTTGTAGGGCCAATACAAATTGAGTGCTTTGATTTGATAATTTCAATCATTTTATAAATGTTTTTCACTGAACACTTTTGTAACTTCAATTTTTGATGATGCTTTTTCAATTACAATTTAATAGATGTTATTCAAACAATAATTGTTGGACAAAGTGGTGACATATGAAGTTGAGACCTCCTAAACATAGTTGAATGTGCTACTAATTCTCTTAGGTGAGTGATTGCGCAAGAATGTAACCTGAAGAGGTTTGTTTACTGTTTCCTCAGGTACCTAGGTACTTTTAGAACAGAACTTAGGTTCGTATCGTTCTCGACAGAAGATTGTGTTGTTGTCCGAACTTCGTGCTTCTCCACACGCAAACATCGGATGTTCAACATCTCTGTGCCCCTAAAGAACGTTATAACTTCAGCCAGGAATAATACCAAACCTAATGACTGGATCCCAATAGACGTTAGCCCGAAAAACTCCAACCCGACTTACGTTATTCAGAATCATCGGAAATGCTACGGCGATATGTTGTTGTTATTCTGTGCCTACTTTGGCAGAACCTTAGCCGGGTCCAATTTCTGTGTGAAAATTAAAAGAAAACCAACACAAAGACATACATCCTCGGCAATCCTAACCATTACATAACCAGTTCGTGTGTTACTATCCCTAAATTTATCGAATCAAGCTCCAACAGGGCCAGAGTTCATTAAAATAACTGATTCGGATTTTTATTTCTGGTTATAGGACAGGACTGCAAGAACCTTCTTAATCTGCGGAAAAGTCTCATCATAAAATCTCCGTGTTATCATTAACTCGTGATCCTATATCTCGGGACTATGGGGTCCCGTCCTCTGGAACGCGTACGAGGAGCCGAAGGCATCTCGCAGGGGCACCTTAGATAATTTTAAATGTAATTAGGCACCAACACCAACCGACCACTATGCCTCTATGCACTATGCAAGTGTATCCAAGGACAACCCCCGATTGGTACAGGAAAATTGCAGAACATGGAAACAAAACTTACTGGGCTATCTAGGTTTTGGGTGGCTATTAGTGGATTGGTTACCTTGAACTATAGAAGAACTAGTTCCCCTGTCTGATCAATCCATACTAATAATTATTATAAATTCGAAAGTAACTCTGACTGTCTGTCTGTCTGTATGTTACCTTTTCACGCCTAAACCACTGAACTGATTTCCATAAAATTTGGCAGAGGGATAGATTGCATCCCGGGGAAGGACATAGGATAGTTTTTAACCCGATATTCCCACGGGATCGACATTTACACGGGTGAAACCTCGGGGCGCACAGCTTATATAATTTACACGGATAAAATGGGAAAGTGACTTGCACACTCAATAATCAAGGGCCCATAGATGTTATTATTATTATCATTGTGTAGTTGCAAAATAGTATCATTCATGGTCATTAAAGTAGTTTACCGATAAGGAAAAGGTTTAACGTTAAGTAATCGACATAATAGCCAGTATTATAATACTTATAATAACTCAAGTATGGTGATGTATTCTTTGAAGTGATGATCTCATGTCTACACGTCTAACACAAAAAGTAGGTAACGTCATGGTAACGTCCCGTCACGACTCACGATTGGTAGCTAGTAAATATAAGTCTAATCAAATCAACCTTCATTATGAAATAATAAAACTAAGTAACATTTAAGTATATCTACATGCGGTATAGGCTCCGACGGATGTACCTTGGCACTGACCCGCACTACGGCAGAAATTTGTCCTGAATCGTAGCTGCGTTCATGGATACAAATCTGACAAGAATACACACCCGGAACCGGAATTAAATTATTTGTACCTCGATAATTAAAATTTTTTTTTGGTCCGTAAATCAATCAAACCCGCGAGCTCGCAGTCTAGAAGCCCAAGATGTGCTGTGTCACTTTCATATTTCTTAATCATCATCCTCTTCACTCTATGAAAGTACAGACGCCAGCACATCAAGCTACCTGAAACTGTCAAATTTTCCCCATCACCTTACCTACCTTACCTTGTTTTACCTTATACTTTAGCTATAAAGCTGAAAATCTATTAAAGAAATTTGACAGATTGTACTAGCTGGCGATTGTACATTGCTTATGTCTATGGCCTCTCCAATCGCTCGTCATTTAACTCGGTCGTAGGCCACTCTCATCCAGCTGCTGCCAACCACCCCGCGATGATCGTTGCTCCACCTAACCTGAGGACAACCCACCGGTTTTACGGTCTCTACTCAAGAACACGGTTTCTCCCACGGTCATCGGTTCTACGCCTTAAATAGCCGGCCAGTGACTATTATATAGATAATCAAAGGGCCTGGCATAGGATTTGGGGTGTTTTTCTGTATAGGTGGAACCTAACACAACAGGCCTGTTATAATTAGTTAACACCTGTAAACTCGTCAATTGATAGACAGGCTCGTGTCCACCGGGTTTCGCATAATATAATAATAGTACATTATGATACATGTGTGCTATGTTGATCATTATGCTCGAGGCGATATTATTCGCGCGAGCCGCAGGCGAGTGCGATAAGAAAGCCGAGAGTCTAATGATCGATGCACACGCGTTTCATACGACGTTTTTCAACACACTTGCGAGGAAAAAAACAGACTTGTATTGTTAAATATTAACTTGTATGGAAAATGGCGCGCTGGTTTTATCTTTCCGCATAGCCAGCACTAGCAATGCGCGCGCAAGTGTAAATAAAAGCACTGTGACCACAGAGCATGTAAAAACAATTGTAAAAAAAAAAACAATTGTAGTTTAGTTAGTATGGAATTAGAAAGTACTATTGGCATAGAGAAATATACCTACATTAGTTCAGTGAGAATCCGCAATGATAGAACGCCAGTCAGGGTCTTTTCCGTTTGGTTTCGGGTAGGGACCACGGACAATTTTAGGTTGATAATTAAAATTTTCTTACGTTTTTTGTAATTTGCAGGTCAGTATCAGGTTGCATCTTGATCAAATATGATTCGCGACTATAATATACAGAGCGTTAGGTTAAACGAGGGACATACTTTGAGGGGAGTTAGTACTCATGAAAATGAACAACTTTTAATATGGGATTAACCCTGAAATCGCGAAAAAAAATCAGCCGTTTCCTACATTTATGTTCGCATAGCTCGTCAAAATGTACTGAACAGCTGATTTTTTTTTTGCGATTTCAGGTTCGGCCCCATAGTAAAAGTTGCTCATTTTCATGAGTACTAACTCCCCTCAAAGTATGTCCCTCGTTTAGGCTGCCCGCCCACGTCAGACTTTTTGTAGGACCGATTATCGGGCCGATTTAGTTAACTTCATTATTTCTGACCTACTTTTTGTAGGACGTGTGCATTGCACTATTGCTATCAGTGTGTTCTATTTTTCTCCTACAAAAAATCGGTCACCGATTATCGGACGTGGGCGAGCGGCCTTAACCTAACGCTCTGTATATGTATTTACAGAATTATAGTCATTAGAATAGAATCTTTCTAGTTAGATTTTTTCCCTAAGAACTTTTCCATAAGAAAGATGTATTAATGATTCGAATGATTAAAATTCTGTAAAGATGTAGGTACCTGTTAGAGTCGCAAATCATATTTTGATCAAGATACAAACCTGACACTGACCTTAAAATTGCAAAAAACCTAAGAAAATTAGAATTTCGCGGTAGACCGCGAAATTCAAATTTTCTTAGGTTTTTTCGGACAATTTAAGGTGAATGCGCAGTGGTAGATCACTGCGCATTCACCTTAAATTGTCCGAGGTCCCTGCGCATTCACCTTAAGGTAAATAAATATTAGTTAATTTTGGGACCAAGGACAATAAAGACTATTAAAAAAAAGTGAATTGATGAGATTAAAAAAGCGCGCACCTCCGACTAGTAAATAGTTATATCTGTGGAAATAAAGCACATGTGGATTAAAGTAAAGAAAAAGCACGCGTTTTTAATACACTGCATTATGGACCTAAAAGCGGTTCAATAAGAGCCACTTTACGAGCAAGTGTGTTGAAAATATAATAATCACACTAATATTATAAAGGCGAAAGTTTATGAGTGTGTGTGTGTGTGTTTATATGTTTGTTACTTCTTCACGCTCAATCGGCTGGACCAGTGTTGATAAAATTTTGTATGGAGGTAGCTGATACCCTGTATTAACATATAGGCTACTCTTTATCCCGATATTCCCACGGGATCGACATTTACGCGGGTGAAACCGCGGGGCACAGCTAGTGCAACATAAAATTAATTACTTTTTTGTTTTATTATGTTTAGATGTCGATACGCATCATGTCTGTGGAGTTCCGCTAGCTAATTTAATTTGAAACTAATTTGTATCAGGCAGTTGGGCTTGCAAACATAATAAAGGAAATATTCGCCGATTACTTGCTTGCTTGATTATAGTTTTAGTATTTTTTAATGCTTCATTAAAAAATACTAAAACTATTTTATCACTGCATCGTCGGTGCGGGCCAATGACTTTCGCGACTATGCCAATCAAGTCGATAACAATAGAAGTCAGAGCAGTGGCGTGCCTAGGGGTCAAAATTAGGGCAAGCCCACAGATTTTCAAGGTATAAAAAAAAGGCCAACTGAGGGATTGGCTGATTCTCTTGTTGTTAATGGTTGTTAGTAGTACTAACCTCATTATTATAATTTCCGCAAGAAAACCTTTAAAAAAATACGAAGAGTACTACCTAAATTTCAAACATCAGTACGTAATTGTCACAAGCGCCATCTATATTAATGAATGCGCATAACCACAGCACCTATCCGGAACTTTTTTCATTTCGCTTGTCACATGCATTTGTTCAATCAAAATGCACTAGATGGCCTCCAAATTATCGATTTATTGTTCTTTTTTCTTTTCTCGTACGCATTATTTTATGAATTAGGTACTTACATTTTTAAAGTCAATCATGAGCCAACACATACCTATGTTTAACACCTGTTTGTCATATTCATACATATTAGACAATCGAATGAGTAGGTACCTATTTTATATAATCTGTCTTCTTGACTGACAAAAATACTTGTTTTTATTTCCGAGAAGTACCTACAGTAATTTAAGATTGGTTACGGTGAAGTAAATAATTATTTATTGGCAGAAAATTGCAGAAAACTCAATGTATTTACGTACCTTTTCGATGACAGTTTCCGAATTCACATAATGATAAAAGAACACTATACTTATTCATTAACCGTTTACAAAATCATAGGGAATGACATCGCCACAATCAATCACTTTTTCAATTAATAAAACTAATTCTCAAAGTATTCAAAACTTCAAAACAATAACAATTTGAGACGCGTCGCGTCATCGACTCATCGCGCCCGCCAAACGTGCAACTAACTTTACGCGGGTCAACGCGGATAGTGCATTTGCGCGAACTTCATGCCTATCAAAAGCATGGCTTTTCATTTCATAGAAATCTGTGTTTTATGTACTTACCAATATCAACAAATGTAAACGTTTTTATAGCAATTTGTAGGCGAAAACTGCGAGACAGAGAAAGGAAATAGAAGCCAGGTAAAAAGCCAGACTAGTGTGAGCGAGATGGCGTAATTGAATGCATTGTATAGCGTAAAGAGCGGAATTTGGCATTTTCGAAATAATTGTATTATTATTCCTATGATATGAATGTTTGCGTTCGAGTTCATTGACTGGAATTTTTTGAATATATTTTTTATTGATTTTGTTGTTGTGAATTATGATTTTATTAGGGCAAGCCGGGCTTTTTGGCTTCTATGAAGGGCACGCCCCTGAGTCAGAGAAACAAACGGCCTCAGTGTACAGACCCTTTGTTTTTTATCCACTGTACCCTAAAAAACAATGGGACTGGCTACTGCAACTTCATGATAAATACAGGTTCAACGCTCTAGAATCAATCCATACTATACATACTAATGTTAGCGAAAGTGTGTCTGTCTGTTACCTCTTCACGCTTAAACCGCTGAATTGATTTAGATGAAATTTGGTATAGAGATAGTTTGAGTCCCGGGAAAGGACATAGGATAGTTTTATCCCGATATTTCCACGGGATCGAAACTTATGCATGTGAAACCGCGGGGCACTGTTAGTTTAAAATACTTATCCGGACTAAATAAAGCGTATAACATTGTACTTTTTATTGTTGTGCTAATTTGCATATGGTTTTTGTACTTACTGATAAGGTGTGAAATTATCTGGCTCAAGCGTTCTTTTTGTAAACAATCCTTCAACGTACAAGCAGCCGGTCGATTCTGTAAAAATCTCACCGTGAAAACTTAGGTGAAGTGAGTTTGTTTTTGCTAGAAATTGACACTATTGACAGCTCACTCCACGCTCAACGCTCACTTCACCTAAGTTTTAATGGTGAAATTTTTACAGAATAGCATCGCTACATTGCCACCAGTTGACGTAGTTAAATGACGTATTAGAATCCAATTATTTAATAGTATCTAACAGTAGCGATGGGTCAATTTTTTTAAGAGGTAAGCCCGAGAAAAAAAAAAATAAAATCAAATATGATTATATTATGTGTCTATAGAATACTGACTGCCATTTTTCAAAGGGAAGCCGGTAGGAATCGATTGTAAGGAACCTTACTATCTAATGGAAGATACGAGTAGGCACGTAACTAGGTATACAATATATATTATGAAAACTCGTTTTGAAGAAGTTAGATTTGGTAAGGAGCTCAACTGTGGAAGTACCTATTACTTCGGTTTCCAAGCAATGGTGTTCTATGTCGGTTTGAGAGAAATGGGCCCCGCACATATTAGCTTTGTCTCCGTATGGCACCTATGATTCCTCTGATATCGCAGATGTCAGAGGAATCACAGGGGGGCATTAAAAGAGTGGGTTTGCTATCATCATCAGGCTTATAGCGGGTCAACCTTTAGATTTACAATGTTGTGGTCGTCTTTCTATTTAACCAGCTCTTAAATCAGTCATCATCATCATCATTTCAGCCGAAAGTCGTCCACTGCTGGACATAGGCCTCCCCCAATTTTGGGGCCCCTTGCCATAATCGCCACGCTTGGCGCCTCGGGTTGGCGATCGCAGTATGGTATGATGGTGTAATGCATAGAGAACGCTGCTGCCCATTCTCCGGTCTCCCTTAGTCGCCTTTTACGACACCCACGGGAAGTATGGGGTGGTGCTATTCTTTAAGTCCGGCACCACACAGACAAACTTAGATCAGTATTTGACTAGTAATTTATGTCACTACTAACAGCGCCCTGCGGTTTTAACCGCATAAGTGTCGATCCCGTAGGAATATCGGGATAAAAACTATCCTATGTCCTTCCCCGGGATACAATCTATCTCTCTGCCAAATTTTATCGAAATCCGTTCAGTGGTTTAGGCGTGAAAAGGTAACATACAGACAGACAGAGTTACTTTCGAATGTATCTATAATATTAGTATGGATTAGTATGGATGTAACCTGGACATTTCGAATTTCCCGAGAACTTCCTCGTATCGTCTAAGTAAGACGATACGAGGAAGTTCTTGGGAAACTACTGAAACTCAGAAAAAGTTTCATGTTATCTGTAACGTATACCTACGAAGTACCTACCTTCGCCTTTTTCGTATCTAGGCTAGCAGTGACTGTAGTAGAACAATTTCTACGAAATCTTCTTGAAAATCGTTCTACCAGAATCGCGTCGCACCGTCACGTCGCGACTGTCTGCTAGCCTTATATTGTATTCGTTCACAAGTTATTAAACTGTTTAAAGAATACAATGTTATTGAATACCTTTCATGTATCGCTCAATACAATTAAGATAATTGTTTGTGTGAATCTCTGGGCGCATCTTGTTTGTTTAGAAAGACGCTCTTCTCACGACTCGTCTGAGAGTAACGTTCTTACTTAGCTGTTACCAGTTCCCTACTTCTAGTTCCAATCCTTAGTATAGTAGGAAGCTTATTCCACACTATAATGCACAGTCCAGTCTGGACTACATATGGGTTCGCACGACGACATATTAAGCTATATATTTCCAATATAAGCTGTCTTCTCATTGTACGTAAAGCCTATATAATCATGGACGTTACATAAGGTTTTCAGGTTTTATAAATATATATTTATGTTTTATTATATTTATTTATTTACATTTTTTTTACAGAGGCATTTTAAATTAAGAATTCAGTTTGATGTGAACCAAAAATTATAACAAAAGCTTCTTTGAACCAAAAGTATAGGAATCTGGTGTGAACTCAGGGTTATTATGTTACAATGGAACATAGTTTTGGTTTAAGTCTAGCGTTCTCCATAGCCCAGTACTTGGTAATTGGACGATGGAAACATGTAATCTTCCCCATAGACCAATTGGTGAAATTTCAATTGGTCCATGCAGCACAGACGCGGACGGTTAAAACTGGAAATGTTTAGCAAGCTTGATATGTAGCCATGTGTATATGTGATATTTCAAGCAGTGTCATGATTATTGGTAGCAGACTGTGAGTAGTTCAATATTTTGATGATAAGAATTATTCATTCGTAACTACAAATGCGCAAGCGCTCGGTTTAAACCTTAAATAAAATTACAGAAAAAAACAATTAAAATTTAGAAGTAGTCTCTATCTTTCCAATCTATTTCCAGCTATGTTGAATGCACTTGAATATCAGCAGTTTAAAGCCATATTTGCCAGAAACTCGGTATAAAGGATGTTCATTACTTTTTAAAATTGATCTACATGTTTGAGTTGAGCTGCACAAATACTGACAAAAGCGTGCACTGACTGGACAGGTCCATTCAATATGTGTGGTTCTTTCTTCAAATTCTCCATTTCAGACACCAATCTACATGGTCTTGAAATGATCTGACCAAGAAGTCGTAGAAGTCTGGGCTTTAAAATATACTATCACCTCTGAGTTTGTTTCGGCTTTTCTTCTCAGAGTAGTCAGATAGCAAATACCAACCTCATCTAGTTTTTAAAATATGATTGTCGTGTAAAATTGTTTGTACAAACCTACTTACAGAAATGAAATCATTTATCACCATTAACAATACCAATAACAAGTAATATGTGGATAACGTTGTGAGTAGTGTATTTGTTACATCTATTTATTAAGTTTTAACCTATGTTTACTTATTATTACACTACTGTTTGTTGTCCCTATATAAATAAATAAATAAACATGTAGAGTCAGAACGAAAGAGGGGCCCGTGGCTAAATAATAACAGCCGCACAGGTCGATCGATCAGGTTAAGCTACGCTTGCCGCGGTTGGTCTGTGGATGGGTGACCATCTTTACATATCGTGACCCCTCCGTGCCTCGGAAAGCACGTTAAGCCGTTGGTCCCGGCTGTAATTCATGGATCTTTGACAGTCGTTACGGGTAGTCAGAAGCCCGAAAGTCTGACAACCAGTCTTACCAAGGGTATCGTATTACCCAGTAACTGGGGTGTGGAGGTCAGATAGGCAGTCGCTCCATGTCAAATACTGGTATTCAGCTGCATCCGGTTAGACTGGAAGCCGACACCAACATAGTTGGGAAAAGGCTAGGCAGATGATGATGATGAGTCAGAACGAAAATGGGTTTTTGAAATAGCCGAAAACTGAAAACGAAATTAGGTCGGAGTTTATTACGTGTAACCAGCCTAGGAGTGGGATTCTGTTACTATCTCACCGTGAAAACTTAGTTGAAGTGAGCGTGAAGTGAGCTCGATTATGATTGTAAATGTTTGCTTGGTCAATCCCTAGCATCAGTGGGATGACACTGACAGCTCACTCCACGCAAGTTTTCACGGTGAGATTTTTACAGAATCGACCGGCTGAAGGCCAACATTTTGGTACCTACTTAACAAAACAAACAAATTCAAGTCACAATCTCATCTCAGCAAGAATCAATGTCAAAAAATTGTCAAAAACGTATGTAAATTGATTGTAGTTTAGACAGATTGAAACTGAAATTACAATGCAAACGTTCTTATAATACGCGAATTGCTCCTCTGGTAGGACCATGTAGCTGTTAGCTCTTTGATCAAGACGTTGATCGTTAATCTACGGTTATTAAAAATTGCTGATAAGATTGATGAAGTAGGTTCTTTGGCTCGACGGATCATTGTACTCAATTATTACTCGACTCGTGAGTTTCCATCAGTCGACGCGATAATTTTTTTTTATTTATCCTTTTGGTAGATTCTTATTTTGTAAATGTGAGGACTTTGTAGGCCTTATAGACTTTAGATCTGTAGACCATTTTCTATTTTATCAAGTACCTACTTGGTACTTGTTGACAGGCCTGCGCTGTCCTCCCATACCTACGGTAATCTGGAAACATTGTAAATGCCAATTATTTAAAAAAAAAGTAACCGTGGAGTTTCTTGCCGGTTCTTCTCCATAGGAAACGACCAATTGGAACCGTGCACTTAGCTTCTGACGTTTCATAAGTGCCCATGTAGGTTTAAGTGAAATATGATTTTGAATAATTAATACGTCTTACTTACCTCGGAGGGGCTTGTAGCTAAATAATAGCAGCCGCACGGATCGATCGAAGGTTAAGCTACGCTTACCGCGGTTGGCCCGTCGATGGGTGACCATCCTTTACATATCGAGACCCCTCCGTGCCACGGAAAGCCAATTAAACCGTTGGTCTCGGCTGCCATTCAAAGACCGTTGACAGCCGTGACGGGTAGTTAGACAGAAGTCGAAAAAGTCTAACAACCAGTCTTAACAAGAGGTATCGTATTTCCCAGTAAGTAAGGTTAAAGAGGTCAGATAGATAGGCAGTCGCTCCATGTCAAATATTGGTGTTCAGCTCATCAGCTGCAACAGGTTAGACTAGAAGCTGATCCTAACATAATTGGGAAAAGGCTCGGCAGATTGATATCTTCCCTACCCCCCTATGTATCTGCCCATATTTTTTATACAGGGTGGCAGGGACATGGACGCGCAAACTGTAACGACGAATTCAACACATGATTCTAAATCCCATAGGAGTCTTTGGTCAACTGGACCCACTCGTTAAAAAAACAGCTGTTTCATAGAAAAGTGCTATAATATACAGAGTGTCCGGTAATTAATGGATAACCTTGAAACGGATAAATATAGGTATCTAAATACTCTAATAATCTAAATACAGGCACCTACCCGATCAAAATGAATGGATTTTATTTTTTTATAACCGCTGAAAAGTTTGTTTGCAAGGGGGTTCAGAATCATGTACTGAATTCATTCTTCGTAATTTTAAGAACGTTCCTACACAGTCTGATCTCAGTCTCAATCTGTCAAAAATACGTCTAAAATCCCTACATTTTCGACATTGATTGTCACTGAGATGAGATGTTGACTAGATTTTGAATGTTTTTAATTACGGGAATAGGCCTTCTGGTTGCGCCTTGATGTCCTTGCTACACTATTACACTTGTATGTGAGCATTTAGTATGATGCACAACTAACCCTTTTTTTCGTGGAGAAATCCTCATGGATACCCTCCGTCTGGGACGAACGGAGGGTTATGTCAGACTCCTACCGACTAAAACCCCACTGTTCCTTGTAGTACCATGACTCGGGGGCCCGGGAGATACTTGTACATTCGCCGCACCCCCGACTGGTATCAGCCCGCCATCCCCTTAACCTACGAAATTAAGTAAATCAGCATACCGATTAAGAATTTAAACAGGCAATTAAAAATATATTTCCATTTTTCAGATACCGCCCGCCTCGAAATTAGGTGGCATATTATTTGATCGGGAGGAAATTCCTAAGCCTAATCCCAATGCAAACAGAAAATTTGTGGTCCTCGTGTGGAAATACTGGAATTGGCTCAAGAAACGACATGTTTTTAATTTTGGGAAGCCAGGGTATGAGTACGTATAACTACATATGGCTAACATGATTTTTGTGTCCGTAGAACTCCTATAACCTAACCTGGCAAGTACACTTAATGCTTTTAACCTTTTAAGCGCTTGGCTAAATATCAATATAATACCTAAATCGATTAAATAATACCTACAACAAATAAGGAGGAGCAATCGTTGAATAGAACGAAAAAATCATGCATGTTCTCTGTCGCAAAAATACGACACGAGCGGTTAAAAGGTTAATATCGGCAATTAACGATTAAGTCAGTTTCCGAAGGGTTATTCCGTTTATCCACCCCTAAAAGTAGGGTGGATCCCTACGGTGAATACACGGAAACGCATGTCCGAGGATCTACCCTAGGCCTAGTTGGATAAACGGAATTTAAAGGCTTAGGGTATTTTCGGACCTGCGTTTTCGCGTATCCACCTTAGGGTGGACAAAAGGAATAACCGTTTCTGAGACTTGACACAGCTAGAGCTACGCTACCTACTGGTATCAGATCGATAAATATAAAACACGCAATTTTGATACCACGCTCAAAGCGAGTCACCTAACCGCGGTGCATTTGCTGTAATGGTGACTTTGCGAAGAATAAGAACGAAGAGAGTCACCGAAGCACGACCCCAATCACTGAAAAACACCTGGGATCAGGATTACAAGCGTGATGTTACGTTGTTGTGAAATCACCAATAGCTAATTCCAAAAGTAACATGCAATAGTTAGTAGGTAGAAGTGAAGGACAGACTCCTTCATTCCATCGAGAAAGATGAAATAAAAACACTTTTGACTTGACAAACTGCAACTACAGCCAGCGTAAACGTAGGTACAGTCACGAGCACCAATATGTCAACACTTGGCAACTTTAAATTGCGATTTTTTCACGAAATAACGAATGCAACGTTGAAAGACGACACTACATATACCTATGGGTTCGAAAATACTATGTTCCTACTAATATAAAATTCCATTTAAAAGTAAAGGAGAAAATCGCCTTTGAATAAAGCCAAGTGTATACATACTTTTGCTCGTGACTGTACCTCGTATACGTACTTGGACAGCAGCTACTTTCCACACTAACAATCATTATAAGATTTTTGCGTTGGAATAAATTGTGTGTAAGACTGCCTAGACTTCTAAGATTACTAAGATTCACTACTAAGGGCCGGTTTTTTGATTAGTAGTTAACTCAACCAATTGTTAAAAATGGTTAAATTTTGTCAAAATGTGTTTTTTGATCAATTGTTTTTTTTTTCTTTGAATTGTCAAATAATTAACTATTAATGGACCCAGTTGAGTTTATAACAATTGGTCGAGACCGGATCGTAAAACCGGCCCTAAGACTACTTAACTACTAAGACTAACGAACTTGACCTGTCTTTTTTGTGCTTTTGCTTGAATGATGAGTCTTATTGCTGCCAGCAACTCTTCCGCCAGCTCAACCTTCACACCCCGGCGGGACCTTGCCTAATAGGTACCAAAGTAGTCTTATAACTTTGTTGGCGAGGTCATATTTGTCCGTCTGCCTTTATTTTTCGTTATATTAAATCAGCTGATTTGATACCCGACCTTGTCAGACAGGTGGTTTGTTAGATATTAAAGCGTATATAGACGTTGTCTGATATTGGTAATTTGAACATACTTAATTATTGTAAAGGTTATACCATGCGCGGGGAAAATATATTTGCTGTATTAGTTGTCTACAAAATAGACCATTTTAATCGGAGCTGGGGCCATATTATAAAGTACGGGATAAAATGTATCCTGTATTTTTGTGATGTATAAACCTGTATTACTGTAAAGTTTCACTAAAATGCGTTTAGTAGTTTTTGCGTGAAAGAGTAACGAACATCCATCCATCCTTACAAACTTTCGCGTTTAGTAAATTAGTAGGATATATATAATTATACTCATATACAGGATGAAAAAAATCAAAAGGGAAATCACTTTAAATCCTAAAGATAGATTATTTTAGATATAGGAAACATTCCTTTATTTTTTAAAAGAAACAAAACTGCATTCACAGATTTCTCGACAAGCTTACCTAAACCGGCTATCGAACCAGGTAAAAATTCAAAAAATAAAACTCGCTATTTTATTTCATTTGTCAATACAGTCAATGTTAAAGATAAAATTTATCCATGAAACATTAGGTCTTACATTCGTCTGTCGTATAAGATATCCATGAAATGTAATATTTAGTATGCAAAGCTTTTAATCATCATTATTACCTAGACTAATTGTTCACTTTCTACAAGTAAAAGACACGTCATAATTTTCTTATCAGTAAAGGTACGAGTTCGTAGCCGACCGCAGACAGCAGCAGCAGACGAAGTGTCGCTACGACATTACGTAGCGACACGTCGCAGCGTCACGCGATTTACTTTTGAATCTTTTGTTAGAAGAGGAAGAAGACGACGACGACTTATTTTTATTATACAAGTATAGAGATATAATTATACAAGTATAGAGATATATAGTTTTTGGAAGATGGATCGGAATCAGAAAAACTCATTTTTTTAGTAAGATTCAACGTGCTCTCGCTCCAGCATCGGTGCCACTTACTGATCTGCGGTCGGGCGACACGAAGTCTGCGGTCGTGGGACGTGTAGTCGGGCGACGTGCGCTAGGTATTTCATAGAAATACATACAAACCAGTATTGTCATAGCGACACGTCGTCTGCTGCTGCTGTCTGCAGTCGTCTACGAACTTGTACCTTAACTCTAACATCCAAAGACATTCTATGAAGCAACGGTCAACCATAAACCAGTGGTAACACTTGCATTACGGAAATCACCCTTACTGCCACGACATAAAGAGGCTTTTAATGTCGAATGTTAACCTTTTTAGGGTTCCGTAGCCAAATGGCAAAAACGGAACCCTTATAGATTCGTCATGTCTGTCTGTCTGTCCGTCCGTATGTCACAGCCACTTTTCTCCGAAACTATAAGAACTATACTGTTGAAACTTGGTAAGTAGATGTATTCTGTGAACCGCATTAAGATTTTCACACAAAAATAGAAAAAAAAACAATAAATTTTAGGGTTCCCCATACTTAGAACCGAAACTCAATTTTTTTTTTCATCAAACCCATACGTGTGTGGTATCTATGAGTAGGTCTTCAAAAATGATATTGAGGTTTCTAATATCATTTTTTTCTAAACTGAATAGTTTGCGCGAGAGACACTTCTAAAGTGGTAATATGTGTCCCCCCCTATAACTTCTAAAATAAGAGAATGATAAAACTAAAAAAAATATATGATGTACATTACTATGTAAACTACCACCGAAAATTGGTTTGAACGAGATCTAGTAAGTAGTTTTTTTTTAATACGTCATAAATCGTGAACCGCAATTTACCATTCATTCAATCAACTCAAAAACAAAAAAAAACATTTAATTTCATAAACATAAACCTTATGCATAAACCCGGATGTTACGGAACCCTCGGTGCGCGAGTCCGACTCGCTCTTGCCCGGTTTTTTTATTTTTTTTATGTTTATGTGTGGTCGGCCTTACCTACAAACCTACGTAGAACGAATCCTCGTTTTGAAACGCCACTCACGTATGATTCAGTCGTATCGTATACGCTATATGCGTGTAATGTGTATCATTCATGCGGCCATGCATAACCAGATTATGCAAAACGTAGGTACAGTCACGAGCAGAAATATCTTAAATACTCACTCAAGGTTCAAAACAATTTTCTCCTAAAGCATTGATATACAGGGTTATTGGTAAAACTATAACAACCTCTTAAGAGGTCATTGTACTCATCATTATGAACAACTTTTACTATGGAACCAAACCCGAAATCGCGAAAAAAAAATCAGCTGTTCCCTACATTTATGTTCGTATAACTAGTCAAAATGTAGGGAACAGCTGATTTTTATTTCGCGATTTCAGGTTTGGTTCCATAGTAAAAGTTGTTTATAATGATAAGAGGTTGTTAATGTTTTACCAATAACCCTTTATAAGGTCTATCTATTCATACACGAAATATCTGAAGGGTTCATAGTACCTACTCAGCATTACGAACAACTTTTACTATAGGACAAAACGTGAAATCGCAAACAAAAATTTGATTTTCCATACATTTTGACGAGTTATGCGAACATAAAATTAGGCAACAGCTGATTTTTTTTCGCGATTTCAGGTTTCGATCCATAGTGAAAATTGTTCATAATGATGAATACAATGACCCCTTAAGAGATTTCGTGTATGAATAGATAGACTTTAAATATTTTATGGGGTTGCGAAAACAGGGTTTTCGAAGCCAATAAGATTTACTTAGATCTTTTCTCAACGTTGCAAATTTTATTTCACGAGAATTTCGCATTTGAATTGTGCGTAACTGTTAAGGAAGTTATGCTCGGGACTGTACCTACAGTGACCTACAGATATAACATAATAAGTAACAAAAGGATTTTTGTCTTTTTTGTGCGTTACAAATGAAAGCGTTTTTTTACAAGTACATTTGGATACTTCCTCTGATTATGGTTGTTGCTGGTTTTGATATTACAAGCCCAATGTTGTGAACTTGTGACAGATGAGAGCAGTGTTGCCAACCTAACCGAAGCATAAAGCAGCAAATCAGACTTAAAAAAACAGCAGAAAACAGTAAAACTATAAAATATTAAGTCTACTACTTATTAGAATTGAAATGAAAACGCAAGTACATACCTACATAATTATTATTATTTATTTATTATGTTAAAAATATGAACAATTGACAAATTCTTATAAATATTCTTACAAATAATTATTAATCATGTTCAATTTCTCTGTCTTCGACATTTTCTGCCTCGTTTTTTTTTATTAATATTATACATACTTTTATTGAATTTCTTCGTAGGCTTTTCAGTTGCATTAAATGTATATAGCATTCCTTTATTTCTGTTTTACTAAGTAATGTGCCTTTGATTGTCGTCGTGGACATTATATTTCTTAGTTTAGTTTTCAAAGTGTTTACTGCTGTTTTGTTAGGTATAGATAAACATTAATCCGGATACATAGATGCATATCATCAAGCTGTATTTTAACTGGAGGATATATCGTTTTAGACGAAATCTCTAGTAAATATATTATTATAATAAATAAAAACAGTAGAAATTGGTACTTAAACAGAAAACGGGGATGTCATGGTGCAAAACAGTAAATCTACTGTTAAAACAGTAGGGTTGGAAACACTGGGTGAGAGGCTAGTCCAAAACTGATATTGGTGCGGATTATGTTGTTCACAAACTAAACTAAACTTAAGTTCAATGCATCTTTTTCTTACTATTTCATTAAGAAAAGTACAGAAGATAAATATTAGTTTAGTTCTGTTAAATTAGTCAGCGTCTGACTAATAGCTAATTTTTTAATCGCATCTAAAGTTGTCTATGGAGTATCTTAATTTGACAGGACTAAACTAAAATTTATCTTCTGTCCTTTTCTTAATGAAATAGAAAGAAAAAGATGCACTGAACTTAAATTTAGTTTAGTTTGTGAACAAGGGAATCGGCGCCATTATCAATTTTAGGTACTGGCGCACAGATAATGTAAAATCAACCTCAAAAAGATCGACTCGACATCGACCCGAAATCATTTGATTGTTTACATTTATTTTGGTTTATTACATTTGTACACATCATTTGCATACATTTGTATTTATTTTGGTTCCATGATACTGTCATCATCATCATTTCATCTGATAGAAGTCTGCTGGACATAGGCCTTGCCAAAGCACCGCCAATTCGACCAGTTCTGTGCTACCCGCATCCAGCGGATTCTTGCGGCCTTCACAAGGTCGGTCTACCTTGGCGGAGGCCTTCTAACGCTACGTCTTCCGGTACGCGGTGGCCACTCCAGAACCTTTCAATCCCATCAATCCATCTGTGGGCCTAAAAAGGCCACTTTGGCCGAATCATGAAAGGATAACATTATGAATCATAATGGACAGTTAACTGTTAAGTTAATCGTATCTAATCCCATTGGTTAAGGATTTTTACAGTTATTTTTTTTTGTCTGTGATAAAATACCAATCAATCCAATCCAAATCCAATCCCAATCTCTTTGATTACCTATACCTACGTAGTGTAGCGAAAAAAAGAAAAACACGGACTGTCTTCGCCATATTATGATTCATAATGTTATCCTTTCAGGCCACAATCATTCATAACACTGAATCAATGTACGGCTACGCAATGTGTAATGTGTTGTGGCTACACATTAATACAACATTATGAAATAAAGGTTGGACCCAATTAAATAATTCTTTTTTGGAATATGTAAGGATCACAGGTGACGTTCTAAGTTACTACCTACCGCATGTGAAAAAGGCGTGAGTTTATGTATGAATGTAATTAATTCTTGTCGATGTATACGTACAGACATCTTTTTGAGGCTGACTGCTGTACTGCTGTACTTCATGTCTCCGGTGTCGCCCTTCAGCCAATCGATGAGCTGCGGAACATAGGCTGCTGCTGGGGAGTTTGTTGCTTCACTTCTTCTCTCCAGCGAAAACATTAGGAAGTGATGAAGTGGACGTTTTGGGGCACTGTTTTGTCATTTTGTTACGCAAAGTGCTGATTCTCAGCCTAATTTTAATAAATGACTTTTTGATTTGATAGGCATCCCTTGAAAGTGCTAGGCCCGTGCCCACTTCTCCCCCTGTCTTTCTCACAATTTCGTGCGTGGATTCGCCAAAGATCGACCGAGCTCCATATCAACGTCGGTCACGGGCAACAGACTGTAGACAGTCAAAATTGGCTTTACCAATGGTACACCCGCGATTAACCAAAAAACTTTTCAGCCTGAGTAAAAATAACCTTAGAATAATAATAGGTACAATTACGGGCCACAACCTCCTTAACAAACGTCTTTTCAACATAGGCGCCAGGTCAGCCCCCTTTGCAGGAGCTGCTTTGACGCCGAGGAATCAGCCGCCCGTCATCCTGGAATACGAGGCTGTTGCTTCTCATCATCGCAGAATTCCTCGAAACAATAAGGTCGCTCCGCGAAGCCTATGAAACTCCCAGGAAGCTTCTGTGCTTTTGGGCGGAGCTAGGCTGGTTCTGTTAGCCAGAATCCCTACGCACAATGGACCGAATGGGAGTCTAAGTGCGGAAAAGGGAGTCCTATAATAATTATCATTAATCATCATCATCATCAATCATCATCATAGGCGTCCCTTACAAACACAAGAGGAGACCAGGAATGAGATTGAGAATAGCCGTGCCTGGCACATTACTGATGGCAGTTTGTTGTAATTCGCAGACAGAAGAACAATGTGGCCATTATTCTCTTTGGTGACTATTTAAATTACCTCGTGGAAATGTGTGGCTGCTATTTACTCCTAAACTGTTTAAAACTTTAAATTATATAAAATATTCATCATCCAAGGTTAGTTCTCTAACTGAATGGAACACTATTATATGAATCATGTTTTTTTTATGAACATCTAAGTATTGTGTGAACAGATGTGAAACAGATGTAAAATAATTTATCATTCTTTTGCGGATGACACCTATGTGGAAGAGTACTTGATGCTTGAGTGCCTCCTTGTTTTTAAATAACTCCAAAAAAAGGAGGAGGTTCTCAATTCGTTTGTATTTTTTATATATTATTTGTTACGCCAGAACTCCGTCATTTATAAACCGATTTGAAATTTTAATTGAAAGGGTATATAAAATTGGGTCCTATATAAATTTGGACGTTCTGCTGAGTGGTTTTAGAATCAGCTTCAATAATACGTATTTTTTCCACTTGGTGTATGTTGGTGATGATAAAGTAATAATTTCCTGTAACTCTTATTTACTTAGCAAGTGAAGGCACTTAAACGAATTTATGTGGGGTAGGTACCATAACTAAAAAATGAAAAATAAAACTTTATCACAAAAAAAAAACAACCAACTTCCAAAAACAAATAGTACAAAGCCAAAAATAACTTAAATTTAAATTCGGTGGCAAAAAACAAACATACGAAACCAAAGACACCGGCTTTCAAAAGTATATATGTATATAGGTAATATTTATTTTTCACTAGGTAGTGTTTTTTTTTGGAAGTCGGTTATCATAATATATCATCTTTCAGACAGTCCATCCGTCCTTTCTTTGTTCTTCCCCTACTCTTATAGCCGTCCACATTCTTACTCAAAACTTTCCTCATTCCTTTGCATCACATACTTATGATAACCGATTTCCACACAACTTATCAGTTACCGGTGCCACTTGCCGACTTCTTCTTAGATATTTACTTACTAGCAGCGCCCCGCCGTTTCACCCGCATAAGTTTCGATCCCGTGGGAATATCGGGATAAAAACTATCCTATGTCGTTTCCCGGGACTCAAACTATCTCTATACCAAATTTCATCCAAATCGGTTAAGCGGTTTAAGCGTGAAGAGATAATAGACAGATACACTTTAAAGTTCAATCATCCTCCATAGAAAGGGGAAGATCCTCCGCACAGACGGGTGTTGTGTCTGCTGGGCTACTACTACCCGACAATTGATGTCGGGGTCTTGTATTGTACTCGTATATATGCTAGTCGCGCGGTAAATTCTGCCTGCGCGATGGGATTGTGCATGCCGTCAATATGATGCGTAGTTCGCATATCGCGATGTAGATGCCGTCACATATCTATTCGTGTAACACCACACATCCCTTGTTTTTAATATAAAATCACTTTTTACTTTGTTTTTTTATATCTTGGTAGGTACATGTATGTATGTCGTTAGTTTTAGGTATTACTAAACATTAATATTTAATAATTCACACTATCAACTTGAGCTCTTAGAAAAATGAACGTCTAATAGACACGCTTTAGAATTTATGTACCTACTTCAAACAAGCTTCCATTGGGATTTCCCATCAGCAAAAATGACAAACTTCCATAATTTAAACTTTCATCCACTTTAGGGGATGAATTTTCAAAAATCCTTCTACCGCTGGTGCTCACCTACGTTGTATAACTATGGAACTCTTACAGCAAAATTATATACTTCTAGACCCAACAGAATTTAAGAGTTTTTTATTATAATTATGAGCAAGCCTGATGGAGTTTCCATCCATTTACTGTCAGTAAATTAATTTAAGAGAAGATAATTATGTACATCATATCTAATCATGGATTTTATTTTATTTACAGAGAAAAAGAAAATAAGTTACTACAAGATTGCAGTGTCAAAAACTGTATTTTTTCAGGCAATGAGAGTCTGATAGATACAGCAGATGCTGTCCTAGTACATTTGCAGAGAGGCGCTGTACCTAAAGTCAAATATAGAAACCGGACACAAAGATGGATATTTTTAAACGACGAGTCTCCTCAAAATACATTTTCTTTGGCGAAAAAAAAACCTAGCCTGGACAGTCTTTATAATGTATTCAATTGGTCTATGACTTACCGGTAGGTTTATACAACGAAATGTTTCTTAGTCATTAATATGTAAAAGGCAGATGTGAGTAGAAACGCCGGGAATGCCCTAGATGGACTTATTATATTGACCTTATTTAAGATGTTCTTGGGAAACGAAAACCAAACCAAAAAACGGAAACCAAGGGAAGAATGCGTGAATTTATGTGTAATGAATAAGTATATTATATTAAGGTCTATCTGGGGGCCTAAAGCGGCCACTTTGGCAGAATCATAAAAGGATAACATAATGGACAGTTAACTGTTAAGTTAATCGTATCAAACCCAATTGGTGAATATTTTAATTTTTTTTGTCTGTGCTAAAATACCATGATTGGTATTTTAGCACAGACAAAAAAAAATTTGGTTGGATTGATATCCAACCCAAATCTAATCCAATTCCAATCCCAATCTCTTCATGATTCTCCAAAATGGCCTTTTTAGGCACCTTGTTCATATAAATACACGTGATGTCTAACTACTCCTCCCCGCCCCCCTGTGACATTTCGTGATTTTTTCCGAACCCCCCCCCTGTCGAGCTTCACATGAGTAATGGACGACGGATTATATTTTTCCACTAAAACATTATCGTTTATTTTCAGAACCGACGCGGATGTGCCTGTCCCGTACGGTCGAACGGTTGCACTAGATACGCCTATAAATACAGAGTATAAGACCTTGCAAGATATTGCTGTAATGATTCCAAACTGGACACGAAAACATCGCCGCGGCAGAATAGCCGCAGTACTAATGTCAAATTGTGGTGTCAAAGCCAGGAACGAGTTTTTGGAAAAGTTAAGGAAACATGTTGAAATTGATGTTTATGGAGCGTGTTCGGATAAAAAAGGATATAAAACGACGTAAGTTATTATCAGTAACCGTAAAATACGACGCTTACTTACCTAATTCCATTTTATTCTGTGTGAAATAAGGTATTAAGGGGGAAGCGCTAAGGTAGCCCGCGAAATTCAAATTTTCTTACGTTTTTTGCAATTTGCTGGTCAGTATTAAGTTGTACGTTGATTAAAATGATTCGCGGTCGTAATAAATATGTATTGACAGAATTATAATCATTACAATCAGTAATACAACTTGTTAAGTTATTATAATCCCCAAATGTCAAGATTTCATGTTCTTGGGGATTACTTGGTCTTAGAGAGTTGTGTTGATGACTTGTGTTGATGACTTTAATGATTTTATTTCTGTAAATACATATTTGTTACGGCCGCGAATCATATTTTAATCAACGTACAACTTAATACTGACCAGCAAATTGCTAAAAACGTAAAAAAAATAGAATTTCGCGGGCTACCCTGGTGTTTTCGCCTTAACCGAAATTATTTATTTATTTTACCATTTATGTAAACACAAATATACATATAAACAGACAAGAAAAAGTAATAGAAAAATAGGTACATAGGTGATGCAAGGTGATGCAAAGTGATGCAAGGTGGTGCAAGGTGGTGCAAAGTGGTGGTGATAAATTAGTGGTATGGTTTTTATCACCGATTATATATTTCAGTACCAAATAAATACCAGTAGGTAGTTCAAATAAATAAAATTGAAGTGTTTTTTTAATGTCAAAATCACAGATTTTTACTAAATACTTAAGAAAGTATAGGCATATACGGTACATGGACAAAAAATATTTTAAATTTGTATCTGTCTGTCTGTCTGTTTGTTCCGGATAATCTTCGAAACGGTTGGACCGATTTTGATGGGACTTTGCCTGATAGCTGTTGTTATAAGGAGTAAAGAAGCTTACTTTTATTTTAGAAAAAAAATAGCCTTAGTTACTCCATACCATGAAACCCAATTTGTTTTCCGACATGCACTCGAACAAAGTCGCGGGCACAGCTAGTTTATAATGATATGAAAACGTCTGTCAGTTAATCCTGACAGTGTGACATAAAAAAGCTAAAATTTTTTTGAATGTCTGGAACTGCAACCTATAAAATGTCTTCAAACCACAATTATATTTTATTTCAGTTGCCCTGGACATTTTAAATCAGATTGCGACCCAATTGCAGAGTATTTATTTTATTTAGTATTGGAAAATACAAGTTGTTTCCAATACTTGACCGAGAAGGTGTTTTACCATGCTTATTCGAAAGGAGCTATACCAGTCATTTTCGGTCCTACAATCGAAGACGTCGAGAGCCTTCTGCCACCAAATTCCTATCTACACGCTGACGCGGAAACAAATATAGAATCACTCGCAAATGATATTAACACTTTAGCGGCTAATGGTCAACTACTTCTTAGTATGCATTTGTGGAGGAATCATTTCAAAATAGTCAATGAGCACGGATACTTTGGAACAAAATCTTATCATTTGTGTCGTGTTTGTGAAGCATTGAATTATAATGACGAGAAAGAGAAGATTTACGACAAAGAACTTCTTGATTTTTTCCTAGATCCGCAAAGAGCCTGTTACTAATGAGAATATTTAATAAAAGTGTGTAGATATATTATAAATAATTTATGTTTGTTGATTTTTTAATTAACTTTGTAAATAAAGAAAGAAAAATTAAAACAAAAGACGGACGGATATTTCTTTGACCCAACATTCATCTGAGTCCGCAAATCATTCTGGAGAGTTTTGAAAGTTCCCTCCCGGGATCTTCCAGGAGAAATATAAATCTACTGTTCATTGAGTAATAAATTTCATCACATTGTTATTCAGGGAGAGACTGGTCCCTTTGAATTATGATACAACTTTGTTTTTATTACTTGTATTGTTGAAGGTGCTAAAAAGGATCCCTTTAAAAGTTCTAAAGATTTAAACTGACTTTTGATACTATCCTGCAGTTTTGAAAATGGTAAGTATTAGGACAAAATTCCAGTCCAACCGGATGCACCCGAATAACAGTACTGTACAGTCACGAGCAAAAGTATGTATACACTTGGCTTTATTCAAAGGCGGCTTCTCCTTTATTTTTGAATGACATTTTATATTAGTAGGAACATAGTATTTTTGAATCCATAGGTCTATGTAAAGTGTCGTATTTCAACGTTGCATTCGATATTTCGTGAAATAATCACAATTTAAAGTTGCCAAGTACCAAGTGTTGACATATTGGTGCTCGTGACTGTACATGGAGCGGCTGCTTTTCTGACCTTCACAACCCAGTTACTGGGTAATACTTTATAATATATCCCTTGGTAAGACTGGTTCTCCGACTTTCGGGTTTTTGTACGACCCGTAATGACAGATCCACGAATGACAGACGGGATCAACGGTTTAACGTGCTTTCCCATCCACGGAACAACCTCGGCAAACGTTGCTTAACCTGATCGATTCGCCCGTGCAGCATAATTATGGCGGTGCAACCACTGTCGTACTTCTTTTCACCGGTTGGTCACGCAACCTACTGAACGACAGATAAAGTTTTATGGTTATCTTAGAGCTGTTTACAATTTGTTAGCATTACCACTTGGTTACGCTGTCATGGCGTCGTCGTCAGTTCGTACCTATAAAAACGCTGAATAAAAACAACAGTAGGTGATAAGGCTAATCCCCCATCCCTTTATTAATTAAGCAACAACGCTGTGCCGACAAATATCACAGTCGAGCAACAGTAACGAAATAGTTTGGCTAATCCTTTAAGGAAACGACATCCATGTTAAGCCTTTGAGAAAACTTCTCCAACCATTAAGGCTCCCACAGACTGGCACAACGCGACTGTAGCAGAACAATTTCTATGAAAACTTTATGGAAATTGGTCTACCAGAATCGCGTCGCGCCGTCGCGTCGTGCATGTCTGCGAGAGCTTTAACGCAGCTATGAAACGACATTAATTGTTTTAAGAAATACATGGCTGCTCATAAAAGGCTTAGAGGGAGTTTTATTTTAGAGCTCGGCTTAAGCAAAGATTTTAAGCAAGGCTCAGTTTGTTGGGACTATCTTAGCTAAGTTAATTTGCGGACATTTTTTATTTAGTATACAGGGTCCCATTAAAATTTTAACACAGCGCTCAGTAGGTACGTCTAACCAAAGACATCCAAACAAAAAAAAAAAACACTAATTAAACTGATTTTATTTTGCCTAAAATAATAAATTGCCCCGACATTTTCGTTAGCTGATTATGTTTCTTATAAGTATCTATGCGTTTTTCTTATTATATTTTTATACCATCGTCCTTATTTTGGTGGTCTGAATGATGCCTAAAAGTTTGTCCATCTATTTTAATTGGACCTTATATAATAGAAATAATAGTTTGTTCTGTATTCTGAGGCTGGTATATAGGTAGTTCAGTGTAAAAAATATAAGAAAAACAGCTTTTATTTAAATTAGAATTGAGTTTGAACATCCATTTAACTAAGTAGGTACAACAATATTATTCTCTAGGGTATCCCGGGATTTAACTGGACCATATATAAACAAAATCGTTTAAGCTCTGATCAAACCGAGGCGAATCCCGCGCGGGATCCAGGACAAACCTTCACTCGCGTCGATTGTGTCAACTAACTTTTATGGAGGTGTTAAACAAAACTTGCGTGAGTAGTTGCGTGACTTCCAAATCATTAAAACAATAGACGCGCGCAGTCGCGTCACACGTCCCGCGCGGGATTCGCCTCATTTTGAACAGTCCTTTATTCCTGGAAATAAAGCAATCCGCCGAATAACGTGGAAAACATTTTCACAATTTAATTATCCTTTTAGCCCCTGGGTTATTTTAATAATGGTGGACTTGGCCGTCGTATCACATTAAAGTTAAAACGTAAAAGGGACTGTCTGGAAAAAGGCTAGGCTATATATAGCGCACGTCCGCCGTTAAATGATATTACCGGGATTTACATTCAGATTTAATTTCTATAGCCGGCTCTCGCAATATGCTAATATAATGTTGTTTAAATATATCATTTTTACTGCAAATGCATGCAAATGTTTGTTGCGATGGCTCGTGTAATGAGGTGAATGGGTTGAGCACAATTTTCTGTGTGCTGTATGGTCATTTGACCGTGGTGCATCCGTTTTCCCCGTGTTAACAGATTCCTAGGTTCCGGTAGGACTAGGAAAAAGGAAGAAAGAAAATACGTTTATTTGCGACATGACGCATAAAATGAAACACAAACAAATTAATAGTTTAAAAACACTAGAAAAACACGCGTGCAAACACGACTATGATACGATATTCTATCATGGAATGGCAGTGCCTATCTTCCGGCTTCATCATCGGATCTTGAAACCTAATCATGGTCAAAGTTCATTACAAGACTTTTCTAAGAAATCCAAAACAGCTATGATATGATTTTCCATCATGAAGTTCCAGTTCATATCTTCCGGCTCCATCATCAGATGAGTTCGACAGTACCATATTATTGTATTGTCATCAGAACTACATACAGCTGCCAATTTTCATTACGCTACGACCCTTGGAAGATGGTTAAATTTGACCTTAGATTCCATTACATAGTTAGTTACATACGGGTCGACCTAGAGTTGTAATAAGTGTTTTTCATCTCTCATACTCGGAAAGTAGTGTTTGTTTGATCCGAATAGCGGGTGGAAAACGCTGCTTCCCACCCTTGGGCGGGAAATACACATAGCAATTGCTTCCCTCCCTAGGGCGGGAATGAAATATAAATATAGAACTAAATTTAGTTAGGTAGTCAGCTCAGTCAGACCATACGACACCCTTAATTGATTATGTAAATATTTATCTATCTACCCATCAAATCGTATGAATGTGCGTTAACTAGGAGAGTTGGATAAAAAGCTCATTATGTTAACGCCATTAAATCTTTCATATTTAGCGCACAAGTTAATAATTTACCTTGAATAAATTAAACATTCTTAAGTATGATAATCACCATTTTGATGTCAGTTGTGGTCGAGGCTAAAAAACATAAAAATTGGGGATTTCGAACATTCTGACTTTACCATATGGGGCCGTGAATATACATCATTTAATTATTTGACGAATTTATCAATAGTTTAAGATAAATAAGTAGTAGTAATGAAGTTTTTTCGGTATCTAATGTCGAAGTTTCGCGCCAATCGTGTGTGTTTACATTTTTACTTTTCACAAATTTCACACACACACAGATGTAGATAAAAAATGTGACAAATGTTATTGATAATATTATAAACAACACGAAAATGCCCAGGTTTTAACGTAATATTCAATACCACTACCTACTCAATTTGTGTTCAGAATCGCCGACCATTATTGTTTTTTTTTATTGCAATGATGTGTGAAAGCGATTATTCCAAACAATTTTGATTGACTCGAGTAATTAATATGACGAATGTAATCGATATTTGAAAATAAAATAAAATTAGTTTAAGCAATAAATACAACAAGCATTGTTGTGCAATCTCTTCTAATATCATGTCAATAACAGACGGGCGGACATAGGTACCTCATTTACTGAATTTCGCGCCGAAATGCTTCTATAATTGAATTTATATTCGGAATGCGCTCGCTGTTTAAAATTATTTTAATTTATTGGACAATTATTTATTGTGGATTTTATTTTTGATACTTTCTAATAGTTTACTACAGAATTCCCAGTAAACATTTTTAGGTAGGCTTACCAGAAGTTTTTTTGAGAACGATGATAATTAATAAATTCTATAGACTGGATATTTTGCAAACACTTACATTTCAATAAAAATAATACATTTCAATACATTTTCATTTTTTTTTTCAATACATTTTGTTAGTTTAAAGAGTTTTTATTCAGTTTCTACAATTGTCTTTATTGCGAGTATCGATTAGGCTGTATGCAAGTTTTGAATCGAAATAAGAAAGTTGGGTGGACGGTCAGCACTAAAAAGTGTCACGTCGCAACACAATTTTTAGTAATTTTTATCAAGATTGTTGTGTTTTTTAAGTAATTTATGAAAAATGGTAAAAGTAAGAATGCAGACTGAATGATAATAATACGGGCCCTAGTAAGCGGGACGGCCCGCTGTGGTGACACAGAATCTACTCATGTGGCGGTGACGTGGTGTGTTCCATACTTCAAATTTAAAAAAGACTAATAAATAGGTTCATGTAATTATTATCAATAAATATTTTAGAAAAACTACTAGTTTTTACTTTCCTTAAATTCGAAATGAAAAGTAGAGTGTTTAACGCGGGTGAAAGTCATCAATTCCCACTCGGACTATAGCCGCCCTCGCTGCGCTCGGGCGTCTAAATGCCTCGTATGGGAATTGATTCCTTCCGACCCTTGTATAACAATATACTATTTTTTTTCTGAGATGATAAAAAACGTTAAAAAAAACATGAAAACAAACAGTTTTTTTTCCGGATTAGGTTTTTTTTCAAAATTACTTTATATTCTACCTAGTAAGTAATGGTTATCATTAAAAATGAGCTGTTATTAGATTTACTTTGGTTAATAAAAAAATACTATTTATTTTTTGTTAAATATTACATAAATTTCTCAAAATAATTGGCAATACTCATTGAAGTTTACATTTACGGATGGGGATTACCTCAATCTTCGTTTGGTTTATGTTTTGTTTGAATTCACTGCAGACTGCCGATAGCTTGAGACAGTGAGAGTGTGTGAATGTGAATTAATTATACCTACTTACATTAAAATTGTGTTGCGTAATTTTCTGTCAATTATTTTTAAATTACTGTCAATTATTCCGTTATCGATAACACAAGCTTAGCTACCGATACCGATACAGGTGATAGCACTGATGATCGTTTAAGTATTTTTTAAGTTCATATTATATCTACCTCTATGTATAATTTCTAATTACATAATTTGACTTGAATTAAAAATAAAACAATCATATTTTGTTTTATTCCATTTTATATAATGTAATTCACTTTTTCTTTAAAAAAAACCAAATGTAGAAAAAAAACAATGGTGCCAAGTTTGTTTTCATGTTTTTTTTTCAAGATTGTGAAAAGAACATTTGGTTTTTTTTTTCAATTTACATCTCTAGGTCGACCTTTTACCAGTCGTCAGGATATAAGAAAAGACTATTTTACTTATATTTTAGGAGCAGATATTTTTAATATATTTTCGATTGACACACTGATTGTCAGAAAACAAAACTCTCGAATTAAGTATAAAATACCGCGCGTCGCGGGGCACGCAGCCAGTTGTATGTACAGAGTACATTTGTACAGAGGTTGTATGCCAGCTGCTACATAGCTCCTCCCCAGCGAAGCGCCCGTATAATGCGAGTGGTGTCTCGCACGCGGCGGCAGTGAGCGCCTAGAGCTGCGGTAATGTCAGTTTACACGGAGACGCTGGAACGCTTGTTCGTGCTGTGTGCCTTTAACTTTTAGCTAGCTAGTGAGCGGCCGTACTCCGTCTTGGCCATGTCTTGGCCGAACGTATGTTCTACAGGGCGAAGCGTACGGTGGGTTTAGAGGTGCGGCCGGATCGTGTGACGTATGATGTCTGGTCACTCAAACGACATACTTGTTCTTCGGTGTTTGACAGGAATGCAGGCTTTAGCCGATCTATGCTGATGTTTACTTGTCGATCGTTGATTATGACTGTATACACCTTGTTTTGTCTCTTCAAGACACGATACGGACCTTCGTATGTCGGTGTCAAAGGTCGACGGTAGGCATCGGTACGTATAAATACATGCGTACATTCATGTAGATCGTCGTGTATAAACATTGCGCGGCGATCTGTGTTCCGGCGCACAGCTTGCATCTTTTTCATTGCGTTGGTTATGACGTCACTAAAGTGTGTATTTGTATTCGCGTATATCGACGTATCTCCACACATTTCGCCGGGTAGCCGGAGCGGCTTACCGTATAGCGCTTCTGCTGATGATACATCAGTGTTTTCCTTAATAGCAGCGCGCAATCCCAGCAAAACAGTTGGCAATTCTTGCGTCCAGCTTGAGTTATGTAGTCGTGCCGTCAATGCTGTTTTAAATGATCGATGCCACCTTTCAACCATCCCGTTGGCCTGTGGGTGGTAGGCAGTGGTTCGTGTTTTCTCAATACCCATTCTATTCATTAGTGTTTTGAATAAATGAGATTCGAACTGTCTTCCCTGGTCGCTTGTGATCCTTTCTGGGCAACCAAATCGCACTATCCACCCTTCGTAGATGGCCGTGGCGATAGTGTTAGCTTCCATGTTGCTGACCGGGAATGCTTCTGGACATTTAGTTGCTCGGTCGATGATTGTAACGCAATATCGTCTTCCATCTGATATAGGTAGTGGTCCGACGATATCTATGTGTATGTGCGACAGTCGATCTGCTGGTGGGTACTGTTCTAGCGGCGATACTGTGTGTCGCTGCACTTTTGTTCGTTGACAGGTTATGCAACATTTGGTCCACATACTGACGTCCTTGTTCATGCTTGGCCAGAAAAAGCGTTGCGTGATCATCTTCCTAGTAGCTCGGGTACCGGGGTGGCTCAACTCGTGTATGGCGTCGAAGGCTTTTCTTCGTAGCTCTGGTGGCAGGTAAGGTCGTACGTGGCCACTTGATGTTTCGCACATAATTGTCTTACTTGCATTGAGTGGGCGAATTTGCTCGAATCGGAGCGAATTGTTTTTCGTGACGTCAGTCAGTTGCCTGTCGCTGAGTTGTAGGCGAGCCAGCTCGTCGTAGTCGATTGGTGATGGAATGGATATTGCTTCGATTCTTGACAATGCATCGGCCACAACGTTGTCCTTTCCTTCAATATGGCATATATTCATTGTGAATTGACTGATATCACACTCGTGAGGCTCGCACGGCGCCAAGGATCAGCAAGAAACCGGTCGTCAGCCACTCATACGCAAGTTTCGCATTACGCAAAGCAAACAAATACCGCGCGTCGCGGGGCACGCAGCCAGTTGTATATACAGAGTACATTTGTACAGAGGTTGTATGCCAGCTGCTACAACCTAATAAAAGCGTGTTAAAAAAACATAACATTTTGGGGAAATACCTACATGCGTCACATCTACGTGAAATGGCGATCGCCCAGCATAAAACCTGGATATGTAAAACCTTTTTCTAACTTTAACTTTACTTTACTTTTAATTCTGCTATCTGTTTTATCTTTGTAGCAAAACTAATCTATCTGCGGGGTAATTGCGTAACACACTATCTGGGGGCCCAAGTCTGCTATTTTTATAAATTCGTCATTCCAACAAGATCCCACCACCATCCCATTGTCATTTTGCTAAAAGTTCGTAATCTGCTAAATTCATAATGGTTGATCATTGGTCGGTCAATGGCACAGAAGTTATACGATACTCGTAACGAATTAAAAGCAATGACTGCACAATGACGTTCTAACGGTAGGTCACTGATCAAAGGAACTGTCAAAATTTTAACAGATTACCGCTACAGTCAGTAATTCATTTTTCATTATGTACGAGATTACCATTCTATGCCATTTCTTTCAATGGAGTGTCAGTGGTTGACTATTGGAAAGTCATAATGACGTTATTATATTAGTAGATTACCAAACGTGTCAAAATCAACAATTATGAAATCAATGATAGACCATTCTGACACTATTGTAATAGGAGACTTGAGGCCCTGTAGCAATGGGTTTCATTTCAACAACATTCATTGCGTTATTTACGTTGTTGAGCAGACAAATTTTTCGAACATATGAAGCAATGGATTACCAATATCCTTCAAAATCATTATGATTCATATTGTGATTAATAGTGTGTTACGAAATTAGGGTGCTGTCACAGATTACTAAATAGTTACTACGTAACAGATACTTCACTCAGTAGAAAATTTCCAATACCTACTGCTATAATAGCCTACTCCGTCGCGTCAGCAACCGCTGCATGCTAAAATGTGCCTAAATGCTCTAGCATACAGGGGGCCTAAAAAGGCCACTTTGGCAGAATCATAAAAGGATAACAGAATGGACAGTTAACTGTTAAGCTAATCGTATCAAATTCCATTGGTGAAGCATTTATCAGTTATTTTTTTTGTCTATGCTTAAATTACAATCAATCCAATTCAAATCCAATCCCAATGTCTTTGATTGTACCTACGTAGTGCAGCGAAAAAAAGAAAAACACGGACTGTCTTCGTCATTTTATAATTCATATTGTTATCCTTTTATGATTCTCCAAAGTGGCCTTTTTAGGTCTTCAGTTGTGATTGAACGATTAAAATTGAACAACATGCGTGCGCTTCGCTTGCGAAAACCGCACTGAATTTGGTCCGCAAACGGCCCGAGACCGCTTGGCCGGGCGGTAGGTAATTACAGCGCGCAAGTACATGGAGTGACGGAGGTCTGGTGCTGTTTACTGCAACCGGTCGTTGTATTTTTTAATTCTAGTTCTTTCCAGAGCCTTCGAGCCCTGTTTAAACTGCGTGCACTATTAGTTCCCCTTCTTTAGTTCTATTAGTTGCCCTTTTGAGCAATAAATCGTTGTTTTCTGTTTCTATAGTCTTAACCCTTTCAGACCTGATTTTTATTTTTTGGTCATTTGTAATTGATGATTTTTTTATAGTTTATTTGAGTTTAAGATAATACAAAAAATCTGAACTTTATGTCCTCAAATATGCACACTCGGTCTGAAAGGGTTAAGGTGATTTTTTTTACTGAAATGCCAATAAACGCATATTTTTCTTTTATTTTAGTTCAATTTGATTAATTCTTCATGGTCCGGCAGATTTAACAGAGGCACAGAGTATATATACATCTGCACACATTCGCCTGTGTGGATTGTGCCAAACACGAGCTTAGTCGATCAAATAAAATACTGATCCCCGTTTTGATAAAAGCTTGTTGAAATACTTACCTACATAAAATTCAAATCCCATTTCCAGTAAATTATTAAAAATTAACATGAATACTTATTATCTGATTTATTGTTTGTTATAAATGATAACATCGAAACATTCAATGTTAATAATATCAATCAGTTTACAATCCGCCGAATATAATAGTCGGGATCGGATTCCAGTCTAACCGGATGAAGCTGAATACCAGTATTTTACATGGAGCGACTGCCTATCGTATCTTTCATTAACAAAATTACAAGAACTAATCACGGTATACTAACTAATTTTCTATACCTACCACTACTTCAAAGACTGGATTAAAGTTTCTGATACGCTACCAGACCCACTTCAAAATATGGCTCCTAACTTTGTTCGATTAGTTAATTTCGCGAATTTCATCTAACCAACTAGGGTAGCAGACACGCTTAATAAGAAGAAACTTTACATGATCAAGATATTCAAAGTTGGAAATAAATCTTTCTTAATTTAAATGTTAGAAGCGGTTCGTTTTTTTTAGGGTTCCGTACCCAAAGGGTAAAAACGGGACCCTATTACTAAGACTTCGCTGTCTGTCCGTCTGTCCGTCTGTCCGTCTGTCTGTCTGTCCGTCTGTCTGTCACCAGGCTGTATCTCAAGAACCGCGATAGCTAGACAGTTGAAATTTTCACACATGATGTATTTCTGTTGCCGCTATAACAACAAATACTAAAAACAAAATAATATAAATATTTAAGGGGGGCTCCCATACAACAAACGCGATTTTTTTGCCCTTTTTTGCTCGATATCAAAAATGGCAACAGGTAGGCACTTGAAATATTCACAAAATACTCAGTTGTATTTTAACTTTAATAATAAATAATAAAATTAAAATAAAATAAATATTTAAGGGGGGCTCCCATACAACAAACATGTTTTTTTCGGCGTTTTTGCCTTGTGGTACGGAACCCTTCGTGTGCGAGTCCGACTCGCACTTGTTTTATATCCGCGCGGTTTATTGAAAATTAGGTTCTTTGAAAATGCTTCTCTTCGTCATCACATAACGCCAGCTGTCGCTGGAAAAGATGGAAAACCAACGCTGGGGCTCTATCTCGCAAATCGTCGTAGCATTATGCTAAGTGTTGGCCGTTTTGCGTTAATGTGGCGCCTACTTTCCCTCAACTTGTTCTTTTTTAGGGTTCCGTAGTTCCTACAAGGAACCCTTATAGTTTCGGCATGTCCGTCCGTCTGTCTGTCCGTCTGTCCGAGGTTTTGCTAAGAGACCGTTAGTACTAGAAAACTGTAATTTTGTAGGAGTGTGTATATCAATTACGCCGACAAAGTGGTAAAATAAAATTTTGGAAAATATTTTTTTCAGGGTAGCTACCCTACATGTGAAGTGGGGATGAATATTTTTTTCGTCGTCTACTTCATCGTGCGGGGTATCGTTGAATAGGTCTTCTAAAATGACTCGGGAGTTAAAGTGCAAATTATTGTTCCAGTAGGGCGTTCCCCCCTCTAAAAGCTAAACTGCAGGCTTGAAACATCTGGAAAAATTCACGATGATAGTACATTTCATGAACTTTAAAGGAAAATTATAGCGGTTAAGATAACGTTATTAGTTTAGCAGTAACAGTCGTTGAACTTGGGTATTGGATAAATTTGTACCAAATACAAAATCCTTAGCATTAATCCTTTAAAATGACTAAGATGAAGTAGTTGCTTGTTTATAACGGGTAAAGACTTGCATTATAAAACGTTCTATATTGTGATAACGGGGTACTACGGAACCCTAAACTAAGCGTGGCCCGACACGCACTTGGCCGGTTTGTTTTTGTGTTTATCTTTGCGTCATGTTTACCGCAAATAAACGCATTTTCTTTATTTTTTTGCTTTTTTTTTAGTTCATTTCATCAATATTTCTAAAGCTAAAAATAAATAATTTCTCAATTTCAATGTAAGTATTACGTAAGTGGCGATTTATTTTGTTGACGTTCGAAAAGTGCTGATTCTCAGCCTAGTTTAAATAAATGACTTTTGATTTTGTTGTATGAAGACACCTCATTAGGTATCGGAATTTTCACAAAGGGCAAAACATCGCCTACGAGCGGTCAGCACGTCGTTCATCTCAAAAAGAAATACTCATTTTAGATTAGCTTTTGTCCACCCAACGCTCGACGAAGGACGTCGTGGATCCAGTGACAGCCCCCATGTTATACGGGATGAACCTGTCGCCATAAATCCCAATAACAATGCCTGGTAATCAAACCCAGACCCTCATGATACATGCCCAAGCTTGTGATTACTTATTTTAACATCAGAGAGAAGGCTAATTTATAGACTCAAATGTTAGATAAAACAATTAATATACGAGCTAAGTATGAAGATAAGTATGTAAAAAGATTAATTCTAGATCCACTTTAGATTCTTTCTATAATTCTTTGTCCTGACTGTAGTGGGTTCTGACTATACCGTTTGGAGGTCATAGAAACCCTAATAAAGATAGCAACGACATGATTTTACTGCTTACAGCCGGATAGGATGGTCATGAAATGTATTTTCATTCAAATGGTCCTCGTCATTGCACCATAAACGCTTGGATCCCCTTTATTGACCTCGGGGCCGATCTTGTTACCACCACTTAAGGCGTAATGGATTTTCTTTCACACCAACTTGCATTTTAAGGCCTATTTATTTGAATCTCAGCTCCTCAACACGAACGTAAGCGATCAATTTCTGCCTAAATGGGCATTAAAGCACCATCCGAGCAAACTTCCCAAGTTACGAGCCATACGTATTCGTTGAAGCGATTTACAAAATTCCTCTTAAATCCAAGTTTCAAGTTCTTGCGGGATACCTGGCCTAACTTCACTTGTTATGCCCAAGAATAATGCTCAATATTTGGTGAAGTGCACAACTTTTGAACGATCGCGAAAAAGTTGTTTGTTGTTCGAATGGCTAACGGCTCATTTTTCAGTCTAGAAGTTCGGGCACTCTTTTGTTCGCTTTATTATAAGCGGGCAGTAAAAAAACTTATCGTACGAAAGCTAATACAATACTTTTTATGCCCATATAATAGTATTGTCAAATAGTAAACACAAGATGGAGATCGGTTCTCTAGTACAAATTCAATACCTTATTTGTCATTTCTCGAACAGCGGCAATTTGTGGCTGGTTGTTTTTCTTTACACACTCTTAATAAAAAGTGGTGTAACTTCGTTATAGTTTCCGAAACAGACGCACCACACCAGTGAATGTTGATATACGAGTGTCATTGGGATTTATATTCAGAAGGAAGTTATATAAGGTTCAATTTATGTTGGACGCATGCAAGAATGAATTACGGGACCTACACTAATATCGCGGAGGGTAAATGATTAGGTGCGTACTTGTAGCGTGCGTGTTGTACTCTCAAAAGTATTCTCTTATCTTGAGGCCTTATTCTTCTAACAATAAAGAAGATTAGGTTTTCGTATAACTTTCCCTTCGTGAGACATTACCAAACAAAGAATTATAGGGTTTCTTCTGATGAAAGTAAGATTAAAGTGTGTTTGGACGTGATCTTTGGAGTTAGAATGATCTCCGTCCATCTAGTAGCATTCTTTGATACGTGATACTTTAATAGGTCGAGGTAGGTGGGTCGAGGAGGGGCCCCTTAGGGCCGAAGCCTGCCGGGTCAGCGGGATTGTCCGAAAGGGTTACCGCTGGCCCGGAACATAAAGGGCTAAGGAAGGAACACGGGTGGGTTTTAGTCAGTAAAAGTCTGACACTCCCTTCCGCTCCACCCAGAGCGGGAGGAGTCATTTGATGATTTCCCATCCGCAAAAAAAAAAGAAAAAAAAAAAAAAAATAGGTCGGGGAAAAAACTTTTTTCGTATTTTTATACAATTTCAAGACATTTTTTTCATATATTTAACATGTTACAGAAATGTTTTATCCCAAAACCACATTATTGCGTACACTTTAGTGTACCTTCCTAAAAAAGAGCCCTGTTCACTTAATAAATCAGTCACGGTGGCAACAGATGGCGCCACTAGACATCTTCTACAGTTTATTCCTATTTCTCGATAGGCGATCAACCATCCACCATGATAATATATAGCTGACCCGACCCCCTTGCCGTTTTTAGCTTTTTAATCCCGTGATTTATTTTACGAACGGAGAACGATTTTTGAATACAATGAATTTTATTCTCGACGATAAATTTCTTGTCCAGTGATCGAACTACGGTAGTGTTTGATGTTGCCTTGTTCTTGAAATGTTTAATGTTTGAAAAAAGGTTGAACCACGGATATCGAATATCGGATATCTATGATAAAAGGAGAGTGTTTTAAAAATATGTAAGTAGACAAAACAGTGGTACGAGATTATGTTGATTGATATGGATATGGAATTTCCAAATGTTATTGTACCTTATGATGACGGACTAAAATACAAACTTATAACAGGATTGGTACTTTTACATAAGTCACCATTTCCAAGTGTTACCTGAAATCAGAGCTCGGACAGAGATATGTGGACATACATTGGTACGAGATATGTTGATTGATATGTATATGGAATTTCCAAATGTTATTGTGCCTCATAATGCCGGGACTAAAAGATAAATTTTACCAGTATTGGGACTTTTCCACAAGACATCTGACGCGCGTCTTGCTTACCTCCGTGGGAAGAAAGCGTGATTTCGTAGGTCTACAACGCCACTTGCGAATAACGCTTCATCCTGACGTCACGCGAAATCCTGCATCTCGTAAGCAGAGTTTACCGCGCAACTAGCATATATACAACGGCCCAATATGAATCATCGGGCAGTTGTCCGCCAGACATAACACCCGTCTGGTCAGAGGATCCTCCCTTTTCTATAGAGGATGAGTGAACTTTATACGTACCCTGTGCGTTATGTATCTGTGTGTGCCTTTTTCAAGCGTAACCAGAATTTGTACCTTAGACAAATTCTCTACTATCGAATAACTTGGCCGAATTTACATTACGAAACTAGTCGCTCAAAATTTGTTTCATGACATTAGTTTTACTGACTTTTCAGATGTAATTACAGATAATTTCACATGCATTAGTTTTATAGGCTTATTAGTCGATTTGGACGACTTTACTCGCCCGAAAAGTGCGAGTCGTTACCTACTTTTAAATAATATTATATTTTCTATAGGCGACTCGCACGAAGTTAATTTATTTGTAGGCGAGATGACAACAACGTGTACTTTTTTCTTAACTTCATTGCATTAAATTTACAAATAAATTAATTTCGTGCGAGTCGCCTGTAGAAAAAATAATATTACGCACGTTTCGGGCGATTAAATTCGTGCGAATCGACTAATATGCTGTTTGTGATGTCATGAAACTAATTTTGCGCAATCAGTTTCGTAATTTAAATTCGGCTCTAGACATTAAATAAGGTTAGATAAAGAAAACTTTAACACTCCGTTCGTAATCTCCTTACGACTACTTATCTACTTAAATTCCCGCAATAGGCAAAGGTCTGGAACAGCCAAAGGTATGGTAAACAAAGCTCTTTGTTGAGCAAGTAATCAGCTTAGCGTGAAAGAAAATGAAGGTGTTAGTAAGAACGTAGGTCAGCCTGTGGTGGATACATCTGAAGATTACCACCTGAGCAAAGAAGTTTCTTGTGGCGACCTCAGAAAATGTTTACAGACATTGCTTTGTTTAGGGTTTTAACACACCTCTGCCGCGAAAATAATGAGGGATTTTCTTTTTCTTTTTTTTTAACGCTTCCCTAGTCGCTGGATAGATGGCGCTGAACTTGGTAAGTTACTGCAAGGAACGGAAGTTACATAATTTTTTTATTAATTCACTTGGATGTAATTTTAAGATCGTAAAACGAAAGCAAACGAAACTGTCACTCAACGAGCGCATATGACGTGACGCAATGTTTTTTTTCCAAGCGTTTTGACTTTGGCATCTAGTAACATAGTCAGTTCAACGCCATCTTCAGGGTTCTTGGGAACTATTTTTTTTTTTTAAATACTGAAAGAGGAAACCGCTTAACGAATTCCGCTAAGAAACATTCCTACTTACATTATGTAGCAGTTCGAGTAGCGGAACCTCATGAGTTTCAATTAAATTATACCAAATGGAGCAAAATTTCGTTGCTTTTGACTTGGTTAACAGTTTTTTAACTATTTTATGAAAAAGAAATAAGTTTCGTTTAATAAACTTGTTGACTGCCACAGATATATGCGCAACAAACGCGGCACCGCGGCGTGGAGGTGTAACTGGCAGATCGGCGAAATCACGCGAGAAAGAGAGAATCATAATCAAATCTGTGTGTAAGAACAGGCAGTCTCGGTTCTGTTGCGCGTGTTGTAACGGACAACTCATGGCGGAGCTACTGCGGTTACGTTGCTATGGTTTTGCTATGGCGGAGATGTGATATCCGTCTTATAAACTACAGATTGATAAATATTACGTAATTATTTTCACAAGCTTTTGTTATTGTGCTTTATGGGGTAGTAAGTTAAAATGATTTGTAGGTTATAATGTTTGTCTAATTTTATAGAAGCACTAATTTTGAATTTTTGGCAGTTATTTCATACAAAAACTGTCGGACATCAATTTTATTCCACGAATAAAAATTAGCCTTGTGATAATATTTTTGTAAGATATAACGCAAAGCTACGATTTTATTTAAGATGGTATTTTGTAAATTCCTACTAAGTACCTATCAACTAAATAAATCCCAAATTAGCTATAGTACAAATAGAAACAAAGATGAAGAAAGAAAAATAGGTTTATTGTCAAAATGTATTTGTCACAAACATACGTGCACACGTAAAGACTATGTAAGATAAACTACTACTAATATATTTTCTTTATTAAACAGCTTTAGAATGATTGCTCGGTGGAATGATGCTCATTCATGTAGTACTTTACCTATTTATAATCTTAGTTAGAACTCGGAAAACTAGAACGGCAAGTATCGAAAAATGCATAATTCAAGCGTCTGTCGTTCCAATGAAGCGATATATATCTCTTCCATCGAATTCGGTCCAGTTATTTTGCTCCTAGGGTAGCGTCATACATATGCATATAGTCACACATATAGACTTTCAAATAGGAACGCTCCTGCTTGCCTATGGAACATTTAAATGGTCTAAACCTATTGATTAAATTACCGGTACCACCGAAAGCTTCAATGGGGAAATCACTTACCTGAATGAAATATAAGTTTTGGCACAAATATGTTTTTTTTATTAGGACAATTAATTTTTGTCACATCTGACAAAAAATAACTGTCGTAATTTGTCCTAAGTTGTGGTTTAGTAGGTAATTATGATTATTACGATTGTTTGAGAAACTTTCCTTTTGACAACCCACCCATACATTTTACAGTCAGTCAAATTAATTGTTGCTTACACCCTACGTCAAGTTGTCGTGTTATGAGCTGAACTGTCACTAATGAGACATTGCTTATTCTATTGTTACCGAACTTGATAAGCTTGTCTAACAGACGAGGGGATAAAACCATTTCATACAAAGACTGACAGTTATGTTTTGAATACGAAATATGTACAAACGCCAACACATCAAGCTACCCGAAACTGTCAAATTTTCCCAATCAACATTGAACCTTATGCTTTAGCCATAAAGTTGAAAATCTATTAAAGTAATTTAACAGATTGTTGTAGCTTGATGTGCTGGCGTCTGTACAATGGATAGTTTAAGTTGGTAGGTAGTCAAAGTCAAGTTGCTCAACAAAATAATTTCCCTGACTTTATATCTCAGTTATACTAATTACTGGGATACCGTTGCATCTCAAACTCCCTCTCACTGAGAGGAGGCCTGTGTCCCACAGAAGGATTTCAGTGAGCATCTCGGAAACTCTTTGTTATTAAGAAGAACAGGAATCATCACGTGAAAGCCAATGACAACCAATCATGACTTTGTTATGAAAACTTAACAACAATAATAGCGACACCGCAGTCTATTATGCAAATAGTTTTAAGGCCATTTTACGGTAACGGCCCAGCTTGTTGTTTAGGCTCCATGGTAATTTGCTACTATAATCTGTGAGTGCTAAATCCTGTCGTGTGTGCGGTACGCGGCTAGATAGCGTTGTTCCTACGTATCTGCAATGCAAATGTTCGCCATCAGAATTCTGTGCATACGACTCTGCCCTCTGACGGACTAACAACATTTGTGAATAAAAAGCGACATTAATAAACGCTGTGTACGTGCTTTACGTTTTGAAGTTTTATTAGTAGGCACTGCGTGCTATTCTGTACAAGTCTGAAGTCACCGTGAAAACTTAGCTGAAGTGAGCGTGGAGTGAGCTGTCAATAGTGTCATTTCCTAGCAAAAACAAACTTACATAACATCAGAGAGGCAATTATCGTAATTTTAAGAACGTTCACAGTCTGGGGGCTCTTAAAAGGATAACATTATGAATCCAAAAGACCATCTCAGACATCGATCTACATGGTCTTCATATAACCTGACCAAGATTATGTCTGGACTTTAAAAGAGACTGTGACCTCTGAGTTTGTTTCGGCCTTTCTTCTCAGAGTAGTCAGATAGGAAACGCCGACTTCATCTAGTTTTAAAAAACCATGATTGACGTGTAAAAGTGTTTGTACAAACCTACTTACAAACATAAAATCATTTATCATTTATCATTAAAAAATCATAGTATGGCGAAGACAGTCCGTGTTTTTCTTTTTTTGCTGCACTACGTAGGTACAATCAAAGAGATTGGGAGTGGATTTAGATTGGATTGATTGGTATTTTAGCACAGACAAAAAAGTAACTGAAAAATCCTTCACCTATGGGATTTGATACGATTAACTTAACAGTTAACTGTCCATTATGTTATCCTTTTATGATTCTGCCAAAGTGGCCTTTTTAGGCCCCCTGATGTCAGTATCAATCTGTCAAAAATATGTCTAATTTCCCTATATTTTGACAAGTTTTTGACATTTGTTTGTCGCCGGGATGAGACTGCGACCAGATTTTGATCGTTTTAAATTAAGAATTAGCCTTCAGTTTTCACGGTGCGATTTTTACAGAATCGACCGGCTGTACCCTAATTGCGTAACACACTATTAATCTCAATATGAATCATTTTGAAGGATATTGCTAATCCATTGCTTCTTAAGTTCGAAAAATTTGTCTGCTCAAAAACGTAAATAAAGCAATGAATGTTGTTGAAACGTCAACATGAAAGTCGTTGCTATTGCTAGTAGTATACATGGACTAAACCGTGTGATACGCTGCAGTGCAGTTCCGCTCACTTAGTTCGTAATCTGTACGATTTATGCCTTAAAGACGTGTGACTCCGGTTATACGAAAACTGAATTTATTTTTGTGACGATGTCTTGTTTTTGCCTTTTTAGTTGACGTTTTTGTCGAAGTTTTTAGGTTATACTTTATGTATAACTAGCTTCTGTCCGCGGCTATCCCACGGGAACGTGCTACGAGGATAAAAAATAGCCTATGTAAGGATATAGGCTACTTTTTGTCTCGGTAGACAAGGAGATTAGATTGCATCCTGGGAAAGGTCCCAGGATGCAATCTTATTTCCTTGTCTTTTTATCAAAATCCGTTCGGTGGCTTAGGCGTGAAAAGGTAACATACAGACAGAGTTACTTTCCAATTTATAAAATGAGTATGAAATATCTTTGCCCAGCAGTGGGACAGTATTAAATAAAAAAATGAAAAAAAAATCGTGAAGCCACGTTACACTTCAATAAATAGGTAGGTACATTCTTTAGAAAGCAACGTTAAAAAATAGAACAAAAAACTTTCCCCATTTTCTATTTGGATCGGTTGAACAATAAACTTTAAAGCTATTTCCTTGAAAATCTGTTTCAGGCTAACTTTTATATAATTAAAACTCCGGATTGGCGAGCTCTACCGCTGCAAGAGCGAATAATTCATAAGGAGGTTAATTAAGTTCGTTCTTCCTCGGCGGTTCGTACGTACTCGGGTACGTTATAAAATTGAATTAGCTCCATTAATCTAATAGCACATATTGGCTTTCGATCTAATAGGGTTGCGAGAATATCGTTAAATGCGATAATACACGAACAGGTGTTTTAATTTTTGGTTCAAAGCCGTGTACGGGAATGACCATTATTTATCAGATCATGTAAGTACCTAGATAACAATCTCGTGCATTGAAGTTTGGCAGGAAACCGTTCGTTATGTTAATGTACCCGATGATGATGATGTGTTCAGCCGATAATTTACATTCGATCTGATAGGTACTCTGTGGTGTTCAACATTCAGAGCATCGACTCACAAACAAAATATTGATGTCATTGCTAAAACTATAGGGTTTCCTTGAAGTGAGATGAGCGCCACATGCGGCCGTAATGTCCAAATACAGAACAACGTGACATTGGCGAACCAGCACAAATTTACGAACTTTTTGATAGGTACTTTAATGTCAAAAAATTGTGACTATTACAAGTTTCATGACGTCCGCTATAAACAGCGGATACGCTCTAGAGAAACGTAGTGCCAAATGATTTGGAATCAACAAAAGAGAAACTTAACCCAAAAGTTTTATCATCCCTTTTCTAAAACTGATACAACTTGCGCATCCTCTGAAGTATGTCCTGTTTATGAGAATCAACAATAAATATAAAAATCGAAACGTGGAAAAATAATATTGTTTCTAGAACAGCGTTTTCATCAATGAAAACTGAATGGAGACAGTTTAATGAAAAATTTCTTGTCACGTTAGCCTAGTCGATGTCCCCTTAGAGGCACCTTAATAAGATTCCTCCCGTTTTAAACTGCATTTTGCCGTTTCTACAGACATTGCGAATTTAATTTCAGAATGAAATTGTGAAGGACATCTTAGAACTTCTAACAACCATTTTTATTAATAAAAGCTTCGTATTTTTTCATAGTTTTTGGTATTGGAGTCACGCATATTGTTTACGGTGTTATGAATTGATTTAACTAAAACCTAGTTACTAAATATTAATATAAACAGTAATGTATGTAAACTCACGCCTGCTTTCCATTGGGGTAGACAGAAACTACAGAACCCAACCTGCTACGATTCTTACATACTCATTGTACCATTACTCATTGTATAGGTACTTATTCTTTGTAAACTTCTTGGAGTCCCAATGTAGAGAATTCGCAAATGTCCCTACCTATCTATTGCCTATAGCGACGCTTCCCTCAGATACTGCACTAACATTAAGTTTTAGACTGCATAATGAAGTATACTTTGACGCACCACGAATATTTAGCCTAGCTAGGAATTTTCATTTTAATTAAATTTTCACATTGAGGGCTATCGGATTATCTCGAATGTTTTAGGCCGACGCCTCGAATAATAAGAAGGGCTCTCTTATAGTATATAGGGTGTTTGTAAGCTGGATACAAAGTATGTTTTTTTTTTCCTAGTTAAAGTTGGTATGTTTCTTTTTGACTGAATGTTTGTACTTAGTTAAAAATAAAAAAACACACTTCATCTAAGACATGTATGGCTCAAAATGCTGTAAATGGTGTGAACTATCACTCCCTTAAAGCTTTGCACTCAGCTTCCAAACAGACTGTATTTTTTCTGAAGAAACACCCGAAACAGCTTAGTAACAAAGTGCTCTGTCTCCTTTGGTGTAGTGTTCGTAAGCACGGCAGCTGGTTGAGGGTTTGGGTTCGATCATCAGTTAAAATAGAGTTTTATTTGGTTTTCCTTGTTAGTTCTTAGGGTTCCTTACTCAAAGGGTGCCAACAGGACCCTATTACTAAAACTCCGCAATCCGTCTATCTATCACAGGGCTGTATCTTTTGAACCGTAATAGGTAGACACTTGAAATTTTCACAGAGTGTGTACTACTATGATCGCTATTATAACAAAAACTAAAATTGCTTTTTAGTTTATATTAGCGGCGCGGTCTCCATACTAGAAACGAGTTCTTTTCGCCAATTTAGTATGAATTATAACACTCACTTCGTGTGCGAGTCCGTCTCGCACTCGGCCGCTTTTTATTTCTTTCAGACAGGTTGAAATAAACAGCGCGCAGCGTCGCCAGTGTAAATAAAAATAAGTAAGGTACCTACTTATATCGCATTGAGCAAGCCTTATGATTCTATGTCTGTTGGCAATATAATATTACTAGTTTTTGCTCGCGGCTTCGCCCGCGTGGAGGTCGGAAATTATTCACCGAAAATTCAACCCCCATTTCACCCTCTTGGGGTAGAGTTTCGAAAAATCCTTTCTTAGTGGATAACCTTCTTATATTATATTATAATATTATATCCCTCTTTCTTAATGGATAAATAACACACCCTCCAAATTTCATGTCTCTAGGACCAGCGGTTTAGGCTGTGCTTTGATGTATCAGTCAGTTAGGACTTTGAATCTTATATATATATCGGAGCAGGTAGGATTTCGTCTCTCGATATTATCAATCATATTTAATTACTGCTGTGGGCGTAGTGTGGGTATGTGTTTGTTATTGTGCAATAGAAAAACGGTTTGCAGTACAAATCAGATTATAATTTCATGAACAATTAATCACACTAGCAAATCACACCTATGTATTTAGTTGTGTCATGTACCTACAGTACATGACACAACTAAATACATAGTAAAATAATTATGTACAGTAACAAAGTAATTGCGAACAAATTGTAGGATCGATTACTTATCGTATAGAGACAGAGCAACCCAAATATAGAATATTTAAAGTAAACCGACAGGTTTGTCGGAAGCTAGTGCTCTGTAAGGAGTCGAGTCCAAAGACTACAATATAATGGTGGTCGAGTCCGAAGACCGACTGACTCCAGCACAAACGAGTACGCTTAGTTATAAAGGGTTTATCCCCACCACGTACTCGCCCCACAACAACTCTGTCCAATGACGCACGGAAGTACGTCAACGTATTTACTTGAGTTGATACCAAACACTAAAATGTGTTAAATCGAATAACACTTACGTTATAAGTAATCAAATAATATAAGAATAATTGTCGTAAATAAACAATAGTGATTTCACAAAGTAAATCATTTTAAAATCAAAGTACATCATCAATTGTTTTAAACAAAACCATCAGTTACAATTATCGAGATAAGTTGCCAAAATCAATTAGTGCGTACACCAAGTACTCAATAAAATATGTTCCAATTTGTTAGACAATAATTGATAGTAAAATCACTTAAATTCATAATAAGAATAACACAATCATAACTAATTATGTGGACACCCACAATTGTAATAATTGAGATCCAACTCCGACATATATATAGATGTATTAGGTATGTAGTACATAATATTAAAATATACTTAGTTATACTTGTTTAAGTTATGGAAGAGCGAAGCCTCCTGCGGCTTATCTGTTTAAAAAACTGGCCAAGTGCGAGTCGGACTCGCACACGAAGGGTTCCGTACCACAAGGCAAAAACGACGAAAAAAACATGTTTGTTGTATGGGAGCCCCCTTAAATATTTATTTTATTTTATTTTTATTATTTATTATTAAAGTTAAAATACAACTGAGTATTTTGTGAATATTTCAAGTGCCTACCTGTTGCCATTTTTGATATCGAGCAAAAAAGGGCAAAAAAATCGCGTTTGTTGTATGGGAGCCCCCCTTAAATATTTATTTTATTTTGTTTTTAGTATTTGCTGTTATAGCGGCAACAGAAATACATCATCTGTGAAAATTTCAAATGTCTAGCTATCGCGGTTCTTGAGATACAGCCTGGTGACAGACAGACAGACAGACGGACAGACGGACAGACGGACAGACGGACAGACGGACAGACGGACAGACAGCGAAGTCTTAGTAATAGGGTTCCGTTTTGTACCCATTTGGGTACGGAACCCTAAAAAGGCTCCAATAAGGTGATAAGGTTTACTTGTTGAAATAATAAACAATTCAATTCAATTAACAGGCACTTTTGAATTGTCAAAAAGTCGGTCAGTCAGAAAATATGAAGCTAGTTGACGTTCGAAAGCGTAGGTACCTATGGAGAAGAACAGGCAAGAAAGCTGTAGGTAAGTCTGAGCATTTGAGCGATTGCTGATTGACTGCAATCCCCAATGAACCCCTCAAACGTCAAGTGTACGCCAAGTGTACACAACAGTGTCATTGTTCTATTGTCATTGTTAAAACAATGACTTCACTGCGCCCATTCAATTACTCAGACGCGTGGGGTGTTTCGACCAGTAAGCGGGCAAACGTGTGAGATGTTAAGACGTGACACATGCCATTATAATTACCTGGATATTTAATGTTTGTAGAATGTTCTTCGAAGTGGTTTATTAATATCTACATAATATGACTACAGGTGATTTGTTTTGTCATATCAAACATTATTTACAAATTTTAGAGCAGTGGTGGCGCAGTGGTTACGGCTGCGACTCACGAGTTGTAGGTCGCCCAAGCAGGCACTTTACTTTGTGTAAATTATTTCATCACCACTGTTTTCAAAACGGTGAAGGATAACATCGTGAGAAAAGCGGCATGTACTAGAGCCAAAAATATCGAAGACATGTGACATCCACCAACCTGTATTAGGCCCGCGTGGTGGATTATGGCCCACTCCCTCTCTCAGAAAGAGGAGAATATCCCTACAGTGGGGATATTACTGCTGATTAAGCTTATAAGAAAAAGCTGAAAATGCACTTTAAAGAGTTACGAACAGTTTTACTGAGCGCAGTTAACTTTGTCACTAACAAAGAAAAACGAAAGTCTTTGTAATTATTGTGTAATTCAATATACAACCTTTAATATTATCAGAATGTTTATAAAAACACAATAAATTCTATTAAGTAAATTGATAAATCCACCCCAGTGCGGCTGATCTTCAACATCCAATAATAAATTACAGCCAATTTTCTTGAGAGCTTCGTTATACAAATTGTCAATAGCACTCGTTAATCCGGCAAAGTACCCGCAAACAAAGGGGTTATCATCGAAATTTATGAGCTATAAAATTGGCACAGACCACCTTTATAGGCGAAAATATGAAAATATTGAAGTTCGCACGGAATAAATTATTCTAAATTGCTCCCGTTTGGATTGTGGTGAACCCTTTAGGATCGGGAATTGAGAAGATTAGGGGCGTCACACTGGGGACTGCGGTCATCTATCAGACGAGATAGCGGCCGGCGACAATGAGACCCGTTTAAAGTAATTGGCCGGGATGGAACTACTTACATTCAGAGTTTGATATTTTGACAAAGAGTTAGCGGTAAAAAAACCGTGAATTTACATTCCGATATTTGTACTGGAAAGCTCTGAAAGCAAACTTTACCACTCCAATGAAATGTGCATAATATGGTCAAGTTTGGCTTAACAGAGTTTCAATTTACATTTTGTTAAAAGATTCTGCCTTTTTAAACGAGTTGGATTGCCTAGAACGCCAGATTTATTCTAGAATTTTCCAAGAATACCTCTTAGCAAAAGTTGAGACTTTTTTTAAGTCATTGGTAAGAATAGCATTTTGATGCTGTATTTCTAGTACTGGTTGACCGTTATTGGTTGAAGCAACTGTTTTCACACAACCTGGTACCGATTGCAAAGCTTAGCACCGCGTGGCAGTCCGTCGTACTCCGTAGCGCTTCGTAGCACTCCGTAGTAGTCCGTAGCACTTTGTAGCACTCCGTAGTGTAACGTCGTAGACCCGTTGGCCAAAGTCTTTTTGTAGTAGGTATGACTGTTTGTAAGTACAGACATTATGTTCTATTCCGGATTCCATGGGTACTTGCCCTTAACCACTGGGTCATCATGTAAGAAATTATAAATTGTTAGTAAAAACCATTTAATTTTTAAACGCGAAAATAATCGTTTAACTAAATAGTAGTCTATGTATATTCTCACAAAATTTGTTTTATTTTAATCGGTGAACTGTTTTTGATTTTATGTATATTATTTTCTCTTTTACTCTTACACGCTTTGTCTACATCTATTTATCTACTTTCCTACCTCAGGTTTGCAGAAAGATCCATACGAGTACAAATATGCGTCACATTTGTATTTTTTTTTTCTTGTCTGTTTATACATAAATACGTTACATAAATAAATGGTTAAATAAGTATATACATTTACTAAATTTACAGTCAAAGGAAAAGGAATGGTTGATGTAGTGTAGCCTTTACGCACATTTTCAGCCTATCTCCTGCAGCAACACAAATCAAGCCGACAAGATCTTTTTAAACGCAATAATACTAAAGTAATGTATGGTAATTTACTCGCAAGAAAAGCGAGGACGCTTTATCGCGTTTCCCTTTGCTTAGGAAATGGCGTGTGATTTAGGATAGGCTGGTAATGATCTTGTTAACAAGTTGCTATAAAGTTATATTATTCTAATAACATCCGTTTGGAATTCTCTTCCTTTTAATTTCGAGGTAGCATGCTTTTGTTTTTCAGTTTGGTGTTGTAGGGACTTTTGGTTGAATATTCTTTGTATCATTTGGTACCTTTACTGCGTTTATTATAACATTCTTTCGTTATTTCCATATAACTCAGTTATTTCACGACAAATACTAACTAACATATTGACCCACTGCAGAGCAAAGGCCTCCCTCTCCCTTTTCCACACAATTCAGTCAGCCAGTCCAAGTCCAAGTCAGTTCAGCCAGTCCTTTCGGCAAGAGTCAAGCTCGTCCAGCCATCTTCGTCTCGGCCTACCGCGATGGCGTCGTACGTTTAGCGGAACCCAATCGGTAAAAATACAAAGCAATATAATCTATTAACCAGTTACATCACACTAATATTATAAAGGCGAAAGTTTTTGAGTGTGTGTGTGTGTTTATATGTTTGTTACTTCTTCACGCTCAAACGGCTAGACCAATTTTGATAAAATTATGCATGGAGGTAGCTAACACCCTGGATTAACATATAGGCTACTTTTTATCCCGATATTCCAACAGGACTATTTTTTAAATAATTCTAAAATGCAGCTTATTTGGACAATATGACACAATAACTGTCGTTAACAATGCTATAACAAATGGAGTAGGTATAAATATATAAATACTTTGGGATTGCCTTTAAATACATCTATATAAATAATGTAAAAAAATAAAAACGAAATGCTGTTCGTTGGTAAGCGCATCATTTGAGAATGGCAGATCGATATATATGTTTATTAGTAACTAGCTTCCGCCCGCGACTTCCTCCGCGCGGATGTCGGTCTTCGCGTGGATGGTTTATTTCTCCATTTTGAGTAACTCTGACAATGACATCTTATAAATATCTATTGGACCCAAATACGGCTAAGCCTATAATAATTAAGGAGATCCCTCTATTGAGCTACTGCTGTTGAGCTCGCGTTCTGTAGTAAGTATTTTTTTCATAGTAATTCCGACCCTGTTATGTAGCATGTAGCATTACTGACAATGACGAAAAGTTTGCAATAATAAAAAAGTGATCGTGACAATGCGACAGAAAGTTAATTGAGAGCTTCAGCATACACAACATTGTTAGTGAGCTCGTCCGGAATATGAACATGAAGATTTCTTGGACTGCTCACATGGGAAAGAGTAAGTTGCCCGTGTGAAAAACAACTCGCGGTAAGATCTAAGCCAGCAACTCCTAGGGTCTGAATTTGAGCCTTATTTATTGTCATGGCGTAACACAAAGCTACAGGAAACTGTATTCTCTTAAATTGAAATGGAAAATTATCCACTACGGGTAATGCAACGTGTGTTCGCGGTTCTACAGAACAACGTCTATGAATAAAACCGAAAAATAAGATTTTTTTTTTCTACGTATTTTTCCAGGATAAAAAGTATCCTATTTAATGCCCAGGATAATGAGGTATAATTATACCAAGTTTCATCGAAATCGAACCGTTAGTTTTCACGTGATGCCTGCATATACAGACAGACAGACAGACAAAAATTTTTTTAATCACATATTTGGGTTTGGTATCGATCCAGCAACACCCCTCGCTATTTATTTTTTCAATATTTTCAAGGTACAGAATTGACCCTTCTACAGATTTATTATATGTATAGATTTCGTTAAAAAAATCGTAATAGTCCGAACTAGGTTTTAAAAAAAAAGGAAAATTGGAAAACTTTCCCGGAAAAAATCAAATTCAGGAAAAACTAAACGTCCTTTTTTCTATGGGATTTTTGTATGAAATATGGTTTGGACAGGACAACGTCTGTCGAGTCAACTAGAAAGTGATAAATTGTAAATGGTCCATTACTATTTTATGAGTCTATAACCATGTCAAGTGTCGAGTAAGGAGACTATCCCATAAATCGATTTTATAAAACACTAGCTGCGCCCCGTGGTTTCACCGGCGTAAATGTCGATCACGTGGGAATATCGGGATAAAAAGTAGCCTATATGTTAGTCCAGGGTGACAGCTACCTCCAAACAAATTTTTTATCAAAATTGGTTCAGCCGTTTGAGCGTGAAGAAGTAACAAACATATAAACACACACACACACTCACACCCTCACAAACTTTCGCCTTTATAATATTAGTGTGATAGTGTGATTCACAAGCCCTTTGATATAAAAGGCGATGGCATCTAGCTTGATGCCAAAAATATATATTTATACGAGTAGTAGTCGGCAGTACCTATCTATTTTTAAGCAGGCAGACAAAGGACACAATGCCTATTCAGCTATGTAAATTAGAGTGTTAAACACTTGCCCTAACACACACTATCTCAACCTCCCCAGTATAATTAAAGATTTATGCCTAAGTGCCTTTGCAACAAATTTCCTGTGTGCAAACTAACTTCTTAATTAAGTGCTTCACTAAGGGACGTGAATAGACGCCACCCTCTAAAGATCTCGTTACAGATTAACGACTGATTTGTTTTAGTTAACATTCAGCCTTTAAACTCAATACGTTTTTCATAAAACCTTTGTTAGAATCAAACGCTCGGGTAAAAATCAGATTAATATATAATGAAATCTCTCCCTCAATGACGACTCGATTTTCATTCTGCTGAATGCTCTCTTGCAGATTAACGTCGACTGATTGAAAATTGAAATGAATGAAAGATTATTACTTCTTCAATGATTTAGATAATTGACTAAGATCGTTCAGTTCCGCAGACTGAGCCGGCCATTAAAAAGAGCCGAGTTAAAACTTTTCCCTTTGCAGTTCTCCGCAGTTTATTTAGATAAACTATCTACTTGTTTAATTGAATATTTAAACGAGATTCCTCACGGTAAGTATAAAAAGCTCTTGGGCTGGGCAAGGAAAACGGCAAACTTGTATTTTTATTCATAAAGTTCAACGTTGAGATGTTGCGGGACTAAGAATATTAGAGTCTATTAATTATAATTTGGTTTTTCCTATGTTTTTACCCACACCAAAGCCGGCAAGTTGCGCGGCTTAAAAAAGGTTTCAGTAATTTAATTTGCTTTTAAATAAAAATGTTTCTATATAAAAACGTTAAGGGAACCCGGGGCAATTTGTTTCACTATTACTACTAATGGTGGTCCTGTTTTCTGTGCACAAAATAAGGACTATGTCCAATTTCCCTTATAATTATGGGCCAACGAATAGGTATCCCAATGCGAGTGCTGACTATAGTCTGAATTGTATGTGTTCCTGGTAACGCAATGATTGGCATTTCAATTTGGAATGTTTGTTTATCGCTTTTAATATTTTTTTCCTACTGCCGTCGTAAAAGCTCTAGTTACGAAACAATCTTTGTAGTTGTACTAACCAATCAGGTATGAACATGAATATGTATAGGTATACAATCGAACACAAGCAAGATGTGTAAGTAAATCAATCATTCAATTACGCGTCTTCAGTCTTTAGTCAAAGAAAAATAACTGCTACTTAGGGAGAGTGCGATATCCATATTATATGTTTTAATGTCTACGTACTTATTTACCTAAGTAGGTACCTAGACATGTATCTAAAGACCAGTCCACTGTTATGCGTGATGCATATGCCTGTACCTACATATCTAAATATATACAAAATTCAGATGCATGCATTATGACGTAAAACCTAGGAATTTGACCACCACACAGTAAGAATCACCTGACTATATATATATATCTACCTATCCGCACTGGGCCCGCGTGGTGGATTACGGCCCACTCTCTCTTACAGAGAGACCTGTGCCTCAGCAGTGGGAACGTTACAAGCTGTTATTGCTAATGCTACAATAAGAATATTCAAAGAAAAATAAGATATTGATGTACACAAGCTTCAATTTCCTGAAGATCCACAGTAAAATTAGGAAAAACCATAAATATGACATGAAGAAGATATCTTTGTACATTTGACTATCAATAAATTACGTTCAGACATATAATTGCAATGGTTTTTCTCGACAAACCCTAACAAAGTGGCTATAAAGGCTATATCTCTGTGACGGATTACCAAAAACTATAGTTCTAGGATCAGATACTAGTGAAGGATGACTGTTGTGACGTAATTTGCTCACTTTTTTGGTGGAGTTATCTTTCTGTTTCATCAGATACTCGCTGTGTTCCCGGCTTGGATTTATATTAAAACCTGCCGGTCGATTCTGTAAAAATCTCACCGTGAAAACTTAGGTGAAGTGAGTTTGTTTTTGCTAGGAATTGACACTATTGACAGCTCACTCCACACTCACTTCACCTAAGTTTTCACGGTGAGATTTTTACAGAATAGTACCGCAGCACTCTTATTGAGTAACACACTATCAATCACAATCTACTCGTAAATCATTTTGAAGAATATTGGTATCCATTCCTTCATTGTTCGAGCAATTTGTCGGCTCAACAACGTAAATAAGGAAATGAATGTTGTTATACCGTCAAAATGAAAGCCATTCCAGCAAGTCGAAGCTGCGGTGGTGAGTGAAAGCCGACTGCGACGATTAGCACGCGTGGTACCGCCGGAGATCTGCAGCGCCGGAGCCGTGACAGAAACCATGCCTGCTGCATGTTGCATGCTCGCTTGCATGCTGCATGCTTGCTAGCTTGTTCATAGCAAAAGCTTTGTAATACTCTGTTTTAAAAACATTATTAGGATAAATAAACATTAAAGAATTTGAATTTAGGACTTATAACTTTTATTGAAAACGGTTTTAAATCTTTTGTAAATTATTATTGATAGTAATATTTAAGGACATATTATATTTAGGGATTTCAATATTATGGCATGTGACATGGCTTCCATGTTATTATGCGCAAGCGGCTCGCGTCGTTACTGAGCAGAGTCCGGAGTAGCACTAACAGCATCCTACAGGTCATTGCTCATAAACAGGACTCAAATATCCTGAAAGAATTTATTCGTGTGCAAATTTTATAACTCTCGCATGTATCTATGGACTTAGTCTGAAATAAAGATTTTATTATTATTTTTTCTTTTTTCTCGGAACCATTGGGTCCCGGTCCTTTGGAAGGCGTACGAGGGGCCGAAGCCATCTCGCAGAGGCCCCTTAGGAAATTTTAATGAAATGCGGCACCAACCGACAATTATCCCTGTATGCGCTATGCAAGTGCACCCAAGGATAACCCCCGGTTGGTGTAGGACTATTGCAGGATATGGAAAAATAAAAAGTTGGACTATGGGTTTGGGTGGCTAAAGTGGACTGGTTACCAAGAACTATGGAATAACTACGACCCCTGCTTGATCAATGTATTATTATTATTTCGTTTATTATTTATTATTATTATTATTAAGTTCGGGCAAGTTGTCATTCGGATAAATAATGATTAGGACAAAAAAAAATTATGGCACTTTAGATTATGGATAAAAAAGTTAGGGAACATAATAGAGAACCTATAACTTTATTCGGATAAAGGGTTCGAGAGTTATAAGCGTGATTACTAACAGAAAAATGTTGTGCTGTTATTATGTGGTAATGAATTATATATTCGTAGGCATATTACGAGTGTCGTGAATTCCTTGATATAATAAAAAAAAAAACAAATTATAATATCCACCGTGGCAAAGTACAAATTCCTAATATTGTAACAAAATTTTAAATGTATTTTCATTGTGGCAACTGAATGTATTATTCTACTTTGACAACACTTAGAAATACCGTTACGGTTATGATATTATAGTTATTTATGGGTGTGGCAAAAGTAATTTTGAATGGTAAAATGTAGTACCTAAGTGTGTCGTTGTTGGATTGTGAAAGAGTATCTACAGTTGTGCGATTAAAAAGTACTAGCAAGAAAAGAGTGTTTTCTAAATACGAATGTATGTTGTTATTACCAGTAGACCACGTTCCTCCCCTATCTGATACTCACGTGTTGTTAATATTTAAAAAACCCTGACGAGTAAAAATACGCGTTTTTGATTGCTCATGGCTACTGACATGTACAGGCGCCAGCCTATCAAGCTACCCGAAACTGTCAAACTTTCCCAATCAACTTTGAAGCTTATGCTTTAGCGATAAAGTTGAAAATAAATCTATTAAAGTAATTTGATAGATTGCAGTAGCTTGATGTGGTGGCATTTGTACGCGCGAAGTCTTCTTTGGTAAAAAAAATCTATCGCCATTTGGACGTGACACCCCAAAAGTAAAACCATGATCGATCAGCGTGCAGAAGCCACCAACGAGGCCTCGTAAATTATAGATTGTATCCAAAGATATTGCCTGACACCTATACAAACAATTATAAGCACGAGCGTACCGCAGACTTATTACAAACATTTATTTCCCCGAAAAACGAGGGCACGTAAATTACTCCAGTATCTTTGGAAGCAAAAACATAATTAATGTTTTGTTTGTAATCAGAGAGCTAAGTGGTGGATATTGCCAGATGGTTGCCTGTTATTACACTCTACTACGCGTTTTATCTTGCGCTGCGTCTAAATGAAACCATCATTCTTACACACGTTTCGTTATCTTATTAGGGACGGGTAATATGTACCTAATATTTTTTATACGAAGTAGGTACCTATTGTTAAACAGAAAAATTATAGGTATAGTTACTTAGTTATATTTTATTTACTGCTGAAACTATTGTATTGGTATTTTAACGGAAGTAAGTAAGTGTTCATATACACGAGCGACACACGTCAGCGGCACAGGTAACTGCAGTCGTCGACGCGTCGCCGGCTGTCGTTGACAACTTGCCGCACTTGTATATCGGCACTGTAATCAAATATCTAGGAGAGGCACTTTGTCGAGCGCAGTCGTGGACGTGTGGCTGCAGTTGTCGCGGGCCATTCGTGTGATAAAAAAAAAAACACGGCTTAGTCAACCTCGTTATTCCCGCGGCAAATTTTTCGCGCACTGGAATGTCAACGCACTCCTTGGTGCCGCGAATTTAAATTCCAGCAGATTTTAATTCAACGCACTGGGATGCGCTCTTTTGGATTCTGAACCCTCGGCTGAACACCGAGAGTTGAAAAAAAAATCCCGCCGCGATATATTTACGTCCGTGCGAACGTGGGCTAAGCGGGAAAAGGGCAGAGGCTCTGTTCTCAGAAAAAGAAAAAAAAAATTATAATAAATATTTATTCCTCAATGTTCTTTATTGCATCTACCACTGTTAGTCTCTGCATCACGCAAAGGTTGACTGGTAGAAAATGCCTATGGCATAAAGTCCGCCTCTGTACACTTATGCGCTTGAAGTGTTAAATAAATAAATAAAAAGGCAGTCTTCTCGGAGAAATCAGTAAAGATAAAGGTATATACGTTACGCAATAGTATATTTGTATAATGCTGAAGCTATAAACATGATTTGAATTTATCTAAGACCCTACATAAATAAATGTTGGCATGTAAAAATATGAAATCCTTTTAACAAGCTTTTAGTTCACTTGCCTTGACAGTTAGTTGGTAAGAGCCCGTTGCTTGTTTCAAACGGTTGGCTAACGTAACATACATATGTACGTCAAATAATAACGATTACGTACTCGTTATTATTTGACGTAGGTATGGTAAGGCCATAATTTTGTAATTGTAATTTGAAACAACGCTTTTTTTGGTTTGACGATAGGTAGCGCCATTTTTCCCGTATACGCGTGCGTCAAGTGGACGTGAAACAACCCGCCCTAAGTAGGTATGTATTGGTCAAATCTTACAAGATGGATTAAAACCACTTCCTCTCATGCTACGGAGTTTTAATGTTACGTATTGATTATGTTTCGAAGACAATGCATTTTTAATACATCTGAAGAGTTAAAGATTATGCGAACGAAGTCGCGTGCAACAGCTAGTTTAATCCGAGTTGGCGGCAGCTACTCTTTCCTCAAGACATCTGAAGGTCTTCTAGGGCGTCATTAATCAAGCACAGATTATGTTTCCTGGCGAGACGCCGTTTTAAATTTATTTATTCCCTGTACTTAATTGCGGTCTTCAGTTACCGGCTCTTTGAGCAAAAACCTTTCTGTTTTGATAATTAATGGATTCAACGCTCGTTAGGAGTACTGAGCGCCGTTTCTGAACAGCTGTTTCACTTTTTAGTGCCGAAAATGCTATTTTGATTGACGGTTTTTCAGATAGTGTGCTGCGATAGCGTTTTGTGCATTCTGCGTTTGTATATTTGTTTTGTTTTTCTGGAATTGATCTTTATATCATGTGTATAACGGCGCGACGGTAGCGTCACTTTCAAATTATACACATTTGTTTTATTTTACACTTTTTACGTTTAAAATTACGTTTTAAATTACGTTATCGTTATCTTTATACGTTTTAAATTAAGTTTTACAAGTGTTAATCGATTTGGATTTATTGAATAAGTGTGTGAGATTCCGTCTTTATTTTGATCTTACCTGCCTAAATACCCACCTAATGATGATGGTACAGACTTGCCGTTATGTATAAATTGATATTTCAAAACAAGTAATTAATAGTGTCCCATTATAATTAGTTAAAATATTATACTTACTTTATAATTACAAATTGTTTAAGAATGTCTGCTTTCTGAACATTCGAAATCAAAGTATTTACTTCTTAAATTGATAAGGTTTAGGGTAAATTCATTAGAGATGGCCGTACGGGAGAGTTGGCCAATCAATATATTTTGCTCATTTATCACAAGATGGCGCTGTATTTAGTTTAGTACGCTTCCTGCGCCGCCACGGAACAACATGAGAACAAAATCTTGCGCAAAAATAAATCAAAAAGTAAGTAAATTGGCCTTTATTTAATTAAGTAGTGGTGAAATTTTATAGTAGGTACGTATACCAACCGGAAATACTAATAATGTTATTTCTTCTTTGTGTTTTTGTGAGTGTATTGTGTTTCGTGTATATTTTTCTTCATTCTAACCTCAAAATGGTAAAGTACTTGTTATTCGTAAGTTTAAAATTTGTAGTGGCCATCTCACCCGGAAAAAAAGGAGAGATGGCCATAGAAAGTGAGGTAAAGATGAACTTATTATTTAATGCTTTTTTACACTATTTTAACGCTTGTATTTTTTGTTATAGATGCCAAACCGATACCCAATATTATGTGATACATCTGGTGAAGAAGACGCAGAAAATGAAGCTGATAATTGTGCAGGATGTGGCGAAAGTTATTATAAACCTATCTCATTGAAGAGTGGCTTCAATGTATAATCTGTAATCTGTGAGTATATGAGAATTGTACACCTTTTGATGACATGTGCTCTAAATGTGGACAGAAGAAGAAAAAGGACCTCCAGGAAGCAGAAATCAAAGGAAAGGGGAAAGGCAGAGGGAAATCTAGTACCGGCCGTCTGTCCCGTACTACTACGGCCATCACTCCCGAATATGTCGGGTGAGACGGCCAGTTCTGTTTTTTTTTTTAATTAAAATTTTATGTATGTTCGTAACATTATAAACATATTTTTATGCTGATTTTTTAAAGACTGGTTGTTGTTGATTTTCTTAAAAATAAAAGTTTAATTATGATCTCAATATTTTCAGTTTTATTTAGGCCTAAAAAGACTATGGCCGTCTCTAACGAATTTACCCTACATGCACAAGTTTAATTAAATCCAGAAATGACTTTAAGCAATAAGCCTAGAATAGATATAACAGCTGAAAACAATATCAGTAGTATTATTCGTGTCGTGTTTATCAAAGTAGTTGTAGGACTAAAGGCTCCTACAGACAGGCTCGTTCAAACAGGCGCGACACGCGATATAATCGCGCGCGACATAAAGGCACCGCTTGTTGCGCGACTTGCGGTGCCTTTGTGTCGCGCGTGATTTTATCGCGTGTCGCGCCTGTTTGAACGAGCCTTAAAGCTAATCTAATCTGATAACAGTACCACGCTGATTCACGGCGCATGCGTCTATTTACAGTCGCCAAAATTTTTGGTAAGCAGGCAAAAAACAAACATAATAATTTGCTCTACGCACCCAATGTTTAAAAGAGTGATTGCAAATAAACACGCACAATATGAGTCAAGCATTAGGTAGTAAGTAACCTTTGCCTCAACCTTCCTCCTTCTCTTCTTTGCTTTTGTTGAACTTCACACTGAAAAACTGCTAATGGAGGTACAGACCTCCACTAATAGTTTTTCAGTTTCATGAATTTAGGTAGGTACGAGCTAACGTTCATTTATCATAATATAGGTAAGAACAACCTATAAAAACCTAAAATCGCTTGAGTTGAATTGAAAATTTAAATCTAGACCAATGAAGTGGAACTCCTATACCTAAATAACTCCTATAAATAATAATAATAATATGGAAGTTTGTCTTTATTTACCAAGTGGGTATATCTGCGCATATTCAAAACCAAGCCCACCTTAATGAGGTCATTATTGTTTTATCTGATTTTACATTTTCACTTTCACTGTAGCAGCGCTGGGGTTCTGTCTCCTAAGAGTCGTAGCATTATGCTGAGCGATGACCATTTTGCATGGATGTGACGCATATTTTCCCTCAACTTGTATTTTTTAGGGTTCCGTACCCAAAGGGTAAAAACGGCACCCTATTACTAAAACTCCTCCGTCCGTCTGTCTGTCTATCACCAGGCTGTATCTCATGAACCGAGATAGCTAGACAGTTGAAATTTTCACAGATGATGTTTTTCTGTTGCCGCTATAACAACAAATACTAAAAACAGAATAAGATAAATATTTCCCATACAGCAAACGTGTTTTTTTCGGCGTTTTTGCCTTGTGTGCGATTCCGAGTCGCACTTGGCCAGTTTTTTGTGTTTGTGTTCTTTCTCGGAGTCATGTTGACCGCAAATAAACGTATTTTCTTTCTTCTTTTGTCTGTGTTCTGTACTTAGGTACTGTTCAAAGATTTAAATTTTCTGGGGCTATTTAGTATTTCAATAGTCGCGATAAAAAAAAAATTAAAATTACTTGGCAACATTTTAGCAAGTAAACGTATTTATTTCTGTTCTTATCTGTACTTACTGTTCAAATATTTATATTTTCCTGGGGCTATAATTAAGTATTTCAATAATCGCGATTAAAAAAAAAAGAAAATGACTTGGAAACATTTTAGTAAGTAAGTAAACAGAAACAATCACCAGTTCCAAGAACCCATTAGCGTCCAAAACAACTTAGTTGTATAAACCACAACTCATTTACTGATGACTAGCTTTTGTCCGCGGCTTCGCTCACGCGGTTGTCGAGAAATATCCCACGGGAACGTACTACCGGGACTAAAAAACCCATTGTGTTAATTCAGGTTATCAACTATGTGTGCCAAATTTCATTAAAATCCGTTTTTTTGGAGGGCCGGTTGTTTATTTTTGTAATAAGTTTTTTATTTTCCACTATTTGGTTGTGGTACCTAAAAAAATTTGTATACCATGCGATACAAACAACGAGAAGGTGATAGGAAGTTTTAAAACATTATTAACATACATCAATGTATTAAATACGTAGGTACTATTGAAACTGACACAATATTTTATACAGGACCACCACAGAATTCAAACAAACAAAAAAATACAAAATCGGTCCATAATTGATGAGCATACAAAAAACAAATATAAAGGGTGATTTTTTAAGCGTAGTTTTTTTTTTATCGAATAAAACACTCAATTTGCATCATATATTCGAAATTTTTATTGAAATTGATAACTTGGCCTTTGCCATTGACATTTTAAAGATAACTTCATGTAAATGTTGTCCGCGGCTCCTTTTCAAATGGTCCATTCGGAAGGTCCAATTTGCATCACTTTTTCGAGCATTTCGGTCTGTATCCCACGAATTACGCGTGTTATGTTATCCTGTAAGGCTTCAATCGTGTTCGGCTTGTCCACATACACTAACGACTTTACATAACCCCACAATAAATAATCCAGAGGCGTCAAATCGCATGATCTTGGCGGCCAATTCACGGGGCCATTTCGAGAGATAAGCTGCTCACCAAATTCATCCTTCAACATGTCCATTGTTTCACGAGCTGTGTGGCATGTGGCACCGTCTTGATGAAACCACATGTCAACCAAGTTCAACTCGGCCAACTGGGGCAAAAAAAAGTTGCGTATCATGGCTCGATATCGTTCGCCGTTGACGGTAACTTTTTCAATTCAATTCAATTTATTTATTGCAGATAATAAAAATCCATAATATTATTACAAAGACAATATAAAAAAAACATAAAGATGAATAAATTAAAAATACAATAATTAAAAAATATAATAAATATTAATCGTGAATGTCGAAACATGTAAGAATAATTAAGTCAAATAATAATAATAATCAAATTTAATTTAAACTGTCAAATAATACTAATAATCAAAATATAATTTAAACAGAACGTTTCTTCCATAGTCGTCTTTGAAGAAAAATGGACCGATGATGCCACCAGCCCATAAACCACACCAAACTGTCGTTTTTTCGGGATGCATCGGTAATTCTCGTATGGCATGTGGCTGTTCATCACTCCTGGTGATAACAGCACGAATTGTTGATTCACCAGGTCGATTATGACAACCATAATATGGTCGTAACAAACGAAACACATTTTTCATAGAGCACGAATTTTGATAGTAAATTTCAACAATTTGCAATCGTTGCTCGTTTGTAAGTCTTTCCATGATGAAATGGCAGAGTACACTGAAAACCAAAGACTACAATATAATGCTGAAAACTTTTCACTTTGACAGATGACGTTTGGATGCCATTACCAACCAGTGCCGCCAACCTGAAAAACTTAACTCTTAAAAAATCACCCGTTACTAACAGTAAAATATAAAAAATTTCTAACTTTTTTGAAGTTGGTTAATAACTTTGTGTATAACAATCTAGCCTTCAAACTCCTCAAATGCAAAAGAGATATCAAATAAAATCTGTCTGGTTCACACTGTTTCAATAAAACTGTCACATCCAATATGGCATGGAGTGACAACCCGAATGACGACACGACATTATTGAAGAGAAAATATTGGATCCTACGATTTTATAAATTGTAAATCTAGATTTTATTATTGTATTTCTAAGATTGGAGCATAGTTTTATGCCTTCGTCTCGCATTTTGTAAGCCTGATGGTTTTAAGTCTTGAGATGATGGAAATTTGAGTTTTTCGCAATTCGATGCTTAGTATTACGTGAATAATAATGCGTAGGCTATCCGTAGGTGATCCGGCAGAGAACCAAAGTTGTCGACATAGATCACAGGATAAGCAAGCTGAAGTGGCAATGGGCCAGCCCTAATAGCCGTAGAGCCGATGACCGTTAGGGTAAATGTGTTCTTGAGTGAAGACTGCGAATTGGTAAACGTAAGGTGGGACGCCCTCAGGCTAGGTGGAGCAACGATCTTCGCAGGATGGCTGGTAGCAGCTGGATGGGAGTTGCCGAAAAGTGAGTTGAATGGCGTGCAATAGGAGAGGCCTATGTCCAGCAGTGGACTGTTATAGGCTGCTGATGATGATGATGATGACGCGTAGGCTACTCTGATAGATAGATACCTAAAGAATTTATTACTGAATAAATTCTTAAATACGCAATCTGTTATTTCTTGTGTGCACTGGCACACAAAAGAAATAACAGTTTGTGTATTACTTATTTAATTTTAATGGGGAACTAATTTTTTGAGCTGTTATTTAAATATTCGAGATGTTATTATGATCAGTTGAAAGGGGCCCGTGGCTAAATAATAACAGCCGCACAGGTCGATCGATCAGGTTAAGCTACGCTTGCCGCGGTTGGTCTGTGGATGGGTGACCATCTTTACATGCCGTGACCCCTCCGTGCCTCGGAAAGCACGTTAAGCCGTTGGTCCCGGCTGTCATTCGTGGATCTTTGACAGTCGTTACGGGTAGTCAGAAGCCCGAAAGTCTGACAACCAGTCTTACCAAGGAGTATCGTATTACCCAGTAACTGGGTTGTGGAGGTCAGATAGGCAGTCGCTCCATGTAAAATATTGGTATTCAGCTGCATCCGGTTAGACTGGAAGCCGACCCCAACATAGTTGGGAAAAGGCTAGGCAGATGATGATTATGATCAGTTGAAAAACATATTGAGCAGTTATTTAATTTAATGGCGGTTGATTAATTATTGCGACAGTAAAACATGGACAGTAATAAAAGATCAATTAGACTGTTATTTTATCATACAGTGTCAATTCTAAAAATAATTGAGCAGTCCAATAACTAAATGAGCGGTAAAAATGATGGAATGGGCGGTTCGCTAAATAGTTCGGCAGATCATAGCGGATGCAAGAGCGAGCGAAGCGAGCTCGGGACTTGGGGCACCCCGACTCGGACAGGTTAGGTTCGAAGGGGATGACGGGGGCTCGAGTGAGCGAGCAAAGCGAGCGAACGAGCCCCCGTCATCCCCTTCGTGTTAGGTTCCTTTAAACCCTGTAGACAGAAATAGGGGCCCCGCGAAGCGGGGCTCCGTCGACTACACACCCAAAACTACTTTACCACCTCATTGTTTATAGAATTGCTTAGAATGAGATTTATTACCGACAAATTCCGATTTATTACTGCCCACACGTAACTGCTCGTTCAATAATTTTTACCGCCCATTTAATTATTTTCCCACTCAATTATATATTCACTGATCCATTTCATTATTTTTTATTACTCATTTTTGTTTACTTTACTGCTTAGTTTTAACTGCTGAACAAGTTATTAAACGTGCCATTTATAATTTTTAACTTACCAAAACAGCTATTTACAACTGCCTGTTTAAATCAGTGCCATTTTAATGTCTATTCAGTTTTAATGTTTTTATTTTTATTATACCTAATGATCGTATTGAATGTTTATGTATTTTATTTTAATGTTCTAATAAATTTTATATTAAGTAATGAATTGTCTGAATGAATTTTATGTATTTGTGATTTGTATATTGGGACTTGGTGCCTTAGTAAATAAATAAATAATAAATAACATGTAAAAAAAGATAGCGATGCGGACGACTTTTTTGAAGTCCTTTCATTATTTCCCCACCTTTTTATATACTTGTACATACTAGTTGTAAAAAAAAAAAAAAACAAAAAATTAATTTTTAAAGAAATAAAGTAACACTATGACTATAACACACTTTAAATCAAATAACGAACATACAAACTGCCATGTGCATCTCAAAGTTGCACCAAATGGGAGTTCAGTTCAGCATTATGTCAGGCAAATATACCTGATGCTGACTCCCTGCAATGACATGCGGACGTCGAGCACACGAGATAAGTACGCAAATTATTGGTGTTACGAAGAAGTGTTATTTGCTGAGTGAAATTATGTAGGTAAGTACCTATACCGGCAATTTTAATTATGTATTCTACAGTAACGTTTCGCATTAGTCAACGTTCTTGTTCGATGATATATTGATTACCTATGTATTTGATTAAAAAATATAATATATTTTTTTTAATATAATCACCTAATAAAAAAAAAATAAGTCAAATCGTAAAATTATTTTATATTCTAATATTAAAGTATATAATGGATGTGTTTATCATCATAATCATTATCATCTGCCTAACCTTTTCCCAACTATGTTGGGTTCGGCTAGCAGACTAACCGGATGCAGCTAAATGCCAGTAAGTATAGTTTAATAATCCTAAAAAGCTTGTGTATTATAATTATTATGTAACAATTACATGTTATTTCAAATATATAGCTTTATTTTTTTTTTCTTTGCTGGTTTTAAATGCTCCATGTTTTTTTACTTTTTGTATTTCCTGTGTGTGTCCTAAATAAAAAAGTTTTCTTTCTTTCTTTCTTTTTTATTCATTTACAACGACCTCAACCAAAATTTAAGTATTTTAGAGTTACTAGTTGGTCAAACCCATTAGACCGGAGATTTTACAATGTACAATTAAAGTGCTTTTAAAGCCAGAATAATGGTTAATCCCCTTTGTTGAACAGTAGCTACTCTCGCAGGGGATATGACTAGTAAGAATTAACTAACATAAATGTATGTATGTATACTGTTAATTAAGATTTATTTATTAAACAAGAGTAGAAGGCGCTCCGCCTTGAGAGGGATGCCTTGTTATGTTTTCTTACATAATTTTGTATTATCTTTTTGATAATACAGATTAATTATTTTCGCCCTTAATATCTCTATGACGTATTGATATACATATTGGAGGTACCTATTGATTAAGGAACTGATTATTTTGATTTTGTATTGTTTGGGAATTATATACAGGGTTATTGGTAAAACATTAACAACCTCTTAAAAGGTCATTGTACTCATCATTATGAACAACTTTTACTATGGGACCAAACCTGAAATCGAAAAAAAAATCAACAGTTCCCTACATCTATGTTCGTATAACTCGTCAAAATGTAGGGAACAGCAGATTTTTTTTTTTGCAATTTCGGCCTTGGTCCCATAGTAAAAGTTGTTCATAATGATACCTACAATAACCTCTTAAGAGGTTGTTAATGTTTTACCAGTAACCCTGTATAAATGAAGGGACGCCGCCGTAGAAAGACATACCTATTGGTGACATTATTGGTGAAAAAGTCGGGTTCTTAGTACTCGCAACCGGCGTGCGTGTATTACCAGAACGTTCACAGTCTGATCTCAGTCTCAATCTGTCAAAAATACTTAGTATAAAAGTAAAAAAAAAAACATATTAAAAAAAAAAAACATATTAAAAAAAAAAAAACTTCTAAATTCCCTAAATTTTTGACAAGTTTTTGACATTGATTATCGCTGTGATGAGATTGCAACTAGATTTTGAACGTTCCGAAGCTAAAAAATAATCGTAGCAGATAGGGTTCTGTAGTTTTTGCGCACTCCTATGGGAAGAAGGTGTGAGTTTATGTATTAGATAATAGTATATTGAAACGTTTTACTCTTTGGCTTGCTAAGCATAGGACCACCGGTACGTAACCGTATGTGCTAAGTGTGGTTGTAGTCGATAGCGGCACCCGTTTGACATCTTGGCCGTCACTCAGAAAGATTACTCGATCGTATAACAGCCGTTCGATCCTGTAAAAATCTCACCGTGAAAACTTAGGTGAAGTGAGTTTATTTTTGCTAGGAATTGACACTATTGACAACTCACTCCACGCTTACTTCACCTAAGTTTTCACGGTGAGTTTTTTACAGATTAGCACCGCTGTTACAGAATACACAGTGTGAACTGACCCGTATCCAAAATTGTCAAGTGAAAATTTGTACGATGACGACCAACGATTCCATTATGAATGAGGGCTACTACATTAGCGACGAGTCTTTATTTCCATCCTTGAAATGGATCTCAGAAATTACCGTAGTTTGGAGGGATAAGTACCGCCATATGTCACACGGGTTGGATCCACTCCGGGTAAAAAAGCAGGGCGGCAACCTTCGAAAACTATCTCTTTGCTCCCAGCTGTGGCCACCCCCGTTTACAACTTTACTAATTCATGATCCAATAAATAGCCGATGCGTCGCAACATGTCAGGGGCTCGGGGCACGTTTAATGCTATTGCGTCCCGAATATTATTTGCCCGTTTTTCTTGGATTACTGTTTCGCTTGATCGAAAAGAAAAATGGTTGTTCTTATAAATATATTTTACGTGTAGAAAATATGATACGAGTGTCGTTTTAGCTTCAACGTTGAAATCTAGATGTTCAGCTGTTTGTCGCAAATTGTTAATACCGATTGTAAGAATTGATTTAGAAAATCCATCTGGGCCTATGAAAAACGAAAAGGAATTTTAGTGATTACTAGCTTCTGCCCGCGACTTCATCCGCGTAAAATTTCTTGCATGCGTCGCATCGCATCGCCTGCACACGCTATTACTTCGTTATCGCTTAGCGTTCGTTCTGATTTTTTTCTTTTTGCTCTACTTCTTAGGGTCTTAGCGAGATGTTATACAGGCTTCTTTAAAATATGGGCTATCAAATGAAAAAAGATTTTTTAAGTTCCAGAGATTAGCGTTCAAACAAACAAACAAGCAAAAAAAAAAACAAACTCTTTAGCTATATTATTAGTACTTATAGATACTTGATTAATTTACAAACGAATGAATTCAATTATTTCTGTATTTTGTAGTCGTTTATTATAATTAAAATTGTTGTAGTAGCTAAAACAACCTACATTTTTCCTGAGGTGATTTATTGTTCTTTTTTTTTCTTCAAGCTAGACAATAGACATATCTAGGACCGCAGGCGTAACTTACTTTTAAATCTACTGAGTAGTTAATGTCTAAAGAACAGTTTTCCACTTACAAAAGAGCCTTGAGCACTTTTCTGCTTTAAAAATTCATAACACTTGCTTACTTTACCGGACTGCCAAAAGATACTCTCGCTGTATAATATAAAGGACCCTATTTAAAATATACCAGACCATGATTGCTGGGTTTCCCTCCTGTTTGTGTATCACTATAACGAAGATAAACTGCTTATCTACGTGACTTTACTCCAATGTATATCGTATGAACGTGGGGATGTATTTTGTTGAAATATTTAATAGGTCGGGACCCTTATTAATCTCAGAAAGAAATCGCTCGAGTTTTGGGTTAGCGAGATCAAAACTTCGTGTGTTCATCGGTATCTACCTATATTTTAGGGGTGTATGATTAAATCTCGTGTGTAGGAAGCTCTTAATAAAAAAAAGTACTTACAATGATGTTTACCTACTTATGATGAAACCGATGAAACTTATAGTAGAATGTCTTACAGAATCAAACTTCTGCTAGTTAACAATGTTGTTTCAATCAATTTGTAAGATAAGGACAATTTACAACTGTAGGTACCTAATACTTATAAATCGAATGGTTCAGCAATTTACTGAAAAAAGAAAATCCGTGAACTGAAATTGTGTTTATGTGAACTTTAAATTAAAACACTAAATTCTCCTACAGGCCAATGTTGGCGACCACCTCGTCGGTATCATTCACAACTCTTCATTATTTTGTCATGCGAGGCATGTCGGTACACCTGGACCCGGGAGAATTCCCCGAACGCCTTATTTGGCCGATACCTTGGGGCTGCGGAGTACACACGACAACTTATCAAGCTATACTTACCAGTATAAGCTGGTCTCGCTTTGTGTAGGCTAATACTAAGGTTTCTTAGAAGAATTAAGACGGCCAATTTCCGTGATTAAAAATGTTCAAAATCTAGTCGCAGTTATCTCAGCGATTGGCCATATACGGGGCCCCGGTGTGGGCGCGTTCACTGCGGCGGCGAGCCGCCCACTACCTGAACGCGCCCCAGAAGGTGGTAGCCATAAGGGCTATCCGGGGCTACCGCACGATCTCTGGCGAGGCGGCAAGCCTCCTTGCCGGACTGCCGCCATGGGATCTGGAGGCGATAGTCCTCGCGCGCCTGTATGAGTGGCGCGCGGAGGCACTACGCCGGGGGGAGGATCCGCTTCCGCGGCAAATCGCTGCGGAGCGGACGGATCTCCGGCGCGATCTCATGGCGGCATGGAAAGAGCGACTGTCGCAACCCAGCGCAGGGCACGCCGCGATAGCGGCGATAAGACCCCTCTTTGAGGAGTGGCTAGAGAGGCGCCACGGCGCCCTCACCTTTCGCCTGACGCAGGTCCTCACCGGACACGGAAGCTTCGGGAGTTTCCTGCACATCATCAGGCGGGAGGAAACGCCCGGGTGTCACCATTGCCAGGATCGCCCAGAGGACACGGTGGAGCACACGGTGGAGGTCTGCCCCGCTTGGGCGGAGCACCGCCGTGTCCTCGTAGAGGCGATTGGCAGCGACGGCGACCTCTCGCGTCCGGCCCTGGTGCAAGCCATGGTCCGGGGCGAGAGGGAATGGGAGGCAGTCACCTCCTTCTGCGAAGCAGTCATGCTAGCGAAGGAGGTGGCGGAACGGCTCAGGGAGAGAGCCTCCCGTCCCAGCCGCCGCGGGAGACGCTCCGGGCGTCGGGAGCCGCGTGACGACTCCCGGCCACCGTAGGCGCGGGCCTGCGGGCGGAGAGTAATGGGTAGCTCACCGCCCGATCAGGACCAGGCCCGTGCCGGACGGCGCGTACGTGTTCCACGCGCGCCTCAAAGAGATGTCAGCATCGAGGAGGGGCCCCTGAGGGCCGAAGCCTGCCGGGTCAGCGGGATTGTCCGAAAGGGTTACCGCTGGCCCGGAACATAAAGGGCTAAGGAAGGAACACGGGTGGGTTTTAGTCAGTAAGAGTCTGACACTCCCTTCCGCTCCACCCAGAGCGGGAGGAGTCATTTGATGATTTCCCATCCTCAAAAAAAAAAAAAAAAGTTATCTCAGCGATAATCAATGTTAAAAACTTGTCAATAATATAGGGAAATTAGACGTATTTTCGACAGATTCGGCCTTATTACAAAACAAGATTTATCTTTAGACCCAGGTTTAAACCATCCAGCCGTTTTTAAATTTCGAACTATAATCCAACGAAGCTAAAGTTCTTATTACAAAAACTGACGTTAAACCCGAGTCTAAGTTGTCGATTTTGCATTAAGAACTTTACGTTTGTTGGAATAAAGTTCAAAATAGAGTAACTGGCTCGAAGGTTTAGGCTAGGTCTAAAATTAGATCTCGTTTTGTAATAAGACGGATTGAGACTGAGATAAGACTGTGAACGTCTTAAAATTACGAGAATTGCCCCCCTGATTGCTGGCCGGCACATAACGACGGAAGTGACGGCTGTCATGAATTGATGGCAGCTCGGTTTTATTTTACACCGCTCTCTAGGGAAACACACCAACTTACTTTCATAAATAACGTTTCAGTGACGTCATTTGCTAAAACGCTAAAAGTCACCCAAAGGGCAATGGAGGGATATGTTTGAAGTTTCCCTGCGTGATCGAATCAGAAATGAGGAGATCCGCAGGAGAACCAAGGTAACCGACAAAGCCCGAAGAATTGCCAAACTTAAGTGGCAGTGGGCGGGGCACATTGCTCGCAGAACAGATGGCCGATGGGGCCGAAATGTTCTGGAGTGGCGACCGCGTACCGGAAGACGTAGCGTTGGAAGGCCTCCCACAATGTGGACCGACGACCTTTTGAAGGAACCCGTTGGATGCAAGAAGCACAGAACCGGTCGAAGTGGAGGTGCTTGGGGGAGGCCTATGTCCAGCAGTAGACGTCTTTCGGCTGAAACGATGATGATGATGACGTCATTCACCGGTGAATTGCAGACGCTATGTGGCGGCCACCGCTTTTATAAGAAACCGTAGCATTACAGTAAAGTCAAGGAAATCAATTCTTTACCAATTTATTCTTTACCAATCATTAACTATCATTCTTTGACATTTGTATAAAATGGCTATAAATAAATAAGTAAATTCATTTATTTCAGGTAAATAACACCCATTGTCACACGACTTATATTAATAGAAAACAATAAATACATCAAATAAAATCAGCTACAAACCAAATTAAATCAAATTAAATGAAATCAAAATAAATCGATTAAAATCAAATCAAATTAAAACGAATAATCAAAACAATAAAATTAATTTCTCTGGCTGTAGAATGAGAGGTCAGGCTATCCTGGTAATGTAGGGATACCTTGAAATGACGTCATGCGTACCACGTAAGACCGTGACCGCCTCGTGGGTGGAATTTTGCAGGTAATAAATCACTATGACGTAGCACACGATACTAAGGTAATTTATTGATGAATTCGCATACGTTACCAGGGTATTCGATGTAAGCTGTAGGTCAACTCTTATCTTATGTTTATATAACATACATACATACCTAATCAGCCTAAGATGTTCCCACTGCTGGGATACACGCCTCCTCTCGGTGAGAGGTATCTTGTGTTTATGCATGAGAATTATGGAAACGGTGGTTGTACCTATGTCACTCTCCAGTCAAGGGAAGATTGTGATTAGAAATTACTGCTGCGACGATCGCAAGCATTTAGCAAAAATTTATTCGATTGGACTACCTGAAAGCTTATTGATGTAAAATGTACAAACACGAAGAGAAAAATCTGTGCCCGAATTTTGGTCGAGATTCAATCTTCTTTGTCTCAAAGTGTTCACAATTGCCTTTGCATACCCACCTGTTATATCACACACAAAGCTATAAAATAGGCCATTACCCACCGAAAAAAAAATTCAAAAGGGAGACTGCAAAGTCCCGTAACAATGTCGCAAAATTTTATACACTCTGTATACTGTCGTTGCGTGTACAGTATGCTTGTTTCTTTTGTAAATTTGCACCAATTTGTACTATCTGTACACCACAATGAACACTCACGTTATTATGGTTATTGTTACACTCGTTATGTGTTCCGTATCGTGAGCGTTACGTGTCGTGTAAATTATTATTGCTGTTGCTTTTGATGTGAGGGAAAAATGCGAGGAGATAAGTGTTCATTTGTGGATGGATGAAAGGAAACTGTCTACGAAGTTGGTGATGGTAACTCAAAGTCAAAGTGTTTGTTTCAAAAAGGCTGTATTTGCAGGCAAATTTGGCAAAATAATGTATTTCGAACATCTAAGTTAGAAGAAAAAAAAACATCATATCAAAAACACCAATTAGTGTGCCTACACACGAACCACACGCGTCGACGACAGAGCATTTGAGCTCTGAGACTCGTGTATTAGAGCACCGTACTCACGAACCCGAGCGGCATGTTGTCGGCGGCAGCCGTCGGCGCGTCGACGGTTGAAGTTGCCTCGGTCGTCGACGCGTTTCGCTCGTGTTTATGCACACTAATTGGTGTCTTTGATATGATGTTTTCTTTTTTCATGAAAAGTTGCTGTAATCTGAGTGTACGCATTTGTATGGTACCCGTTTATACTAGGTAGTTAATATTTAATCCACGTATACCTAACAAAATTCTATATCAATATGTCTTTATACTTAAACACCTCGTTTCGTCTCACTAGATAGACTACACTTGCGCTATAAACCATCCAAACTTTTAGTAGTACGTCTCGAAAAGGCTACTTACGAAACTGAAGGTTAGTGAAGAGTTCTTCACTCCTCAGTGAAATTACTTGAGACTTTCTTGACGCATTAAGAAGACGAGCCTTCTCGAAACTATCTTGGTGGCACCATCTGTCTCACTATCGCGAACCACAAACGATCTAAGTTTGTTTCGACGTCGGGCTCTCACTCGCTGTTTTCTAGTAATAGTTGTTGAACTTCATATTTTATAGCCCTTTCGACACCAGTTCCTGTAGGTACGAGATTTAGGATTGTTAGGTATTTGTACTCGACTTAGGTGAGTGTGTGTGTGTGGGAATGCGAATAAATCTTTTGCGGGGAGGTCTGCAAAAGATTCTATTATGTTCTATTTTTTTAAGCTATTTATTTGAAACATTATTATGTTAGTGAACATTTTTTAATTGATTAACGAAGAACTCATGTGTGTTGATTAAGTAATTTTTACAATACAGGTGCCTCAAGCTTTTCAAGAGTATGTCGCTTAAATTTATTATTATACTATCGTTTTTATTAAATGTTGTTTTTAATTTATTTATATTTTTACTTTTCATTTTTAAAATATAAAAGTGAACTCATCACATTATTCTGCATTACTCAATAATATATTTTCTGCATTCCACAATATGAAGGTGTAGTAAAAACATAACTTCGTATTATGAATGCATCGATGTATAATCATCGATGTAACAATTTTCGCGGAATAGTATTTCGAACTCGTATAGGGAACCCTAGGTGGTAGGTTTTACATAGACATGATTATTGTGGACCCTGTCGGGCACAGCAAAGATTACTTAAACAAAACAGATTATTTAAAAACAGTAGATACTTTAAATCATCCAGGGAATTTCGAAATTTGCTAACAAAACAATCTATTTTCAGAAAATATACTTCGCACTTATTAAAACAACCTAGGTACTTAAAACATTAATTTAAAACACAATTTTCAGAGGGAAAGCTTTATTCCTACAAGCAAAACAGGCTAAAAAATACATCTTGTTAATTTGAATTCGGCAGAAAACATAAAATGAAATGTCGTCATTAAAATAATGAAAATTACGTAAATAAACGATCACGAAATTTTGTGAGAGGACCTTTATAAGGGAGGCAATTTTTTCGCGTCAATAGACCGGCTAATTGATAGGCCTTCCTGTTTCAAAAGTTAAGTAGATATTACATAGCAGCTTCTCTTAACGACCGAATTATGGTAAATTATGCACGGGTATCATACTTAATTAAGTAAGTAGGTAGGTAACTCTTGTTGTGTACACAAAATGTAGTTTATTTTTTAAAGTGCAGCTACAATGGATTCTCAAACAAAAAGACTTGCTGTAAAATGTCCCAAGAGAGTTTTGTGAAAATAATTAACGATTAACTTTTGTAAACGTTTTAAAAGAGACTCCCTCTTGAGAAAGCTCAAAAAAATTATGAAAAAATAAACGAACTAAAATCTGTTCGATTATTATTACATAGTTTGTAACTGCAAGATGCAACCTATTTCAGAAGTTGCCTAAGTAGCGGTCATAATTATTTAAATGCCCAATTTTATCAAGTATCTACATTTATCTTTAGGTTGTTCAAATAGAACTTACTTTTCCAAAATTCTTGTAAATAACCACTGGCTAGAAGGTTCTAAACAATTGAAATTCTCGGATGAAATTGTAACAGAATGCAAATACTTGGCATTTGCAATAAACATGAATTACCCTAAAAGGGCTTGACTTATTCTTGACTTGATTTCGATTGGTAGGTACTATTCAATAAGATTATTAGATTAACAGCGCTCTTCCAAAGTACGCTTAGTTACGAGGTCCGTTACGGTTGCCTTAGTAACAAGGAGGCCACTTCTGAATTCTAGGGATAGGGTTGATTCGATTAAAATTATGTATCGATACAATTAGTATGGTAAACGTTATGTTATCAAATTAATCAAGCTGATTCGTAAAAAAAAAGTAACAGTATAATATCATTTTCACTTCCCATGCTCTAAAAGTTAATCTTTATGTTGTGACTTAAAGTCGCTTTTTATGCTCTAGTGCATAAAGTTTTTTTTTTCTAAGACAGATAATCAGGCCCAACAGTCACAAGCACAATAAAACGTCGATTATTAAAATCGTTATTTTATTTCATTTGCTTTAATTTATACCACTTCCGTGTTTTCGATCGTTAATTTTATTGAATAAAACCAAATAAAATTATTGTCATTTATTATTTAAAAACGCAAAGAAGCGTTTTTATGACTTGGCAGTATGAACCTACCTAAGTCGAAATACACATGTTGAAAACATTAAAAAAACTTTTATAAAGTTTCATGGCGGGAATTAACTATTCTCTTCTTCAATTTTGCAACTTTTTAGAGCAGTAAAAATACATACAAAAAATTTATATACTTTATGCCAGTTTAATTTTCTCGCAATTAAAAAGTAGTGTGTGTGTGTGTGTGTACTTGGGCATAAACGCGCCATTTTACCCCTCGACTTAACTATCCACCCTCGCTTGTGGCTCGGGTTAAAATGGCTTCTTTTATCCACTAGTTGTACAATCTACTATTTAACCCTTAGTATATCTACTAACGTAGATCGACGCGAGACACAATGGCTTTTTAATTGTGTCTGTAATTACGACATACCTACAAGGGGTTAATATATTGTATTTGCCCCAGTGCAGTGGTAACGGCCCCGAGTTCGTGGGTTTGAATCCAGGCAGGCACTTTACTTTGTGTAAATATTTTCATCACCACTTCTCTCAAAACGCTAAAGGAAAACATCGGGAGGAAACCGGCATGTCCTAGAACCAAATATTCGACGACATGTCATACAAACCAGCACTGAGCCCGCGTGGTAGATTACAACCCACTCCCTCTCGACGAGAAGAGGCCTGTGTTCCAGCAGCGGGAACATTATACGCTGATTATGCACAAAGTGTTTTAATTAATTTCGACACTATCCGAATATTATTCGGATAGTATCGAAATTAATCGATACTATCCGAATATTATTACTTTTTGCATAATCAGCGTATAATGTTCCTTAGATTCCAATTATAAGAATCGAATAAAAGATGAAAGAATTTTAAAGTGAGGACATTATTTCCTCTTACCAACCCTAGAAGCGCCTCCCTCGAATAATTGCAAAAGCAGATAATCGATTAATTACCGCTTGACTTAAGAATAAAGCATAATAAATGAATCAATTTACAGAAAGTTTCCTCAGACTCGGTTGACAAAGGGTTTGGTGTTCGCTGCCTTGAATAGCTTATTTGGCGCTAATCACCTAACTTTTAATTAATGACACCGTTTAAGTGTATAAAAGTAAAACTAACTACAGTCATCATTCTAGAAGAAACCCCCGCAATTAATTTTGGGAGCACGTCAGCGTGTCGAGGCTTATGATATTCATATTTTTTGGAGGGTGCCGATTTAGCGAAATATTTTTAAGCTTAGGTTGTGCGATTTGGTGCATGTGAAAGAATATAATTTGTACCGAGTAGACCTTATTATATTCGCTTAGATTCTGCCTTCACATGACATAACGAGACGTTTAAACGTCAAAAATGTATGGTTAAACCTTAGAGTAAGAAAGCTATAGATCATCGGGTAGCGTGGCCACACATGAGACAAAAAACTAACTTAACTAACATAGGCTACATGAGTAGCTGCCTTGAAAAAACTGGCACGCACTGAGAGACGGAAATAGTATAGCTTTATCCTTTTCTGTTACTTATAATAACTCAATACTTTATCCCTTTCTTGTGGAAATGAAATGGAGATACCCGCCGTCTATACTTTTCTTTGTCTAAGGGTTAAACAGTCGCTTATCACTATATAACTTTAACCTTTTGACCGCCACACGTCAAAAAATCAAAAACGTGCCCTCGTCGTCAAAGTCTGTCATGTAGTCGAACCGTGGTGTGCTGGGCACATTTTGGTTAGTCAAAAGGCAACGTTTATAAATAAAGGGTTTAATATGTAGCTACTATGTACGAATTTAAATTGATTGAGAAGATTTGCACAAGTTCGAAACAGACCAAAGCAAATAAAGATTAAAATTATCATTGAATGATTGTTAAAAATATTTTTGTGTCATTTCAATCTTTTTTTGTGAATAGTGTAGGTAAATACATCAAAACCTCCAAGGGCCTCAGATACATAAAAATAAGTCCATAGTAGGTACCTATATGTTTATCATACTCGTAGCATGGTATAGTACATACAAACATGGTTAGTTGTAGCAATTATATATAATGTGGACATGTTATACAATGTGGAAACGAAAATACGACAGTACTTAAATGAAAAAAACTGGCAATACCTAATGCAAATGAGTATTTTGGAACTACGAACTTAAATCCTGGCATAGAAATTAATAAAGTGTTTTTTTTCAAACAAATTAAATAGTAGTGATGGGCCGAATATAGGTTTTGCCAATCTTTGACTAAGGGCTGATTTTTCAATCATCTGAAAACTTTATTCTAGGAATAATTTAAAAATTTTGACAGTTATCTCATACAAAAACTGTCAAACGTCAATTTTATTCCTCGAATAGAAGTTATCTGGCGATGGAAAATCAGCCCTAACTTAGTCACTAAACTATTGGGTATAATATATTTGATTGAATTTTCGTATGCTGACTGAGACCGGCTGGCAGATATACGCAGTTAAATTTATAGTCGTCCACCTTTATGACAAAAGTTTTATAACATTACACTTAATCTGGATTCACCTTAAACCACGCAAATCCTAAATCAATACCTAATGTTACGTCGACTATCTAATGACAGCTACGTTTCACTCAACCCACGCTGATCCACAATTAATTCAAATTACAGTGATATGACACCATTAGAGACCAACGACTGTAATCACAAGGTATAACGACTCAATCAATCAACTCAGCTTATCGCAGTCCATTACTGGACATAGGCCTCTCCCAGACTGCGCCACAGCACCCTGTCCTCCATCTTCCGCATCCAGTCTACCCCAGCCACCTTCTTTAGGTCGTCCGTCCATCTAGCTGGGGCGCGTCCCACACTATGCTAGCCGACGCGATCTCCACTCCAGGACTCGTCTGCTTCACCGGCCATCGGTCCTTCGACAGACATGGCCAGCCCACTGTCACTTCAGTTTGCTAACTTTGCAAGCTATGTTGGTAAATCCGGTTCTTTTCCGGATAATTTCATTCAAAGAAACTCCGAGCATAGCTCGCTCCATAGCGCGCTGAGCGACCTTGAATTTGTGTACCAGCCCGACCGTCAGTGTCCACGTTTCAACACCGTTTGTCATGACGGGCAAGACGCACTGGTTGAAGACCTTAGTCTTCAAACACTGCGGGACGAGAAGGCGTGACGAAGTTTTCCAAATGCAATTTAACGACTAATAAGATATAATAAAGCTGAAGTGTTTGTTTGTATGCGCAAATTTCTGAAGCTACTAGTCGGATTTGAAAAAATCTTTTAGCAATACATAGCCAAGCGAGCGGGCGATACAATGCGACGCGGTGGGTTGGGGCCGAGGGCAGTAGTCTGACGAGAACTGAGAAGAGCCGAACTGAGCATGCCTATGTCAAAGAGGTACCATCCCGCGCTGCTCTATTAGTATAGATATTGTGGTTTCTTACGACTTCCAAGCGAGGAAGGAACACGAGTGGGTTTTAATCAGTAAGAGTCTGACACTCCCTTCACCACCCAGAGCGGGAGGAGTCATTTGATGATTTCTCATCCGAAAAAAAAACAAAAAATAAAAAAAAAGTCGTAGGCAGAATTTTAAGCTAGTCGTATATTAAAGTTACATCTCATGTGGTTTTCATACCAACACCCCTCAGTGCCTCGGACAACACTTTAAGCCGTTGGGACCAGCTTTCACTCGTGGATCTTTGATAGTCGTTACGGATTCTCAGAAGCCCGAAAGTCTGACAACTGGTCTTGCCAAGGCATCGTTTTGGCACTGGCCAAAACGATGCCTTGGCAAGACCAGCGACTGCCTATCTGACCTCCACATACCAGTTAGGTACTGACCTAACTGGTATGTGGAGGTCAGATAGGCAGTCGCCCGATGTAAAATACTGGTAGTTAGCTGCATCTAGTTGGACTGGAGGTCAACCCCAATATAGTTGAGAAAAGCCTAGGTAGATAATGATGACTTTCAAACACCAAACGAGCGAAGAAAGATTTTCCGTAATGGGCGATCATTATGGAACAGATTTTTCAATATATTTTTGTTACAAATTTTGTGCCACCGCAGACCACTTTTCAGTGCTAATCAGCAATAATTAGCCCACTAATGATAGAGAGCTACACTATACAACCGAAAAACATTTTTGTTGACCCGTCGCGTCGCATTGCTGTCGTGTGCTGCCATATTTTAACCGACTTCAAAAAGGCTTCCTAATTTTCATCTGTAAATATAATTACATATATTTTAAATATAATTATGTTCGGGCACTTCTTATTATTTGTTTGAAAGGGATACTCTTGAGGTGGTCCCATATAAATTTGGTCAAGTTCTGATGAGTGGTTTTTAAATTAGCTGTTAGCTTTTAAATATCTTTATTTTTTCTACTTAGTGTATGTTGATGATGTTATACCAACTTCCTGTCATTGTTATTTACGTAGCAAAAAAAAAAAAACGACGGGTTGCACTCCGGGAGTAGGGCTTTCAAAATTACGGAAATGTCAATTACGTAACTAATTACGCAACTTTTTTCTCCAATTCCGTAATTACGTAATTTTTCCTATTTTTTTTAATCGACTATGTTTTTGGTAAATATTGTAGATAGAGTATCTACAATTTTTACAATTGTCATTTACTATCTTATATTCAAGGAATTATCAAAATGAACACAATATTTAAACAAAAAAAAAAAAAAATTATTCAGGAACTTATCATTGTAGGTACATCAGTTAAGTGAAAGTCATACCATATTTTTTCGTCCCGAAGATAATATTTCTTCTTGAAAATATGATCTCATAAATGACAAAGCATTTAAAGTTTTGTCACTCAGGGAACTTCTTAGCTTATTACAAAAATATCCGGCTGATGAAAAGGCTCGCTCAGCTTCAACACTTGTAGGTGTTATCGAAAGCAAATCAAGTCAACTGTGTCCAGAGTCTAGCGATGCGAACTGAACAACCGACAATTGAGCAATGAAACTACACTTTCGTTTTAGTTAAGAAAGTGAGAGTCCCTACGACCACTGGGAACTACTATAGTTCCCAGTGGTCGTAGGGACTTTTCGCCAGGGACTCCCCGGCCCCACCGACTCGCCGAGTTGATAAATTTGAACTCTATTCTGTACGTCTTAGAACTATTTTTTGCAAGATTTGATGAACGATAAAATAAACTGCGGGGAATCCCCCGTTTGTATGTTTCGATATACTTATATCGTATAGTGTTGCCACATTATAACTTTAATATGGTACGTATACTTAATGCTTTTTTATTGGTTGACTATTTGGATTGATTTATGATACCAATAATTACGTAAGTACGGAATTGACATCTTCAGTTACGGAATTGAAAATACTTTAAAATGAGTTCGTAATTACGTAATTGCGTATTTACGTAATTACGTAATGGAAGCCCTATCCGGGAGTGCCGGCAGAAGCGAAAACTTGAATATTAACGTTGTGCATTTTTGATTTTTTGGAATCTTATGAATTTTCGATCAGGTCACGTGTCGGACGCGAGTTTAACATTTTTTACCCATTACAAAAAAGTGTACAACGCCGCTAAAGAAGTTTTCACTTCAAAAATTAAATCCTCGACGCGTAATGTCGTAAAAAATATGAAATAATTAGGTACTGCAATATTTTGATCTTGTTGCATGAGACTTCTTGGTACGACTTTGGGTCAATCTCCTTTATTTTTTTTATTTTATATTAACGTGTTGAAAGATGACAGATGTCAACCGTGCCGTCTTTCACATCTGTCTGTAACTGTAACTGTACCTGTCTGCCCGTCTGTCTGTCTATCTGTAATTTGATCCTGTATACTTGTTTTCAATTTTTGATATTTTGGAATCTTACGAATTTTCGATCAGGGTCACGTGTCGGACGCGAGTTTAACATTTTTTACCCATTACAAAAAAGTGTACAACGCCGCTAAAGAAGTTTTCACTTCAAAAATTAAATCCTCGACGCGTAATGTCGTAAAAAATATGAAATAATTAGGTACTGCAATATTTTGATCTTGTTGCATGAGACTTCTTGGTACGACTTTGGGTCAATCTCCTTTATTTTTTTTATTTTATATTAACGTGTTGAAAGATGACAGATGTCAACCGTGCCGTCTTTCACATCTGTCTGTAACTGTAACTGTACCTGTCTGCCCGTCTGTCTGTCTATCTGTAATTTGATCCTGTATACTTGTTTTCAATTTTTGATATTTTGGAATCTTACGAATTTTCGATCAGGGTCACGTGTCATCTTACGATCAGTCTCACGTCGATAGATGGGCAATCCACCCGGGCTTAAACCCGGTGCTTTGATAAACACCCAATTTTGTGGTTGTTTATGGGTATTTACGGGTGTTTATCGGGTGTTTATCAAAAGCACCGGGTTTAAGCCCGGTGGATTGCCCATCTATAGCACGTGTCATCTTACGAGTCTTACGATCAGGGTCACATGTCCTGACGCGAGTTTAACATTTTTTACCCATTACAAAAATAGTGTACAACGCCGCTAAAGAAGTTTTCACTTCAAAAAAAAAGTAGTGGTATATGAATTCGTGTAGTAGTAGGTACAGACGCCAACACATCAAGCTACTACAATCTGTCAAATTTCTTTAATAGATTTTCAACTGTATCGCTAAAGTAAAGGTTCAAAGTTGATTGGGCAAATTTAACAGTTTCACGGATAGCTTGATGTGCTGAAAAATAAAAATGTTTTTACAAAAATAACAAGCAAGGTGACGTCAACGAAACATAACTTTAATTTCGGAAATCGGTGGTAAAAAACGAAACCGACTTCCAATATTAAAGCACTTAATTTATTTTCTCTCTCGGCTCGTGTATTTTCTTGTTATCATCTATGAGGACAGATAAGTAAGTGAAATATTTTAAGTTGATCATTATTTTGTAGGAAATTTTGTTTTTTTTATTTTGGCCTGGATCCGACATTAATCATGTGGACCTAGTACCTTATTAAACCAATTGTAGGTACCTACTTCGAGTGTTCAAGACACAGGTATTGTCAAAACATTGACAGAGCAACTACAAAGTATTGACTTTGTGTTTATTGAAACACGATGACAAAAATCGAAAACAATAAGTGGCCCCTCGATTGCAAAGGGTAATTGAATTTCGTTCGGAGTGGTCTGATGTTTCTCGTTAGCCCCTGTCGCGTCGAATCATTTCAACGGAACCACAAACCGAATGTCAATCTATATTCAAACTTCGTTTTCACACCAAAAATACAAAGCGGATTTCTGTTTTACTCGTTCGAACGAACCCTTTTTTAAAAAGCGACACGAGTATGCAATTACCAATAGGTATTGAGAGAGCCGTAGTTATAGAACTATATTTGAACAGGTCGATATGCGAACCGCGCTTTATTTGTAACAAAGTTACTTGCATTAATAGAGGGACGTAGAAAAGCTTTCAACATTCTCATCAGTTTACTAATTTTGGGTCCGCGTCCACTCGACCCGCTTAGACTCGACCCGAAGAATATTTCTGTTTTGATAGGCGTAAAAACGTCGATGTATAGTAAGGCAAAAAAGTGTCGATTTAATGCTTGAACCACACGGGGGACTATCATTACAATCTTATAGCTAGTGGCACGGTGGTATTTATTGAATCAATCTTTAAACGTGATTATAATTATTAGGTTAACAAGTAGGAATAGGAACTAACTTCTAAAATGTAAAAAAAAAACATGTTTTCAGCACAAAATAAACAATTTCTTTCTATAAAAAATCGACATGAAAAAAAAAAAATTAAATAGTTTTTGAAATAATCAACAATCGAGCAGTTTCTTGTACCTAATAACTTTTCTTGATATTTTTTTGTCAATAAACCTAAAGTGTTATCATTTTCAATAGGTACTTTTCTTCTTCCTTCGGCTGTTGTATACAATATTTTACCTTTGTTGGAGTCTATCATAATGCAGAAATATCCATTTCAATCATTTGTATCAGTAAAATCAAATTAGGAAAATATCACTTTGCCTGACTGTACAAATGGCACTGAATTGGTAGTAAAACATCTGATATTATTCTTCGGGTCGAGTCTAAGCGGGTCGAGTGGGCGCGGACCCCTAATTTTGTTCTTTTCAATTTGTTTATTTTCTTTTGTTAATCTAGCTGGGAGAATTTTCCGTTTATAATTTAATACAACCTAGAAACAAAGTTTACCATACCCATACCATAGGTACTCATATCTACATTAATTGAATTACCTTATACATGCAAAAACGTATGAGATACGGCTATTTTCAGAAATCACTTTCAAACGCCAAGGGGCCCGTGGCTAAATAATAACAGCCGCACAGGTCGATCGATCAGGTAAAGCTACGCGGTTGGTCTGTGGATGGGTGACCAACTTTACATACCGCGACCCCTCTGTGACTCGGAAAGCACGTTAAGCCGTTGGTCCCGGCCTTCATTCGTGGATCTTTAACAGTCGTTACGGGTCGTCAGAAGTCCGAAAGTCTGATAACCAGTCTTACCGAGGGGTTTCGTATTACCCAGTAACTGGGTTTTGGAGGTCAGATAAGCAGTTGCTCCATGTAAAATACTGGTACTCAGCTGTATCCGGTCAGACTGGAAGCCGACCCCAACATAGCTGGGAAAACGCTAGGCAGATGATAATGACATTCAAAGTACTTACACTGTTTTATTTTATTGAAACCACAATCACTTACATTCTTCCGCGGCTTCCATTTTGGCGAAACAGCAACAAATTTCGTAAACAAACGCTCACGGAACGGAACTACGAGGCTTACGTATTCTCAAAGGTCTGAGCATCTGGTTTGTAGCAAATTTAATACAACACGTTACTTAAGCCGCAGTCTGCTCTCTAGGGGAAATAGGGGAAAGCGGGGAACGCTCCCCGGTCGCATAGTGTGACTAATTCCCGCTTCTTCTGCCTGTAATCGGATTAGAGAGTAAGCACCTTTCTTACCATAGTTACGAGTATGTGTGTGAATTTGTCCTGATGATGTCACTCACAGATATAGATATACCTAGATAACGCAAGAGTAACTACTTCGCGTGCCAAAAATTGCACCAACTTATGATTACAAATCGTAAGCCGCCCCTTTCGCGCTCAGTCCTTTGTACTGCTGGCTGGGTAACTGTGTGAGCGAGAGCGCGAGCTTGTGACGTCATAGTAGGTAGTCAAAAAAATGGCACGCTTGGTTTTCATACAGTTCGTGATACTTGCGTTATCTAGGTATATCTATATCTGTGATGTCACTTCACTTGTGGAGTGTACGCTTTGTATTCTTAAGGCGATTATAGGACCTAAACGCGAAAAACGTAAGTTTTAGAAGCAATAAAAGTATATGGTCGACTACAGTAAACAAACTCAGAAAAATAAATGTTATTCTTCAGGATATATGCTGGGTAGATAGTGTGTTGAAAACATAATACAACTAATTTGATACAATAGAAAAAATCATGAAGATACCTCTAAAAACTTTCTTTTAACAATAAAAACCATACTAAAATACATACAATCATTCAGATTTTTTGTCAAATTATTCTACAAGCAAAATACTAAAGCATTAGTGTTTTAATTTTTTAGTCCAAACAATAGATTTTTTGTAAATAGATAATTTGCTTCATATTTTGCAATAAATTACCAGCGTTGTGTCATCGCGCTTCTCTTTCTTTTCTATACAGTCCGACAGTGACCGCGCTTTAGGTCATATAATCCCCTTAACTATAACTTACCAATAAATTCTAGACTTCTCTTTCACGCACTTTGTGCCAATAGAATTATGTTTACGAAACCAAAAGTTTTTGTGTTCTGGACACTAACATTTTGCGGACTCTTTATTGTTTGCAATAAAATTGTATAGGTAAAATGTAGTCAGTGCACAGTGATACAAAGAATTGCTTTCAGTTATAAACTACGATTTGATTGACAATGCTAAATGTTATTGAAATGAACAAAATTATTACAAACCCCGTTACACATAGGTATGTACTGTAGTGTCTTGTGTGTTCCGGCCTTTAGCAGAAAGGTCTGGCTAGATATAATATTCCATTCGAAGATTCAAACGAACGTGTCAAATATTTTAAGATTGTGTTTTTTTTTATAGAGAGTCATTCGTATAATTTCTGTAAAGCTCTGAAGTACTTATTCAATACAATAATTCCAAGTCTAACGTGTCTTTATTTGAGTACCACACACAGGTACTGTAGAGGACCCCTCAGGACCTCTACAGTATACACAGCGTCAGTATGTGCTAACTTCGCAAATTTTAAAATGTTACACTCTTACAACATTGAATTCCTTACGAATAATCTAAAGAATACTTCAAAAAGAGTTTATTGTTTCGACTCGTATTCGAACAATCGCATCACCGACCGTCGTCATACTCATACCGGCAGTTTGACGAACTAGCCAGGGAACCCATATGAATTGCGATGAAAATGTTATCTACTATCGTCCGAGTCATTTTATCTTTAGGTCCCTGTCTAATCGATAGATGTTATTATTTGAGGGTATCCATTAATTTGACTTACTTACGTTGTGTTTATAAAATTAATTAATACCCTCAACTCAAGTTATAACTACCACGTTTGACAACAACGGTCCTAGACAAGTTGCAAACGCCTCAAAACTTGTCTCTTTCGATGTCGCTTGTCAGACTGTCAAATTAGTCAAATGTCAAATTTGTATGCTGAGGCGACATGACGGGTCACGTGAAATTTCGTTATCTTAATGTCAATCTAAAATATTTCTACCGCTTCCTATTTTATCGTTTGCGTTAATAGGATGCCGCTAAGACTTGTCTAGGGACCAATTTGTGTCAGTTGGCAAAATATGTATATTATGATATCTGTAAAAAAATTATCAAATCAAAATATAAATCTTTGTTGTAAAAGAAGATCTTAGTTTTAATAAATATTATTAAATGATTATTAAAGTATTATATTTTTCTTGATTTTTAAATACTTTATAAATAATTATTTAAACAAAAGAGAATAATATTATGAACAAATATTTCATTTCGTGCCTAGGATTTGAACTTCCAATCATAGGAAGACGGCAAGAAGATGATGAATAAATCATCGTAAATTAACCTTAGCTTGTCGTTTTCGCAATAGTAAAAGTATTAACGTTTTATTGAAAAAAGCAATAATAAAAACAGAATATAAAAAAATAAATACTAACTTAAATTTATTTATTCACTAAAACAATACATTAATTAAAATAAAATGTTTTTGAACGCAGATTTGGGGGGTAACCACTTAATGGAGCTGTGTGTACGTAATGTCACGTCTTTTTTTAAAAATATTCTTCCCTTCCTACTGTCATGGGAAAGAAACTAAATAATATACTAAATAACACACTAAATAATATATAATCACTCCAAAAAAAAATCCTACTAATATTATAAATGTGAAAGTTTGTGAAGATATTTGGATGTTTGTTACTCAATCACGCGTAAACCGTTTAACAGATTTGGATGAAAATTGGCACATAGATAGACCATTTTCTGGATTAACACATAGGATCATTTTTATCCCGATATTCCCACGGGATCGACACTTATACGGGTGAAACCGCGGGGTGCTGCTAGTGCTTACATACTTCTTTTGCTTTGTTTATGTTGATAAGTCTGGTCATGTCACACGCATGCCGGTTGCGAGAACAGTCACGAGCAATAATATGTCAACATTGGCAACTTTCAATTGCGCTTTTTCCACGAAATAACGAATGCAACATTGAAATACGACACTTTACATAAACCTATGCGTTCGAAAATACTATTTTCGTAATAATATAAAATTTCATTCAAAAATAAAGGAGAAAATAGCCTTTGAATAAAGGCAAGTGTATACATACTTATGCTCGTGACTGTACTACGCACCTGACCTTTCTGAAGAACATCACCAATAAGGTCACTATTGTATGTCCTAGGGCGTCCCCTCCTGGTATTTCCATTTCCACTCAGATCTGCCCTCCACTCCCTTAAAAACCCCTTTACCCTTGAAAATTCCCCTGGTTATCTAGCCCCCCGCTTTCAGTAGATACATTTGCGCCAAACAAAATGTACGGGCAGTTTGTCTGTACACGGAGATGTAGTATGTAGACTGTTCATGGATACGAATCACACGGGATTTATACAGGAAATAAAACCACTGTTTTGTCGCTGGTATTGATTGATCGTTTTACTTATTAGGAAAAACATAAAAATATATATATATATATACATACACTAGCTTTCGCCCGCGAGGTATGTCGATACAAACTATCCTACTACTGTTTGTCTCTGCATCACCCCAAAGGTTGACTGGTAGAAAATGTCTATGACATTAAGTCCGCCTCTGTACATGTATTGTGCTTGAAGTATTAAATAAATAAATAAATACCTTTTGTTAGTCGCCTTTCATTCATCACCATCTAAGCATATCTATCTACTCTTTTAAATTTGTATCATTACTTATCCTTTTAAACCGCAACGTTGCCTATGGCCGCTTGTATAGGTACGTCCGTTTTTCGTCCGGTGTCTGTTGCGCCGAGGGGAGGTGGCGTTGCATCCGGCGTAACTTTTTCGCCGGACCTATGTCCGATGCATGTGCACATATTCATTATAAACCATACACCACCGCGAATCCGGCGAAAAAAAACGGTCCGTTGTCCGGTGAAAAAAACGGACTTATACAAGCGGCCTTAGCACGTCATTCCTCGTTACACTTAATCCATATTGCATTATCATAGAGTCTTTTGTCTCTTACACTAAGTCAGGTCGTCAATCTATCTAACTGAAGGGAAGGGCGTCCTACACTCCATTTACCGTTTCGTGCAGATGTTGTCCTTTATTTACTTTGGCCGAAGTAAAGGTACCCAATTAAAGTGGCGATACAAACTTTTACCGTCAAAATAATACATTTAATAGCTACATACTTTATTTATTACTTAATTAAGTTACAAAGTGTTGTTGTGAAACTGTAGTTCATAAATAAAAACACGATTGTTTAGCAGTTCCACTTTTTCTTCTTTGAATGTATATTTCTTGCAATATAAGTTATGGGTAGACTGCAGACTTACGAAACTGTAGAAAACTAGTTTGCAATTTCTCCCGGTGAAATACTCCATTCTACTACTTTGTGACTATTTTCATTAAACTTTTCCTACGACATTACAATGCATGGACGTATAAAAGATTAAAAAAAAAATACTTTCGTCATTGTTGTTCCAACAAGAACAACAATGACGACAGTATTTTTATATTCCAAGTTTTTTTTGTTTTTTATAAATTTCAAGTTGTTATATTTTATTCTACTTCAAAAACATTTTGACGTAGAATAAAATATAACAATTTGAAATTTGTTTCTACATCGAAAACATTTGACGTCGAATAAAATATAACAGCTTCACAGCTTGGAAACATCGTAATACAAAAATAAGTACCTACCTTAAGTATAAGCATGCTACCATAGCTTATACTTAAGTATGTTAGTACAGCGATATGCGACCACGGGAAGGTATTTTCTTGTTTCTTCCTTTTCAGTAGTCGGCTTTTAGTTTTTAAACTTATTTTTCATTAAATTATTTTGGGGCTTATTTCAGTAATATTTATATTTACGAAAAAACGCAACAAGGCATCATCCTAAAATATTTATTTTTAAATTCATTACTTTATGTCCTCTAGAGGGCGCCATATTGAATTTAGTGTGACGTCATAACAAGCGGACGGTCAAGACGCTTCTAGCAATACCTCATTTGTCAAATGATTATTTAAACTACTTTTGAAGTTATGAGGGAATAGGTGAACATACATACATAGCGGTCAAAACCATAACCCTCGTTTTTGCTTCGCCGTAGTCGGTTAAAATGATTACAGTTAGGTATTATTATTATTATTATTAATTTTATTCATTCAAGTTACAAAGACTCATAGACAATATACAAAATTCAATACAATACATCACACAATACATCATGGGTCATATCATCATTATGGGTGTACTACAGGTACACCTCTGGCCGACCCTTCGCGGATTAGAGGCGTGATGTTATGTTGGTTAGGTATCGCACTTACCTCTAGTAAGTTAATATCTAGTATTTGTAATTAGTAGTAGGTACATAGTTCAGTATTCAATGGAAGTTTGTTGGTTAATCAAATTAACATGAATAGGAGCCCTTGTTCAACAAAACATTCCGGAGGAGTAAACATAATTCCGAAATGTTTAAACTTAGCAATTTGTTCAATTTCAAAAGTGCTAAGTGCAAGGTAAGTTGAAGAGTTGTTTCGTGGAAACAGCTTTGTTGGAAATTACCTACAGCGTTCGGATATGGAAGGTACGAGTATAATATAATATATAATTTTTACATTAAAAGGACGAAGTTGTACGTAAAGGTAAGAAAATTCAAAGTCGGCAATTTCACGAGACCGTGTACCCAATTAACGAAACAAAAACAGTAAAATAAAATAATGTAAGCAATAGAGGAGTACAAATTAATTCAACACGCGAATTGTTGTCATTTTCGTAACAGAAGGCACATTTATTTAACCTTTGTTTGGTACAATCTAACTTCTTTTATGGTTATTGGAGGGGCCCGTGGCAAAAAAATAACAATCGCACAGGTCGTTAGATCAGGTTAAGCTACGCTTGCCGCGGTAGGTCTGTGGATGGGTGACCATCTTTACATACCGTGACCCCTCCTTGCCTCGGAAAGCACGTTAAGCCGTTGGTCCCGGCTGTCATTCGTGGATCTTTGACAGTCGTTACGGGTAGTCAGAAGCCTGAAAGTCTTATCAAGGGGTATCGTATTGCCCAGCAATTGGGTTGTGGAGGTCAGATAGGCAGTCGCTCCATGTAAAATACTGGTATTCAGCTGCATCGGGAAACCATAACACATAGTTGGGAAAACGCTAGGCAGATGATGACTTTGCACACTTAGCGAATGAGAGCTAAACCGAAAAAAGTATAATATTTTGACCGTCACGACACTTTTTTTTAATAATAGTATTTACAATTTTCTCATAGCTGGTACTTTTGCTAATTAAGTATCAACTTTAAGACAGTTAATATTTGTTTACCTGATTTGACTTTTTTTCTATTATCAACTCATGCTATATTTAAGGCTTTATTATTTCTAAGTGCTGGGGTTATGCATACTTCTTTAATATTATAAAGTGGTAGAATTTGTTTGTTCGTATGCACCCCTACATACAAACAAACAAATTCTAATCTCTGGAACTACCAGTCGGATTTGAAAAATTCTTTCTGCATTTGATAGCCGAATTATTGAAAAAGGCTATAGGCTAATTATTAACATCACATTATGACCCTTAGGAGCCGAGCAAAAAACAGAACGTTAAGCGAAAACGAAGTGATAGCGCGGGCAGGTGGAAAATGTCATGCGGACGAAGTCGCGGGCAGAAGCTAGTTATTCATATAATTAATGATACGCAAGATATTCGGTTTATAAGAGGCGTTAGATTATATTCCTTCAAGTTCTTTATGTATAAATATTACTAATATAGCTCTTCGTGGAATTGCTTTTTTAGCTCGATTGTAAACAAACGTATTACCTTTAACAGATGAATAGTTACACACCGATTTCTCTCTTTCAGTCGTCAGTAATTTGACTTTCAAAATAAGAAGACAAAGCGTTGTGTAACTATACAGACGCTTTACAACGTTTATTAGTAAGGGGGTATGGTTTTAATTTTAGAGTTAAGTAGTTAGATTTAGAAATTAAAATTTTATAAAAAAAAATATTATTAATATATGCCACTGGACTTTTTATGTTTTTGCAATAGGAATAAAAACTCAACACTACTCTAAAATAATATTGTTGTAAAATGAATTGCTTCACACCAAGTAGGTATTCCAACCTGCAAAAAAGAAAATAAAGAAAAATAGGTTTACATACAGGTGTGCGTAAACCTATTTTTCTTTATTTTCTTTCTATTTTTACTTTGTGTCACGTTACAGGAAACTCTTTGTGTATGTCCCTTTTATTTAAAGTTGTAACAAAACATCGTCTTGGAAATGGTGTTATGATGGATTACGAACATCTGTACCAGCAAACGAGGTTCGAAGAGATAAGGTGGAACCATCATTCATGTTTTTTTGGCTCAGCTTTATTATATTTTCCGGATATCCGAATGGATGCGGATACTTTACGAAGATTTGTTTTCCTTTACAGCCAGATATTTTTATGCAGATTTCATTTTGTTCTGTTACTTTATCAAGTTTTTAAGAAAAAAAATACTTGATTAAAAACAAAAATGTTTTTATTAACAACATTTTCTTTGTGTAACGCACATGAAAATACATGATTGTGATTTTTTATTCAGCGACATTACACACGTAAGCCGATTATCCGGGAATAAAGAAGCCAACTGACTTTATGTCATCAAAGCTACTTTCAAAATCTGTGTTAACACCAAGATCCAATAACCTAAACCTAAATTTTAGTAAAGTAATTAAAACTTTTACTTTTACTAAACATATATGTACGAACGGACTCGTTGGTCTAGTGGCCGCAAGCGCTACTGCTGACCATGAGGTGCTGGTTTCGATTCCCAGGCCGGGCAAAGTGTTATTGGGTTTTTCGATCAGGAATTCAAGAAGCATGCCGGAATCGGAAAGGTTTTGGAGTGGCGACGGCGTCCTGGAAGACGTAGCGTTGGAAGGCTTCTCAACAAGGTGGACCTACAACCTTGTGAAGGCCGCAAGAACCCGTTGGATGCACAGAACCGGTCGAAGTGGAGGTGCTTGGGGAAGGCCTATGTCCAGTAATGGACGTCTTTCGGCTGAAATAATGATGCTGATGATATCTTTTTAGAGACTTTAACATACCTGGTGAAATGTGGGTATTCTATGGGTACACCTCTGCCTAACCCTTTGGGGATTACAGGTGTGATATTATATTCATGTATTCGTGGCGAAGTAATCATAGCCGCACAGGTCGACTGATTGGGTTAAGCTACGCTTGCCGCGGTTGGTCCGTGGATGGGTGACCATCTTTACATACCTACCAAGGGTTTTTGGTATGTAAAGATGCGTGATACGTGCCTCGGAAAGCACTTTAAGCCGATGGTCCCGGCTGTCATTCGTGGATCTTTGAAGTCGTTAAGGGTCGTCAGAAGCTCGAAAGTCTGACAACAAGTCTTACCACTTACGAGACCCCTCGTATTGCCCAGTAACTGGTCAGTTAGGCAGTCGCTCCATGTAAAATACTGGTACTCAGCTACATCCGGTTAGACTAGAAGCCGACTCCAACATAGTTGGGAAAAGGCTAGGCAGATGATGATCTAGGAACGAATTAAAAAAAACCTGAGTGCATCATTGCTTTAATGTGTAACAAATCAGCCGGTCGATTCTGTAAAAACTCAGGTGAAGTGAATTTGTTTTTGCTAGGAATTGACACTATTGACAGCTCACTCCACGCTCACTTCACCTAAGTTTTCACGGTGAGATTCTTACAGAATAGCACCGCAGTACCTACCTACCTATATTTACTAACATTTCCCGTCCTAAGCAATCAGAGTCGCAAGTAATTTGTGTCCGCAAACACATTACTAACATTAGTCACTAAACAATCAGTCGAGTAGAAGCCACTATCGGTAATTGATACCTAAGTCTCGCCTAAAACTTGGCGGCGGGACTATTCTAAATTGACAGCTTTTATAATTTGTAGTAGTCAAGGAGTTATGTCTGACTTTTGATGAAGATGTTGATGATGATAATATTTTTTTATTTCAACCTTTATTGTTACACTGCTGGGCAAGGAACTCCCCCAAAGCTTTCCAGTCTTCGCTCAATCAAGTCAGCCTATCTCAGTCCACTGCTGGACATAGGATTCCCCCAGGCTGCATCACAATACTCTGTCCTCCGCCTTCCGCATCCAGCCTGTCCCGGCCACCTTTTGAAGGTCGTCGGTCCTTTTAGCTGGGGGGCGTAACACTCGAAGGTCTTCTCCAGCCAATCTCCCGTAAACGCATCTAAGTCATTTCGCCAGCTTCTCCTTGACGACGACGCCCGTCTTCTGGTTCCCACTGAGTGATGATTCTGGCCCATCTGTCCGATGCATCTTACACCCATGGCCCGCCCAATCCCACTTCAGAGAGCAGAGTTGTTGCCCACATCAGCCATCCTTATTTTGGAGGACGATGATATTATTTATTTAAGATATTCATTCAAATTCAAATCCATTTCCTCCGTCGAATCTATCAAACCGGATTGGATTAAAAATTTGTGATACTCCAGTAGCTTTTAGCTGATATGATGGACTGATGCTGGAGAAGGAAGGTGGCCTGATAGTTTAAGACTTATTTTTAGGTCATTAAACGTTATTTTTTATTGGTATTATTCTATTCTGTTTATTAAATCTATTTATATTTATTAATCAAATCTATTTGCCCGCTGCTATTGTTGTTAAGTACATGATGTGTGAGTTGATAAAATCAGTTTTATCGTGTTGAGATATTGATACCCATCACATCTGCGGAGTTTCGCTAGCCAATTTAATTTGAACCTGTTTAAAAGGTACAGACGCTAACACATCAAGCTACCCGAAACTGACAAATTTTCCCAATCAACTTTGAACCTTATGCTTTAGCTATAAAGTTGATAATCTATTAAAGAAATTTGACAGATTGTAGTAGCTTGATGTACTAGTCTGTACCTCCAATCTGAACGATTATTATAATAAGCATTTTATTTCAGAATTATAAATCCATAGTTTGTTAGTAAAACATAAAAACATATAAAAACTGTTATTACACATGCAGGTTGGACAAATAATGGACGAGCGGGCAATCAAATTTCCCTGCAATGACATTCACGAGACTGTTAGAGCTGCCCCGGACCCTCTGCAGCAGCGACGCGGCACGCTTACGTCTGATCGCTGCGAAGTCATCAGTGTGCGCGATAAGCATGCTGCAAAAGCGAATGCAACTTGCTTCTCGAATGTATAAAGTAAGTAGGTATAAGGTATAAGGTAAGGATAGTATTTTTATTACTTTCATTGCCAAAGTCAAGGTAAATTATGCACTTAAATTATTATAGCAATTAATTAGGATATTCTACGCTAGTTTCAATATTGGTCTCGATTAACCATAACCGCAACGTCCAGGTATCCATAACCGTAAAATGTGATAGGTTTGGTATACCCGGTTAATTATCGGTTCTTCGATCCCTGCTCGGCTAAATGGTTTTATGTAATGAACTTATATTGGGTAGGTAAAACGTTATCATTTACCCGCCGAGCGTAACGACAAAATTCTATTTAGCCAGGTTCCAGCCACCTTTTAGAGGGTGCGAAATATTTAAGGTTATTATATTACCGGATAGACACCCTACGGCCTTACCCTGCCGAAACGATATATGTACATATGTATAACATGGAATCGGGATTGATTATTTTGAGCATGAGTTGAGTATGAGATCCTAGGTTCTATTCCTGGGTCGGGCAAAGTGTTTTTGGGGTCTTTCCATCTGGAACTTCTCAGTAGTCTGGATATGTGCCCGGTTGCTGGTAAAGGGGCCCGTCGCTAAATAGTAACAGCCGCACGGGTAGGTCGATCAGGTTAAGCTACGCATGCCGCGGTTGGTCTGTGGACGGGTGACCATCTTTACATACCGTGACCCCTCCGTGCCTCGGAAAGCACGTTAAGCCATTGGTCCCGGCTGTCATTCGTGGAACTTTGACAGTCTTTACGGGTAGTCAGAAGCCCGAAAGTCTGACAACCAGTCTTACCAAGGGGTATAGTACCTATTACCCAGTAACTGGGTTGTGGAGGTCAGATAGACAGTCGCTCCATGTAAAATACAGCTGCATCTGGTTAGACTGGAAGCCGACCCCAACATTGTTGGGAAAAGGCCAGGCAGATGATGATGATGATGGCAATAAGCTCGTTCCTATTAAATGGAACTTACCCATAACTAGTGGAGTGACTCGTTCCATCATACCTCATTACCCTACCCCATTACTCATTACCCCTTAGACCTCATTTATCGCTTTCCATCAGGCGTGATCGAGGTCAAGAGCGGGCCCATTCAGCAATAGAAATAAAAATAAAGTTTTGGTGTTCATTTGAAATTGCCCTAAATTGTATCGAGATTAGTTACATCATCAAGCTTAAATTAATTACTTAAATAATTACAGTGGCCTCCAAAAGTTCGTTGTCATTATTCCACTTCAGCTGTGATGCCACATTATGATTTAAAATTAAAAAATAATCAGATACTCCTAAGGGATTACTTGATTATTTTTTATGATAAGTCAAAGTTAGTTGAATTAGTTAATAACAACTTTATATATAGCAGTTCAAGCTATTGTATCAATAGAATTTATAATCTTATGTAATGTGGTGTGTAACAGCTCAAGTAGAAAAACTTCAACAAACTTTTGTAGGCCACTGTATATCTCACCTTTAATTTCTTTTAATTCGTAATCACGATAAATGGCATTAAGATAGAAGTTTCTTAAAATAGTACATAATACGCTACAATATAAGATTCATCGGCGTGAGCAAACATCTTGTTTATTAGTTTTTAATGACTACCATTTGCGAACGGTTTTGTAAGTTAATGTTTGCACCGGTTAAGAGTAAGTTCGTAGTGTGCCGTTTACACTTATTTCTGCTCATTATGTTATTGTTAATTTATTTAAACTATATGCACAAGTAAAAAAAATATTATACAAATACTGGACTTAATGCATTATCTATTTGTTTTACGAAGTTCCAATATAGGGTCAACTAAATGCCTTTGTAATAATTGATGGTCTTGTAATACTGAATAACTGTTTTGGGTCCTGCTTGTCGGTCAAAAGTAAAAAAAAAAACACTGAATATTTTCATAGAAATCAGAGGTGTCGTTTTGTACGAAGATACGTAACAGAATTGATTACCTACTATTTCCTTTGTTGTTCACTGTAGTAGTCTTTCACTGGGGAGCGAAAGCGCTGATCCGATTTAGAACACAATGGGTCCGAAATATTACTGACAGCAACAACCTTGTCAAAACAAAGCCTATCCCCAAAAGTGTCTTTGTTTTATAAAATACACAACACCGTTCATTGTAAGTTAATTAGTGCCGAAACAGACTTTTATCCTCAGGGTGACGTAAGATTAGCATAAGTAAATTCGATACTTTCGGCCCAAAATCCTTTTGGGACTCATTCTAATTCAGATCGCGTCGGAATATTTACAGAATCGTGTTACATTTTTATCCTTTTAGAATTGCAGACGCCCATTTGAATAATTGGCAAATAGAACCCCTTTTTATTCCGTTCGAACCCATGGAAAGTGTAAAACACTCATTCGAATTGATTCCAGAACTGAGTTTCAATAAGTTGGAAGCGAGTTTCCGAACAGGCGTTTCTTAACGCCCGATTTACCGATGCCTTTATAGCAAGCCTAATGAATTGTACTTGTTTTAAAGTTTCTTGTATCACGCTCTGATATCGGATTCAGATTGGAACGAGGGCGGCTCTAATGACGGCGCAGCAAGGAGCCGTTCAGACTTTTTCATTTCGACTTTGGTTTTAATTAAAACCAGCACGTTCATTGGAACTGAGAAGAGGAACGGTAAAGTTGGACTGTACTATTACTGCTTTTATGGCTTAGCGAGCAAGTACTTGCGGTCACGGTTTATAGGGAACTTACTTTTGAATGGTTTGACTATAATACCCAAGTACCTAGTAGTTTTATTGCTACCAATCGCTTTGTGAGTACGAGTACCTACCGCTTATTATTTTTATTGATGCTGAGCGAAATGGTAACGAGGTGAACTCGTATAGACAGGGTGTCAGAAACATCGCCGCGTAACTTTTTACCATGATTTCAGTAGGTACACGATAAATAAATGAGAAATGATTTATTTTCTGTAAGTAGGTTTGTACAAACACACTAGATGAGGTCGGCGTTTCCTTTCTGACTATTCTGAAAGGCCGAAACATACTCAGAGGTCACAGTCTCTTTTAAAGTCCAGACAAAATCTTGGTCAGATCGTGTGAAGACCATGTAGATTGGTGTCTGAAGTGGTCTTTTGAGGAAAGAACCACACAGATTGAGCGGACCTGTCCAATCAGTGCAACTCAGAACTTGAGGAGCTCAACGATTCGACGAACAATACTACAAAAGAAAGGACATTTGGGTAGGCCGCGTAAATTACTCAAACTGCCAGATCATGATTAAAACTAACTAAGAAGGAAAACAGAAAAAAAAGAAAAAAAGCAATGAACCACATGATTCTGAACCCCCGTTGAAATTTTTCGTCAGTTAGGAATTGAAAAAATTGCTGTTCCATACATTTTTATTTGCAGTTTTCTATGAAACAGCATTTTTTTTTTTGATAACCGACTAGTTAATATTTTTTACGCTAGGACTTAAAGAATACCACCACCCCTTACTTCCCGTGGGTGTCGTAAAAGGCGACTAAGGGTCGTACCGGAGAATGGGCAGCAGCGTTCTCTATGCTTTCCACCACCATACTATACTGCGATCGCCAACCCGCCTGCCAAGCGTGGCGATTATGGCAAACCCCCCCCAACTTGGGGGAGGCCTATGTCCAGCAGTGGACGTCTTTCGGCTGAAATGATGACGCTAGGACTAGAATCATGTACTGAATTCATTATATTCATTACATTCGCGTCGATGTCCCTAAAACCCAGTATAACTGCAGAGAACGTGACGTATGATTTAGCATAAATCCGCCTATAATATACCCACTGCTGGGACACAGGCCTCTTTTTCCGAGAGGGAGTGGGCTATATTCTACCACGCGGGCCCAGTGCGGGTTGGTAGATGTCACATGTCTTCGAATTTTGATGTTTTCCTTCACCATTTTGAGAGCAGTGGCAATGAAATTACTTACACAAAGTAAAGCGCCAGCCTGGGTCCGAACCCACGACCTGCAACTTGTATGTCGGGGCCGTTAGTACTGGGCCACCACTGCGCTGATGATATATTATACAGGGTTAGAATCAGAATCAGAATCAGAATGCTTTATTTGTAAACATAGGTCAAATTACAATAGTGTGCGAGATGTTACAGATAGAAAGATCCTCTATGTTTTGCCCAGAGGCGTACAAGTATATTAAATTGTCATTGTCGAATTTTTATATATAATCATGAGGTGGAAGAATTATGTAAACTTTCACATTAATAATAAAATCAATATTAATAGGTACATGCATAACAATACAAATTTAAAATAGAATTAATTTCAATGAATGTCAAATATATTAAGTTAAATGTCATAATAATGCTAATGTCAAATAAAATTCTAAATCGTCAAAAATAGGTGAGGTCATGTACAATTTTCTGAAGCAGTAATTATAGAATTATCGTCCAAATATTCCTGCAGTGAGTAATAGCATTTATCTATCAATATTCTTAATAGTTCTGTTTTGAAATTGTCCAGTTATTGATAAAACATTAACAACCTCTTAAGAGGTCATTGTATTCATCATTATGAACTAATTTTATTATGGGACCAAACCTGAAATCGCGAATAAAAAATCAGCTGTTCCCTACATTTTGACGAGGTATACGAACATAAACGTAGGGCACAGCTGATTTTTTTTTTCGCGATTTCAGTTTTGGTCCCATAGTAAAAGTTCTTTATAATGATGGGTACAATGACCTCTTAAGAGGTTGTTGGTGTTTTTCCAATAAGCCCGTAAACACGTATGATTTATTGTGATGCAATTAGTGAAATCAACTTTGCTTTTGTCTGAAGTGTATCTCTCGACAACTCGTCTTACGTCTTACGAGATATAAAAATAAGACTACGTATTTCCTATTACTCCCGGATCAGACACATTAATCATATACATATTCTGTGTATTGCTCAGAAAAGGGCGATTGGTAGCGTTACCTGTCACAGAGGACATAAACTCCAGTCCCTATGGGAATATATCGAGCACCGCGCTTTCGACTGACATTCTAATAAATATCCCTAAGTTATGTGGGCGTTCCATACTTTATTTTTATCGTAGTAACTAAGATGATTTGTGAAGCGTTATTCAATATTTCTCACTTATTAGTAATGGTTTGATGGTAAAAATAACTACGTGATTTGATGATTCAGTGCTATTCAGACCATTTCAGGCACTCATCTACATTGTCTTCACATGATCTGACCAAGATTATGTCTGGACCTTGACTCTTGATTTTGTTTCGCCATTTCTTTTCAGGGGTAGTCAGATAGGAAATGTTAACTCGCAATAACACATAATTACATAATTTAACTGATGTGAGTTTATCTTACTTTTGATTCTTGATCAACCAAGTATACCTATGTGATCATGACATAGACATTCGACCAAATCAATATTATTATGCTCAACAAGAGCATTGAGCAACAAGAGCATCATTATGTGTAAAAAGGTGTAATAAGGCACAAGCCTTATTACACCTTTTTACATTACACATACGATAATGACAACATTATCGTATGTGTAATAAGGCAAAAAAAAATTGTTTCTCTTGGGACGTTAAAATAAATACAGGAAAGATAGCCGTGTTCAGGTTTTTATGTATGGGAATAAATTATTATAAGGTCCTTATGTGTGTGAGTAAATATAAATATTAAGTAGTATACTTTTAAAATATCCAGGCAGGTACAGACGCCAGCACATCAAGCTACCCGAATCTGTCAAATTTTCCCAATCAACTTTGAATCTTATGCTTTAGCGATATAGTTGAAAATCTACATATTAAAGAAATTTGACAGATTGTAGTACCTTGATGTGCTGGCGTCAAATACAGGCGGCAGGGACAACGACGCGGCGCTAGGGTCGCGGGTCGTTCGAAAGAGATACCGTGGCCCCTGGCACAGGGAACTGAAGGAATACGGGTGGGTTTTAGTTAGTAAGAGTCTGACACTCCCTTCCGCTCCGCCCAGAGCGGGAGGGGTCATTTGATGATTTCACAACCAATAAAATAAAAAAAAATAAAAAGAAGTGACAACGAAGAGCAAACTGTAACCATGAACTAAGCACTTAATTCTAGATTCTCCCTAGCATATAAATTTTTCTTAGGTTATCAAAAAATAATATTTGCTGTTTCATAGAAAAGTGCAATACTTACGAGGTCAAAATGTATGAAACAATTTTTTTTTTCTGTTACACTGTATAATGTGCTTAATACAGTCCTTAAAGTTCAATTTTACATAACAGTTGATCAGAATTTTTAAACGCCTCATAATAAACCTGGAATTTATGATGAACTTGATGAGGGTATTATAAACTGACAGTTTTATTGCCGCGTCAGACCCTTTTAGAGGTGAACATGATGCTAATAAAGAAATATTTCCAACGAACTTGAGTAATTGAGACCTGAAAATGGAAAGTTTCTTGTTTTGGGCTGCAAAGTGGTAAACCTTCAAGAGATATAATGTCTTGTCCAAGAGATATAAACCCTCATCAAACGTGTCCTTATCAAAAAAGCATATTATAAGTTTAAAGACAAGGTCGTTTGGCAATAATTCCTTCTGCACATGTGGCTTCCCTGGCACCTCATTAACGGCATAACTATGTAAATGTCTATTAACTGCTCTCAAATTACGATGTTTATTTTTTACATACTTCTTTGACATAATCTTTTTTATTATTTGACATTATATACAGACTATTCTAACTTTTCACCTCTTTATTAGTGGTTGTAATGGCAATCGTATCACTTGGTTTTAGTAGGTTTCTATATTTTATTTTTTATTTATCCTTCCGATAGATTCTTATTTTGTAAATGTGAGGACCTTGTAGGCATTGTAGACTTTAGATCTGTAGATATTTTTTTTATTATAACTAGTACCTGGTACTTGTTAACAGGCCTACGCTGTCCTCCCATACCTACTGTAATTTGAAAACATTGTAAAAGCCAATTATTTTTAAAAAGGAGTGGAGTTTCTTGCCGGTTATTCTCCATAGGAAACGACCGATTGGAACCGTGCACCTAGCTTCTGACGTTTCATAAGTGCCCATATAGAGGCATACGTGAAACAAAATATTTTGATTTTGGAATTGTGAACGTGTCATGGTGTAAGTATTTTAAGTAGTTCAACACTACCTACATCAACTCACGCCTTCCTCCCATGAGGCTAGGCAGAAACTATAGAACGCCTGTTTAGATCATTACATCAGCACCCTTATTTAGACCTGAAAATGCAAAGTTATTTATTTATTTATTTATTATAATCTCCCTACCACTATCATTACAGGTGTATACCTAATGCGATAGCGTGGTCTTGGTTGCTTGTTTTGGGCTGCAAAGTGGTACCCTTCAAGAGATATAATGTCTTGTCCAAGAGATATAAACCCTCATCAAACGTGTCCTTATATATACATATTATATAATATTATATGTGTATTATATACACACTTATCAATCACAATCTGAATCATTTTGAAGGATATTGCTAATCCATCTTTTTATACCTTTATTGTTGTAAATTAAAATAATAAGTAACCAAAGAATAACTAATACCTAATTAATTAATAAACATAACAAAATTAAAACATAACTTAACTAAAACTATACACAAACTAAAATATAGCGTCGTAAAATTCATCACTCACTTTCGACTGGTTTAATGTACAGACGCCAGCACATCAACCTACCCGAAACTGTAAAATTTTTGCAATCAACTTTGAACCTTATGCTTTAGCGATAAAGTTGAAAATCTATTAAAGAAATTTGACAGGTTGTAGTAGCTTGATGTGCTGGCGTCTGTACCTACCCAAGAGACTGGCGGCATTACTACGTTGTATGGCAATGCTTAGCCTCTGGCCAACGTTAAAACCAGCCCTTGGGTCACGGGAAGTGTCAACCAGCCGTTTCGAAATTTCCTTAAAAAGACCTAAGCACTCGAACCCCAAGGCCCGAGGGTTTCAACCCCAAACGGCTCTAAAATATAATTTCCGATAAGGTAGGTTTTAAGGACATTGCTAATAATAATTCTAATCAATTGCTTCATATGTTCGAAAAATTTGTAAATAACGCAATGAATGGTTTTGGACTGTCAAAATGAAAACCATTTCTACTGTTCAGTTATTCAGTTACACAATTTCTCCTCCACCTGGTCATAAACGCTCGTAGGTTGTGACTAAGAAAAAATACATCACCAATAAGGGCACTATATGAGTTTGTCTGTGTGGTGCCGGACTTAAATAGCACCACCCCATACTTCCCGTGGGTGTCGTAAAAGGCGACTAAGGGGCATACCGGGGAATGGGCAGCAGCGTTCTCTATGCATTCCACCACCATACCATACTGCGATCGCCAACCCGCCTGCCAAGCGTGGCGATTATGGCAAACCCCCCCGTTTTGGGGGAGGCCTATGTCCAGCAGTGGACGTCTTTCGACTGAAATGATGATGATGATGATGAGTTTCTAGGTCGTCTTCTCCCTAGTTCTTTCTACACTAACCTATACATATAAAATTCAAAGTCCTGACTGACTGATATATCAACGCACAGCCTAAACCACTGGACCTAGAGACATGAAATTTGGAGTGTGTTCTTTGTGAAGAGTAGGTATCCACTAAGAAAGGGTTTTTCGAAATTCCACCCCTAAGAGGGTGAAAGGGGAGGGTGAAATTTCACGCGGACGAAGTCGCGGGCAGAAGCTAGTTATTATTTAAATGTTAATTGTCATTCAACAATGCTACTGTAATATTTAAAGCACCGATATAAATCACTGTTTTAAAGTATCTTTTCATTTCGCGATGAGTTTAGGGAGCGCCCACGAGCAACTTCTGTCTCCGCAACTAATTTGTCTCTTACGTCAAGTCCACGGGTTTGTATGGAAGTGCGCGCATATAGCAACGCGACAGCTGAGTGACTTTCTTGTCCGCGGGTTTGGACGCAACTGTCATTCGTCTATTGGTTGCAATGCAAGTGCGTGCGCGTCGACAAAAAAGTTGCCAACTACCACTCAACCAAAAAAATTAACAAAAAAGTAGCGTTACTGTCGCTCCCGTGTGCGCATCGTCCAAATCTCAGCGAGGAGACAGCGACATAGAGAAAAAAGTTGCTGGGCAACTAAGTTGCCCGTGGGCGCCCTCCCTAACATAATTCGCTCACGACCGGATTATGTTATTCCCACTGCAGACCCACCGTACCCCTGGCCGTACCCCTGGTGGTACGGTGGGTCTTTTAAAGTTAAACGATACCACTAGGTAATAGTGTTGTAACACTAGTTAAAACCACTTCTGACAACAACAATTGTATTTAATAATTTTATTCATAATTTTTTACAGAACAAATCTTAAATACAATATACCTTTAATCTAAATTAACCAACTCTATAAACTTAAAACATGCATTCTAATACATAAAGTAATATTATAGGTTTCTCGTCTTTTTTTTAATGTTTCCATACCAAAAATTACTGTTTTATTTCCACCCAAATGCCTTTGTGTACCTACCAAGCAGATAATTATAACATTAAACTATTCAGTCAGCAAAACGGTCACTATTTGCTCTAAATCAGTGCCAATAAAAGCAATTCTCTCAAACCATTTAACTCTTGTATACAAACTCTGTGTTGATTATCTTTTTGTTCCATGACAAAAGAACGTTAAGTATAACAAATTCAATCAATGGATATCGGGTTTGGAGACATGCCTATATGCCCTTTAAGCCCTTGTCTCATAAACTATCCATTTGTGTCAAGGTCGAAAAAGAATCACCATTCACTTAATTGGCGAAAGGTCTGCCTTATCAGTTTTCCGCACGACCGGCTGATTAACGATTTACGAAAATAGCTTTTCGTAAGACGATTGGGCAATATTTTCTGAGCGAAATATCCGTTTTCAATGACTCTGATAATGGTTATCTCAGATCAATGAGCTTTGTTGATATTTTTCAGGGAAGATTTATAAATTCTCGCGTAATATTTCACTCTTGAAGGTCAGGCAAAATCAGCGTTGATCGTTGACACGATAACTCGTAGCGCACCGCTACGCGCCTCTACGAGCTACGTAACGTGATAAGCGTAGACATTTTCGTAGCAAGCTGATTCGTTTGCCACATCTCAGACCAACAACCACGTAGTATAAAATAATTCACTTTTTAAACTGATTTTTAATTCACAAAAACGAATGCTGTCTGCTATGTTTAGAAATAATTATAGCAAAGTTGCTAGTCATTTCCTTTATTACCGCAATGAAAGAGATAAACCACAATAAGAGTAAAAAATACGAGAAGCCGAGGACTACATGTTTTTGCATTTTTATTCCATTCCCGAATCAGCATGCAAACATTTTTCAATGCCGGGATTTGCTTTATTTATTACGAGGCTGGTTACACATTGCTGTGCCGTAAGAATGCGCAATTATACACATAATGTGATTGAATTCAATTACATTGCATACAATTGCTTATTTTGATATTAACGGAACATGAAACAAAATGAGTGCCAATTATTTAATTTAATCGTAAATAGCTTTAATTGTGCGTCCAATTATAATGTAACTCAATATTAAAAGTAAAGACTTATTAATTCCGTAGCAGTTATTATTAACAAAAGCCAACTACGTACTTAAAATCTACGTCCAGAAATAACAACCTTCTTCCCCAAAATGACTACAAAAAAGACCTCAAATGTCAATCTGTTGAAAGCTTACGAAACTGGAGCATTTTCTCTTGAAGAATTTTTCCGTACACGCACGGAGGTCTTCAATCAAGAGAGAGGACCCGGCACATAAGCCGACGACCCACGAGCCGCGAGGAAGGGCTACCGCACATAGGCGCGATTTACACCGTCCGGTGTACACATGACACGATATTGCGATAGTTTGTTATTTATTTATTTTGTGAAAAATTGGATGAGAAAAAACTCACAGTTTGCGTTATTTTAATACATACTTACCTCTCCAACTTATATTAATTTACAAGAGAGAAAACACGGCACATAAGCCGCCTAAATCATTTAATTTAAATAATTACATACTGTCAATCTTATATTAAATCACAAGAGAGGGGACATGGCACCGAACAAAAAGAAGAAACTGAAAGAGCTGTGAAACATAGTCGCGATATATCGTCCGGTATACACGGACGCAATATTGCAATAGTTGGACGTGCGGTGCTACGATACTGTTATTTATTTTATGAGAGAGACAAGAGAGAGGACACGGTACATAACCCGACGACATGCGAGAAAGGGCTGTGAAACTTAGGCGCGATTTTTATCACGCGACGCAATATTGGGATACGGTTCGACTGTTTCATTTATTTTGCCAAATGAAGTCGATTACCTCATAGTAATTAACTTAGTTAATTTAATTTACTACTTACACCACAAGAAGATACTTTCAATCACAAGAGAGGCACGGCACATAAGCCCAAGAAAAAGGGTTGTGACAAATAGGCGCAATAGTTGGACGCTCGGTAGATAGTGGTATGATAATAATAATACAATTTAATTCAAGTATCATTGACTCATCAATTCATAATAACAAAAATGCACACATTGTCACTGTAAAAATCACATAAAATATTCATAAAAATTATGCATCACAATACTTTATTAAAACGGCCAATTGCATCGTTGCAAGTCAAAGTCCAAGTCAAATCATTTATTTCTAATTGGCACTTAGGTATGAGGCACTTGTGAATGTCAAAATTTACAAAAAAAAATTGAATTGATTCGTTTCGTATGGAGAAGAATGGGCAAGAAACTACACAGTTACTCTTTTAAAGTAATTATTTTGTACAAGTACATTTATTATATCATTATTCATCAACATCGATAAAGCCCAAATTTCAATACTTAACTGTGAAACCGAAATACAAAATCGTCCTAAAACTAACTTAAATAAATAGCACCCTAATTTGCAACGTCTGTAAAAGGGCGCTAAATGAAAACTGCTTACTGTGATAATTTAAGACCTCTTTTGTACCTACATTTTATTGTTATTACCAATTTAAAAGCCCGAGTTGACACTCGGTAGAACAAAGACCTCCCCCTTCAGTCTTTTCACTTCTCTCCATATAGAATTATAGGGCTACCAAAAACTTTACTTGTATAGGGACCTACCTAGATACTTGGTTTGCAAAAAAGTTTCTGGTAATACCTATTTTTGGGATAGTTAAAATCTGTCAATGGCGATCGCAATTAATTTCCTTGTAATTCCGAAAAAAAAAACCGGGCAAGAGCGAGTTGGACTCGCACCTCGTAACATTCGGGTTTATGCATAAGGTTTATGTTTATGAAATTAAATGTTTTTGTGTATTTTTATATTGGAGTTGATTGAATGAAAGGTAAATTGCGGTTTACGATTTATGACGTATTAAAAAAAACTACTTACTAGATCTCGTTCAAACCAATTTTCTGTGGAAGTTAACATGGTAATGTACATCATATATTTTTTTTAGTTTTGTCATTCTCTTATTTCAAAAGTTACATGCACACATTTTACCACTTTGGAAGTGTCTCTCGAGCAAACTATTCAGTTTAGAAAAAAATTATATTAGAAACCTCAATATCATTTTTGAAGACCTATCCATATCCCACACGTATGGGTAAGATGAAAAAAAAACTTTTGAGTGTCAGTTCTAAGTATGGGAAACCCCCAAAATTTATTGTGTTTTTTCTATTTTTGTGTGAAAATATTAATGCGGTTCACAGAATACATCTACTTACCAAGTTTCAACAGTATAGTTCTTATAGTTTCGGAAAAAAGTGGCTGTGACATACGGACGGACAGACAGACAGACAGACATGACGAATCTATAAGGGTTCCGTTTTAAGCCATTTGGCTACGGAACCCTAACAATAATTGCGGATTTAAAAGCACCACCAGTTTACCCCACACAGGACCGTGACAACTAAAGTATGCTCACGCTAACCACAACCAAACCTGGTACACAATCTTGGCCAAGAAGTGTGCCAGGAAGCTACTTTCTCCCATTAGCCAACCACATTTTACTGGCACACAGCTTCATTGCAAAGTATGAGGCCATTTTCGCTCCTCTATTGTACTGTAAAGCAACGAAAAGCTAACAACAATATGAAAGTCGTAAAAATAAATCGCGTCGCACCTATGTGAATGGGCCTAATGGAACCACAAAAGTAACGCAAGACAAAGTCTTAGATAGAATTTGAGGAGGATTGTTCTAATCGACATTTTTTTGTGAACGAAAACCTTCCTAATGATTTTGTTCAGCACAATCTGAGTACGGACCTAATAAAGGCCAGACGATAAAATAAAAGAACAGATTAACTACGTCAGAACAAAGAGCCTAATGAATGTTTATTCAATGCTTTTAATACTTACTCGACTCGTGAAATGAGCAGTTTCGAACGTCCCGTTTTAAGGAATGAATCACGATTTTTTTGTTTAACTTTATATCATTCGAAATGAAATAGTTTACCATTTAATGATCTTATTCATTAGAAATGTCTTTCAATAAGAACAAAAGGTATTTTGAATCTGTTTTTGCATAATTATTTCAACGTTTGAACAGTCGAACTAGACAAAAGCTTGGAATCTAAGGCTTGTTTCAGACGTATCACAACTACACCACAAGCACAACCACAACACGTGGGCGGGCGCTAATTTGTATGAAAATTAATAGTTAAATTCACACGAACTACATTTTGCCGTCATTACCGACCACATTGCAGCTACATCGCAACCACATCGCAGTCACGTCGCAACCACAACGCAACCACCAGCGACACCGCGAACTAGCGGCCGGCCACATCGCAAACACAACGTTGCCACAACATTTTGTAGGGACCACAACGTAACCGCAAGAAGCCGCAGCGACACTATTCACACGTAACCACAGCTTTACCACATTTTGTCGCTGCGATGTGGTGTGGTGTGGTAGTGGTACGTGTGAATGGGCCCTAAAACAGCAATTCAATTATGTGAAATAAACTGCAGTCCAGTGTTGTGGCTCTAGCGAGCAGCCTGGGGGAGTTAATTAAGTCTCTGAAATAGAAATTGATTAGCAAGAAAAACTAACAAAAACATCCAATACAATTTAAATTCAAAGGGCAACGTGTCTGATTGAAAAGCCTACCTTACAGACATGCAATACAAGTTTAAGTACAGTGCCGAGGGAGCGTTGGGGTGGTGGCAAAACCGACCCTCATCTTCACTATAAAAACCAACCAAATTCTGTAAACATTATGTTAGATTATATCCATTACGCGCTTCTCATTGTTACGGCAAGCCTGTCTTTAGAAGTTAGCGGTCAATGTAACAGATACGAGGATGAATCACGAGGGGTTGGTGGAAAGCCTATGGTAAATGAAGTTCGCGAACAGGCGCGTAGTCAGTTGGGTTCGAGCCTTGAGCGAAGGAGCACGCGTCTCGTTTGCGTCAAAAACGTTCGTTACGGAGAAGAACAAAGTTTTGTGACTGAAAATTAAAGTTCGGTTTATTTTGAGTTCGCAATCAAACTGGGAAGAGTTTGTTTAAAATCCGCATTTGGAAGTGCGTGTAAATAAAGGTTTGTAGGTTCATTTTGAATTTGCATACGTTTCGTTAGGAAAGGTTTTTGTTTTGTTTGGAGTTAAAGTTGTATGCAGTACTCAATTAATGGAAGTCCTAAAAATACAGTTGAAATAAATACAGTAAAGAAGTTTCTTGTTTCTTTCTTTCTTCAAGTGGAAATAAGTTTAAATTATACAAACAAATTTATGATTTACTGATATGGAATGGTATAGCCAAGTCCGTGTTCTACTATTATAGACAGGGAAAAAGCACAGGGGTGCAAGTTATTTGATAGCTAGATTTGCAGATAAATAGACCTATCTATATTTGAAGATTGAATATATCTTATTTGATCTATGAATGGTAAATTGATGATGAGAACGATTTCATTATTTTGGTAACATCTTGAAAATGGCCAGCTGTTATGTAGGTATCTTTTTTTGAATTAACTACCTAATCAAAGTGTTTGCTAAGCATGGTAGTAACGACTATTTCTGTACGGACTATCGTGTATATTATTGCTTACTGATGTAGTTCATGTTTACTGCAGTAGAAATAATGAGTAAATAATGCTGATTAGGTATCTCGGGACAATGTTATGTCATCACTCATCACTAATATTATGTATGTGAAGACGATAATCTTGATACTCAATGATATTTTGATATTCGGCTAATCGATTTCTCATGATAGGCACAGAGATCATGACTGTGTTGTTTTAACACAAGCCAGGATTAATCAAATAAATAAATTAGAATTCTTTTATCTGTGTAGATACCTATATTGCATATACATAGATTCCTCTAGAATGAGATTGGATTTCCTTATTATACAGCTCTACCGTAATTGGATTCAAAATCGCCAGCCGTAAAATAAAACTAACCAAATTATTGCGGAGCGAAAAAGTGTGATTTATTATTTTTACCTTCGAGCCATCAATCAAGGTAATAAAAAATCATAACATCAAGCCTTTACTCCCGGAGGAGGTAAGCGAAGGTGTAGACAGACACAGACAACTGATAAGTTATATGGCTCATTTGTGAATGCGAGACCAAAAGCCAAATTACTTGCTGCTACTGAGATAATAGCGAAATCCAACAACACTTTGCTGGATTTGAGGATCCTAGTACTCCACGTTCAGAAGTCTTATTTGCGACTACTGGACGAACGAGGTAGATCATTCCAGATACAAAAATACCTGATTTAAAAATGTCTGTCGTGTACAGTATTTTGTAAACATGTACTTATAACACATTTATAGGACACGCTTACGCTCTTTTACCGGAATACCGAAATATTTATCAATAAATCGTTTTGATAATGTTCGCTGATAAGGGTACCTATAATTTAACTTTATCGTTCGCCCTGATTGTCGTTAAAAACAATGTTGGAATGTTTTCCCCTAAGTAGATAGTTTATGTTCGGAGTTTGTTCAAGTGTTTTTGCTTTAGTAGATAAGTAGTTTATGTTTTCAATTTTAAGTAGCTGTGGAGTAGATACTTATAAGTTTTAGTATTTTGTTGTTCGTTTTTTGGGTTCATACTAGCTACTTAGTTATTTAAGGCATACATAAATTTATTTATCTATTTGACTGGGTGTTTTAATTATTACCTACTGTTTAGTGCTTTGTGGTTTTAGAGCAGGTCTGCACATTATTGGTCATTTTTAAGGTAGCGCAATTAGAGTGGGTATGAGGTGAACATTGACAAACGTCATACAGTTTCATCATTCTTGGCAGCCTTGTGCCAAGCACGGCCCTTGTCTGTCATGCTTCCCTGGTTTGTGGGGGTCTCAACCAGGTCTTACCCGCCATTTTCAGATTGCCATCTACCCATCTGGCTGTTTGTCTGCCATCACTCGTTTAGTTTACCGACGAGATATTCAGATATTCGAGATATACGACATGTCCCGGAATTACCGCACACTACCAAACACCCCAATTAGAATATTAAGTTATAATCATAATGCATACACAAATTTTTTAATATACCTACATAATAATAAACAAAAAAGGTTTTATACAAATAAAACCTTTTTAGGGTTCCGTTGCCAAATGGCAAAAAACGGAACCCTTATAGATTCGTCATGTCTGTCTGTCTGTCTGTCTGTCCGTCCGTATGTCACAGCCACTTTTTTCCGAAACTATAAGAACTATAATGTTGAAACTTGGTAAGTAGATGTATTCTGTGAACCGCATTAAGATTTTCACATAAAAATAGAAAAAAAAAAACAATACATTTTGAGGGTCCCCATACTTAGAACTGAAACTCAAAATTTTTTTTTTCAGCAAACCCATACTTGTGGGGTATCTATGGATAGGTCTATAAAAATGATATTGAGGTTTTTACCTAAATACTACTATTCAGTTTAGAAAAAAAAATTTTTTTTTCTAAACTGAATAGTTTGCGCGAGAGACACTTCCAAAGTGGTAAAATATGTGTCCCCCCCCCTGTAACTTCTAAAATAAGAGTATGATAAAACTAAAAAAAATATATGATGTACATTACCATGTAAACTTCCACCGAAAATTGGTTTGAACGAAATCTAGTAAGTAGTTTTTTTTTAATTCGTCATAAATCGTAAACCGCAATTTACCATTTATTCAATCAACTCAAACATACAATTTAAAAAAAACATTTAATTTCATAAACATAAACCTTATGCATAAACCCGGATGTTACGGAACCCTCGGTGCGCGAGTCCGACTCGCTCTTGCCCGGTTTTTTGTTTATTATTATTTATTTGTCATAATGATTGTAGGAGAAAATTGAGGTCACACTTACATTACAAATCTTCGCACGCACACAGTCGCACACGCATAAGGGTCTAGCGTAGTAGGTACTTAATTCGTTAATTTTTGTTTGTTTTGACTGTACAGCGGAAGTGTGGCTGTAATTTACGTAGTTTTGATTATTCTCGAATTAAAAAAAATACCTATAGGTATAAAAAAATTACACAAATCGATTCAGTAAACGATTCTGAACAAACAAATTTCATAATATGCATTATTTCAGATACACATTATAGTTCCTTTTTTACAAAACAAATCAAGCCTTGAGATCTACCTAATCCACTGATTTTTATCCGGCCTGCGGACCAACTACTGGGCTTGCTTTGTAATAGTAGTAGACTACCTAGATTGTGAACAACTTTACTGTGAATTGATGGGCGCAATGAAGGAATGTCCTCGGAGATGTGACAGATGCCTGAAATAGAACCTCAAATAGAACTTGCAGCATAGCATTTGATGGGCCGTAGGTACCATAATGCCGTCATTCAAATAGGTTTTGTTTCCCTAAAACTCAACGCTTTGCTAACAACAAACTCAATGAAGCGGAAATCTAAATAAAATTGCATCGAAAATAAAAGCTATTCTATTATTCTATAGAGGATTTTCAACAAAGAGATTTAAATACGCGTTCTATTTTTATTTCCGATTTTTAAAAGCTGCTCCATACTAGGTTAACCACTAGCAAGAAGAAAAATTTGGTATTATAAAATAAAGAAAATGGTTTATTCTGCACGAATGGACGCACATACTATTATAAACATAAATTGCTACAAAGTATATTCCCTTGTCTTTTAGGCAAGCTTATTAAGATCGATAGAAAAAGTAATCGGGTCTCATTAGTGACAGTTCTCATACAAAAATTAAAACAAAAAGAGAAATTCAAAAAAGTTATAGACACAAATACTAATACAATATTCCGTTTATTGTGAGAATCAAGTTGGCGAAACGTTACACAGAAATCACAAAAAAATAGCAATTGTTATAATAATAATAACGTAGCTCAAGTGCTCAACCACTGATCAATCAAGCCGCCAATTTCTATTTGAACTTCACACTTCCTACCTTTTTCTCTAAATTGCAAACAAGTCTAGACATTTGAGTTTCGTCTAGACGCCTCTTTGCTAGCAGTTTACACACGTGTCGGCCGTAATCCAGAACTAATGACCGTTTACATTTTAGCACGAACTTTTTACTTGATGTGCGGACTAATGCGACTTTTTATACGAGTTTAAAAGAAGTGGCAACGTTTTTAAAAAGTCGGTGTAACTTATCGTACACTTTTTAATACTGATACAGTCTACCACATCAGCAACATTTGAACTGCGAAAATCGCTCTTATTGCTACGCCATTTAGTGTCAATGTAATTTTCTTACAACGGGCGTGCGTTTGACTGTATCAATTTATGTAAATTCAACCCACACTTGTAGCTTGTTCGGGACGTAAATAGAAACACGTAAGCACGTATTCTATACCCGAAGCTCATGCTCGAGTCATGATTCGCGTTTTAAAACTAGATTTGAAACGAGATTAGATCTAAAGGTGCGTCCAGATATTTCAAGACGTGTGCTTCGAATGGTAAGCGACGCGTTTAACGGCTGCCTCAGGCTGAGGCATTAAACATATTAATTTAAAAAAATATATGGCGCAAGTCTCGCTCTGCCTGGATGAACCTTAGTATTGAATCGAGAAATATATAGTTTGTCCGTGTTCTAGAATACGGGCAAAATATTATACCTATAGTAGGTAAGTTCTTCTTTCACACGACTCTCAAATAAATGCATTCCAATCGCAATGAAGATACAAGTTTAACCCTTAGTCTGCCGGAACGTACCTAGATCTACGCGAGACACAATGACTTTTTAATTGTGTCTGTAATTACGGCACACAAGTGGTTAATTAATAAAATAGCATTATCATCATTTTGCCCCGGTTTCATAAAACTGTCTATACTAGCGACCCGCCTCTGCTTGTAGTTTTCGTTTTGTCAGTTCAACTGCATTCATTGCGTTATTAACGTCGGTTGTAGAGTAGACAAATTCGAACATATGATGCAATGGACTAGAAGGATATTACATACTAGCTGTGCCCGCGACTTCGTCCGCGTGGAATAGTGACTTTTCGGGCAGCATATTTTAAATTACATATACCGTCTACAGACCGGGCATTTGCTGTCCGAACCCTCTGAGAACTCAGGCGAATTTCAGTGAAAGTCTCAGACTCTAGTGCTTGAGCTTCACGATCGGCAGTGAGACGTATTTCTCGTTCTTCCTGTGTTTCCTGAGACCGAACATTTGCTGTCCGAACCCTCTGAGAACTCAGACGAATTTCCCTATCAGTGAAAGTCTCAGACTCACGCGATAGTGTATGAGCTTCACGATCGGCAGTGAGACGTATTTCCCGATCGTCCTGTGTCTCCTGGGATCGAGCATTTGTTGTCCGTACTCTCTGGGAGCTCAGGCGGGTTTCCCTGACAGCAAAAGTCTCAGACTCACGCGATAGCGCGTGAGCTTCGCGATCGACAGATAAACGTGCCTTTCGTTGTTCCCCGTTTTCCCTATTTCGAGTTGTCATCATTCGAGAACGATTTGAGCTCAGTCGAGATTCTCGCTGAGTCGAAGTTTCTGCAGCACGAAACCTAGCCTGGTGCAGAGAGCCTTTTGCCTCACGACCTTCCTCAGATTCCTGTGATCGAACTAATCTCATCCTTTTAGCATTTCTGCTACATTGGGAGAGGTTGGATCTTCTTCGAGGCATTCTTACAATAAAATAGTACTTACTACTTAACACACAGTTATTTAGTAAACACGTACTATCGTAAACAATTAAATTATAAATACTTACAGATTATACAGTCTGAAATTATCACAGTTTAAGTAATAAGTGTTAAGACGTGTAAACCAAACGTCATTATCATCATCATTTCAGCCGATAGACGTCCACTGCTGGACATAGGCCTCCCCCAATTTTGGGGGGGTTTGCCATAATCGCCACGCTTGGCAGGCGGGTTGGCGATCGCAGTATGGTATGGTGGTGGAATGCATAGAGAACGCTGCTGCCCATTCTCCGGTGAGACCCTTAGTCGCCTTTTACGACACCCACGGGAAGTAAGGGGTGGTACTATTCTTCTACACAGACAAACGTACTAACTTTATAAAACAAAAGAATTGCTAGAAAAAATAATTACTAACCTAAGCTAATGAACTTATACTTAATAAAGAAAATCAAGAAAAGAAATGCCTAACCTATACCAAATACTTATAATATTTATATACAAACCCTAAATACAAATTAAGATAAGTATACCGAAAATCAGGGAAAGAAATGCCTAACCAATAATAAATGCTTACAATATTTATTTACAAAACCCTAAATAAAAATTAAGATAAGTAAATACCCAAAAATCAAGGAAAGAACCGCCTAACCTATACCAAATACTTACACAATTTTAAAGAAAATTAAGAAAAAGAACCTAACCTACAAACCCTAAAATATAAATAAATGAAATATGCAAACAGTCAGTATTCAAGTGAATCGCAATAATCGAATCCAACTATTCGCCTATACTCTCCAGGATACGTGCGTTCGCTACGAATAACTGAATCCTTATGGCAGCGGCGCGTTTTCTTTTGAAATGGTCATCTCGCAGTTCAACCTGAGGGGTTGTCGACTACTTAACCTGGCTTTCCTGTGGATGCCTCAATAAATTAAGGCCTCCAGCCAGGGCATAATACACAACTTAACTACACAATATAAACTTAAAAACTAAGCGACTACACGCTAAGGGTACCCCCTGTGGGGTACAGACCTCGGCTTAGGGCGTCGCTGGGAGAGGGCAGCAAGGGACAGGCTGGATCGGAATCATGGCAGCGGCGCGGCTCTCAGCGCGCTTTATACAAGGTATAACGGAAAGGGGGTATCAACCCTGAAGGAGGTGAATGTGCTCATGAAACTGAACTGAACTGGTCGAAATATGAAAAAAATTTTGGACCTCCCATAGTAATAGTAAATCATTGATGTGCTATTACTATGGGAGGTCCAAATTTTTTTTTTCATCTTCATTCACCTCCTTCAGGGTTGATACCCCCTTTCCGTTACACCTTGTATATATAGCCACGGACGCGCAGGCGCGAGGCGTTTACGTACTCTGATAGAATACCTTAACAAATGTTCGCCGTGATTCTTTAAATTGACATAACTTTTTTATTTATGAACCGATTGACATGAAATAAACACTAAATGTTAAGTGAGGTATATACTACAATATATTAGTGAAAACCGCATCTAAATCGAATAAGCCGTTTCTGATATTAGCGTGCACAAACACAGCAGACAAACAGACAAACAGCTAAACAGACAAAAAAAATTTAATTACATTTTCGGGTTCGGCATCGATATAATAACAACCCCTGCTACTTTTTTTTAATATATTTCCATTGTACAGACACCACTTTTCTACAATTTTATTATATGTATAGATTATATCCTTCAACATGATTCAGATTGTCATTCAAAGTGTGTCACGCAATTAGAGTGCTGGAGTATCGGTGTGGCGACATGACAAAACAGGGATTTCTGTGCTATTATCTAAATTCAATATTAATATGTATTGACACTTACCTAGGTTATAAGATCTTACCTTTACCAAAACAATATATTTCTAGCAAATAAACGTTTGATTCGATTTGATTTGAACCACATAAATCTTTCGAAATACCTAAATTATCTAAAAAAGATCATCATTCAAATTAATTGTGTAGTTTAGAAGAACTACAGTACAAACCCGTCAGTGCGACAATAAAATTATGGTAGTTAATAAAGATCAAATTCACAAAACACGTATTTGTTTGTATGAAACTGACACGTGTCAAGAACGCACTCTCTCGTCGGCCGCACTGTAAGCAGTCACACAAACAGACACGAAAAGACACTTAGTTTTATACTATAGATGGAGTTTCTAATGAAGTATAGTTTTATATTAAGAAGGTTTTCCGTCGCTAATATCAACAAACGGCGTATATGAAGTATAGTTTTATATTAAGAAGGTTTTCCGTCGCTAATATCAACAAACGGCGATCATTGACTTGTAGTAAATTGTGTAGCTGCCTTTTGGAGCCTATTTTTTGTTAGTCTGTACTGGCCAATGCTGGCAAAGGCCTTCCCCAATCCTTCCAGTAACTCTTTTCCCGCGCCACCTCGAACCAGCCCCAGAGGTACGCCTCCAGGTCATCTTACCATCTCTTTCTGGGCCGAACTCGGCGGCATCGTCCATCTTCGGACACGCTCCATTTTAGGTGATTAATGATGATAAATTGTTTATGAAACCAATCATTTTGTAATCAATTATAAAATATATATATTTTATTTTTTTATATGAATTCATATTTTTATTACATCAGTACCTATATTTTTCTTGTACTCTGTAATGGATGAAATAAGCGGTTCGTGTTTTAAATCAATATTGTAGCACGACAAATACAGTATCTTATCTTGTAATTTTACCTTAGTAAAATTACAAAATAAGATCTATAAGTAAAGAAAGTAGACACAAAAATATCACAATTTATTTTTAATTATATGAAAACCCAAAAATATTGCCCGGAATATTTCAAAAGAAGACAGACACAGCGTAAAAATGTAAATATGCAAATAATTAAGGCAGCAGGTGTAGATAATAACACCGTATATTAGACGAAACGTATTTTAATAAGAGCTAAGAGAAAAAAAGCCTTGAACAAATTAAAAAGTCACCACATCGTTCAACTTTCCCCCGGGCGCAGGAGAATTCCATAAATTTCATTTATGCGGGCAATGTCGTCGAGAAACCTGCAAAATAAGTTATATTTTTTCTTGAAAATTTCGACAAAGCTAGGATTTGAAAAGCTTCTTCGCACAATTTGGGTTCTGAGTTCTGTTTATTTCTTTTTTCGACTTTGTAAAGCCTATCAAGGGTCATGGAGTAGCGATATTATAGGTACCTACTTATTTTAGCTTAGCTAAAATCTGTCGATCTAGGAAAAAAATAAAAAGGGTCATAGGGGTAGTTTTAGCAGTAGGTAATTTACAATAATTCCTTGATAATTTTTTGAAATTTTTTGGAGTTTAGTTTTTTTTTTTAAGTTACAAAAATGTGAACCCATTGGATCGTAATGTAAACAATAGACAATATTGTTGCTCTCCGAACAAGCCTACTTTTATCTAAATAGGACCATCACTTTGAGAGATATGACTTTTTTTGTATTCATGTAGAGAATATCTCAACAAAAAAAGGGAAAATGGCTGCCAAATAACGGGGAAGTGGATTGGACCCTAGTGTCTAGTAAATTTGTGTACTAGAATAGTTGCTATATAAGTACCTAGAATATCGGTAGTCCATGACCGGACACATTGTATATTTAACTATAATGCGATTTGTATATTTTTTTAATATTTGCGTTTACATTTCTTAAAACAAATCATCAAAAGGATATCCTAAAATAGAACAGTACTTTATCGTTTTATGACATATTTGAGCAGGGGTTGCGTAGGGTGGAGCTGGATATTTCTACATTTCTATTTCCATTTGTCGCTACGTAAGATAGCCCTAAGCATTTTAGTATATATGTACAAAAATGCTTAGGGCTATCTATGTACTTTCTGTAAGTTTCTCTTTGCTTGAGCTACTTTCCCAAACTAGCTGGAGCCCTTTACTCTTCAAGAGGGAGTGGGCTGTAATCCACCACGCGGGTGTGGGTTGGTAGATGTCACACGTCTTCGAAGTTTTGGTTCTAGGACATGCCGGTTTCCTCACGATGTTTTCCTTGACCGCTTTGAGAGCAGTGGTGATGGAAAAATGTACATAAAGTAAAGCACTTTCCTGGGTTTGAACCCACGACTTGCAACTCGTAAGTCGAGAATGTTACCACGGGGCCACCACTGCTCACCCAACATGCTGTACCATCAGCTGGAGTAACTACCTGTAATTATAAAATGTTTTTATTCTGTAACCTGGTTTGCTCATTCATAAACTCTACAATGGGTTGATCTCGTACTCCTTACCTACATGCGAGACTTGCAAAGTAATTTCTCTAAATTCACTTCTATCTCTAATCACTTTTCTCGAACAAGCCCGTTTATTTGGCTAATCCTTATCTACTATTAATTAATGAGAACGTAACTCTGCTACCACGCGAGACAGTGTTTCCTTACCCAAACCGTTTGTTCCACCCGCTGAAGACCTGAACCTGGACATGAGTTACCTTGGGTAACCTGGAAGTCTTTAAACAGATCCGGACCCAGGTTGGCCGAAGCAAGGAAAACCTGTTCAGGTGGAGATTCATACACGGCTCCGCCTTGGAGTGTAAATGTGGTGCTGTTCTACAAACGATGGGACATTTAATATCGTGTCCTGCGTGTCCTTTCAGCTGCACGATAAAGGAACTGGTGGACGCTGATGTCGGCACCAAACGAGAAGCCGAATTCTGGGCCGAGTCTATTTAGATTGCTATCGAAACGCTAAGAAGAGGGCCGAGTCTATTTAGATTGCTATCGAATCGCTAAGAAGATGACCATGCGTTTTCACGCTTTAACGGCTGAACGGATTTCGAAATCAAATTTGGCCCACATATAGACCATTACCCATAAGACCATGAGACCACAGGATACTTTTTTATCACGGTAGTACGTCGAAAATTTCAGTATGCAATTCACACCTCTGACCACTAGCGCTGTATTATTTGTTTTTTGTTACAAATAAGTACATTTTGATAGGAATTTTGGGTCAGTAGAATTTATCAATTCTTCGTAGGTTCCTGTTACTTATTATGTGCCTTCATTTCGCTCAGAACAAAACCGTGAAAATATTATTAAGAAAGGAGTCTAGTTTGATAAGGGTTGACGTGAAACGACTTGATCAAAACTAAGGATCGAGTCCAGGAGTGGATTCTGTTAAAAAAGGGAAAGTTCAAAGTCCTCGGCAAAAATGATTGATGAAAAATGTCACATTCTAGATTGGAGTAATCACTTTAGTAATGTAAAGTCAGAGAAATTACTTGCTAAGCAAATTGACTACATACTCAAATTTTCCGTATATTCAAATCACAACTTTCATTCTTTGACAGTTGTATGAAATTACTCTATCACGACAAAATGACGTAGTGTGTCAATTAAAAAATTAATGACTTTGCATCCTATCGATATAAATGTAATTTTGCCAGATGTCAAGAAAACTTCTAATAGATCATTTATGTAATCAACATTTATGTCTTTCTATGGAGCATAATTATTTCTTAACCCCTTTTATATAAACACCGAACTCAACGGGTTATATGAGCTATCACGTCGCACGCACATCGGCGAGAAAGGTTCAGGACATAAAATGAAGCCTTTCCTCTTGACCTAATCCCTGAGACCCCGTTTACGACACACATACAAATTAAGAGACAACCTTGCTTCTGTACCATAAATAACCTAAACCCTTTACGGATAGGATTTTATATCTCATAAGTAAGGTACAAAATCAATTAAATATTCCCCACAAAAATATTAATCTTTCATGATCCTATAAAAAATTTAATGATCTTCTCGCAGTTACTTTGTTATTTGGGACCCCAAAATGGGAATTATTTGTGTTTCACAAAAAGAGGCGCAATCATTATAATAGAGTATTTAATAATATTATTAGGAGCGCAAAATGGGATTCAGTAGAGGTTCGATACATGCATGGCTATCTTTATCAACGTGATTATGCTTACGCTTGCTTCATAAACTATCGAATTTTTCAATGGGATTAACAACGCGTCATAAAATTGGTTTATTCTACCAGTCCTCATAAATTTACGAGTATGCCCATAAGAATATACCCCCGGTTTCTGAATAAAAGTTTGAAGTTGGAAACTGGTCAAACTCTGGCATTACTTAAGGTAAAGGCCGCGAAATTCGAAAGTTCTTTAAAAAAACGTAAGGAATGTTGGCTTCTTGCGGGCTACTTTGAAGGAATCACTTTATGTAATTTAGAATTTGAAGTTGAAAACTTGTTAAATTCTACTATAGCATAGAATAGAAGCTATAGAATTTCTGCTATAGAATTTGACAAATTTTCAACTTCAAATTCTCAAGTCAGAAACCGGGTGTATTGTATAAATTTCTAGGTTTGGAAAACACTCCAATTCATGAGGATTTCTAGAACAAACTAATTTTTTGACGCGTAACTAGTGAATACTACTGAAAAATTCGATAGTTTTAAATCATTGATTAAGCATAAACAAGTTGATATAGATTATTTGGTCGGAGATATAAATCAAATTTCATATTCTTAACAGATTTTTCCAAATTTTATTGATTATTTGGCCAAAGAATCAGCATTGCCATACAACGTGGCAATGCTGCCAGCCCTTTGTGCAGTTTTCCTATTGACAGCGGATAATTTTTTTGATGGCCTTTGTTATTTCTCCTTCTTTTTTTATATATCTGTACATATTATTATTTTTAAACTATTAGATCTTTAAATGATGTAAATTAAATAACCGTTTAAAGAGAAAAAAGAAAAATAAATCCTCAATTCAAAAACCGGGTGTTAGTTTAGAAACATGATGCATATACAAAATGTATCGATGGCTACACGATAACAGCGATGACTGTTTTGTTGAAAATTATTCCCACACAAAGGCATAACTTAGCCTAACTCTTTGGGGATACGGGGCAACATTTCTAACCAACTATTCTTTTTGCACACATTTCGTTACGGAGCTGACAAAAACTCTGCGCATACTTTCCTAATTTTTCCACACTGAAATCTCGGCATGCTTTTGCGCAAAAGCAACTGAAAGTTTACAAATATCCAGCAGGAAGTTGCGCGTAGTTTTTAATATATTTGTGCTTAAATATTTTTAAAGCGGCAAATGCACAGCCTTATTAAAAATTTGTTTTTTCGTTATACATGAAGTTTTCACTTATTTCAGCTAAGAAGAAAAAATCTGATTCAAATGATTAATATGCTAATAGCGTTTACCAATGCACCTGCTTCGGCTTTTACCGCTTGAAAAAAACATCGAGATATCTTTGTTATGTTTAAGTTTAAGCCCCCCGGAATAAATTCTTAAAATTAGGGTCAAATCCACACTAAAATCCATTGTATAATTTAGAAGAACTAAGCGGTTACACAGCCAGACGCGAAAAGCGTAGATCTCAGACATTGCAAACGTGAGAATATTTTTCCGCCCAATCGAGCTAATTAAGTTCATATTGTTTCAGGTCTGAAGGCATCATTAGAAGGCTGATGTATAGGCATATAATGGACTATTCAACCTTTCTCTTTATCTTCATAGTATGCATTGGTAAGTAAATTTTCAGTACCTGACCGTGCTTAGAAGCTACTTTAATGTACATTATTGATAATGATGTTGCTGTACTTCAAACAACTTTTTATTATAAAAGGAATTTCTGTCCTTTATTATCCCGATATTCATTAAGTGATCTGTAGAATAAGGTTGTATTTCTAAACAACAAATTTTCCAGGATCATAATCTCGCGTACCTACTTAATAAATAAATCCCGGATTGATTATTTACTACAACACCGAAATACAAAGAAACGGGAAAATCAGAAAATACATCATACTGCTTGTCCGGCAACATCAATCGAAATTTCTATCAATATCTACAATAAAAACGAGATCATTCCGATCCAACCTTTGAGGAGTTTCTATTCATACCGAAATTACTATCAGAGTAGAAATATATCTTTAATTTATTTCCCTCAGATCAAGGTGATGGACATTGGAAAGAAAGGGACAAAGAAAAGCTTCGACATGATATTGAACTGTACAAAACGATGGCAGGTAAGATTGAATGAAGATGACGATTTTGTTATCGTTGGACGACTGTTCCAAGTGGATCGTGTCATGTCGTGACGATTGAAGAGGTTGATAAATATAAAATTATCGTGGACTATAGTCGTGTCATGGCTATATAGCAATGACGATGAGATCATGATGATGTAGCCATGGTAATGAAATTTTTGTAAACAGTACTATTTGTATACAAAAGTAAAGTTTCTTTGAATGATGATTATCTGTCGTCGTGACACAGTGAGACAGTGTCACGGATATCGACAGTGTGTTAATGACGATACCTGTCTACTCTCGATAAGCATTCCTCCGATAAACTTTAAGTAGCTATATCAAGAGTTTTATCTGTGTTGGAATTGCTGTCGGTTGATAAGGCAAAGCACAAAGTGACTGAATTACGTAAATTCAACACCTGAATTTATAACCTAACTTCGAGCAGCACTACTGTACTATTTTATTTTAACGAATGCAAATAGCAATTACTACACATAAATATTCTAGTTTAAAAAAGCAAGTCTAGGTTGAAGCCGTATTTGCATATAAATTGTTCATCTTGCACCATATTTTCCTTGTGCCACGACATGATTCACTTTTAAATATTTCTTTATTATCCTTTTGAGAGTCAGTTGTTAGATAGACAATGTTTTCTGTTATTAACAACAGACATTCTAAAATAAACTGGCATCGTCATCTTTCACTTCAATTCGTTAAAAGTCCGTTTTATTCACGGCATCAAGAAAACAAAACTGTTTACAAACGATGTCATGAAAATTTGTTCCTTTTAAAACTTCTCCCCTTTCCCTAACAATCGCTAGCAAAAAGTGTGTCTGACATTATTTCAATTTCCTTTACAGAAAAAATTGAGCGCGAGATAGAAAGCTTTTACGATGAATATCCAGAGGAGCGATACAAGGGGAATAATGTTGATAGAATACACTACAAACAAGTAACCAATATACTGGATCGTAAAAAAGAAACGGGGAATGATGAACACATCGATAAAGTAGAAAGGAATTTTTTATACGCCAACACAAGTGATATGACTAATGAAATGCCTTCGAAACATTCAATCAATGAACACAGTACTATTAAATATGAAGCCTTAAACAATGATAAGCCTAATAAACCTAGTTCAATAAATTCACCTTGGCCTAAATTTGAAGACATCCTATTAGCAATGGGCAGAAAATACGACTGGAAGAACGACAGATGGATAAAAATAAAAGGAAAATTAAAGATAGCTGACACAAAAGAAGATATAAATGGAAGAGGGGATAATAATAGCATTGAATATCATGAGAAACACAAATTCAGCTATAGAATCGTAAAACTAAATAAAAGTAAGAGTAGAAGAAATGTGGTGGTCGCGGTATCGGCTGTGAGATAGTGCGTAATGAAACAGTAAATTAAACCAATGAACTGTAAAGGGACATATTTTTTGTAGATAAAAACGGGACCAACAAGGGTGGCGCCGGCATTCGATCTTTTTACGAAGACAACTAGGCTAGAACGTTGCATCGATGTGTAAGCCCCAGTGACTAGCTGAATGAACATTTAATTGTGCTAATAAATATAAAGGCGCTTCATTGTTTATGCCTAAGCCCGAAAATTGTATAGTCATTGCCTATAGAATTCTTAACAAGTACGCATGTAATTAACTCTCCAATTGTTGTCTGTTATCGCATAAGTAGTGCTCTCAATAGTTTCTGTTTTCGCCATATAAAAAGCTAGATGTATAACTTTGAACTGGTAAAGTTAACTTTACGGGTCTCGGAAATCTCAATATATGAACAAACGTTAAAAATAAACTTCTCCAGTAAAACTTTTGTTTTATTCTCTACCTTTACAAACTATTTTGGGAAGTGTTTTTGAAGTTTTCTTTAACTGCTCCCTCGTGAGTTATCTTTAAAGATTTCAATGAATTGTATAAAATGTTCTCATACATTGTTTGAAACTATTCGAATTCTCAGATGCATAAAATCTTCAACGCGTAACAATAGGATGTTCAAAATCGGTCACAAACTACTTATAACACTAAGATTTTCTGTAATATTCATCCAGATCTCTTCGACTAATCGTAGTCACTCTAAAAACAACACATCATCACATCTTAAAGAACATAATTCTAGAATACTGCGGTATTCTAGAATGTGTGAGTGTGGGGGAATTTGAGGCGAAGCTCTGTCATTTTTCATCCCCAAGAGTCGGTTGGCAACACTATGAACAAGTTCCCAGATAATTTGTCGGGAGCATATTGTGTTTTCCCACGTCGACATATGCATACGAAATATGACGGCCATTTGGAAGTAAAGTAAAAACTTCACGAAAACAAAGTGCCTCATTCCTTTTCCGGTTTCAAAAAGGGAAACTGCTAAAATGAGGCAAGTGCTACTATACGATTAATGACTTTACTTAGTAACAATGATCACTTACGTAATGTAAATATAACATCAATATGGCTGTTTGTAAATATAATATTGTTTAATCCTCGTTTACATAATAAATCTTAAATTCAAATTTTATACTAAGGTGGTCGGGACGGAACATTACGTCGCCACCGCGCCGTGCCATTTTGCAAAGTGTGCTTAGAGATGATAAATTATCATTATGCCTAACTGACATCATGATCGATTGAGTCGTTAAGCTAAGGTTGACGAGGTTTTGTTTGAATTTTAACAAGGAAAATAGATTTAATTTGCTAAAATTTGGTGGTGAGCCTACGAGGAGACAAAAAAGCGTTTACTTTAAAAAATCTAATTAGAAAAATGTGCAGGAAAAGAAAGAAACGGATTAAAATTAATTAAAGCTCTCGCGACTGTCACAATGCAATTTTAAATGAGAATAAATTCTCATACTTTTTGTCATTCGGCCTTGAGTTAGAGTGGACAAACAATTTTAATTAATTCAATAACAAAGAATTGCCGTTTCTTTGTTTTGCTTTTCTGGCACCATCTTATTTGCGATTTTTCATCTTCATTTTTCGGGGGACCTAAAATACTCGCTTATCTTGAAAGTTGTTTCACAATGTAGAATATACAACCTCCAAAATAGAACTTTAGGGCTGAAAGGATTTTTTGTGCTGAAGGTACAAAATATTTGGAACAACAGTACAATACATTTTCGTAGGGCTGAGTGGAGCGCAAGTTATGTAAAGAATTGCTGTCTGGCGAAGAAAAATATTGAAGCATGTTAGTAGCTAACTAGATGAATCATTTATTCAGTGCCAAACAGAACGCACTGTTAAATGATACGCCGAACTAAAGATAACTAAAAGAAAAATACAACACCAAAGATAAAAAAAAGAAATACCAACAACAACAACAACAGCCTTTATAGATAAAAGTTGTTCATAATGATGAGTACAATGATCTCTTAAGAGGTTGTTGATGTTTTACCAATAACCCTGTATATATTTTCAAGATTCACAATTTACCGACACTGTGCCAACCTACAAACATACACACTTAATAAAAAGTAAGAAAGTGACAAAATGAGTTATTATAGATGTAAAAAAGTTTAATAAAATAACGTGGAGTTGTTTTTAGGTAGGTAGATGGGATCAAAATGATGTGAAGCAGAATGTCGTTAGTTAAAAGTATTCATTGACATTTTTGAATCTATTGTCGCCGTTTTACATCGTGAGCGTGTGGGAGACATGTTGTAGCTGTTTAACTAATCAAGGCCGGCGTGACACGATAAAGGCCCATTACAATAGAAAATCAATTGTGCCTCATTAACGGTGATTAAGCGGTTAAAGCGACAAGAGGATTAAAAGGCAGCACCGACCTTTTGCGAGTCCAAATAAGTACCTCATCAAGTCATCATCTGATGATGATGTCTTGATGAGGTACTAATTTGGCTGATGCCTACAGCAGTCCACTTCTGGAAATAGGCCTCTCCAATTGCACGCCATTTACCTCGATTCTCAGCAACTCTCCATCTAGCTGCTACCAGCCTCCCTGCGAAGATCGTCAGTCCACCTAGCCTGAGAGCGTCCTACCTCACATAGTACTTACCCTATGTAAGTACCAACTAATTACATAAAAACTGTAACCTGTATGTAAAGATCTACGTTGGAAATTATTAATTTAACCTTTAATTAATTAATTTATACATATACCCCCTTACTAATAAACGTTGCATAGCGTCTGTATAGTTACACAATGCTTTGTCTTCTTCTTTCAAAAGTCAAATTACTGAAGACTGAAAGAGAGAAATCGGTGTGTAACTATTCATCTGATATATGACAAGGGTGTCCAGAGTAAAACAAAACTTTAACACAAAAATAAATAAGACACATTATTAAATAAGGGGGACAGACTTTATACAGGTTTATGTTTGTTTTGTACCATTAAACGAGAAATGGTAATTACAGCGGCCATTAGGAGACCTATGTTTAGCATTTGGGTTGTTCTTAGTAACCAGACAGTTGGGCTGATATAAGATACAACTTTATACACCTACCTTAAACCTTCAAATAAAATTGTGTTGATATCACGTTTTCCTGTGATTACCAAAGTATATTTAAGTATATACTTCCTCATGGAAACATAAATTACTGAAACTGATACAAACGAGATATTAATCCATTAGCTGTCGTGATTAGTGCGTGGGTCATCATTATCATAATAGTCGGGTGAAAGAAATACTTATTATATTCACTTCCTGTGTTAGTATTATCTTTGTTATTATGAATAACATTGGAGTGTGTGGTGTGGTTATTATTATTTGGTTCTGTTTTCCTGTTGACCTTTCTAATTCTAAATATAGGGTACTTTTGGTCAGGGTGTGGTTACTTCCATCGATTTATTAATAACACTATGTTTTTTCGTCAGTGGTTTGGTGAAAATGGAAATTGTATTTCCCGGCCCTACTATTTTCATAGAATAAACATGGAAAGAGAGTAGAGAGGCCTTTGCCCAGCAGTGGCACATTAAAAAAACCTTTATAATTTTTTAAAGTGAAAACTTCTTTAGTCGTGTTGGGCATTTTTTGAGATCGGAACGGACTGTTACCGTAACCGACACCGCGCTACATTCGGATGTGTTCAACTGTCCTCGAGATATACTCGGTTTTGATGTATATCCGATATGTCAGTGAGTGATGGCAAAGTATTCTGTTTGTGTTTTGTTTTATAGTAGTAAACTATATATATTATATATATATAATAATATATATATCTACTCTAATTTTTATTTTATAATGTATATAAAAGAATGTCGTGTTAGTTACACTATTTATAACTCAAGAACGGCTGAACCGATTTGGCTGAAAATTGGCGGGGAAGTTGCTTAGAACCAGGACACGGACATAGGATACTGTTTTTATTTTTTTTTACTTATTCGAGTAGGGTAGTAGTGTAGGAGTAGGTTAGGAGTAGGGTAGGAGTGGGTAGGAATAGGTTATGAGTAGGGTAGAAGTAGCGTAGGAGTAGGGTAGGAGTAGGGTAGAAATAGTGTAGGAGTAGCGTAGGAGTAGGGTAGGGGTAGGGTAGGGTAAGTGGTAGGACACCACGCGGACGAGGTAGCGCCGGGCAGCTAGAAATAATTTATATGGCAAAACAACGTTTGCCGGTTCAGCTAGTAATGAATAAAAAACATTTCATATAAAAGTATTTCCTGCACAATAAAACATTTCCTGACGATTAAAAAATACACACGTAATTGTTCTAGTTCTCACTTCAGTCGACAGATCCGGAGTGCCACTTTCTTTTTTTAAACTGGTGATTTACCACCCTTACGAGTTAGGTGCATCTAAAATGATCGCTAATTTCGACCAGCTTGGCGAATACTGGCTTCGTACCAGGCTATTGACCCCATTTAGCTTTTCCATTTCCACTTTAGACTTACAAATTAATACCTACGTAAGTTTCTCTTTTGCTGCAAAACATTTTATACCATCTCTATAAATTTCTACACCAACACAATTTTGTGCCTAAACCATCACTATCACCGTTTCCTTCGCGTTCAATTTCACCCGTCTTACTCTGAAAGCCTTTGCAATGATTTGTAATTATTCGTGCTGGACAAACATCCCGGGTAAAGAAAGCTCTCGGAAAGGTCGAAGGGCCCTTAGCTTGACGGTCGTAAGACTGATCTCTCCGCAAACTCTGCCACCTTCAATAAACAACGCTATTTGCTTTACCTCGTCTACTGGGACCCAAACAAATACCAAAATTCTCATCACTGAGGCGGTAAACTGTAAGAAAAAACAAGTTTCAATAGCTTCTTTTGAACGGTTTATGAAATACTAATTGGGTAAAAAGGGTGAATTGTGAAAGGGGCTGTCCTTTTTTCGGTATTAAACTTGTACGAATTCTGATCGCGTTATGAAAGGCGACTCGGGAAATGGGTTTTTCTGATACCTTCTCCCGACAAACGTGGCTCTATTGTGTCTCTATTGTAGGTTTTTATCGACTTGATGCTAGGTAGCTTACGGAAAAGGTCTTACGAGTAAGTATCAGGTCCGATAAATTCTTTAATCAAAAAAAGAAAAGAAAATCGCAAAATTTACGACTTACCTACTACGATCGCAGAAAAATCAAGAAATAAACCTAAGCCACATCCATACATCAATTTCTTATAGTTATTTATTTTTTACGGCCTCACTCAAGAACTAGCAATTTGTCAAGAGCATGTGTTGCGGGTATACAGAACAAAAATCTCAGATTAGGTCTCCACAAAAAAAAAAAACAAAAAACAAAAGACGAACGTGATCTCGTTGAAATACGTGACTGGAATGGCGTAAAGCAAAATTGTGAGTTTTATGATTTTTATACGAGTACGAACCCTTTTTTTTCTACTTCCGCGTGGGTCTGCACACAGCCTGGTGAAGTGATTTTAATTTTGTAGCGAAATTCGCAGCTTGTCCTTCTTGCTACACTGCGGTAGTGCTACCAGTTCAGTTCTATTTTCCAACCGATTTACGTCACACGACGTTATTTGAGAAGGACTCTTTGCTGTGCAAAGAAGTTGTGGGGAAATGTTGTTTTCTTGCTAAACCTAACAGTTTAATTCAGCGTTAGTAGCTTGGATCTAGGGAAACAAATAGGGCTAAGATCTAGACTGAGTTTGGATAAAAAAAAATGGTACCTACTACTACCTATTTAGAGAATTTCGCTATTTTTAAACTAAATAGTAACGTATTTCTGTAAGAACAACTGGACCATTTGGTATGCCGTAGATGTATTCTCATTTTCAGAAAGTATTATTGCTATTCTTAGCTTGAGAGAATGCTATGCAAAAGATTATTCAGGACATGTCAATCAATAAATAGGTACAGGATCAGTCATCTTGCTCGGGTATAAAATCAATTACCGGTGGTCACTATTACGCCGCTACAACGTCCACGTCGTCAGCAGTAGTAGCCACTAGCTTCTGCCCGCGACTCCGTCCGCGCGGATGTCGGTCTTCGCGTGGATGGTTTATTTCTCTATTTTGAGTAACTCTGACAATGACATCTTATAAATATCTATTGGACCCAAATACGGCTAAGCCTATAATAATTAAGGAGATCCCTCTATTGAGCTACTGCTGTTGAGCTCGCGTTCTGTAGTAAGTATTTTTTTCATAGTAATTCCGACCTTGATAAGTAGCATGTAGCAGTAAATTACTGACAGTGACGAAAAGTTTGCAATAATAAAAAAGTGATCGTGACAATGCGACAGAAAGTTAATTGAGAGCTTCAGCATACACAACATTGTTAGTGAGCTCGTCCGGAATATGAACATGAAGATTTCTTGGACTGCTCACACGGGAAAGAGCTACGTAAAGTTGCCCGTGTGAATAACAACTCGCGGTAAGATCTACGCCAGCAACTCCTAGGGTCTGACCTTGAGCCTTATTTATTGTCATGGTGTAACACAAAGCTACAGGAAACTGTATTCTCTTAAATTGAAATGGAAAATTATCCACTGCGGGTAATGCAACGTGTGTTCGCGGTTCTACAGAACAACGTCTATGAATAAAACTGAAAAATAAGATTTTTTTTTTCTACGTATTTTTCCAGGATAAAAAGTATCCCATTTTATGCCCAGGATAATAAGGTATAATTATACCAAGTTTCATCGAAATCGAACCGTTAGTTTTCACGTGATGCCTGCATATACAGACAGACAGACAAAAATTTTTTTAATCACATATTTGGGTTTGGTATCGATCCAGCAACACCCCCCGCTATTTATTTTTTCAACATTTTCAATGTACAGAATTGACCCTTCTACAGATTTATTATATGTATAGATAAGCAAATTAAACAATTGCTTAGGATACCTTACACGTCTCGGGGGGCACCATAAGGCAGAAACAGCACCGAAACAGTATTTGCTAGCACATGAAAGGCAAGGCTGTTTATCAGCAAGATATTACAAGACCCAAAAGTCACTCTAGCTAGAGATGTGAGCCAATCTTTGCAAATCGCTCGTCGTTGTTTTGAAAAATACGAGATGAATACTGGATAGGAGGGCATACAGGCGTGGATTGCTTAGGGCATCAAGTAGCCTTAATCCGGCACTGGTCGTCAGCAGTGAGCTATCTCAGAAAATACAGGAGAAAACAAGCAGTATGGAGTGACATACTCGTATAATGTTTGTAAAAAGGAACTGCGCGATTACCTACATCTTCTGTCTACATGTGTATGTGTATATCAGACGCTTCACTCGAGTGAATGGTTCATTGAGTGAAGGTTCATCTTTGTGTCGTCACACATTCACACGACACCAACAAAATTATACAGGAATGGATGATCCGCTCCTTAAATTTTATGTTTCGATTATTCTACAACACAGGTTTTTATTAACCTAATTCAGGCGGGTCGCCACAAGTTAAAACGTCAGTACCAAAGCACTTTTCATAGGTAATTAAAATGGGTAAATTAAAGTAGTTTTTAAATAAGTATTTAAGCCAATCTGTTAAGAACGTGGTACTACTAAATATTTATAAGTTTGTAAATGTATTACTTTGTAAAAGGACCTAAATAAAATTATTATTATTGTTAAATATTAAACTGAGACTATTAAATTGAAATTAAATTGAGACTATTCTATAGGCGATCGAGTGCCGAAATCCAACTCAAACTCAAAGCATTTATTTCATTTAAACCATTTATAGGCACTTTTGAAGTGTGAAATGGTTCAGTCAGAAAGTAGAAGCTAGTTGCCCATTCCAAAACTATTATCTTTATGGAGAAGGACGGGCAAGAAACTCCAGTGACACTCACGTAAGAAAAATGTAAAAAAATAAAATGAAGAAACAATTCAAAATTTATAAGATTAAAAATAAGCATAGGCTATTCTCAATCGACGGCGCCCGTTCACAAACATGACGCGCAGATCAACACCATCCAGCTCAGCCATTTTGTAGGGAACCGAATGATCTACACACGTGTCACCACTACATCAACACACGCGGTAGGATCCGTTCACTAATGAATTGTTCACTTTTGATTCGTTTTGTGTTCAGATGTCTATATATATTTATTAATACTTCAAGCACATAAATGTACAGAGGCGGGCTTAATGCCATAGGCATTTTCTACCAGTCAACTATTGGGTGATGCAGATACAAACAGTGGTAGGTGCAATCATGAACATTGAGGAATAAATATTTTAAATATAAAGATACGCATAAACCTATTAAAACTGAATATAATTTATACCTAATTACATATAAATATAAGCACAAATAAATATACATAAATACATTTCGTTTCGCTTCGAGTGAAAGATGCTGAATGAAAGGTAAAAATGAACGAAATGTCAAGCGTCTGTTATGAGTTTTAGTACTTATTTGAGGTAGTCGCGTTTACATAAAAATCTGCTAAGATTCAAATTAGCAGTAAACACTCAGGTATTTATTACTAACTCATTCCCAATATCTAGCTATACGGAACTGATACTAAAGAGCTTGTTTGTTTGAAAGCGCTAATCTCTGGAACTACCGGTCTGATTAAAAAAAAAAATATATAGCCCAATTCTCGAGGAAGGCTGTAGGCTGTTCAATAGCACGCTGTGACCCTTAGGAGCCAAGCACAAAGAAAAAAGTCAGAAAGAATGCCAAGCAACGGGGTGGGTTCAGGTGGGTCAAGGGAACAAGAAATTTAACGTAGACGATGTCGCGGGCAGGAGCTAGTCACACTAATATTATAAAGGCGAAAGTTTGTGAGTGTGTGTGCGAGGGTGTGTGTGTGTTTATATGTTTGTTACTTCTTCACGCTCAAACAGCTGAACCAATCTTGATAATATTTTGTATGGAGGCAGCTGACATCCCGGATTAACATATAGGCTACTTTTTATCCCGATATTCCCACGGGATCGACACTTATGCGGGTGAAACCGCGGGGCGCAGCTAGTATATAATAATTTTAAAGTTTATTTTTACCCAACAGTTTCAAAATGTTTCACTAAGGGCTGATTTTTCCATCGGCAAGTAACTATTATTCGAGGAATACAATTGACGTTTGACAGTTTTTGTATGAAATAACTGTCAAAATTTCAAAATGATTCCTCAAATAAAGTTGTTAGATGATTGAAAAATCAGCCCTAAATGGACAAAACGGTGTGTGCAAGTCATAACACTAACTTGAAAGTAAAAACGGGATTTTTATGGATACTTACGTAAGAGCCGCTTGTAAAAAGCTCCGCTTCTCAGTAGGTACTTAAACAAATCCCAAATAGTCAATAGCAGTTTTCAGGCGTAACATTTTATTCAGCGACAAATCTAAGAGTTTTATATGTAAATTATTAATTATTCTTAGTATAATCAATTGGCGTTTGTTAGTCTCGCAAAAACTCGAAAATGGCTCAACCGATTGATGAAACTTGTACCTAAGTTTTTTGCGCGCCGAAGAAGGTTCCTAACAAAAAACAAAATTAAAAGGCATTGCAACGTATTAGCTCGTCTAATATGATAAGAGGTCCTACAAGTAAATACAAGTTTTAAAGAACATTAAAATAAAGATTTAGTCTTAACTTGGCAATTATGAATTTATTTATCATGCCCACGAAACATTCCCATCTCGGCACCCTGTCCTAAATCATTGATATTACACACATAAAAAAATGGAAACACAGTATCAGTATAGTAAGTAAACCGACTTGATTATTTATTAAATCAAAATATATATTTTTCATAAATTACCGCTTATCCCTTGAATCGCTTTACTTAGAGGCTCCATTATCTCTGCCTTGGCAGTAACTTGACAAATCTTAAAATATCTTATACATTTTAAAATCTTTACAGCAATTATGTAAAAATATATTACAAAAATCAACAGTTATATTTACAGTCACGAGCATAAGTACATATATACTTGGCTTTATTCAAAAGCAATTTTCTCCTTTATTTTTGAATGAAATTTTATTTTATTACGAACACAGTATTTTCGAACCCATAGGTTTAAGCAAAGTGTCGTATTTCAACGTTGCATTCGTTATTACACGAAAAAATCGCAATTGAAAGTTGCCAAGCGTTGACATGTTAGTGCTCGTGACTGTACAGTATGCTCCAATACTGCTTAGGCACGGTATGGTTGAAATTTCTGTGAACATGCTTCGCGCCGTCCCCGCGTCGGCGCCGCAGGCCCGTATTTACATCTGTGTGTGTACACTTGCTAACGTCAAACGAAACAAAACATATCGTCATCGCTTTTTCACACGCGCGGCGTAATTACGTATGACCTTGGTTGGTTCATACCTTTGCTAAAATTCACAATTTCATAACAAGTACTGCTAGCGGATAACGTAGTATATAGGATTAGTAAACACGCAGGCCTGGGTTCGAATCTCGAGATGGAACTTTGATTTATCTTTTCAACAATAATCTTATCTTTTTTTATTATTCGATAAATTAATACACGAGAATAATAATGTAATATTTGTTTTATTTGTATTATTATATTGTTATTGAAATATGCGGGGTAAAAATAAAAAAAAAATTAAGTGATTTCAAAAAATTTATTCGTTATAATTTGATAAATAAACTTTTAAAACAGTTTATTTTCTCATAAAGAACAATTTATTGAAGTAAAGCAGGTAATCAGTGAGCTACGACCATTAGACTTAAAATATTGTAACTATCTTAGTAATAAAATAATATTGTGCTTTAATTGCGGATATAGCTTAAGTATTCATTTTCAAAATTCATTTTGAAAAGAAGATTGAAACTATAAACCTCAAAATAATCCTTATTACGGATATGACACAATAATATTTTAATATTACTAAAATCAATTTGTAATTTAAACCTTAATACGTTGTATAACCCGCATTATTATCCATGCTATCAAGTAAACGCTGGCGTATGGATCCTGTAATGTTTAAACATATATCTTCATATTTCCTTGCAATGCAACTTCATCTGGTAGGTAACTGGTTGGTTAAAACCACTTGTTTCTTATTCACTGACTATACCCTTCCTTATATCTTTTGACCCTCCGACTCACAGTAGGTAATTTCTCTAAAACAAAAAAGGAATATTGTAAGGCTACTAGCAAAATCATAAAATATTAAGTAGATACTTATTACTTTTTTAAACAAAATTATTTTGAAAATAGTTCAAATGTTACAAAATGATTATATTATAATTTATACATAATGCTACATTCATCATTCCAAAAGTAAATAAATAAACTCTTGGAAATATTTTTTTTTTCTTCTATTTAGACCCTATGGTAAATATAAAACGTTTAATAAAATAACTACAAGGATCAGCAGTTAAACTTTAATTAGCTAAATGTTAGATAAAATAATTAAATCATAATACTCACAGTCAGTCCAGTTTCATCAATTATTTGTGATATAATATTAAGTCCACTTTTACGCTGCGCGATAATATCCGCTTTCATCTCAAAGCTTACATTTCAAAATGAACTATTACACAGCTATTATAATAGATTAAACACACGTCACTAACCCACAATATCAAAAACCAACCAAGAACGAACAACATTCTATTAGACGCGGTGAATGAGCCGTAAGTTACCTGCATCTGTCTACCATACCTAATTTATTTATTTAGATTTCTGTGGGTATACTCATAAAGTTTTACGAATTGTGTGAACAAGACGAACATGACACGGAACTATATTCAAAAGCGTGATTATTCGAGTAATATGCGGGTGTGTGTGTCAAATTACTCATTAAAAGAAGGTCGTAAGTCAAACTAAACGTTAAGCAATTAGTTTTAAAATTGCCTATGGACTTTTGGCGTGGATAGTACATGCAACGAACAGCTTAATCAGCATAATAGTACTAGTATAATCAGGACGTAGGCAAGTACCAATATGCGTCCATACTTTGAGGGCACGGGCATAGTTTGAGGGCATACTCTACTGGTACTGAATGATACGCTTGATTATGCGATCACTAGACATTCATTTTCGGTCTTAAATGATCACATAAATCATACCTAATTGTATATTTTCATACGTATCTAGTACTTAATAATACACTAGTATTTTAAAATGAAACTTATTTTATAAACAGTAACTTATGATAGATATTTATAAAAAAATAATCAAGTTGATTTACTCTCTATACTGATACTGTGAATCCATTTTTTGATGACTGTGTAAGGGTACAGGTAACAATGATTAATGACAGGGCGCCGAGATAGGAATTTTTCGTGGGCGTGATAAATAAATTCATGGGTGGACTAAACCAAAATAAAAATCAGGATACCTCAGGATATCTTTGGGGAGAATAGCGGAACGAAACAAAGAAATAAAATTAAAGAAACAAAAATGTAACGGCAAGTAAACTTCGCACTTACGTTCGTAAACAAAAACAAACTGTTTCTAGAGAAACAATTCTGATAGTATTGGTAACTTGTGTCTTGTTGTATCGAGCCACAGATCACAGATACGCTCTGGCGGCTAATGCTGGAGGTGGCATTGTCGACACTTTCCATACAATGAATCCAATAATTTAAACTAACAATAAAGCTGAAGGGATTATTTAAAAGCGCAAATCTCTGGAAGTAGCAGTCGGATTTGAATTTTTATTTTTTTCCATTTTATAGCTCAATTCTCGAGGAAGGTTATAGGCTATTTAACATCACGCTAGGACCCTTAGGAGTTGATCAAAAAGAAAGGAAGTCAGAAAGGAAGCTAAACGAAAACATAGTTATAGCGTGGACCGGCGATACAATGCGACAGGGTGGGTCGGGGGCACAAGAAATTTCACGCGGATGAAGTCGCGGGCAGAAGCTAGTGTCGAATAAAAGAGAGGGTTTTAAATAACGGTCCATGACAGAAGTTGTGTGCTTCAAACTTACAATGTCCTGCGCTGTATAATAATGGATTTAGGATGTTGATGGGGCTTCCGCGCTTCTGCAGCGCTTCGCAAATGTTCGCGGAAGCCCGTGACGACGATCTTCATGGTAATATGAGGAAGGGAACAGCGACAATAATGGGTAGGTTGCACGGAAGTTTCAACAGCATCGTCAGCATCCTAAAAACTTTATTAGAGAACTTTACAACGTGGACAGTCCTTTTATGAGGCGCTGAGTACGGAGGCACTTGCGTGTGTTTCACCACGTAATTTTTAGTTGATATATGTAGTTGTAAAAGTTTACTAACATAGTTTTTAAGTCATTGTTACCCTTTTTCGCCCGTGGTCCCGGTCCCTTAGTCCCTGGAAGGGACCACGAGTATTTGTTTGCCCGTGGTTCCTTCAAGAAATATATACTGCCGAATTAAATTGTACTTAGATATTTTATGGATTGTGAGTAGGTACTTCCGAAATAAAGGATAAAATTATTATTAATTTTTAAAGCACCTTCGGCGTCACGAAATTTATTTATTTTGTTCGGGAAACTTAGAGCTAATATAAACTGTGTTCTTAAACAATATACAATTGAAGGTCATTTACAAGTTTCCACTAATAAACACTAAAAACAAAAAAGACAACTAATTAAAATAAATTACGAAATAAATAGTAGTAGTTACACGATTTACTAATACATATTAAAATCATTTAGACGCAAACAATTACTTACTTTTCCATAAAGAACCAACAAATTAATGCTTAAGCCGAGAAGTACTAAGCTGGTATTGAAAATGTCCAAATCAAGTTCACTAGACAGTTTATTAAAACTTCTGCTCGCACGGATTAGAAACGAATTAAGCAGAGACACATTACTGTGTCGTGTTGTGTCGTGACACGTGATACACCAATCAAACGAATCTGTCCAGGACTACGTCAAATTACAACGAGTTTTAATTGACTAACACTGCGTCAGAAGGCGTCACGACACGACACAACACAGTAATATGAATCCGGCTTGAGTTTACTGCCGTCTCTAGACAGTGCTGGCGTGGCGATTCCGTGTTCTGTGTACCGAGCCATTTAGTTGTCATCCTATATATCGCACTCGCACGAAGCTGTTTGTTTGTGTACATTCGTTTCATTTTATGTTTACACGATTTCAATCTCAGCATACCCGCAGATTGGATTCCGTGGTTAGATAAGAACGTTTTCAGCGAACATGTCAAATATATTTTTGTTTGCGATGAATTTGTGTAACTGGGTAGGTATTTTGTTGGGATACGTAAATGTGGAATGGGGTACTGAATTTCTGTTGAAAAGGATATTATGTTGGCATGTTTTCTGGACATAATTACCATCCGTTAATAAATTGGAGGCGACGGACGTAATGGCTTAATGCATTTGCCGATACTGAAAAGCTTGTGATGTATTTGTACCTACTGCGGAAAATATATGTTTAAAACTTAGCATGAACCCTTAGCGCCTGATTATATTATAGTTATTTTTATTTTTCTACTTGTGGATATTTTATGTATAATTCGCCAGAACAAGTTGCTAGTAAACATAATGCATATTTTTTTTTTCTTAAATTAATCATTTATATCTTTCTATCATAGAAAAAAATATAAATTTATAGGCGAAAGTTTGTGAGTGTGTGAGTGTGAGCGTGTGTGTGTGTTTATATGTTTGTTACTTCTTCACGCTCAAACGGCTGGGCCAATTTTGATACAATTTTGTATGGAGGTAGCTGACACCCTGGATTAACATACAGGCTACTTTTTTTTTCAAAGTGAAATTTAAAACATTGAATAAATTTGAGCCGTTCAAACTCCACCATTTAGCGCGCGCTTTGGATGACGTCATTGGTTGTGTCCCGTGTTTGTTTACCATATCGTTTCAGTTACTTCATAAGTACTCATTTTCAGTTTTAATTGCTATACAAATCATAGAAGAAGTTAAAAAACCTTCTTACAAGTACTGTATGGTAACGAAGTGCAAAAAAAATATTATTAGTACATACACCCGATAAAGTGTTTTTCGTACTCACGCGATGCGAAAGTATGATAAAAATGGTGTAAGATGATGAGAAGGGATAATGTATCACCATTATTGGTTGTATTTTGTTGTGAAGATCATTTTAACGTAAATATGCTATATTTATGTATGTAGTGTGAATTAGTAGAAGATTCGGTCTATTTTAATGACAAATGGTTATGTATAGGATAAGTTTTGTTGTAATGAATAAAAATATTATATGTTATGGACTAAAATATACCATGTAACATAATAATACATGAGCGACACCGATAAATCCTATGACGTGACGTGACCATTGACGTCACATTTCGTTTCGACCATCTCGTGACGAATTTTGTAAGTCTGAATTTCCCTCCCTTATTTTTCACTTTTTATATAATATTTTTTGGGTTTAAATAATAACTAAATAAAAAAAATACCTTATAAGTATAATGTAAAGACGATAAAGAATCTAGAACAAATATTTGAAGCAAATTTAAATTTTATGCATATTCCCTATGGCTGACTCATGCCACTAGGTAACTAAAAAAAAAGATAAACATCTCAAAACATATTTGTTCCTTGACAATCTCATACATTACAAGGCTAATGTATTTTGCCAATATGTTATAAGTATCGTTTACATGCAGGCCCGCATGAGCGATGGCAAAACATTTACCTACCTGCCGAGCAATAACATGTTTGCGAGCCATGAGCCCCGAATATTAGGAAAAGCTTTTACCTGGAATGGAACGAGAAAACATACTTTCACTATTGACACACATTCTAATGAAAGTAGTCCAAAATACTGTAGCAATAAAGTCGGTTATTCTTTGCGTATTTATAATTCAGTAAAAATATAATTATTGCTTCTCTCGGTCTGTTGCGTCCTGATATTAATTAATTAATGTTGATTATACAGAGAACAAAGTAAAGTTGGGTTTTGAGGTTTGGTTTAATTTTTAATTGGAAACAATAATTTTAACCTTTTAAGATTTACGGACTGTTTTTCAAGCATGTATTTTTATTGTATCTCAGAACATTCCTGAACTGTTATTGGAACTAGTATTTGGAATGCTGCCTAATTGGCAATAACCTCGCCCTATATTGCCTTCAGGTAAACCTGAGACTGAATACCGTCACCAATCCCGTTACCCCCGTTCCCGTTCTGTTAACCTATAACCTAGAATAATACCTATAATATTCTTTATTGTGCTCTCATAATCACAAACACAATGCAAACTCAAGGTGACACTTAATAGAGACTGATGAAGAGCTCGTCCAGAGAAGGGATCAAAATGACGTACCTAGTAGCCAAGACGTGATTAGAAAACAAGGAACACACCGGTGTTCGGCCCTTTGTACACGGCACGGTTTCTTTACGGTACGGCGTAAAAAACCTGCCTTAGAAAAAACGTGTCTGTGAACAAACTTCCATAGTGATCCATACAAGACTGACGGCCGTGCCTACACACGGCGAATAAACCGTAGCTTTTCATGGCAAGAAAAAAGTGTACAAAGAAAGAGCCACTTCAGTTTCAGAAGGGAAGTTCATTTTAACCTAGTCTTTGATATAATCTATCGAATACAAACCGAGTACCTACCGATAGTATATTTACACCGTGGTACAAACTATTTAAAACCCCCTTCTTTTGACGTCTGACTGAGATGGGTAGAATATGTGTTCGATATCGGATGGTCCGTTTCCGCACTTATCGGAATAATATTTGTGGGGCCTTTTTTGTTAGTCTGGTTGCCTGTAGGTGTGTAGGAACTTGTAGCACCTGGGGTAAGCAACCCTTACGATACAAAGACATTCTTGGTACCTATAATGTACCTATGAGCCATTTTGTCATTTTGTTTTTTTTTCGCAGCTTGTTTTTTTATTTGATGTTTTATTTGTTTTTATCTGATGTATGTAACTGGTGTATTGTGTGTTTTTTAGTCTGAGCTAAATATATGTAAGAGGTGTCTGTGTCCACGCAACATGGGCAACATGGGCCTAGCTACTAGGCAAATGGCCGTCTCCGCGAACTAGTGCGCTTTCGACCGTGATCGTGATAAAATATAAAATGCCGAGTTGTTCAGTGGTTTCCTGTAAAAACCGAAGTCAAAATGAATACTTCGTATCTCATGGAATCACTTATCATAAATATTTAATTAAAAGTATTTTACTGTATTTGTCTTTAAAATCATGAAAAACAACAAATCGATATTTGTTGCTTTTACTACGTTATTTTTGTTTTCAAATCTCGTACCTGATGTACTATTTTGCAGCAAATACACTACTCCTTAACTGTTACTTAGGTATGTCGCTAAGTGACTGGACAAGCAATGTAAAAATTACAAAACGATAGGTACTTTATTTTTGCGGAGCGTCGCATGATACAGCCGCTGTGTCTTACGGCGAGATAGTGATGTGGTTGTGAAGAGCTACTAACGTAGGCTAACGACAACAATGTCGATTGCCCAACGAATATATTGCTATTGTAGTTAATTTTTCGATTTGTCAACCGTTTTAACCCGGTTTATAGAAGAGCTGAAAAGATAATTTAACGTTTAAATCCGGTTGGTAGACGGTTGGAGAGTAAAATAATGTTAATATTTTTTATTTACTTCAATTTTTTTTTTTTGCTAAATTTTATTGATTTATAATATAATATGTTCTGGACATATCGTTTTTTATTTATTTTATTTTCATGATCCTATTTTTTTTAAATACAATAAATGAATCAAAGAATCAATAAACTTCCAGTTTAAGCAATCACTAGCGTATATGTAAAATAAATGGCTTTTGCACAGCAGCAGATGTGTGCGCGACTGTGTATCTATTGCTTTTACTGAAATACATGTGTAGTAGTGGCGCGGTGGTGGGGCCAACCTAGCGACATCGGATTCTGGTACATTTTTAACTACCGGGCATATCTCCTTCTTTGATATATCTATGCTGACACCGCACCTCCATGTGATCTACAGTCAAAGTTAAAAACCGCAGCACTACACACAGGAGCGGTGTCCGGTAAAGTGTGATAATAACCTTAATGTCAAATACTTGTTAAAAATACAGATTTTTATGACGGCCGTTATAATAAATAAGATAGAACCGCTTTCCTAGTACCTAAACCAAAGCTTTACAAAACAAAAACGAAACAACGACATGAAGAGATTACCCACATTCCACTACTGATACAATTCCGTTTTAACAACACTACAACAAAGAACAAAACTGTTAGGAAACAGCTGTCTTGAAAATTAATTAATTGAGAAAACTGCAAGGAATGTACCATTAAGGAATTGCTCTTTTGGACAATGATAAATGCGACAAGAACAATTCTGACAGTTGTTTTTAAGAGATGACTGATCATTTAGCGGATGATGTTAGTACATGGTGTGATGTAAATAGTATTTTAGGTCTTGAACGTCTGAAATGAAAAGTGGTTTCTCCTAAATACAAAAGCGAATATTTTTGGAATGCTTACTACGATGAACGGATGCGACTTACGAGTCGTAGGGTCGAACCCAAACAGTCCCTTTACTTTGTGTAAATTATTTCATCACCGCTGCTCTCAAAACGGTGAAGGAAAATATCGTGAGGAAACCGGTATGTGACATCTACCAGCCCGCTCTGGGCCCGCGTGGTGGTTTACGGCCCACTCCCAGTCACGGAGAGGTGGCCTGTGTCCCTGGGAACATTATAGGATAAATTCTGTGGGTGGCTTTTATTAAAATAATTTTGATTTTCATAGTTTTTCATACTATCCAAACTGTTTTAAAATTATTCAATTAATACTCTGCAGTCTTTGTCACATTATCACAATTTCTACCACAATAATCTCGACACACAGAGTAGGTAACACAGGTTACTTATGCATGAATGTCTTTGACGGGACTAAAAAGTACCTTTGAAGGTTCACTCCAACTTTAATTTATTCAGACGAGCCTGAAAAAGATACTTCGTATTCGAGACCTTTATTTCTATAGAGAATTATGTGTAAAAATGTCGAGATTCCACTTTGATCTGAGTAAATAAATCTTTAATTGTAAGGACCAATTTCTAAATATATTTTGTCTAATGCGAAGTTTTTTCCAAGATAAATTGAAATAGGGCTGTTTTATTAGACTTCTATTTTTAAACTTCCAAGTCAATAAAAAATACGTAGAATAATTTTTTTTTTTGTAAATCCTACATTGTTGTTCTGGCATTGATCCCTTTAAGTACAAATAAGCGTACCTAAATAATATATGCGCCATAAGGTTTTTTAATAAAATTTTACGCTCGTTTTTGTTATAAATTATCGTCGTATTTATTTATTAACTGGCTGGCCCGGCGAACTTCGTACCGTCTCAGAATCAATAAATGTTTTGTTAACATATTAGCTGAATTAAATTCAGTTCTGTAGGGTTCCGTACCTCATAAGGTAAAACAGAACCTTTATATGATCACTTCGTTGTCCATCTGTCTGTCTGTCTGTCAATTACCTTTTTCTCAGGAACGCGTGGAGTTATCAAGTTGAGATTAATATCAAATACTCAAGGCTACCATCCCTTGAAGCAGTAAAAAAATCAAACTTCTAAAATAACGCAATCAAAAGATACGAGCGCTTATATTCCGTTTATGCCACATATTTTGACACTCGCAAGGGAATCAAAACCTATAGGGTACTTCCCGTTGACCTAGAATCATGAAATTTGACCAGAAGTAAACGAAAAAATCCGAAAACAGTAAATTTATAGTTAAATACCTACAAATTTGTACGGAACCTTCGGTGCGCTAGTCCGTTTCGCACTTGACCAGTTTTTATTAAGATAAAATGAATACTCAAAATGAATTAAGTTCAATAAATGTACAAAAATGAAATGTATTTCGAGAAATCATCAAACAAGCCGCTCCATACAAAATGCATTAGAAAATGAATTATCTTCACATTTTTTTTTTTTCGTGAATTTTTCCATGTTTAAATAGTTATTGTGCTATTCGGGGTGGAAAAAAATTAAAAAAATGAAAGATTGAAAGTTATTTTTCACTTTGTAGTGTATTTTGGTAGTCGAGTGTTTTTTTTCTGTAAAAAGTTTTTTTTTTCACTTTTTAGTGGGTCAGTTTGTAATGTATCTAAGTTAAAATAGCTTAATGTCAATTGGTCATCACCTTTTATAAAATATTGCTATTCCCGATGCAGGGACGTTAATAGTTGAGGAGTTCTCCTAGTAAGAACCAGGAGAACTGGAGCTAACTGAGAACTTACCATCAGCTCCACTTCACCATACGCATTTTAACGAGCATGGAAACCCGTGAAATACTTATTATCTGTGATCTTCATCATCAGTTCCACTTCACCAAATGGTGCTTTCCGAGAGCAAACGCACAAGTTGCTATTAAAAATAACCAAATCGCTATAGGTGTGTCTATAAAGTATGAGGGTTTCCTCGATTTCCATGGGATTCCATCATCAGATTCCGACTTGGTGACAATGGGCCCACCTCGAGACCATACCCTTTCAAACAAAAAATAATTTTTAAAATAGGTCCACAAGACGAAGAAATCGGTGAACATACATTTAAATACATAAAAAAAAAATACATAAAGTCGAACATATTATAAACCTTTTTGGAAGTCGGTTAAAAAATCGGTCCAGCGTTCTTGAGTTATAAATGGTGTAACTAACTCGACTTTGTTTTGTATAATATATTTAGTTTAGCCACACCCACCAACGAGTTCGAGCCGTCGACTAGTGCAACCTTAACACAAAAAAAAAATTACACCACATTGCGACCCTGGTAAATATCGGGCTAAGTGTCACCAGAGAAACTCATACTCTAGGAATTTGATACTTAAATAGATAGAATATACACAAATATAGCTCATAGATTATCAACAATGCATACTAGGGTTTCAGTACCAACGAAGCTAGTGGATCAAAGAACATAACCTCGTCAGCTATATCAGCCAGCCAAACAGTTCGGCACACAGAAATGAAATATTTTCATTACCCGCGCTCGTTCGGCAAACAAGTTGACGAGTTCTTTTACGGACGCCATTACAATACGCTGCAGTGAACATTAATTGTGTAATTAAACACACACCTAATTGCAACAAATTGTAATTAAGAAGTAAATTTTTCTTTGTAATCTTATTAAGAGAAGGTTGGTTGGGAGCCATAGCATACTGAAAGGCGCTTTGCAGATGGAGCAACTATTGCAGCAACTGTCAACTAGTTGTTTACATACATCTCAAATAAAGAAATTCAAAAACTTTTGTTATTTACTTATTTATTTATTTTTTCAAACAGTTGATAATTGCCTCAACTAAAGTTGCTCCATCTGCAAAGCGCCTTAAGAGCCAAATCGACTTTTCATCATCACCATTCTCCTGCCCTTATCCCAATTTATTTGGGATCGGCGCACATCTTTTTCTTCCAAATCGACTTAAAGTATATAATTGAAATGTGAGCTTTCAAGTGCCACGGTATATTGTAAAGGACATGTCCAGAAATGGTTTTTTATTATTTAATAATTCTAACCAGGATAAGTTAAATATATTTGGATAGACATTCCAAAAATAAGTGGTTCTAACTATTTCACAGATTTTTAAAACACTCCAATTTTGAGAAAAATATTTTTTTATTTTAGTGTGAATTTGCTCCTAAAACGAACGAACCTTTCTAATTATCTCGGATAATACAGTGAACGCACCCTAAAAAATTATAAACTTGTCAAAATTGACAGTGTTGACACATAGTACTGCCATTACTGACATTATACTGACAACACAGAATACAATAATAAATGATTATTTGATTTTCGAGTTTATCACAGACTACAATATAATATAATTATTATCGAGTATAACAATGTGAACGAAACAAATATTATTTATTACAAAGATTATTTATTTACCTCTGTAATATAATCTATACTAATGATAAAGCTGAAAAGTTGTTTGAACGCGCTAATCTCTGGAACTACCAGTCGGATTTGAATAATTCTTTTTGAATTTGATAGCCTAATTCTTGAGGAAGGATAAGGGCAATCGAATACATTATCATCATGCTACGACCCTCAGAAGCCGTGTAACGTAATAAGAAAAAGGTCTAAAGAACACTAAGCGAAAATGATGTAATCGTAACTCGAACGAAGTCGCGGGCAGAAGCTAGTAAGAAATGTTTTCAGTGGATGTGTAGCATAATTCTTTTAGAACTAAAGCACATTCTACATGATTATGGCTATACTTCGAATGTTCATGTGAAAGTTGCAATATTTTACTAAGACCTCGGGTTATCAAGAAGTGCATGTTTCAGCATACTCCACAGGGATGGCTTAGCAGGAATAAATGATAATAGTATCTACTGATTGAAATTCCTTTTTAATGATTTGGAATCGAGAGAAAAGCGTTTCGACAAACATTATGCTAATTGGATGCAAGTGGTACTATGTATTTTATGTATGTAGTTTTGTTATGAAATAAAACGTTTTTTTGGTTTTGAATATTCATTTATTAACTTTCTTCATTTATTTATTTATTTAATACTTCAAGCACATAAATGTACAGAGGCGGACTTAATGCCATAGGCATTTTCAACCAGTCAACCTTTAGGTGATGCAGAGACAAACAGTGGTAGGTGCAATCAAGAACATTGAGTAATAAATATTTTAAATATTTATTGATACGCATAAACCTATCAAAACTATGAATATAATATATACCTAATTAGATATAAATATAAACACAAATAAATATACATAAATACATGAATATACTTACTAAAAAGAAATAAGACAAACAATGGGAAAATATTACCGTTGTGATGATACTGCCAGCTTCTTGCGAATGTGCTCGCGAGCCTTAACTTTAAAGGATAATCGGTTGGTTGGTTGGTCATTTTCAATATCTTCTCTTATTAAAATATTGTCGAGAAACTGAGCAGGTGGAGATATATCGTTTTGATGCCGAGCCCATCCAAGATACCAGACTATTGTCATCACATGAGCACAGCTTCCTATTACATGCTCGAGCATTAGCAGGGATCTGAAATTAAGTTTTAATTTATTGTGTGTTCCACTAATCAGAGATACAATAATGTACTATGTGCAATGTACTATTTAATTTACATATTAACCTGACGGGGGTTGATGATGCCAGCTATATAAGCCTGCTCAGGATGATCAACAAGTAAGGAACGAGAGCGCCTGCCTGTTCTTCTTGAGATAGAAATGCCACAACATACACATACTGATTGATGACCCAGCTGTTGGTCACCTATATTGTGCTGGTTTCTGTTATTCAGTTCTATTAGTAAAAGGTTGATGCATTCTTGGCAAATGCAATCTCCATCTGTTACCTAAGATAAAGAATACATTACCTCTTGAGCATCCATTCTTCAATTATTGAGACTATCTCTGGGCTCATGCTTAAAGCGTTATATTCATAGTGCTGATTTATAGCATGTACTGCTATATTGCAATTTATGCAGAGAGCCATAATCTGAAGATAGAAATGAAAGTTAATTTTTACAGACTATCAGAGGTCGTAAAACAGGCAAAGGTTGTGCAAATAAAACCCTTAATGAGCAAAATATAAATAAAGAACAGTACTTACCTACATACGGGGTTTTAAATCCAAAGTCCTAATCGCGTGCAATATCAAATAACCGTTAAGAAAAAGCAAAGTCGTCAGGGTTGAAGGTTCGTAAGCTGTCGGTATCCTAATCATGTTCAAAGAAGAAGAATCCGTTGTGAAAAGGCCAAGTCAGTTAAATCAAAGACAGCAAAGCACAAATTAAAATACGTTATCATTGGATAACACAAAGGCACGAGCGAAAGTGTGACGTATCAGACATATTTGTTTGACATATGAATGGAATCCATCTGTCATTATGACATTTTCAAAGTGTGTGGGAGGTTTCATTTGGGTTTCCATCAACAAATAATATACCTGTACTAACATTAAATAATTTATAATTTTTCTCTTAAATGGAGTGCTCTAAAAATATTATTTCAGTGGTTCCAAGTTCCATATTTTAGTAGCTTTTATTTGGATGTAGTTTGATTCTGGTTAGATTTTTCTCGGAATAAAAAACCAACGTCCATACAAAAAGCGGACATCTCTTTTAACCCCCTACATATTATATCAGATGAATAGTTACACATCGATTTCTCTACTTCAGTCGTCACTAATTTGACTTTCGAAACAAGAATACAAAGCGTTGTGATAATATTAAATCTAAAATTAATCTTAATATTAAAATCTTAATATCTTTAATTGCTTTCTTCAAGACGGCCCATCAAATGGAAAAACATATTTTTTTAATCCGACTAGTTAGTTCCAGAGATTGGCGCGTTCAAACAAACAAACGCTTCAGCTTTATTATTAGTATAGATAAGTACTAGCTTCTGCCCGCGACTTCGTACACGGATCCTGTTGCTTATGCCAGCGACAACGGGGTCGTCAAAATCGAAGATCTGAAACGTCTGATGTCGAATTCTAAGAGCCCGGGGACGGGACAGGTTGTGGTGTCGGCGAGATGTTAGAATTTCCGCCTCAATGATATTTCTCTGCAGCGAGACGACTTTGAGGCGGGTCCCATTGCACAGTTTCGGCGGAGTGAGTTTCCGAAGAAGGATAATTGGGACACCGACCTTTAACTTAATGGTGTGCGCTGGTAGTCTACTTGCACTGAGGGAATTGAGAAATTCTACGGGGTAATGTGTGGCGTCATCTTGGTCGACAACAGTGTTTATTGAAGTGTAGATCACTTCATTTCCCTCAATTTCCGCGAGAATGCATTCATTGCTGAAGCTTGGTCGTTTCTGGGTGTTAAAATGGCTCGTTCACACACCCAAGCACGAATTATGTTGGTGCGGTATCCTATTGATGTCCCCGTACACCAGGCGAATCAAATCTTCTAAGGTGGACACCACTCTCCCAAGTATCTCAGGTAGAACCACCTGGCCACCGTCTACTGGTAGCGTTCCCTCACCCAATTTTAAGACAACATCAGAAAATTCTTGGGCGTGTACATTCCCGCAAAGATGTGCTCTCATATTCATCGTTAAGCACAACCTATGAATATGTGGCCATAAGAAAGAGTATTTCTACAAAGCATTTACCTCATCAGCCCTAGTTCCTCGCGTCACCACAGGCAGCGTTTGTCGGAAATCGCCGCTAAACAGAACTGTAACGCCACCCATCGTTTGCTGGTTCCTGCGGATGTCCTGCTAAGTCCTATTTACCGCCTCTACTGCTTTTCTGTTCGCCATAATGCATTCATCCCACACGATTAAACAGCAATCTTTAAGCACGCGCTCTTTGTCACTGTTGCGTGACACTCCACAAACAGGTGTTTCATTACTCTCTAAATCTATGGGAATCTTAAACATTGCCACCAGGAAGCAGTGTTGCGGCGATTCCTGACGATGCTACTGCAATGGCAATTTTGTCTTGCCTCTTGACCTCTGCGAGAATGCCAGCGGTGACAAATATTCTCCCTGTTCCACCAGGAACATCCAAGAAAAACATTTTACCTTGGCCGAGCCGAGTCAAGGATGGTGTCGAAAATTTGCTTTTGCTCTGAGGTAAACTTAGAGACATGGTCTACTCATAGCTCTTGGATCATAATTTATTTCAGAGTTCAGAGTTGTACTCTCTGTTTCCAAGCTCTTGTACATCCAGATGTTGTGGAGTCGGTAGCCTATAATCCACCAGAGAACTGCCGCAGATCGAAATGACCATATCTTGAAGTGAACTAAGGCAACTGTTTAGAACGCGCTCATCAGTTGCCTCAGTATTATTTTCAGTATTGCGTCTCAGACCTCTTAGGAAGTCTTCGGACAGAAGATGCCGATATTTCTCCCACAACAGAAGCGGATTTGCAATACCGCAGAACACCAACATGACGACAAACAGATGTCGCAAACGACTGAGATTGTCACTAATGCTGGCCTCCTCAAGTGCGTTGTCCCAGTGCTGATCATCGTCGAGAAGGTGGCGTGCTACGCAAGCAGCGCGGTATGTGGGATACTCAATGTCATCGACTGTCCTTAGAAACGCAAATGATGTTGGGCCGTGCACTGTGTTCAGTAACATTCGCAAATAATAGCACTCGCCATTATTTGGGTGCACAGTGTAAACCCGTCCCAATAATGCGGTGTCCTTAAAAATTCCCGGAAACCCGTCCACGGCGTGTCCGCATCGACGTCGATTAAATACACCTCTTTGCTTGTCGTACGTGTAGTACGACGGCACCTCATCATAGGTGAGTGATCTAGCAAAGTTGTCCCCTTCACAGAGTCTGAAAAAGGCCAATTTCATTCTATCAAAAAGTACTCTGTGAAGGCCAACAGGAAAATTAAACACATCAACCAACACAGACAACAAAGGTAACCCCCGTTTCAGGATTTTTATAGGATGAGAGCGGCATATCGGCACCTATAACATCACATTTTGGGAACACAACCATAGCGCGATCTAACTCGACGCCAATGGCATCTAGTTAGAAAACGGAAACTACATATTATTTACCTAAATTAATTAAATTATGAATTATTTATTATTATTAGTAACAGCAGCAAGGATCAAAACTAAGAATTACATACTTAAATGAATTACCTACAACAAATGTGCTTGGTAAGATATAGCTTAGAACCAAAAGTTTGACTTGACTTCATGATAGTGTAGCTTGTTGTACCGCCAGCAATCAATCTGTTTAGTAATATTGGTGTGAAACTCTCCATACAATTAGATAGGACACGTGAAGTTCTCAGATTTCATAACAGTATCGTTCCTTATGCACATAAAAAATGCAAAAACTAAAAAAATAGAATTTTACGATTTTTTAAAACAATATTATAGGATTTGAACTCGCACCATTTAGTGCGGTAAACGGTCGCCTGACCTTACCGCTAAATTCCCCGTTGACATATTGTTGAAATAGCTGTTCCCTTGCAATTACTACCCCGCTCCTTTATAAAAATAGCGTGATTATTATGTTCCCAGAGTTAAAGTTTTATTTTTAGCTAAATAAATAAATAAACATGTCATTTTGTGCATTCAATTATTTTGTGCATTCAATTACGAACAAACACATTTTAAAATCAATACTGCTTACCTCCCATAACATACGGCGTGATAATATGTAGCCTAAAGCCTTCCTTGGTTTACTAAGAACATTTTTGCTGAATTTCAATTCAATCTATCCAGTAGTTTTGGCGTGAAGCCGTACCATACACACAGACAAACAGACAAACAGACAAACAGACAAAAATTCTAAAAAGTCACTTTTTGTCATCAGTTACGTTTTTCTAACAAAAGCCACTTATTTTTTCTCGAAAATTCACAATGTACAGTTTTTCTTTCGTTACTGTTTTATTATATGTATAGATGTATAGATAATAAATAGGCTACGCTAAAGCCTAAAGTAACATAGAGAAAATATTTGTGACAAACAAACCAAACCAATTTATTTTATTATTAAAAGTAAAAATACAAAGGCTCCAACTTCAATCTCTTACAATTGTTTCCGGCGAAAAGACTGTAAAGATAATAAAATCCTTGTTTAGCAAACTCAAGAAAAATTCAGTTAACATGAAATACAGTGTTGGCGTCCCGTTGTCTGCCAAATAAATTCCATCAAGGAATAGTTTGTTACGCAAAGTTGTGTCACTTATCCCAAAACTGTATCACATGAGGACGTGGTCCACAATGTATGTAAACCTCGTTGGCAAATTGAATAACTGCTATCAAGTGAACTTCAAGCCTTTACGGTTTAGCTCGGGTTCAACTTTGGTACACGATGTCAAGGTAACTAGATAATTCCTGGAAACTTCCAAACTGTCTCAAACTTTCATTTTGTTTACTTTTTTGTTCAAGTCTAATTTCCCACAGGGCGAATCCTCAAAAATTTACAGTTTTATTCGTAGGTACTGTAGGTAGTCTTATATGTAAAAGTTTTATTTCTTCCATAAAGGGGAGGTAAGCCTAAAACGGGTAGCCCGCCTAAAACGGGTATGCTTTTTAAATTGCGCACCGTTATTGCTAATAGGAATGTGTGCGTGCAGTGCGCGGCGCCTGCCGCTCGCCAATCACAGGGAGTCAGCGCATTTCTCTGGCGGACACGAGTTCACGGTAAGATAAGATAGAAGTTTTTTGCTATTTCCACTAAAAAAAATTGAGTAACATTACTTTTGAATACTCGAAATTGGTTTACAATATGTTCTTACTAGTTTTGTGTTATTATTTTGCAATAAATAGACGTTTTATTTATGTAATAGGTTGGCGTTTATTATTTCGGTTTTAAGGATATGAGTCGATTGAAAAAAATACATGCTTGTGGGCAAAAAGGGTAGGGGTAAAGCGGGTACCCGTTTTGCCCATACCCGATTTGCCTGTATAATTTTATTGGCTGCTTATTAGTTCTTTTATTTTTGCAGATGGTACAAAAGAAAGACTGCAAATGCATCGTGGGATGAGGGAGTTATGAAGGTTGCGATAGAAGAAGCTCTCAAAACTTCCGTCAATGGTGCAGCAAAAAAATATGGCATCAACCTTTCGACTTTACAGATACATGTAAAGAAAGGATGTAAAAAAAACTAGAAAGATTCACAACAGTTTTTACAGTAGCTCAAGAATTAGAGCTAGTTGAGTATCTATTTCATATGGATAATCTGTTTACGTTGCCAACTCATTACGTTGTCTACAAAGTGCCGCAACCATTCCAAGAATACTGGTCCATTGGTCCAACCATTATCACTGCAAGTAGCTGATGATCCTGGTGGAGCTCCATCTTAGTTATGATTGTTATGAAACAGTTCTAGTCATTGATTGACGTTGATCTCATGTAATTCAGTCCCTACCCGCTTTGCCCAAAAGCCCTACCTGCTTTAGGCCCCCCCTACGGGCAAAACGGGTAATTCGAATGGTAAAGATTTTGGTTATTTTTTTATTCTTAATGTACAAAACTACTAAATGTGTCATTTATTTTATAGTCCTTGATAACTAAACATTTCAAAATGTACAAATAAATGTTCAATATGTATCTATAAATTGTTTTTATTTATCATCAACCTTAGCTTACCCGTTTTGGGCTACTCTCCCCAACTTACCAACCCCAAAATACTAGCATTTTGAACGAAAAAGGAAGGAGTTTATTTTACTGGCATCTCTTAAACACAAACTCACACAACCGTACTTATTCCGATAGAATCATTTGATGGTTAATATATGGAAATTATTCAATACTCGTAGATATCTCTACTTCAACTCCTCGTTTCCCACGTCAAGAGCATAAATTCAGGTGAGTGGATAGCACGTCCTCAACACAACCCAATTAAGAAGCCAAGAATGCGGTCGACATAGTCGGAATTACATTGATTTGAACAGCACCGGCGCATCTCGAACCCATAGGAATTCCGCGCAGCCATAAATGTGGTCACCAGGATTAATCAAGCAAAAAGGGGACGGCGATCCATAACCTGAATACAGACATAACATCATGCCTATTTTCCCCGAAAGATTAGGCAGAGCTATACCTATAGTACAGCCACATTTTGCCCAGTTATGTATAAGTCCCATTTGATAGGGGGCGACCCAATTGCCATCAACCGGGGTACTAATCCAACTGCGGGCTACTACTGAGAATTTTCTCATGGAAAAATCCAATAACAATTTACCCGATCTGTGCATCGAGACCTCATGCAGTAGCGCTTGCAACCACTAGACCAACGAAGCCATCTTAAAGATATGTATTAGAGCCCGCAACTTCGTTCGCGTGGATGTCGTAAAACAATAATGAGTCTCTTGACTGATACTTTTTCTGAAAAAAAAGCAGCCTATACGCTACTTCTTATAACATCAGCTATCTGCCAGTGAAAGTCCCGTCAAAATTGGTCCTAACATTTCGGAGATTAGCCGGAGCAAACAGACAAAAATAGAAAAATAAAGTTTTTTTTTTATAAGTACCGTATATAGTTACATATGCATTTAGTAAAAGGCTGTTATTTTGACATTACAAACTGACACATTAATTTTATTTATTTGTACTATAGATACAAATTCCCTTAGCAAGATCACAAGATGCCTTCACACTTCTAAGCAATGTGTTCGGGTCACTAGGTTGATATCAATATAATTACTCAACGGCTGTTATATCGTGAGGAACGTTTCAGTAGGGTGAGTGTAGGCTGCTGCGGCACTCGGTACCCCCATTTGGCTCCTTTGATCGTGGGCCCGCGCTAATTTATGCAATTACTGCTTACTCAGCAACTTGGCTTGATATCAAGAAATTGACGATGGTGGGGCGCCTGACTTTCTGATAATTTTATTCAAGTCTCGCTTCACACCACAAACAAGCAAATGTTTTCATTAGAATTTGTAGGCGAGCATATTATTATTACTCTATTAGATTTTGTCGGCTTTGTTTGCTTAGGATTAGGTATTACACATGGTGTTGCGGTTGTTATCTTAGGTACTGGACAGTTTTTCTGTTTTCTGAACTTTCTGAAGTGGTTGAAATAAAGTGGAATGCTTTTAGATAAAACAGCAAAGCCTACTCCGACACTACAGGTTTGTACAGTAAGCTGTTTAAAACAGTGTTTTGATAAATTGTAGCTCTTTCAACCTGTATACCATGTTTGTATAAAGTTAATAGTATATTTTAGTTATGAGTAATCTCCAATTCACGGATGACTGCGCCCTGGAGTGTAAATGTGGTGCTGTCCCACAAACATTAGGGCACATAATATCGTGTCCTGTTGTCTGCACGCTACAAGAGGTGATGGACGCTGCTGAAGGTGCCAAGCTCTTAGCCAAAATCTGAGTCGTATATATATACTCGTAGATTGCCATCGACGGGCCAAGAAGAAGTCATGAGTTACGCCTTGGAATAAATGAGATATTATCATTAATTCCCAGTATCTCTTCGTTAAAACGAACTTACTTATTGTTTCATGTTTTATCTCGGTATCTACGTTGTTATAAAACGAAATTACGTAACAAGTTAAATAATGTGATAAAACCTGCAAATATTCCTTCCCAGTACTAGTAGATTGTAGATGGAAGGTTTTCATTCATAAAAGCTCGTCTACCTAGGAGTAAAATCATGTCTTTGTAAGCAAATATTGGGGTCTTAAACATCGTATAAATATTTGCTTGTTTGTGTGGGACTAACCTTACACAACTAGTTTTTTTAAGCAAGATATCATGTTTGTATAATTTTATTGCTCTCAAAACGGTGAAGGAAAACATCGTGAAGAAACCGACATATCCTAGAACCAAAAATTCGAAGACATGTGACATCTACCAAATACCAACCCGCACACTCCTCTCACAGATAGGAGGCGTGTTTCCCAGCAGTGGGAACATTAAGGGCTGATTATGATGATAATTTTATTAGATACATGATTCCTGGAATGGAGACCACGTATCGACGAGCATAACGTGAGACGCCCCCCAGCTAGTGGGACAGACTGGATGTGGAAGGCGGAGGACAGGGTTTTGTGGCGTAGCCAGCAGTGGCTGAGTTGATTGAGTGATTACATACAAAAATATAAAATAGGTAATGTTATTAATAATCAAGCGAAGTTTTCGTAAAAAAGCATCATTCACCAAGCTGTTCGTTAAACCAGTACCTACTATTTCTATTAGGTACAAAGACTATGACCTCACTCCATTTGGATTGAGGAACCCTCTTACGTTCCTCAGGCGTTGCGTATGCAAATCTCTGATCCGATCACTCGGGTTACATCCCACATTTCTTTGCCCGGATGTATTTCCCAATCTCACAGTATTATCTCTTATCTTTACACCCCAGTTCTCGCAAAATAGATAGCAATCCGAAAGGCAACGATTGCTATCGCCGGACATAGTCTAGCTTCCATAGTTCTACTACAATATTTTACTTTAGCATACCGTTTCCGAACACATTATTACGCAAACAAGGTGTAAATCCTTCGGGTACGTAACTTAGTATAAACAGATACATATTACACTCATACTTGCAGCGTATGGCAGCGCTGTACGTTACCAAACTTTATGGAGGAGACTTATCGTCTATCCAACTAAAGCGCTCGAAGCACAGGTAGGATCCGTTCGAGATTAAAACATTCTGGGTCACTATTGCCCTATTGAACTTCAATGTTTTTAAAGATATAGTTTAAACAAGTACTTAGTTCTACAGCTCTTATTTGCGACGTTGTCAAATATTACAGTGTTTCGATTAATTAGAAATATTGCTCTGTATAGATCTATATGGTTGGTTATGAATTGCAATATTTGATATTTTATTTTAGTTTTAGGTAAAAAAAAGCTTGGGAAACTTTCTAAATGATTTTTGCACAAAACTGTTACAGCACCTAATTCAGTGTATTACAGGGCGATATTTCATATGTAACTTTATTTTGTAATATTGATAAATTAATCAAAATAGAGAAACAAATTACAGCTATTTGCGACGTTGCCAACTTTCAGAATGCACTCAGTTAAGACTTCACTTTACGTCCGGCCGATGGGTCCCTTTCACGCCGCCGCCGCCGGAACGGACAAATGCTCACTATTTAGCCTCGGCCCTTTTAGACTACGCTGTCTTTATGTAGTTCCACTTAAAAGGGTTGTAAGGTATATTATTAGAAACCTTACATCCGGGGCTGAAAGCAACAAGCACCTACTTATTTTGTAGGTTTAATTATATACTCCTTTTTTGACTTAATATTCTTTTGTGTGTTGGGTAAATACTCGTAGATGTCTTCATTCTGTAATAATTTTGCTTAGATTTTTAATTGGTAAAAGGGTGTACTTTAATAAAATATATATATATATATATTCAGGATACTTTTGATTGCTAGGTAAGTACATTCCCTAGGCTAGTTATAAGTGTTCTTTGAATAAAATAATATTACTGGATATTTGCTTCAATTTAATGCGAAAGTCAGAGTAGCCCGCGAAATTCAATTTTTCTTACTTTTTTTGCAATTTGATATCGACCTGTTATACGAGTATGTTGATCTAAATATATATTGTCAAAGTCAAGTCAAAGTCAAATCATTTATTTCAAATAGGCACTTAACAGGAACTTTTGAACGTCAAAAATTACTAAAATAGAATTGATTCTAGTCGCCCATTCCAAAAGGTAGTTTTCGTATGGAGAAGAATGCTGATTCTAATGACTATAAATCTATAAATCCATATTTGTTACGGTGCGAATTATATTTTATTCAACTTAGGACCTGAACCTGTCCTGCAGATTTAAAAAACGTAAGTAAATTTGAATTTCGCGGACTACCTTAGCACATCACGCTTGTTACCTAACTTCTAACTTGCTTCTTCTTTCATCCCCTTTAAGAGCGTTTACGCCGTACGGCATTTCATACAAACTTACAAGCCTTTATTTTTCGAAACGAATGAACCGATTTTAAGGGGCTTACATGACCTAAACGCAAAAACGCAAGTTTTAGATTAGAAGTATGTGATCGACTACAGTCAAGACAAAATCAGAAAAATATATGATATTCTTCAGGATATATGATAGGTTGATAGTGTGTTGAAAACATAATACAACTAATTTGATACGATAGAAAAAAATCATACCTCTAAAAACTTTCTTTTTACGATAAAACCATACTAATATATATAAAATCAAACTGATTTTTGTCAGATTATTCTACAAGCAACATACTTAAACACTAGTGTTTTAATTTTTTAGTCCAAACAAAAGATTTTTTTGTAATTAAATAATTGCTTCATATTTTGCAATAAATTACCAGCGTTGTGTCATCGCGCTTTTCTTTCTTTTTTATGCCGTCCAACAGTGACCGCGCTTTAGCTCATGTAAGAACACTTCATACGCATAAGCAAGATACAAAGGTCTAAAAATTTAGTAGAATTTTTTTTCGAAAAATAGTGTTACAGCCAAATTAGACTGATTTTAAATTTTCCATAGAAACAGAGATTTCCAGCTATCTTTTTTTAAATAAGACATTTCGAAAATGTTGTCTACTAACTTTTTAGACCTTAGTATCTTGCTTATGCGTACGAAGTTTCATTAAAATCGGTTCATTCATTTCCAAAAACTTGGAAAACAGGCTTGAAAATTTATATGAAATGCCGTGTTTGTATAAAAGCGTAAACCGCCCAAAACAAACAGTAAATATTATAATGATGATGAAAAAATGTTCTCTAAATGGCATCCTTATCAATTTTCAGTATTCCGTGGGAGTCCCCGCGCGTTAAGCACTTAATAAATCTGCAAAGCAATATCGGTTTGAATTTACTGGTGCTGATAAATTGATATCGAAATTGCTCGTAACTCAATAGATAACGGCGCGGGAAAACGGTAAAATTAATAGCGCGGTTTAATTGGCTTTTTTTTCAGCTTTAGACGTTTTGTGAAACAGCCTTTTTAGCGGTCACCTGTGTTATTGTGTTTGATCATCTTTCTGGGCACTGGTTGGTACAATATGCCAAATAAAATACTCGTAATTTTGTGTGGATGTAGATTACTTGGTGGTCAATTATGTGATTTGTGCCTTATGTAATTTTATGATGACATCCAAAAAAATCTGAAGTGGTTTTTCTGCATTCGACGCATACGACGGGTGATCAATACTTCACTTTTAAATACTTAATTTACGTGTTGCAGGTCGCGTAGGTTCGAACTCAGACAGGCGCTTTACTTTGAGTAAATTATTCCATCACCACTACTCTCAAAACGATGAAAGAAAACATCGTGAGGAAACCGTCATGTCCTAGAACCAAAACTTCGAAGACATGTGACATCTACCATCCCGCAGTGGGCCAGTGGGATTACGGCCTCCCCTCTCACCGAGAGGACGCCTGTGTCCCAGCAGAAGGAACATTATAGGCTGATTATGTATTATATGATAATTAATCATGACTGGTCGCTTATATATAACATAACATGACTGGTCGCTTATATCTATACATATAATAAAATTGTAGAAAAGTGGTGTCTGTACAATGGAAATATATTAAAAAAAAGTAGCAGGGGTTGTTATTATATCGATGCCGAACCCGAAAATGTAATTAAATTTTTTTTTGTCTGTTTGTCTGTTTGTCTGCTGTGTTTGTGCACGCTAATATCAGAAACGGCTTATTCGATTTAGATGCGGTTTTCACTAATATATTGTAGTAAGCTTCACTTAACATTTAGTGTTTATTTCATGTCAATCGGTTCATAAATAAAAAAGTTATGTCAATTTAAAGAATCACGGCGAACATTTGTTAAGGTATTCTATCAGAGTACGTAAACGCCTCGCGCCTGCGCGTCCGTGGCTATATATACAAGGTGTAACGGAAAGGGGGTATCAACCCTGAAGGAGGTGAATGAAGATGAAAAAAAAAATTTGGACCTCCCATAGTAATAGCACATTTACTATGGGATTATTATGATTTACTATTACTATAATTTTTTTTTCATATTTCGACCTATGTTCTTTGGGGAAATTTGTTCAGTTTCATGAGCACATTCACCTTCTTCAGGGTTGATACCCCCTTTCCGTTACACCTTATATAAAGCGCGCTGAGAGCCGCGCCGCTGCCATAATTCCGATCCAGCCTGTCCCTTGCTGCCCTGTCCCAGCGACGCCCAAAGCCGAGGTCCGTACCCCACAGGGGGTGCCCTTAGCGTGTAGTTGCTTAGTTTTTAAGTTTATATTGTGTAGTTAAGTTGTGTATTATGCCCTGGCTGGAGGCCTTAATTTATTGAGGCATCCACAGGAAAGCCAGGTTAAGCAGTCGACAACCCCTCAGGTTGAACTGCGAGATGACCATTTCAAAAGAAAACGCGCCGCTGCCATAAGGATTCAGTTATTCGTAGCGAACGCACGTATCCTGGAGAGTATAGGCGAATAGTTGGATTCGATTATTGCGATTTACTTGAATACTGACTGTTTGCATATTTCATTTATTTATATTTTAGGGTTTGTAGGTTAGGTTCTTTTTCTTAATTTTCTTTAAAATTTTGTAAGTATTTGGTATAGGTTAGGCGGTTCTTTCCTTGATTTTTGGGTATTTACTTATCTTAATTTTTATTTAGGGTTTTGTAAATAAATATTGTAAGCATTTATTATTGGTTAGGCATTTCTTTCCCTGATTTTCGGTATACTTATCTTAATTTGTATTTAGGGTTTGTATATAAATATTATAAGTATTTGGTATAGGTTAGGCATTTCTTTTCTTGATTTTCTTTATTAAGTATAAGTTCATTAGCTTAGGTTAGTAATTATTTTTTCTAGCAATTCTTTTGTTATATAAAGTTAGTACGTTTGTCTGTGTAGAAGAATAGCACCACCCCTTACTTCCCGTGGGTGTCGTAAAAGGCGACTAAGGGTCTCACCGGAGAATGGGCAGCAGCGTTCTCTAAGCATTCCACCACCATACCATACTGCGATCGCCAACCCGCCTGCCAAGCGTGGCGATTATGGCAAACCCCCCCAAAATTGGGGGAGGCCTATGTCCAGCAGTGGACGTATATCGGCTGAAATGATGATGATAATGACTTTTGGTTTACACGTCTTAACACTTATTACTTAAACTGTGATAATTTCAGATTGTATAATAATCTGTAAGTATTTATAATTTAATTGTTTACGATAGTACGTGTTTACTAAATAACTGTGTGTTAAGTAGTAAGTACTATTTTATTGTAAGAATGCCTCGAAGAAGATCCAACCTCTCCCAATGTAGCAGAAATGCTAAAAGGATGAGATTAGTTCGATCACAGGAATCTGAGGAAGGTCGTGAGGCAAAAGGCTCTCTGCACCAGGCTAGGTTTCGTGCTGCAGAAACTTCGACTCAGCGAGAATCTCGACTGAGTTTAAATCGTTCTCGAATGATGACAACTCGAAATAGGGAAAACGGGGAACAACGAAAGGCACGTTTATCTGTCGATCGCGAAGCTCACGCGCTATCGCGTGAGTCTGAGACTTTTGCTGTCAGGGAAACCCGCCTGAGCTCCCAGAGAGTACGGACAACAAATGCTCGATCCCAGGAGACACAGGAGGAACGGGAAATACGTCTCACTGCCGATCGTGAAGCTCATACACTATCGCGTGAGTCTGAGACTTTCACTGATAGGGAAATTCGTCTGAGTTCTCAGAGGGTTCGGACAGCAAATGATCGGTCTCAGAAAACACAGGAAGAACGAGAAATACGTCTCACTGCCGATCGTGAAGCTCAAGCACTAGAGTCTGAGACTTTCACTGAAATTCGCCTGAGTTCTCAGAGGGTTCGGACAGCAAATGCCCGGTCTGTAGACGGTAGATGTAATTTAAAATATGCTGCCCGAAAAGTCACTATTCCACGCGGACGAAGTCGCGGGCACAGCTAGTATAACATAAGCGAGCGGGAGGAGTGTTTGAATTATTTCTATGATATATGGTAATGTATATAGGTATGGATCTATGATATATAGGTATGGAATGGTATTATTGATGATTGTGTTCCCAGAAAAATGCGACTCAGCCGTGAAATTCTAGGTACCATTACCCTGAGTGGTACACGGCAGATATTATTCGCGACTTAAAATTAAAAGCACTGCTTCATAAGAAGTGCAAAATTAGTGGATTAACGATTGATTACGAAATGTTTTCTCAGTGTAGAGCTAGGGTTAAAATAATAATAGAAATGGCACACGACAGACACCTTGAGAATGTGCAATACAATCTCGCAAAGGATCCTAAATCTTTCTGGGATTATGTGAGAAGCAAAAAGGGTATAGTGAACCGATAAAAAAACACAAAAATTGTCAAATATCGGAGATCGAATGTGCTCACGAATTTGCAAATTTTTTCAAGTCCGTAAACAGTCCCCTGATAGCTAAACTAGACGTGCAAGCCGCGGTGGCCGAGAGTAACGCAAGTAGTTCCCAAATACTTATAGGGAGTATTGATAGGAGCCAGGTAAGGGAGGCTCTAACTAAACTTAAACCTAAGCGTTCAGCGAGACCAGATGGCATCCCACCATTTATTATTAGAGACTGCAGGGATTCTAGTATACTTATATAATGTATGTTTTGAACAGTCATACTTTCCGGAACGCTGGAAAATTACACGAGTAATACCTGCAGTACCTAAGGGCGAAGCAGGGAGTGAAGTTAGTGGGTATACTCCGGTGGCGGTGCTGTCGGTACCAGCGAAAGTATTTAAGTCAGTAATCCATCATTGTGTCTTACACCAGGTTTCAGTCACGTTGTTCAACTCACAGCATGGGTTTAGGCCGGTTCGTAGCATGACTACAAAGTTGCTGAATTTTATGGCATATGTGGTTCCTAGCGTGGATTTGGGAGTGCAGGTCGATGCTGCATACTTTGATTTTAAAAAAGCTTTCGATTTGGTCGATAATGACATTTTACTGACAAAGCTTGCGGCAGTCGGATGCACTCCTAAATTGCTGAAATTCTTTGCTGATCATATGAGTAACAGAAAGCAGTATGTATAATATGCTGGGTACAAATCTGAGCCCTATTTTACGAGGTCAGGGCAGTAATTTAGGACCACTTCAATTTATAATAATGGTAAATGACTTGCCCGAGGTCGTCAGGAATGCCAAGTGCCTTTTGTTTGCTGACGATCTAAAATTGCTACTAGGTGTGAAAGAGCAAAAGGACTTGGAGCGCTTACAGGAAGACTTAGGCAGGGTTGTTGAATGGGGAAAGAAGAATAAGTTGGTGTTTAATACGTCAAAGTGTTCGGTAATAACTTTTAGTAGGATGAAAATGCCCAAGAAATATATTGTAGAGTGGACAACACGGTATTAAAAAGAACGGAAACGGTGGGGGATTAAGGAGTACGCCTTGACTCGGGCCTGGCATTTCGTAATCACATCGTGAATGTTTGTAAAAACGTTTGTTTTTTTGTTTCGTTCTGAGAAGAGCAGAGGGTTTTACAAGCATCGCTGCGCTAACGTCTTTGTATAATGCATTGGTAAGAAGTCAGCTCGAATGTAACGCAATCATATGGGTTCCGCATAAAGCTAAATACAGTCTCATGCTGGAGGGTATACAAAATAAATTTACTTATAGGTTTCTGTACATAAGGTGGTATGGTGTGTATCCATTTTATCCATTGATGTATCCAACTTTGTTTGTTATAGGCATGGTGGGATACAATAAATTGGAAACAAGGAGGGACATAGCTCTTGCTACCTATATTTTTAAATTATTACGTGGCAAGACTTCAATCCTAGGTATATTACAAGAAATAAACCTGTGTGTGCCCGACAATTATGTGTTGCGAAGGCGACAACCACGTCTATTGGCGGTGCCCAGTAGTAGGACCGATCTACTGAGTAAAGCCCCTATAATGCGCACCTTGCGTGTACTTAATGACGTAGCAGACAGCATAGATCTTTTTACTTGTTCTCTGAGTGAGTTCACAAAAACCACGACGTACAGAATATGTTATGGTAAATAATAAAACTGAAATTATGGCCACACTATTAGGAAATTCCTGTAATGTAAAGTGATGTTGAGTTAATAAATAAATAAATAAAAAAACTTAATAAACAAAAGCTCTAATGGAAGTTACAGCTGAATGATTATAATTACAAACAAAACCTCCAAACGAGATCCTACACACTCAATATCTGGGAAATCTTCTACAAAACCTAATATGACGTAATAAACAAAACACAAACACAAAGTTGATTCCAAACTCGAAGACGATTGTTTATCACACCTTTATACCTACCACAGCAAACAATACCCAGGTGCGTTCTGTCCTGAAAAGTTACCAAGCGAAAATTTATACGTAACAAAATACCTCGAAATGGGTAATATGTTATCGCTGCGGTAGGCTAAAGCCACATTAATGTGAGTGAGCGTGTACCAAGATGGTAGAAGTGTTGTGGGTAAATGTACCGCGCGTGAGGAACTATTGCTCTTTCCTGGATCTTACATTGTCTGAAGCCTAATGTTCGGTAACGCGAAGTTATGGAACAAATACTACAGCTGTTTCTTTTTTTCGTACCTATCGGATTGGAACAAACATATACCGTTCAATACCTTTTGATATAAGACGTAGATCGTGTTGATGGAATCTTGAACTGTTCTATTTATATCACAAAATCCACTTGTGACTAAGAGGAATTCGTTAATGATTTTCAAGGAATAATCGCGAAACAACGGATCACATCAGCTTTAATATACTTAAAGGTCACCAGTGATTTATTATTTTTTATGTTTATTTAGGTTCCTATGTTACCAAAAACCTTTAGACCTTTGACCTTCCAGTTTCATTTAGCGTATAGGTCGAAGTTGAGCTATAACATTTTATACAGATAATGCCGTCGGTTATATAATCATTGTAGTTTATGTGACAACTTAATTGTTAGTTTGTCTTGGGAACCAAGTAAGAGGGAGGAATGAAGGCAGTTTTGGACACAAGCCAAAGCTCGAACGAATCTTGTCTCTAAAAGTTTGCATAGCATTAAGTACAGGAATATAATTTCAAATAGCTATTCTATTCATTGTGTTCCAAGATTGCCGAGTAAGAAACATTCTTTTTAAACTTAACAAAAGGTTTTTCTTTTATTAGCTTGCAGAAATAGAGAGGTCATAATAAACTTGACTTTAAAATAAGGTCACAGTGTGATGTTTCTAGATGTTTTCCGTAGTTGGAAAATACACTTTATCATCATAACACAATGCTCGTAAAAATATTTCAACATTGATTATTAAGAATTGTAATAAATATCGTTTGTTTACATATAATAAAATTTTATGAACCAACACAATTTTGTTATAGTAATGACGTAACTTAGTAATAAAAATTCGCTGCGCTGTAATATCAAATTCTTTTCAAATTTTCGAAGTGCAAAAATTCTCCGTCATTAAATTTGGTCTACTTTATATTCAAATACGATTTTATCGAACTTCAGAAGTAAGGCTTCGCTGAGATACAGAATTCAATAAAACGAGCACAGACTTATGATGTATTGAGTAAGAATAAAAATAAACGTAAGACTTTGAAAGCCAAGTTTTTTATTTATGTAGGCTAACATAAATAAGTGTGTGGCTTGCGTGTGGGTCGGTTTCGACCCAAGCGCTCATTATGCTGCCTTTATCACGGAATGACGGTCAAAAGGGCGCGTCCTAATCAGCAATTTTCATCTTGTACCTCAACATGCTTTCTCTTGAGAATTCAGAACTTAATTCTTTCCGCTTAACAAGGAAACTTGGCAAACGTTCGACTTTACCCGTAAACTTAAATGAAAGTAAGTATTGCAATTTATTTTTTGAAACCACTTACAACTTTACCTGGATATAATACTCTCTATGTTTATCGTTCCAAATGAATCGTTTACGTAATGTCATGTCTCTAATTGCTTGGAAAAGGTTTAACGTTTCATTTCAAATTCAAATGTTACTTTACTTAACGTTATTTAGGTATTTAAATTCATACTAATATTATAAATGCGAAAGTGTGTGTGTTACCTCTTCGCGCTTAAGCCGCTGAACCGGTTTAGATGAAATTTGGTATAGAGATAGTTTGAGTCCCGGGAAAGGACATACGATAGTTTTATCCCGATATTCCCACGGGATCGACACTTACGCGGGTGAAACCTCGGGGCGCTGCTAGGCATAGAATAATGTTACCTTATAAATAAACTAGCTGACTCGGCGAACTTCGAAGGTAGGTACCGACTCAAATTTTGTTTGTTATTTTTTCCCATGCTTCTGCTACTCGGGGCGAAGACAAACCCGACAAATAAAATATCATAAAAATCAGTCCAGATGTGTGCCGCATAAATCACGGGTTCGACCCGTGATTTCTAATAAAATTCAATTATGATTCGAAAGTCACGTGGCGCCATCTATTATCATAATAAGGTTATTGTTGTTTTCCTCGGGAACAGCACTTTTTTCGAGATGAAAGGTTATGTCCGTTTCTGTACACCTGACAGCGTATATGCAAAATTACAGGATTATCGGTTCAATGGTTTAGGCATGAAAGCGTAACAAATAAACAAACTTACTTTCGCATTTATAATATATAAAAGTATATATACACCTATAAAGTTAGGATATTAGCAAAGATGAGCTGTGATATGCTGTTTGACATAAAAAATCGGTTAGTCTAAAGCCATTCTCAGGACGAGTATATTTATAAGGAGCTCTACGCTTACTCTGAAAACAATTAAAATTACTATACCGAACAGTAAATAACACAAGATTTTCTTATGAAAGCGACATAGAAACATAAATTGGGGAGTTTCGCTCGAAGCAAGCTTCATTATAAATTACTCTGTCGTCGAAAATGTGTTGGTTAAATACATTAATATGGACGCCCAAGCTCTTCTTGTGAAACTTAGTTGCAATTAGCTAGTGCCTCAACCTATATTCGAGTATGTGGTGATAGTAAGGCTAATATAAACATCACCAGTATAGTTTATATCAGTAAGAACAGCCAGTATTATTTGGTCGGCATCAACAGATACTGTAGAAAAGTGGTACAAAGTCCTTATAGTCCGCCTAACATGTTCACACTGCTCGAACACAGGGCCCCTCTCTTCGAGAGGAAGTGGGCTGTAAACTACCATGCGGCCCCGGTGCAAGTTGGTAGATATCACGTCATGTCTTCAAATTTTTGGGTCTAAGACATTTTAGCCGGTTTTCTCACGATGTTGGAAAGAGGTGAGCAGTTGTGATGAAATTATAAATAAATAAACCATTTACTTTCAGGTAACAAAGACCCATAGATACATACCTTAACCTAAGTATACATATAGAAACAATTTTGTTAGGAAATAAAACTTATTATCTATGTTAGTATCACTTAGTTGCACTTAGTCTTTGTGCGTTCCGGTGGCACTTGTCCACGAAAGCAGCAGAATACCACATCCTGCGGCCAAAAGTTTTCTTCCATCACCAGGTGCAGGTAGCATGTTGGTATGCGCACCACAAACGCCTTAAAGTTGATGTTGCGATGCGACTCCAGCAGCTGTACCTACTCCAGGCGCGTACTTCAACCTTTGGCGCACATACGTCATGATGTCTTCCGCTTCAGTGTGTAGTGGAGGATTATACCTACTACATCTCGTAAGTCAAGGCTGGTCCACCACTGCACTCAATACGAAATCATCATCTACCTAGCCTTTTCCCAACTATGTTGGGGTCGCTTTCCAGTCTAACCGGATGCAGCTGAATACCGGTATTTTACATGGAGTGACTGCCTATCTGACCTCCATAACCCAATTACTAGGTTATACGATACCCCTTGGTAAGACTGATTGTCAGACTTTCGGGCTTCTGACGACCCGTAACGACTGTCAAAGATTCACGAATGACAGCCGGGACCAACGGCTTAACGTGCTTTCCGAGGCACAGAGAGGTTTTGATATGTAAAGACAAAGTATAAACTCGTCAATACAAAGTAATTTAAGTTAGTTCAATACAAAGTAATTTAAGCAAGTTAATTTAATAAACTAACCCCTTACTCAAAAACGTCGTATAGCGTCTGTATAGTTACACAACGCTTTGTCTTCTTCTTTCGAAAGTCCAAGTACTGACGACTGAAAGAGAAAAATCGGTGTGTAACTATTCGTCTGATATAATACGTTTATAAGTAAGGGGGTCTTATTATAAAGAGAAAGGATTTGATTTTTTTGTATATTTGTTTCTTACGCTTTCACGCTAAAACAGCTGAACAGTTTTGGATGGAATTTGGGACATGGGTATACCATGATCTGGTTTACGACAAAGAATTCTTTTTATCGTGATATCGCCACGGAATCGAGTTTACCTATGCGGGTGAAACCGCAGGGCGCAGCTAGTTGTATATAAAGTTAACTACATGTTCTGTCCGTATATTCAAATCACAAAGTTCATTCTTTGACAGTTGTGATTTAAATAAATCGGAGAATTTTGACAGTTGTGATTTAAATATATACAGACAATGTAGCCCCGCTTCGCGGGGCTCCTATTTCTGTGTAAAGGGTTTAAAGTAATCTAACCAAACCGAACCTCGGGGTGCCCTTCGCTCGCTCTAGAATCCTATGTCGACGTAGCCCCGCTTCGCTAATGTGATTAATTCTGTGTCAATTATCACTTTATCTAAATTGAGTAGACATTATAAATAATGGCTAGATAATATATATAATATCCGGATTTATTACTTTTGCTGTGACATATGTATACATAGTATATCAAAGCCAAAGAAGAGTCAAAAATGCCATAAAACTTACTTTGATCTCAATATCACCAGACCATTTTTGTCAGTTCTATTTACGTCACTATTTTCATTCGAACGATTTTCTCATGGAAAATAGATCCACGTCTCTTGCTTGATTCCCCAAATTCTATTTGAATCAGTGAATGTTAAGTCGGTTTGAAGTAATGCGGCGAGCGGTGGTCATTCATCAAGTAGTGGCTGGCAGTGTTTTGTTTATATGTTGTATGGATTGTAAATGTAGGTTATTTGTGTTTATTTTTCAGTAGTGTTCTATGATTGTCTTGATAACTAGGTATTCTGTCCTAACAATTATTATAGATCAGTAGTGCTATTTTGAAAAACATCTCACCGTGAAAACTTAGATGAAGTGAGCAGGAAGCGAACTGTCAATAGTGTCAAACCCTGGCATCGGATGCGATGACAGTTCACTAGAAGCTCCACTCAGAATACGTCGGCTGATTTTTTTGAAGTGAAAACTTCTTTAGCGGCGTTGTACACTTTTTTTGTAATGGGTAAAAAATGTTAAACTCGCGTCAGGACACGTGACCCTGATCGTAAGATTCGTAAGATGACACGTGCAATCCACCGGGCTTAAACTCGGTGCTTTTGATAAACACCCGATAAACACCCGTAAACATCCATAAACACCCACAAAATTGGGTGTTCATCAAAGCACCGGGCTTAAGCCCGGATGGATTGCCCATCTATAGACGTGACCCTGACCGTAAGATGACATGTGACCCTGATCGAAAATTCGTAAGATTCAAAAAAATCAAAAATTGAAAACAAGTATACAGGATCAAATTACAGACAGACAGACAGAGACAGACAGTTAGTTTCAGTTACGGTAAACAACGTTAATATTCAAGTTTTCACTTCTGCTGGCACTCCCGGAGTGCAACCCGTCGTTTTATTTTTACCCGACTGCGCGACGCAAAGGAGTGGTAATGTGTTCATCAGCCTATGTATGTATGTATGTATGTATGTATGTATGTATGTTTATATGTTCCTTTGAAGCACTATACAGACCAAACGCCTGGGCCGATTTTTATGATTCACACGTTAATCGATTCCTGTTAGTCCGGCGAGTGTCACTAAAGACATGACGTTAGTGAAAATTCAATATGGCGACTACTGGACGCCATATAAAATTTTTTTTTTCAAAACCTATCGAGTGGGGTATCAAAATAAAGGGTTTTAAAAGATGACTACAAAAATATATACAACATATAAACTTAAAAGCAATTCGAAGTGACAAATCGCAAAAAAACACCTACCAAGAACTAAATCGTCTGCGAAATCTTTCTTTGTAAACTAAAAAGCTGTAAATAAAAAAAGTTATTTAATAAAATCAAAAAACCCGACTGCGGTAAAAAACTTACGTTGAAAGAAACTGAAAAGCTAAAAACAAGCCCATTTTAAATTAAATAAAAGTTGGAAGCAGGCGGGACCCATTTGAAAATACAATAAAAATGTTGTGGGTCCCGCCTGCTTCCAACTTTTATTTAATTTAAAATGGGCTTGTTTTTAGCTTTTCAGTTTCTTTCAACGTAAGTTTTTTTCCGCAGTCGGGTTTTTTGATTTTTTTAAATAACTTTTTTTTTATTTTCTTTCTTTTGTTTATTTTAGGCTATTTTGTTGGTACAGACAAAGTAACTCTCATTGATTAATTTAACAAACAAACGAATAACAAAGTCAATTTCAGTGAAACGAAATATAGAATCTGCTTTGGAGTTCTTTGTGTGTATGACTAGCCTATTTTTGGCCAAAAAATCAGCATTGCCACAAAACGTGGCAATGGGCACTTTTCCCGTTGACAGTGATGTGGACGAATTTCTTGATGGCCCTATGATTTTTTCCCCCTTATTTGTATAAGTACATGTACATCTTATTATTTTAAGTCTATTAGCAAAGAAGGAATGAATACCGACGACAAGTTACGTCTTCTTTGGTATATTTTGTGGACATGGCAACAGTATACTCGTACAAACTTTTTTAAACAACACCTCTACCTACTTATAGTCAATACTTTCTAAAAGTACTTTCAGCCTTAGATATAAATACGCTTTTATTGGAAAAATACGTGTATAATAGGCCGGCTTAGTATTAATTGGGGATAATCCTTAAAAATAAAAATCGGGTTCCGTACCATCATAATAATTTGTTTTTAAATTTTCACCGGCGAGACCTATAGTCGTCAGAGATAACACTGCACGCTGCGGTGTAGAATACTGCAGTTTTAGGTCAGCGCCATCTCTTGACTGATAGTGGAATTAATGTAACTTTTGTGGATGATTTCTGAAAAAGTGCGCTATTTAGAGACATCGTTTTATTTTTCCTGTAATCTTACTTACACTTCACATAGAATTATTTCAGATTTTTCTCTTTGCAAACTTCGGAGATAAGGGGGGGGGGGGGGCGGTATTTTTTTTACATCTTTCATCAAAAGTCGAAAACTATGCGGACTAAAAAAACAAAAAAAATTGAGAATGTACAAACTGCGCTCATTTATATGATACCCCACATGCCCTAGTAGCTCCACTTCGAATTTTTCAGACACCTTTCAGTCCCTGTTGCAAAAGAAATAAAAATCCTTTCTTATTTGCAAAATAGTTGGGCAAACGTCATCTAAAACTGTTCCAAATTTTAAATTGATAGCATTAGTAGTACTTGAGATATCCAGCTGTGACAGACGGACAGACAGACAGACTGAGTCTCACCATAAGGGTTCCGTTTTACCATTTTGCTACGGAACCCTAATAACAGCGGCAAAGTATCGGACTTACCAGAGATCCTAGCTTTTGTTAATACAATTTGCAAGATACTTAAAATTTTCTTAAAAAAAGAATGACATAAATGTAAGCACCACATCTTAAAAAATGCTTTATTTTATTCATCTTGATTAAAATAAACACACCTAAACAAGAAAATACGTTTTTCCTATAATTTTAAATTTAGTGTTTCGTCGCAAAATATATTATTTAGTTAGTACTTTGTGTCAAGTCATATTTATAATGTTGTATTATTAATGAGATAGTATATTATTTATTTTAATTACAAATAAACAATTTAACACTAAAATATACATATTATACAGTATATACAAGTATATAAAAAAGGTAAAGAAAAAGACAGGAAGCTCATTGGGCATCAAAAAATTCGTCCGCATCGCTGTCAATGGCACAAGTGCCCAAAAGGCTGGCAGCATTACCACGTTGGATGGCTATAATGTTGATTATAATGTTGTATATTTTATTGTATATTGTAGAGCGTTGTGGCGCAGCATGGAAGAGATTAATTTCCAACAGTGGACTGCAATAGGCTGAGTTGATTGTATATTTCAGCTAAATTGACTGTGTTGTGTTAGTCAGAGATATGTCGTGATAGCCAACAGCTAGAAATAAAGTTGTAGCCACTGGCCACCCATTTATATTAACAGTCCTGTTATAGTGCTAGTGACGAAATCTTCTTCTATATATATATATATATAAAATGGTAAACTGACTGATTGTTGATATATCAACGCACAGCCCAAGCCGCTGGTCCTAGAGACATGAAACTTGGAGGGTGTATTCTTTGTGAAGAGTAAGTATCCACTAAGAAAGGATTTTAGGGAATTCTACCCCTAAAGGGGTGAAATAGGGGATGGAACTTTATATGAAAGTCCGTCAGTTTTGAAGTCAGGCTTTTCAAATTTTGTGTTTAGGCAGAGGATTGAAAATTAATTTACACATGTCTCAGCGTTTTTGACAAATGTGCCCCCGAAGGGTTAAAAAGGGGGATGAAGTTGTGTATGGAAAGTCCTTAGTTTTAGTCCTAGAGACATGAAACTTGGAGGGTGTATTCTTTGTGAAGAGTAAGTATCCACTAAGAAAGAATTTTTGGGAATTCTACCCCTATAGGGGTGAAATAGGGGATGGAAGTTTATATGAAAATCCGTCAGTTTTGAAGTTAAGATCTTCAAATTTTGTGCTTAGGTAGAAGATTGAAAATTAATTTACACATTGCTCAGCGTTTTTGACAATTCTACCCCCGAAGGGTTAAAAAGGGGGATGGAGTTGTACAAGAAGTAAAATCACTAAGTTTATTATCTAGGCTTATGATTGGAAGGTAACGCAACGGTGTTGTTAGAATTTCAACCCTTAAGGGCACCCCCTTAAGGGTTGAAATTCTAACAACACCGTTGTACAACTTCATCCCCCTTTTTAACCCTTCGGGGGTAGAATTGTCAAAAACGCTGAGACATGTGTAAATTAATTTACACATGAAACGTTATCCCCCTTTTCACCAAAAGGGGGATAACGTTTTGTTTTTAATTATATAATCTATATTATATCAAATTCGATGACCTGACTGAAATATCAACCCATAGCTTATACCGCTGGTCCTAGAGATATGAATTTGGGAGGGTGTGTTCTTTGTTAAGAGTAGGTATCCACTAAGAAAGGGTTTTTGGATATTCAACCTTTAAGGAGGTGAAAAGGGGGGATTTTGTTAGTATGAAAAATCTTATTCCTTGAGTTAATAACCTTGAAGCTTGGCACCACTTGGCAATACTTAGCCAAATCAATTATGAAGCTTGGCATTTTTTGTTTTTCTAAACTACCCTCTAAGGACGGATTGGGGTGTGTCAAAATTTTTATGGAAGAATTTTAACGCCCTGTCCGATTAACTCGAAACTGAGTATGTATACTTATAACTAAAAATGAAGATTAACATGTTGATACATGTCAATCATTATTTTTAGTTATAAGTTTTCTGAAAATCTACCCCTAACTGCGTGAAAAAGGGTAGTTAATTTTACAGGGGAGGATTTTACTGCGTGACTTGAGTAGCTCGAAAATTGGTATAAAATAATAATTAATCTATGAGTCAAGTTATGAACACATCTTAAATGATTTTTTTAAATGTCCACCCCGATAAGGGTGAAAACCAGGGATACAGATTAAATGAAAATAAACTGAAAACTTTGCAAGAATACTATCTAAGTAAATTATGGAGTTTGTCATTTTTTGTTTTTCTAAACTACCTCCTATAGAGGGGGGGAGGGGTCACAATTTCTAAGGAAGAATTTTAACGCGCAGTTCGATTTCGATTAACTCGAAACTCAGTTTTCATTCAAAAACCCTGATACGCAACCCGTGAAATACTTATTATTGAGTAGTTCCGGTGGCCATCTGTGGTCTTCATCATCAGTTCCACTTCCTTAAATGGTGCTTTTCAAGAGCAAATGCACGAGTTACTATAAAAAATACCCAAATCGCTATAGGTGTGCCTATAATATTTTAAGAGTTCCTTCGATTTCTCCAGGATCCCATCATCAGATCCTGACCTGATGATAATGGACCACCTGGAAAGTATACCCTTTCAAACAAAAAAATATTTTTTCAAATCGGTCCCGCCGTCTTCGAGTAATCGGGAACATACATAAAAAAAAGGTTCCGACGAACTGAGAACGTCCTCCTTTTTTTGAAGTCGGTTAAACATAAAAAAGTGTGTTTTAGGGTTTTTAAAAATCGACTCCTACCAAGGTGGAAAAGGGTAATAAAGTTTAAGGGTTGGATTTTACTGCTTGCTTCCATTAACTCGAAAATGGGTATGGGTCTTTGAGTCAAGTTATGAACACATCCCAAACGAAATTTCAAAATTCCACCCCTGTGGGGGTGGAAAGGATAACAGTTTATTTGAAAAATACAAAAACCCTTTGATCTATAAACTTAAAAATTGGCCCGAATATTTATTATCTAAATAAATGATAAGATCATAAGCATACATTTTCGAAATTTTTAGAGGAAAGTACGAATTTTACGCGGACGAAGTCGCGGGCAGAAGCTAGTCGTAATATAATTGCCTAAATCAGAACCAGTGCTAGTTGACAACGCTCGAGTTTAAGAGTAATTCACACCTCGTTTTATGTAAAGCTAATTTGTATTCTATTATTTGAAATTGACGGGTAAAAGTGTTTGTACAAACCTACTTACAGAAATAAAACCATTTACCATTTTATCATTGTTTGTTTCCATTCAATGTTAAAGCAAAATGTTGGTAGCTACGTAAAGTATGAACATAAAGTAGTACTATAACATATTTCAACTTGCGTCAGTAATAAAAACCCAACATACACATATCTACATCGGCTCTAAGTGCAACGGAACTTATACAGAGCGACTTTTCATGTTTCGCAATTTCATAGCTGTGTGACGTACCTTCTCGTATGGACCGACAACTTTACGAGAGCGACGATCGCTCGGTGTTCTGACTTTTCTACATGATCAAAGAACGTCCTAGAAAGTTAAATACTAAAAGTATGTCACTACGTAACATTTTTGAATATTAGGGATGATTCAAAGTGGTGCGGTCGTTCATTCGTCGTCAGCACACCTAGGACGCATGCCTAATGCTGTCTATACTTGTATGAGATGACATAATATTGTGTATAACTTTATTGAACAATAAAGTAATCAAGGAAAACAACAAATCATAGCAAAGAATATATTTTTATCTTTCATAAACATTCGCCTACGAAAGCGTAGCTATTCCGCTACGCCGTAGCAACCGCGTAGCTTATAACATATTTTTCTTAGAATCTTTTCTTTATCATGTAGAGTGTAGATCTTCGTTGATATTTCAAAGGGAACACGTGCTCCTATCAATTCAAAGCCTAAAGCTCTATACTTTAGACTGCGATCTAATCCCATAAGTACTATTCATAAAGAAAGATCTTCCCTATATTTTTAGGTCTTTTCAATATTATTCTTTATGTCCAATAAGTTATAAAAGGTAAACGATGGACATTGTATGCGGCTCATGGAGTATTAAACGGCCCAAGACATATGCTGTAAAATTTTGTGACGCGTTGCCAATATTATAAAGATGGGCTTTTGATTTCCTGAAAGTTATGGTCTTGAAAATATAAAATTCAAGTTAGTGGAACCAGCGAACGAGAGGCTATCTTTTTGATGTTCTTGTTAAAGCGGGAGTGAAAGAAAATTGATTGTTCATAAAACTTTTTGCCAATCAAAGAAAATGTTTTAACAATTGTGACTATTCATCTTACGAAAATATTGTTCAAAATGTACATTTAAACATCTCTTCTACCGACCAAGTTAAATGAATAAATTCAAAGTTTATCGCAGTTAAAAGCTGCACAATAACGTCACAGGTCCTTGTTTTATCCTTTCTAGCTTTCCCACTACTATCAAATAAAGTTTATATACACGATATACATACATAATTATAATCAATCACATGCAAATCCTAAGAGATATTTCATAAAAATATACGTATCAAAATGTTTGCGAAAAACAAGTCCAGCTTCACAAACATTAAAATCTTCTCGTAAACGAAGTTCCAGATTCAGAGTTGCAAGTTTAAAGTTCTTAGCGAAAGACTTTTAATACTTCCAGTAGTTTTCGTCTTCAAAGACAAGAAAATGCCCGCCATAGATATTTTACGACTGGGATGAATAACAATAAAACTTTACATTTGTCTGTGAACGGTTTGTTTTCAGACAAACGTTACAGATTGATGGTTGTACATTTACCAGTGTTGCTGGCACTTTCTTATCTGTATCTCTTTTGTGTTAAACAGAGGAATTCTAAAGAAAACATCTATCTGAGCTGATCTATTCTTCTGAGCGAAAAATTCTTTCACGTGTATTTCTAGTCTTATTTTTTTGAAAATATATTTAATGTATACACACGTTTTTCTTGCAACTACGGTTTACTCGCCGTGTGTAGGCAAGGTAGTCAGTGTTGTATGGATCACTACGGAAGCTTGTTGATAGACACATTTTTGAAGTGAATACCTCTTAAGGCGCGTTGGGCATTATTTGAGATGGGAAAAAACCTTTGAACTCGCGCCACTGTTTATATGACGATTCAAAAAATACCCGCTTCGGATGTGTTCGGCTGTCCTCGGGATGTACTCGGTTTTAATGTATACCCGATATGTCAGTGAGTGATGGCAAAGTATTCTGTTTGTGTTTTGTTTTCACTTCTGTCGGCACTCCCGGAGTGCCACTGTTTATTTTTTTACGGCGCTGCTAAAGGACCTAACATTTGCAGTAACCCAATATTTGAATACTATTTAATTAAAACTGCTACCAAATCTGGAGTCAAATGATTTGATTTGCTTTAGAAAGTCATTCATAGGGCGAAAACATAAATAGATGACTACTTATGTTCTAGATCTAGGCCAACACTTTGATAACATACTATATATGCGGAGATTTATTGATTAGAGACTTAATGAATGCTTTTAGGAACCGAGGGTAGTAGATCATCCTTGCGTTTAAATAATACGAAGTTATTGCTGGCTGAAAATGCACTTCAATTTTAAGTATTCACAATTAATATTTTATTCTAAAACGGATTCCAGGAGCCATTCGGATTTAACATCATTTTTATCCCTCATAAATTTTGTCGTAAAGATAATAACAGATACTAAATTTTAATTCCACGAATATCATAATTCAGGATCGTCGTCGCCAACCCCAAATTTGATATACTTGAGGGAATCGAGGTCACCTAGATTTATTCGGGAATTCGGAATTGCGACGAAAAACAGTCAGTGTAGTTATGACGTGCGAGTATATGTATCTTAGAAGAGACAAACGGGAATCTGAGAAGCATGAAGACGAAATTAGAGGCGGAAGAGAGACCTATATGTAACGCGGTGAACGTGTTCCGAGAAAGAGGGTATGTAAAACAAACAAAGCTAAAGTTTCGCACTTTGGAATGTAGTGCCAAATTGTCTATTTGATACTATTGTTTATTTTAGTGATTTACTCGACCCCTCTGCCTCAGTCGAGCAACAATGTAACGCGATGCTATAATATTAAACAGCAGCTGTTTAGATAAAACAAGGGGTACAAAAAAAATGTACCTTATTGTTTTATTACAGCTCCATTGAGCGTCATTCTGTGTCGTATTTATTCACATATTATAAGTTACGAGATACATCCAGCTCATAACACGTTCTTTTGTTCAGCCGTATAGAAATAGGGGTTCAACTTGAACGGCCCACGATAGAGTGATCAGGATCCCTCATAAAATGAAGTCATAGAGTGCCATTGATCGGCCCTATTATCCATTCCAGTATCCCGTAACGGAGGGCCACTAGAGCCTTCACCTGCCAATTCAGGTTATATTGCGTAGACAATGATTGATAACTTCATTTAGTACCGAGTTAATTAAAAAAAGGTTCCAAAGTTATTTTCTTTTTATGACTTTTCTGCTGTTTACACGTCGGTTGCGGATGACCTATACAGCTTTGTGGTTGTACTGGTCATCCTGGAACTGCAGTGCTCTAAATAATAGGGCCTGGATACAGCACTAACCTCAGGTTCATACGTTAATACCCTGTGGTTTGGACAGAATTGACATAGTTACTTATGTTGTTCATAACCATCATACGTATCATCTCTAATGGCATGAACAGTTAAAATTTGTGCCAAATCACTGTGTTAGCCAGAATTTGGCGTAAAATAATGGTGTGCTGAAAGTTTATAAAACCACAGCGTGGTTTTAATGTGTTAAGTTTATACTTATTTGAAACTTTGTAGTAATAATCAATTATTTTGATGTAATTAAAGCTTTCGCCGAAAGACTTAATGATACACATTTCGTTTAAATGAATAGAATGAGAAACCGAGTTAGAGTTTACACTGACTTAGTTCTATTTGTGGTAACGGAGCAAATATTTGTTTAGCTTATACTTACCTAGATAGTTTTTCAGGGTGTGGGAACCCGCGCATTCTGGAAACGCACCCAAAAAACAGGAGTTATCCGATATCTTGAGGGCGGGGCACTGTTTATTTGCTAAAAGCCTCATTAAATAAGCCTAACCAACAAATAAACAATCCAACTTTCCCACACATATATTCATCGTTGATTTACTATACTTCAAAACAATTGCAATGCTATTCTAACGTTTCAAACTGCCTTGTTTTTCCAGCAATTACTTACAACGCTTGGAACTCTTCGAGAACTCCACACAAGCGTACAATGAAGCTCTTCGATGGAATGTGAGTTAAAAACAAACAACTTGAGATTGTTTTTCTAACTAGTAAACATGTAACTAGATGCACCAATCCGTTGACAATGTTTGCTTGGATACTCCAAGTTCTAACTCAAACATGGGACCTCGCGATCCTATCCTGTCCTCGTCTTTATTTTATTTCTACGTGACTAGATTGCGGTTTTGTGTTGATAAAGCTTATTGTACACGGGTACACTACATAAATACGAAAAACTTTATTCCGACAGTCACAAATACGAATTTCAAAATACCGATTTTCATAATTCCGAATGGTTCAAAATTCTTATTATAACAACTCCGATTTATCATTCATCCTATTTTTATAATTCCGAAATTTCAATATTCCCAACGTTTATAATTACTATTTTCAAAATACCGAGTTTCAATAGATCGAATAACAAAAAGTCCGAATTAATGATCATTCGAAACATCAAAAATACGAATTCCGATTAATTAGAATTCCGAAATAAAAACGCCTTGTAAATCTAAGTAGCAAGACAAATATACGAGTAGAATACGGAATTTCGACGCACATAATATCGATGAATGCTAATACGATAGATAATAATACAATAATAATATAATAATAATACAATAATAATTCAATAATATAATAGATAATAGACTTAACACATTAAAGCCACGCTGTGGTTCTATAAACTTTCAGCACACCATTATTTTACGCCGAATTCTGGCTAACACAGTGATTTGGCACTAATTTTAACTGTTCATGCCATTAGAGATGATACGTATGATGGTTATGAACAACATAAGTAACTATGTGAATTCTGTCCAAAACCACAGGGTATTAACGTATGAGCCTGAGGTTAGTGCTGTATCCAGGCCCTATTATTTAGAGCACTGCATTTCCAGGATGACCAGTACAACCACAAAGCTGTATAGGTCATCCGCAACCGACGTGTAAACAGCAGAAAAAAATCATAAACAGAAAATAACTTTGGAACCTTTTTTTAATTAACTCGGTACTAAATGAAGTTATCAATCATTGTCTATGCAATATAACCTGAATTGGCAGGTGAAGGCTCTAGTGGCCCTCGTTACGGGATACTGGGACGGATAGAGTTCTTAGACCTACTACGCAAAAAGCACTAAATCTCATTTTAAATATTTGTCTGTGGCACTGACAAAACCTCTAAACAGCCTATAGAAAAAATATCGACGGTTGAAAGGCTAATTTTATTGGCCTAAGCGACATTTTTTGCAATATTTAAAATAATAATAATATGTACATTTATAATAAATGTACATATTAATATGATTTAAAAAAAATGTCTCTTAGACCAATTAGCCTTTCAAACGTCGATATAATAAACACAAAATAATGTGTAGACTGATCGTAGTGTTGTCGTATGGTAAATTGTAGTTTAGTTAGTATGGAATTAGAAAGTACTATCGGCATAGAGAAATATACATTACTTCAGTGAGAATCCGCAATAATAGAACGCCAGTCAGGGCCTTTTCCGTTTGGTTTCGGAGGGGACCACGGACAATTTAAGGTGGATAATTAAAATTTTCTTACATTTTTTTGTAATTTGCAGGTCAGTATCAGGTTGTATCTTGATCAAATATGATTCGCGACCATAATATATATTATGTATTTACATAATTATAGTCATTAGAATAGAATCTTTCAGGTTAGATTTTTTCCCTAAGAACTTTTCCATAAGAAAGATGTACCTATTAATGATTCGAATGATTATCATTCTGTAAAGACGTACCTGTTATAGTCGCAAATCATATTTTGATCAAGATACAACCTGACACTGACCTGCAAAAAACCTAAGAAAATTTGAATTTCGTGAACTACCACTGCATTCACCTTAAATTGTCTGTGGTCCCTGCGCATTCACCTTAAGGTAAATAAATATTAGTTAATTTTGGGACCAAGGACAATACAGACTATTTAAAAAAAAAAGTGAATTGATGAGATTAAAAAAGCGCGCATCTCCGACTAGTAAATAGTTATCTGTGGAAATAAAGCACTTGTGAATTAAAGTAAAGAAAAAGCACGCGTTTTTAATACACTGCATTATGGACCTAAAAGCGTTTCAATAAGAGCCACTTTACGAGCAAGTGTGTTGAAAAATAAATTTCGGAATAAAATATTTCGGAATATGTTCCCCTTGTACACACCTCAAGCTAAACATTTCCAGTTTTAACTGACCTCGCATTGTACAATGTACAGGTAATCAGAAGTCAGCTTATTCTGGTTATTATTAGCTTGATGTGTAGCCCACTTTTTCAAGAAAGTTTTTTACGTCACAGAATTTAGAAACATTTTTGACGTAGAAAATTCACAAAGAAATTAAATGAAATTGTTTATTCTGTACATAAGATATCGGAATCACTTTTAAACGTCTTATAAAAAAATACAGATAAGCTATATGGAGTCGACATTGCCTATCTAACTACCCCGGAGAAGAAATGGCGAAACAGACACAAAGATATATACTTATGTATGTGTCGTTCCTGTATCGTACGTGTGTCTATGGTTCCAAATAAGCTAACAAACAACAAACAAATATATGTATGTTTCGAACTACAAGCGCGTTCCTCGCGATCCCACCTTCTCGTTTGAAACAAATCAGAGGTGTAACTTTGTTGATCATACTACAGTTCCTAAGAATTCGAATAGTTGGCTTATGTGGACTTACAAACACACAGGGCCGTCTTAACCATATTGAGCGCCAGGGTGCAAAAAATGTCTGGGGGGGGCGGGCGTAGGCTGTTTTTTGGCAACAAAAATAAACTTGATTTTGGAGTCCACAATTTTTAGGGAGTAGCACCAAGGTAGCCAGCGAAATTCAATTTTACTTATTATTTCTTATGTTTTTTGCAATTTGCAGGTCATTGCCAGGATGTATATTTTGTCTTGCAATTGACTTAGAGGGTTGTATTAAAATACTACACTCTAAGTTCATAAAACCCTATTGATTGATATTTATTGCATGAAATAGTAATTTTGAATTTCACGGGCTACCCTGGCACCTCCTAAGACCCTGCGCTCGGGTGCCACGCACCCCTTGCACACTCGGGTAAAGACGGCCCTGCAAACACATTTTACCATTATACATAAATATTTATAATGCCAAAATACGTAAAAACTCATCTTTCTGATAGGATTACAAAAATAAAGTTGAAAATCAATAAACACTTTGAACTGTGCATTCGATTTATAACAATGATCTTATCAAAAATACAATCACTGCAATAAAAAGGATCCTTTGTGAAATAAACAAAGACAGTTAATTGACGTCAAATAGTGCGAAGCAATCAGGCTCGTTGATTGTTAAACACTCGACCTGCTGCGTCTATTGTGGCGACGACAGGTGCTGCCACCTATGCGGTTCCCATGGCATCATTAATTTTGGAGGACCATTCTTTGGATAGCCTGAAACAATAAAATAATTAATTAGATTATTTGGATTTTTGGCAAGTTAACATTAGAGCGTTCATCCCGCGCGGGCTGGTGACGTCGTATTTCTAGTGGTTACTTGTGATTGTTTTATTAAGGGGCTTACAGGACCTAACCGCAAAAAGGCAAGGTTTAGAAACAATAAAAGTTCATGATCGACTACAGTAAACAAAATCAGAAAATATATATGATATTCTTCAGGATACATGCTAGGTAGATAGTGTGTTGAAAACATAATAGGTACAACTAATTTGATACGATAGAACAAAATCATGAAATACCCCTAAAAACTTTCTTTTTACAATAAAAACCTTACTAATATACATACAATCATTCTGTATTTTTGTCAGATTATTCTACAAGCAACATACTAAAACACTAATTTTTCATCCAAAAAATATATTTTTTGTAATTAATTTATTGCTTTATATTTTGCAATAAATTACCTGCGTTGTGTCATCGCGCTCTTTCTTTTTTTTCTATGCAGTCCGACAGTGACCGCGCTTTAGGCCATGTAGGTAAGCCCCTTAAATTTAAACTAAGTATTTTTTTTCAGCCAAGTACTAGATCGTTGGTATTTATAAGTTAGTAGGTATGCTATATTTTTACGGATTTTTACTCATAAACATTAACAATGTTATAATGCAATCAATGTTGTTATGCAATTTTTAATGTTATCAATTATGTATTTTTTATTTGCAGTACCTACTTATCACGATTTTTTTTTTAAGAATTCCATGTAAACACCTATGTTTCACAAATAAACTAATTGATTGATTGTAAACCAACGATCTAGTACTTGGTTGGAAATTTGATAAAATATTCACGAAAAATAACTAGAAATGCGACGTTACCAGCCCGCGCGGGATGACCGCTCATAGGCAGTTTTTATATGGTTCAATAAGTAAAATGAAGATTAATTTTTTAAAGGTTATGTGAAGTGAAGATAGCACAACAAACAGTCATCACACATACACATTTATAAAACATTTGATCTTATATAACATTATTGTTAACGGTAACGGGAGGTTGTTCATGTTTTTCCTTAGAATCGTAAAATATTTTTGATATATTCGTTTTTAGGGTTCCGTACCCAAAGGGTAAAAACGGAAGCCTATTACTAAGACTTCGCTGTGTCCGTCTGTCTATCTGTCACCAGGCTGTATCTCAAGAACCGCGATAGCTAGACTGTTCAAATTTTCACAAAGTATGTATTTCTGTTGCCGCTATAACAACAAATGGCTAGTTCTACAAACTAGGGAATAAAATTGAATTATTTTTGGCCCATCGTATTTTTTAATATAAATAATTTTAAAGTTAACTATTATAATAAAACATGATGGAGTATTCTACAATTGAAAGGGTCAGTGAAAATATTGATTAATTTAGAAGTTATAGGCATTTTTCAATTTGCAGAAGACAGGGAAATGAGAGTAGATACATGAAAGTGACTATAAAAGATTGTTTGATCTTAAAATCGACTTGACAGTAAACGTTTAAAGAATTTGTCTGACCCGAACGCAAATGTCACCACTTAACGCACGGACCCGACAGATCGCTGCTCGAGTGAAACAAAACACGGCCGTTACTTTGTTGTCGTCACCCCTTTCTTTCTATTTCCCGAGCGGCAACGTTACTTACTATTCAATTTCAAGGTCATTTTAACAAACTTTTAGGTGACAGGGAAGTGATACTAAATACGCGTCGCCTTTGCGAAGTCGACGCAATTCGGAGAAAACAGACCGTAAAACTGTTTTAGCGTTTTGTGGAAACCTTATGTATATGATTATTATCTTATAATAAAATTATTCTATTAAACTGCTTTTCAAACCTTATTACATGGTCTTATATTTTGCATTTTGGAATGTCGCCCCACAGGGATGTGACAATTTTGCCTATTTTTATGTAAATTTGTCGTATAAATATTTGCTTGAGAGAAATGATTTTTAGTGTCCAATTAGAAACTTTTATTTTATAGTGTCAATTAACACAAATAATTAATATATATTATTCTACGACCTCAGCCAACCACAATTCCTCAAATTGTAGAACTACCCAAATAATAAAAACAAAATAAAATAAATATTTAAGGGGGGCTCCCATACAACAAACGTGATTTTTTTGCCCTTTTTTGCTCGATATCAAAAATGACGACAGGTAGGCACTTGAAATATTCACAAAATACTCAGTTGTATTTTAACTTTAATAATAAATAATAAAATTAAAATGAAATAAATATTTAAGGGGGGCTCCCATACAACAAACATGTATTTTTCGGCGTTTTTGCCTTGTACAGAACCCTTCGTGTGCGAGTCCGACTCGCACTTGGCCAGTTTTTTATATTAGTGTGTAAAGCCGGTATGGAGTAGTGTTTGATAACTGGACTCCAATAACTGTCACCAGTATGCTGACGCGTAGCGTATAATTTTAGTGTCAGTTATATAATTATAGGTCGGCTCGGTACGTTTCTGTTTTTTATTATTATTTGTACATTTTATTATTACTATACCTACTAGCTGACCCGGCGAATTTCGTGCCGATTTAGATTTTTTTTTGGTGCTTTTTCCACCATGTTTTAATAATCAGGAACCCTCACGGGCGTCTTCAGAACACCCTAACAAAGTTTCATCACAATCTGACCAATGGTTTCGGAACGCTTAGAGGACAAACATACTAACATTGATTTTTATTTTTATTTGTTATTATTTCAGTATGTTTCCAAACGAACACAGTGTATCCCTATTCAATTTAACCAAATATCTATTATGTCTTCGGACCGACAGCTCCACGACCTCGCCATCAATTTTGAGACACTTTGGTTTGATTATTCTATGTGGAAACCCACATAAATTCAAGCACACAAAAGCGGAAGACTAAAGCCACCTAATATCTGTCCGTTTATTCGTTCATCCGCATATAACACGTACATATTGAAACATATTTTTGACTATAAAAATTTACCCACTCGCCAGCAGCGGCTAAAAACATGAACATAATATATTTTATTTACAGCCTTCTGACGTTCGCTCGTTGCTTGGGCGAAGTTTGGTTCGGGCGAAATCAACACATTACAGCGGCGCTTTGGCAGACGCGGCGCAGGCAGCCGGTACACACTACACATTAAATAAGTACCTGTATTAACACTTAGTACAAACAATGGCCAATAAAGGTTTATATGAGGATCGCACTTAAAAGTTTTAAGGCAAAGATTTTTCTCAATGTAGGTCATGAAATTTTCAAATGGCTTGAAAGTATTAAAAGTGCGGGAAAAAGCCAAGGCCATTTAACCTTTATTGTTCTTTGTTTTGTAGCGGTATCTACAACGCCATATGTGAACGACGCGTCATACTGACGTCACGCAAAATCCTGCATCTCGCAAGCAGAGTTCACCGCGCAACTAGCATATACTATGCCCTGACATGAATCATAGAGCAGTTGCCCGTCAGACATGACACCCGTCTGGTCGGAGGATCCTCCCTTTCCTATGGAGGATGAGTGAACTTTACACCCTGTCCCTCATATGTATATACTGGTGACCCCGACGTGATCGTCAGTACAGCCTTTGTGCACCTACTCCAGCATGACGTCATCTTCATTACTCCCGCAAGCTTTAGAGCAGCGAGTCACCCAGCCAGCCAGCATCCATGGCTTCAACGTGTATCCTGACCACCAGCATGCAGTGACCGCGCATACCCGGTCATCACCCTCAGCCTCATCAGAAACCTCGGCACAGCACATTGCACTTTCGGCCGGTCCACAAGCAGAGTCCTTCCTATAGTTTAAAGAAAATAATTTACCTGCATTGCTTTTGGTTTACAAGTACCTACTTCGATTTTTTGATTCCGTATATACCTAATAAATTGTGCAAAAATGTCAATGGCTGCCGAAAAACGACATCTAATATAATTGGAATAAATAATATAATTGTGCTTGAACCTGAAAATAGATAGAAATTCTGTCTGTGTATTGAAGAAATTGGACTAATATACATATATCTAATTAAAAGAGTTGTTGAACAAACATTGGTTGATGGAGAAATTTTACACAGCGGCCGAAAATATCAGTTTCAATAAAATTCTTATCAATCTCTTTTGTAATTGGCAGTTCTGAAAAAAGAACCCTATTAAGCACCTACAATATCTTATAAGTTGCTATCCTATTTTTCAATTACTACAACGAACTAACGAAGTGAATTTCATGTTTTTATTTTCTCATCGCGTCGCTGAGGACGCGACGCCAGTCCGATGTCACCAACGGTTGCCAGGGCTGCGCCGAAATGCATCGGCGGCGTGGCGCCCTAGGCCGCCTGCGTGACTGCGTCGGTCCCGTCACAGCTCACGTCTTTGTCATCCGCATTGTCATCGGTGTCACATAGACGTTTTAGTGTTTTTTTAGTGATTTTATTTTATTGTTATTATTTTTATTAGTTTTAATAATTTAAATTCATAATATAGGTACATAAATGCTTAGTGGTAGCAGCGATGTGGTAGATAACAGTGCTTGTCAACCTTCTACATCGCTGAGCATCCTGGAGAGATGTCCGCTGTGTACCCAGGCACGATTTTTTAAAGGTAAGCGGGGTTTGAATTTGCACATTGGAAAGGTGCACAGACCACCAAATGTGCTCATCTCAGACCCTGTCTCAACAGCTACACCTACAACTCCAGCTACAACCACTTTTGACCCGTTTTGGAAAACCCTGTCCAAATTAAAAAACTCTATTCCTGTTTTGAAGCGAGTTCCCCGCGGCGCTAGACCTCTAGTGGCGCAACACCTAGCAGGTTGCATTCGCCTCGCCGCCCGCGAGAACTCGCTAAGTGCTTGGGAACAACTACTCACCTTCCCTTACAGAATTCTACATGTACAAAAGAATTTGGCAACCAAAAAGACATTAACTGCACAAATTAAAGAAAACTGTAATATTTCGGCTCATAATTTAGATTCCAAATTGCAGACACAGAGATATACCTCATCAAGAGGTATATCCCATCTGGTAGAATCTAAGTTAGGGGAAGGTGACATTAGCGGAGCAGCCAGGATTCTTTTTAGTAGTGATGTGGTGGCACCGTGTTCTCCAGAAACACTCGCAGCTCTGGAGAGCAAACACCCTGCCGCAGCGGATGGCCTTTCTTTTCCCGACCCTCCTGATCCTGATAACCACTCCCTCACCATTACAGGTCGAGAGTTGGTCACAGCCGTTTGCTCCTTCCGGAACGGCTCCGCTGGCGGCCTCGACGGCCTGAGTCCTCAGCACATTAAGGACCTTATTTGTTCAGGCGCCGGGGCAGCTGGTGAGTTGCTCTTGAATGAGCTTACGGCTTTGATTAACCTTATGCTCTCCGGCAAGGTGAACGAAGCCGTCATCGACGTTCTGTACGGGGCCAATTTATGCGCCCTGCGTAAGAAGGATGGCGGCATTCGGCCCATTGCCGTGGGCACTACTTACTGCCGTATGGCAGCCAAAATTTGTTGTAAATTTTACGGTGAGGTTGTTTCGGAAAAATTTCAGCCCCTGCAGCTAGGTTACGGCTCCAAAGGGGGCTGTGAGGCTGCCGTACACGCATTGTCGACCTACCTAAATTCTGGAAAAGGAGAGGTCATCCTGAAGGTTGACATAAAGAATGCCTTCAATTCTGTTAATAGGGACACCTTGCTGGCAGAAACTAGAAAAGAAATACCCCAAATTTATAGTTTCATTTGGCAATGTTACAGACACCCTTCTAAATTACTGTATCGGGACAACCTTTTGGAATCTGCTGTTGGCTGTCAACAAGGTGACCCCCTTGGGCCAGTGATTTTTAGTTTAGCCATACACCCAATTATTCGACAGCTAAATTCCAAATTTAACGTTTGGTATCTTGATGATGGAACTTTGGGAGGCGATGCAGAAACTGTATTACATGACCTTCAATTTTTTAAAAATGAACTTCATTCCACTGGCCTTGATCTCAATCTTTCGAAATGTGAACTATATTTACGCGGACAGTACTGACAGACATCTGACACTTCCCAAATTTAACGCAATAGCTCCAGAAATCAAAATTATTGAAAAAAGCTCTCTTCGCCTCCTTGGGTCTCCAATCTTTGACAATTCCTTTCCCTTTTTTATTGACGAAAAAATTCAAAATTTCAATGACGTTTCGGAAAGATTGTTCCAAATTAATATGCATTCGGCCATAACCTTAATCCGCTACTGCTGTTTCGGCCCTAAATTAACATATTTCCTTCGCGCTTCCCATTTATGGAAGCACACTCACCTTTTAGACAAAATGGACCAAATTATCAGGCATACATTAACTTCCATTTTAAATGTGGCCATGGACGACCGAGCTTGGGCACAAGCTACTCTTCCCATTCGTATGGGGGGCCTCGGTCCGCAAAATTTCTAGTATTAGTTTACCGGCTTTCATATCTTCGGTCCACGGCACTGATAAATTAATCAGGAAAATCCTAGCCTCCACACTGATTAATTCTGATGTGCCGTATTTCACCGAGGCTATGGAAATAACAAAATAACAAATACAGATCCACCCGACAATCCATCTTCCCAGAGACGGTGGGATGAGCCGCTCTGCAGAGTAGTACAGAACAATTTACTTAACTCGTCTGCTACTACTGCGGAGCGTGCGCGCCTGCTGGCTGTGGGTAGGTGGGAGTCGGGTCTGTGGCTTCATGCACTACCTTCGTCGAACATAGGCACTTTGTTCGACGACACTACTTTTCGCCTCGCTGCTTCCCTACGACTAGGCACTCCTTGCTGTTCTCCCCATCGCTGTCACTGTGGCGAAGATGTCAACAGCCTCGGACACCACGGCCTGTCTTGCAGCCGAAGTGCGGGTCGCTTAGCGTGGCACGTGAACATTAATGACATCATCCGACGAGCTCTTGTCACGGTCGGCGTTCCAGCTGTATTAGAACCCAATGGCTTGGCACGCGACGATGGCAAGAGACCGGACGGTATGTCTTTATTTCCATGGAAGGTGGGTAGGCCTTTAGTGTGGGACGCTACGTGTGTCGATACTCTTGCGCCATCCCATCTTCCTGGCTCGGCATGCTGTGCTGGCGCTGCTGCTGCGGCTGCGGAAAACCTCAAGCGGCGAAAATATAATAACCTCATCGGAAATTATATTTTCGAGCCGTTTGGGGTGGAAACCCTCGGGCCGTGGGGTCCAAGTGCTCATGGTCTTTTTAAAGAAATTTCAAAACGGCTGGTTGACACTTCCCGTGACCCAAGGGCTGGCTTTTACCTTGGCCAGAGGCTAAGCATCGCCATACAACGTGGTAATGCCGCCAGTCTCTTGGGTACATTACCTGTTGACAGCGATGCGGATGAGTTTTTCGACGCCATTTTCTAGTTTCTGTGTAGATAGTTTTAGTTAAGTTAGAATTTAATATTGTTATTTTTACCTGTCTTCATCTCATATTAACATTAATAAATCTTATAATCAATAATTATAATAAATCGATACCTATTATAAATTGTGTAAAAGCATATTTCACTGTATATTTATCGGATTTAATAACGTCTTTACGTCGGTCGTATGTCGCTTGCTCGAAATTTTGAAATATAATATACTGCAACTTACATGCAGTAAGTATATTATATTTCAAAGTTTCGTACAAAGTCTTTGACATTAGATGACATAAAATTTAATTAGGAGGAATCTCTCTTTAATTAAAATGCCTAGCATATACCAATGGATGAATTATTAATGTAAGCCAAACCAACACTATACTCACAGAGAGAAGGTCTGAGTTCCAGCAGTGAGAATAATTTATATAATATTATACTTAGGGCAGATTTTACGTATGAGTGATTGTGTTTTGTGGAATATTTGCAAATTATAATATCTAATTTTCTTCCCAGTCTCTTGGGTACATTACCAATCGACAGCGATGCGGAGATATTTTTTGACGCCATGTTGAAGTTTGTTCATAGTTTTAGTTAAGTTAGGATATTATATTTTTAATTAGTTCGTTTATTGAGTATTAGAAGTTTATCCAGTCATTGTATATATTTATAACCTCCTAAATAAATCAAAATTTTCTTCTCAGCATTGGAACCTAAAAATTCAAGGGCCTTACAAATTCGTGCTCAGACAGAATACGAAAAATGCGCGTTCGAACGTTCCTTGGTCCTGGCGCATCGAGGACAGCGTTTGAGGCGGTTCCCACCGGATTTTGCTGAATGCGCAAGATGTGCTGAAGAAACGGTAATACCTTTTACATACTTATTTTAAATTAGAACATGTCATTGGTTTAGTTGAATAGATTAAACCCGTGATCGGAAGGCATATTTTCTTTGCAGAATGATATTGCATCTGTCCAAACTACACTTAAATCGTGAACTATATCATATAGGTATTAATGACTTATAAATGTAATCATTTTGCCCTTCTTGTAGAACCTACGATAGCATTTAAAACAAGTGCGTCCAGCAATCTAAAATTTAAATCAGCAGACCATTTAGTAAAAACATTCCCAATGCCAATATTAAATCGTCTGAAAAAATAATCTAGAGACGGGCGCTTTCAATTTGTTTTTTAGTAAAACGGCCGAGAGACTCGCTTAGGGCCTTCAAAAAAAATAACCAACTTTTCATGCTATTCAGCTATCTTCTAATGGAATGTTTTCACACCAAAACGTAGAAAAGGAATTTTTCTCTAAAAAACAAGCCTTTTCAGCAGGTTAAAACTTTTTGGGACGGTGTTATGACTATTCAGAAGTGTTGGTAATGATCTACCTCAATTCAGAGAAGTAGGTACGAAGATGAATAAAAGAAAACTCTTTTTTGTTTTATTTGAATAAGGTTTTTCTGAGTCTGGAATTGTATAGACGCCAGCACATCAAGCTACCCGAAACTGTCAAATTTTCTCAACTAACCTTGAACCTTATGCTTTAACGATAAAGTTGAAAATCTATGAAAGACATTTTACAGATTGTAGTAGCTTGATGTGCTGGCATCTGTACCTTGTTAATGACATTAGACTTACCCCCTAGGACTTGTTACGTAAGTTGCAAGATGTGGGTGTACTGATAATACATCTCTGCCTATTTTGAGGAAAAAAATACCCTCTTTCGCGATATTTTATTTTATGCCTTTGACAGTCTACCGCTAGAAAAGCAATTACGCCTCTTCTAAACACAACTAAGTAGGTACCAAACGTCTTTCACTCAGTCCATCTGTTACCCTAACTAACTTAAAGCACCCCTGTATCATTTAGGTCATGACACGACACAATTTAAGATCAAGTTACAACGCTCACTAATTTACTGCAAATGTTATTAGGTGCGAGAATGTGCTGGGAAGACGGCGAGCAAAGTGTTGCAAACAGCTGTGTCGTTGCTAAGCAACGTGGAGATTAAGCGGGAGTCCATAGACGAAGATGCTCCTAAAGTCCTGGTGCATCGTGGACGTATGCAACCGCAAAAGGAACAACAGGTTCAGAACTTTAGTCATATTTTATAACAGCTGGCTGCTATGAATTTAATGACCAAAGTATGACAAACTAATTTGTTGTTTTTGATGCTGGATATTTATTATGATAAACGTTGGTTGTTATTGTTGTGTAGTTGAGTGAACAGTCTGGCGTTTAAAAGGAAATATTAAAAATGTTGAAGTTACTATAGCGAATTGCATCTGCCGTCATAATTTGAGTCTGACGAGAATATAAAACTCTACAGTAGTTAGAATATGTTTGATACACTATTATAGACTACACTCGCAGCTACCGACAATTCGGCATTTTTTCAAAATAAATTATTATGTTGGTAATAAATATTCCAAAAGATTTATTTTACTACTTTCGTATATGGAACGTCTATATCTCGTTTACTAAAGTGCAGATACGTCTTTGTTTACAACGAGAAATAAAAAATATGTTGGCAATAACCGTAATTCTAGGTCCAAGAAATATCCCGCGCGGAAAAACAGAGAGCCGAACAAATCTCCCGTTTAATGGCTTCGAAATATTTGGAGCGAATGGCACATGACAAATATTTCTTAACTGCCTTATGTAAGGACGAACGATTGGTCTCTGCCAATAAACAAGGATCGCAGAAACTACAGGAATTGGCCAGTAAAGCTCTCGCCGATTTGGAGAAACGACAAGTACGCTCACACTATTTTAACTTTATAAAATTAACCTCTGACCCGTTGACCCATAAAATATAATACATACCACGCCGCCATTCTTTATAAACGGCCAGCTAAATTGAAATTTATAGCACTTGTTCAGATTGAAATCTAACTCTATAGTTGATTCGAGGTACACAAAATTCGTTGCATAGCTGTAAGCTTTTGAATAAGTAATTGAATAACAACGGCAATTTTTGGAACAAAATAGACACGACAGCTCGGTATTATTTATTCCAGTATTTTGTAAAAAATTTTTTTGAGCGGTCTGTGTTTTCACCTAGTCCATTTTTCAGGCAGATATTATCATTTAAATTGCGTAAGCTTGTCACGTCGTCTGAAAGGCTGGAACACATTATGATACCGCTTTTTTAAATGTGAGCTTTGTAAGTCTTGATCGTTTATTTAATATGTATTAGGCTGTCCTACGTGAGCGCAGACCGCTGTACGCTGCTCGTGCGTTAGAGGCAGCCGCTCGAGCTCGCCTGTCACGCGCACGGAAAGAGCAATTGACGCACACGCAACTGCAACACGCAACCGACGCACGTCGCCTCATACAGACAACTCAATCCATTTACGAAGAACGAGACACCGCCAAGTGTTTAGAACAAGCCGAGTTCGGAATGGAACAAATAACAAGAAAACCAGCCAACTTATTACCGGGAAAAGATAAATTTCTGCAAAAGCTTCACGATATAGTTGGGAACGCTTTCCTGGACCAGGTAGGTTCATTTCTGTATTTTATTATAAATTGTGTAGCCATGGGCATTACGAAGCTGGGAAGTTTAATAGAGCTTGTTTGCCAAGTCACGTAGACCGTGAAAAATCTCTCTTATTTTATGTTCAGAAACGTGTTCGAGAAAGTATGAGCGAGTCGGATCGGGAACGAAGAGCGTTTATTCTTCTGGGTATGTCGGTTTCGCGGGAACCGAGTCGCGATTCCGTGCTGCGAGTGCGCCCGCCCGCACCGCCTCGAGACGCTAAGTAATTTCAATATTCCACTTATACCTGTAAATAGTTTTTCTTTAAAACTAATGCAGAAAAAGGAATAGGCACGTATGACCGTTTTCAATTACACGACGCGACAACTAAATCATCACCATCATCTGCCTAGCCTTTTCCCAACTATGTTGGGGTTGGCTTCCAGTCTAACCGGATTCAGCTGAATACCAGTATGTTACATGGAGCTACTGCCTATCTGACCTCCACAACCCAGTTACTGGGTAATACGATACCCCTTGGTAAGACTGGTTGTCAGACTTTCGGGCTTCTGACTACCCCTAACGACTGTCAAAGATCCACAAAAAGACAGCCGGGACCAACGGCTTAACGTGCTTTCCGACGCACGGAGGGGTCACGTTATGTAAAGAAAATATAATGCATAATAAAAGCGCACTGTTGGATTTTCAACTCGAGCGAGCTTTCATTTAGCATTACACTTAGGGACTCACGTAGTGTTACTAAAAAAGAGCATTAGAATGTCCAATGTCCAGCGAAGCCTATTTAACGTTAATCTATAATTACGTTACGTTATTTACGTTAACTAACTCGATCTTAAAATCTAGTGCCTACTTGAATAAATTAAAGCACGCTAGGTCTCTCGTAACATATGGAAACTAGACTGACTAGGAATTACGTAAATTTGCCTTGACCCAACTTTCTTTAATTAATTCGACCTTTTTATCTGCGACGCAGCTTAGCCAGCAGTGTTCCTACCCTAACGTTTATGTAATTTAATGTCCGTGGTGGTTTATCTTTTCCTTTATATGCCTTTAGACAACCTTTCATGAAAAATAATAATTATGTGGTTTTCCGAATGTGGATAATCTTTACGTACACATTTTTATTATATCAACATCATAATCCTCACGAAAGAAAATAATAGGGATGGTCGTGCTATTAATTAAGTTGCTTTTGAAACTCGTTTCATAAACCAATTAGTAGAGTACTTCCATCACTACTATTTTTGTAAAGTCGTCAACCAGAGATATCAATCGGTCACAACACTATTTTTGTTTTTGTTGTCTGTGAAACTGTCCATCACTGTCCATTATGTCTGTTGCAAAGACTACAATATAATGCGGTGGTCTGTTGAAACATGCTCTGTGCTGTTGAATAAATACAATCGTTTTAAATAGAATCCACCAATAAAGAAGCTCGTTGGGAAATGGCTTAGTGTGGCAATGAACTGTAGCAATGAATCGTACGGAGTAGGTTACATCTTATATTTTAGTATCTACTGTAGAAAATTAATTGATTTGCGGAGTGGTCGATCCTGCCCAAAGACGGCCTGAGTAGGGCACGCCGCGGTAGCGGCGATAAGACCCCTTGTTCAATGTTACCTTTGGACATTGACTCAGCACTCGGCCTGGCTCAAGCGCGGCCCAGTTAAAATAATGATTCGGTTGCATCTCACACGCATAGGACACATAGAATTTGTATAATAGTAGTAATAATAGTGTGTGTTAAGAAAAAGTAGTATATAAGCAGAACATTTTGTAAATAAACCAGATTTGAATTTTATATTCTTGTCTCATTACCCCTCACTGTGGCCAAGACACCTTTAGCCATCTCTGATCAGTCTTGTGAGTCTGCTTGACTGGCAGTGAGTTTACCCTTCCCGAACCTGGAACTCCTGTCTACTATCCGTCTGTAACCTTAGGTCGCATGGTGCAGACATCCTGAACTTATTTATATATTTATTTATCACGCACTAGGTATATGATAGGTTAGGGCTGTAGGGCTTGTAGGGCTTAGGGTCGTAGGGACTGTTAGGCTTGTAGGTCTTTGTAGGTTCTTTTAACTTATCGAATACTTTCATGTACCGTCACATCCTTGACAGTATTGCGGCCTTACGTGACGTCTGTTAAGGGTGGATGTACACCCCTCTTTGAGGAGTGGCTAGAGAGGCGCCACGTCGCCCTCACCTACCGCCTGACGCAGGTCCTCACCGGACACGGAAGTTTCGGGAGGTTCCTGCACATCATCAAGCGGGAGGAAACGCCCGGGTGTTACCATTGCCAGGATCGCCCAGAGGACACGGTGGTGCACACGGTGGAGGTCTGCCCCGCTTGGGCGGAGCACCGCCGTGTCCTCGTAGAGGCGGTTGGCAGCGACGGCGACCTCTCGCGTCCGGCCCTGGTGCAAGCCATGGTCCGGGGCGAGAGGGAGTGGGAGGCAGTCACCTCTTTCTGCGAAGCAGTCATGCTAGCGAAGGAGGTGGTGGGACGGTTCAGGAAGAGAGCCTCCCGTCTCAGCCGCCGCGGGGGACGCCCCAGGCGTCGGGAGCCACGTGACGACTCCCGGCCACCGTAGGCGCGGGCCTGCGGGCGGAGAGTAATGGGTAGCTCACCGTCCGATCAGGACCAGGCCCGTGCCGGACGGCGCGTACGTGTTCCACGCGCGCCTCAAAGAGATGTCAGCATCGAGGAGGGGCCCCTTAGGGCCGAAGCCTGCCGGGTCAGCGGGATTGTCCGAAAGGGTTACCGCTGGCCCGGAACATAAAGGGCTAAGGAAGGAACACGGGTGGGTTTTAATCAGTAAGAGTCTGACACTCCCTTCCACTCCACCCAGAGCGGGAGGAGTCATTTGATGATTTCCCATCCGCAAAAAAAAAAAAAAGACGGCCTGAGTCGGGTCCTAAATTGTGTTGTTACTCCGTGGAATCTAATACTAGTTTGTCCCCAGGGTTCGGATCCGCACCCTGGAGCGTTCGCTGTCCATGAGCACACGAGCTTCAGAACGATGTTACTTGTTGCACGAACTGGCTCGTCTCAATGTTGACACTAAGAAACCTTTAAAAGCCAGAGTCTACGCTTCCAAATGTCAAACCGGTAAGATGAGACACTTTCAGTAGAACAGAGTTTATCACTTTGTTTGCACTAAAATACTCGTGCCCGAAGAATTTATAGGCCAAGTGAACGGGTCGTTGATTCGAGGAAATAAATTAGCCTCCTGCGATCGAACGAATGTCTTTTTATTCTTAAATTGTTTGACTTCCTTCGGCAATATTGACTCAAAGGCTGTCCGTACCTGCAGTCGTTTTATCTTTATTCTATTTAGATAATTCACTTTGTATAGATTCTAAAGTCGTGTTAGCATAGACGAGAGTTCGAAAGTACGGGATGCTTGGTAACATAGCTACGTGAAATCCATTCGCATACAGTAAGTAGATTGAAACGCAGCTCAAGCCCGAAATCGCAGGTCTGTCTACACCGAGAGCATTAAAGTAATGAATAACTTCGCAACGTTATACACACAAGAATACGAGATTTATTTATTTTAAATACGTCGAGAATTTCACATGTGCGTTTTATTAATAACTGATATGGCGCTGTAAGCAGAACGTGTTGTGGTGCATTCTGTTTAATTAATAATGGTGAACACCCGGAAAGGTTAAACCAGTAAAACAATTAATTATTCGATTCAATGATTCTATATATTCTGAACTCGTAGACAGTAACATCCAGAATAAGCAATGCTGTCCAGCATTGCTTATTCTAACTACGAGGGACCTGTCACAACTTTGTCCCCTTGATTCGATGCTGGCTGCAGTGGGTAGGATAAATTAGAGGACGCTCCGTGACTTTGAATTGATTCGTAAGCTTTGCTTTCGAAATACACCCCTTTAGATAATATTAGTTTTGGATACAAGATTGTCATTTCGAAGGAGATGAATGCTTCAATACATCTGTTACCATCATCAATGTGGATATAAGGTAATAATTTTAAAGGCAATTTTCAGAGAACTTTCAACTGAGGAATAAACATTGAGATTTGTCAGTTTCTGTATAGAAAATATGTCAATTGCTTCATTTATCTTTAGAAAAACATTTATAAGACGATTGAAATACCGGCGATATATAAAAAGCTTTAACCTTTTTTATGTGTCATGTTTACATATGATATCAATCACTACAGAATGTAAAGAGTATTCGAGTATTCGATTAACAAATTCTAAAACCAACAGAGGCTCGCTCATCCAATCAGCGTCCATGGCTTCTAAACGCCCTATTCCTATTGGCTCGCTGCCATCTCCTGCAGAACAACCGGCCTGAAGCTCGTGCAGTTCTACTGGAAGCAGCCGGGCTTGCTCGCTCCTACGGATACCATGAAGTTGCGGACTTCTATGACACAGTAAGCGCATTAAAACTTTAAGTACTTTATGGAACATTGTTTAGTACTTAATTTCATAGCGGAGAGAATATTGTTGGACGTTTAAAGGCAGTTAGACGGCTATTTTGTAATGGCTTCTGGCTGAACTATATTGCTTTGTGGTTTTGAAGCGTGGCTTTTTGTTTTTGAAATGTCTAACTAGGTTCATTGTAAGAAGACAAGCCTATTTATTGTAATGGTCTAGAATTTTATTTTATTTATTTTTACAATTTTAAGAAAGCTTACACGTAAATGGTAACGAAATAGAAAACAACTGACAGTTGCTAATTACAAGCTTCCACATATATATTACAATGTTATGGAAGAGGATAAAAAGAAAAAACAAAAGAGAAAAAAGGCATGGAAAATAAGTAGGCATGCCGCGACAAACCACAAACATTCACCCATTGAAATATTCCTTACTCAAGATTTTCCTGATTCTTAACGCACTCGTACAAAATAAATCAATTTCTAAATGCGATGGCAGGTTGTTGAATAATATTACACTGCGTATACAAAAAGCGTTACGCCTATAATTTGTCATTGTAAACGGTACTTGTAATAATGGTCGTAATCTTAAGTTATTTTGATTGGTGCGAAGATAAATTTTACTAAGTAAATCGGGACAATCGATTGATCCATTAGCAATGTTGACAAGAAAACAAATGTCATTAATATTACGCCTTAATTCTAATGGTAAAAAGTGATAACGCTTACACCGGTGTGCATAGCCGTCTGAAAACTGCTGCGCCTTGAAATCTAGATATCTCATAAATTTCCTCGGAACTAGTTCAATACGAGATTTATACTTATCATACTTTATACTATTTTTGAAGTTAATGTCTGACTTCATCCATTTAGACTCAAAAAAGAACATCGGTCTGAACGACAACAAAAAGGACAAAAAACATGGTGCTCAAATCCTAAAATCCTCTCGTAATTCGCTTTTGATAAGCTAAGTGCTACATGGCGGACCTAAGCCGGCAAGTCCAAAAGTATCAGAAAATAAAAGAAAACGCTTACCATTTTTAAAACTTCAACCTAATTTCAATGCAGTGAATTTTATGCCTGCATTTTTGTTTACGAAATACTTACCTCGGAGGAAAATATAAAAGTGCATTTTGGGAATCTATTTATTTTTTTGGGAATCTATTTAAATCATGAACTATTTATACTTTGCTTTTGTGAGACGTCCTTTTTTGGCAACAAAAGAAACAGGCTGTGGAAGTGAGAAAATGAAAAAAACAGGAAACCTAACGAGAAAAAACTTCGGTTACTATTTTGTGTAACCAAACATGGGTTTAGGTACTCTGGTTTGAAGGGTATAATTGCCAATGCAGTTTCAGGCACATCAGACGTTTCAGCCTCATCCTTTAACTTTACCAAAACTGTCCAAGTTGCAGCCAGTATAATAACATGTATAAGTTTTCACCAGCACCAATTTCGTAACACACAGTCATTCTCAATCTGAATCATTTAACTATATTCCTAATCCATTGCTTCGTAAGTTTGAAAAAATGTGTGCTCAATAACGTAAATTATGCAATGAATGTTGTTGAACTGTCAAAATGAAAGCAATTGCTACTGAAATTGTGTTACGCAAATACACCGCAGGATCCCCATCACTCAGTTTGACCCTCCCATAGTAAAAGTAAATCATTGATTTGCTATTACTATGGGAGGTCCAAAAATGTTTTTCATATTTCGACCTATGTTCTTTGGGGAAAGTTGTTCAGTTTCATGAGCACATTCACCTCCTTCAGGGTTGATACCGTTACACCTTGTATAAAGAACACAAAATGAATGAATAATTTATTTACCAGTGCGTGAACGTATCATTGGAAGGCGAAGTGCTCGCTGCAGATGCTCCTCTCGAGAAACGCGAGAAGGACCTGGTTAGCTTGATGCAAGACGATGACTTGCGAACTGCTGCCAGACATTTGTTCAAACGGATGTCTCTCATACCTGCGTCCAGGTAAATATAAATTCTCTAGTACTCTTTAAGATCATGTTATTGGAACGAACTATCCAATCGTTTTCTTCAAGTGCAAAATCACTAACAAATACAGAAAAGAAAAATAGTTTTATATATAGTAAAAACACGTACATACATAAACTTACGCCTTTTTCTTATGGGAGTAGGCAGAACTTACAAAACGCTACCTGCTATGATCTTACATAGGTAATCCTTTTGCCTCGTTAATGTTCATACATCTGGTCATAAACGCACGCCAGTCGAGTACTCGAACTTGACCTTTCTGAAGAACATCACCAATAAGGTCACTTTATGTCCAGCGGTGCTATTCTGTAAAAATCTCATCGTGAAAACTTAGGTGAAGTGAGCGTGGAGTGTCAATAGGGTCAATTCCTAGCAAAACCAAACTCACTTTACCTAAGTTTTCACGGTGAGATTTTTACAGAATCGACCGGCTGATGTCTACTCCCAGCATCTGCCTTGTAAATACCTTTAGTTAGCCGCCTTTCATTCATCCTTTCAACATGTACAAACCACCAAAATATATTTTAAATGTTTCTCTCTGCATAGCCTTTTAAACCGCAGCGTTGCCTTACGACATCATCCTCAGCCTATCATTCATAGTCACACCACATATGGTTCGCAAAGAACGCATTTCCACAGCATTTATTTTAATTTCATGCTTAATTTGCCACACCCAACATTCACTTCCTTAGGCACCAGTAGGCTGTTCACACCACGGTGAGGACGTCAACTGTTTGGTCACAATAGCATGTGTAGCAGCATTCCACTTTATTTCCCGCATTTACTCTCTTTTCCACATCCTCATCAATCTTTCCATCCCTTGTAAACAGACTCCCCAAACATACGAACTCGATTGCTCCACACTCTTATCATTTATTTTCATATCACACATCGATACATCCTCTTCTCTTTCAAATAACATGACATTCATGTTATTCACATTTATATTCATTCTTTCATCTATATGCTTCATCCATCACAGTCTTGTCTTGCAACTGGTCTGCTGACGATGCAAGTAGAACTTGATCATCTGCGTAGAAAAGGCTTCAACTCATTCATCGTCAATTCAAATCTGTCACACAATTGACCATGTACAAGCTGAATGGCCACGGTGACGCTACACAACCCTGTCTAAAATAGAACCCGTGCATATAAAAAAATAAAAATCAAAACAGATCTAAAATTCAGAGCACAGAACAGATATATTATATTCGGCAGCTCCACTTCCTGACATAGGAAGGCTTCCACTCAGCATAATATTGTGGTACAGGGACTCACAGTATAGCGCAGATTGGTCAATTTTAACTGCAAACAGTCCGTTGCTAGCATGTGCACCAAATTTGTTTCCATTTAGTGCAATCACTTTCAATCTTGCACTAAATCGAATGGTTAATAAATGAAAGTAGACTTTAAGAAAATAATTTTTTTAAATCACAACTTCTAAAGGACTGATTTTCACCGAACATTTATGTTGCGTTTAGGCCAATTACTGAGACGTCTTAGAGTCTAAATTTAAAGTTACTTAATGCTTATAAAATATAAATGAAATCCTCCTCTCCCAGAATGCCGTTTATCAAGTTGGTGTAAGCCTTTGATTACAACGTAATTAAAATCATTCATCAATAATTGAAATATTAAGACATACGAATCAGATCTCCAAATCTACGCCACTAAATCACCGATCAAGCCGTTACCACTAATTGACAATTATCAGCTTACATACACACACGAACTATTCTCAGAAACCATGAAACGGCCTCATATGTCGCTCATGACAGGTTCACACACAGAATAAATAGATGCAGAAGGTCAGCTTCATTCAACGAGCGAAAACGCACGTACAACCCGTTCGCGCTAAGTTTGGCGGTCCGTGGAATAAGCATCCCTGCCGAAGCATTGAGTTGCCCTCTCAGTACCATAAGCAACGTCATCGCAAGCGCTGAGAATATTATTTATTCAGTTTTCTCGATTTTTGTTACTTTTGCTGACCGTCAATGGGAAACTTAGCGCGAACAGGTTGTACTTGCGTTTCGCTCGCTGAATGAAGCTGACCTTCGCAACACGCTTCGCGTACAGTGAGTGTAAGTGCACTCGTAACTAACACTCAATTGAGATAGTTTAAAAAGTTCGAAAGACCAAAATAGTGAGTAGGGTTGTCTTTTTCTTCTTGTTTACCTATAGGTACCTGTTGTACCTATTCACATCATTCTCCTGACCTTATCCCAATTTATTTGGGGTTGGCGCAATATGTATTTTTTTTCATACTTCTCTATTAGTCGTCATCTCGGTAGTCACCCCCTTTCTAACTATTTTATCATTCACACATTCCATCCATCGTTTCTTTGGTCTTCCCTACACTTATTGCCATCGACATCAATACTCAAAACTCTCCTCACGACATTTTCGTCATTTCTCCATAACACATACCATGACAACCGATTTCCACACCACCTGTACCTATTCATATAACATAAGAACATGAAGTAAGTACAACATAAGATTACTAACGGAATAATGTATTACGGATTCCTGGCACAGACAGCTCTTTCATAAAACAAAAAATGCAGTTTTTTTCCCTCTAAAGTCAAGTTTACAGTTCCTTTGACCACATTGCTCTTTTCCACCGTTTTGGATTTAAAGTCCCATTCTAAAAATCACACTGCATAAACTGATTTAACTCACCTTAGAACTTTTTTGAAGCTTTACCGCCAAAAAACATTTGTTATGCTATTAACTGTATGAGGTTTCGTTAGTGACACGTAGATAACTACAGCAATTTCGGTCATTTACTTTTCTGTAGGTATCTACGTATACGCATTTGTGCCCCGTGCACCAATTTTCGCTCGATGATGATGAAATAAAAATTTGCAAAAATAAAATGTTTGTACTTTTATTCTAAGGTGTCAACGCTAGTGGAGCAGATTCCACTGCGAAATTTTAGGCATTCCACTTTGCCCCACCAGTGGGGCGGTCGGTGGGGCAAAGTGGAATAATTCATAGAGCCAACCTTCTGCGTCTATCTAATTTGTGCTCTCAACCAATTAATCTTATCGGGTGTTGATTACAGGCGTTTCTCGATAATGCCGGGTGCTCGAGTTGAAAGCAGAGCAAGAAGCTCTGCCCGGAGTAGAAGGATATCTATCATGCCAAAGGCTGCACAGCCAGCTTTGATGACTAGGAGGTCGCAACATCCTTTGGGCTTCCAGGATTTTGATTTTTGATTCATGTTTTTAATAGATCATTATATTACTTTGTTCAGCCAAGGTACCGCTAAAATAAGGCCTCTTGAAATCAAAGATAACTGCGCAAAATATTACAGTTTTATACTACTTACACTTTTTTTGATGATTACATTTGTTAACTCCGTGAGAAAACAAACGTTTTATTGTATGCTTTTGCAACAACAACAACAACTTCCATACCTACCTAGTACAACCATCAGTTTTTTAGTCAACATTCTGTATTTCTCAACCATACTCTTAGAAAAACTTAGTTTAAAAAAACTAAAAAACATGCTTATCCAATCTATTGGACTCATCAAAACAAATAATATGAGCCCAAATTAAAGGGGTTTACTAATAGCCATTGAAGAGTTCCACTGTTCACCTCCTCGCTCTATCATCAGATCAGCACCAAGATACCAAATTATAGTTTTATCATCTGAACTACATATACGTACAAAGTTTTATTTTGATACGACAATTAAAAGTAGGTTAAAATTAAGCTAATTTAATTGGCGTGTTAAAATAATACTCATTTAGTCAGGTCTTACCAGGAATCATTTCACAATATTTCAACTAAACTATGTTAAAAGTGGCATAACAAAATTCTTGATATTATGCGAGTATGAAGAGAGTGGCATCCATTAAAAATTTGTAAAGAAAAGGGCACGAGGATTTCCACTTGAAAACTTTTACATCCATTACAATATTAATGAACCTGTCGTGCATAATAAGGCCTTAATTTTGTATTAAAAAAATTATACACTTTTTTACCCTGCTTGCAATAAAATCTAAATTAATAACGCCATTATTTGTAATCAACTTGGATCTTTGTATAAATTTTAATTTTGTGATATTCGTATTGAATATTAAATTTAATTAAACTCAGGCGCTTTCATTATTTTCATACTGTCTTCACATTCACTGATATCATTCATTATTATGCAAAATGTAAGGCCAAAGATTAATTGATGAAACATATATGTATAGGTGTTATTAGTAAGTTTCATTTCATTTAAGGCTGCGCCGACCGCCAAGTGGCGCCCTCATCGTTTGTTTGGTTATTTCTTTTATTTTACAATGAAAATGCAGAAAAACAACTGTTGTGCAACTTAACGTGCTTATTTTCTGCAGTTTGCTGTGTGTACGTATTATCTGTGGCGTACGTTTATGCGTTTCTCATACATGGTGTGCCTACGGACAAAAATCTCGCATAAGCCAAGCCATTTCAGCTATGTTTCAAAGTTAAACCTCTCTGCTATACCGTAACATGTTTGGCTAGTTCCATTATTGAAACGAAGTTATTTTACGGAGCTTGCAGTAGAATTAAAATGGGAGAAATCAAAAAAGTCAATAGTAAGGTCAAAATGAAAATCCAAGATGGCGGCTGCAACAATTTTCAAATTTTTCGTCTTGTGTGTCGTTTTCATGGTTTTAGAGAGTACTGAAGCCGATAGTGTCGTCGAAATGAAAATCAAGATGATGGCTACACAAATATTTGTCATTTTTGAAATTTTCGCCGCCATCTTGGATTTTTAGTTTGAATTTCTTTCCTGCCAGGGGTCCCCCCCACATGTTTTATTTATTTAATACTTCAAGCACATAAATGTAAATAGGCGGACTTAATGTCATAGGTATTTTCTACCAGTCAGATGCACACACAAACAGTGGTAATCATGAAATAAAAAAACAAAACAAATGCTCATTGCTTTTAAAACTTACCTCAATGGTCTGTAAATATACATATTATAACAAAAAACCCGACTGCGTTAAAAAACTGAAAAGCTAAAAACAAGCCCATTTTAAATTAAATAAAAGTTGGAAGCAGGCGGGACCCATTTGAATTTGAAAATATAATAAAAATGATATGGGTCCCGCCTGCTTCCAACTTTTATTTAATTTAAAATGGGCTTGTTTTTAGCTTTTCAGTTTTTTAACGCAGTCGGGTTTTTTTATTTTTTTAAATAGCTTTTTTATTTCCAGCTTTTTAGTTTACAAAATAAATGTGAAAGATTTCGCAGACGATTTAGCTCTTGTTACGTGTTTTTTACGATTTGTCACTTCGAATTACTTTTAACCATATAAGTTGTATATATTTTTGTAATCACCTTTAAAAACCCTTTATTTTGATACCCCACTCGATAGGTTTCGAGAAAAATAATTTTTTTTGAAGACATAATATTGCGCCAAAAATCGGTCATTTTATATTTTTTCAATTTTGATATACCCAGTGACACTCGCGCTACCAAGACAAATCTAAAGACGTATAATTTATCAAAATCCGTTCATTCGTTTAGAAGTTACGAGGGAACAAAGAAACGGACATACATACATACATACATACATACAGGTCAAACACATAACCCTCCTTTTTGGCTTCGCCGCAGTCGGGTAAAAATATAAAACGTATTCTATTCATGTTCTAACATTCCAATTGGCTGTTTTTATTTTAGCCAATCAATCACAGCAGTTACATAAGATTTCACTGTACGGTATTCGATAAACTTTACGTTGATCAGCCTTTTAACAATTCTAGACCAGGGCCCCAATTCTTTATTATTCCCAACGGAATCTTACCACGTGCAAACCACGTCAATATCATGTCTTGTTAACGGCAAGGAATCGAAATGTCAACCGTATCGACATTGTATGCATTTTGACAGTTCAAACCACGCCATTGTGTCATAGAGAATACGTTATTAGAGCGGTCGTAATTAACTCAGGAATTGACGTGGTTTCGAAGTAAGGAATCGATAAGTGGTCATAGTAAATTAGGGCCCTGTATTTAGATATTATCTTTATATTCATCATCATCATCATCATCATCATTTCAGCCGAAAGACGTCCACTGCTGGACATGGCCTCCCCTAAGCACCTCCACTTCGAACGGTTTTGTGCTTCTCGCATCCAACGGGTTCCTGCTTCATCTTTATATTACTTAACTACTCTAGCTAATCAATACAAAATATAAACTCATGTAGTATAATCACTCGCAATCGGTCGCTCACAATGGGCCTTATAAGAAGGCTAAAAGTCACCCAAAGGGCAATGGAGAGGGCTATGCTTGGAGTTTCCCTACGTGATCGAATCAGGAATGAGGAGATCCGCAGGAGAACCAAGGTAACCGACATAGCCCGAAGAATTGCCAAACTTAAGTGGCAGTGGGCAGGGCACATTGCTCGCAGAACAGATGGCCGATGGGGCCGAAAGGTTCTGGAGTGGCGACCGCGTACCGGAAGACGTAGCGTTGGAAGGCCTCCCACAAGGTGGACCGATGACCTTGTGAAGGCCGCAGGAACCCGTTGGATGCGGGAAGCACAGGACCGGTCGAGGTGGCGGTGCTTGGGGGAGGCCTATGTCCAGCAGTGGACGTCTTTCGGCTGAAATGATGATGATGATGATGAGTATAATCACTCAGGGAGCACTTTAATTAATTGTTATTCGATTTATAGTTTCGCATCGCATCGATAGTGCCAGTCGGCAAGAGTAGGGTAACATCGAATGTCTCATTTACATCAGCCGATATGCAGCGGGTTTACTCTGAAATGCTTTGATTTAGCGTGTTTGGATTAGAATGACTATTTATTTCTAACACACTTAACCTTTTCGACAATTTAACACTAAAATATATAGTATGATTTCGACCGCTCTTATTTTTTCGACCATACACAGGAGAATATGCGCATGAGGCAGTCCTCTCTTCTGCCACTCTATCGACTACATCCAACATCGTACGTCTCCGAAGGCATTTTACAATAAAGTTCATGAGTGCTTTGAGTTTCTGCTTAAAAACTCGTGCTGTTATGTCTTATATTATTGGCCAGGTAATCATTACTGATTAGTGATTTCGACCTATTATGGGTTGCACTGGTCGCCTGTATTGGCGCACGAAGGTCTTGCCACATACGTTGCTGGTAAAATAGTAAGTCGGCCGACATTATTTCCATTTCCATCTGTGTTTAAGGCATCGCGCAATTGAATGTATTCTTCTGAACGTAATTTTTTCCGGTTCAAACGTACATATGTCAGACGTTCTGTTTCAATTTTGACATACATATCAACGGCGAACTGATGAAATAATCGGCGGTATTTCAAAAGGGTGCGCCAAAGTTCACCTAAATTTTCAACTCCGATAATTGGAAATCCGAAAATGTTCTTCCTAAAATTTTTCATCCTAACAATCACAATTCCTAACTACTCTGTCTCTAATTTTCATAATTCCGAAGCATTCAACTTCATAATGTCAGAAGCAATAAACATCTATTATACTTTTATTTGTTTTCCTATATTTTCACAACATAACCATCTTTTACACTATTATTCAAAGTCATATCTTTTTTGTTTAGATTTCTTTTTATAGTTTTTTTTTTTTTTTTAGATTTTATTTATAGTGGTAACCAACATAATAATATATTCAAAAGTAACACATTTGTAATGACAACTTAGGATGCAAGAGCGAGCGCAGCGAGCTCGGGACTTGGGGCACCCCGACTCGGACAGGTTAGGTTCGTCATCCCCTTCGTGTTAGGTTCCTTTAAACCTTGTAGACAGAAATAGGGCCCCCGTGAAGCGGGGCTCCGTCGACTACGCCTAACCACATATTTTTGTAGATAAAATGAAACTTTGGGATTTCTTTTCTCGGCCACTATGATTTTGCGAACTTTGCGGTTTTCAAATTTACACTAAAAAGAGTCTATTCTATCCAAAAAAAATAGCTACTATCAAAAAGCGCCGGGTGTGGAAGATCAGTGGTTCTATAGACACAACTCAGTACGTTATGTAATGCATACCCCCAAATAATAATCATACCCTCAAATTAAAACTGTAAAATATCATCTTCTAATATTATGGTAATTATGTTTAGGGATAAAAGCGTTATGATAAAAAACAGTAGGAGTTTAAATATATTTACATTAATGATATTATTAATTACAATTTTTGGGAAACATGAGAGTTATGAACATCGCCGGTAGCACTACAAATAGTAGGAATGAAAACTTTAGGATGAAAAATTTTAGGAAGACTGATCATTCGAACCCATTCGGACCCATTTAAAAATGTGGTTGTCATCGTTTAGACGAATCATGAAACGGTATGCATAAAAATTCATCGAGCTTTTTGTTTGTTTCTTGACCTGTAGAAGAATAATTACCTTTTTCAGTAAAGGGTTATTTCTGCCATTAGTTTTTTGTTGCTTGCATTGATACATTTGTATAAATACATACATTCAGTAACGCGAGGAAAACATTGTGAGTAAACTTGCATATCCATCTAGATATGTAAAAGTTAATGCCAAATTGATGTATAAGTTTACAAACGTAAGCAAAACATTGTGAGTAAACATGCCAATCTTACTAGATGTAACTGATAACACTTGTGCTGTCTGTAATTCCATAAACAGCTGTGGACACAACCTAAACAATTGTTTTTAGTTTTTGCATTGATACATACCAATCGCTGGCTCGGCAAAATGTTAAGGGGTATTGTAATGCATCATACGAACGATGTGTTTCGCTGAAGGTTGCCACCATCACTTTGTAGAATTACAATGTCGCGAGACTCCATGTTCTCTCCAACAACTACAATGGCAACTTCGTTTAACATTGGTGCGTTAAAGCGTCTCTATGTTCTCCTGCGGGTCTTTTGTCTGCTCTGATCACTATTTTATAATCGTCTGATGGCATCATTTCTAAAGCTCTTTTGAACAATTGGATCAACTGATTATGTTCACGTAAGAGTTGTTGCAGCTGCATGATGATCTCTTTCTTAGCTGAACGATTGATAGCATCTACTGATGGCAACAATGCTCCTGCACGATGGTGAATTTATCCTTGAATCTGTAATATTGAACATAAGAAATTTAGTTTTTTTAAACCATGTTCTTTAATTATATTTGCACCAAATAATGTCATTGGAGCACACTGTTGTAATTTACATAGGTACTGCTTTTCATCCTTGAGATTTGTTGTATTATTAAAACGATAATATACAAAGTACACGGAGATGTAGCTGAGGGCAATAGCTAGTAATATAATAAATGTATTAATTATTTATCGATACAAAAATTATTCCTACAATGTGAAAAATAACTTTGATTTCGGGAGATTAAAGTTATTTTTGCAATTTTTAAGGGTTTTTTTTTGGAAGACGATTGTTTTATTTGTAAAAAAGTTTTATATTCTTAATTTTTTTGTTATGGTACCTATCCCACACAAATTCATATACCACTACTTATTATGTAAACAGCAGTTATAGTGAAAGGAACTTATAATAGCATCATCAACATACCCAAATTGGAATAAAACCGTATTGTTGAAGCTACTTCAAAAAACACTCTGTTGGGTGGTTTTTGAGGTAGCTTCTTGCTGGCTTCTTCAAGATCTTGATCTTGAACAAATTTTCAAAATCTGTCCTCAATTCATGAAAATATCGATAAACATACATTTACAGAAATTACGTACGGACATAATTATAACCTCCTCCTTCTTGAAGCCGGTTAAAAACGAATTACATTGGTCGGTAAAAAAAAGCCGGGAGCAAGAACTTTGTTAAGTGTGCTGAATCCAAAATCTAATCACAGATTTATGCTGTCACGTCTAGTTTTTGAGATTTTTTAATTTAAATAAAATACTGATATTATCATTTATTATTATTATTATAATAAGCCTGTGTTGTCCCACTGCAGGGCAAAGGCCTCCCTTCCCTCTTTCCATTGATAATAATAATATATTGACATATGAAATACATATTTATTTTGAAAAAAGTAAAAAAAAACTTAAACATAAATGACTTCTATGATATAAATTAAATCTTAAATAAATGAAAATACTAATATAATATAAAAAAATAACAACTATTTGGTAGATCGCTTTCTTTTATAAGTTTTATCTGCTTATTTCCCAGCAAAAATCAGCTAACTATGCTGGGGACCACTTGCCGTTATATCTTTTTTCCATGTGTTCAATATCTTGGTGGAACCTCTCACCATGCTCATCAGATACGGCACCAAGATTTTCTGGTAAAAGAAAGTTCTTGTCACAGTTCTTTGTAATTCGCAGCCCTTATATTTCCAAGAAAATTGTGACATACATTTTCAAAAGCCACCCATGCTCTTGCTTAGATATGAACAAACTGGTCTTTAAAAATTTCTCTGATTTGGAGTCCAACAAACATTCCTTCAATTTGGCCTCACTTACGCCTGGAAATTTCCTTTTGAGGTGTTTAAATGCCTCTCCATCTCTGTCCATAGCTTTTACCTTATTTTTTTAAAGCCTAATTTGATATGTACCTAGTGGCGGCAAAAATATTTTTTGGCTGTCAACTAAACAAAAACCAAACCCAATGAAAACAAACATTGCTTATAGCATCAAAACTGGACGTGCTAGATAAAGTCTGATATTATTTGGATTTATCGTGTCAATATGTATCAATTCCACATAAACATTTGTTTGCTCTATTTTTATGCCAACCAGTGTTATGCGTTTGAATATCATTTCGACTTATTTTAACCAGTGATCTGACAACTAATCTCCTTTTCCTAACTGTACTTAAAGCTAACGAGTTATATTTTCAACTTTTCATCCTTCAACAAACATCGGATACAAAGTGAATCATCATCATCATCTGCCTAGCCTTTTCCCAACTATGTTGGGGGCAGCTTCCAGTCTAACCGGATGCAGCTGAATACCAGTATTTAACATGGAGCGACTGCATCTGACCTCCACAATCCAGTTACTGAGTAATACGATACAAAGTGAATGTTGAACACCAACTTGGTAGGTATGTAAATATTATCTAATTGGTTTAACAATAATAACAACTTCCGTTCTACTTACGTAGAAAGCGTCTGTTCTGAACTAAGAGGGTACAAAAATGGCGATGTGTAAGCTTATGAAACATTTCATCATCATTTGCCTAGCCTTTTCCCAACTAAGTTGGGGTCGGCTTCCAGCCTAACCGGATGCAGCTGAATACCAGTATTTGTTTTTTTATAAGCTTATCAAACATGTAAGTAGGTACTGAAAAAATCACCTAACCAAAAGTAGTTGGGAATTTCCTCCCAGTATATAAAATAAACAGAACTATTACACAGTAGCGTAAGTATACAAAGCAGCAGTACACGGTGCACTGCTGCTAGCTACGCTTCCCGAGGCCGATCCGTGTATGGATGACCCATTCCATATCAAGACCCCTTCGTGTGTCGGAAAGGACCTTAAGCCAATTGTAGACCTTTGACAGTTGTCACAACTAGTATGGTTGTGGAGGTCAGATGGGCAGTCCCTCCATGTAAAATACTGGTATTCAGCTGCATTCGGTTAGACTCGAAGCCGACCTCAAGATAGTTGGGAAAAGGCTGGGCAGATGATGATACACAGTACGGTGTACCTACTTTTAGAAATAAAGGGTGTCTTTTAGGAGCTCCATAATCTACAAAAAAGATAAAGATTAGAGACTTAATGTAAGTAAACGGTAACAAGAAATGGCATTTGACAACACCATTTCTTTTACGTAAAAGCTGATTTTTTTTTATGTTAAGTGAGGGTAATTCATTGTTTATTAAATTGAATACCAACTTAATCTGTCCGTGTAATCAAATCACAAATGTCATTCTTTGGCACCTGCCCCACCGCCGGCGATTAACAAGAAGTGAGCAGAGTTAGCAACTAAAAACTAATTGGCGAGCAACGAGCAGCGAATGAGCGACGACGACAAGCGATTACTCGCTATGTGTATGTATAATCCGCGCGCGATAAGAATGGGATGGAACCTTGTCAAAGTAAATCGAAAATGACAGTTCTCAAGTAGCGTTTGCCGACCATTTGCCGACGCTACGGCTGGACTGCGCCGGACCGCGCGCGTCTCAGTTCCAAAAGGTAGCATCCCATTCTAATCGCGCGCGGATTATACCAATCGTTAGTCACTCACCCATCAGTGTTCTGCGCCAAGCGAAGGTCTTGTCGCTGCGGAAAAAGAGTACCTAGTCGCCGGCACAAGCCGCGGCCGGTGTGAACAGCCAGCGATCAAATAATAATATAGGTATTTATGTATCTCTTTTACTTACACGGGGCCTAGAATCTTTTGTACGTTTCTTGAGTGAGAAAATCGTTGATAGTTAGTCGCTTTCTCGTTGGCGGTGCGACAGGTGAGACATTCATATGAAAACTAACAACATGACAAACTGACGCAGTGTTAATTGTCCTGACCAAAGTTTTTTTTTTATAATTTTCACTCGCTGTGCCGCAACTTTGACAATTTAGCGGCTTCAGCGAAGCTATCTTGATTGTAAGCGACAAAACATTTTTACCACATCCCACAACCACTCGGGATACATAATTAGGTACGTAAGTATGTAAAGCCTTCCCGTCTTATCTCCCTTATTTCTATGATCCGAGGCTTGAATCATCCCAACCCGCGGCTTGACAACGAACACGCAATTAACTTCCGGGTACAGTCGCAATTATGTCGCGAGCTTTCGCTTCGCATGAAGAACTTACATATACAACCCTTATGGCCCTTACGCCTACATTGTAATAAAGATCAAAATCCAACCATACTCAACATAATTAGCTGTTGCGAGGTTTGGAACATTGTGAAGGGTTTTAATGTTCAACTGTAGGTCTGTATGTCTTATCTGATGACGTAATGCGTAATTCGTGTTTAGAGGATTTATGTTTTGCAATAATGTGACGTTTCACATACAGGCGGGGGAGATGACATTTCATTGTGGGATTGGTGAGGGATTATGTTCGGGGACTTGTTTTTGTTACATAAAATGACAAATGTTTTCGTATTTTCGGATGATCCTCTGACCATGATTTTTCATTTTTATGTCTAGGTACAGTCAGAAAATTTATTGTATATCAAATTGACTACTTTCAATACTTACAATACAAATTGAAAATTCAAATTATAACTGACATTCTTTGATAGATATCAAAGCAAATTGGCATATTGCTAAACAGTTAGCTTCTCTGACTGGACCTAAGTAGGTACCTCAGACATTCTGAGTAAGGGTCGGTTCACATCTGACGGAAAATACGTCGGGCGTAACTGCGATTGCGTCTATTTATTCGCTCGACGCACTAAACGCATCATCGGTTGAGTGGGTGAGGTTGAATAATTTATCATATAATTGTCTGTTCTGGCGTTACGCGACCGATAATACGCGACTCATTTTCTTAGCGGAACAAAATGGTATTTAAAAATGTTTTCCTCAGTTAAATGTAAATGTGTATATCTAATACTTGCAACACAACGCTAACAACAAATGTGAATGTTGGTAAGTTGGTATACCAAGCGCACGCCTTTAATCCTTCTGTCAGCTTATACACTAAGCGCAGGGATGCCGGGGATGCCTTCATCAGACACGGCGTTTCAGTAAAACCTGGCTTTGGCGCTAACGTACCTAATTTGTATACGTTTGTCTTACAAGGAAGTATGAGTAATTGCTCCTTTATTTATGAGGAAATAATCCTATATGTTTATAAGGTTTGGAATGGAATATTTTGTGAATGAGGAAAACATCCTAATTGGGGAAGCAAAAGGTTTAAGGAGGCTAATAGCAAAGCAAATTTGTTTGTTTGTTTGAACGCGCAAATCTCTGGAACTATCAAACGGATTTGAAAAATAAGTTTTGCATTTGAAAGCCCATTTCTTGAGGAACGCTAAAGGCTACTGAAGATCACGATAATATCCTAAGGAGCCAAGCAAATAACAAAAATGTCAGGTTATAACGAAGAACGCTAAGCGAAAACGAAGTAAGATTGCGGGCAGGCGATGCGATGTGACGCGACGGGGTGAGTCGGGAGAACAAGAAATGTGACGTGGACGAAGTCGCGGGTAGAAACTAGTGGAAACATAAAACAACAACCAGATTTCACTTTTGTTCCGACCAAGCATATATTTTATGCAAATGTAGGTATATAGCTATCAAAATTGAAATGCTTCACATATAGGCGACTTTAGCAGCGCGACAGTCGCGCGACCGTCACCCATTCAGAATTTCATAATAAAAACAGAAGCGCAGCGGACGCGCGGCTGGTGCGCTTCTGTTTTTATTATGAAATTCTGAATGGGTGACGGTCGCGCGACTGTCGCGCTGCTAAAGTCGCCTAAATGTGAAAGCGGTCTAAGTCGGTACCTACCTATATTTTGTACATTTTCCATTGTTTATATTTTTTGCAATGAAAGTATAATGCATATTTCTAGTCAACATTAATATCGTTTAAAAAGCATTTTGAGATGACCCTTCATTTTCCCACTCATCTCAAATTATGATAAACGACTTTCCTTGACCAATCAAACGGATCATAGCGATTAAGGTAAAACAAAAAGCATTTCCTCGTTCATAAAGTTACAACATTCATTAATATTTAAATGAAGTAATAACAAAAAGTGGGTTTCATTCGCGACGTGTAGGGTTAATGTTCTCGACGCTAATTGGCTATCTGCGTGACGTATGATCCCGGACCTGAGTCACTCAATAATGAATACACCCCACCGGAGATATTTATTGGAAAATGAACAAACTCCATTAACTTTTCGTAATAACGTGTCAGCTATCATTCAATTCACTGACGGGAGTGCAATTAAATATTTATTGAGTCATTTAATTACTATTTTAATCTACATCGATAGATTACATCGGTTTCGATTAGTGCAAAATGGATGTATTCAACAACGATTCAATACGCAATATCCTAAATTGAATGTCATAAATAAATATAACACGTCATCACGCCGGTAATCCTCGAAGGGTAAAGCAGAGGGTCACCTATGGCACATCCACATTTCGTTGTGTAATAGGGGGAGAGCCTTTAGGCACCAATTGGGCACAAATCCAGACTCCGGGCTGCTGAAAAAACCCAGCCTTAAATAAAGTAGTACGTAAACAACAATGTATTACATCAAATTCTATTAAAACGATTTGCATGCACAATATTTCACATTATTCAGTGTATTCATACTGGGTATATTATTCGCAACGTTTCAACTAACATCAAGATACTTTGGCGCGCAGACAGCGAAAAATTATGACAATGAGTTTTCATCAGAGCGTCTTTTGTTATTCTGATTGTATGTTTATGTAAATAAGCGCTTCGTAGACAAGATGCGGCATCGGCAGCCATATTGCAGGGGTAGACAAACGCGTACATGACGATAAATAAAAGCTTGTAAAAAATTACCCTCTTCATAATTACTTGTTTCAGGATGGGTTCATTAATTATTGCCCGCGTCGCACTGCCAACCGTGGCATGACAAATTTGTAACGTTACACCGTATGATTTATGTACAATTTGAAATTTCCTTTATTGTTGTCATATAACATTGGGCCCATCCGGGGACGAATTAATCTGTCCTCTGTTTATTTGGAATAAAGAGATGTGTATTTGTGAAACGAACATTAATCATTGTTCAAATTAATGCGCCGGATGACAAACATGACAATTTCTTCCCTTATTAGTGCTCTAGGGAAGTGGACGCGTCTTCATTAGAAAGCGCCGGACTAAGGGGATTACGAGATTACATTAACTTGTCGCTGCCGTCCAACCGACTACTTATATAAATCCCTTAGTTGCTTCTTACGACACCCTTAGAACGGGGCCTGCTATTCTTAGTTAGGGTTACCCCTGCGTTCAAATACACTTGTATATATGTCGCTGATGGATTGTAGAATCTGCTGTTTTACAAAACCGCTATCGTTTTACAAAACAGCTCCGGTATGTAAAACAACTGAACAACGTTTAGCTGGATTGTCATTGCTCTACGTTTTACAAAACTGCTACCGACGTTTAGACGTAATGCAGAATGGCTTATCTGTAGTTACAATAAGCGCTCGGTGTGGCATCTAATGCCGAATTGGACGCAGTAACTAAGCTAGGACACCCTGACCAATTGGTTTAGGTTAGATTAGAACTGTGACTGTGACGTTTATGCAATTCTGCGTGTTAACGTTCAGTAACTATGTAAAATCGCTATACGTCATTCGGCTGTTTTACCTAACGGAGCTGTTTTGTAAAACGGCTAGTGGTTATATAAAACAGCGGACTCGTCAATCCGTCTGTGACATTATATACAGAATGGCAGGGACATGCACGCGCAGCCTGTTACCATGGATTCAGTAGATACATGATCCTGAAATATTTTTTGGCGGTTCATCATTCTCCCGCCCTTATCCCAATTTATTTGGGGTCGGCGCAACATGTCTTCTTCTTCCATACTTTTCTATTAGTCGTCATCTCGGTAGTCACCCCCTTTCTAACCATATCATCATTCACACATTCCATCCATCGTTTCTTTGGTCTTCCCCTACTCTTATAGCCATCGACATCCATACTCAAAACTCTCCTCACGACATTTTCCTCATTTCTACGTAACACATGCCCAAATTTTTTTCGGCGGTTATTAAAATTATTCGCTGTTACATGCATTTGGACCGGGTAACTGTCACTTTTCTATGAAATAACTGATTTTTTCTAGAATCATGTGCTGAATTTATGGTTACAGTTTGCACATCAATGACCCTGCTACCATGTATATTATATCTACCTTGTTTGTAAAGTACCTCCAATGGCAATCCTGCCAGGGTCGCGGGTTGTTCGAAAGAGATACCGCGGTGGCCCCTGGCAACTGAAGGAACACGGGTGGGTTTTAGTCAGGAAGAGTCTGACACTCCCTTCCGTTTTATCCAGAGTCGTCGTCGTCGTCGTCGTTTCAGCCGATAGACATCCACTGCTGGACATAGGCCTCCCCCAATTTGGGGGGGGGGGGGGGGGGGGTTGCCATTCGCCACGCTTGGGAGGCGGGTTGGCGATCGCAGTATGGTATGATGGTGGAATAAATAGAGAACGCTGCTGCCCATTCTCCGGTAAGACTGGGGAACTGTCCAGAGTGGGGGTAATCATTTGATGACTTCCCACCCAAAAAAAAATGGTCAGCTCAATAATATTACCCTCGTGGTAGCTGAACACAAAAAAATATTGAGCTAACAAATGACCCTTTCACATAAAAATCTTTATAAAAAAGCACTTACCTACCCGTAGCTATTCTGTTAAAAAACGGGTAAGTACCTAATAAGTATAATACTCACCCGTTTAGAGCAACCCGAAATATTCATGATAAAACCTTTACACAAACAAAAAAATCAAACTTAACTTTTTTTGGGGTTCCGTGCATCAAAAGGAAAAACGGAACCCTTATAAGATCACTTCGTTGTCCGCCTGTCTGTCCGTCTGTCAAGACCCAGGAACGCGTGGAGTTATCAAGTTGAAATTAATATAAAATAGTCAGGGCTGCAATCCCTCGAAGCTGTAAAAATATGAAACTTCTAAGTCAACGCATTCTGAAAATACGGGCGTTTATGTTTCGTTTATGCCACATATTTTGACAATCACAAGGGAATCAAAACCTATAGGGTACTTCCCGTTGACCTAGAATCATGAAACAAGAAGCAATGTCATGTAGCACAAGAAGGAAAACATCCGAAAATCGAACCATAAAGTACCTAGTTACATTACAAAAAAAAACGGGAAAAATAATCGAGACACGATTCCCGTGATAAACTATTTACGTACATACCTACAAATTTGTACGGAACCTTCGGTGCACGAGTCCATTTCGCACTTAACCAGTTTTTTTTAGAATAAGGTGAGTCAACTTTTCGAAATATTTTACAAAAAGTGATGTTCGGTACCGCGAGCGGTTGAAATCCTGAACTTTAATTTCCTGTCGACAAACTCTGATGCAAGATTTGCCGTTTATCCGCCCTTGATTCGGAACGCGGTACCTAAGTATTATACGGAAAATACATGTACAGAGTACCTACCGCTTAGGTACGTGTCGTCACGTGGCGAACAGAAATCCAAATGAAATTGTGTCTTTGTAATAAACAGAAACATTACACACGTTAAACTTGCTGCTAATGTGTAACGAAATCGAAGATAAATTTCTCATAAATATATTGTGTTATAAAAAAACTGTTAACGAAAACTGAGCGTATAAAACCGGCCACCATTTTTGCCATTTAGCAGCAGAACCCTAAAAACAGCCTTATTATTCCAATTTTTGTACCCTCAAAACCCCATTTCATGTGAAAAAGGATTGATCTAGATAGGTAGCATAAATGCGTAAAAGGGTTCGAAAGAAGAAAATACTTTCTGCTGTTTAAATTTTTACTTACCCTGTAATGGATACGAATAATGTAGAAATTCCCTCAAGTGCCTTTTTGATCATGCTTGTAGAAAGGCCTAAGGTTTCAGCCCTTAAGCGGCTTATAGGACCTAAACACAAAAAAGCAAGTTTTATAAACAATAAAAGTATATGATCGACTACAGTAAACAAAAGCAGAAAAATATATGATATTCTTCAGGATTTAAGCTAGTTAGATCATCATCTGCCTAGCCTTTTCCCAACTGTGTTGGGGTTGGCTTCCAGTCTAACCGGATGCAGCTGAATACCAGTATTTTACATGGAGCGACTGCCTATCTGACCTCCACAACCCAATTACTGGGTAATACGATACCCCTTGATAAGACTGGTTGTCAGACTTTCAGGCTTCTGACTGGGTAGTCGTTACGTGTGTAACGACTGTCAAAGATCCACGAATGACAGCCGGGACCAACGGCTTAACGTGCTTTCCGAGGCACGGAGGGGTCACGGTATGTAAAGATGGTCGCCCATCCACAGACCAACCGCGGCAAGCGTAGCTTAACCTGATCGATCGACCTATGCGGCTGTTATTATTTAGCCACGGGCCCCTCTATATCTCTCTTTGTATTTAAGCTAGTTAGTGTATTGAAAACATAATACAACTAATTTGATACGTTAGAAAAAAATCATGAAGATATCTATAAAAACTTTCTTTTTACAATAAAAGCCGTACTAATATACATACAATCATTCTGATTTTTTGTCAGAAACAAAAGAAATACAAAAACATACAAAAATACTAGTGTTTTAATTTTTTTGTACAAACAATATATTTTTTGTAATTAAATAATTGCTTCATATTTTGCATTAAATTACCATCGTTGTGTCATCGCGCTTCTTTTTCTTTTCTATGCAGTCCGACAGTGACCTCGCCTAAGATCATGTAAGCCCCTTAACTAGGATGGTAATAAAAGCTTTTGGATAAAGAAAATTAACAAAGCAAAAACCGTAATTCAAAAACATGCAATCCGAGTTTTTATTTTATATTTTATTGGTACTATTTCGAGGGGACCGTGGCTAAATAATAACAGCCGCACAGGCCGATCGATCAGGTTAAGCTACGCTTGCCGCAGTTGGTCTGTGGATGGGTGACCATCTTTACATACTGAGACCTCTCCGTGCCTCAGAAAACACGTTAGGTCTCGGCTGTCATTCTTGGATTTTTGACAGTCGTTGCGGGTCGTCAAAAGCCCGAAAGTCTGACAACTAGTCTTACCAAGAGGTAGGCATCGTATTACCCAGTAACTGGGTTGTGGAGGTCAGATAGGCAGTCGCTCCATGTTAAATACTGGTATGTAGCTGCATCCAGTTAGACTGGAAGTCAAATCAAATCAAATCAAAATGTTTTTTTTCACAAATTTCAATTGGTCGTTTCCTATGAAGAAGAACCGGCAAGAAACTCCATGGTTACTCTTTTTAAAAATAATTGGCTTTTACAGTGTTTCCAGATTACAGTAGGTATGGGAGGACAGCTCAGGCCTGTCAACAAGTACCAAGTACTTGATAAAATAGAAAATGGTCTACAGATCTAAAGTCTATAAGGCCTACAAAGTCCTCACATTTACAAAACAAGAATTTATCAAAAGGATAAATAGTAATAAAAACCTACTAAAACCAAGTGTTATGATTCCCATTAAAACCACTAATAAAGAGGTGAAAAATTTCAATTGTCTGTATATAATGTCAAATAATAAAGAAATTATGTCAAAAAGTATATAATGTCAATTAAAAAAAAAATTATGTTAAAAATTATGTAAAAAAAAATTAAATAAAAATTAAACATCGTAATTTGAGAGCAGTTAATAGACATTTACATAGTTACGCCGTTAATGAGAAGCCAAGGAAGCCACATGTGCAGAAGGAATTATTGCTAGACTACCTTGTCTTCAACGTCGACAGTCGACTCCAACATAGTTGAGAAAGGCTAGGCAGATGATGGTACTATTTTGAAATGTAGTATTGAGTGAGCTTTGTTAGATTTTACCCATCTCAATCAGAATAATAACTCAGAGGCAGGTAACTGATTGAATGTAGTGATATTGATTGCTTGTTTACATAAATGACACTGGATTTTTCACAATTTTGTTCTGAAATTGGTTAGCTAGTACTTAGTCATTCATTTCCCTATTTAACGTAAATCATTTTACTTCACCTAAGTAGATCGTTTACTTTCAAGTTGCCAGTTGTCTGAAATTAAGAAATGAAATAAGAAACTTCTTATAATTATTGTCCTAGTACTTTTATAATTGTAATAAAGGACTTAACTCACAAAAAGTAATTTTTGAGATAGTTAGGTGTGTATTGCTGCAATGATGTTGTATCTGGAAGTATTTGAAATATTGTCACCTATGGGCTAATATACTTATATTTTCATAAGTCAAGTTGTATTACACAGAAAGTTTGAAAGTGGCACCGGTAACTGAAAAGTTGCGTGGGAATCGGTTGTCATGGTATGGGCATGTGTACGTAGAAATGAGGAAAATGTCGTGAGGAGAGTTTTGAGTATGGATGTCGATGGCTATAAGAGTAGGGGAAGACCAAAGAAACGATGGATGGAATGTGTGAATGATGATATGGTTAGAAAGGGGGTGACTACCGAGATGACGGCTAATAGAGAAGTATGGAAGAAAAAGACATGTTGCGCTGACCCCAAATAAATTGGGATAAGGGCAGGAGAATGATGAAGTTGTATTACACAGACTAACGCATTTTTTTGTTTGTAATTTTTTTTGTTGAGTCCTTTCTGCTAAACTACGTCCAATTGTCCCATTACTTCATCAACTTCTACGTCATCAAAACCAATGTTGTCAAAAAAATATGCGCAACTCGAAAACCAGGTAGGTATATCGTTTACTTTTAAGCTGACAGTTGTCTAAATAAGAATCCCATAAAATTGCCTTAGTAACTGACCCTACGTAATCAAAACCCATTTATTAAAAACGGATGCAGAAAAGTGAAAACCTTAGGTACTTATTTTTTATGAGTACCCAAGTCAGTGTGTTTTAAAATAAATGTTCCAAGCCACGAGTACCAAAAATACCCATGGCTAGGCGCCACATTCGCTGACGCCACAAAGTGTTTTTTGCGGATGTCAAGGCACCCACTCCTAGGGGTCGAGAGGCTGACTGCGCGCTCTTAATTGCCCAAACGACCACGCGTGGTAATAATTTCCTACCAAAAATACTGCGTAGGTGATTAAACTGACTAAGGTTACAGTATCCTAAAAATATAAAATGTAAAATTTTTTAGGACACTGATTGACTTGATATTTTTATGTGGGGTTCCCTAACCTTTTTTTCGAGACTCAAAGGGTACGGAACTCTACTATTATGGCTTCTGTGTCGGTTTCTTTCCGTCTATCAAAAGCTTCTTAGAATGTTTGTCTTTGTACAAAACTATTCGACTTGAACATTTTATACCTAAAACTGATTTTTTGGTCGACTTATAGGCTCATACTTTTCAATGATGCTCAGTCATGCTAAAGCTTCAACGAAATTAGAAAAGTGTCAAGTGTGAGTCAGCTGTCGAATTTTATGTTCTTATTTGAATGAGGTTCGAAATTAACTGTCACTAATGCCAACCCGTTCTGTAAAATGTTACCGTTGAAGTGAGCTGTCAATAGTGTCAATCCCTTGCATCGGGTGGAATGACAACTCGCTTCAAGATCACTTCGCCTAAGTTTCCACAGTCCGATTTTTACAGAATAGACTGGGTGACCATTATTCTGAAATTCAAGCCTTGTCAAAAAATCATAAATTTTTTATCCTAATAGTCATAATTATTCCTAGGTAAACGTACTCGTCCACGAACACAAACACAAACTGTCCAGTTAGGTAGGTCTAACTTCGAGAAAGAGGTCAATCGACGAATCCGACTCGGCTGGGCAGCGTTCGGGAAGCTACGCAATATCTTCTCGTCCCACATACCGCAGTGTCTCAAGACGAAAGTCTTTGACCAGTGTGTGTTGCCAGTGATGACTTATGGAACGGAAACGTGGTCGCTCACAATGGGCCTTATAAGAAGGCTAAAAGTCACCCAAAGGGCAATGGAGAGGGCTATGCTTGGAGTTTCCCTACGTGATCGAATCAGGAATGAGGAGATCCGCAGGAGAACCAAGGTAACCGACATAGCCCGAAGAATTGCCAAACTTAAGTGGCAGTGGGCAGGGCACATTGCTCGCAGAACAGATGGCCGATGGGGCCGAAAGGTTCTGGAGTGGCGACCGCGTACCGGAAGACGTAGCGTTGGAAGGCCTCCCACAAGGTGGACCGATGACCTTGTGAAGGCCGCAGGAACCCGTTGGATGCGGGAAGCACAGGACCGGTCGAAGTAGCGGTGCTTGGGGGAGGCCTACGTCCAGCAGTGAACGTCTTTCGGCTGAAATGATGATGATGATGATGAAGTCATAATTATTAAATACAAAACGAAAATACGTGAAAATTAGACGTAACTGCGTCCTGTTTTTTGTATCGAGCATATTTTAATATTTTGTGTTTCTGTTCTACAAAACTCTTGGAAATATTATGTAGTTACTCACATTATTTTAATTTTATACCTGTCTTATGAATTTCATGAAAAATTTAATTGAAAATAGGCTACTTTGCTTGATTCCCGCCTCATAAAAGCACTAGCAAGAGACAGTTCAACACTGCATAATTGCAAGTTCTCCTAAATCATACTGTATACTAATAATAAATGACAATTAATTACATGGCAAGACAAAGCAAATGGCACACTAGCATAAAACGAAGCCCTCACGCGTACGTGAGAACGCGTTGCCAACAACAGCGCTAGTTGTAAAGTAATTCAGTTCATTAATTGACTCCCAACACAATTGTTACTTTCTACGTGTTCCGTTTGTAAGACGGATAAAGGATAATAATATAGAATTCTATAGTTGTAAGATAAGTTCCTAATTAATTTATATTTTTAAAGTTTCTAGTTCTAGTTCTCTAGTTCAATAATAAAAAATAAATGTTATTTTTAATGTTTCCACATTTCGTTGTTCTAGAATACTTTAAAATGATTAATATATCTTTTGATAGAGTGAAGCGATTGCGATGAAACAAAAAATAACCATTAGTCCGAGTTCTACACTATACAGGGTTATTGATTAAACATTAACAACCTCTTAAGAGGTTATTGTACTCATCATTATGAACAACTTTAACTATGGGACCAAACTCGAAATCGTGACAAAAAAAAATCTGCTGTTCCTTACATTTATGTTCGTATAACTCGTAAAAATGTAGGGAACAGCTGATTTTTTTTCGCTATTTCAGGTTTGGTCCCATGGTAAAAGTTGTTCATAATGATGAGTACAATGACCTCTTAAGAGGTTGTTACCAATAACCAACCCTGTATAATAATATGAGTATAGAACTGTAGCATATTGGTTTGGTGCTTTTTACGTGGAACCTGTTCAAACAGTTAATCTCACACATCTTACAGACAAACCGACAAAGAGACATAAACTCCCAAAAATTATGAAATGGTATCTTTTGGTTATCGTTTAACACCCCAATTTTTTTCTTCAATATTTTGAATGTTCAGAAACACCTCGTCTAAAGATTTATGATATGTATAGATATAGATAGATACGAGTATATATAGATAGAAGAAGATATAGATATCGGATTTGGGAATATAGATTAGTATAGATATAGATGTAAAAGTAACAGTTTTAAGACGACTACATGACCTAAAGCGCGGTCTTTGTCGGACTGCATAGAAAAGAAAGAGAAGCGCGATGACACAACCCTGGTAATTTATTGCAAAATTTAAAGCAATTATAGATTTACGAAAAATCTATTATTATTATTATCCATTTATTTCAGGCATCAATGCCCATATAGAACTCATACAATACAATATTAATAACTTAAAGATACTATAAAGACATACACACATTATAATTACACTAACAAACTAAAGCACACGAAGTGTCTGCGTCGTGATCCGCTGACCTGGTGTCATGTAGCCGGCCACGAAACCAGCGGTACACAACACCCTTCGGCCAGAACTTTTCTTTGAGGAACTTCTCGAGATGATGTGTCGGAACATGTACCACGAACGACTTGAAGTTCGTGTTGTGACGCGACTCCAACTTCTCGACCCTCAAAGTCCAGCTGGTCTTCACACGCACGTACTCCACGATCTCCTCAACCTTCGTGGAGTGGTGCAGTCTGGACACGTACAGCTGCGTCGTCAGGATTGCTGGACGCAGCAGCATGTTGGGTCTCGCCAGCGCGGTGCCGCACTGGTTCCGACAAGGAGGCATCTTCTTCTTCTTCTCCACCTTGATGAAACCATCCTTGTCGCACGTGTCCTTATTTGGATCCTGCCTTTTCAAAACCTTCTTGGGTTTCGACTGGCTCCGTTTACCCCCTTTTTGTTTTTCCGCTAGTTTTACCCCGTCTGTGTCCTATTGTTGGGACTAAAAAATTAAAACACTATTACTTTAGTATGTTGTTTGTAGAACAATCTGACAAAAAATCATAATGATTATATGTATAGGTATTAGTATGGTTTTTATTGTAAAAAGAAAGTTTTTATAGGTATCTTCCAAAATAAAGTTCTCAGGGATGCTGTAAATGCTCCATGGTACATTAGAAATGACGACCTCCACCGTGACCTTAAAATGGAACTCGTCACAATCATCATTCAAAAATTTGCTGAAGCCCACGAACACAGACTTCACCGACATGTGAATGTAGAGGCAATTCAGCTGCTAGACAATACGGATATAGTGCGTAGGCTACAAAGAACTAAACCATTTGAGTTAGTGTAGTATTTATATAGTGAATGAATAATAGTGCGGTACTAATGGTGCTATACACGTAACACATGAACAAAGTGTTTCATATATTTATCAGACCCTAAGAAAGTGGCTACGAAACTGTGAAAAAGTGCATATTGACACTATTCTTAGTTATAACATAATCTGTCTCGTAAAATATTAAGTTAGAGTTACATTGCTTATTAGTCTGTTTAGGCTAGATTGTAATCAATTACTAAGAACTTTAGTTCTTATTAATAAAAAATAATAAAAAAATAGGTATCTTCATGATTTTTTTCTATCGTATCAAATTAGTTGTATTATGTTTTCAACACACTATCTACCAAGCATATATCCTGAAGAATATAATATATTTTTCTGATTTTGTTTACTGTAGTCGATCATATACTTTATTGTTTCTAAAAGTTGCAATTTTTGTGTTTAGGTCCTGTAAGCCCCTTAATTGACTTTTCTAACTGACTGTTCCATGGGCAGTCAGCCTCGCTACCGCCTTGCAGACTTTCAGATAATAATAATAAAATATTTATTTCCATCAAGGTAGATACAACAATTTCTTAATCTAATAACAATTTAAATCATAGTTTAGAGGTTGTACGAGCTCATGCAGTCCACTTTCGAGCTCATGCAGTCCTCTGTCCAGCTAGGCTGCACTGCGTACATTTCTGTATCGCAACTCGTGGCTGATTAAATGCATAATTAAAATATCTCACCCTTAGTATGTTGGATCTGTTCAAGTTTTCTCTTCATGACCTTGACTTGGTCCAACATGTTCGTCTGGGCCGGGCGCGCTCAGGTCGCGGCGACAATTTCTCAACTGACTTCTCTTGTATCTCTTCTACTTTTATTTGTTTGGACACTGGAATTGAGAGTCATTGTTTAATTAGACTGTTTAACTAATAGTACCTATTAAAGTCCTCCAGACCGACATTCAGCCATGGCGACCAATCTCAGCGGAGACCAAGGGGCCTAAAAAGGCCACTTTGACAGAATCATACAAGGATACACATTATGAATCATAATGGACAGTTAACTGTTAAGTTAATCATATCAAATCCCATTGGTGAAGGATTTTTCAGTGATTTTGTTTGTCTTTGATAAAATACCAATCAATCCAATCCAAATCCAATCCCAATCACATAGATAGATAAATATTGATATAGACATAGATAGGTATTGATTAGTTCGTTCAGTTATGAAAGGAGATACCTTTTAACACAAAAGAGGTACCAAGTACCAACGCATGAAAACTGAAGAGGCTACATACAGCCTATACCTACATATGAGCAAATAGCGAAGAGGATCCGGTCGGGATTCTGTTTCGCTGCAGAACGATCCTGCTTGTGCTTGCAATATTCAATTACATCATGCAAAACTGTGTACCGAGAACCATTTCAGTAAAGTAAAAAAAGAAATGATGAAGAATGTTCTTATGAAATATTTTGTAGTTTCAGAAATGATAAGACATGCAATAAAAAGTTATGTAAACCCGTAGTCTTTTTTAAAGCATTTCATAATATTCGGTGTGATACCTATCTACCTAATGTAAGAATTGGCAGTAGTTAAGGGGTTTATTTATAAACGATGATTAAAGTTAAGTGGCTTTCAAAAATCACAAATGTATGGTTAAACATTCGCTCACTCAACTTTATTATGAATAAAGGGTTAGACCTTTCATATGAAAGCATATCATAAAAGTTTCAAAAGTCTGAAACAACCAACATGTTCTCTTGTCATTCGAATGAACATTCATGAATCGTAGATACGTATGGTAAATCTATGAGAATAAAGAAACAAGCTCGAGCTTAGGCGGAGACTTCAAGTTAGATCGCACACTTCAACCCGCCATAAAACCACAAATTCCCCGCGTTTTTATTGAATTTGTATGTAAAAAAATCACTCGCGGGGGCGCGTTATCTGCACCCAGTCGCGTCGCGCGTTGTAGTGTGTGATCCACCTTAGGTACCGTCCGGCGTATTCATCTTTCTAAACGAGTTTTCCTAATACCTGTCCTAATTAAAACGTCTACTCGCATCCCTAATCCCGTAGGTCCACCGTTAGTAGGACATTTAAAACCTTTCCGTGATTAAAGTGGCAATACGTAATTGCTTTGCTCCCGGCCTTTGCCCAGAAGTGGAACCTTATGTTCTGGCACTACGTGTAGAAAATAGTGGTGGTCATTACGGAAATTATAGTACCTAGTCTTACAAGTCTACGGCTGCCGTCGACACGTCTACGGTTATCGTCGACAACATGCCGCTCGTGTACTTGAGCACCGTACACAAATACACGAGTGTTGATCGGCACATGGTTGACGGCAGCCTCCGACGCGCCGACGTTTGCCGCCGACACGCGTTGTATTGCCTCTTTCGGTGACGTGTGTCAATCGTGTGTACGAGCACTAAGGTAGAATATGTCAAGGTATATTTTTTCTGTAATACCAATGTGACAGTTCGATATTGTCAACCTTAGTAATGTTTCAATCAACTGAGAGTTTTTCTCAAAAGTGGTAATTACGAGGTCAATTATCGTACCTATACTAGTAGGCGTGAGAGGAGTCTAGAGATAACGAAAAGTCTATACTATACAGGTCTGCTGTTCATAACTTTACTGTACTAACTGGCTAGCTTTCATACAATAAAAACAAACCGAACAGGAATATCCAGCGCTCTAAACTGCAAACATTTAAAAAATCTATTCGAACATAATCCTTTTCAGGATAGTCGTGCACAGCAGCTTTGCGTTCCCATTCGAAATATTTTTCCGCATACGGTGTCGTATTTCGATATATGTATCTTTATGGAATGCACTCGGATAGCAGATATAAATTTATATTGGAATGCCCATTGTGGTGTTGTGAACCTCGAAGATTTGTGCGAATCGCGCCAATGGACTACAATGGAAGGTTTTGAAATCCTCAATGCGATATTATTGGCACGTAAATCTAATAGATAAAATACTGGATACCTTTGTAAGTCCGATGACAATATAGAGGAGATAGATGTAGATATTAGAAAGGGAGAGAAATATAAAGCGTCAGTCCCGACTGGTCAGATGGCTTTGTGAGGCTAGTTTAAATATTTGAAGTGTCATATGTTTGTCACCGGCTATAAACAGTCTTAACTCTGTCTGTACACAGCCTTACTAAAGTAAATTAAGTAATGGAGGTATGGTAAATTAAAAGCTAAGGCCGAGTTATCTGTCTTTTACAATAATCTCATAGCAATTTGGTATCATTCCATTTGAAACTGTTTGTTACTTAGACATTTCATTTATCTTGCTCTGAGTTACTCTGTTACAAAGAGAAGTATTCATATAATTCCTAAGTATTTTATGAGTGCTGAAGCGTTTCGTATTTCTATAACGAATTAAAACGCCCCTTTGGTTGAAAGTTTAAATATTTCCTTTGTTATTGTTTTGCGGTAAATTATACCACTTACTGTTTAAATAATTCATTGTAATGCCTCTCGGATCTTGCCTTTGTTTGTCGTATTCGAACAAACATTTTGGACAAGCCTTGATATCCGTGGCATAATTAGCCTTTAATGTTTCCACTGCGGGAACACAGGCCTACCCACAATGAGAGGGAGTGGGCCGTAATTCACCACGAGGGCCCAGTGCGGGTTGGTAGATGCCACATGTCTTCGATTATTTTGGTTCTATGACATATCGGTTTTCACAAGATGTTTTCCTTCATCGTTTTGAGAGCAGTGGTGATGAAATAATTTACACAAAGTAAAGCGCCTGTCTGGATTCGAACCTACGACCTACACCTCGTAAGTCGCGGCCGTTGCCACTTGGCCACCATTCCTCTCACAAATATGACTTTACAGAATAATCATAATCATTAAATTCATCAATACACTCCCCTAAGTTCATGTAATCCTATTGACTGATATTTCATGAAGTTAGTCATTCAATAGGATTATATGAACTTGGAGGGTTTTATCAATGATTTTAATGAATACGACAACGATACCATTATGAATCATAATATGTCGAAGACAGTCTGTGTTTTTCTTTTTTTTGCTGTACTACCTAGGTCTAATCAAAGAGATTGGGATTGTATCTGGATTGGATTGACCAGTATTTTAGCACAGACAAAAAAAAATAACTGAAATATCCTTCACCAATGGAATTTGATACGACTAACTTAACAGTTAATTGTCCATTATGATTCATAATGTTATCCTTTTATGATTCTGTCGAAGTGGCTTTTTAGGCCCCCTGATACCGCCATGCTAATTGCAAAACATTTAAGAAAATTTGAATTTCGCGAAAGTGTGTATTGAAAGAAACATTTATCTTCAAAATATCTTGAACCTTATGTAATTTAGAATGAAAATGGTGTGTTTGTTAGTCAAGGCGCAGTTTTGTATGTATAGATAAAAGAAGACAAAAATCTGTAGGTATTTGTAACAAACTACATGTTGTAAAAAACAAACAATAATATCGAGTGATTTCTTATGGAAAATTTATTTGCAAAGTGATCATCAGCAAAAGCCTAGTTCTAAGAAACAATAAATATAAGATGTAAAGGCCATCGTTTATTATAAAGGGTGTCTCAGTAAGAGTGCACTTTTTAAATTTAGAATATTTTTTTTTTCGTGCAAGTGGCAACTCTGAAATTTGACAGCTGTCACCTATGTTTATCCCGATTATTAAAAATGGAGCGCTTTTCGAAAGAACAACGCGCTATAATTGTGAAAACTCATTACAATGGAGCATAGTGAAGTCGATGCCAATTTTTCGAAAAAAGTCATCTCCGATGAAGCGCATTTCCATCTGAATGGCTACGTAAATACACAAAATTGTCGAAATTGGGGCTCAGAAAATCCTCATGCAATACATGAGAAACAAATGCACCCACAACGAGCAACTGTCTGGTGCGGATTTTCGTCAGGTGCCTTACTTTTTTGAAGATGAGGCCGAAATTGCAGCGACTGTGAACGGCATTCATTACAGGAATATGATAACCGAGTTCTTGTGGCCTCAACTGGACGGCATGGATCTCGACAACATGTGGCTTCAGCAGGACGGCGCCACCTGCCACACCGCGCATGAACAATCGACTTATTGCAGCAACGATTTCCAGAACACATTATCTCACGAAATTCTGATGTCAACTGGCCACCAAGATCGTGCGATTTAACGCCGTGCGATTTTTTTCTTTGCGGTTTTGTGACATGTCGGGTTTATGCGAATAAACCAGAAACAATTCCTGAGATCAAATCAGAGATCCAACGCGTCATCGGTGAGATACAGCTACATCTCTGTGTAAAAGTCATGGAAAATTTCATGAAAAGAGTAATGGCCTGTCATGAGAGCCGTGGGGGCCATTTGTCAGATATTTTATTCTATACTTAATCGGAACATGTCTTCTTTACAATCCAATAAAAATATCACAACTCTCTCATAAAATACATGCTTTTATTTTAAAATGAAAAAGTGCACTCTTACTGAGACACCCTTTATTTATCGAGAACATTGCTAAACATGAAAGTCAGCATTTATGCTCAGATAAACACGCTAAGTGAATTCAGTAGTTTCTAGTCTTTCTAGAAATGTCCTCTGAGCCGTGTGACGGTAAAACTTTTGTCGTGTACGTCCGAGCAATTCTTTTGTAATCGAGTCACGAACCGGATCGTACCGGGTCAAACCGGGGACGGTTTATTATGACGTGGACAACGCTAATAGGAACAATTGCGTCTTTTCATTTATTAAGTAAAAGGGGACACTGAAAAAAACTCACATTTCTTTTTTTGAACAGCTGTTGTCTAAATGGTAGGTACTTAGTTGATGTACGGATTTTCAATGGTTTGAAAAAAATACGTTTCCTCCATATCCAAAATAAGGTACAGATGCCAGCACATGAAGCTACCCGAAACTGTCAATTTTTTTCTAATCAACTTTGAACCATAAGCAGAAATTTGACAGATTGTAGTATTGACAGATTGTAGTATGCTGTCGTCTGTAAATAAAAAAACACCTATTTATTAGAAAACCTTCTAGATTTTCGTGGAATCAAACTTATACTTATTCATTTATATATTTTAAAGTAGGTGTTGTGACCGTTTTTATAGGCTATGTTTATATATCATTTCTATATACCTACCATACCTACATGACGTTTGAGTTCCACTTTTTGGAAAATAAATCTGTTGTGTCAGTGACTTGGTAATTTTAGTCAGCAAATAAAATGTAGATGCAGTCCACTACATTGTCCACTTTAGTAGGGTACCAACATAAGTACCTAATACCTGCTAGAATATCCTACATTTAACAGATTACTTAGATGTACACAGACCAACAAAAGCTCAGCAGTATTAACTTACAAAGCTAACACAGGCTATTCAATATACCATATTAGCTTTAACTTGGTGCTTACCTACACCGATGCAAGATACTTCAGTCTTAATACTCGTATATCTAAGACAAAGTTCGGGATGTGCTTACTTTGACATTCGATTCCGACGTACCTACTAATAAGTCGAGCTCATCCAAGATTCCGACAGTTTCTAATGTTTACTTAGATTTGCAGGTTTATGTTTGATGAGGTGCATAATGATTTTAGGAAATGAGGAATCTTTTGCTTAAAATAATATCTTTTCTACTTAGATATAAGGATAATACATTGTTTTTTACAATTCTTTTGTGTTTAAATGAATTTGTACTAGTTTCTGCCCGCGACTTTATCCGCATGAAATTTTCTTCGTGCGCCAGGTTGTTTACATGTTTTCAATTGTATACACCTGTTCAGGCTTGGCATGCAAAAAGGAATTTGTTTCCGACTTACTAGACAAAAATCGTGATAGCTTTTTTTTTTTGGGTGGGAAATCATCAAATGACCCCTCCCGCTCTGCGTGGAGCTGAAGGGAGTGTCAGACTCTTACTGACTAAAACCCACCCGTGTTCCTTCCTTAGCCCTTTATGTTCCAGGCCAGCGGTAACCCTTTCGGACAAACCCGCTGACCCGGCAGGTTTCGGCGCTAAGCGGCCCGCACTTTATGCTGACATCTCTTTGAGGCGCGCGTGGAACACGTACGCGCCGTCCGGCACGGGCCTGGTCTTGATCGGACGGTGAGCTGCCCATTACTCTCCGCCCGCAGGCCCGCGCCTACGGTGGCCGGGAGTCGTCACGTGGCTCGCGACGCCCGGAGCGTCTCCCGCGGCGGCTGGAACGGGAGGCTCTCACGTGTCCTCACCGTGTCCTGTAAGGAACCCTTATGGTGAGACTCAGTCTGTGTGTCTGTCACAGCTGGATATCTCAAGAACTTTTTTTTTTTTTTTAGTTTGAAATGTGTTTGTTCTTGACTCTAGTCTAGGTCAGAGGTGACAGAGACAAAGTCGACGATGGAGTGAGCTTACCCAGAAGAAGCCTGTTCACTCTCACTTTGAAGAGATTCGGGTTATATGCGCTTGGAAACACAGACGCAGGCAAAGAGTTCTTTTGCTGTGCGCATTATAAAAGACATTTGAAAACGCTTAGTGCGAATTGGTGGAATAGCAACTAGGTAGGGATGGTAACTTGCTGTGCGTCTGGATGACCGAAGGAAGAAGGGGGCCGGTGGAATGAGGTCGTGGAGTTCTTGGGCACACTCACCGAAGTACAATCTGTAGAAGACCGACAAGCAGGTAACCTTGCGGCGATGAGCCAAGAACTACTACAACAGGGTTTTTGTTACATATTTTATACACCTGTTCAGGCAGGGCATGCAAAAAGGAATTTGTTTCCGATTTGCTAGACAAAAATCGTGATAGCTCAGCTAACATGCACGATATAAATATAATTTAATGTAACTTACTACCAGTGAAAATAAATTAGAATTGGATGATTAGTTTCAGAGATTGCCCCCTACATACAAACTTACAAACAAACTTTTACCCCTTTATAATATAAGTAAAGATGTGCAAATAAACAAATTTCCTTATTTTATTCTTCTAGAGTCTAGCTAGTGCTACGCTTTGGTTGATGTAGTTCTTCTGTCCGCGAACACAGACAAACACAATATATTATTATAATAAAAATCACAATGAATCATAATAGATATATAGTGAAAGTGACAATGTGACACAAACGTCAACCATGGATTCAATTCAATACATGTTTCTAGATCAAGCTGCGTTTTTCGAACAAAACATTTTTCGCCGGTTATTAACAAAAAAAAAACAATGGCACTCAAAGAATGCCGACAGAAGTGAAAACAAAACACAAACAGAATACTTTGCCATCACTCACTGACATATCTGATATAGGTAATGTAGGTACATTAAAACCGAGTACATCCCGAGGACAGCTGAACACATCCGAAGCGGGTATTTTAACAGCTACTGCATACACAAGTATAAATTAAGGTGACCAAGGACAGGAAAAGGTAAACTCACAAAACTACAGAAATATGGCGGCACTACGCATCACACTGACGTATCGCAAAATCCTGCATCACGCAAGCAGAGTTTACCGCGCGACTAGCTTATACAGGGTTATTGGTAAAACATTAACAAGCTCTTAAGAGGTCGTTGTACTCATCATTATGAACAACTTTTACTATGGGACCAAATCTGAAATCGCGAAAAAAAATCAGCTGTTCCCTAGATTTTGACGAGTTATATGAACATAAATGTAGGGAACAGCTGATTTTTTTTTCGCGATCTTGGTGGTTTGGTCTCTTAGTAAAAGTTGTTCCTAATGATGAGTACAATGACATCTTAAGAGCTTGTTAATGTACCTACGTATACAACGATATCGGGAGATATCAATCGCCGGGAAGTTGCCTACCATACATGACACCCTTCTGGTCGGAGGACTCCTTTTCTATGGAGGATGAGTGAACTTGACACGTTGTTCCTCATGCCTCGATAGTGTAGGCAGATGGGCAGACCTAGGTGGACAGACGACCTTGGACCGCGGGAATACGCTGGATGCGGAACGACCAAGACCGGTCTTTGTTGCGATGCTTTGGAAAAGCCTATGTGTGTAAGCCTACAGAGGACGTTTTTCAGCTAAATGATTAAGATTGTGTGTATTTTCTAAAGAAATAATGTTCCTGTTTGTAAATAATGGAGTTGTAATCAATGTTGTGATATTTTTATGTTATAATATTACTTATCCTTGTTGTAAGTATGTTAACTTCCTGTGCCTTAACAGGGGCATCTATCTACTCATTAGTGAAGTGTAACTTTGCGCACATTGTAAAAAAATATTGAATAAATAAATTATTATCTATCTACATATATAAAATTCAAAGTCCTGACTGACTGATTGACTAACTGATATATCAACGCACAGCCCAAACCGCTGGACCTACAGACTTGAAACTTAGAAGGTGTGTTCTTTGTGAAGAGTAAGTATCCACTAAGAAAGGATTTTTGGGAATTCAACCCCTAAAGGGTTAAAATAGGGGATGGAAGTTTATATGAAAGTCCGACAGTTTTGAAGTTAGGATCTTCTAATTTTGTATTTAGGCTGACAATTGAAATTTAATTTATACGTGTCTCAGCGTTTTTGATAATTCCACCCCCGAAGGGTTAAAAACGGGGATGAAGTTGTGAATGAATGAATGAATGAATGAATGAATGAATGAATGAATGAATGAATGAATGATTTATTTATTTGCAAGAATATAGGTAGTTAACATAAGTTCTTAAGATCTCTGGGTTTCTCTATATTCGGCATTTCAGCCGTGCAAATATTTAGATTTTACATCTTGGTTAAACTTATAGCATGCAGTACGTACACATTTAGTAATTAGCAATAACATAAAAATACTAATAATAATTTCATCATTTAAATTTGGATTACAATGCAATTAATAAAATTAAATTATACAATTATATTCCTTCATAATAATAATTTATATTAATAATAGCGATTAATAATAGTCAATGAAAATTGCAAGAGTAATGATAATGTTTCAATATTATTTAAGTAAAGTAAATATGTAGATCAGATGTAGTAAATAATTAAGTTTTACATTTTACATTCAAAATATTCATTGATGGAATAAAAACATCTCTCACACAACCAGTTATATAGCTTTCTATTAAATTCTAAATCTGTAGCACTTCTAAATTCTTCGGCCAGGTGGTTATAAATTTTCACCGCCATGGTATAACAATTTTTGTTGCATAGTTTTAGTCTATTACGCGGGATTGTGTATAGAAAGCCATTAATTTACGACGTAAAAATCACTAAATTTATTATCTAGGCTTATGATTGGAAGCTAACACAACGGTGTTGTTAGAATTTCATCCATTAAGGGGTGAAAAGGGGGATGAAATTTTTTCCTGACTGACTGATATATCAACGCACAGCCTAAAACGCTAGTCGGTACCGCTGGGTACAGAAATTAATTTTGGAGGGTGTGTTCTTTGTGAAGAGTAAATATCCACTAAGAAGGGGTTTTTGGAAATTTAACCTTTAAGGGGTGAAAAGAGGGGATTTCGTTTGTATGAAAAATCTTATTCCTTGAGTTAATAATCATGAAACTTGGCACGAATACTTATCTAAATAAATTATGAAGTTTGGCTTTTTTTTTCTAAACTACCCCCTGAAGGGGGATTGGGAGGTGTCAACGTTTGTATGGAAGAATTTTAACGCGTGGTCCGATTAACTCGAAACTTAGTATTTATACTTAAGACCGAAAATAAAGAATAACGTGTATCATCGTTTTTCGAAAATTTACCCCTAACGGGGTGAAAAGTTAATTTTATGGGGGAAGTTTTTACTGCGTGGCTTGATTAACTCGAAAATTGGTATAAACAATATTTGAGTCGAGTCATGTACACATCCCAAACAATTTTACGAAATTACACCCCTGTGGGGATGAAAAACGGGGATACTGTTTATAAGAAAAATCTTATTCATTTGATTAATAAACTTGGCAAGAATACTTGCCTAAGCAAGTAATAAAGTTTATCATTATTCGTTTATCAAAACACCCCAACACCCCTTGTGTTGGGGTGTTAAAGTTTGTGTGGAAGAATTTTAACGCGCGGTCCGATTTACTCGAAACTCAGTATTAATACTTTTGACAGAAAATAATATAATCATTAATAACAGCCGCACAGATCGATCGATCAGGTTACGCAGGCTACGCTTGCCGCGGTTGGTCTGTGGATAGGTGTCCATCTTTACATACCGTGACCTCTCCGTGCCTCGGAAAGCACGCTAAGCCGTTGGTCCCGGCTGTCATTCGTGGATCTTTGACAGTCGCTAGGGGTGGTCAGAAGCCCGAAAGTTTGACAACCAGTCTTATCAAGGTGTATCGTATTTGGGTTGTGGAGGTCAGATAGGCAGTCGCTACATGTAAAATACGGGTACTCAGCTGCATCCCGTTGGACTGGAGGCCGACCCCAACATAGTTGGGAAAAGGCTAGGCAGATGAAGAATCAATAGTAAGTGCATGGGGTTTCCGAAAATGATTGACCCCTGACGGGACAAAAAGTGGTAATTCGATTTATAAGGGGATTTTAATGAGTGCCTTGACAACTCAAAAAAAATGGTACAAATAAATTTGGACTTGAAACTTGGCACAAATAATTATAAAGTTCCAATATTTTTGGAATTCTAAACCAACCCAAAGGGGAGATTGGGGGTGTCAAATTTAGTATGGAAAAATTTTAATGCGCGGTCCAATTAACTCGAAACTCAGTGCCTATCTAAGACCAAAATAAATAATAAAGTGGTTCAGGGTTTTTCGAAAATCTACCGCTAATGGGGTGAAGAGGGGTAGTCAATTTCACGGGGCAGAATTTTATTACGAGGCTTGATTAACTGGAAAATTGGTATAAATAATCTAGATTATGTTTCGAAATTCCACCCCTATGGGGATAGAAAGAGGGGATACAGTTTATATGAAAAATCTTATTCATTTCGTTAAGTAATAAATTAGAAACTTGGCAATATTTGGGTCAGTAAATAATAAAGATTGTCACTTTTAGTTTAAAAAATCCCTCACAGAGGCTTTGGGGGGTGACAAAGTTGATGAATTAGAAAAATATTTAACCCGCTGTCGGATTAACTTGAAACTCGGTACTACTAAAACAACAAATACTAAAAAAGTGATTTAGGGTTTTTCAAAAATTGACTCCTACGAAGGTGGAAAATTCTACTGCTTGCTTCCATTTACTCGAAAATGGGTATGGGTCTTTGAGTCAAGTTATGAATACATCCCAAACGATTTTTCAAAATTACTCTCCTGGGGGGGTAAAAAGCTGGGATACAGTTTATTTGAAAAATCTGATCCCTTTGATAAACTAAAAAATTGGCCCGAATACTTATTTATATCTAAATAAATGATAAAAATCATAAACATACATTTTCGAAATTATAAGAGGAAAGTACGAATTTCACGCGGACGAAGTCGCGGGCAGAAGCTAGTTTTATTATAAGAATCGCGGATTCAATGTTTTGAGTACACTCCGAAGTCAATAACAATAATGAATTTCCAATTCAGTGCATTTACTTATTGAACGGTACCTACATTACTTTCTGTTTACAATTCACTTGTACACTGGAGAGCTTAAAAACATTTATTCCCTTATTTTATAGCAGACAGTATTGTTTGATGTAAAACAGAGTAATGGATTCTTTTAAGTCCATTCATCATTTTATAGGCCGGTTATAATACTGAAACAATAGTCCTGAAAATAATGTAATAATGAATAAAGATAATTCCTTTCACTTTACAAGCAAAGTCTGTTTTAGGTACCCATCTTTGATACAATGCCAGTAAAATTGTATTATTTTGTGCCTGTAAATACCGTAAAGGTTGTCCGCTTAAGTCAACCTTATGTAGCTAGGCTGGCTATAATTTAGCTCTGGTTCCATTCAAACCACTGACCTCTATCATGCGTCAGTGATTCAAACAGTCAAGAAAGTTTAGAACGAGTTGTCAAACTGTGATTTGGTTTTTTGTTTAGAATAAAACAAGTGATACTTAGTTTATTCGGGAAAATGTAAAGACGTTCAGTCAAAATAAACGTGAAAAATCGTAACGTTGTTTGATTTCTGAGAAGATTACCAAATTGTTTTTTTTATTATAAGAACTATTGGGAAAATAATTTCATAACCTTCAGCAGAAGTGCTTAGAAAACCAGATAAACAATAAATAAACAAACTCACTCCTAAATTAATATTATATCAGTAACTGCGATAAAAGCGAGGATAATTACTAAAACCGATCAGCACTTAGCGTAATACGCGATCAATATTAATGCTCGAACATAGGTAGGTACACGTGTACATTTGAGCTAGAGCTAAGCATGTGTGACATCGAGATGTATATTTCTCTATTGAAATTACGTCCATTCATACCTGATGCTTTCAGCTCCAGTTAATAAGCTGTTTTGTATTGCTTTTGATGGCAAGTCATAGTACATAGCACATTTCTGTGCAGTATTGAATCCTACTAACTAATAATATTATAAATGTGAATGTTTGTATGTGGGATGTTTGTTATTCACGCAAAAATGGCAAAACGGATATAGATGAAATTTGGCTCACGGATACTTTATAACCCGGATTAACACAAAGGATATTTTTTTATTCCTGTAGTACGTTCGCATGACTTTACTACGACCTCCACGCGGGCGAGGTCGCGAGAAAAAGCTAGTGTGTGTTAAGAAGCTTATAATATTATTGTCGGTTGCTAAGGACTTTATTTGGTTAGTGGTTAACAATCGACGGTGCTGGTGGAGAATTATGTAATTAATTTTCATTTAAATGTTTGTTAAATGTGTGTGAATAGGAAGTTAATTTTCAGTGGTATTTTTTGGGCGGGATTCAGTGGACATTAACAGTTTGTGATTATGATATTGTTGGATCACAGTTCGTTTGAAAATAAAAAGCTGATATTTTAGTTATTTTAATTTTATTGTTGGGACATTTCGAAAGAGCCTTTGTCCGACTTAGTTTATTTTTGTAATAGCTTTTATAAAATTAATTAAAACCTCCATTCCAGTTCATTCTTCCATTCGTTCCTTCATAACTTCTTAATGAAACATAAACAATTAACCGTTTAAGTTACAAGCATCTCCCTCTAACTGCACTTATTTCATAGAAAAAAAACTTCCTTTTATAAATTTTAATTCCGCTGTGAAAAGGATAAAAAGAAAAAAAAATTTTTTTTAATAAAAACCCGGGCAATGTTGTCCAGAGTGAATTAGATAATGCTCTAAACTATAGTGTCCAAGAAAACCTTGGCGGCCTTACAGCTCTTTTACAGTTTTCTTCTTCTTCCTGCCCTTATGCCATGTTACTTGGGGTCGGCGCAACACGTTTTCTTCTTCCATTCTCCCCTGTCAACCGTCACGCTATCATTCACTCCCTTCCCTTTCATATCATTCCCCACACAATCCATCCATCTTTTTTTCTTCGGCCTTCCTCTCCTCTTTTACAGTTTTATGAAGAGAAAATATAAATACGACCCACGTCTGTATTTTTATTAATGAGTAAAAAAAAACGGACAACGAACAGAAAATATTCACTTCAAAATGAACCTTCCAGCATAACAGTAAACCATCTTTTACCCATTCAAATCATTTCACTGTCACACAAAAGTCGCACAAGTAAATGGCATACGTACTCACATAATCCTTAAAATTCCAAAATACTTTTCCATTCAAAAATCCTGTAAACTCCATAGGCGTGATTCCAAATTGATTTGCATGGAACAAAGAGGTCTCGAGCCGCAGAAATGAAAATACGATTTGGGTACGACCAGACAGCAATTTGTTGCGGCGCCATCTGATCTATTGGAAATTTGAGTGGTCTCCCGCCGGTAATACACTCAATTGTTCAGTCAATACAACAAAGAAATTATTATAGGTTCACCGAAGAGATTTCGTTGTTACCGCAATATAAATACGAATGAACACAATTGTATATCGTCATGTGTGTTTATTGGTATTAACAGGAAACGTTCTGGGTTACTTTAAAGACACGTTAGTATATTTTGTCTTTGACATATTATCTCGGGATCCTGGGGTCCCGGACCTTTGACCTTTGGACCTTTCAAGATCTAAGCCTCAATAAATTCAAATCATTCATTAAACGTAAGTTGTGCCAGAAAGCCTTTTATACCGTTAAAGATTATATTGAGGACAAAAAGGCTTGGGATTGAGCTGCTTCCAATTTCTGCATTTTTAATGTTTTTTTTATTTTTATATACATATTGACATTATTTTTTTTTTTTTATAAACAATGACATTTGCTTACTTTGTAAAGTATTATTTATTGTGAACGTGAAGACGATGTGGGTTAATTTTATTAATTTTATATATATTTTTTTATTATTCCCTCTGTTCTATTAGATTTTTTTTTTGTGATCATTGTCTGGCAGTTTGAGTAATTTATGTGGCCTACCCAAATGTCCTTTCTTTGGTATTGTTCGTCGAATCGTTGAGCTCCTCAGGTTTCGAGTTGAGCTGCACGATTTCTGACAAATGCGTGCACTGACTGGACAGGTCCTCTCAATCTGTGTGGTTCTTTCCTCAAAAGACCATCTCAGACCTCGATCTACATGGTCTTCATATAACCTGACCAAGATTATGTCTGGACTTTAAAAGAGACTGTGACCTCTGAGTTTGTTTCGGCCTTTCTTCTCAGAGTAGTCAGATAGGAAACGCCAACCTCATCTAGTTTAAAAAAAACATGATTGACGTGTAAAAATGTTTGTACAACCCTACTTACAAAATCATTTATCGTTTGGAAGGCATACCAGGGGCCGAAGCCAACTCGCAGAGGCTCCTTAGACAATTTTAAATGATGAGGAGGCACCAACCGACGATTATCTCTGTACGCCCTAGGTATGCAAGTGCACCCAAGGACAACCCTCGGTAAATGTAGGACTATTGCAGTACATTTTTTTTTTTAAATCTTTATTTTAAGGGACTTTTGAACTCCGTTCATGCCAGCCCCATCATAAACTTTATTGCAGTAGGTACATGGAAACAAAATATATTGGGCTATGGGTTTGGGTGGCTATAGGGGATCGGTTACCTTTAACTATGGCGATTATCACACTGCCACGCACCACGCTGCATGTTGCGTGACTGCGTGTTTTAACGTTACTTGTAAGTATCTCCGTTTGTATAGAAAACACGCACAGTCCAACACACTGAAAACGCAACCACGCGCGTTCATGCGGATCACGCGCATACACGCGGAGAAACATGCACCCCCGCGCGTAGGTGCGGGGCGAGACGCAAGGTATGGCACACCGAATCCCGCAGTGCCGCGCGTGATTTTGAATGGACTGCACGACCACCACAGAGAACGGCGAATAAATGAGAGCCGCCGTGCGTGAATCTACAAAACGCACCTACGCGCGTGAGTGCGCAAAAAACCCGCACGATGATGCAGATCTGCACTCCCGCAGGAACGCGCGTAGGTGCGTCGACACGCAATATGCAGCATGATGCGGGGCAGTGTGAAAACCGCCTATGGAAGGACTATGTCCCCTGCCTGACTAATAAAATACCTATGGCTTGTGTTTAAACGCTTATCAGAAAAGTACCTATTTTACTACCAAAAAATTCGAAGTACCTGCCAGAATGGATAAATGCTCAAATTGTGTTTCATAAAGTATTGTAGAAATGAACCTATTTTCCTTTTTATTCTATGTCATAAAGATTTATAAACGCCTTTAAAGTTTATTTCATACCAAATATTTTATATTGTCGCTAAATAGATGTCACCAATATTTTATTTCACGACGTTCAATTTAGTCAGTTTTACTGAGGCAAAAAGCTAACGGTCGATCGTACAATTTTTTTGAATATCAAATATAATATTGCGTATCCCAAACACATAATATGTTACTTGGTATTTGTATTGTCATTCGATCGCTCTTGCATCCTACGTTGCCAATATTTTTTATTTTGGGTTAATTTTAATGTAACTATTTCAGGGAAACACGATTTGGTGAGCATTTATCCATTTTGATAGGCAAAAAGAATATAAATACAACGCGTACAATTGTTATTCTGATGAGTGTATAATTATTTTGGAACTTAAAACGTTGTTCTTTAGGCACCTCGGTAGGTATAGAGTGGGTTTATTTTATTTGAAGTTAACATATTTTACTTGGTACTTAGTCTTAGTGTCTAAAAATTATTTTGGTGAGGATTTAAATTGTACCCATAAAATATAAACGGATAAAACGTCAGGGGGTGACTTACACACTCAATAATGGGCCCCCGGAAACCGTCGCTAGCACATAATCCACACACAAAGAACAAGAACAGTCATGTCATAATCAGCCTATAATGTTCCCACTGCTGGGACACAGGCCTCCTCTCGGTGAGAGGGAGTGGGCCGTAATCCACCACGCGAGCCCAGTGCGGGTTGGTAGATGTCACGTCTTCGAATTTTTGGTTCTAGGACATGCCGGTTTCCTCACGATGTTTTCCTTCACCGTTTTGAGAGCAGTGGTGATGAAATAATTTACACAAAGTAAAGCGCCTGTCTGGGTTCGGACCTACGACCTACAACTCGTAAGTCGCGGCCGTTACTACTTGGCCACCACTGCTCTAAGAACAAGAACAGATGTCAACAAAAACATGTATAGGTACATAGGTATCTTAAACATTGAATAACTTTAGCTATTCTCGACTACCTCGTTGCGTTGGTCTAGTGGTCACAATCGCTACTGCTGAGCATGAGGTCCTGGTTTCGATTCCCGGGTCGGACAAAGGTTATTGGGTTTTTCCATCTGAAATTTCTCTCGGGATCTGTGCCAGTTTGATGGCAATAGGCTCGTCTATTTATTTATTTGGGTTGTTCACACAATACATTTAACAAATAATTTTCTTAATACATAGTACCTACATTTATAAGGGCTGATTTTTCAATCATCTGATAACTTTATTCGAGGAATAATTTTGAAATTTTGACAGTTATTTCATACAAAAACTGTCAAACGTCAATTTTATTCCTCGAATAAAAGTTATCTGGCGATGGAAAAATCAGAAGTGTAATAATTACTTACAGGCTCACACAACATACACCATTTTTGGTTAATCAGTAATACAAAGCCAAAAAGTATATTTACAATTATAGTTATTATGTTTCCTTCCAAACACATAGCATTGGGTGAAGAAGCAATCTAAAATTTAGTATATAAATGCCTTAATAATCATAAAAAACGTACCTCGTAGTTCTTGTCTTTGTTACCTGTGGTTCTTTTCCAAGGCAGAAGTCGGGCCATCCTTGGCCACAGCTGTCATTTTCAAATGTCATTCATAGAAGTCTTCAAAACTCAACAGCAAGCACATTGCTCCAATGCTATGTGTTTTTCATAACATAATAACTGTTTTGTTTTAATGCAAAACAGCTCTATTATGTTTCCTTCCAAACACATAGCATTGGGTGGCCAGTGGCTGTTGAGAGACCACAGCTCAGTTCCTTTATATATGGATAACCCACTTCCTGTCCACACATGCCGTGGAGGAAGGGTAAGGAGCCCAAAGGGCTACTATATCCATCCAAAAGAGGTCTTTAAAATATCGCTTTTAGTGATAAGACCGCCCATTGAGTCACCCTATGTAAAACATTCTACACTTATATCTGTAGTTTGTATGGTGTACATAATAAAGAATATTCTAATATTCTACTCTTGCCAGGAACTTGACCAAACCAGAAAAAAGTGGCACTCTAACTTGAGAGATGTTTGCCATATACGCAGTAATAATCAGCCAAAGCCAGTCTTCAGAGTGCTGTATTCTAGCTCAATCCGTCAACAGACCATTTGTCGCAAACTTAGGATAAACGAACTAGGGTACATACATCCCTAGTGATCCTGAACTTAACTTACAAAATGACGAAGTTAGCAGATTAGCTGAACACTAGAATTACTCTGTCAGCGGTTTATCTCCCGGGGAGGTTAAAGGTATAATAACGGCTTAGCCGACCGCTTATCTAGGAACAGACCAGCCGGATTGGCGCCTGTTGCTCTAGGCCCCAGGCCTCGGAGGCCATGTTTCAAAGTGGGGCGTCTCCGATGTAGACCTTTTCGCGTCAGATAAGTCGGCCGCTGTGCGACATTACATCACAGGAGACTCAAATGATGGCTTGGCAAGCTTCTGCGATGCATTCTGTTCAGAAGTGACAGTTTTGACTAGCTGGGTGTTTCTCTTCACCCAATTTAAGACCGAGTGCTCAGTCATTTGAACTCGGAAAAGGGGCAGGGACGTACTATGTATAGATCCCTCCATACTGGATCCGGTGTGCCTGGCTCCCTTACTTGGAGACAAGAGGTCTCAGAGAGCCAGTACCTACCCATACAAGAACTAAGTAAGAACCTCTTAGACCTGACAAGCTGCAACTCCTAGCTTGGAAAATTTGGGGGGGGGAGGGCAGTCAGGTTAGAAGGGGCAGTATTTGGTAGATGAGTAAGGGACTTGCTCAAATGTAGTTGAAGATCCACAATAATTATTTATAAAGCTCGTATTCAGAGGTGAATGTCATAGACTCATAGTGTAGATTGCATGACATCTAGACAGTTTCTTGTCCATTTAGAAAGTCACCCGTATGTAATAGAAAATTACCCCTTGATTAGCAGAGATTTCCATACTCTAATATTGTAAGACATCCCACAACTTTTAAATGTTAAATAAGATAAGACAATCATTTGTTTGCTCAAACATGAGTACAATACTTACAATACAAATTGTCAGTATGCAAGAGATGTTAAAAGTAGGATAACTAAGCAAAGTGCGCCCAAGATTTGGCTTAAAGACACTGACAAAGAATTTAATTAAAAGCTACCATAATCATTGTTGATTTTGGTTTACAATAACAGGTGTGTCTAAACTTGCTCAAAAGATTTCTAAACAAACTATGTTAGAGGAGCCTCCATGAAGTCAGAAGAGGTCTGTGGTAGCCTTCGGGAGGCTGACTGGTGATTAGTTCATCAGAAAAAAATCTAACTGGAAGAACCACTAAGCTTACAGAATGATTACTTCTGTAAAGTAGTTAAGGAGAGGGCTATCCCTCAAGAGTACTTAGAATGATCAGCCTATAATGTTCCAACTGATGAGACAAAGGTCTCCTCTCGGTGAAGGGGGATGAAGATATGGACTGTATCATATGAGAATTTTCAATTCTCAATGAAAATATTTAAATATGTTTGTTTAAATGATATTTTCATATTTTAAGTCAATTTAATTGGTAAATGAATAGAATTATACTTCATTTACATGCGAGGATTAATCTATAAACCATAGTAATATAAAAGGTCCTAAATAAATTTCAGTTCCAATGGGATTTTGACTTTGTTGTGTTAAAAATTGAGTTTGTTTTCTCACATCTTTATAAAGTTTGAGATTCAAAAATATTTGAACTTTTGATTAATTAAGGATAGGATCTTATGAGTGATCCAATTATCCTTTAATAATGAATGAGATTATTATTTTAATTCAATTTAGATCTCATTGATTTTAAATTATCATTATAGCTTTATATTTTATGTTCACCCTATATAAGGCAAATTGTTAACAATATATAACATTTTATGGAAGATTTGTTAATTTTTTAATTTTTTAGAATCAAGAAATTGAAAACCTTTAATTTTCGGTTTCAAAATTTAATGAATAAGTACATACAGAAATATTCATTAATTTCATTTAATATATAATTCAAATAGCGTCTACATCCTTCTTGGTGTTCTTTCACCAGCAGATATCAAACAGGTCTTCACCCAATGCTATGTGTTTGGAAGGAAACATAATAGAGCTGTTTTGCATTAAAACAAAACAGTTATTATGTTATGAAAAACACATAGCATTGGAGCAATGTGCTTGCTGTTGAGTTTTGAAGACTTCTATGAATGACATTTGAAAATGACAGCTGTGGCCAAGGATGGCCCGACTTCTGCCTTGGAAAAGAACCACAGGTAACAAAGACAAGAACTACGAGGTACGTTTTTTATGATTATTAAGGCATTTATATACTAAATTTTAGATTGCTTCTTCACCCAATGCTATGTGTTTTTCATAACATAATAACTGTTTTGTTTTAATGCAAAACAGCTCTATTAAATATTTTTTGGTAATCCATGCGTAAAAATAATAATAACAACAATTACATTCTAAATTATTAAAAATTATATTAAATACTAGCTGCGCCCCGCGGTTTCACCCGCATGAGTGTTGACCCGTGGGAATATCGGGATAAAAGTAGCCTATATGTTAATCCAGGGTGTCAGCTACCTCCATACAAAACTTTATCAAAATTGGTCCAGCCGTTTGAAGAAGCAACAAACATATAAACATACACACACACACTCACAAACTTTCGCTTTTATAATATTTGTGGGCTAAGTGTGATTACATGAGACTGAAACATAACTGGCGAAATGTAGGTCGTGTACTATATAGGTGCCTAAAACCCTTCGAGAATTGGAGTGGAGTGGAGTGGAGTTTATTGCCCATTTTTCTCCATACGAAAACTACCGTTTGGAATGCGCGACTAGAATCAATTCTATTTTGTTGTCATTTTTGACGTTCAAAAGTGCCTTTTATGTGCCTATTTGAAATAAATGCTTTGACTTTGACTTTTGACTTTGAATTACAGGCGTGATGATACCTATGTGTTCGGTTTAGCTAGAAACCAACAGTCGATCAGTAGTTCGCACCAGTCGCATGGCGTAGTCTGCGAATATGTATCTATTAATGCAAATGTGAACAATTGAACATGCTCCCACTAATTATTTGTATGCATCCCGATTCCGATGAACGCGTTAATTAATTAAATCTGAGCATTAGGCGTGTTATACATTTCAATGTACAAGCGAATGTTACCATCAAATATAGCTTTTGAATTCCAATTCAATGCATAAATAGCCGTATTTCCTATCGGAATTAGAAATATTATCAACTAGCTGCGCCCCGCGGTTTCATCCGCATACGTTTCGATCCTGTGGGAAGTAGCATATATCGCACCTCCGCTCAAATAGTGTTGTAAGTCAAAAAAGTAACATTACGAGAAAAACGCGTTTGAAATTTTATTCTAAAGTTTTTTTCACTTATCATTATAATGACACTAGTGCCATCTAGGGATAAATATTTAAACCATAAGCACGAAATTATTCGAGATAACATTTTGAAGTTTTCTGAAACGAATGGTGCAATAAAAGGGTTTTTAATTTTTTTTGAGTTGTGACATTATTTGAGCGGAGGTGCGATATGTTAATCCAGGGTGTCAGCTACTTCCATACCAAATTATATCAAAATTGGTCCAGCCGTTTGAGCGTGAAGATCTAACAAATATATCCTAAACACACACTCACTCCCTCTCACACACTCACAAACATTCGCCTTTATAATATTAGTGTGATAAGCTTCTCCAAAAACGTCCTCAGTGAAACATTGTGGAATAATTTAGAAGTAGTTATTCCAACAAACTTTTCAGTTCTGCTTATCGTTGATTAAAATAACGAAATAATTCAATGGTAGGTATCTATTGGAGCGCTGATAGTTTTGTTCAGATTGTAGATTTTAATTGGAAACAACACAAAGACAGTATTTTATTAATTTGAACCTCTTTATTTTAACAGCCCTTCTGCAAAATGGTAAATATTTCTGCAAAATGGTCAATTTTCAACAGAATTCGATATTATTCTCATTCTACGCACAGTTATTAAGGTTGACTAAGAAGTAAATTGATGGCATCGAAACTGTATCAAACGAAGGTCTTCATGATATTGCCCGAGTCATAATTACTTAATTCATAATTACTTTTTTATTTTTTTATTTAATGTAAATAGTTTACTTTTACCATGTTTGTAAAAAATGTGAGCACCATATTGTGTCTATCAGATAATTAATTTAAATGTCATGGTTTCATTTTAATTCTTTTACCTATTGTGGTACCTATAGTAATTTTATTTTAGGTGCATCGTCTTCACATAATATTATTATATAATTAATGCATGCGAAATATTGTAAAACATTTTAAAAGAGTAACGGTTGAGTTTTTTGCCCATTCTTCTCCATACGAAAACTACATTTTGGAAGGGGCAACTAGAATCAATTATATTTTTGTTGTAATTTTTGACGTTCTAAAGTGCCTTTTATGTGCCTGTTTAAAATAAATGCTTTGACTTTGATTCGAACGGTTCATAAACATAATTAAGTAAGCAAATACAGCCACACTTTCAAAAACCCGAGTTCAATTTAACAAAAATGAAATAATATACCTATAAGGGACATATTATTATCCAAAACACTTAGTTAACGTTCTATCCAATACTTCGACCCACATTGATAAATTTATCAATTAACGTCAAAATTATGTCAGCATAAATCCAGCCATTTTGTCCCCGATCCATTAGAGGCAAAAACACTTAAGAACAAAACCTCAGAAAGCACTAAAACTTCCTTAACAGCGTTATTCAAGTAGCCAATATTCTGACAAGAAAATTAATATGACTTGGTCAGCATAGTGGCCGAACTCCGTCCAATATCATTTGCTATCCCCATTGTTAGTCAAGTGTAGTAACTAGAGATGCGGGTAGTGCATTCAATGGCTCTGCAAATTTGCCTCCGTCGGACTGTAAGCATGATAAAATGCACACTCAAGGCGAATGGAGTCACTACACTATTATGCTGGCTTGCTTTATTAGAAAGCTAGATAAATAGGCAACTGCAGTGATGTATCTTCACTATTTGACGTTACAGACATTGAATGGAGCTTTGTTTACGAGAATGGTTGTTTATTTACATTGTCTTTGATTATTTAGGTGGAAGAATAGCAATTTCTTGTTAGGGAGTTTTTGTTTCGAGAAAATTTTAAGTCAATTACTGAGGAAAGTTACACTTTGTAACTTCAAAATGAGATCATCCCTGGATAGGGATTTAGGATGTTTTATATCCGGGCGGGTCCGTTTTTGGCGCAACCTCGATGTTTTGCTTTACTTCGCATAAAAGTTTGTATTGTCAACTCATCGCTATCACAAATAGTTCTGATTCCAAAACCAATTCTGTATTGAAATGTCTTCGATCAGGAAATCCTTCATGCCTTGAAGATATTGAAATGAAGCCAACAAAGATCACAAGCGCACTTGTTATAATATTTCAAAGAAATAAAACCAATGAAGCGGCAATAAAAAAGCACAAAGAACAGCGCCTAATTGAGCGGCATCGAACAAATTGAAACAATGTAAATCGAAATATACAAAGAGTGAAAAGAAATATTTTACAAACAGTGAAATTTTTATTCATATTTCTTTACCGGGCAATTTTATGTTACTCTTCTTCCTCATAATTTCCTTGTACCTTTCCTTGAAATATTTTGTGAAAAGTCATTTGAAGAGGATCAACGTTTTTCAATAAGCTTAACCAGTAAACTGTGTTATAGCCTGGCATTATTACGGAGAGTCTTATTATTAATAGGAAATGTTATGCATTAGTTACGCATTTCTTTAGATATTCTTTGGCTTTATAAGTATCTAAGCTACGGTATAAAAATACTTTTGTTATTTGAATATTTTTTGACCATTATACGTTTGGAGGGCACTGTTCTGTAGTACAAAGACATTTTTCTGTCTACATCTCCTGTCTAAATTACCTAGTGCGTCATTTAGTTATTTATATTCTCTTTGCTTTTACATTACATGAGCAACTTCAATCGATATTGTTGGTGAAAATTCACACAAAATATTTCAACCCTTTTCTGCTGTTCAAATGATTTATTATAAAGTCGCGTCGCAATAAATATACCAACTAACTAGACCTCATATCTTGTATGTAAACATTAAAACCTAACCTATTTCTTTGACGCAGGAGACGGGTTTATAAATTTTTTTGCACCCCTATTTGATTCATGTCTCCCTCGTAAAACATTCCGGAACGTGCTGACTATGCCGCCTTCCATCTTCACCGCTGACTGGCTATAAGACAAAGAGTGTTTTTAAAAACTTCTGTCCATATTCACAGAGTTTCTAGGCTAGAGATAAAACGCAACTTCTGTTGTGGTGTGACCGAGTTACCCGGTGGAAACAAAAGTATGCTGCATGGGACTTATCTCTGCATCTACGTGCATAGTAAGAAAGCTATGCATTTAAAATTTTTAGTTTTACAAGGAATGTTGTTGTTGGGTAATATAACGGTTGTTTAGAATTAAAACGTTCTTAGTTTGTATCTTAGTATAGGTATTATAGGTCTCAGTTAATTTGCAAAGGGTTTTCAATACTTTAAATACGCTTGGTTAGGCGTGATTGATATTATACAAGATATTGTCATCAATTTGAAACACATTGTTTTATTAAGTTCAAAATATAACTTTGAAGTAGATAGCTAAGCAATCCTATTATAATGTAGAAAGCCGTCAGAAACATGTAAGTAGGAGGTACCTAACTGTACTTGAAGCCATACAAACTTGAAGTACCTACAGTAACTATCCCATTTTAGAGAGTTAGTAAGGCGAATCTATAACTTCAGTGTCTGTTGTTAACAACAATATGAACGAGATATTAAATATCCCGGGGCAGTATCCCGTCAATTTGTGGTTTTATGAACCCTACAAAGGTGGCGTCCATGTCTTCATGTTTCCAGATACAAAGTAGTTGCATAGTAGTCTATGTTAGGGCTATATTACACCCACACGATCTATAGTAAAAGTGTGCGGTGCTGCACACCCCCACCCTATTTCAAGTTAAACAAATATCAACTTTATTTCATTGATAAATTCAGTTGATTTCAGAGTGATTAGCACTATTGAAAAAGTTGTAAATACGTTTGAAATTGTAACGTAAACAACTTTAGTGTGTAGGAATTAAAGTTATTTTTTCATAAACTCCTATTTGTTTACAGTTTTGGCAAAAAAATCGCGAACGCAGATTACGTAGCATCGACGGCTTGACCACTTTGATGGCAGGATGATCAATACTTAGATACGTGATAAGGGCGAATGTTTTCATCGATCGGCTTCGGATTATAATCTTATTTATAATAAAAACTTAGGACGTTCGATTGTTTTCGAACTTTATTTATTTTGAGATGAAGTTGTTTTGATCATTGCTTCTCAAGCGTCCATTTATATTGTTTTATTTTTACATATAAACTGAGAGGAAAATTGATAAAAAGATATTATTCAATTGATTTTCTGGATATGAAAAGCAATATGAGGCGGCTCGTTTATTCGGGACGCGAATAATATACATGATTCGTAAATTCAATACCTGGTAATTAATACAACGGGATAATTGTTTTAACGTAAAATATACATTTGGTATATTTACACAACGGTATAAATAATAATAATAAATATTGGTATATTTACAAAATCCTTTATCATTTCAGCTGCAATATGTGGGCACTTATATTCACTTAGTACCTTAGTAGTGCCGGAAAAAATATTATGAAGAGTAAAAATATATTTCAATCTTTATTATTCCGCTGTTTTAGTCTGCAATTTTAAAACCCCCTTGTTTTACAAGGTGTTTTAAAATTACGAAACACGGCAATAAGGCAGTTTTACTATGTATAATAAAATTGGAGGGATTCACCGGATGCCTCGTTTGTAATATTTGCAATGGCGCATAGCTTTTGTTTTTATTCGTTTTTGCGTCCCCGTTTTCGGAAATTGCTAAGCATTTTTAAATAGATTACGACGTTTTCGATTCAATTTTGCTCCGGAGTTGAAACTTCTGTTTTATCTATTTTTAGCAGACTTCGAAAATATGGCTTTCAATTTTATCGTATTTACCTATGCATTTAGGTTCATTGGGTGTTATGTAGCAAACCAGCAAGGTGACTGATTCGTTCCCATTCGGGACGCTCTGAAAATAATTCGCAAAATTCGTTGTTTACAAAGAATCAATAAAAAAGCCAACAAAATACCTACAGGCAATACTCATACATGGTGCGAGTGAGTAAGGGCTTTAATAATCTTTGCAAAGAGTTCTCATTTGACCCGTTTGGTTACCATCAAAACCCTTTTCTGTACGCACTCGGCTGAGCGCTGATTTTTAGGGCTCCGTAGTTCCTACAAGGAACCCTTATAGTTTCGTCATGTCCGTCTGTCTGTCTGTCCGAGGTTTTGCTAAGAGACCGTTAGTACTTGAAAGCTGTAATTTTGTAGGAGTGTGTATATCAATTACGCCGACAAAGTGGCAAAATAAAATTGTGGAAAATATTTTTTTTAGGGTAGCTCCTCTACATATGAAGTGGGGATGAATATGTTTTTCGTCGTCTACGCCATTGTGTGGGGTATCGTTGAATAGTTCTTCTAAAATGACTTGGGGTTGTTAATTTTTTTTTTCGATTTAATGCTCCATTTACGAAATATTAAACTTTAAAGTACAAATTTTTGTTCTAGTAGGGCGTCCCCCCTCTAAAAGCTAAACTGCTGGCTTGAAAAATCTGGAAAAATTCACGATGATAGTGCATTTCATGAACTTTAAAGGAAAATTATAGAGATTAAGATAACTTCAATAGTTTAGCAGTAATAGTCGTTGAACTAGGGTGTTGGATAATTTTGTACCAAATAAAAAATCCTTAGCATTAATCCTTTAAAGTGAATAATATGAAGTTGTTGCTTGTTTACAACGGGTAAGCATTGAAAAAAAAAATGAAAAAAAAAACAAAAAAAACCGTAATACCTATATTATCATGAGTTTCACAATACTGCCGCTAGATGGCGCTGTACCAACGGGTTACGGGGTATTTTATTCGAGTATATTCGAGTGATCGACATCCCCGCACGTCTTAGAAATGATAATTCAAATTTAAAGTCGATTTTTGTTATTATTAAGAGCGCTTACACACGAGCGGCATGTTCCCAACGGCAGAGGTAACTGCAGCCATCGACGCGCATCGGCGGCAACCATCGACGCGTCGACGGCAGCCGTCGACATTTCAACTTCGAAGATCAGCGGCAGCCGTCGTGTATGTCGTCATGTGTGCTGCCGCTGACGCGTCGACGGCTGCTGCTGACGCGTCGACGACTGCCGCTGACGCGTCGACGGCTGCCATGGAAGTGTTGACGGGTGCCGCCGCCCCGTGTCATCAGCTGCAGTTACCTTTGCCGTTGGCAACATGCCGCTCGTGTGTATGAGCTCTAACTCCTAATATCTTTACCCATTACTTATATTCAGCTTAAAGAACAACAGAATCGTACTATATTGTGATAATGGGCTACTACGGAACCCTACACTGTGCGTGGCCCAACACGCAATTGGCCGGTTTTTTTTTTTAAGTGCTTAGTGCTTATACCTTATTTGTATTCTTTTCTATCGTGCTTCTTAGGGACAGTTCACAGCGAGACGCGACGCGACGCGCAGTTGTCATGATAACAATACAATTATAGACCTTATCTACTACACTAAAAGGTACACAATTCAGTTCCTACTACGGCGAGCTACGCCGCGCGGCGCAGCGCGGCCCACCCTACTGACTGCTACTACTGCTACTACTGTGTCCCTTTTTGTGTAGTAGATAAGGTCTATAATTAGTATTGCTATCTTGACAACTGCGCATCGCGACGCGTCTCGGTGTGAACTGACCCTTAGTGATCCTAAGTTTTCTACCACATTTTCTGTTTTTAAATAAATAAATACAGAAATAAATAAATAAATGTGTCATGCTTCAAGCATTACTTACCTACATTAAACCCTTGAAAAAGTCTTTACACATACTTGCGTAAATCTCGACAGAATATAAAAACCAGTTTATTATTCCCCTTAATCAAGTGGAGTGGCGCACACAATTTTCGTATTATGCCAGACGAGGTTTACATTCTTATTCGGAGTTTTTCCGACTCCAAGAGCTAGGAAAATTTGCCTCGAACTTCCTGTAAATCAGATATACTCGTTCCTACGTGGTTTAAAACAACATTATTACATTGAACACAGTAATCCTTCGGCAAATAAGCCAACAGTGATATGGGTTTGACAGGGCCAGATGAAACGTCCGATTGATTATTGAGATTGCAATCTTTTTTTGAATTGCGGGGATTAATGATGATAGGACGTATTACCTTACTATTGCTTTTATAGTGGTCCATAATATGAAAGATTGTAACTTTCGTATCAGCCGGTCGATTCTGTAAAAATCTCGCCGAGAGAACTTAGGTGTAGTTAGTTTGTTTTTGCTAGGAACCGACACTATTGACAGCTAACTCTACGCTCACTTCACCTAAGTATTCACGGTGAGATGGTTACAGAATCGCACTGCTGGTGTCGGTTTCAATAAATACTTTTCGTCTCGTGTCTCTTTTAGACGGTCATTAAGGTAAAGAAAGCACATCAGTTTTAACAGTTTGACATTGACAGCGCTCTAAGTCAGGCAGAGCGTTACCATCACGATCATGGATAGTGCATGCTAATACGTGTCATCAGAAACAAAAGTGATAATTTAAACAAATGATGCTAATCCGTTTAGAATATTCAATTGTTTATTTTGAGCGTAAGCAATTTGCTTTAGTTTCAGCAGGTAATCTGTATTAACTGTACGTCACAAAATACATAGAGTACAGAAGGCAATCACAAATACGTACTTCGCTTTTGCTCGAGCGCACTTTGTATGTAGATTGCCTTCTGTACTGTGCCTTGTGTGTGTGTATTTTGTATGTATGTCTACCTACTGGCCCCATGTAGTAATCAATTATTGACTAATACAAATTACTATATACCTATAGATTGGTACTCTAGACGCAAACCAGTACAATAGCTGTGGTTAGCTGATGCCTGACGATAGTGAACTGGTCTTAATTGCTGACTACCCCTTAATAGGTTAATTTTGAAGACAATTACTAAATTGAACCGTGTGGCTCATTGTAGACTAGCTGCACCCCGCGGTTTCACCCGCATAAGTATCGACCCAGTAGGAATATCGGGATAAAAACTATCCTATGTCCTTCCCCGGGATGCAATCTATCTCCTTGCCAAATTTTATCGAAATCCGTTCAGTGGTTTAGGCGTGAAAAGGTAACACACAGACAGAGTTACTTTCGAATTTATAATATTATAGTATATAGTATGGAAGTATGGATATGGATAAGGCATAAGTCTATTGGCTGAACTTGTATCAGGCAGGCAGGTCGGTTTGTTAGAAAACATCTTGGTACTATAGAACCTCGGTACTGAAGGTATATGTTCCTTATTATAAAAGAGGAACCTTCAAATAAAGCTTTAATATTGCTACTCAAACGAGTACAGCTAATTTATGTCAAGTAATGAAAAATGATGTTATAACTTTTACCTACAGCAGTTTATGGCTACACCAAATAATGCTCGTCACTACTTGACCTTAAAGATTTTTCTCTCTTCTTTAAATCCTTGAATACTTACCAACACTTTGACAGAAAATTGACCTTCTTAATTGAATTGAAAATTCATCAATGTTTTTCTTACTCAAAAAATGTTTAAAGCTAATACTTGTGCTAAGTTCGAGTAAATCCAGATAATTAACGAGGCCTATTTGAAGCAGCTCGCCAAAACGTAACGAAATAATATTGTGATTAAATTATTTCCTTCTCCTTATAATAAGTTCGCTGCTAAGCGACCGGAATTCATAAACCTAACACAATTGCGTACCTACGAGTTGATTTAATCTGGCAAATCCAGCCTTCTAAATAAAGTGAATTAATAAAGTTATGGTCGGTACCTATATTAAAGGTCGCAGGCAAGATATTCATCTTTTCGCACACTAGTCCGTCGTAATAAAACAGGATTTTCAGTAAATATTCCAGCACTTTGTCGATGAAACTGTTTTGCTGCGAGAGCCTTCAACATAACATGCCCGTCATTCTCGAAGGGTTAAGCAGAGGGCCACCTACCAGTACACCCACATTTAGCCAGTTAATTCCTGATTGAAAAACCGTCGCAATAACGCCTTCTCCGACATGAGAAATCGAGCCCATCATGTTTCCATAAAATTATAGTTTTTGCTTCTCGTCTGACGTAAGTATTTATAAAAGATGTGGATACGAGAAAACTGTACAGTTTAGAGTTGCGTAACAGAATAGGTATCTAAATATCATGCAAAACCATCATTATACAACATTTTATATAAGTACTTATTGACATTGATGAAAGTTATGTACAAAAAGACATATGAATTTTGTAAATTATTATTTTACCTACTTTAATTATTGTGAATTTGAGGACTATGTGATTATTCTTTTCTTTAGTTAATGTTGGTATTACACTAATGCAACGAAACTGGAAGATTGCTTCTTATTAAAATAGTTTATAACAATGTAACAAATTGTTCAGGGACGTGGAGTAGCAGCAGAGTAAAATTTGTTTTTACTATGGTTGTCTAAATAGATTAGGTTCACATTACGTTAGTAACAACCTTTCACGCACACAGTCATACTTCACACACTCAAATTACGTTCATACAGTCCACTCATCTAAAAATAAATTGTAAAGAAGGCAGTGTGCAATAAATACCCTTTGAGTAAAGACGTATTAAAAAGTTTTATTTCACCAAACAAGCCGATATAGACCTTATCGTCGTAGACATATGGTCCAAATCGAGACGGATTTATATATAAAAAATCTAGTGACCGCGTGCGCCGTCGACACCGCGAGAACAATAGCATTCCAGAAATTATCTTTGCTAAATCGTGCGAGTAAATAATACATCATTAGCAAAATAATCATTCAAATCTATATCAATATTGTTTGGATTTTGGAGTTTCAACGTCTACACATTTGTACACCATGGATGCGCTTCTAGCATATCAAAAGGAAGTGCTGGATAACCTGAAGAAGTCGGAGAAAAACTATAAAAAGACACCTAAAGATCGGTTGAAGAAACCTTACTTAGAAACCAGATTAGACAATTTGGAGCAGCTGTGGATAATGTTTAAAGATGGACACAGGTCTCTCATAGGCAAGGTCACCTTGAAGGACAAACAGGACACATACTTCACTGAGGATATGTATGAGGAGTTTGAGGAATTATATGTATCATACAAAACTTTATTGAAAGAAGCCCTGCAGCCCTATCTCGCGTCATCGAGTGGAACTTCGTCCATAACACCTAAAATAAGTGCTGAACAAACAGTCAGTGAGTGCGAGGTTAAATTACCACGTGTGCAGTTACCTACGTTTAGTGGTAAATACGTTGAATGGCAGTCGTTTTATGATATGTTTAATTCGCTTGTGCATACTAATAAGAATTTGTCTCCAGTGCAAAAATTGCATTATCTTAAAAGTAACCTGTCAGGTGAGCCGGAAACTTTGTTACGTAATTTTTCTATAACTAATGAGAATTATGACGAGGCTTGGAAACAGTTACTTAAACGTTATGATAATAAGCGGTATAATTGTAATGCACTTATGAGATTATTGTTTACGCAAAAACCGGTTACTAGCGAATCTCCTAGTGCCATTAAGCATTTATTAGATACAACTACAACTTGTTTACAATCTTTGCGTAATATGAATATTAGTCCTGAGTCAATTAACGATGCATTTGTTATTTATTTAGTGGTTTCTAAATTAGATCCTGAATCCATTAAGCAGTGGGAATATCAGTTGGGTGTACTTAGTAACGATTTACCGACATGGACACAATTATCTGAGTTTTTGGAATCGAAATTTAGGTCGTTGGAGATGATAGACTCGAATAAGGTACGTAACAATACCAACACAAAGTCGAAGTCTTTTCATGGGTCCATAGAAAGTAAAAAGAATAATTCTAATATACCTAAATGTTCTAAGTGTAAAGGTGAACACTATTTATACAATTGCAAGGAATTTAGTCAACTTAGTGTCAAGGAAAGGCAAGATTATGTTAAAAATAATAACTTGTGTTTTAATTGTTTCTCTCCATCTCATCCAGTTTTTAAATGTCGTAATTCAGCGAGTTGCAAGCGATGTGGCAGGAGGCACCATTCATTACTACATTTTGAAAAGGAGGTGAGCAGCGAATCAACGAGTGAGGACGTTTTGGTGCAGAGTGAGTCGGACAAATCCGTGAGTACATCTATTTCAACTAATTTTTCGAGTAGAGGTTTAGAACCGAGTCGAGTTTTGTTAGCTACTGTATCTATTTGGGCATACAGTGAGCATGGATACAAACAACAGTTGAGAGGATTATTAGATCAAGGGTCGCAAGCGTCCTTTGTTAGCGAGTCAGTTGTTCAATTACTTGGACTTTCACGTAAACATGTTAGCGGTACAGTTTCCGGGATAGGCGGTAATGGCCACACTAGTGTGAAGCACATGGTTTCTCTTCGAGTGGTATCACGTCATAACCCTGAGGTTTCAATCCAAGTAAATGCCTACGTTTTGCGATCTGTTACGTCATTGCTTCCTTCAACCGAGTTAAATACACCTGAATGGCTACATTTTGATAAAATACCACTAGCCGATCCAGGTTACGCCACACCTAGTAAAATAGATATTCTTCTTGGAGCAGAGGTATATAGTGAGATTTTATTGGATGGTATCATACGTCACAATAAAATATTGGCACAAAACACTACCCTAGGTTGGGTATTATCAGGAAGGGTGTCAAAAAATTCAACTTCTGCTAACAATGGAATAATCACCATGCATTTACACCTAAGTGGAGAAGAACTGCTTAGGAAATTTTGGGAAATGGAAAATGAGCCCAACTTAATACAGAAGAAGATGACAGACATAGAACAACGATGTGAAGAATTTTATGACAGGACAACTACACGAGATAAAGAAGGAAGATTTATAGTTAAGCTACCTTTTGATAAAGAAGATCCAGAGTGTCAATATGGAAAATCAGTAGTTATAGCTACAAGAAGATATAAGTATTTAGAAAATAGACTGCAGAAGGATCCTACCTTAAAGGAAACATATAACAATGTTCTACAAGAATATCTTACAATGAATCACATGATAAAAATAAATAAAGAAGACATAGATAATCCTAAGGCGGTTTATCTCCCGCACCACGCTGTGGTTAGAGAAGATAAAGACACCACAAAAGTGCGAGTTGTTTTCGATGGGTCATGTAAAGGTTTGAACAACTTTTCACTTAATGATAACTTGATGGTGGGTCCCAAGTTACAACAGGATTTGAGACACATCCTGATGCGTTGGAGAAGCCACAGGATTTGCATAGTAGCTGATATCATTAAGATGTTCAGAATGGTGAAAGTCGATTCCGAGGACTCAGACTTCCAAAGAATTGTATGGAGACCACAAACAAACGAGCCGCTACAACATTTTAAATTATTGCGTGTGACCTTCGGTACTGCATGTGCTCCTTATTTGGCCGTGAAAACCCTTCAAAGGTTAGCTGATGTAGAACATGCAAGGTTTCCTACTGCATCAAGCATAACAAAGAAGGATTTTTATATTGACGATCTCCTGACGGGCTGTGAGACACTACCAGAGGCTATACACATATATAACGAAATGAACAAGTTGATGAACAGTGGTGGCTTCGAACTGCAAAAGTTTAGTAGCAATAATCAAGACTTATTGACACATATAGGAGAGGATAATCACAGTAGTGCCGATTCATTAAGATTAAAATCAACTACTGTCATGAAGGTATTAGGCTTAAAATGGAATAAGAATATGGATTGCTTTCAGTATTCACTCGACTTACCCGACGTCAAACAACCTATTACTAAACGGCAAGTATTGTCGGATGTGGCCCGACTATATGACCCGTTAGGATGGATTGCGCCCGTGATAATCAAGGCAAAAATATTTATCCAAAAACTGTGGAGGTCGAAGCTTGATTGGGATGATGTACTGATTGCAGATTTAACGAGTGAATGGTTACAGTTTAGAGAAAGTTTGATATATTTACATAAGATAAACATACCACGATGGTATTGTTTTAGTCCAGGGTCAAAGGTTGAGTTGCATGCATTTGCTGATGCTTCAAAGGTAGCGTATGGTGCTGCTGTATACATTCGTGTTATTAATAATAACAACGAAACATTTGTGAGTTTGGTATCAGCAAAAAGCAAAGTTGCTCCTATTGAGAAGGAGATATCAATTCCTAGACTAGAACTATGCGGTGCAGCTCTAGCAGCAAAATTAGTTTTTGAGGTTTCACAAATAATGAACATTCCGAAAGAGAACTTGTTTGCGTGGTCCGACTCAACAATAGTTCTAGCCTGGCTGAGAGGAGGGTCTAGCCGCTGGACTACTTTTGTGAGCAATCGTGTGTCAGAAATTCTAAATATTTTAGACCACAGACAATGGAAGCATGTTACAACTGATTCGAATCCAGCTGACTGTGTTTCGAGAGGCATCGCTACTCAAGATTTACTTGAACATTCATTATGGTGGTCAGGACCTTCTTGGCTTTCACAAGGAAGTACAGAGTTTGATAACGCTGATATTATCGAGGACACTCATGAAGAAGAAAAACACACATCTTTAACTGCTTTACCTGTATTGGAAAATAAATTCATCTGGACTATGTTTTCATCACTTGCCAAAACCTTAAAAGCTATTGCGTATTGGAGAAGAGTTTTACAGAATTTAAGATTACCAAAGGAAAAACGAAAATTATATGCGAATAATATTACACCGGCAGAGAAAGATAGGAGTTTAATTATATGCATCAAACAGGTTCAAAGAGAGAATTTTAGTGAAGAGATAAAACAGTTAAAGTTGAAGAATTCAGTCCCCAAAAAAAGTAAGCTTCGCACTCTTTATCCCTTTTTTGATGAAAATGGGATACTAAGAGTTGGCGGTCGTATTGATGAGTCAGAAGTAACTTATGATACGAAGCATCCCATAGTTATGCCTGCTAAGAGCCATCTTACCAGTCTTATAGTTAGTGATGCTCATCTCAAAACCTTTCACGGTGGACCACAAGCTATGTTGTGCTATTTAAAAACGAAATATTGGATATTACGAGCAAAAGAGATAGTTAAAAGCCACTACAGATCCTGTGTAAAATGTTTAAGATATTCTAGGTCTAAAAGCACCCAACTGATGGGTCAAATCCCAGATGTTAGGTTGAAACCAACCAGACCTTTTAAATCATCTGGTTGTGACTATATGGGGCCTATTAGCGTGAGATTTTCACCCGGTAGAGGGTCGAAATCCTATAAAGGATATATTTGTTTATTTATTTGTATGGTTACACGAGCCATTCATTTAGAGGTAGTAACAGATCTGTCATCAAAGGCATTCATTGCAGCGTTTAAGCGTTTCACAGCTCGAAGAGGTCACTGTCAAGATTTATATAGCGACAATGGCACTAATTTTGTTGGTGCCAACAGACAGCTTCGTGAGATGTTCGATCGAGCTAAGTCAACTGTGCCACGTGAAATTGAGGAGTTATTTAGCTTAGAGCACACAACATGGCACTTCATACCTCCACATTCCCCTAATTTTGGTGGTCTATGGGAGGCTGGAGTTCGCAGCGTTAAAACACATTTATTTAAGGTGATCGGAGATAGCACACTCACATATGAGGAGTTATCTACTGTTTTAGCACAGGTCGAAGCCTGTCTTAATTCTCGACCAATCACAGTAATGAGTGATGATCCTAACGAACCTCAAGCTCTAACACCGGGACATTTCCTCATAGGTGAACCGTTGATAAGTATTCCCGATGAAGATAATTCTAATCATAACATTGTAGGTTTGGATAGATGGCGATTAACACAAAAAATAGTAAATAACTTTTGGAAACGTTGGTATAGGGAGTACTTGGTTAATCTTAATCAGCGATACAAATGGAACACTAAAAATTCTGAACCCGAAGTTGGTGATGTTGTAATTTTAAGAGATGATAATATCCCACCTGCTAAATGGATTCTAGGGAAAATAACTAAAAAATATTTAGGGCCAGACAATATTGCACGAGTTGTATCTGTTAAATGTAAGAATGGCGAATTTAAACGTCCCATTAGTAAATTATGTTTATTACCTAAGTGAATTTTATTGTTTACTCACTATTATAATGTTAACTACTTAACTATGATGTTACAATAATAGATATCTATGTACCTTGTATCTTCTTACCAGTTATCAAGAACCGTAAATGTAAAATACCTAAAATATACAAAATGTATAATAACTTTTATACTGCAAATGTTATGTCTTCTTTGTTACATTTCTATGCAAGGTTTTGTTTGCTAAATCATTAGCATTTGGTCGCTTAAATGTTGTCTTTTGTATCACGGTGGGCGGAGTTCTCTCATCATTGTAAAAACGTTAACATTTTGAAATTTCAAAGACATATATTTTATATGCATGTTATTTTTAAGTATAGCATTTAAGTACATACCAGTATTACTAATAGGTACACATACAAAGATTGTTAGACATAAGTAGGTACTCACAATGTACACTTTGATGTGTTCTGGATCTTTAATTTATGTTCTCAGGCTTTTTTGTGTTTTGTATATCGATCATTTTTTTTTTTAGTTTATAAAGTACTACGTCCTTTGGTGGGCGGTATGTCTAAATAGATTAGGTTCACATTACGTTAGTAACAACCTTTCACGCACACAGTCATACTTCACACACTCAAATTACGTTCATACAGTCCACTCATCTAAAAATAAATTGTAAAGAAGGCAGTGTGCAATAAATACCCTTTGAGTAAAGACGTATTAAAAAGTTTTATTTCACCAAACAAGCCGATATAGACCTTATCGTCGTAGACAATGGTAAAACCGCGTTATAATTAATCATATTTTGATCGTAATTTTTCAAATAACTAAACAGATAACAGGACGTAAGTAATAAAAAAAATGTAGTCAGCCCCTGGTCTATGTAGAAAAAATAATTAAAAAAGCTTTGTAAGTATTAAGATTCCTCGATTTGAAAACTTGTCTATATTCCTAGGTCTCAGAGTTATGTTTGAGGGAGTTGATGTTTTAATGTTTAAATTCCTATTCACTGTCTGTACTGATTATTACTCTGAACCATCTGGTTCAGAGTAATCAGTGTTTGTAGATTGTAATGTGTCATTAGCATCAGAGCGCTCAGATGTATGCTTGTCAGTTGATACAGATGACGAGTCACTCATTGAGCTGTCTTGTATCAAGCCCCGGTGGGCTTTATTATTACTGTAATAGATTCAAGGAAGACTGCTTCTCTACTCTTCATTACTGTTCTGGAACCAGAAATAACAAATCTGAATCCTTTTGCGTGATCACAATAACCAATGAATATGGCTTTCTGTACTATTGCATCCCATTTTCTTCTATTTCCTTCGGAAAGATGAATCATTGCTTCACACCCGAATACTCTTAAGTTATTGACATTTAGTTTCCGCCCGGATCACATTTCTTTTATTTTCATCTTTCAATTGCAATGATCATAGGTTTGTATATTTCAGGTAGACCGGAGAGGAGCAGGGCCCCAAGCCACTCATCATCTACTTTGAATCCTATATTGCGAAGTTTGTGAGCCGTGGTCATAGACCTTACTCACATATTCTTTCACATTTGAACATCCAGCGAGATTTGTTGTACATAAGCCTCGAAGCAATCTCACACGGTGTGTAAGCCCCGAGTCATCAAAAGCGTTTGCCAAGCAGACCCACTCCCCCTTTGCAGACGTTGCATCCAGTATGTGGACATAGTTTACAGAGTCCACAAGCAAAATAATTTTCGATTTTGCTATAATGTCACGTTTGGAGTCGACAGCTGCGCCAGGCACAGGTTCACACAGTCCCATAAGTCCTCGTGTTGGAGATATGTTTTAAGCGCGAATCTCCATGTGTTTTCCCGACCAGTTAACTATTCGATCATGACGAGAAGATTGCTTGACGACATTTTTTAAGAGATACCTAAATTGACGATCAGAATTATATTTCACATTCTGTAACTCTGGCGCTCACTTTGAGGTTATGTTTTTACCGGCATGTAATCTTTTTACTTCTTACACTGTGTCCACATTTAACAGGCTTCCTGGGCCCATAACCTATTACACTAATGCAATGAAACAGGGAGATTGCTTCTTATTAGAATAGTTTATAACAATGTAACAAATTTTTCAGTGACGTTCACAAAGTAGCAGGCAAAAGACAATAATTATACAAAACGGCGCAAAGTTTACCACAGACAATCAATAGGTATTTTAACAGTTGGCCGGCAGTATTGAATAGGTACTTCACGTAGCCTAACCTAATGTCCTTTCTTTGGTATTAGTCATCAAGTCGTTGAGCTGCTCAAGTTTTGAGTTGAGCTACACGATTTCAATGACATATGCTTTTCAGCTAAAATTGGCCTCTATTGTATTTGCTTTTATTATAAATTCATATTATCTCATAATTTTGAGCCAATATTCTATAATTACCAGAAAAAGTGGCATATTATACAACCTTCTTTGTTTATTATAGAGTGCTTTAACCTGAGGGGCAATTCCCGCATGTTTTAAGAACTTTCGCATTCTAATACTTATCTTAAACATATTTCAACATAAATACCTATTGGTTATTTTATTATTTAAGTTATCCACAAGGTAAAGTTAGAGAATGTGAAATATAGTTCTGATCGTCAATTTAGGTATCTCTTATCACCTACACACAAGAATAAATAACATTGTGGAGTCATTTCTGTAATCAACATAATGCAATTTAATATAATTATGGGAATATCATAGCTGGTGCAATTATATTTCATCTCATTCACGCCGGGAGACCGAAATAATGGTTTGTCTAAAATGTCTGTTTAAATATGACAAACAAAAGCAAGATCTACGAAGCATTACAATGACTTATTTGAATGCTATAATTTACTGAAAAACAGTAACAGCAAAAGAAAAGTTTTAACCTTCCAAACAAAAGGGGTGTTTTATTTCGTTATTGAAATACGAATGCTTATAATAATAATATGCTTGCTTTTTTTGAATTATAATATGAATGCTTCTTATTGTCACAGAAAAACTCAGAACAAAATAAATGAGTTGTCCAAATAAACTATAGTTTCATAAGGAATGATGTCAAATTGCGATGAGATTATTGTAAAAGACGTATAACTCGGCCTTAGCTTTTAATTTACCATAAATCCGTTAATTTACTTTATCAAGCTTGTGTGCAGACTGAGTTAAGACTGTATAAAGCTGGTGTCAAACATATATGAAACTTCAAATACCTATTTGAACACAATATATTACGCATAAGCAGGATACAAAGGTCTAAAAAGTTACTTAAGAACATTTTCGAAATATCTTATTTAAAAAAAGATAACTGGAAATCTCTGTTTCTATGGAAAATTTAAAATCTGTCTAATTTGTCTGTAACACTATTTTTCGAAAATGTTCTTAACTAGCTTTTTAGACCTTTGTATCCTGCTTATGCGTATAAAGTTTCATTAAAATCGGTTCATTCATTTTGAAAAACAAGGGCTTGAAAGTTTGGGTCCGTGGCTTAGGCCCTCAGTGGTCGACGCACCTGTGGCCGACGCCCCCGATATGATTAATTTAATATCTTTTTTTTTGTACTTTTTCACTTAGTACAGTAAATGAGAAAAGTGTTTCACCCTATTGATAAAGTATTTTTCCTTGCTAAACAAAAGTTATCTATCAAATAGCAGAGAGAATAGATCGCCACTTAACCTTATCCTTACACACCTTTTTCCCCATTAGAAGCATATTTATTATGTACAAACATCCAAAAATCAAAAAGACTTCAAAACATACCTCTAATATAAAAGCATTTCTATGTTATAAATATAATTACGATTTAATGTTATGCATATACTTACAATCAATATTAAGTACATTTAATATTTTTGTAAAACAATTTTTGTGCCTGACAGTACATTTGATCAAAAATTACTTTGAATTAAATTAATCGAATCGGGGGCGTCGGCCACAGGTGCGTCGACCACTGGGGGCCTAAGCCACGGACCCGAAAGTTTGTATGAAATGCCGTAAGTCGTAAACGCTCTTAAGAGAAAATGCGGTCGGACAGACTTTTGAAAAATCCTAAGTAAAAAGTCGTAATTCGAGGTTTGACTCTTGACTATTTTCTCCTCCAATATTGAACCAATTAAAAAGATATTCCATAAAATGATTAAGAAGGATAGATACTGTGTCCCTATGTTTTTCTTTTTTCATTAATAGTTGTCAAATTTGTAAAGGCCTTTGTTGACAGCGGTTTAAATCGGCATTTGTGAGGATTCTAGTGCTTATAAAAATAATGTATCATCAAAAAAGAAAACATAAGGACTTACAAGTATTTAATATTTATTATTCTGTAAAAAATCATTGCTTTATGGCCATTAACCAGAAAGAAAACAGGCGAGAGCGTTTCTATGGAGAAACGACCACACGCAATAACTGATGGCTAAATGTGGGTGTATGTACTGTAGTTGATCCTCTGCTTAACCCTTAGAGGATGACAGGCATGTTATGATTATGTTGAAGGCTCTCGCAGCAAAACAGTCTCATCGACAAAGTTCTGAAATATTTACTAAAATCCTATTCCCTCCTTCATCCCTTCATTACGACGGACTAGTGTGCGAAAAGACGAATATCTCGCCCCCGACCTTTAATATACCTACCATAACTTTATTAATTAATTTTATTTAGAAGGCTGGATTTACAAGATTAACTCAACTCGTAGGTACGCAATTGTATTAGGTTTATAATGTAAAATTCATGAGTCCCGGTCGCTTAGCAGCGAACTTAATATAAGGAGAAGGAAAGTGTATTAATTAATCATATTATTTAGTTACGCTTCGGTGAGCTGCTTTAAATAGGCCTCGTTAATTATCTGGATTTACTCGAACTTAGCATAAGTACCTATTATTAGATCTAAACAGAATTATTTTATTACGAAAAACATTGATGTGTTTAATTAAGAAGGTCAATGTTCTGTTAAAGTGTTGTTATTAAAGGACTTAAAGAAGAAAGAAAATAATCAAATTCAGTGTAGTGACGACCGAATGGTGAAAGCAAAAACTGCTATCGATGAAAAGTTATCATCTCGTTTTCCTAGACTTGATATGAATTAATTAAACTTGTTTGAGTAGCAATATTTTAGCCTTATTTGAAGGTATGTATAAACTTCTGCTTTTGTAATGTGGGATTTATACGCTCATTATAGTCTGGCAACGCCACAGCTATTACAATAATAGAGCTGGTTTGCGTCTTAACTACCAATCTATACCTGTACATAATAAATTGTATTAATTAATAATTGGTTCCTTCATGCGGCTACTACTTAGGTGGGTACAGTTAATGCAGATTACCTACTGAGATTAAAGCAAATTGCTTAGGCTCAAAATAATGAATTGAATATTCCGACTATTAGCATTTTTTTTTTTTCAAATATCACTTGTTTCACACGAAGTAGCAAGTACGCACGACGATATCAAGCTATACATTTCCAGTATAAGCAGGCCAGGCGCACTACGCATTATAGGCATGAAGCTACAAGTACACGGCGGGCCCGTCTGGACGGGCCAATTCAGTGGGGATGCCACGCACCGGGCAGGTCGCACGTTAGGTCGATACTCACGCTCCGCGTCGCGTCATCCGTTTGTCGCTTTAATTAAATGAAGGCAAAAACTTATTGCATCATGCTCGGCTGCTTAAATAATAACAAAGATCCAAACCTCACGTTTTTCTCACTTATAAAGGATATCGAGAGGTAGGAAATGCACGTCCACATGTACCTAATTAGTAATTCAAACTCAAAGCATTTATTTCAATTAAACCATTAACAGGCACTTTTGAATTGTCAAGAAGTCAAACGTCAAAGAAGTCAAAAAAAAAAACAACGATTCAAAAATAAAATAATTAAAAATAAGCCGAGGCAGCTAAGTGATGACCAGCCCCAACTGACGGCGCCTGTTCACGAACATGACGCATAGATCAGCACCATTCAGCTCAACCAATTAGAAGGGAGCTAAATGATCCAACACACACGCCACCGTCAGTGAGACATTTGAGTGAGCATGACATACTATCAGCCGCCAGGGTACATTCAAGTCAATGAAAGACATATTATTACCCGGTAAATGGTAGCTATAGGGTACATAGAACTCACATCTGTGCTATGAATTATACAATACAAATGAAATTGAGTTTACCGAGTATACAATGCAAAGATAGTCTTACAATCTTCAGCAACAGTATTTTCAAGTGTTAATCAATTAGTTGTGGTTGTGGAGCATTGAGCCAGGCATTTTTGTCAGCGATGTGATCCCCTGACTTATAATATGCCTGACTGCATAATGTGTTTTATACAAGACTTAAAGTTTATCTCATTCAGTTGAAGAATGTGGGGAGGTATTTTATTATAACGTTTTAAACAGTACCCCATAAAAGATGAATCTACTTTAGCCAGTCTGAAACCTGGTTCTACGGCAACACATAGGGCGTACTAAGAAGAAATAAATCAAGTCAATAAAAAAATAGAAAGCATACAAGAAAAACTTCAGAGCATAGAAAGTACCAATAAAATTGTAATTTATGGATTAATAGAAGAACATCGTGAGACTGAAACAAACCTGTATGAACGCGCGTCTAGACTAATACGATATAATGGGTATAGATATAGATCCTTATATAGAAGACATCAAACGTATAGGGAAAAGAGGAAATAGAAGGCCTCTCGCTATTGAATTGATAAGCAGGAGAATGACCAACTACATACTAGAGAATTCAACTTTTTTTTAAAATACTGGAATAACTATTGGAAAATACATGGATAGGAAAACACTTGAGAAAAGAAATGAACTAAGACAAAACCTAATAAAGGCACGAAAAAATGGAGATTATGCTGTTATCAGGAAAAACAAATTATTCATAAATGGAAATGAATTTATTAGTCCTAATTCAAATGATACCACAACAGAAATGCCAGGAAAACAAAACCTTATGGACAATAAAATTATAGAAGATTTACCACCCGACACAGAGAGAGGAAATACGCCGACTTCACATTCGTCCACACAACCAAACCCCAGCATCCCATCGCAAAAATAAATTACTGAAATAATGTAATAAATAAGACATTTCGCTAAAGATATTACGATAACTTTTCAAAACATACAAAGTCTAGGAAATAAGATAGATTTAATTGAACATTTATTATTAGAAAAAAATATTTATATACTATCCTTATCAGAAGTATGGAGAGATGAGCATTTTTGTAACTCTGTATCGCTTCAAGGGTATAAAATTGCATCCCAGTTCTGTAGAAAAGCTAGAGAAGGTGGAGGTGTTTGCCTAATTACACGAGATAATGTAAAATTTATAGAAAGAATAGATATAGTAAATTATTCCAAAGAATTTATAATAGAAATTTGTACAATCGAAGTTCCTGAATTAAACTGTATATTCATAGGGTTATATAGACCAGATCGCCATATAAATATATTTTATGAACAAATGGAAAAACTTTTAAATAGACTAAATACTAGAGATAAAAATAAATATATCATATTTGGTGGAGATTTCAATATTAATATACTCGACAAAAACAAACAAACACGGAACCTTCTTACCTTAATGCGCTCACATAACCTAAAACAAATAATTCGCAAACCCACACGGATAACAAAAACTACTTCCACTTGCATTGATTTACTTTTCACCAATTACAAATCCTTAATAAAGAAAGAATATGTCGAAGATTACGGACTCTCTGATCACAAATCTATCAACATAAAATTAAATACAAATTGCCTATATATAAACAACAACAAAATATGGTATAAACAAAAAAGACTACAGATAAAAACATAATAAACTTTAAAAATGCATTAAGAGAAATTGATTGGGAAATAATTATAAATACAAATTCTAACGTTAACGAAAACTACTATACATTCATCACAACTATAACACAGCTCTTAGATAAAATAATACCAAAACAAAGAGTGAAAGTAAAATTTAAAAAAGCTAAAGGATGGGTGACAACAGGGTTAAAAATATCATGCAAACACAAAAGAGTACTAAGAATTATACTAAATGAATCTAAAAGCAATATTATAAAAACATATCATAACAAATTTAGCAAAACATTAAAACGTAGCATAAAACTTTCAAAGAAAATAGAATATACCAGACAAATGAATAAGTCAGATAATAAAACTAAAACTATGTGGAATATCATAAATAACAAAACTGGCAAAAGTAAGGCAAGACAGTATGAAAATATATCACTAAAAGTAAACAATAAAACTATTTCATGCCCTAAAAAGATATCAAATATATTTAACGACTTTTTTGCTACAGTAGGTGAAACAGAAGTTGATGCAAATACAAATATTCCCTTAAAAACTGGACGTCCAGTAATGAACTCACCAACTTCATCGTTGTATCTCCGCCCCGTAAATCAAAAAGAAATACTAAATATAATTAAAGTAGCTAAAAATAAGCATAGCTGCGGAATAGATGATGATTAGTAAAACAATGTGCAGAAGAATTGTCAGCTCCACTCACATTCTTAATAAACCAGAGCTTCGAGTTCGGAGAATTTCCTGATTTACTAAAAATTTCCCTAGTAAAACCCATACACAAAAAAGATGATATTCACACCCCTAGTAATTATAGACCCATAGCGTTGTTACCGACCTTTTCAAAGATTTTTGAAAAGGCTATGTGTAATAGACTAACCTTTTTCTTAGAAAAATACAACATTCTTGATGATTGTCAAAATGGTTTCAGAAAGACAAGATCCACAACATGTGCAGTTTACAAAATAATATGTCCAAACAGCTCTCCAACAAATAAATGACAAAAAGTATGCGTTAGGCCTGCTACTCGACATGTCAAAAGCCTATGATAAAGTATCATATACCATATTATTAACAAAACTTTACGGTTCAGGTATACGTGGCCCTGCTTACAATTGGTTTAAATCTTATTTAAGCGACAGAAAACAAATAGTCCAGGTTGAAGACCACAATATTAAAAATAGGGAAACAATAACAGTTCGATCCCAGATGCGTAATCTCACATGCTCCATCCCTCAAGGCAGCGTTGTAGGCTGCATACTATTTTTAATTTATGTAAATGACCTCCCAAAAATTCTAAATAAACAAACTACATTACCTATACTATTTGCCGATGATATATCCATACTTGTGAAATGTGACAAAAATTATGACCCAAATACAATCCTACAGAATACTCTCCAGACAGTAACACTTTGGCTACAAGATCACAACTTAGAAATTAACTGGAATAAAACAAAAATGATGCAATTCAAATCGTCTAGAAGCCCTCCCCCTTAGTTCAAATGTAATTTTTAATGACACCCCTATAGAAACAGTAACTACATTTAACTTACTCGGTATAAACATAGACACACATCTCAATTGGAAAAACTGGCCAAGTGCAAGTCGGACTCGCACACGAAGGGTTCCGTACCACAAGGCAAAAACGCCAAAAAACAACATGTTTGTTGTATGGGAGCCCCCCTTAAATATTTATTTTATTTTAATTTTATTATTTATTATTAAAGTTAAAATACAACTGAGTACTTTGTGAATATTTCAAGTGCCTACCTGTTGCTATTTTTGATATCGAGCAAAAAAGGGCAAAAAAATCACGTTTGTTGTATGGGAGCCCCCCTTAAATATTTAATTTATTTTGTTTTTAGTATTTGTTGTTATAGCGGCAACAGAAATACACAATTTGTGAAAATTTCAACTGTCTAGCTATCGCGGTTCTTGAGATACAGCCTGGTGACAGACAGACGGACAGACGGACAGACGGACAGACGGACAGACGGACAGACGGACAGACGGCCAGACGGACAGACGGACAGACGGACAGACAGCGAAGTCTTAGTAATAGGGTTCCGTTTTGACCCTTTGGGTACGGAACCCTAAAAACCACGTAGAAACTGTTAAATCTAAATTATCTAAATTTACCTATGCCTTATTTCAACTTAAATACAGCACAAATACAGAAACAGCACTATCGGCATACTACGCCTATGCAAACTCGTGGCTAAGATATGGAGTGATGTTATGGGGAAACAGCGTCAACGCATGTGAAGTATTCATAATCCAAAAAAAATGTGTTAGAATTCTAGCCCATATCGACAATACCCAAAGCTGTAGACCATTTTCTGTTAAATTAAAACTCCTAACTTTACCTTCTATTTAAATACATGACCTTTGCATATTTGTATTTAAAAATAGCAACATTTTTCCAAAAACAAAAGATATTCATAACGTAAACACACGCCACAAAAACAGATTACATCTTCCACCCTCTCGGATCAAAATGCTTTACCATAGCCCATATTACATGGCAATAAAAATTTTCAACAAATTACCGGAACAAATAAAAGAAGAAACCAAATTTAATCAATTTATCAGAAAATTAAAAGAATATCTAATACAAAAATGCTTTTACTCGGTCGCAGAATACCTAGAACAAAATAATTAGTAGTTATAATTAAATAATTAGTAGAGCTTCGTACCGGCAATTAAAGTTGTTGTTACTACTTTCATTTGCAATTTTTTATTTTTTATTTTTTTTTCTCACCTTTTAAACCTTCCTTGTACTTCTACAAATATTTCAAAATCAAAATTAGGTAAATCGGTTCAGCCCTTCTCGAGTTTTTGTGAAACTAACAAAAATCAATTAATTTTTATATAATATATAGGTTAATAGAAAGATTATGTTTAAAATTATTATTATGTTGCCGTGCCCTAATCGGGTTTCATGTTGGGACTTAATATGTATATTGTAACAACGAAATTGTACACATGAATGCAATAAAGAGTTTGAGTTTGAACTAATAGGTCCCTATTTCTAGTAGGTACTATAATTATGTCTTTCACCTCGTTTACTAAAAAGATGTAAAATTTCCTTACATACATGATGTTTTCGTAGATATATTGACAAGGCACCGTCATGATGTTAATTTCCTTAAACAGTTCCCTTAGAAAATCGCGCCTGCGGAGATTATATATGGCTCTGATTGCTCTTTTCTGCGGAATAAAAATAGACTCGATGTTTGCAGCCCGTCCCCAAAGTAAAATACCGTAAGACATGATACTGTGAAAGTAACTAAAATATACTAGTCTCGCGGTATCTACATCAGTAAATTGACGGATTTTTCTGACAGCATAAGCTGCTGAACTTAGCCGTCCTGCAAGAGATGTTAAATGAGGTTCCCATTGTAGCCTTGAGTCAAGTGTAATCCCTAGGAAAACAGTTTTATCGACAAATTCTAGTTTCTCTTGATTCAATATTCTGTCACAATCACTACCCTACATTTGGTAAAGAATTTTGGCATTATTTACGTCGTCAAATTTTGTAGCACGTCTTAAAAATTAAGGAGGTGTTGTCAGCAATTAACACCATTTGTGGTTTTTTTGTAAATAAATGATGTATATCATTAATATACACTAAAAAGAGGATCGGAACCCATATCGAGCCTTGTGGCACACCAATTTTTACTATTAAACCAAGTGAATTGACACCATTTATTTGAACTTGTTGTTGTCTATTATTTAAATAAGAACTAACTAAACTGAGCGCCAGTTTTCCAAGTCCGTAATGCTCAAGTTTCAAAAGCAAGGTTTCGTGATCGAGGCAATCAAATGCCTTAGAGAGGTCACAAAAGATTCCTATGGCGTCTTCCCACGCGTTAAAAATGTGTTTTAATAAAACGACCGACGCCGGTGTACGTCGGTCGTACAACGTCCTTTGGTGAAACCATATTGTTGATCGTGTAGGATTTTATTCGTGTTAAAATGATTGAGCATTTAATTAAGCATTATCTTTTCAAACACCTTGCTGAAAATCGGCAAAACGGATACGGGTCTATAATTACTGGTGTCTTTACTGTCCCCGGATTTGTAAAGTGGTATTTATTACCTTACCTTTTATTACCCTTACCATATTTTCATTAAATCGAGGAAGACTCCGTGATCCACGCACGAATTAAATACAAAGGCTAAGTAAGGCGTAATAGTCTTAATTAAGGAGGTACAGATTTTAATGGACATTCCCCAAAGATCTTCGGTCAATTAGATCTAAATTTGCTTAAAAGCTTTAATTACTGTTAAGGGGTTAATATGCCTAAAGTTATATTCAATCGGGCAGGCTGAAACGTTCGCTCTTACTAAATCAAAAGCGAGCGAGGGCGAGGAATTTAAGGTTTCAGTTGTTTTGAGTGGGATACTAGTAAAGAAATCTACAAATTCTTAAGCCACTTCTTTGTTATCGCCAATGAGACCGCTTGACGTCTGCAGTGTGTAATCAGAATTATGGTTTTTATTCTTGATTGTTTCATTATTTATAATTTTTCAAACCGTCTTTATTTTATTGTCTGCTGATTTAACCTTGTTGCTAATGTATAAGGTTTTAGCGGCCTTACAAGCGTTCTTAAAAGTTCTAGAGTAGGTAGCAACATACATATTAAAAGTTTCCGTGTTAATATAAGGCCTAAGGCCATACAGCTCAAAAAGTCTTTCCCTACTTTTCCTAAGTCCTTTAGTTGCCCAGTCACAAAATAAAAACTTTTTAGTGTTCTTTTTAAAGAATTATTGAATTAGGTAGGTAACTACCTACCAAATGTTTACATTTGTTATTCTTATCTAGGTGAACCGGATTTACGTAGTTAAAATATTATTTATTATTACTATATTATAGTTAGGTTCAGGTAGGTACTTACTCACGGAGTTCTCAGGTTTAGCTTTGATAATATAAATACCTAATTGGGAAGGAAAGTACCTATTTAAATTTGATCTTAGTAAGTATTTTTGTTTTGGTGGGTAGGTACCTACCTACCATAAATAGGTATGTACCGTATATTATTTTTCTTCCGGACAGCCCTAGTACTCGGTTAAGCGGCGTAGTTATGTTGCGGTCGAGAAAGCACACAAAGTAAAAACAACTCTCAAACGCGGCGATAAAGTGCAATTTAGCTTGCGCGTTGGCGGGTAGTGATTTTGTAGGGTATTATAAAAACGGCTTTTTTCAAGATCAAAGGCGTTAGCCTTCTGTACTAAGTACTATTAGTTATTCTGTGGTATAAGCTGACTTCTTGCTGTAGGAAAAGCCAGTAATGCGAGGTCAGCCAAAACTCGAAATGTATACCTAGCTTGATTGTGTCATCGTGTGTACAATCCATTGTACTCCAGTGGTAATACTCGCTCTACGAAAACCGCCCTTAAGACTAAGACATAAGAGCGCAGCTAGCTAGCTCTCAACGTTAATGACTGTCTAATCTTTTTACCACGGCATAAGACACGCGACTAAAAGTATATATTGATACCATTACCAAAACCAGATAATAAGGTTACACTCTTTCTTTACGGACCACTATAAAAACAATAATAAGATAAATAAGTCATTCATTGATCCCGCAAATCAAAAAAAGATTGCAATCCCAATTATTAATCGGACATTTCAACCGGCCCTGTCGAACCCATATCACTCGTATTGGCTTATTTGGCCGAAGAGTTACTATGTGATCTGTTGTTTTAATACCACGTAGGAACGAGTATAGCGGATTTGCAGGAAGCTTAGTTAAAGGCAAATTTACCTAGCTCTTGGAGTCGGAAAAACTCCGAATGAGAATGTAAACCTCGATCTGGCATAATACGAAAAATTGTGTGCGCCACTCCACTTGATTATATAGGGGGAAGAATAAACTGGTTTTTTTTCTGTCGAGATTTACGCAAGTATGTGTAGACTTTTCGAGGGTTGAATGTAGATAAGTAATGCTCGATGGATGACAGTTTTATTTATTTTGTGGGATTTTTATTGTTTCTTTCTAAACAAATAATGTTTCGAAATATTGCCCGATCGCGCCGAATGAATATTACAAAGAGAAAAGATTTGATTGTTTGTATGTTACGCTGTCACGCTAAAACGGCTGAACGGATTTAGATGAAATATGGTATATGGGGTCGAGACTTTTGCAGGTAAAGCCGCGGGCAAAGATATTATTATATAATTTAACACCCATTGATCCAAATGTAAAGGTAAACAAGGTAAATTGAAAATCTTATTTTCTAAGTCTGCTAAAAATAAAACAAGTTTCCACCCCCCGAGCAAAATTAAATTTAAAACGTCGTAATCAATTTAAAAATGCTTAGCAATTTCTGAAAAAGAGGGCGCCAAAATGAATAAAAAACAAAAGCTATGCGCCATTGCAAATATTACAAACGAGGCTTCCGTTGAATTCCTCCAATTTTATTATGGAAAGAAAAACTGCCTTACCGCCGTGATCCGTAATTTTAAAACGCCTTGTTTTAACCCAAAACAGAGGAATAATAAAGAATGAAATATATTTTTAGTCTTCCTAATAATATTTCCGGCATCCTGTCCAAAATTATATTTGAATGTTTTTACTAAGCGAATATAAATGCCCACATATTTCAACTGAAATGATAAAGGAGATTTTGTAATTCGCTTAGGTACTAAAATAAGCATAAATAGGTTCTATTTTTAGCGGCTTATTGTTGTTAAATTTTTCGTTGAAATGAATAACCCGATGTTACTACCTAATTGACACGTATAATATAAACATTACTAGCTTCTGCCCGCGACTTCGTCCGCGTGAAATTCGTACTTTCCTCTTATAATTTCGAAAATGTATGTTTATGATTTTTATCATTTATTTAAATATAAATAAGTATTTGGGCCAATTTTTAAGTTTATAGTTCAAAGGGATCAGATTTTTCAAATAAACTGTATCCCAGCTTTTTACCCCCCCAGGAGAGTAATTTTGAAAAATCGTTTGGGATGTGTTCATAACTTGACTCAAAGACCCATACCCATTTTCGAGTAAATGGAAGCAAGCAGTAGAATTTTCCACCTTCGTAGGAGTCAATTTTTGAAAAACCCTAAATCATTTTTTTAAGTATTTTTTGTTTTAGTAGTACCGAGTTTCGAGTTAATCCGACAGCGGGTTAAATATTTTTCTAATCCATCAACTTTGTCACCCCCCAAATCCTCTGTGAGGGATTTTTTAAACTAAAAGTGACAATCTTTATTATTTACTGACCCAAATATTGCCAAGTTTCTAATTTATTAACCAAATGAATAAGATTTTTCATATAAACTGTATCCCCTCTTTCTATCCCCATAGGGGTGGAATTTCGAAACATAATCGAGATTATTTATACCAATTTTCCAGTTAATCAAGCCTCGTAATAAAATTCTGCCCTGTGAAATTGACTACCCCTCTTCACCCTATTAGCGGTAGTCAAAGTCAAAGCATTTATTTCAAACTAGCTTCCGCCCGCGACTCCGTCCGCGCGGATGTCGGTCTTCGCGTGGATGGTTTATTTCTCCATTTTGAGTAACTCTGACAATGACATCTTATAAATATCTATTGGACCCAAATACGGCTAAGCCTATAATAATTAAGGAGATCCCTCTATTGAGCTACTGCTGTTGAGCTCGCGTTCTGTAGTAAGTATTTTTTTCATAGTAATTCCGACCTTGATAAGTAGCATGTAGCAGTAAATTACTGACAATGACGAAAAGTTTGCAATAATAAAAAAGTGATCGTGACAATGCGACAGAAAGTTAATTGAGAGCTTCAGCATACACAACATTGTTAGTGAGCTCGTCCGGAATATGAACATGAAGATTTCTTGGACTGCTCACATGGGAAAGAGCTACGTAAAGTTGCCCGTGTGAAAAACAACTCGCGGTAAGATCTACGCCAGCAACTCCTAGGGTCTGACCTTGAGCCTTATTTATTGTCATGGCGTAACACAAAGCTACAGGAAACTGTATTCTCTTAAATTGAAATGGAAAATTATCCACTACGGGTAATGCAACGTGTGTTCGCGGTTCTACAGAACAACGTCTATGAATAAAACCGAAAAATAAGATTTTTTTTTCTACGTATTTTTCCAGGATAAAAAGTATCCTATTTTATGCCCAGGATAATAAGGTATAATTATACCAAGTTTCATCGAAATCGAACCGTTAGTTTTCACGTGATGCCTGCATATACAGACAGACAGACAGACAGACAAAAATTTTTTTAATCACATATTTGGGTTTGGTATCGATCCAGCAACACCCCCCGCTATTTATTTTTTCAATATTTTCAATGTACAGAATTGACCCTTCTACAGATTTATTATATGTATAGATAGGCACTTAACAGGTAGATTTTCGAAAAACCCTGAACCACTTTATTATTTATTTTGGTCTTAGATAGGTACTGAGTTTCGAGTTAATTGGACCGCGCATTAAAAAATTTCCATACTAAATTTGACACCCCCAATCTCCCCTTTGGGTTAGTTTATAATTCTATAAAAATTCGAACTTTATAATTATTTGTGCCAAGTTTCAAGTCCAAATTTATTGGCACCATTTTTTTTTGAGTTATCAATGCACTCATTAAAATCGCCTTATAAATCGAATTACCACTTTTTGTCCCGTCAGGGGTCAATAATTTTCGAAAACCCCATACACTTACTATTGATTCTTCATCTGCCTAGCCTTTTCCCAACTATGTTGCGGTCGGCTTCCAGTCCAACGGGATGCAGCTGAGTACCAGTATTTTACATGGAGCGACTGCCTATCTGACCTCCACAACCCAAATACGATATCCCTTGATAAGACTGATTGTCAAAGTTTCGGGCTTCTGACCACCCCTAGCGACTGTCAAAGATCCACGAATGACAGCCGGGACCAACGGCTTAGCGTGCTTTCCGAGGCACGGATAGGTCACGGTATGTAAAGATGGACACCTATCTACAGACCAACCGCAGCAAGCGTAGCCTGCGTAACCTGATCGATCGATCTGTGCGGCTGTTATTATTGATTATTTTCTGTCAAAAGTATTAATACTGAGTTTCGAGTAAATCAGACCGCGCGTTAAAATTCTTCCACACAAACTTTAACACCCCAACACAAGGGGTGTTGGGGTGTTTTGATGAACGAATAATGATAAACTTTATTACTTGCTTAGGAAAGTATTCTTGCCAAGTTTATTAACCAAATGAATAAGATTTTTCTTATAAACTGTATCCCCGTTTTTCACCCCCACAGGGGTGGAATTTCGTAAAATTGTTTGGGATGTGTTCATTACTCGACTCAAAGGTTGTTTATACCAATTTTTGAGTTAATCAAGCCACGCAGTAAAGTCTTCCCCTATAAAATTAACTTTTGACCCCATCAGGGGTAAATTTTCGAAATACGATGATACACGTTATTCTTTATTTTTGGTCTTAAGTATAAATACTGAGTTTCGAGTTAATCGGACCACGCGTTAAAATTCTTCCATACAAACTTTGACACCTCCCAATCCCCCTTCAGGGGGTAGTTTAGAAAAAAAAAGCCAAACTTCATAATTTATTTAGATAAGTATTCGTGCCAGGTTATTAACTCAAGGAATAAGATTTTTCATACAAACAAAATCCCCTCTTTTCACCCCTTAAAGGTTAAATTTCCAAAAACCCCTTCTTAGTGGATATCTACTCTTCACAAAGAACACACCCTCCAAAATTAATTTCTCTACCCAGCGGTACCGACCAGCGTTTTAGGCTGTGCGTTGATATATCAGTCAGTCAGGACAAAATTTCATCCCCCTTTTCACCCCCTTAATGGATGAAATTCTAACAACACCGTTGTGTTAGCTTCCAATCATAATAAGCCTAGATAATAAATTGAGTGATTTTTACGTCGAAAATTAATGATTTTCTATACACAATTTCATCCCCCTTTTTAACCCTTCGGGGGTGGAATTATCAAAAACGCTGAGACACGTATAAATTAATTTTCAATTGTCAGCCTAAATACAAAATTAGAAGATCCTAACTTCAAAACTGTCGGACTTTCATATAAACATCCATCCCCTATTTTAACCCTTTAGGGGTTGAATTCCCAAAAATCCTTTCTTAGTGGATACTTACTCTTCACAAAGAACACACCTTCTAAGTTTCAAGTCTCTAGGTCCAGCGGTTTGGGCTGTGCGTTGATATATCAGTCAGTCAATCAGTCAGTCAGGACTTTGAATTTTATATATATAGATTTACGAAATATATGAGCGCGTATTCGATTTAGCGCAAAAAAATCTAGACGATTGCTAAAACAACGTAACTTTCACGCACACTACAATGATCTGTCTGTGTGCGTGAGCGCGAAACTATAAGCACGATCCATTTTGATATTTTGATACACTGATCGGTAAAGGATTGCGCGCGATGATTTATAGTGTTTTTTAAATAATCGTCTAAAATAAATGAGTTTAAATAATGGTCTGAAAAAAATTCAGAATATTTAGCATTACCTTTATTTTCATAAAATAAATATATTAGTTACTAGCTTCCGCCCGCGACTCCGTCCGCGCGGATGTCGGTCTTTGCGTGGATGGTTTATTTCTCCATTTTGAGTAACTCTGACAATGACATCTTATAAATATCTATTGGACCCAAATACGGCTAAGCCTATAATAATTAAGGAGATCCCTCTATTGAGCTACTGCTGTTGAGCTCGCGTTCTGTAGTAAGTATTTTTTTCATAGTAATTCCGACCTTGATAAGTAGCATGTAGCAGTAAATTACTGACAATGACGAAAAGTTTGCATTAATAAAAAAGTGATCGTGACAATGCGACAGAAAGTTAATTGAGAGCTTCTGCATACACAACATTGTTAGTGAGCTCGTCCGGAATATGAACATGAAGATTTCTTGGACTGCTCACATGGGAAAGAGCTACGTAAAGTTGCCCGTGTGAAAAACAACTCGCGGTAAGATCTACGCCAGCAACTCCTAGGGTCTGACCTTGAGCCTTATTTATTGTCATGGCGTAACACAAAGCTACAGGAAACTGTATTCTCTTAAATTGAAATGGAAAATTATCCACTACGGGTAATGCAACGCGTGTTCGCGGTTCTACAGAACAACGTCTATGAATAAAACCGAAAAATAAGATTTTTTTTTCTACGTATTTTTCCAGGATAAAAAGTATCCTATTTTATGCCCAGGATAATAAGGTATAATTATACCAAGTTTCATCGAAATCGAACCGTTAGTTTTCACTTGATGCCTGCATATACAGACAGACAGACAGACAAAAATTTTTTTAATCACATATTTTGGTTTGGTATCGATCCAGCAACACCCCCCGCTATTTATTTTTTCAATATTTTCAATGTACAGAATTGACCCTTCTACAGATTTATTATATGTATAGATGTTTCTATTCAACTACTGGTGAAAACAAATTGTTAAAGTGAATCTATTTTGTAATTTTTAAATATTGTTTTTTTAATATCTAATAGCAATATTTTCGTAATTTTAGCTCTGTGTTGCACTTTGAGACTATATGCCCTGTTGGAAAAACGCATAAAATAAAATATTTTGGCACATTATAATGGTTCTATTCATCCTGAAAGATAACTCTGACGTCTATTTTCGTAAAACAACATGCAGGAATTGTCTTAGCTTTCAAAAACCGTAATTAAAAATTACACTTTTACTCGGTAGTGCACTAAATCAAGACTTAGTCTTTCTAAAACCCTAATGTTCTTCAAATTATCTGCTCACATCATTACGATATTGCCCTGGAAAAAGCTCGAAAACGCGATTTTTTCGTCGCGAATCGAATACACGCTCTTAAACACGAGCCGCCATTTTTCTTTCACATTGAGCAAAACAATAGAATTTTGTTTTTCTATGAATTTGCCTCACAATTTACAAGAAAATAAAACAAATAAAATTAACTTTAGAGATGAAGGCAACGAATAATGAAACATCCTCCTTTTCATTTTTTTTTTAAATAAAGTAACGATCGACATCGATCGATAAAAACATTCGCCTTTATCACGTAATTATCGATCATCCTGACGCGGTCAAGGCTTCTATGCTACATATACACAGATCGTGTGGGTGTAATATCGCCCTAACATAGGCTACTATGAAATTTTTCCGTATCTGGAAACATGAAGACATGGCCGTCCCACTTTTAAGTATAGGTAGTTCATAGAACCACAAATTCACGGGATACTGCCCCGGGATATATAATATCTCTTACATGTTGTTGTTATCAACAGCACTGAAGTTATTGATTCGCCTTACTAACTCTCTAAAATGGGATAGTTACTGTAGAGTACTTCAACTTTGTATAGTTTCAAGTACCGTTATCTACCTACTTACATGTTTCTGACAGCTTTCTGTAATAGGATTGTTCACCTATCTACTTCAAAGTTATCTTTTGATCTTAATAAATTAAGGTGTTTCAAATTGATGACAATATCTTCTTCCTTAACAATCATGCCGATAAGTCAAAGCGTATCTATACATATAATAAATCTGTAGAAGGGTCAATTCTGTACATTGAAAATATTGAAAAAATAAATAGCGGGGGGTGTTGCTGGATCGATACCAAACCCAAATATGTGATTTAAAAAATTTTTGTCTGTCTGTCTGTCTGTCTGTATATGCAGGCATCACGTGAAAACTAACGGTTCGATTTCGATGAAACTTGGTATAATTATACCTTATTATCCTGGGCATAAAATAGGATACTTTTTATCCTGGAAAAATACGTAGAAAAAAAAATCTTATTTTTCGGTTTTATTCATAGACGTTGTTCTGTAGAACCGCGAACACACGTTGCATTACCCGTAGTGGATAATTTTCCATTTTAATTTAAGAGAATACGGTTTCCTGTAGCTTTGTGTTACGCCATGACAATAAATAAGGTCAAGGTCAGACCCTAGGAGTTGCTGGCGTAGATCTTACCGCGAGTTGTTTTTCACACGGGCAACTTTACGTAGCTCTTTCCCGTGTGGGCAGTCCAAGAAATCTTCATGTTCATATTCCGGACGAGCTCACTAACAATGTTGTGTATGCTGAAGCTCTCAATTAACTTTCTGTCGCATTGTCACGATCACTTTTTTATTATTGCAAACTTTTCGTCACTGTCAGTAATTTACTGCTACATGCTACTTATCAAGGTCGGAATTACTATGAAAAAAATACTTACTACAGAACGCGAGCTCAACAGCAGTAGCTCAATAGAGGGATCTCCTTAATTATTATAGGCTTAGCCGTATTTGGGTCCAATAGATATTTATAAGATGTCATTGTCAGAGTTACTCAATATGGAGAAATAAACCATCCACGCGAAGACCAACATCCCCGCGGACGGAGTCGCGGGCGGAAGCTAGTTTATACATATAGTATTGAAACCGTTTGCAAATGAACTGAAAATCATAATACCTATCCTAAGAAACAAACTAAAAATATTTAACTCTAAATTTCCCAACAACAGCAACATTCCTTGTAAAACTAAAAATTTAAAATGCATAGCTTTCTTACTATGCATGTAGATGCAGAGATGTCCCATGAAGCATACTTTTGTTTGCACCCGGTAACTCGGTCACACCACAACAGAAGTTGCGTTTTATCTCTAGCCTAGAAACTCTGTGAATACGGACTGAAGTTTTTAAAAACACTCTTTGTCCTATAGCCAGTCAGCGGTGAAGATGGAAGGCGGCATAGTCAGCACGTTCCGGAATGTTTTACGAGGGAGACATGAATCAAATAAGAGTGTGCAAAAAATTGTTTAAGCCCGTCTCTTTCGTTGAAGAATAGGTTAGGTTTTGATGTTTTTATATAGATGTGATATGAGGCCTAGTTAAAAACATTGTTGCTTACTGTCTCTTAAGATACAGGTCACCCTAGTTTAAGAGGCAGGGCTCACTAAATTCATGTACAAACCTTGTGGTTACAGCATGTTATGTAGTACCTACCTGTTTTAGTAAAACATTTATGCAACTAGTTGTAATCCATCTTTTACCTAATTTTAACCATAACAACTACATTTTTGTATTTCCACGTCTGTAACTTATTTGAAATAAATAAATTATTATTATTATTGTTCATGTACTTTTTCAAAGTTTTGGTCAATTGCGACGCGACGTCATTATAAATCATTTGAACAGCTTAAAAGATTTGAAATATTTTTTGTGTAATTTTGTCAAGAAGATTGTAGTCTCGCATGTAATAAAAGCAATAATTGCAATTAACTAAATTAGATAGGTAATTTAGAAAAAAGATAGCGAAGCTTAGATACTTAAAAAGATATTTAAAAGAAAATTATCTAAAGTAATGTATAACTAATGCATAACGTTTCCTATTAATGAGGCACTCCGTGATAATGCCAGGCTATAACACCGTTTACTGTAGGCTCTTAAGCTTATTGGAAAACTTTGATCCTTTTCAAATGACTTTTCACAAAATATTCCAAGGTAAGTACAGTTCGCTGCAGAGAAAACGTACCCCCCTTGGTATTGACATCAAACCTATTTAAGTTTTTGGTAATGTAACGTAAATGGCGTGTTGTTCTAATGGTTAACACTGCGACTTCGCAATGCGATGGTCACGAGTTCAAATCCGCGGATGAGAAGATTTTTTTTTTCTTTATATTATTTATTTATTTACCCTTTTTTTTAGTTTCTTTAATAGGTGATTTTCGTTAATTATTATTTAAGAAATCAAATGGAGGTTTGTAATAAAAGCTAGGCATTTTGATAAACAATATTCATTTATTTTTCTAATTACATTTCTAGGACTTCTTGAATCCACTTCCTGGTTGAGTATAGTTTTCTATCTGTGTTAAATTGGGGTTATTTACTTAGAATATTAACTAAAGACAAAATAGATACCCTGGATGAGGTAGAACGTTTAACATTAGATAACGGTTCGTTTATAGATATTTCTAGAAACAACTAAAATAATATTTATTTGTGAAAACATACATTTTTTATACAAGGTACTCTGTATGATGTAGGAGGGGTTCACATCGGCGTCGAGTCGACGATGAAGTACCTGGGACTCGTCCTCGACAGCCGATGGAATTTCGTGGAGCACTTCAGACGTTTGGCTCCCAGACTGGAGCGGGCCAGCGCTGCGTTGAAACGGCTCCTGCCCAATCTAGGGGGTCCAAACGCCTCCTGCCGGAGGCTCTACGCGGGGGTCGTGCGGTCCATGGCCCTTTACGGAGCACCGGTGTGGGCGCGTTCACTGAGGAGGCGACCAGCCCGGCGGTTGAACGCGTCCCAGAGGGTCATGGCCATCCGGCTAGTCCAGGGTTACCGCACGGTCTCCGGGGAGGCAGCGAGCCTCCTTGCCGGATTGCCGCCATGGGATCTGGAGGCCAAAGTCCTCGCCCACATATGGGAGTGGCGAGAGGAGGTAAAACGCCGGGGCGTAACTCCGCTGCCGCGAGAAATCGCGGCGCAGCGGACAGAGCTCCGGCGGGATCTCATAGCGACATGGAGAGTACGACTGTCGCAACCCAGTGCTGGGCACGCCACAATTGCGGCGATAAGTCCCCTCTTTGAGGAGTGGCTAGGGAGGCCCCACGGCGTCCTCACCTTCCGCCTAACGCAGGTCCTCACCGGGCATGGCTGCTTCGGGAGGTTTCTTTTCAGAATAGGGCGGGAGGAAACGCCCGGGTGTCACCATTGTGTGGATCGCCCGGAGGACACGGTGGAGCATACGGTGGAGATCTGCTCAGCTTGGGCAGAGCACCGCCGTGTCCTCACGGAGGCGATCGGCGGCGGCGATCTCTCGCGTCCGGCCCTAGTCCGGGCCATGGTACGGAGCGAGAGTGCATGGGAGGCTGTCGCCTCGTTCTGCGAAGCAGTGAAGCTCGCGAAGGAGGAGGCGGAGCGCGTGAGGGAGAGGCAATCCTTGCGCCCTCACGCCCCTAGCCGCCGCAGGAGACGCCCTGGGCGTCGGGAATCGATAGCCGATTCCCGGCCACCGTAGGCGCGGGCTTGCAGACGGCGAGCAATGGGCAGCTCGCCGTCCGGTAAGGACCAGGCCCGGGTCGACGGCGCGTTGTGTTCCACGCGCGCCTCAAGGAGATGTCAGCATCAAATGACGGGGTCCACTAGGGCCGATGCCCGCCAGGGTCGCGGGTTGTTCGAAAGAGATACCGTGGCCCCTGGCACAGGCAACTGAAGGAACACGGGTGGGTTTTAGTCAGTAAGAGTCTGACACTCCCTTCCGCTCCGCCCAGAGCGGGAGGGGTCATTTGATGATTTCTCATACGCAAAAAAAAAAAAAGGTACTCTGTATGATCTTATCGGAAAAAAGCCTGATTAAAAAATTAAATGTTGTCATTTGTGTCTGAATTATAGAGAAAGAACCAACATGCTAAACTATAATAGTATAGCAATATACACCTTTCTCTTTTATCACATTTTCCGATAACCTGATTCTTAATAATAATTAATAATAATTTCTTATTTAACACAACATTAGAAAAATATGTGAGATCAGATGGTGCATCGTTAACACATTACAAGACTACTTGTAAACAAGAATAACTGGATTGATAATTATAAAGGTTGTTTATTTTTGATTAACTACGAGATAATGATCCCACAAATATTGGAAATTATTAACACTTGCTCATATATGTTCCAATGCAATTTTATCAGATAAGTTACACAATCAATCCGCCGAGTAAATTTCCTATTAATAACGGAGAGGATGTCACTGTCTATCACTTCTTGAAGTCAGCATGCACTTGAACGTGTAGTTTTGAAGGGTGGCCTGAGTGAACTTTCACAGTATTACGTTGTCGCTCCATTTGTATTTACCAGGCCTTGGCGATCAAATTTCACATCACCCGTCGCTTGATACCTTTGTATCCACCTACAAACTGTTTTTCTCTGTTATGAAAATAATAATATTAGAAATACATAAAAAAATCGAACCAATAAATAAGTATATGTGTAAGTATAACGTAAATCTTACCCTTATGCTTATATCTCGTCGCTTTTTTCTTTGTGCTTTCTTCCTGTTCCCAGAGAACAACAGTTTTAGCCACAAGCGGATCGGCACGAAAACGAAACCATCTGAAAAGGTATTATACCCTCAATCACAGTTTAGTAAATAAGGCGAAGAAGTATTCTAAATTCAACTTTAACTCGCAGTTCATACAGCGGTTAAGTTTCTGAAGTAAAATGACGGTAGTGCAACAATTGGTATCAACACATTCTATTCAATCAAACAAGAAATCTATGCTAATTTCAACCTTATCTTTTAGTTAATTGAAGATTATCGTATTGCATTTTGTAAAACAAGACAGTAAGGTATTAAATATAACACGGAAGTTGAAATTTAAACCTTAATATCTAGAAGATTAGACCGTTAATAACCTTGCGGGTCCGAGCGTGCTCGGGCGATAATCCTTAAGTCTTGGGGGGGTTCGATTTCTCTGACGCTGACTGTACAAGGAAATTTTGAAGAAGAAGAGGATTAAAATTTTGATACAATTACCCGGTATAGAAATATGAATAAAATATTTCACTGTTTCTATTTCTTTTCACTCTTTGTGTATTTCGATTAACATGAACAATTTGTTCGATGACGCTCAATTAGGCGCTGTCCTTTGTCCTTTTTTACTGTCGCTTTATTTGTTTTATTTCTTGGAAATATTGTAACAAGTGCGCTTGTGATCTGTGATGAGTTGATTTAAATATAGATCTTCAGAACACGAAAGATTTAATTATAGATTAATAGATTTTGAGATCAGATATAGGTACCTAGAACTATGTATTTGCGACAGCGACGAGTTAACAATACAAACTTTTATCCGAAGTAAAGCAAAACATCGAGGTTGCGCCAAGAACGGACCCGCACGGATATAAAACATCCTATCCAATCCCTATCCAGGGATGAATAAATTTTGAATTTCCAAAGTGTAGGTAACATTCCTCAGTAATTGACTAAAATTTTCTCGAAACAAAAACTCTCTAGCAAAAGATTGCTATACTTCCACCTAAATAATCAAAGACAATGTAAACAAACAACTATTCTCGTAAACAAAGCCCCATTCAATGTCTGTAACGTCAAATAGTGAAGATACATCACTGTAGTTGCCTATTTATCTAGCTTACTAATAAAGCAAGCCAGCATAATAGTGTAGTGACTCCATTCGCCTTGAGTGTGCATTTTATCATGCTTACAGTCCGACGGAGGCAAATTTGCAGAGCCATTGAATGCACTACCCGCATCTCTGGTTACTACACTTGACTAACAATGGGGATAGCAAATGATATTGGACGGAGTTCGGCCACTATGCTGACCAAGTCATATTATTAATTTTCTTGTCAGAATATTGGCTACTTGAATAACGCTGTTATGGAAGTTTTTAGTGCTTTCTGAACTCTTGTTCTTAGTTTTCTTGCCTTTAATGGTTAAAGGACAAAATGGCTGGATTTAAGCTGGTAATTTTTTGAAATTGATTAATAAATTATCGTTGTGTGTCAAAGTATTGTATGGGACATCAACTTAGCGTTTTGGCTAAGAATAGGATCCTTTTATCTTATTTCAGGTTTGTTATATTCAACTTGAGTTTCTGAAAGTGTAGGGGTTAAACTTTTATTTACATAATTGTGTTCACGATACGTTCGAAAAATTATGTGATTACGAATCGAGCAATATCCTCAAGTGTCATGATTTCCAAATAATCATAAGATTTATAGTGATAAAACACACAGCTTTCTAACGACAGCTTTCAATTATAAATACTAAATATATAATTGAAAGCTGATTTGCCTCAATTGATTTTTGTATCATGAAGTTTAAAAGTATCTCATTTGACATTTACCGTAAAGTTCAGTAGTACAGGTGTTTTAACGGATCGGAACGGAAACATGATGTTTCGAACATCGCCTAGTTTCCTAGTTAGTTCTCTTCGAGTTTCGAAACCGACTAAGGCAACTAACCGAAGGCGACTAAGGATCGTACCGGAGAATGGGCAGCAGCGTTCTCTATGTATTCCACCATCATACCATACTGCGATCGCCAACCCGCCTGCCAAGCGTGGCGATTATGGCAAACCCTCCCAAAATTGGGGGAGGCCTATGTCCAGCAGTGGACGTCTATCGGCTGAAACGACGAACGACGAGTTTCGAAACCAAGAAGTTATATTTATGTAGTCTATATTGATATTATATTGAGTACCTAATTAATCGCTTAATCATCGCTAATGAGACAAAATTGATTTTCCATTGTAATATAAAATAGAAAATAGAAAATCAATTATGCCTATGGGCCCGTGCCGGGACGGAGCGATTAAAATTGTTAAATATTGCTATATACCAAGTTTGTATGTGTGCAAGAATATAATTAGTGTACACACTGGGCTTCACAGCTTAGTACGGCCGTTATCCCAATTGCGTACAGTGTGGCTAAGTTTGAAACAATGGAGCCTGGTACCTATGATTAGGTATCTAAGACCCTACTGAATAGAAACCTAGCCTTACAGCGACTACCTAGCACCCTAGTTACCCTAACGCCCTACCCTACCATACAAACCACACCAACCGTGAGTTACGCTGGTTTCACGTGAGGGAAGTCTGTTCCCAATTAGTGAAATATTTACACTGGAAAAGGCGTGTTTATTTCACAAGACCTTCGTTCGATACAGTTTCGATGCCATCAATTTACTTTACCTTTACCAATAACTTGTCTGTTATTAGTAAACCCTGAATTACTGTGCGTAGGATGAAAGTAACATCAAATTCTATTGAAATTTAGCTATTTTGCAGAAGGTCCTTAAAGAGGTTCAATTTTAATTGAAATAGGAAGGTACTTTCTTTGTGTTGTTTCCAATTAAAATCTACAATCTGAACAAAACTATCAACGCTCGAGTGGCCTACCATTTAATTATTTCGTGAATGTAATCAAAGTTATTCAGAGCTGAAGTACTTGTTGGAATACCTACTTCTAAATAATTTTACAATATTTCACTGAGGAGGCTTTTTGGGAAGCTAATTGACGATATTTCAACTACGGTAGGAAATACGGCAAAATATACATTGAGTTATGTGTTTTGATGGTAACATTCGCTTGTAAATTGAAATGAATATACTCGTAGCAAACCTAATGCTGAGATTTAATTAATAAACGCATTCAGCGAAATCAGAATGCATACAAATAATTAGTGGGAGCTTGTTCAATTATTCACAGTTGCATTAATATATAGGATGTTTGTAAGCTGCATGCAAAGCCTTAAGGGGGTGATAGTTGACACCATTTGCTGTAAATACATGCTGTACATACAATACATGTCTTGACGTCTAAGACATGTATGGCTCAAAATGCTGTAAATGGTGACAACTATCCCATAAAGTGTTGTACTCAGCTTCCAAAGAAGTAAGTAAGTTCCTGTATATTCGCAAACTATGCGACTGGTGTGAACTACGGATCGACTGAAGGATTCTAAACATAACACATAGCATCACAGCTGTAATGCTCGAAGGGTTAGGCAGAGGAACCTTTAGTGTACCTACATTTCGCCAGTTTAGTTTCAGTCCCATGTTATACACTGCCTTCTAGTGCATGGAACTGAGCCTATTGCCATCAATCGGGCACAAATATAGACTCCAGGCTACTGCTGAGAAATTCCAGATGATTTTTTTTAAATATCTTTTTTTTTAATAACTCTTTGCTCGGCCTGGGAATGGAACACAGCACCTCATTCTCGGCAATATCGCGCTCGTTGCATTTGTCAACCAATGCAACGAGGCAGTTGAGACTTGCTAAAGTGGATAAAGCAGGTTAAAACAGAAGACGAACTAGCAGGGGATCCGGGGTTTGGGGATCAGACAGGAATAAATCATATTTAGGATACCTACCTATAAATTCTCTTGTTCTTTAAGTGTCTTACGTGTCTATAAAGTTAACCAGAATATTATTATGATTCACATATAACACACAAACGTGTTCATTCGTATTTATATTGCGGTAACAACCAAATGTCTTCGGTGAACCTAAATATATAATAATTCCTTTGTTGTATTGACTGAACAATTGCGTTGTGTGTATTACCGGCGGGAACCCATTCAAATTTCCAATAGATCAGATGGCGCCGCAAGAAATTGCTGTCTTGTCGTACCTAAATCGTATTTTCATTTCTGCGGCTCGAGACCCCTTTGTCCCAAGCAAATCAATTTGGCATCAAACGCTTATAGGATTTTTTAATGGAAAAGTATTTTGGAAGTTAATGATTATGTGAGTACGTGTGTCGTTTACTTGTGCGACTTTTGTGTGATGTCAGTCAGTGAATCGATTTGAATTGGTAAAACGTTGTCTAATGTTATACTAGGAAGTTTCTTATTCTAGAATGTTTTCCGTTTTCATTCTCATGTTAGTCATGATAATACAAACGTGGATCGTATTTAAATTTTCTCTTCAGCAAAACTTTTGAAATCAGCGCTTTAAGTCCCCAAAGGTTTTCTTGGAAACTATAATTTATTGCATTAATTCACTACTTGACAATATGACCTCGATTAAAAAGGAATACATTTTCTGTTAATTCGTATTCATATCGGAAATAACTTAAAAGGAAGTATTTTTTTATGAAACAAGTGAAGCGAGGAAGGCATTGTAAGTTAAACGGCCCATTGTTTATTTTATGAAAGAACGAATTAATTAAGGTTTTATTGAACTTGTATAAGTGTTTGCACCATCACGAGTTAAACTAAGTCGGACAAAGACCTGACAAAGGCTCTTCTGAAATGTCGCCACAATAAATGTAAAATAGCTAAAATATTAGCTTTTTACTGTTAAATGAACTGTGATCCAAAAAAACAACTGACTTCCAAAAAACACTATAAAGTGAAAAATATCTTTAATTTCGGAAGTCGGTGTCTTTGGATTTGTATTTTAGTTTTTTGCCACCGACTTCGAAATTAAAGTTATTTTTCACTTTAAAGTGTTTTTTTGGAAGTCGGTTGGTTTTTTTGTAAAAAAGTTTTAATTTTTCACTTTTTAGTGGGTCAATTTGTAATTTATCTAAGTTACAATAGTCTAATGTCAACTGCTCATCACCTTTTACAAAATATTGCTATACCGATGCAGGGACGTTAATTGTTGAGGAGTTCCCGCGAAAAAACGCAATGCAGAGTAAACGAAAACGAAAAGATCGTTAATGTAGACAACGTAGATACATTTTTAGATTTTTGTTGATTTTTCAAAAAGCGCTTGTCCGATTTCGATAAAATTTTCATGGGACCATTTGGGAAGTATATCCTTGCCAACAAAAAAATAATTTCAAATCGGTTGGCAAGCGACGGAGTTATGCGCGAACAAACATAAAAAAAAAATACAAACATCCGAATTGAGAACCTCCTTCTTTTTTAGAAGTCGGTTAAAAATATAATCACACACTGTAAACGTTACTGAATCAAAAAAAGACTACTAAAGATTTATTTCACCTTCACACACATTTCAAAATCATTTAAATGAAAATAAATTTCAAAATGCCGTTCATCGTCGAATGTCCACTATCAAAGTGAAGTAATCCTTTACAACCATCAATATTTAAGCTAAAACACTAGCCTTTGCCTGCGTCATCGCCCGCGTGGAGGTCCTAGGTTTTTCCAATGTAGCTCTAGCTCAAATGTACACGTGTATGTTCGCGCATTTAGGGGCTTACAAGACCTAAACGCAAAAAACGCAAGTTTTAGAAACAATAAAATATAATCGACTACAGTAAACAAAATCAGAAAATATATGATATTCTTCAGGATATATGCTAGGCAGATAGTGTGTTGCAAACATAATACAACTAATTTGATCCGATAGAAAAAAAACATGAAGGTCCCTCTAAAAAAAAATTAAATTCTTCTAATATTCCTCTAATAAAAAAACTTAATTTTTACAATAAAAACCATACTAATATAATTATATACAATCATTCTGATTTTTTGTCAGATTATTCTACAAGCAACATACTAAAACACTGCTGTTTTAATTTTTTAATCCAAACAATAGATTTTTTGTAATTAAATAATTGCTTCATATTTTGCAATAAATTACCAGCGTTGTGTCATCGCGCTTCTCTTTCTTTTCTATGCAGTCCTACAGTGACCGCGCTTTAGGTCATGTAAGCCCCTTAACATTGATTGCGTATTACGCTAAGTGCTGATTGTTTTTAGTAATTATCCTCGCTATTGTCGTAGTTACTGATATATGTAGGAGACAGTTTGTTTATTTATTGTTTGTCTGGTTTTCATGTCTAAGCACTTCTGCTGATGGTTATAATGAAATTATTTTCTCAATGGTTCTCATATTTTTGTACAGGCACAAAATAATACAATGCTACCGACATTGTATCAAAGATCAGTACTTAAAAATAGATATTGTTTAAGTAGGACTTCATTAAATTATTTTCAGAACTATTGTTTCAATTTAAATAAGTATAACAGGGCTATAATGATGAATGGACTTCAAAGAATCTATACCACTGTTTTACACCAAACAATACTGTCCGCTATAAAATATGGGAATAAACGTGTTTAAGCTCTCCAATGTACAAGTGAATTGTAAACAGAAATTAATGTATTGTCCAATAAGTAAATGCACGGAATCGGAAATTCATTATTAATTTACTGTTATTGACTTTGGAGCCTGCTCAAAACATTGGATCCCACGATGAACATTATTATATACCTAGGTATTAATTTATTGCATAATGAACTCCAAGTACAATTGAATCATGTTTCATGTACTGAATATATGCTTAAAGTTTGTGTCACAAAGTCCCATATCACCGCTTACCTAATAAGATTCATGGTGATATGTAAATATTTTTTTTGTCTTTGTTCACGGACAGGTCATCGGTGCTACATCAACTATAGTCCGGCCGTCGAGCGAATGCGTTCTTGACAAGTGTCAGTGCGACAATTCTAGTAGGTAATACCTAGATATCAAACTCGAGAAACACGTATTCGTTTATGAAACTTACAGGTGTCAAGAACGCATACTCTTGACGGCCTTAAAGCGTAGCAGTAAGCTAGACTCTAGAAGAAAGAAAAGAAAAACTTAAACAAAAAAAAATATGTTTATTTGGCACTTGTCTTATATACAGACGCCAGCACATCAAGTTAGCCGAAACTGTCAAATTTTGCCAACCAACATTGAACTTTATACTTTAGCGATAAAGTTGAAAATCTATTAAATAAATTTGACAGATTGTAGTAGCTTGATGTGCAGCTGGCGTGTGTACACACAATCATCTGCCTAGCCTTTTCCCAACTACGTTGAGCTCGGCTTGCAGTCTAAACGGATGCAACTGAATACCAGTATTTTACACTGAGCGACTGCCTAACTGATCTCTACGACCCAATTTCTGTGTAATATAATACGATACCCCTTGGTAAGACTGGTTATCAGACTGTGGGGCTTCTGACGACGCGTAACGACTGTCAAAGATCCACAAATGACAACCGGGACCAACGGCTTAACGTCAAACTTCGGCAAGCATAGCTTAACCTGATCGATGAAAATTTACAGCTGATAAAAGAAAAACTCAATTCTATAAATACTACAAAGGATCTTCTCTTCCATATAAGTACAGAAGATGTATATTATATCAAGCAAAAAATTCCTCATTTCATAAAGTCACACCACATCAAACATAAGCAAACCGAAAACACTAACCCCTTAGTAATAAACGTTGTATAGCGTCTGTACACAACACTTTGTCTTCTTCTTTTGAAAGTCAAATTACTGACGACTGAAAGAATGAAATCGGTGTGTAACTATTCATCTGATATAATACGTTTATTAATAAGGGGGTAGAACTGTCGAAGCTCTACTTATTAGTACTTCGGAATCGAATGTCAAAGTTAACACATCCCGAACTTTGTCTTAGATATACTAGTATTAAGACTGAAGTATCTGGCATCGGTGTAGGTAAGCACCAAGTTAAAGCTAATATGGTATATTGAATACCCTGTATTAGCTTTGTAAGTTAATACTGCTGCTGAGCAGCTTTGGTTCTGTGTATGTCTAAGTAATTTTTTAATTATAGAAAATTCTAGCAGGTTTTACTTAAGTCGATACCTACTGTAATAGAAAATGTACTGGACTGCAAAGTTGCACACAACTAATTTGAATAAAACTGGCCAAGTGCGAGTCGGACTCGCACACGAAGGGTTCCGTACCACAAGGCAAAAACGCCGAAAAAAACACGTTTGTTGTATAGGGCCCCTTTTTATATTTATTTCATTCTGTTTTTATTATTTGTGGTTATAACGGCAACAGAAATACATCATCTGCGAAAATTTCAACTGTCTAGCTATCACAATTCATGAGATACAGCCTGGTGACAGACAGATAGACAGACGGACAGTGGAGTCTTAGTAATAGAGTCCCGTTTTTACCCTTTGGGTATGGATCCCTAAAAATTTAAAATAAACGTCATATAAATAGAAAAAATATCTAAAAACATAAAGCCCATAAAACGGTCACAACACCTAATTCAAAATACATAAAATAATTAAAAAGTTATTTAAAAAAATCAAAAAACCCGACTGCGGTAAAAAACTTAAGTTAAAAGAAACTGAAAAGCTAAAAACAAGCCCATATTAAATTAAATAAAAGTTGGAAGCAGGCGGGACCCACACCATTTTTATTGTATTTTCAAATTCAAATGGATCCCGCCTGCTTCCAACTTTTATTTAATTTAATATGGGCTTGTTTTTAGCTTTTCAGTTTCTTTTAACTTAAGTTTTTTACCGCAGTCGGGTTTTTTCATTTTTTTAATTAATTTTTTTATTTCCAGCTTTTTAGTTTACAAATTTGAAAGATTTCGCAGACGATTTAGTTCTTGGTATTTTTTATTTATTTAAACTTTTCGCACAAAAAGGTACAAAGGCGGACTTAATGCCTTAGGCATTCTCTACCAGTCAACCAAGGGTGGCGAAGAGATTGGATGGCAGGTGCTTTGGTTGAGAGGAACAATGATAAAATAAAAAAAAAAAACTATTAAAACTTGGTAGGTGTTTTTTGCGATTTGTCACTTCGAATTGCTTTTAAGTATATATGTTGTATATATTTTTGTAATCACCTTTTAAAACCCTGTATTTTGATACCCCACTCGATAGGTTTTGAAAACAAATATTAAAAAAAAAAATTTAATATGGCGTCCAGTAGTCGCCATATTGAATTTTCACTAACGTCATGTCTTTAGTGACACTCGCCGGACTAAGAGGAATCGATTAACGTGTGAATCATAAAAATCGGCCCAGGCGTTTGGTCTGTATAGTGCTTCAAAGGAACATATAAACATACATACATACATACATACATACATAGGCTGATGAACACATTACCACTCCTTTGCGGCGCGCAGTCGGGTAAAAACTATAGGTTTGATTCCACGAGAATCTATAGAGGGTTTTCTAAAATAGATCCAGGGATTTTCTACGTTGGTACTTGGATATTGAGCAAAGCGTACTTTTTTCCAACCATTGAAAATCCCTACAACAACTAAGTACCATTTAAATAAGTAGCTGTTCAAAAATGTTAAAAAAATAAATGAGAACGGTTTTCTCAAAGTTCCCTTTTACTTAAATAAATGAAAGAGGCATTTGTTCCTATTAGCGTTGTACACGTCATAATAAACCGTCGCCGGTTTGACCCGGTGCGATCCGGTCCGTGACTCGATTTTTTTTTTTTTTTTTTTTTTTTTTTTTTTTTTTTTTTTTTTTTTTTTAAAAAAACGTTGCCCCACACTAGGAATTTCTCCTGTATTGTGGGTGCGTTTACAGACATTTAAACTCACATACACAAACAGCCAGACCCGGAACAACTACTTGTAGGTCGTACAAATATTTGTTCCGTGCGGGAATCGAACCCGCGACCCTCTATAGATTACAAAAGAATCGCTTGGACGTAAACGACAAAAGTTTCGAGGAAAGTTCAGAGGACATTCTTAGAAAGACTAGAAACTACTGAATTCACTCAGTCTGTTTATCTAAGCATAAATGCTGGCTCTCATGTTTAGCAATTTTCTTGTTAGGTAGAATAAACGATGGCCTTTGTACGTTGTATTTATTGTTTCTTAGAACTAACCTTTTGCTGATGGTCACTTTGTAAACTCATAAGAAATCATTCGATGTTATTGTTTGTTTTGTCCACAAGTAGTTTGTTACAAACAAAGTTTTTTGTCTTCTTTCATTTATACTTGTAAAACTGCGCCTTCACTGACAAACACACCACATTCAGTCTAAATCACGAAAGATAAAATCAAGATATTTTATAGAAAAACTAGCTGCGCCCAAACCGCGGGGCGCCCCCGCGTAAATGTCGATCCCGTGGGAATATCGGGATAAAAAGTAGCCTATATGTTAATCCAGGGTGTCAGCTACCTTCAAACAAAATTTTATCAAAATTGGTCCAGCCGTTTGAGCGTGAAGAAGTAACAAACATATAAACACACACACACACACTCACACACACTCACAAACTTCCGCCTTTATAATATTAGTGTGATGTTTCTTTAACGGTTTAGCGGTGCACTAAGGGGCACTTGCACCACAAATCACTGAATACGTTTAGCGCTAAACGTATTTAAAACATCATACTGTTTCCAACCCTCGTTTAAAGTTAAATAATATAGGTATATTTACCGACAAGTGTACTTATATTAGTGACTAGCTTCTGCCCGCGACTTCACCTGCGCGAAATTTATTGTTACCCCGACCCACGTCGCCGCATCGCATTGTCTGCCCGGGCTATTACTTCGCGTTGCTTCGCGTTCTTTCTGCTCGGCTCCTAAGAGCTAGCGTGATGTTAAATAGCCTATAGCCTTTCTCAAGAATTGGGCTATCAAGTGCAAAATATTTTTTTAAATCCGACTGGTAATTCCAGAGATAAGCACGTTCAAACAAACTCTTCAGCTTTATTATTAATGTTATAGATCTGTGGTGTAGGTGGGCCTAAGACAAGAATCTTCGAATAATTTTCCCTGGGTGGGTAAAACTCAAAGGACATACCTAATTACTGTTTAATATCCTAGTATTACTGTTAATATACTAACACTGAAATCTCCTTTGACACATCTACGTATCTACTTAAACATTAAATCAATATCCGCTCCCTCGACCACAGATCCACAGCCGTCTCAATTACTTAGTAAGCCTTAATCACCTGAGTATTGGCTTTAGTACTAATCCTACTGTTAAGGGATTAAGCAATACATACATATGTTTAGAGACCGTCCATCTTCTAGTGAATTACTGACGCACCTTTCAGGTGTGACATGCCCCAGTGGATTGCGCTATGTTAGGTATGTTTATTGTTGTTGAATTGGCAAGTTTGCGTATAGAAGAGGCGTACTTAAAGATTGACGGCAAATGTAAAATCTGAAGTACCTACTTATTTAAAACAGACGTCACATCAGGTTTTTATAGATATCTGAAACAGACAGTAGTAAAAGAACATTTTTTTTATTCTGTAATAATTTTTACATCTCTCATATTCGGTAAGTAGGTCCTTATTACCCCCAAATGGGGCTTGTAGGTGACCAATTAGCGCTCTAGGGTAATAATGTAGCTAGTAAAGCCCTAGGGCGGTAAGTAATTAAAAAAAAACTTGATGGTTAGATGTACGCGAACTGTTTGAAAGAGTGAAGTTTTTTTTTTAAGTACTTACCGCCCTAGGGCTTTTCTAGCTACATTATTACCCTAGAGCGCTAATTGGTCACCTACAAGCCCCATTTGGGGGTAATAAGGACCTACTTACCTCACAATCGCGACGTAAAGCAGAGTAGTTAGCTCGGGTGTAAGCATCAATTACACCCTCGAACTCGTATATCTCGGGCTGCAATTGATGCCTTACAGCCCTTGGCTACTAATCTACTAATATATATTTACAATAGAACGGAAAGAATATTAATTTTTGGTATAAGTACATTTACCTAGGTGGGACGGGATCCCTTCTTTTCGCATAATGTTCTTTGTCCTAATATACTTCAGCATAACGATTTTGGCACAATTTGTTTTGGCATAATAATACTTCGGCATAAATTTTTTACGCATACATTTTATGTTGGCATAATCATCTTAAAGACTAATTTGTTTTGGCATAAATTTGATTCGCATAACGTTAGTAGGCCTAATGACTATTAGCATAATAATATTTAGGCATACAATTAATTAAATTTAATATGCTGTGCAACAAAAGTTAGTGACAGAACCGAATTGCTGCAAAACCGACTCCACGTAGTCCTGTTTGTCCTACCCCTAGAGTGTAATTTAAAATCGCGTAGGCGCGTGGGGCCGCCGGAGGCCCGCAGCGCCGGAGCCGTGACAGAAACCCTGCCTGCTGCATGTTGCATGCTCGCTTGAATGCTGCATGCTGCATGCTTGCTTGCATGCTGCATGCTTGCATGCATGATGCATGCTTGCTTGCATGCTTGCTTGCATGCTTGCATGCTTGCTTGCATGCTGTATGCTTGCTGTATGCTTGCTTGCATGCTGTATGCTTGCTTGCTTCATGTTTCCTACAGCGAAAAAAAACCTACAAAATTGTTCAATACGTTATATTATATTAATATGTTATAATAATATATTACCTGATTCAGGAGATATGGTTTTTTTCAAATCGTCGAAATAAATTGGTATATCCTCTTCGGGCAAATTTATGCTTTAGGATATTATGCTTAAAAAAGTTATGCTTTAGAACTTTATGCTTAATAAATTTATGCTTTAGAATATTATGCTTAATCATTATTATGGTTAGAGAAATTATGCTTAAAAAAATTATGCGTAAGCTGTTATGCGTAAATATATTATGCGAAAATATAATTGTGCCAAACAAAATTATGCTAAGTTATATTAGGTCTTAAAATTTTATGCAAATGGATAGGGAACCAGGTGGGACGAACAGTCAACGGGGTACACTATCAGTAGCAATGGGTTTTGTTTTAATAGTTCAACAACATTCATTGCGTTGTTTACGTCGCTAAGCAGATAATTTTTTCGAACATATGAAGCAATGGATTAGCAATATCTTTCAAAACTATTCGTTCGATAGTGTGTTACGCAATTAGGTTGCTGGTAGGTACCATGATGTTAGACATTGTACTCATCATTATGAACAACTTTTACTATGGGACCAAACCAGAAATCGCGAAAAAAAATCAGCTGTTCCCTACATTAGAAACCTTTCCAAATATACATTTAGCTTCTGTATTTTTAATCGACTGCCACAATTTTATGCAATAACATTTTCAGTATCTGTAGACTGTGATCTTAAATTTTATAGCTTTTCCCGAACGATTTTCACTTCCCAAGAAAGTCGAACATGGACCTAACCCTCTTATGCTCCGCATGTTGTATAACACGCTCTTTAAAGTCCGTTTTACGGTGTCGGTACACTAAGACCCTTGCCGTTTTCACTCTTACGTGCTAAAGCAAAGTTACATCAGACATGCATCGTATACGATCAAAGGCTCTTTTAACAGTTTAAGGAGGTATAAAAGCTGTTTGAACCGTTTGGTTCACGGCTAAGAACGTTTATTGTTAGGGTTGTCACAACAGTGTTAGACAGGGTTTTTTTTTGCGGATGGGAAATTATCAAATGAGTCCTCCCACTCTGGGTGGAGCGGAAGGGAGTGTCAGACTCTGACTAAAACCCACCCGTGTTCCTTCCTTAGCCCTTTATGTTCCAGGCCAACGGTAACCCTTTTGGACAATCCCGCTGACTCGGCTGGCTTCAGCCCTAATGGGGACCCTCCTCGATGCTGCCATCTCTTTGGGCGCGCGTGGAACAAAAGTGAAAGTGAGTGAGTGAGTGAGTGAGTGAGTGAAGTGAGTGAAGTGCGCGTGGTGAAAGTTACAACAGACATGCATCGTGTACGTTCAAAGCTCTTTTAATAGTTTAAGGGGGTATAAAAGCTGTTTGAGCCGTTTGGTTCACGGCTAAGAACGTTTATTGTTAGGGTTGTCACAACAGTGTTAGACAGGGTGACGAAAACATTTACATAGCCACGGTTCCAACCGAATAGCTGAATTAATAATTATTAACGATTGAATACAATTATTTGATATGAAGTGTTAAAAGTTATTGGTTATTTTTAGAGTTCCGTACCCTATTACTAAGACTTCGCTGTCTGGCCGTCTGTCCGTCCGTCTGTCTGTCACCAGGCTATCTCAAGAACTGCGATAGATAGACAGTTGAAATTTTCACAAATTATGTATTTCTGTTGCAGCTATAACAACAAATACTAAAAACAAAATAAAATAAAATCGCGTTTGTTGTATGGGAGGCCCCCCTTAAATATTTTTAAGGGGGCTCCCATACAACAAACGCAATTTTTTTTGCCCTTTTTTGCTCGATATCAAAAATGGCAACAGGTAGGCACTTGAAATATTCACAAAATACTCAGTTGTATTTTTACTTTAATAATAAATAATAAAATTAAAATAAAATAAATGTTTAATGCTCCCATACACAAACATGTTTTTTTCGGCGTTTTTCCTTGTGGTACGGAACCCTTCGTGTGCGAGTCCGACTCGCACTTGGCCAGTTTTTTGTATATCGGTATACTTCCCCGTCTTTTAGAAGCTGACTGTTATTCTTGTCGATACAAGAATTAATTTAATTGCATGCAGTCTATTTTCCATCGCGTCTAATGAGCATACACAATAGAAAATGTATTATTATCGGTACATATGGTGTACACTCGACATGCGAAGAGTATATGTTGCCACAAAAAATACTACACATTGAGTTATTAATTATAGCTACACCTTGATACAGTACTATGGAACATGAACTCAATCAAATGAATTCGAGGTATTCCACTCAGAGCACTGATTTGAACAGCACTTGGACGAACGGCACCTGAGCACTTCCACTAACGGCACTGCTGATCGATCTTTTTGCGAACATTAAAAGACCCTTGAACTTTCCTGAAAAGCGCGATTATACGTAGTTCCTAGTAAACTTTAAACATACAATAAGTTAACAGAAAATAAACACAACAATTTGACTTCACCTTTACTTACCTATTAAAAGCTAGCAGAGGCATACAGTGCATAAAATAAATTGCCCAATTATTATAACATGCTATGAGCGTTATTTTAATCATGTTATGGATACAAGCAGGTACTTCAGGATTGACTTTATTTTACGTGTAATATTCATTTTGATATTGTGGGCTGTAAAAAGTGGCCGAGTGTATAATAGAGAGCAGTAAACACTTCGGGGCAAGCCTTTGTGACACGGTTCAATCAATATAATAGCGTATTGATTTATATTCGTACCTACAGGTACAGTATTTTAATCTCATGAAGAGACGCGCGCTTTACTTATGGTACCTAAATGTACAAACACGCTGTGAATGTGTGCATGAAGACGAGTAGCGTCAGCACATAACACACACACACACACTTCCGACTTCGACATTGTCTCGGACGGTACCGAGTGTTCCTGCGCTTACACACACGTTCACAGCGCGTTTGTACACTTGATAACCACAAATAAAGCGCGCGTCGCTACGTGAGATAAAAATGCCTTTAATTGTAAACATAAATATAACTTGTGTTCTTGTCATCAGCCGAAAGACGTCCACTGTTGGACATAGGCCTTTTTTTTTTTTTTTTGAGGATGGGAAATCATCAAATGACTCCTCCCGCTCTGGGTGGAGCGGAAGGGAGTGTCAGACTCTTACTGACTAAAACCCACCCGTGTTCCTTCCTTAGCCCTTTATGTTCCGGACCAGCGGCAACCCTTTCGGACAATCCCGCTGACCCGGCAGGCTTCGGCCCTAAGGGGCCCCTCCTCGATGCTGACATCTCTTTGGGGCGCGCGTGGAACACGTACGCGCCGTCCGGCACGGGCCTGGTCCTGATCGGGCGGTGAGCTACCCATTACTCTCCGCCCGCAGGCCCGCGCCTACGGTGGCCGGGAGTCGTCACGCGGCTCCCGACGCCCGGAGCGTCTCCCGCGGCGGCTGGGACGGGAGGCTCTCTCCCTGAGCCGTTCCGCCACCTCCTTCGCTAGCATGACTGCTTCGCAGAAGGAGGTGACTGCCTCCCACTCCCTCTCGCCCCGGACCATGGCTTGCACCAGGGCCGGACGCGAGAGGTCGCCGTCGCTGCCAATCGCCTCTACGAGGACACGGCGGTGCTCCGCCCAAGCGGGGCAGACCTCCACCGTGTGCTCCACCGTGTCCTCTGGGCGATCCTGGCAATGGTGACACCCGGGCGTTTCCTCCCGCCTGATGATGTGCAGGAACCTCCCGAAACTTCCGTGTCCGGTGAGGACCTGCGTCAGGCGAAAGGTGAGGGCGCCGTGGCGCCTCTCTAGCCACTCCTCAAAGAGGGGTCTTATCGCCGCTATCGCGGCGTGCCCTGCGCTGGGTTGCGACAGTCGCTCTTTCCATGCCGCCATGAGATCGCGCCGGAGATCCGTCCGCTCCGCAGCGATTTGCCGCGAAAGCGGATCCTCCCCCCGGCGTAGTGCCTCCGCGCGCCACTCATACAGGCGCGCGAGGACCATCGCCTCCAGATCCCATGGCGGCAGTCCGGCAAGGAGGCTTGCCGCCTCGCCAGAGATCGTGCGGTAGCCCCGGATAGCCCTTATGGCTACCACCTTCTGGCGCGCGTTCAGGTAGTGGGCGGCTCGCCGCCGCAGTGAACGCGCCCATACCGGGGCCCCGTATATGGCCATGGACCGCACGACCCCCGCGTAAAGCCTCCGGCAGGAGGCGTTTGGCCCCCCCAGGTTGGGCAAGAGCCGCTTGAAGGCGGCCCCGGCCCGTTCCAGTTTGGGGGCCAAACGTCGGAAATGCTCCACGAAGTTCCACCGGCTGTCGAGGACGAGACCCAGGTATTTCATCGTCATCCCGACGCCGATGTGAACCCCTCCTACCGTTAGTTGGGATCCCGATGGCGGCGCGTTCCGGGGCCCATGAAACGACATGGCCTCGGACTTGTGCAATGCCACCTCGAGACCCAACTGCCGGATCCTCTCCACGACTATCACAACCCCGCGTGTCATCGCGTCGGCCGCCGCCTGATGCGACCTCCCCTGCGCCAGGACCAGCGTGTCGTCAGCGTAGCAAACCACGCTGACGCCATCAGGGAGGTCGGCGCGCAGCACCCAGTCGTACCCGATGTTCCACAGAGGCGGCCCCAGGACCGATCCCTGTGGGACACCGCACGACATCTCTCGCCGGTTCCACTCCCCATCGCGACCGGGGTAGCTGACGGCTCTTTCCGTCAGATACGCCTCGACTATTCGACGGAGGTAGGGCGGCACCCGGTGATACCGGAGTGCCTCCACAATGGTGCTCCAGGGGAGGGTGTTGAACGCGTTGGCGATGTCGAGTGACACCGCCACGACGACCCCACCCCGGGACACCGCGTCCCCCGTCGTGAGGGCTCTCACGCGCATGATGGCGTCCACCGTCGAGCGCCCCTTGCGGAAACCGAACTGGCTGTCCGCAAGATCCGGCCCCGTCCTCACCAGGTGCCCGACGAGGCGGCCCGCAATCACTCTCTCAAAGAGCTTGCCGACCTCGTCGAGCAGCACGATGGGCCGGTATGCGGACGGAGAGTCCGCAGGGCGCCCTGGCTTCCGAATGAGGACCAGCTTCCCCGTCTTCCAACGGCGTGGAAACTGGCCTCTCTCCAAACATGCGCTTAAGAACGCCTCCAGTCGAGGCCCGAGAGCCCTCGAGGCCAGGACCCAGGCTTTACCTGGCAAGCCGTCGGGTCCTGGGGCGGTATTTTTGGCCTTCAGCCTTCCTACCGCCGCTCTCAGTTCTACCCCGGTCACAGCAGGGATGTCGTCGTCGTCCGCGTGGTCCGCTTCGGGCACCGCAATTGGCGGAGCCATGGGCGGAGGAGTGTGCTCCCCCCGTGAAGGGAACAGAGCGCTCACCACCTCCTCCACCAGCTGGGGGCGGAGACTCTGCGTCAGCGGGGGGGCCCAGGTGCGGAGTTTATTCCGCACCATTTTATAAGGGCGCCCCCACGGATCTCTGTTCAGAGTCTCCACCATCTCCTCGCGGGCCACATCCTTGGCCCGCTGGACAGCCTCTTGGAGGGCGGTCTTCGCCGCTCTGTACCCCTCGTACAGCTCCGCCTCCGTGGCTTCCGCATCCGGAGGGCGAATGCGGAGCCTGCGGTACCTGGTGTACAGGTGTCGCGCATCGACGCACGCCTTGCGTAGCGTCTCCAACTCCTGCGACCACCAGTACACCTGACGTCGGGCGCGTCCTGGCCGGACTCGGGGCATTGCCACGTCACAGATCTCGGACATGGCCTCCCGGAACCACTCCGCCTCATCGTCGATGTTGGCAGGCCTGTCCGGTGATGACACCCAGGCCTGCACGATCGAGGCTTCCAGGAGGAGCTCCCGGTCCAGCTGCTTCAGCGCCCACCGCGGACCAATCGGGGCCTGTTGGACCAGCGCGCTAGAGGTCTGATGACGAGACGTCGAACCGGATATACCCGTGGTCGGAGTAGGTCTCCACCCCCTCCATGACGCGCCAGTCAATGACGCGTTGTGACAGAGCGGGGCTGCCGAACGAGATGTCCACCACGGACTCACCCCGCATCCGCACACACGTGGGAACAGAACCCCGATTTAGGACGACCAGGCCTGTTTCCAGAGCCCAGTCCTCCACCATCCTGCCCCGCACATCCGTGTAACGGGAACCCCAGGCCAAATTCTTGGCATTGAAGTCCCCGAGCACTAGCACGGGGAAGGGATGGTTTCCGGCGACGGCGACACTCAACTCTGTTAAAGAGTTGTGGAACTCGGCGAGAGTTCGGTTCGGAGAGAATTACACCCCCACTACTACTATCTCTCCGAACCGTGCTGCTACGCACCCCTGTCCCTTCGTGACGCATTCGAGGGACGGGGTGCCGGCGGCGGCCGACGAAAGTATGGCCACTGAGCCGCTCAGGTCCTCCACCAAGTCATCCCTGGGCGGGACAAAGTACGGCTCAGCGACCACGGCGATGTTAATCGACCACTGCGCCACGCTCTGGAGCAACAGGTCCTGAGCGCAGGCGCAGTGGTTGATGTTCGCCTGGAGGAGGCGTAGAGGAGCCATTACTCCTCCATTTCAGCCCCCTCCCGGGCCCCTTGTGAGGGCCCCTCGACGATGGCGGCGGCGGCAGCGGCGGCGGCGGTGGTGGCGGCGGCGGCGGCGGCGGTGGTGGCGGCGGCAGCAGCGGCGTTGGTGGCGGCGGCAGCGGCGGCGGCGACGGTGGTGGTGGCGACGGCGGCGGAGGGCCTGCCTTTCCTCCTGGTCCCGCCGGGTGGAGCGCAGGACTTGCTCCCCGCCCGGTGATCGGCCGGCTTGCCAGCAGCCGCACATGAGATGCAGTGCGGCGCGGCGTTGCAGGAGCCGGCCTTGTGCCCGGGCTGACCGCAGCGGAAGCATAGTGAGCTGCGGTCTACCTCCGAGGTGCATTGGACGCCAACATGGTGTCCCACAAGGCATCGGAAGCACCTCAGAGGCTTGGGTTCCAGCAGTTTGACCTGCGCTGAAACCCAGCCCACCAGGAGCCTTCGGCCCTCCACGATCGTTCTGGCCGCCGTCACGGGGCAGCTTACCGTTACGGTACGCATACCCGTGAAGTCAGGACGTATGGTGCCCGCCTTCACCTGGTCGGCCAGACACCCGCCCGTCCTGACAACGGCGGCAACCACCTCTCCCTCCGTTACGGAGTCATCCAGGCCCAAGATGCGCATGTCTGCGCACTTGACGGGCCTGGAGACTCGAGCCTCATCCGCATTGAGGGACGCCCTTAGCTTCTCAGCTAGGGCGTCAGCGGTGGGGCCACTCGTCGCACCGGGGATCTCCAACATGCGGGCGCCAGTGGCGGTCACCCTATGCCGGAGGCCCCCGGTGATCCCCAGCTCCTGGAGGTCCACCGTCTCTCTCGCTTTGGCGAGCACGTCGCGGTACGTCACGCCCCTCTTGACCGCGTCCGGCTGTAGCGTTATTACTACAGCCGCGGTCTTTGGGGCGCGAAGCCTAGCCGCGACGGCTCGCTCCTTGCGGCGCCGCCTTTGCGCCTTCTTTCTGGCCGCCTTGGCCGCCTTCTTCTTCTCCCCGACCACCTGCCATTCGGCGTCGGTCGTGGGAGTAGTGGGAGGGTTTTGGGGGCGGGGCGTTGGCTCTGGGGCCTTCACCTCCCGTGCCGGCCTGCCCCTCTTCCGGGCCTGCGCCGGGGTGTTGCCGGTAGGCGCCGGGGCCCCGCCAGCCGGCGCTGGTGCCGGGGCTCCTCCAGCCGACGCCGGTTTGGCCGACGCCGGTTTGGCCGACGCCGGTTTGGCCGACGCCGATTTGGCCGACGCAGGTTTGGCCGACGCCGGTTTGGCCGCCGCCGGATTGGCCGGCGCCTGGGCCCGGCCAGACGGCCCGGGTTTAGGGGCGGCAGCTGCCGCAGCTGCCGCGTACGAGGCCGCCTTCGGCCTCGGGGCCGTCCCGCCCGCCAAGGGGGGGCGCAGGACTATGCCCTCCAGGACGGAGAACCGCGCCTGGAAGGCCGCCAGCTCCTGCCGGACCAGGTTCAGGACCTGATTCTCCACCGGGACGGGCTGGCACGGCGGCTTCGCTTGCGCGCCCCCGGCGGCCCTCAGGCCGGCCAGGTCCGCTCGGAGTCGCCCGTTCTCCTCTTGGAGCTTCCCCATGGCGGCCGTGAGGCGGGTGACCTCCGCCCTCAATTTGGCCACTTCGCCAGTAGAGGGGCCGGTGTAGTTGGCCGCCTCCGCTGCCGCCATTATGGAGGCCATCGCCGAGACTACGGCCTTGTTCTTTGAAGCTTGGAGCTTCTTCAAGGCCACGTCTCGGATCGCGGCCTCCACGACCTCCGCAAACCTGCGCTTGCAGTCCGCCTCGGGGTCACTAGCCGCACTCTCCTCGTCGCTTGAGGGCCCCGAAGTGACTGCGGTCCCTCCTTCCTTTGCGGGCTCCTCCGCTCTCTCTGCCGCCTCGCGGGCAGTGAGCCCCCTCCCTTTGCCTCGCTCGCGCACCCCACCCCGCCTACTGGTGGGGATCTTCCTAGCTGAGGCCAGCTCTTCATCGGAGGACAGCCCCTGACCGTCCTCACACCTTGGCCGCTTGCTGAGCTTCGCCTCAGCGGCCACCTCCTTGGCACGGCAGGGGCTCCCTGAGCCTCTCGTGCTCGCGCCTCCTGATGCAGCGTCGGACTCCGAGCCCGCATCTCTCCTCTCCTCTCTTTGGTCCCCTAAGGGACAGGAGCCTCCTCGGCTCTTGTTGCCAATGACAAGCGGAAGACATTCGTTGCCCCCCCCAGAATACGAATGGGGGCTTGACGTTCCCAAAGGGAACGTGGCGGATTCTCCGACTGCTGAGCAGCCGGTACCGCCCTGGGGTAGTTTTTTGCCGTCTGTCTTTTCCATTTTTGTGTTCCTTTTTAAGGGTGAGGTCCCTTTTCGCGCTAATGACCGGATACCCTCCGGCCATTCATCCCCTCGGCACGCTCGACCTTGGGATTGGGGTAATTTTTTATAGAGGTTGTCTTCCTCGCGGGCCGGACCTCAGTAGCCCGGACCCCCGGTCCTGAGTTCAAGGTTACGGGGTGGCCGACGGTTGGGCAGAACCAACCGCCGCCCCGGCGTCCCCACGCTGCCGCCGGATGCCGGACAGACGCAGCGCGGGCATGGGACACCCTCCAACGCCCCACTCTCGTGGGTACCGCCCCGTGACGGTCTGCGCCCACTCACCTCCCTCTGTAAGCACATAGGCCTGGCATGGTGTTCTTGTACCTATCATAAATACATTCAGTCTCTACCATATCTTTTTTCAGAAGCCCTATCGTCATAATACATCATTTGCAGACTGATTACTAATTTTGTTTGTTTTACAAGGTAAACATCATTTAGAGACACACCGCGCCGGCTCCCAAAAGAGCCACGATCAATACCTATATAAAATTATGTGCCTCATTAATCGGTTATACTTGCGTTGGTATGAGTGCTTTGACTTGTCCCGTCTACTAAGGTAGACGGGACAAGTCAAAGCACTCATTAAAAAAAAGTTTTAAAAGTTGGTGTTGATACTAAGGTATCAACACCAACTTTTCAAGGTTAATTAGTTCTCGACGGGCATTGTGATCTTCGCAAGATGGCTGGTAGCAGCTGAATGAGAGTTGCCGAAAATCGAGTTGAATGGCGTGCAATAGGAGAGGCGTGTGTCCAGCAGTGAGCAGTGGACAGGTTTATGATGATGATTGTGACCGAGAATCTTTTAATAACAATAAAACATACAATCAATACAAATAGCAGTTTTATTTCGGAACACATTACTGAAGTCTTTTCACCACTGATACTGATACCTACTTCAAAAACATACGGATGAAAGTTTCCGCACCTGACGATTCGAAGACAGTAGGTACGTGGAGAGAAATTTCTAAGTATCTTACGATAAAGATAGTTTGTTTTGCATAACATGTTCCAGTTTCTACTTATGGCTATTATCGAACCGACGACAATCGTCCAATATAAACTTTTATAGTCGCCACGACACTGAGCAGTATACATAATGAGCCTATAATGTTCCCACTGCTGGGACACTGGCCTCCTCTCTTCAAGAGGGACTGGACTTTAATCTATCACGCGGGCTAAGTGCGGGTTGGTAGATGTCATATTGTCTTCGAATTTCTGGTTGTAGGTCATGTCACCCGACATGACCTACAACCAGAAATTAATTTTACAAGTAAACTTTAATTTCGGAAGTCGGTGTCGATAAACGAAAATGCCGAACCAAAGACACCGACTTCCGAAATTAAAGTTATTTTTCAATTTGTAGTGTTGTTTTTGGAAGTCGGTTGTTTTTTTTTTGTAAAAAGTTTTTTTTTGTACCACATGGTAGGTACACGTTATTTTTTTTTGAGGATGGGAAATCATCAAATGACCCCTCCCGCTCTGGGCGGGGCGGAAGGGAGTGTCAAACTCTTACTGAAACCCACTATTTAAATTGGTTTAAATAAATTCCTTATTGAATTTTGATTCTATGCAAACACAGTTCTCAGAGAAAACCCGCAATACTCCGTGTATGTTCATACGTTTAGTCAATTTCCATAGTACATCTGAATATTTGAATATGATAATAATGCGGCTCAAACTCGCACAAATATCATGTTTAAACGAATTTCCAATAGAATTTCCCAATAAAATTTTGTATTTGAAAACGAGCGGTGGATACAGGAGCCCATATAAAATGGTTAGCATATGCTGCTAACGACAAAAAAGTTGCTGCAATAAATTTCAGTTACTACCTACTATATTTTGTTAAAGTTGGGCTGGTTATTGAAATTTCGACCGTCTGGTGTAAGTTTGTAATGTGTACCTAAATATTTCGAACGAACGGAAAATAGGTCCCGAACCCATCGCTTGCTACAGAAATATTTACCTAAACGATAAATATCCAGTGTCCCATAGGGACTGAAATTCTCGACCATAACAATTTCAAAAAGTATTTTACGTGTTTCCAATTCAAATATTAAAGAAACTGGCGAGTCCTATATTACAGTGGTCTTCTCTTATATTTCACTAGCTTTTGCCCATGACTTTGTCTGCGTTAAATTTATTGTTTCCTCATCCCACCCCATCTCCAAAAATGAAAAAAGTCAGAAATAACGTTAAGCGAAAACGAACTTAATTTTCGCTTAACGTTATTTCTGACTTATTTCATTTTCGCTCGGCCCCTTACGGTCCCAGCATGATGCTAAATAGCCAAAAATCACACTAATATTATAAAGGCGAAAGTTTGTGTGTGTGTGTTTATATGTTTGTTAATTCTTCACGCTCAAACGGCTGGACAAATTTTGAAAAAAAATTGTATAGAGGTAGCTGACACCCTGGATTAACATATAAGCTACTTTTTATCCCGATATTACCAAGGGATCGACATTTATGTGGGTGAAACCGCGGGGCGTAGCTAGTTGAGCTATAAAATGCAAAAAAAAAAACAAATCCGACTGCTATTTCCAGAGATTAGGGTGTTCAAACAAACAAACCCTTCAGCTTTATCATTAGTATAGATAGATATTGTATGTAGGTATTGGGTATCACATTTCATTGGATTTTTTGTCGCCTGCGCCTGGTGTCAGCGTCAGAGGAAAATCAACGCCCGCACGGTGACAAGCTTTTACCCGCGGATACGTTGGATGTGCCGAAATACTGCACTGCTTTATTTTTGGTACGGATATTTTTTCGTTTTCGATTTCGATAAAACTTACTGTGTGGTGCCTCAAAAACCAGTAGTTAAAATGCTGTTTTACTTCAACTCTACTTAATCATCATCTGCCTAGCAACCAACTACGTTGGTCATCAAGTCGAACTGGATGCAGCTGAACCAGTTTTTTACATGGAGCAACTGCCTTTTTGATCTTCACAATCCAGTTCCTGGTAAGACGATACCCCTTGGTAAGACCAGTTGTTAGATTTTGGGGCTATGCTTAATATTTCATGGAAATATAGTGCCAGACGACAGGACGAAAAATCAAAAAGCTTTTAAATTAATATTTATTATCATTGGTAGCGTTCGCATCCTGTTCCTTCGATGTTTTTCAATGTCTTATCAAGCTTTCCCCGAATAAAAGGAAACATGTTTGAGTGACGTCATTATCTTTCAGTCGAGAAAATTCTAAGTAAATACCTAGTAAATATTTATTACATTTTAAGAATCATAAAAGGTCGACTTACGAGACCGTGGGCATAGATATTAATTACTTCTATTAATTAAAACGTGGGCGATTTGATTTCTAAATAAATTCTGCGAAGGCACGAATTATTTCAATACCTAGTTTGGTACCTACTCGTAAAAATATTTAAAAAAAATATTCAACCGAATTAATAACCTCCTCCTTTTTTTGAATTCAGTTAAAAAAATGTTTTGACGAAATGTTTTGTTTTGAATTTCTTCGGAACTGACATTTGTGTCAGTTCGGAAGAAATTGTAATAAAGAAAACTTAAAACCAGAATATATTCGTTACATAGTTTGAAGATCGTGTTATGGCACTTTGATCCGTAGGGTGTGAAGTAAGGGTACCTGAAGGGCGCATGTCATTCCTTTGAAAAGGGTGACACGGGTATGAAAACTCGTTGACTCGATTTTCAATTGCACTCGTCTTGAATTTAAGTGACCCTCAAGACTATTTGTTAGTGTAAATCAGGAGATGAGGAATTCTGGTGGCAAAGTTTTATGAAGACAGTATTGTAATACTGTACAGGGGGCCTATAAGGCCACTTTGGAGAATCATAAAAGGATAACATTATGAATTATTATAATATGACGAAGACAGTCCGTGTTGTTCTTTTTTCGCTGCACTATACGTAGGTACGATCAAAGAGATTCGGATTGGATTGATTGGTATTTTAGCACAAACAAGAAAAAATACTGAAAAATGCTTAACTAATGGAATTTCATACGATTAACTTAACAGTTAACTTTCAATTATGTTATCCTTTTATGATTCTGCCAAAGTGGCCTTTTGAGACCCCCAGTATCATTGTCTCGGTAGATTAACAAGTTATTAATGTAACAAAAGCTTGAAAATTGGATCATATTTTAGAATCACAAAAAATTGGATCATATTTTAGAATGAAAAAAGACTCCCTACCATCGTTCAACATTTGAACACAAGATATTTTTTTAAGACGTTTCTTGTATGGAAACCCCCTTAAATTTGGTGTTATAGCGACCATAGTAATACACACTCTGTGAAAATTTTAAGTGTCTACGGTTCAAATGACACAGCCTTGTGACAGACGGATGGTCGGACGGACAGCGGAGCCTTAATAATAGGGTTCCGTTGGCATCCTTCCGGTAGTACATATATAATCAGTCTAACGTTCCCACTGCTGGGAACGTTAGGCTGATTATATATGTAATTTTCGAGAGAATCCTCTTCGAGAGGGAGTGAGCTGAAATCAACCACGCGGGCCCAATGCTGGTTGGTCACAGATGTCACTTGTCTTAGAATTTTTTGGTTCTAGGACATACCTAACCCTAATAAAATCATGAAAAACATACTACTTTTTTTTTACAAAACAAAATTCCAATTTCTGATGTCTCTTTTTTCATAATCTGTGGGGAATTTTTCACTCACACAATTTATGGATTTAGATTGAAGCCAGACTGCGTAATATGGCTCAACTTCAGTACGATTCGATTTGCGTTAGATTGCCAGACAGACGGATTTTATTCAGTTGATTAAAACTTTGTTACCTACGTGTGCCGGTGTGCGTGTTGCGTCGAGTGCGGCTAAAGCCTACGTGCTTGGTGTCATTAAACGAGGAAGGCGGCACAGGAATCATTTTGCGTCGTTTAAATGGTGTAAAACGTAACATTAAATGAAACCGTTCACTATAATAAATTCCGTGACGTCACTGTGTGTAGAGCATACGCCTGGCTAGCCTTCGTTTTACGGTGTTTGAAGGTAAAAAATAAAATCCACAACGAAGTTATAGGATGTCGAAAATGGCCTGAACTGCTTCGAGAAAAGGATGGTACGGCCGTGCCCCTTTTTGCTCTACTTGGTGGGGGCACTCCCGTGCCCCCAGATATTTTTGATGGTGACTCAAAGCAATGTTCATAATCTCGGGTCGTGTTCTATAATTCTTATGGTCCTGTTATTTACCTACCTATGTGCTTGTTGCTAATTAAAAATGACTTGTAAGAAATGTAACTTTGTAGGTCATGTAGTAATTTGTTTTACAATATATTCCGCTTCTGATCTGGGCCTAAAAAAGCCACTTTGGCAGAATCATAAAAGGATAACATAATGGACGGTTAACTGTTAAGTTAATCGTATCAAATCCCATTGGTGAAGCATTTTTCAGTTATTTTTTTTTTTGTCTGTGCTAAAATACCAATCAATTCAATCCAAATCCAATCCCATTCTCTTTGATTGTACCTACGTAGTGCAGCGAAAAAAAGAAAAACACGGACTGTCTTCGCCACATTATAATTCATAATGTTATCCTTCTATGATTCTCCAAAGAGGCCTTTTTACGCCCCCAGATAATTCCATTCCATCGCCACTTAACAGTTATCTACTTTAGTGAAATGTTTTCTAAGTTTATTTTTGAATTACCATTTGCAACAAAAAGGTCCTAATAAGTTTTTTGTTGTGTTGGAATTTGAACTTTGTTAAGAATAACGTTCAGTTTGTTGTTCCATAACTTGAAAATTATCTCAAATTCCGAGCTCTACCTAATATTTCCATCTAAACACCTAAAGTTGTCCGCGAAATTCAAATTTTCTAACGGTTTGCAAGTTAGTGTCAGGTTGTATGTTGATCAAAAAAAAAACCTGAAAATGGACCTGCGAATGGCAAAAAATGTAAGAGAAATTGAATTTCACAGGCTACCCTTGCGTATTTGCCTTAAGTAGTTTTAAGTTCGTCTCTTGGGGTACATTAAATAACTTTCTCGAGTGGTGACACTTAGATGAATGTACCTAGGTACGTCTGGCGCTCCTTGAGCAGATAATCACGTAACACCTTGAGGCTGGGTTGTAATATTATGTTTGCCACATACCCCTACATTTATTATTCTAGTTTGTCCTGTTGCAAGAGAAGAATGTTCGTATCCAGTTTTGATTATCCAATTCCATCTTTACCTGCAGGAAAAACAGTCGAACACTTTCTATTTTTCTTTTATCCCGAACTGGACAAGGAAGTTCCGCCTTCCTGAATAAGCTAAAGTTAGTTCAGAACAGTGTATAGGTGCTGGGCAAAGTTGGATAACTACTGGCCGAGTACTTGCTCAGATAGTTTGGCTAGGATCACTAACAATACAGCACCCTTACAGTTTGGCTTGCATGGACTTTAATTTTGTAGTCTTTGGACGTGATATACAGGTATGGATACTTGTATGTCTGTATTTTATTAACGGCCAAACCCAATTACGTAATTGGGTTTGGCCGTTAATAAAATACAGACATACAAGTATCCATACCTGCCAAAACTGGTGATAGATACGTATCTATCACCAGTTTTGGCATACTGGAGGTAGAAAAACCTATGTATCTCTGGTTTTAACGTCCCAATACCTAATCTATATGAGTAGCGATCTGTATGATTATATGAAACTGGCATTTAATGATTATACTAGGTACCATCAGTAGCGATCTGTCTTTAACTGAAAATAGGTTATTAAGTTCGGCCGTAAATAAACACTCTATTCATAATTTTATATGGTTCAGGCACATAAACGACGGTAAGGGCCACAGCACAATAGCACACGGCTATTTTTTTACGCGCCGTTCCTCGTTTATCCTCTGTAAACGCAACTACAGTCTATCCGTCGAGATATTGCGTTCCTGACATCTTTCAGTGCGACAATTTTAGTAGATAATAAAGATTGAATTCGCAAAACACGTATTCGTTTCTGTGTTGAAACTGACAGGTAACAAGAACGCATTCTCTCGTCGGCCGATCCGAAGCGGATCCGATCGATTACTGGTTTTTCAAGGCAGAAAACGCGCCATCGACGCGCTGACAACGTACGTTAATGTAACGCGCGAATAAAACACGCCGTGTATATTTATTTTTATTAATGTATTTAGTTTTAAAGTTTTGATAAAAATTCTCAGTTGGGTATGTAGGTATAGAAACTTTAACGTTTTATAAAATGCCGGTTGACCCGATTCCATGACTTGCCATTATTATTACTGGGAAAAACCTATTAACTCAGTTATTATACCTATACAATTAAAGTGAATGTTATGGTTGGATAAAATATTTATATTAAAAAGAACATATCATTAGAACAGTGGATTTACAGGTACTAAGTAAACGCAGGTATTAACGACCCCCCTAAGGCAATTTTAAAATCAACCATATTTTTTTAGTATACCTACTGGTTCCTCTTAATATTAATAGTTTCATTTTATATGGTAGTGTTATGTATAAAAAATGTATTTACTGAATCAAATACATTTAAATCAAGGATTATCTTGTAAAAAATAATTTACAAAGTGACTTAGTCGATTGTTGCAATTACCGATCCATAAAAACGGCTGTGAAGCTATTAACGATTTTTATGCAGCTATTCCCGATCGTGTATGACAGGAGGCCTTTTTCCAGCAATGGAATGAATATAAGCTAGTGATGATGATGATGATTATCGATCTTAATAAAATAAAACAAAATAAAAATGCAAATTCTTATTCGTATTTTTTTATTATCGTTATTTTTAATAAAAACAAAATAGTACTTCTTAGTAATACCTATGAACTAAATAATTATAAACTTTTAAATTAATTAACATAATACTATTAATACACATATAAAGGGTTATTAGTAAAACATTAACAACCTCTTAAGAGGTCATTGTACTCATCATTATGAACAACTCTTTCTATGGGACCAAACTCGAAATGGCAAAAAAATAATCAGCTGTTCCACACATTTATAATAATAATAATAAACCATTTATTTTCAGGTAACAAAGACCCATAGATACATACCTTAACCTAAGTATACATAATAATGTATATGTATGTATCATGTTATGTTCGCATAACTCGTAAAAATATAGGGAACAGCTCATTTTTTTTTCGCGATTTCAGGTTTTGTCTCATAGTAAATGTTGTTCGTAATGAGGAATACAATGACCCCTTAAGAGATTTCGTGTATGAATAGATAGACCTTGTATACGATCGGTAATAGCTTCTTATAGTTGCTATTGCCGACCCTCATGAGTCGGTAATGAAGAATGTAAGTATATATACATGAATTGTATTACCGACTCATAAAAAAATGGTTATTTTAATTCAATTGACCTTCGGACTATAAAATAGATTATAATTGATTAATGTCACAAAAAATATGAACAAATGCACACTGTTTTAAGCACAAAAACAATGATTTATTACTGTAACTATTCAATATCGATCCTCAAAAAATATCATAACTTTGGTTAAATTGACAACATAATCAGCCTATAATGTTCCCACTGCTGGGACACAGGCCTCCTCTCAGTGAGAGGGAGTGGGCCGTAATCCACCACGCGGGCCCAGTGCGGATTGGCAGATGTCACATGTCTTCGAATTTTTGGTTCTAGGATAAAAAAAAAAAAAAAAAAAGAATCTATATATATAAAATTCAAAGTCCTGACTGACTGATTGACTGACTGATATATCAACGCACAGCCCAAACCACTGGACCTAGAGACTTGAAACTTAGAAGGTATGTTCTTTGTGAAGAGTAAGTATCCACTAAGAAAGGATTTTTGGGAATTCAACCCCTAAAGGGTTAAAATAGGGGATGGAAGTTTATATGAAAGTCCGACAGTTTTGAAGTTAGGATCTTCTAATTTGGTATTTAGGCTGACAATTGAAAATTAATTTATACGTGTCTCAGCGTTTTTGATAATCTTACCCCCGAAGGGTTAAAAAGGGGATGAAGTTGTGTATAGAAAGTCATTAATTTTCGACGTAAAAATCACAAAATTTATTATCTAGGCTTTTGATTGGAAGCTAACACAACGGTGTTGTTAGAATTTCATCCATTAAGGGGGTGAAAAGGGGGATGAAATTTTGTCCTGACTGACTGTTAAATCAACGCACAGCCTAAAACGCTGGTCGGTACCGCTGGGTAGAGAAATTAATTTTGGAGGGTGTGTTCTTTGTGAAGAGTAGATATCCACTAAGAAGGGGTTTTTGGAAATTTAACCTTTAAGGGGTGAAAAGAGGGGATATTGTTTGTATGAAAAATCTTATTCCTTGAGTTAATAACCATGAAACTTGGCACGAATACTTATCTAAATAAATTATGAAGTTTGGCTTTTTTTTCTAAACTACCCCCTGAAGGGGCCCCGATCGGGAGGTGTCAAAGTTTGTATGGAAGAATTTTAACGCGTGGTCCGATTAACTCGAAACTCAGTATTTATACTTAAGACCGAAAATAAAGAATAACGTGTATCATCGTTTTTCGAAAATTTTCCCCTAACGGGGTGAAAAGTTAATTTTATAGGGGAAGACTTTACTGCGTGGCTTGATTAACTCGAAAATTGGTATAAACAATCTTTGAGTCGAGTAATGAACACATCCCAAACAATTTTACGAAATTCCACCCCTGTGGGGGTGAAAAACGGGGATACAGTTTATAAGAAAAATCTTATTCATTTGGTTAATAAACTTGGCAAGAATACTTGCCTAAGCAAGTAATAAAGTTTATCATTATTCGTTTATCAAAACACCCCAACACCCCTTGTGTTGGGGTGTTAAAGTTTGTGTGGAAGGATTTTAACGCGCGGTTCGATTTACTCGAAACTCGGTATTAATACTTTGGACAGAAAATAATCAATAATAACAGCCGCACAGATCGATCGATCAAGTTACGCAGGCTACGCTTGCCGCGGTTGGTCTGTGTATAAGAGTCCATCTTTACATACGTGACCTCTCCATGCCTCGGAAAGCACGCTAAGCCGTTGGTCCCGGCTGTCATTCGTGGATCTTTGACAGTCGCTAGGGGTGGTCAGAAGCCCGCAGTCTTATCAAGGGGTATCGTATTTGGGTTGTGGAGGTCAGATAGGCAGTCGCTCCATGTAAAATACTGGTACTCAGCTGCATCTCGTTGGACTGGAAGCCGACGCCAACATAGTTGGGAAAAGGCTAGGCAGATGAACAGTCAATAGTAAGTGTCTGGGGTTTTCGAAAATGATTGACCCCTGATGGGACAAAAAGTGGTAGTTCGATTTATAAGGGGATTTTAATGAGTGCCTTGATAAACTCAAAAAAAATGGTACATATAAATTTGGACTTGAAACTTGGCACAAATAATTATAAAGTTCGAATTTTTTTGGAATTCTAAACTAACCCAAAGGGGAGATTGTGGGTGTCAAATTTAGTATGGAAAAATTTTATTGCCCGGTCCAATTAACTCGAAACTCAGTACCTATCTAAGACCAAATTAATAATAAAGTGGTTCAGGGTTTTTCGAAAATCTACCGCTAATGGGGTGAAGAGGGGTAGTCAATTTCACAGGGCAGAATTTTATTACGAGGCTTGATTAACTGGAAAATTGGTATGAATAAACTAGATTATGTTTCGAAATTCCACCCCTATGGGGATAGAAAGAGGGGGGATACAGTTTATATAAAAAATCTTATTCATTTGGATAATAAATTAGAAACTTGGCAATATTTGGGTCAGTAAATAATAAAGATTGTCACTTTTAGTTTAAAAAATCCCTTACAGAGGATTTGGGGGGTGACAAAGTTGATGGATTAGAAAAATATTTAACCCGCTGTCGGATTAACTCGAAACTCGGTACTACTGGAGCAAAAAATACTTAAAATAAAAACCGGGCAAGAGCGAGTCGGACTCGCGCACCGAGGGTTCCGTAACATCCGGGTTTATGCATAAGGTTTATGTTTAAGAAATTAAATGTTTTTTTATTATTTTTGAGTCGATTGAATGAATGGTAAATTGCGGTTTACGATTTATGACGTATTAAAAACTACTTACTAAATCTCGTTCAAACCAATTTTCGGTGGTAGTTTACATGGTAATGTACATCATATATTTTTTTTAGTTTTATCATTTTCTTATTTTAGAATTTACAGGGGGGGGGGACACACATTTTACCACTTTGAAAGTGTCTCTCGCGCAAACTATTCAGTTTAGAAAAAAATGATATTAGAAACCTCAATATCATTTTCAAAGACCTACTCATCCAACCCATTCGTGTGGGGTATCCCACACGAACGGGTTGGATGAAAAAAAAATTTTTGACTTTCGGTTCTAAGTATGGGGAACCCTAAAATTTATTGTTTTTTTTCTATTTTTGTGTGAAAATCTTAATGCGGTTTACAGAATACATCTACATACGAAGTTTCAACAGTATAGTTCTTATAGTTTCGGAGAAAAGTGGCTGTGACATACGGACGGACAGACAGACAGACAGACAGACAGACGGACAGACAGACAGACATGACGAATCTATAAGGGTTCCGTTTTAGCCATTTGGCTACGGAACCCTAAAAAGTGATATAGGGTTTTTCAAAAATTGATTCCTACGAAGATGGAAAATTCTACTGCTTGCTTCCATTAACTCGAAAATGGGTATGGGTCTTTGAGTCAAGTTATGAACACATCCCAAACAATTTTTCAAAATTACTCTCCTGGGGGGGTAAAATGCTCGGATACAGTTTATTTGAAAAATCTGATCCCTTTGAGCTATAAACTAAAAAATTGGCCCCAATACTTATTTATATCTAAATAAATGATAAAAATCATAAACATACATTTTCGAAATTATAAGAGGAAAGTACGAATTTCACGCGGACGAAGTCGCGGGCAGAAGCTAGTAAAAGATAAAATTGACAACGCTAAAAGGTAAAAACTAGACAAAAAGGTTTAGTCGCTAATAGATTTTTATAAAGACTGATAGCCTAGATTTAAACTGGACCATAAAAATACTTGTGTTAGTGTGATATAATAACATAAAAGAAAAATAAAACGAAAAGTTACGTTGCTGCCATTGCCGACTTTATGGGTCCTTGATAGCTGCCACGACTAAAACTGATGAAGCTAACACCATCCCTTTTTAATTTATAGTTTTATCGTTTTAAATTATTTTTTATTAATAACATGTCGTAAGAAATCAAGAGTTGACACTTAAATGAATACATTTAGTAATATAAGATAAAGTATAGACGTCATTTGTTTTTATAAATGTCTTAAATAGAAAAGTCACGTACTTACTTGAAGGAACAAGGGAACATTACGATCACTTTTTTGCACAGCTACTCACACTAAAGTAAAAATATACGATGCTCAAGGAATAAACGCGTGTGTATCTTTGCCTACTATAGCTAGAATAGTTCTGGAAACGTAAAGATTTCGAATTACTTTTATAGGTCGGTAATAACTACAGATTTTCGATGGGTCGTTAATAGCTGCGTTTACCTTATAAGTTCAAAAATCGTCCCCGCCGTAGAGCGAAAAGTCACTAAGGCGAAAAATGGCCAAAATGACTTCTCAAAGTCACTAAAATCAACATTTTCTTCTCTAAATAATTTAGTTTCATGTTTTTGACGTTTCTTATATTATATAAATTTAATTTGATTCCCTTCGAATTAAAGCTAAAAACATAAAGCTATGTAAAATCAAGCCAAAGTTATAACGATTTTTATTTTCATAAACTTTAACCCTCATTATCACAAAACACGATTTTTCGACTTAATGACTTGTTGCTCTACGGGGACGAAATATTCTACTCATGTTCGCTTTATTTCGCGTATGATAACAAAAATGTAATTATAGTTAATGAGCTATGTAGGTAATTCATATACCTATGAATACGCTTTATTTCGTGAAATAAACCAATTAGATAAAACTGTACCTGTGCTAGTAATTTAAATTAGTGACTAGAAACTTTAATAATAATTTTGTAGAACAGAACGTTTTGGATTTTTTTGCTTTAACTAAAATGCTGTTTGGTATCTTGTATTTTTTTAACGGCAACAATTCCTCTTCAAATTTAAAGACAAACTCTAGGTAGGAGCTCAGGTCGATGCTAGTTCGTCCAATGACATACCTATACAGTTATAGCTGTACATGCGAAACGGATTTTTACCAGACAAATCCAATAAAAGATTCAAGGGAAAACGGAAAATTAAAGAGGTGGACACACAGAGGCATCAAGTTATCTTTACATGACTCACTTGCATGCGGTGTACACACCTTTTGGCTGCTACCGACTGTCGAACTCATGTTACCGAATTAATCCAATTTTATCTTCAGCAGTACTTAGATAGTAGAAGCATTACTTGGGAGCTACAACTAAAGCGCTTCTGGCTCTATTCGAATATAAATTGCAATTGAAATCAAATATCCAGTTCTCGGTTTTAGATGTCCACAATTTTGCCTAAGTGTGCATACACACGAGCAAAACTCGTCGACGACTGAGGTAAATGCAATCGTCGACGAGTCGGCGGCTGCCGTCGACAACGTGTCGCTCGTTTACTTAAGAGTAAACAAGTCGCGAGTTCGAACTCACTGGTGGTCATGGCCAAAAAGGACGCTGTCTCACCTGGCTTCATGTCCGACAGAGCTAGTATCAGTGATGAGTAGTTAGATGCTAGTCTACGCGAACAACGTCTAGTTCTCACGCACAGAAACACCGCTCCGAACTGATAGGCGCGGAAAAAATTTCGAAAAGTGCTTTGGAAAATCGAGTTTTATGAAAAAAAAACACTACATAAATTAATTGCAAATAAAGTTTATTGAACTCTTTGATAACTGAGCTTTGTCGGTACGGACTTAGTTTTGATGATTTTATAGTTCTTTTATTACTTACTAGCTTCCGCCCGCGACTCCGTCCGCGCGGATGTCGGTCTTCGCGTGGATGGTTTATTTCTCCATTTTGAGTAACTCTGACAATGACATCTTATAAATATCTATTGGACCCAAATACGACTAAACCTATAATAATTAAGGAGATCCCTTTATTGAGCTACTGCTGTTGAGCTCGCGTTCTGTAGTAAGTATTTTTTTCACAGTAATTCCGACCTTGATAAGTAGCATGTAGCAGTAAATTACTGACAGTGACGAAAAGTTTGCAATAATAAAAAAGTGATCGTGACAATGCGACAGAAAGTTAATTGAGAGCTTCAGCATACACAACATTGTTAGTGAGCTCGTCCGGAATATAAACATGAAGATTTCTTGGACTGCTCACACGGGAAAGAGCTACGTAAAGTTGCCCGTGTGAAAAACAACTCGCGGTAAGATCTACACCAGCAACTCCTAGGGTCTGACCTTGAGCCTTATTTATTGTCATGGCGTAACACAAAGCTACAGGAAACTGTATTCTCTTAAATTGAAATGGAAAATTATCCACTACGGGTAATGCAACGTGTGTTCGCGGTTCTACAGAACAACGTCTATGAATAAAACCGAAAAATAAGATTTTTTTTATACGTATTTTTCCAGGATAAAAAGTATCCTATTTTATGCCCAGGATAATAAGGTATAATTATACCAAGTTTCATCGAAATCGAACCGTTAGTTTTCACGTGATGCCTGCATATACAGACAGACAGACAGACAGACAGACAGACAAAAATTTTTTTAATCACATATTTGGGTTTGGTATCGATCCAGCAACACCCCCCGCTATTTATTTTTTCAATATTTTCAATGTACAGAATTGACCCTTCTACAGATTTATTATATGTATAGATTTACACCCAACGTTACGTTAAGCAAAAAAAACGAATCATTGTTGGCTCATAACTTTTTAATGGCTTTTTATTTTAATATTTTGTTTCCGTACAGACAAAATTAATAATAAGTCAAAACTATATCATGCTTAACTTTGGATGCACAATGTCAAACAGGAGAGTAATACTCTCCCGAAATTTGTATGGAAAAATATCTACTAGTGGCACCTTAAATACAGTGCTTCAAATACTGGAGCGGCGTGTTGTCGGCAGCATGTTGAAAACGGTGAAGGAAAACATCGTGAGGAAACCGGCATGTCCTAGAACCAAAAATTCAAACACATGTGACATCTACCAACCCGCACTGGGCCCGCGTGGTGTATTACGGCCCACTCCCTCTTACTGAGAGGAGGCCTGTGTCCCAGCAGTGGAAACGTTATAGGCTGATTATGTGATGTTGTCGACAGCAGCCGACATGCGTCGACGGTTACAGTTTTATACACTATCGAAAATTCAAATCCGAAAACGTACTCATTAATTATGTGAGCCCCTATTTAAACCAGCGCGTTTATTGGCCAACGTCATTGTCCTACGTCGGTGGGGTGGCACCTGAGCTCGGCCGGATATTCGGGCCTTCCAAAATCCGTCACTCGCATCACCGAACCTCATTTTGTATCATCAGTAACGTTACATTATACTGTGTAGGTACCTACGTATAATAATATCCTTTGTATTCCCTGTAATCCTATTTAAGGGAAAATGACGGGATTTTTAAAGCCCCTCTTTACTTTGTTAGAGCCGCCATTTTGAATTTTCCGGATTTTGCAGTCAATAGAGGTTTAATATAAATGCCAGCGTCTATTTTCTTTATGTTAATTTGTTTAGAATTAAGTATAATGGACAGTACGATATTTTGAATTATTCCGTTTATGATGTGCGAACTTTGAATTTTTTGATGATTTGATCGCTCACCATAGTGTGTGTATTTATAAACTACAAGTTGACTACTATTCTGTTATATTAGAACTGACATCAGCCAATTATGCGTTTATGTTAAGATATTTTAAAGTTATCTTAAAAGAGAAAAAGGTTACCTTGAAATAAGTACTTACACTGTTGTAATAATAGTCAAATATGGATCAAAATCCTTCTGTTCCTTTTGCTCGTGTACAAGCGAAAGGAACAGAAGTATACAGGCTGGAAGGACATCGACGTGCAACCAGCACCCTATGTGTATCATTTTGAAGGACATTGCAAATCATAAAATAAGTTATTAAATTGTAAAATGAAAGCTATTGCGTGATTGGCCTGCTGTTACCCTGGGTGCAGTACATGATTCTGAATCCCCCTGTGTAATTTTTTTTTGTCAAGTTATTAAAAAAAAAAAATGCTGTTCCATACATTTTGATCGCGTAGGTATTGCACTTTTATATAAAACAGCAGTTTTTTTTTAACCGGCGATAAATGTCTACGCTAGGGGTCTAGAAATAGAGTGTTCTATACATATGTAGTTACGGTTTGTGCGTCGATTCTCTGCGACCCTGTACAAGAACCTCAAGACAGTAAAAATATTACGGTGCCTTTGTATCGCGCGACGCGAATCGCGCGCGACACAAAGGCATCGTCGCGCACGATTTTATCGCGTGTCGCGCCTGTTTGAAGGAGCCTTTTTGACGATTGAAGAATAGAAACATTTCTTCTCTTTATCGCCATGATAAGACGGTAGTAATATTCCTACAATCCGTCATTTTGTCTAGTCACCCTTTGACAAAACCCTTATCTGTGGTGGTCAGGCTACACGGGGCACGCCGGGAACCCTAAAACCGTGCCAATTAATCAATACTGCAAGCCAGGGGTAACCAACTAATCCACTTAGGTACCTTCTGTAAACACGGCCGCTCGTGTGGAGTGGACACAAAAACAATTCACAAAAAGTAAAACTACCCACAAACGTAGGTATAGCAACGAAGTAGCAATTACGTGAACAGGAAAAGTGGAATACACAGCTTATTTGTTCAAATATTTGTGTTTTTCTTGTGCAAATAACTGTACGGATTATAGATAGTGTGTTTCGGGATTTCGCATTATTATTTTTCTTTTTTATTCTAGTGTTTATGGGCGTATCGCTTTTCTTTACGAAAACAAGGAAATAAGTTGTTTTGTAAACTACCTACATGTAAAAGAAAATATTATAAAATAAAGTAGGTACATAATCTATTGTAAAATACCGTAAAAACTACTTGACTAAAACTTAATATTAAACGCAAATATTTTCAATTTTGTACAAACTGGGGGGCTTACTCTTCAAACTAATTTTAATTCCAATGAAAAGCCAATACGATTCTAATGTTAATTTTACAGTCACGTGATTCGGTACTCTTGAAAACAATATTGTCACCATTGAAATGAAATTAACATTGCTCCGCCATTATTTTGTTACGTGTGAAGTTATCTATGTTACGGGCTGCAATAGTGTGGTTCAACTCATTATGATAAACCGATAATAGGGCTTTAAAATGCTTTATCCTTTCAATAACAGGGCTAATAAATAAATATAGTTCTTTAATTGATTAATTATAAAGTATTAAATTCATTTGGGCGTAAGAAAATAATTAAAATCACAAAATTAACCATGACCTCATGCGGTAGGATCGTTGCCAAGAATACTAAAAAAAAAGACTGCGTGTAAGTTCTCTAATTTCAAACATAAAGTGGCGCTGATTAATTTGACAGGACTAAACTACAATTTATCTTTTGTCCTTTTCTTAAGGAAATAGAAAGAAAAAAATGCACTGAACTTAAATTGAGTTTAGTTTGTGAACAAGGGAATCGGAACCAGTGTCGCTATAACGCAAACTACAGTTCGTGCGCTCTATCTCTCACACAGCTCGACACCTCGCTGTACAAGAGAGAGCGTGCGAAGTGTAGTTCGCGTTATCGCGTCAATGTAGCCATAGCATTACTATACAAAATAAACGGAAACTCGAATCAACATATTATATTATTAAAGTAATCGATGTTTTTGCTTTCTGTAGCCATACAGCATAACAAGACGTCAATCGCACGGGTTCCACGAATAGGAACCACAGACAGCAATTTTTTTCTTGTCACTTTACATCACTGACCTCTATTATACAAATAATACAGGTCAGTGCTTTACATGAAGTGAATAGACACGTTGAGACGTCGAGCGGTGTGAGAGAGAGATCGCGCGAACTGTATTTCGTGTTATCGCGATAGTATAAAAGTAAAGTAAGGTCGAACGATTAATTATTTATTAACCATTATAGCCGAAATAAAACTGCTACAGGAAGACCTGCAGCAGTTTAATTTGGGCTCATACGTATGCTACAAACATTTAATTTATCTAATCGTAACTGTAAGTAACGTCCGTGTACAGTATTGTTATCTCACGAAGCGACGCTCTCTTTACTTGTAGACCTTGTAGTAATTAAGTTACAAACACGCTGTAAACATGTGCGTGAAGACGAGTAGCGTCAACACATAATACAGACATGCACACATACACACTTCCGCCTTCGTTATTGTCTTGAGCGGTACTGAGACACAAAATACAGATAGTACAGAAGTCAATCTACATACAAAGTGCGCTCGAGCAACGCACACATAGACACCGCTCACGGACACGTTATCTCAGACGGGTTGGGAGTCGTGCGAGCGCGAGTGGCATCCGCTTGAAACACGCGTCTGTGAAGTGCAAAAATGGCAATCTAAGCTCGATTTAGATAATAGTTTCCTATTTTGAATCAGTATAAACGAAGTAACTTTTTGTAAGGTAAATTCGCGCCACCAACTATTACGTAAGTTGAATACATTATTTTTTGTTTGTGTAGATATTGTGTTGTTTTTAGTGTCATTTGATAGGTTTTGGGTCTAAATCGGATAGGGCAAAATAAATTGTGTAAATAGGGTAATTCGTTTTGAAGTTATTAGGGACTAGCTTCTGCCCGCGACTTCGTCCGCGTGAAATTCGTACTTTCCTCCTAATATTTCGAAAATTTATGTTTATGCTCTTAACATTTATTTAGATAAATAAGTATTCGGGCCAATTTTTAAGTTTATAGAACAAAGAGTTTTTGTACTTTTCAAATAAACTATATCCCCGCTTTTCACTCCAACAGGGATGGAATTTTGAAAAATCGTTTGGGATGCATGTGTTCATAACTTGACTCAAAGGCCCATACCCATTTTCGAGTTAATGGAAGCAAGCAGTAAAATCCAACCCATAAACTTTATTACTCTTTTCCAACTTGGTAGGAGTCGATTTTTGAAAAACCCTAAAACACACTTTTTTATTTTTAACCGACGTCAACAAAAGCAGGAGGTTCTCAATTCGTCGGAATCTTTTTTTTTTATGTACGTTCCCGATTACTCGAAGACGGCTAGACCGATTTGATTTTTTTTTGTTTTCAGGGTATACTTTCCAGGTGGTCCCATTGTCATCAGGTCAGGATCTGATGAAGGGATAATGGAGAAATCGAAGGAACTCTTTAAATATTATAGGCACACCTATAGCGATTTGGGCAATTTTTACAGTAACTCGTGCATTTACTCTCGAAAGCACTATTTGGTGAAGTGGAACCGATGATGAAGACCACAGATGGCCACCGGAACTACTCCATAATAAGTATTTCACGGGTTGCGATTCGATTACTTTAACATGGTTGCTAAGTAATTTATGCTCGTCACAATGCGAATGGTGAAATGGAGCTGATGGTGAAATACCAGGAGAATTCCTCAACAATTAATGTCAGTCATGCATCGGGAAAAGCAATATTTTGGTAAAGGCGATGAGCAAGTTGATATTAGGATGTTTTAACTTAGATACATTATAAACAGACCCACTAAAAAGTGAGAAATAAAAACGTTATAACAAAAAAAAAACCGACCTCCAAAAAAACACTACAAAGTGAAAAATAACTTTAATTTCGGAAGTCGGTGGCAAAAAACTTAAATACAGATCCAAAGACACCGACTTCCGAAATTAAAGTTAGTATTTCTGGAAGTCTATAAAGTTTATAAACCAAATAAATAAGATTTTTCATATAAACAGTGTCCCCTCTTTTTATCCCCATAAGGATGGAATTTTGAACAATCATCTGGGATGTTTCGATGACTTTTTTTTTTCGTGTGGCAAATCATCAAATGACCCCTCCCGCTCTGGGTGGAGCAGAAGGGAGTGTCAAACTCTGACTAACTCCCAGCCATGTTCTTTCCTTAGCCTTTTATGTTCCGGACCAGCGGTAACCCTTTCGGACAATCCCGCTGACCCGGCAGGATGTTTCGATGACTCGACTCAAACATTATTTATACCAATTTTCGAGCTAATCATGCCACGTAATAAAATACTCCCCTGTGAAATTGACTACCCTTTTTCACGCAGTTAGGGGTAGATTTTCGAAAAACCTTGATACACATTAGTCTTTATTTTTAGTTTTAAGTATACATACTCAGTTTCGAGCTAATCGGACAGCGCGTTAAAATTCTTCCATACAAATTTTGACACCCCCCAATCCCCAATCCCTTTTTAGAGAGTAGTTTAGAAAAACAAAAATTGCCAAACTTCATAATTTACTTAGATAAGTGTTCGTGCCAAGTTTCAAGGTTATTAACTCAAGGAATAAGATGTTTCATACAAACAAAATCCCCCCTTTTCCACATACCTTAAAGGTTGAATTTCCAAAAACCCCTTCTTAGTGGATACCTACTCTTCACAAAAAACACACCCTCCAAAATTCATATCTCTAGGACCAGCAGTGCAGGCTGTGCGTTGATAGATTATATGATATAATTAAAAACAAAATTTCATTCCCCTTTTCACCCCCTTAAGAGCGTTTACGCCGTACGGCATTTCATACATACTTTCAAGCCCCTATTATTCGAAATTAATGAACCGATGTTAATTAAACTTCATACGCATTAGCAGGATACAAAGGTCCAAAAAGTTAGTAGAGAACATTTTCAAAATGTCTTATTTAAAAAAAGATAACTGGAAATCTCTGTTTCTATTGAAAATTTAAAATCGGTCTAATTTGGCTGTAACACTATTTTTCAAAAATGTTCTCTACTAACTTTTTAGACCTATGTATTTTGCATATGCGTACAAAGTTTCATAAAAATGGGTTCATTCATTTCGAAAAATAAGGGCTTGAAAGTTTGTATGAAATGCCGTACGGCGTAAACGCTCTTAAGGGTTGAAATTCTAACAATACCGTTGCGTTACCTTCCAACCATAAATAAGCCTAGATTTTTACGTTGCGTTACCTTTACGTTGCGTTACATTTTAACGTTGCGTTGCGTTACCTTCCAACCATAAGCCTAGATTGAATTTTGTGATTTTTACTTCGTAAATTAAGGACTTTCCATACACAACGCTGAGACACTTATTAATTAATTTTAAATCCTCAGCCTAAACACAAAACTTGAAGATCCTAACTTCAAAACTGACAGACTTTCATATAAACTTCCATCCCCTATTTCACCCCTTTAGGGGTAGAATTCCCAAAAATCCTTTCTTAGTGGATACTTACTCCTTACAAAGAACAAACCCTCCAAGTTTCATCTCTCTAGGACCAGCGGTTTGGGCTGTGTGTTGATATATCAACAGTCAGTCAGTTTACCATTTTATATATATGAAGATAAAGAAAATCGAGAAAAGAAATGCCTAACCTATACCAAATATAATACTTATAATATTTATATACATACCCTAAATATTAATTAAGATAAGTATTTCGAAAATCAGGGAAATAAGTGCCTAACCTATAATAAATGCTTACAATATTTATTTACAAACCCTGAATAAAAATTAAGATAAGTAAATACCCAAAAATCCAGGAAAGAACCGCCTAAGTCAGTATTCAAGTGAATCGCAATAATCGAAAGCAACTATTCGCCTATACTCTCCAGGATACGTGCGTTCGCTGAATACCTTAACAAATGTTCGCCGTGATTCTTTAAATTGACATAACTTTTTTATTTATGAACCGATTGACATGAAATAAATGTTAAGTGAAGCTTACTACAATATATTAGTGAAAACCGCATCTAAATCGAATAAGCCGTTTCTGATATTAGCGTGCACAAACACAGCAGACAAACAGACAAACAGATAAACAGACAAACAGACAAAAAAAAATTTAATTACAATTTCGGGTTCGGCATCGATATAATAACAACCCCTGCTACTTTTTTTTAATATATTTCCATTGTACAGACACCACTTTTCTACAATTTTATTATATGTATAGATAGATTTTCGATAGTGAAAATTGACAAATGTAAAATTTTATGTTTTTGTTCTGTAAACTTTTTGTATTGTAATACTATGTTTATTGTTTTGTAGAATAACCTCAACAATAAATCAAACAACTAGATGCCACTACCACGATAGTTTTTTGTGCATAAGCCAAAGTTGACAACCATAGCGCGACCGCCGAGCGTAGGTATGAAAAGTGAAGTACATACATGTGATTGCCTTCTGTACTATCTGTATTTTGTGACTGAGAGCTCCTGCACTCACACACGCATTCACAGCGCGTTTGTACACTTGTTGACCACAAGTAAAGCGCGTGTCGCTTTGTGAGATAAAACTACTATATCTGTATAAACTTTTACAATAAACCGCAACCCGCGTCCACCAACTATAAGATAACATAAAAGGTACATCATAAACAAAATCCAACTAAACCACACAACTAAAACTAACCTCCAAATAATTCAAAAGATAAACCTAAAGAGGCTTTTGAAAGGTTTCAAATGTTTGTTTTAACATATTGTAACAGTGTAATCTCATTTGAGATAACAAAACAACATTACAAAGTAATTTTAATCCGTTGAGTACCGTAATGCATGAATAGGAGCCCGTTTATGATGCTTGATATATCTTCATTATGTCTCGTTGTTCGGTTGGTGATAAAACTGGACGTGATTGTTGTTACAATGTTGGTAGCCTTGCTTGTATTCGAGATTGTGGGAAGCACTTAAAACTAGAGGGTTGGGCATAAACGGATAATCTGTCTTAAATTGTAAAGTTTTATTATTTTAAAATAATTCTAGCCAAGTCCTAGAGATTTTGTTTAAAATGTTGCACAACTAGTTTTTGCCACCGAAGATCTAGATTAATCTCAACAGGACACGATATAGGCAAACATTGATATAGGTAAACAAAAGAAAACTTATTCGAAATCAAACCAAAACTCCTTTATTCAAATTAGGCGAGATTCAGCACTTTTTGAACGTCAAAATTTCATAAGACAGTCCCAAAACATGCGCCCTTCACCATTACCTTAGCTAGAAAGAAGTGGCGTAACAAACTCCCCAGTGTTATACCATGTTTAAATAATTGAATCTAACTAGAACGATTTGACTGAATTTTTATAGTAAGAAACTAATAAATCCTCTTATATTTACATATCTTTTCACAATTTGAACAGTGAGCTGTTAGGTAATAAAACCGAATTGCATTTTAATAAAAAGTTACTAAAAAGAGATTTGAATAAAAAATCTCATCAAATGCAATAATTTATGGCCACATAAAACTCGAACGAATGACGTTCTTACAGAGATAGAGAGTAATTTCAATATAAAATTTAATTAAAGTAAAAATCCGTCCTATTTCATTTGCGTACAAAGCCTATCATGATGAAAAATGCTGTCAAGAGCCATTAAAAGATTAAAAATCCTGATGCGTGAAATGAACACACATTAAAACCATTTCAACGTTCCAATGCTATTATTATACCTACCTTATAAACAAAGTATATCAAACTTTGTTACCAGGCTTTCTTTTTGTACCTACCTACATACCTACTTATTGACGTTATCCATGAAAAGAGGGTTTAGCCTTTTAGGAGCCATCTCCACGAGCGAGAGAATCGCGGCAATAGTCTCGCCGTGGCATCAAATTTTCGCCGCGATGATATCGCCATGTGGAGACACGTTCTAAGAGTATGTATAGAAATACGTAGCACGACGATAATATCGCCGCGATTCTCTCACTCGTGAAGACGGCCACTAAAAGCCACGCTGGCCAATATGTCTTGGCGAGTTTTTCGTCAGAGCCTCGTTCATCCTTCAGGAGGGGTAACGCGTGCAGGAGAGGTTGACTTGGGTGATCAGATGATATGCCAACCTCGAAGGTTTTCGATAACGAAAAACGAATTATAGAACTCAAATGGAGTTGGGCAGGAAACCTGGCAAGGCGCAGTGATGGCAGGTAGAGTAAGGCGTCCAAGTGGCGTCCGAGAACTGTCAGATGAAGTTTTGCGGGTAGAATCAGGATGAGGCTGGTACAGGAGCGTGGAGATTGGCACAAGAAAAGAGAAACATTTGCTCAGTAGTCAGTGAAGTCGGTCTGTGGTCCAGTGGATGATGATGATGACGATGACATGGGTACTACTTTAGGGGAGAAGAAAGTGGTTATGATGGCCTCCTCCCGACAGCAATTACTCGGTTATCGTCCTTACCATAGAAATGTGAAAAACATTCTTATATTTATGGTCCTTACCATATTACGTGTGCTGAACTTGTTCGGGTGGCACAGCTGGGCGGCAAAATCAAATAAATGTAAGTAGATATGTAAAGTAAAAGTTAAACAAATATCAACTTTATTTCGATAATAATTAAGTTGATTTCAGAGTGACTAGCACATTTGAAAAAGTTATAAAAACGTTTGAATTTATAGCGTAAACTGAACTTTATTGTGTAGGAATTAAAAGTTATTTTTCCATTAATTCACATTTGTTTACATTTTTGGGAAAAATCGCGGAAGCAGATTAGGTAGTAATTGCTATGGGTTTGCGATAAAGCCGAATCGAATTTCGGACCCTAATGTTAACAATGTTTAGCACGCCTTGTATTACCTACTTGAAAGGGGGCTGTTAGGTTCTCTGAGGAAATGCATCAGTAACAACAGATACCCTGTGCTGGCTTTGGCACGTCCCGAATGATGTTACCATGACCTAATATCAGTACCTACAGCAAATTGAAAATCGATCAATATAGCAGTAGATTTTCTACATCCTGCAGTGCGATTCTGTAACCATCTAACCGTGAAAACTAGGTGATGTGAGCTGTCAATAGTGTCAATTCCTAGCAAAAACAAACTCACATCACCTAAGTTTTCACGGTGAGATTTTTACAGAATCGACCGGCTGGAATACAATAATGGAAACGTTCGCTTAGTTTATTGTAGTGTGTTTTTCATTACAAACCTTTTGAATGACGTTTGGATGTTCATTTATTACGCTATAGGCAGTTGCGTTCTCAATTTAATACATCTAATTGTTATTATTTACTTTTTAGGGTTCCGTACCCAAAGGGTAAATACGGGACCCTATTAGTACTAAGATTTCACATCGGGGCTCCCTCGATGATAACAACCGTGTTGTTTTCGGCGTTTTTACCATTACATATTACCTATTCAATATTTATCTAAACAGAGGTCTGGGTCTACAATAGATACACCTGTGCCTAACCCTTTGGGGGAATACAGGCGTGATGTAATGTCGCTGTTTATGTTATCTAAACAGCGATGATAACAATCTTCAAAAAAGTAAAAAAAAAATCTTTATTTGAACCTTCAAGAAAATTCGAAGAACAAAATCAGACTAACGACGTTATTTACTTTAATTCCCAGTCTTATAGCAGCCGGTCCTCTTATTAAAGCGAGGGAGGCTCCGTAATGACCACGAGTAAATGACAGTGCCGATTCTATTACAGGCGGTGATCCCATTACTTCGCTTAATGAGCATGTAACTTAGTTAGTACAGAATAGTTTTATTTGATTCGATTTACGCCCTTGCCCTAGCTTAATTTGTTTGTTAGATAAAATAACGGTAAAGGTATCACAGTAATTGTAGTATGCATTATCAGCTTATAACGTCCCCACTGTAAGAGGCCTAAAGCCTCCTTCTGTGAGAGGGACTGGGCCGTTTCACTTTTTCACCATGCCGGCCCAGTGCGGGCTGGTAGATATCACATGTCTTTGAATTTTAGGTTCTAGGACATGCCGGTTTCCTCACGATGTCTTCCGTCACGGTTTTGAGAGCAGTAATTATGAAATTACTCGTATTTACACAAAGTAAAACGCCTGCCTGGGTTCAAACCCAGTACCTTCAACTCGAAAGTTGGGGTCATTACCACTGGACCACCTCTGCTCTCGAACCATGGGCTTGAAGAAAAATGCTGTGGGGGACTGGTGACTAAGCTGAGCTGAGTAATGGTTAGCTCACCCTCCGATCAAGGCCCGTGCCGGACGGTGCATACGTGTTCCACACGCGCCTCAAAGAGATGTCAGCATCGAGGAAGGGGCCCCTTAGGGCCGAAGCCTGCCGGGTCAGCGGGATTGTCCGAAAGGGTTACCGCTGGCCCGGAACATATAAAGGGCTAAGGAAAGAACACTGGTGGGTTTTAGTCAGTAATAGTATGACACTCCCTTCCGCTCCACCCGGAGTAGGAGGAGTCATTTGATGATTTCCCATCCGCAAAAAAAAAAACCCTGAATATCCGACCATCAATCGATCTACTCGCGTCGATTCTTTACTTCGATCGACGTTTGTCGAATAGGTGTGCCAACCCTTCAGACTTTTTTACTGTTGTAACCTCAAGTGCTAATCACCGATAAAGTTACCCCAGCTTTAAGTAAAGCCTACAATGAAAACTTCAACCGCAATTCCACAAGAACTTTCTCGCAAAACAATAGAAAACTTCGTTCTAACTTCACAATGATTAAACAAATGTTAGTGGAAGAAGTAATTTAACCAAATCCGGCAACATTCAGGCAAGTTAGGAACCGCATTAAGTCAATGGCTCCAAATCATTAGTTCTGGAATTGCGGCGCTATCGTCTCAGCGTTTTCCATTATCTTGCACGTCGTGAGCAGTAGGTACTCTTACTACAGTGGTGTTAATTAGTAAAGTTGCTTCTTACATTCCTATAAACTGTGAACGACGGTTGGATCGACTACAGAGGTTTATTTAGGTATAAAACATGTCCCGGAATTAACGCACACCACCAAACACCCCAATTATGTATAATATTATTTTGTAATCATAATACATAATTATACAGATTTTTTAATATTATAAAACATTGTCTAGGTATTCATTGAATAGGCATGACGAATGATTTTCAAATCCTCTTCCGTAATGTACGTACACATTTACTGTTTACGAAAACACCTATATTTCGGTAATAAACTAAAGTTTAACGAAGTTTGAAGCCATTTTTCTAATATTTTTTCAATAGGGCGCGAAAACAGCTCACAGTGTCATGGCGTCGGATCTGACGTCACGCCTAGGTAAACATCAAATGTTGTCAGTATACTATCTATAGTGTACTCTGTGAACCACAGTGATGTTTACATAGGCGTGACATCATGCGCTGTGATTGGTGTTTCAGTCAAAATGGCCGACTGCAGTATTTTAATCTTTTATTTTAGTGAAAATCCGATTAATCTCAAGTTTTTAAATAAACTAAATCACTGTTTTAAATCCTTTTAATATGTATTTTCCCCTAACATCATTACATTTTTGATTATTTGATACTGTCGTCACGCCTATTGGTTGTAGGTACTGATTGTAGTAGAACATTGTGGTCACATTACAAAACTACGCACGCACACAGTCGCACGGGCGAAATTAGTCCATTTTGATTTGTTTTGTGGAAGTGTGTCTGTAATTTACGTTGTTTTAATTGTTTTTGGGTTAAAAATTATGTATAGAAATCGACTCAGTGAACGGTTCTAAAACAAACTAGTTTCATAATGTGCATTAATTCAGTTGCACATTGTGATCTGCTAGTGAAAAACTCAACTGTCAAGTAGCGGCGCTGAACTCATTTCATATCGATCACTTTACTTACTAATATTATAAATGTGAAACTTTGTATGTAAAGGATGTTTGTTAGTCAGTCAGTCAGTCTGGCAGTTTCATCACAACGGTAATATTTTCTCATTGTATGTCTTAATTCTTTTTAGTCAGTATATTTATGTATATTTATTTGTGTTTATATTTATACCTATGTAATTAGATATATATTATATTCGGGTGCGCCAAAGTTCACCTAAATTTTCAACTTCGATAATTGGAAATCCGAAAATGTTCTTCCTAAAATTTTTCATCCTAACAATCACAATTCCTAAGTACTCTGTCTCTAATGTTCATAATTCCGAAGCATTCAACTTCATAATGTCTGTAGCAATGAACATCTATTATACTTTTATTTGTTTTCCTATATTTTCTCAACGTAACCATCTTTTACACTATTATTCAAAGTCATAATAATATCTTTTTGTTTAAATTTCTTTTTATAGATTTTTTTTTTTGTTTAGATTTTATTTATAGTGGTAACCAACATAATATAATTACAAAAGTAATACATTTGTAATGACAACTTAGGATGCAAGAGCGAGCGAAGCGAGCTCGGGAGTTGGGCACCCCGACTCAGACAGGTTAGGTTCGAAGGGGATGACTACTATCAAAAAGCGCCGGGTGTGGAAGTACAGTGGTTCCATAGACACAACTCAGTACGTCATGTAAAGCCTTTGAGTATTAAAGCAACTGTAAAGCATACCCCCAAATAATAATCATATCCTCAAATTAAAACTATAAATATCATCTTCTAATATTATGGTAATTATGTTTAGGGATAAAAGCGTTATGATAAAAAACAGTAGGAGTTTAAATATATTTACATTAATGATATTATTAATTACAATTTTCGGAAACATGAGTGTTATGAACATCGCAGCTGGTAGCACTATAAATAGTATGAATGAAAACTTTAGGATGAAAAATATTAGGAAGACTGATCATTCGGATTACAAATGATTAGGAATAACAATTTCGGGTAAAGAACTTTAGGCGAGCCAATATGGACCCATTATATTCAGCTTTAATAGGTTTATGCGTATTTTTATATTTAAAATATTTATTCCTCAATGTTTATTATTGCACCTACCACTGTTTGTCTCTGCATCACCCAAAGATTGACTGGTAAAAAAGTCTATGGCATTAAGTCCGCCTCTGTACATTTATGTGCTTGAAGTGTTAAATAAATAAATAAATCACGTACAAACAGCGGAGTGGATTTGAATGAAATTTGGCACAGATAACCTGGATTAGGTAACACATAAGGTAAGGATCGTACCGGAGAATGGGCAGCAGCGTTCTCTATGTATTCCACCATCATACCATACTGCGATCGCCAACCCGTCTGCCAAGCGTGGCGATCATGGCAAACCCTCCCAAAATTGGGGGAGGCCTATGTCCAGCAGTGGACGTCTATCGGCTGAAACGACGAGGTAACACATACTTTTTATCCCGGTAAACCGATGACCACGCGGGCGAAGCCGCGGGCAAAAGGTATTATATTTATACAACGTTATTTTTAGTATATGCGAAACCTGAATATACACACATCAAAAGTGTCTAGGGATCAAGCATTTTTATGCGGATTTCTTGAGATTGAGATGTGACTTTGTAATAAATTTATGATTTTATAAATTTATATGGATCCTTTTTGGTGCATTTCATAATTTGAATCAGGAACTGTGAATCAAATTCGAGTAAAAGATGAAAATCAGCTGTCAATATTTTCCCTATAAAAACATACAACGCATTGAAGACATTATTAGTGCTACTGTTTCCCTACTACTGATTAAAACCAACGTTATTATGGAGCGGCGACGTCATTTAAGCAGGGAAGAAATGCTCAGAGCCGTGGGAATGATAGAAGCTGGTTCCCGGCAACGTACTGTGGCTTTAGCTCTGAATACAAGTCAGAGTGTTATCAGTCGACTTTGGACACGTTACCGAAGCACTGGTACCGTGGCTGAGCGCCATGGAGGACGGTATCGCTGCACCACACGGAGACAAGACCGATACATTCAAATCTTAACTCGAAGAGCTCCAACAATAACCGCCATGATGTTAGCCGTGAGGCTTCATCACTCTTCAGGGAACTTAATTAGCGACCAAACAGTCAGAAACAGCTTGCATGAAGTGAACCTTCATTCCCGAAGACCGCTACGGGTACCACCTATAGTGGTGGAACCATCATGGTATGGGCGGGTATTTGGATCGGCGGAAGAACTGAGTTGATTTGGATCAGAGGCAACCTCAACGCTCAAATTTATGCTGAGACGATTGTATCAGACGTCATCGTTCCTCTACAAGTGCAAATCGGTCCCTTATTTCAGTTAATGGATGATAATGCACGACCGCACACCGCAAGAGTTGTAAGACAGACTCTCGCCGCAGCTAACATCAATGTCCTGCCCTGGCCTGCTCAGTCGCCAGACTTGAACCCGATTGAGCATGCATGGGATATGCTACAGAGAAGAGCTCTGCCGAATATGGAGGGTATCCAGTCGCAAGAAGACCTTTTTTTGTTGTTGCAACGAACATGGGCGGCCATTCCACAGCGTGATTTGGATGAACTCATTTTGAGTATGCCAAACCGATGTTCTTGTGTTGTTAGTGTTCGCGGTAGAAACACGGATTATTAATTGTTTAAGTTACCCAATAAAATTTTAAAGAAAACTGTTATTTCAGTCTTTTTTTCGAACTTTTGTGTTAGTGGTTCAAATGTCAAAAATCCCTTTATTAGGAAAATGGCAAATTTCTTTATTAATGCAAAGGTGACTTGGTTTATCGTTACTGTGACAAACGAAAACACTTTATTTGATGAATCCTTAAAGAAAATTTTAATTAATATCAATCAGGAGAAAAGTTATTGCAAAATATATGTTGATCCCTAGACACTTTTGATGTGTGTAGTTTGTTCAGAAAAACTAACTGAATCGATTCCAATAATTTTTACCCCATGTTATATTTTGTCCCAAAAATATTTAAAAATGGTTAAAAATTGGACACCGAGCGACACTAAGTAGGTTATCCAATCTCCGCGCCGAACAGTTAGGTACCTAGGTACTATTAGTATCAATGAGCGCAAGACGGCGTTGCGCAAGGGGCGCGAGTGAGCATGTTTTTGTACGGACAAACAGGTAACTTAACAAGCTTATAACTTTGAGATTTTTCATGATACAGTTTTGAAATTTTGTACATAGATTCTTTACATAAAAATACTAGACACGTGTTTCGGGTTTCGCATATACTAAAAATAATGTTGTATATTCCCTTTCACTATTAGCCAAACACAGCACGTCATATATATATCTTCATAATTATATACTATTAACATGTCAGTAAAGCGAGCGAACACATAACATTTTAACTCTACCAAAATCCGCTCAATGCGACTAAAGAAATTTCTCTTAAAAAAATCGTGGGTGCGATTACAGACACAAATCTTTCAAGCAAAATAACTCTGACCCCCGACCAGCAATTTGTTCCGTGCGTGGATCGAACCTTCGATCCGTGATGCAGGAGAGCCAATCACTCAGCCGCATTTATTGTACAGTGAAACGTGTTATCGGAAAATGATTCCAATAAATAAGGTTAAAAATAAGATAGTAGTTTTGCCTATTTTCATTTTCTACCTATAAAATACATAGGTAATGGTATATAGGATCATGAAATTGGCTACTTTTTCCGATTTAACAATATTCAAGTTAGTTTCATACCTGCTCAAGCTGTTGTAATTAATTAATGAGGACAAACTGGTCCACCAGAACCATCAATAAACTAAGACAATTCAAATTTAATTTATTTTACAGTTAATTATATATAATTTTTGTCACAAAGCGATGTGCGCCTTATTTATTGTAACCACGTGTGCAAACATGCTGTAAATGTGTGCGTGAAAACGAATCAGCACTTAAGGGGCCGGTGGAGCATGCGTAGACGAGATATAAGGAAATTTCTATAGAAAACTTATTTTTCTCATAACTCATCTTTAAATCAATGTCCATTCAAAATATAATTTTGGGAACCTAGATATTTTGTAACCAAATCGGCATTTTTTTTTACACTACATTAAGAATATGTTTGACTAGCTTCCGCCCGCGACTCCGTCCGCGCGGATGTCGGTCTTCGCGTGGATGGTTTATTTCTCCATTTTGAGTAACTCTGACAATGACATCTTATAAATATCTATTGGACCCAAATACGGCTAAGCCTATAATAATTAAGGAGATCCCTCTATTGAGCTACTGCTGTTGAGCTCGCGTTCTGTAGTAAGTATTTTTTTCATAGTAATTCCGACCTTGATAAGTAGCATGTAGCAGTAAATTACTGACAGTGACGAAAAGTTTGCAATAATAAAAAAGTGATCGTGACAATGCGACAGAAAGTTAATTGAGAGCTTCAGCATACACAACATTGTTAGTGATCTCGTCCGGAATATGAACATGAAGATTTCTTGGACTGCTCACACGGGAAAGAGCTACGTAAAGTTGCCCGTGTGAAAAACAACTCGCGGTAAGATCTACGCCAGCAACTCCTAGGGTCTGACCTTGAGCCTTATTTATTGTCATGGTGTAACACAAAGCTACAGGAAACTGTATTCTCTTAAATTGAAATGGAAAATTATCCACTGCGGGTAATGCAACGTGTGTTCGCGGTTCTACAGAACAACGTCTATGAATAAAACTGAAAAATAAGATTTTTTTTTCTACGTATTTTTCCAGGATAAAAAGTATCCTATTTTATGCCCAGGATAATAAGGTATAATTATACCAAGTTTCATCGAAATCGAACCGTTAGTTTTCACGTGATGCCTGCATATACAGACAGACAGACAGACAGACAGACAGACAGACAAAAATTTTTTTAATCACATATTTGGGTTTGGTATCGATCCAGCAACACCCCCCGCTATTTATTTTTTCAATATTTTCAATGTACAGAATTGACCCTTCTACAGATTTATTAAAAGTATAGATTTACAAATTATTTTGGTTTTACGTTTGCATGAACTACATAATTACATGTGTACCGTGGGCCCCTTAACACGCACACACTTTCTTGACTTCGCAATTGTCTCGGACGGTACCGAGAGCTGCTGCACTTACATTCACAGCGTGTTTGTATATTTAGTAATCACAAGTAAAGCGCGCGTCACTTCGTGAGATGAAAATGGTATACACTAACATTAATTTAATAAATGTTATATTAACATTTTAACCCAGTGACAAAACAATAATTATTCTACGAATTAAAATATAAAGTATTTTGTTCCACGCGTAGTCATAATCCCAGTGTAACCCAGATACAGGGTAATACATCATCCATATTTTACTGAAATTTTATGGCAGTTAATATCATGAAATTAATATTAATATTTATGTACTGCAGCACGTATCCAACTTGATATCAAAATATCGAGTTTGCCGTATTCGTCGCTAAAACTTCGAGTTTGGTAAGGTAGAACTTTGTTCTGTTTAACTATTACTTGCGGTATGGAATAGCAATGGAAAGGCACTAGCTTTTCGACACGGTTTCGGCTGTATAAATACGTACATACATAAAGGGTCCCCGAAACGATAAATTGCAATTGTCAATGTTTTGTGTGATTGATACACATTGATGCGCAATATGATCGTCTACAAAATGCAATTGAATCGATTGACATTGTACACACAAAACATTGACAGTAAATTATGCAATCGTTCCGGGGGCCTTAAAAACACGCCACTTGCTTCCTAGCAAGTGGCGTGTTTTTAAGGGTCCCAAAAAAAAATACACATACATATTATTTTTTGCTTCATTTAGGCTCATGCACGCACGCTGGCTGCGAGTAGGTACAGACGCCAGCACATCAAGCTACTACAATCTGTTAAATTTCTTTAATAGATATTCAACATTATCCCTAAAACATAAGGTTCGAAGTTGATTGGGAAAATTTGACAGTTTCGGGTAGCTTGATGTGCTCGTGTCTGTACAACGCATCTGACCTTTTTAAAGAACATAACTTATGACCTTGTAAGGCGTGCCCCCCAGCGACCCACTCACATCGGCCTTATACATTCCTTTTATTAGTCGCCTTCCATTCATCCTCTCAACTTGATTAAACCATCAAAGCATACTCTTGTCTGTGTGGTGCCGGACTTAAAGAATAGCACCACCCCATACTTCGCGTGGGTGTAGTAAAAGGCGACTAAGGGAGACCGGAGAATGGGCAGCAGCGTTCTCTATGCATTACACCATCATACCATACTGCGATCGCCAACCCGCCTGCCAAGCGTAGCGATTATGGCAAACCCGACGACTTTCGGCTGAAATGATGATGATGATGATACTCTTGTAAATTCTTGTCCTGTTAATATTATTGGTATTATTTTTGCTTTGAAGGGTAAGATTCGGAATGATTTTACTAGGTAAAGAACTAGAGTTTCCGGTATAACATACACAGTTACCAAACAGATTGAGCAGACTGTCCGCACACACTTTGATGGAGACCGTGAATCAGCATGAATAGCGTGGGACAGCTAGATGAACCGACCGCTTTAAAATGGCGGCCAGGTCAGACTGTATGCGGAAGGCGGAGGATGAGGCATTGTGGTGTAATTTGGGACAGGCCTATGTTCAGCTGTCGACTGCGATAGTTTGAGTTGGTGGTGATATGAAAGAAGAAATAAATAAAATACATTGCGTGAAGCTTAAAGAAAAATCTTACTACTTTTTACTTGTTGTTGTGATCTTGTTTTCGTAGCTGCAATAATCTATAGTCATCATTTATTTTCGTTGTTTATATGTATATTTAGTATGTATTTATTTATGTATGTATTATACAGCATTGTACATGTATATATTTTTGTATCTATTATAGCATATTATTTTGCACCACTGACAACCCCATTTTTTATATCCACGCAACCACTGTCCATTCCAAGGTTGTCTGTAAGTGATCGCAGAAAGCGATAAGGCCGCCCATTGTATGTTTTGTATTAAACATCGTATTTTTTCGTTATGTATTTTCTAGTGTACAATAAAGTAGGTATATATAATTAAATAAAAAACATAAAAATATGCGTCACATCCACGTAAAACGGCCATCGTTCAACATAAAACCAGTAACAAAATAATAATTACTCAACGAATTAAAATGCATAGTATTATATTTGACAGAGCCAGAGCACTGGTCTTCAGCGACAGCCGGCGTCGACGTGATGACGTCAACCAGTGCAGCATTCCACAGCCTCAAATATGTTTACATTCATATAGATAACCTGTGAAGTCGATACCATATAGGTAATGAAAGAAAGAAGTTATCAATAATAAAATGTACTGATTTGTAAATTAATAATGTACTTGATTTTAGAAGTGCTTGTTCAGTTGTCTTTTAAATTAGGTCACAACGATGCAATTCACGCTTTGTTTCGAACATTGATTTCCACTTGTACCTCGTCAGCATTTTTCATCCGCCATGTAAAAGTTAATCCGCGGAATATTCTATTGTACTAGCTGCGTTTGAATGTGAAAATACAAAAGTTAAACGGATTTTACGGTTGTTTGTAGCTATTGTCCAAAAATAAAATGTTTTAAGTCCAAGTCTCGTCCAGTAATGGATTATTTCCTGATCAAAACGATTGGTGATTAGATCATCAACAATCAACCAAGTCAACTAACTGAAAGCTACAGTAAAAAGCACATTTTGATGCATGTCGTTAATTACGTAATATACGAAATAACTTTATTTAGTGGAATCAAAAGAAATAGCACAACCCTCAAAAACACAATTAAATGATAACAAGATACACTAAAGTCCAAATAGTCCAAAACGAAAGCGACGCTTTCTTGATTTTCGGCTACGACGGCGGCGTAGCAACGGCGTAGGCGGCGTCTACGCCGTAGCACCGTAGCTATTATGACTCATGACTACTAAAACATAACTTTTACGATAAGTAGAAACGTTAATACTAAAATTAATTACAACCACTCAACCACCCAATTTAATAGTTGCTAACTCGGGAACTCATTCCACTTTCAGAACTCGCGCAGCATGATAAATCCAGTGTTATTCTTTCATCGGATTAGCGTTGCAGGACTAACTTTGTATGAAAACCAAGTTTTGGCACGAATATGCGAACGTTATCTCTGTAGTTGTGTTGTTAATCGCAACTCATGAACTATCCGTGCGGTAACTGCAAACAAATGAACTTAATGTTGGCAGTTGGATTCAATGGAAACAAAACAAGCAAGAAATTGTACAGTTTCAGTTGGTGTGCATAGTTGGGACTAGTTTTTCTAGTTTCGATCATTCTATTACGTGGTTAGAGCCGCACAGAGAGAAATTAGGCAGCCATTTTGAATATGTTTGTTGCATTTTTTGTCCTCCACCATTTTTGGTTACACAATAGTCAGTTTGAACGCTGCATTAGTCTAGTAATAGCATTATGCTAGACTTTCCTTTTACGGAGATAGTTTATGGTAGTTTAGACTTTTATTTTTACAACTGAACAAATAAAAGTACCAAATTATTGACAACCTTAAAATATAATATTGTTTGGAAGCCCATTTATTAACTTATTTTTATTAAAATCAGCATAACTTTACCTACTCTCAACTTAGAGTTTATAATACCTTTGGTACTGTAAATAATAAAAAAAAATGTATTGTTCCTTAAAAACTAATAAAACAATGTGGCCGTCACGGGAGGCCTGTCTGTGAAAAATGGAAAAGAACGGCAGTGGAGAGGGGGCATGATGATGGTAAAGGAGAGCGTCATGGTTTGCCGTCACGGCGTAAAATGCCCCCAAGCCCCCAAATATAATAATGCATTTTTACCTAGTTAAGAAGCTAGAAAACTATACAAGAGACATACTACTTAAATAGCCAACTCTCTATTCCACTCCATTCCTACTAATCACACTAATATATAATAATAATAATAATAATATATTTATTAGACCAAAAATAATAAACTAGTTACACAATTTGTCTTAGCTACTTATAATTATTCTTAAGAGTAAATCAGTTACAAATGTGTCTTATTATTAGCATCTGTTGCTGAACTAGGTTTATAGCCTGTGTTTCAGCACGCAGCGCCTCAAGCCCTCGGACTGGGTATGCAAGTATGAGCTTAGCAACAAAAAGAAACAGTTTATTAAAATATGGACATAATTATTTTAACTGAAAGAAAGTTTACTGTCCTCTCGGTGTGTAAGGTGAAGGAGGTGAGTGTATGTGTGTGAGAGGGTGTGTAGGGAATTAAACAATTTTACCTAGTAGATTCTTTAGGTCAAGCCGTCAAACTATTGTATCACTATTTCAAGATGGTCAGCATATTTTCTGTTTGATCGTATGTCAACTTCCAAAGCCACTGAGATAGAGAATTTTTCATAGTTGCTTTATTCATCGAGTATATTTCAAGAATCTTATTAATTTTGTCATATAAATAGGGGCCCAAAAATGGGTAAAATCTTCGAATAAAAGCAGTTTTTAGGTGTGATAACCTCTTACATACAGGTAATCCTTTCCGCCTTGTTAACAGGGTTGGATTGTACTCCAAGTTAACATGCTGTTTTGAGACGATACTCAAGACAAACAGTTGGCGTACAGTCAGCACCTCGCAGTATTCATAAAGAAGTATAGTAGAGTAGCGGAAAGGCTTAAAAGTACAAAGTTTCAATATGGTTCTTTGTGAAACCTCAAGTTGCTTTATTGTAGTCTTCGGTGCACCGCCCCAAGCCGATATGCAATATGTAATCAGTGATATATTATCTGTAAAGGCGAAAGTTTGTGAGTGTGAGTGTGTGTGTGTGTGTATGTTTATATGTTTGTTACTTCTTCACACTCAAACGGCTGGACCAATTTTGATAAAGTTTTGTGTGGAGGTAGCTGATACCCTAGACTAACATATAGGCTAATTTTTACCGCGGTATTCCCACGGGATCGAAATTGACGCGGGTGAAACCGCGGGGCGCAGCTAGTATTGTTATAAATGTGAAAGTAACTTTGTCTGTCTGTCAGTCTGTTTGTCTATCTATCTGTCTGTTACCTTTTTACCTTAACGGCTGCTGATCGGATTTCGATCTGGCACACAGATAAACTATGAACTGACTTGGGTCATAGTATACTATTTATCCTGGTAATACGTTCCCGTAGGATAATTTTCGACCTCCAGGCAAGCGAAGCCGCGGTAAAAAGCCAGTTACTTATAATTAGTCCGAACTAAATTATCTTCATCCAGCCAAACAATTCACCGCATCTCAAACTCCCGTATATTCTAGTCAAAATATACCTGTGAGAGTATTATTGTCTAAAACAGAAACTATATTGCGTATGCAATCCTATTTGGAAGGCATATTGCAGACTGAATATTGTCACAATTGGGTAGTGACGGGAGTACTAGCACCAAATAGAAATAATAATGTACAGAAGGCTGGCTGCAAACAACGACCGAAAACAGGCGCATGCGCACATAGACGCGGACGTACGGGGATCTTAAGAGGTATGTGCTGAGGTAACGGTGTGTTGATTAAAATATGATTCACGACCGCAACAAATATAGATTTAAAGAATTATATTCATTAGAATCAGCAATACAACTCACTGATTTCATGAGATAGTCATTCAATAACCCGGTAATTATGAACTTAGAAAGATGATTATAATTCTTTAAATAAATGTTTTTTACGGCCGCGAAACATATGCAGATCAACATACATACTGACCTGCAAATTGCAAAAAACGTAAGAAGAAATTGAATTTCGCGGACCACCTGACGCTCATGCCTTAAACAAAACCCAGTTGCGAGTGCGCTTGCACTCGCTGTACGTGAAGGTCTATACGTGCGTACGTTCTTGCTCCTTGTATGAAGCCGGCCTTCTGTATATGTGTATTTTGTGGTACTAGATAGTTGGGTTCCGTATACGGCTTGTTTCCAATACTGTCGGGTGCTTTCAAGCGAATAGATTCTGTGTAGTGTGAATCTATTTGTTGGTAAGGTACGGGTCGATTGTGTACGTGTAGCTTTAGCACTTGAAACTATGTTCAATTGCTATTGAATGATTAGTTTACTACATGTTTTGTTTCGTTTTATTTAGATGATTTAATTAACAGAACCATGATGAAATTACCTCATACCCAATTACACCAGCAAGTTCATATTAAATTAATCTTTTTGTTTATTGAAAACTAGCTGACCCGGCAAACGTTGTTTTGCTATATAAATTATTTCTAGCTGCCCGGCGCTACTTCGTTCGCGTGGTGTCCTACCACTCGTACTCTACTCCTACACTACTCCTACCCTACTTCTACCCTACTCCTACCCTACTTCTACCCTACTCCTAACCTACTCTTACCCTACTCCTACACTATTCCTATAAGTAAATAAAAGTATAAAAAACGCATAAAAAGTCCTATGTCCGTCTCCTGCTTCTAACCTACCTCCCCACCAATTTTCAGCCAAATCGGTTCAGCCGTTCTTCAGTTATAAATAGTGTAACTAACACGACTTTCTTTTATATACAGATATTATTTATAGATATAGATGGATTTAAAATCTGATTTACTGATTTAATTTTTGTGCAGCGACGTCTTACATTTTTAGTCGTTTGTAAATGAATGATGGTTATAACAACTTAAAGGTATCTGTATAAACTCAAATGTTCACCTATCAGTGCTAAACTTATTTTAATAAATGATAAATGATAAATGATTTATTTTCTGTAAGTAGGTTTTTACAAACACTTTTACACGTCATCATATTTTTTAAACTAGATGTGGTCGGCGTTTCCTATCTGACTACTCTGAGAAGAAAGGCCGAAACAAACTCAGAGGTCACAGTCTCTTTTAAAGTCCAGACAAAATCTTGGTCAGATCGTGTGAAGACCATGTAGATTGATGTCTGAAATGGTCTTTTGAGGAAAGAACCACACAGATTGAGCGGACCTGTCCAATCAGTGCACGCATTTGTCAAAAATCGTGCAGCTCGACTCAGAAATGAGGAGCTCAACGATTCGACGAACAATACCAAAGAAAGGACATTTGGGTAGGCCGCGTAAATTACTCAAACTGCCAGATCATGATTAAAACTAAGAAGGAAAACAGAAAAAAAATGACCCACATAGTCCTCACATTCACAATAATTAAATGAAAAGAAAAATAAAATAAAAAATACTTTACAAAGTAAATATTCATGTCATTGTCTAAATAAAATTCATCAATGTCAATGTGTATATAAAAATCCGGACATAATCTTTGAGGACCATGTAGATTAGTGTCTGAAAAGATCTTTTGAGGAAAGAACCACACAGATTGAGTGGACCTGTCCAGTCAGTGCACGCATTTGTCAGTAACCGTGCAGCTCAACTCAGAACTTCAGGAGCTCAACGATTCGACGAACAATACCAAAGACAGGACATTTGGGTAGGCCGCATAAACTACTCAAACTGCCAGACCACGATTAAAATGTAAACAATGACCCACATAGTCCTCACATTCACAATAATTAAAATAATATAATACTTTATACAGTAAATGTACATGTCATTGTGTAAGTAAATAGATACTTAAAA